>OY015313.1:19152590-21552590 GCA_955612985.1 Cheilosia scutellata | reverse complement strand
AGTCAAATATTGAAGGTCAGTCTCAAGAAGATGGTTCTGACAGAGTTCAAGACACGAAGGTTTTAGATCGAAATCGGTTGTCAGAGAAATCTTCAGAAGAAAAAGATACTTTGACTCACCGAGGTGGTGCCAGGTACAAAGTTCGCCTTCAAGACGGCTCATTCGCTTTTGAAGACGAATCACAGGAGTCACTCCAAAGAAGACATCATATAAGATTAGGGGATACTGATGGCATTGATAAAGATTCATCCACTACCGAAGGTGGCAGCCACAGAACTCGTCTTCAAAGTGATGCTTCAGATGGATCACAAGAATCTATCCTAGCAAAGACAAAACATGAGCCTAAAGTTGAAACGAACACTGCCGGCGGCAAACAGCGATCAGGTTTACATCAAACTATCACCGTCGAAGAAGTAGAAAATGGAGAATCTATTAGAAACAGAAATATAGACAACTTGCAAGCTTCTAAAACTATGGTGCAACTTTCAGGCGATGTTAAAAATCGAAATGTTTATCGACTAAGTACATCGGGTTCCGAAGAAGAATCTCAAGGACAAGCTAGTATAGAGACTGGCTCAAAATCCACCTCTGCTTCGAATATTTTAAGTAAAACTGCCTCGGGCTCATCTCAAGAAGGGGATATGACGCTACAATCAGATGTGGTTAAGACTTCCGAAATAGCAACTAACTCAGGCGATGCTGAAACTGATACAAGCCTAACTCAGACATCAGGGAAGGCATCCAATTTATCTTCAAAAGTTACAACGGCTACATCTGAAATTACAACTGCGACGTTCTCAGGCTCGGCTCAAGACATGCAACTAAGCTCAGGCTTAGAAACGAATACCTCTTCGGAAGGTACAACTACGATGAGCTCGAACTCAGCTACAGGGCAAGCAGGACTATCTACATTTTCCAGCTCAGATGCAGCAAAGGTTTCACAAGCTACAACTGAAAATTTCTCAGATTCCGAAGACTTAAAATTGAACTCAGGCTCTGCTGTCACTAAGTTGATCGGAAATAGAACAACTACCCTCTCAACCTCAACTGAAGACACAAATGTAAATTCAGACTTATCTGTCGCATCGCATTCAAGCTCCGATTCTTCGGAAGATTCCAGTACAACGAGAGGATTCTCAAAATTCGTAGCCAATGAAGAGATATCATCTGGAACCACAGCTACTGCAGATACCATGCATGGCACCATTTCAGTTGCAGAAGGTGAAGATCAAGTTAAAAGTTATGTCACCTCCAATCGTGGCAATGCATTGTACAAAAACAAGGGCTCCGGTAATGATGGAACTTATAAGACATCTCACCAGACTTCAAGTGACACATTCGTCAATGGTGGATCAAATCAAGAAGGCCATAGTGCATCAAACACGACTGAAAATCACGAAAGCATTGCTATCAACTCAAGCTCATACTATGGTACAGCTGCTGACTCATCTAGTGACGAAAGTTCCAAGGCTCACAGTGCGAACAAAACAACATCTGAGACAGTTCAGGACGATTCTGAAACTAAATCTGGTTTAAGGAAGGAATCAAATATCTCGTCTGGAGGAGATACGAATAATGATCAGAGTACCCGCTATCGTGGATTTAAGAAGACAACAATTACTAAGACAATTGTCACTGACACGGATTCAGATAGCAAAGTGAAGCACCAAGTCGGGTCTGAGAATCGTACAATAACTCGACTTGAGTCCTCTAAGGAAGCGGTAGTCAATAAGACTGGTAGTGAGTCGACTACTGACAGTAACTCTGCAGACATTAGTAGTAGCAAAGTGAAGAACCAAGTAGAAACTCATACAAGAACCCAGTTTGGAGGTCAAGGCGCTTCCGCGAAATTCGGAACTGCAACCCGTGGCCAATTTAGAAACCGCTTTAAGACTCAGCAAAGCCAAGCAAATGAAGACTCGACAGACACTGAAACTGTGACATTTGCTGATTCAACGCTTGAAGCTAGTATCGACGAAGACCTGGCTCCTATCACGACAACGTCGCGACCTACAGCCGGATTTACGTCCCGAACAAGATTCGCCGGTTCAGCAAGGAAGACATTCACCAAAAAAGTCAAGAGTGGAGATTCAAATATTGAAGCCATCACTAATACCGCATTCAGATCGCGATCAAGATTATCCGATTCAGCGAGAAGAACACAAAACACACAACAAGTTGTTACCCGCCCAAGAGCACGCGTTTTCACGACTCGAACCCAAACTGAAACCACAAGCGGCAATGATAGCGAAAGAACACAAAAGATCGTGAGTCAATCAGAAACAAAGAAAACTGTCTCCAGGACAGAGACAGGAGATGATGAAGACGCATACTACTACGAAACAATAACATCAACAACCCGCCGACCAAGAGTCATCAATCGTGGAAATTTCCGTCCCAAGATCAATGACTTGTCATCCCTGCTAGCTATAGATACCCATCGAAAGCAAAATCCATCAACTGAAGGTCCCCGAGTAGTTGTCAGGCGACGTCGACCATTGCAACGTGTAACGACCGAAGCTATTGAAGAAGAAGAAATTGAGCGATCTACCAGACCCACCCGACCACCGAGGACAACAACCACTACAGTGGCACCGAAAAGTACCGTGAGACCAACTTCTTCACTCCGACGTGTAGAAAATGGATATTCTTCAAATGGGAAATATGCTTTGAAGAGGAAGATCGTTGGGAGCGGAGTTCAAAACGATTCTGTAACCTCGTCTTCGATTGGTTCAACTCACTCTTCTGGCACTGAAAATGAGGAGAAAACAGTTGCAAGTGTTTCAACATCTGAATCTGATGTGAAGACCGTTGAAATCAACTCTGGCGGTGAAAGTCAAAATGAAGAGAAAACAGTTGCAAGTGTTTCAACAACTGAATCTGATTTGAAGACCGTTGAAATTAACTCTATCGGTGAAGGTCAAAATGAAGAGAAAACAGTTGGATTTTCTTCAAATGGGAAATATGCTTTGAAGAGGAAGATCGTTGGGAGCGGAGTTCAAAACGATTCTGTAACCTCGTCTTCGGTTGGTTCCACTAACTCTTTCGGCACTGAAAATGAAGAGAAAACAGTTGCAAGTGTTTCAGAATCTGAATCTGATTTGAAGACCGTTGCAATTAACTCTGTCGGTGAAGGTAACAGTGTTAATGACACGCCTGGAACTCAAAATAAATACACAGTGAGAAGGAAGCTTATTCGGAAACGAATTCAGGGTGATTCAGCCAATGGATCAGGGGAAGTTGTCTCTAACGGTCAAGGTCTTCGTAATGGCTCCCAGTACACGGTGAGACGGAAGATTATTCGAAAGACAATTCGAGGAAATACAGACGAGACTGTGTCTGAAGGTGAATCTCTAAAGAAAGATGAGCTAGCTCTGAAGGACACCATACTCAACCTCTTGAACGGAACTAATTTGACAAACCAAACCAATACCGCTATGCTATCGGAGAGTGAGGTGAAGCTCGATTTCGAAAATAGTTCTGGCACCAAGGTACAAACCGGTACCGGCTCTAGTGACTTCACACGAAAGCAGATTTTTCGCACCAATTCGGTCCGAACTAAGGAAACAACAGATTCAAACAAAGTCACAACTCAACTACCGCTGACTGAGAGTTTCGTTGATGAATTTAGCACTGCTTCGGGGGACACACGCAAACAGGTTTTCCGCAACCGAGTCTCATCGACTTCCTTTCAGACACGTACTAAGGGGAGCGCGGGCTTGAAGGAAATCACACAAGAAACACCGGAGACTGAGAGACCCAGTATTCCGCGAGGAAAGGCCCGCTTGAGCCAGTCGGATCTATCGTCACTCTTATCATCAGATTCTCATACAAAAAATCATCGAAGACTCAATTTTGCAACTGCAGAACAGACCCAAGGAGGAACTCGTACAAAAACTGTCGGAAATAGAAGAAAGACGACGAAAACAACAGTCCAGGAAACCACTTATCAGACAAGCCCGGAAAAGCAAAGGACCTTTAATCTGAGAAAACCAGTAGGTAGCTTTGCTGGCCTGGCAGAAAACATTCCAGCTACTATCAACACCGAGACGATAGTTACAGAAACAACTGGGATCGGTGGTACTAAAAATATCAAGAAGACCGTTGTAACTACTAAAGTCGTTGAAGAAACTTCAGGCGTGGTCGATAAAACCCCGTCAATCACTGAAGAAATTATAGAAACGCAGGAAACAGGCACTCCTCAATCAAGAGGATTTTCCTCATCCTCTACGAAGACAACCCATTTATCTTCATCGAGTCAGAGTAATGAGCTCCTAAGCAGTGAAAACGGGGAAAATCCCACTGTACCGATCTATACTCGTAGAAAGTACTACAAGTATCTGACAGATTCTCCGATAACTTACGTTGGCAAGTTCGGTGGTAGCGTTGGAGATAGCGGTAAAGTAGAAATCGAAGAAACCACCAGTTCGAATAAAGAGCATATCAACAAAGCCATCTTAAATGTCTTCGACATTTACAATCACTCGCGCTCAGCAGCTGATGCAAAGGTTAAAGAGAATAAAGATAAAGATGGTGGAACGACGGTAAATCCGCAGGATAATCCGCCGAAGGAGGACGTGAACTCGATCGCTTATGAGATCAACAATCAATTGGATCATTTTTTAGTGCCCGCCCCCAGAGCAACAAATGAAGTTCTGGGGGCTTACGAATCCTCTACCATTGAGGATCACACACAAGCTACTACTGAAGACGATATGAGCGACGATATTTATAAGCTAGCGGTTGATGTGAACTCAATGGGTACTGCAGGGTTTGTGGTTACGTCTGGTGAAGAAACAGACTACGAAAAAATATCTACAGAGACAGAAGGCACAACAGTCACTCAAACTGAAGCAGAACATAAAATTGAAGAAGAAGCAACAGTCATCCCTTCTTTAGATGACTTTGAATCTATGACAACAGTTTTACCGTCAAATGAAACTGACGCAACCGAATCCACAACTGTGATTCATCGGAATGCAAAAACTTTTAAGGAATTCACAACTGACAGCAGTGTCATATCTTCGTTGGATCACAAAGAGCTCGATGAAACTTTAGAAGCAACGATCGATTTAGATGAAGAAATATCAAGCACAGGCTTAACTGAGACGGAAAATGGTCACGAACTTGTCAAAACTTCTGAATCTGGATCATTTACAGACTTAGAAACACTAAATCAACATCGCAGGCAAGAAACAACAACGGTGTCTTCGATCAAAGCAACAAAGCAAAGTTTTGAACGACGAACAACAACGACCAAAACTCCTGAGGTAACAATGGAATCTTTAGATGAATCTAATACTTCAAGCGGACAGACAACTGGGATACAAAATCCAGGCAGACTCGCTACAACCACGGAGATGATTGAAGTTGATGATGATACAACTTCGTCGACAACGGCTAGCTCTCTTGGATCAACAAGGAGAACTTTTACCGGCTTAAAGCGATTCACGACCACGTCTACTCCTGATACAACAACTTACAGAGATGAAGATAACGAACTTATAGCAGTTATAGATGAAGATGAATCCATCGACTTGAAAACCTCAATTGTAGACAGTTCAGAGTCAGCTACGACACGGCGATCGTTTGCACCACGCAATAGACTGCAAACAACAGTTAAGCCCGAAGACGGCGATACTACTACGCGACGGACTTTTAATGGATTTAATCGCACAAGGCCTACAGCAAACCCAACAGCGAAGACCGCAGGATTAACCGAAGTGGCTACAGAAGATGAGAAAGTGGCAGCAACAACTCGACGTAGTTTTAGCACCTTCAATCGTCTTCGAACTACAAGTACTGAAGCAACAGAGACCTCGGAAGGAATTGAAGATACTGAGGGAGAATTAGTTGAAGAAACCAAAAGCACGGTCAGTACGCCTATTTCAACCCGGCGCACTTTTGCCGGCATTAATAGGCTGAGAACCACTACAACTGAAGCATCTGAAGCAACTGAAACTTCTGAAGCCGCTGAAGTAGAAAATGCATTAGAAGACGAATCTGATGCTTCAACAAGACGGACAAATAATATAAAAAATGGTCACAGACCCACTTCTACGACGCTGCTGGTTAAAGATGATGAAGATACAACTTCGTTAACAACTGCCAGCTCTATTGGATCAACGAGTAGAACTTTTATCGGTTTAAAGCAGTTCACGACCACATCTACTCCTGAGTCATTAACTTACAGAGATGGAGATAACGAACTAACAGCGGAGACAGATGAAGATGAACCCATCGAATTGTTAACCTCAACTGTCGAGAGTTCAGATACAACTACGACTCGGCGATCATTTGCAGCACGCAATGGGCTGCAAACAACAGTGAAGCCTGACGCCGATGCTGCTACGCGACGATATTTCAATCGAGTTAGAACTACATCCACGGCTGTTCCGGATGAAGATGGAACAACAACCGGTCGAACCTTCACTGCCCTTAACCGTCTACGAACTTTTAGAACTGGACGTCCTGATACTGCAAAACAAACTGCGGAAGCTGAGGAAGTGACTGAGATTGACTTAAGTGAAATAGAAACCGATGTAACTGAAAATGAAGATAGAACCGCAGGCGAAACAACGCGACGAATTTTCAATGGGCTTAATCGCACAAGGCCTACAGTCAAACCGATAGCGAAGATTTCAGAATCAACTAAAGTTTCTACGGAAGATGAGGAAGTTGCAGCAACAACCCGGCGTAGTTTTAGCAGCTTCAATCGTCTTCGAACTACAAGCACTGAAGCAACAGAGACCTCGGAAGGAATTGGAGTTACTGAGGAAGATTTAGTTGAAGATCAACAAAGCAAGAGTGAAGAAATAACTACTCGTCGTACATTCAATGGCCTCAATCGTCTAAGAACCACAACAGTTACAGCAGAGGGGGACTCTGAAAATGCAGAAGAAGTCACAAACACGGTCAGGGCACCTATTCCAACTCGGCGTACTTTTGGCGGCATCAATCGACTAAAAACCATCGCGACTGAATCAACTGAAACCTCTCAAGCCGAAAAGTCTTCTGAGCGAGAAAATGTGGAAGCAAGTACTATCGGAGCTCGGCGTACGTTTGGGGGTTTCAATCGGCCCAGGATTACAACAACTCAAATCCCTGAAGTATCGAAAACCACTGAAAATGTTGAAACTACCACCCCATTCACAACAAGACGAACTTTTGCTGGCTTTAATCGCCTTAAAACCACATCAGCTGCCACGGAGGCTTCTGAGGCTCCCGAAGAAGAAACCGATACAGACCTCGAAGGCGTAGACGTCACTACGATCAGGGCGACTGGTTCGACACGCCGCACATTTGCCAAATTCAATCGGCTTAGGACCACGACTACCGAAATCCCTGAAAAAGAAGACCAAAGCACGGTTACAATCGCAAGAACTACACGCCGCACATTGGACAGCTTTAATCGGCTTAAAACGACAACAACAGAGGCTGGAGAAGACCCGGAAGAAGAAGAAGACGTAAGCACAATCAGAAGCACAGAAACAACACGACGTACACTTACCGGTCTAAATAGGCTTAGGACGACGACAATTGAAGATTCAAATGCACTTATTGAAGAAGATGCAAGCACGATCCCTTACATCGATAATACCCACCAAACATTGACTTCTGGAGAACAACTTCAGACAGCAATACTTACACCGACTGAAGAGTCCGATTCTTCAACGGAAGTAAATGAAGATGAACACCTAACAGCAGATATAGATGAAGAAGGAGACACAGAAGAACTACCAGCTTCTTCAACCATGCAACCGACTCTTTCCAATCGTGAGACTACAACGGGAACGCCAACAGAGGCCTTCGATGTTTCGACACAGGCAGGGGAAGATGACCAACTTATCGCAGAGATAGATGAAGAGGAATCCACTGATGAGAAAACAGCTAAAGCAACAACAGTCGAAGCCATTACACGTCGTTCTTTTGTAAAAGTAAATCCAATAACGACAACAATCTCACCAACTGAAGCCATAGAAATTTTGGAAATAGACTCTAGTACCGAGTCAGACACCAGCACGGTCGAAAGCACGTTAACTCGCTTCAACCGCCCTAGAACTACAACATCTGCTCCTACCGAACCCTCTGAAACTCCAGAAGAAGAAAGTGAAACAGATGTGAACAGCAAAGATATAGGAACGCCTGCAACAACACGCCGAACTTTTGCCGGCCTAAATCTACTCAGAACAACAACCGAAGCTGTCATTCAAACAGAAACTGATGAAGCTGAGAGCCCAGTACCTTCAATAAGAACAACAACCCCGTCTGCTGTTCCTATTGAAGAAGCAAATCAACCTACAGAAATCGAAGACGAAGAAGAAAACACGGTTGATGTGACCAGTCGACGATCAACTGAAGAGCCAACAACGAGAAGATCTTTGGCGCCTCGCCCTCCAACAACGAGTACATCGCCCTCTATTGATAACAGTAATGAAGATGAAGAAAATGAAGTAACGCCAAGATTAGGCCTGATTACCAGTGCCCAAGAGCAAACACAATCAGAAGTCCCAACAACTAGTCAAACAATTTTACATGAAGAACACAATGAAAATGAAGAAAAGCCAGCACTTGCTGGGGATACGGAAAAAGAAATCACTAAGCCTGAAAATATTGTCAGTCTTCTAAATCGTAGCCGACTTAGACCAACACAAGCTCCTGTACTTTCTGCAACCAAACAATCTGAAAATGAAGAAAAGTCAAAGATCAGCCTGCTTCAACTGCGTAATCGTGTCAAAACTGAACAATCCCAATCCAACAAGGACATTGGTGTCATCAACTCTCGCCTTCAGCAAATTCTTGAAACTGCCGACGAGGAGTCAATTACTCAAAATGTTGTAAACTCACGGAACCGTTTTATTACCACTCGACCACCCGTCACTACCAGTCAAGATAATGAAGAAAATAGGTCTAAGTTCAGCCTTCTTCAACTACGTGACAAAGTTAAAATTGAACAATCTCAATCAGATAGAGATACAGGTGTCATAAACAAACGTCTTCAAAAGAATCGTTCAGAAGACAACGAAGACGACGATCTTGAAAATCAAAATCAGTCCAAGAATAGCCTACTCCAACTAAGAAATCGAGTAAAAATCGCACAATTCCAACCCCAAGATAATGGTGTCATAAATACGCGCCTCCAAAAAATCATATCCAATACTGTCACTGAAGACGAGGAGTCAACATCTCAAAGCAACGCATACCAACGGAATCGGGTTCGTTTTAGACCAACCCAAGCCCCTCAGGAGGATGAAGAAAGCGACACTACCAAACTTAGCCTTCTTCAGCTGCGTGATCGTGTCAAAACCTCACAATTCCAATCCGAAGACACAGGTGTCATAAATACCCGTCTGCAAAAAATCCTTGCAAATCGTAAACCATCTAGCCCAACCACTAGATTGACTAATTTAACTAACAAAACCACAACTAACTTCACTGTAGCAACCATAGTAGAACGCACTGATACTAATGACCTGTCACTAACCCAAGCTAATGATGATGATGAGCGTACAGAGTTAGGTCAAGACGAAGACTCCGAAGACTCAATTGTAGAAACTAATTCTAACCTTAGCACGAACACACCTAATCTTAATCGACGTTTTCAGAGGGTACAATACAACCGTACAGCTGGATTTAGAAGACCCACAACCACAACAACAAGTAGAACTACTACAGCACCAAGCACTCAGGTAAATCGGTCCCTCGATGATGTTGTTGATTCGTCATCAACATCTAACCTGGGATTGACATCAGCTGAATCTGGAACGTCAGAGGAGGCTGAAACCACTGAAGTGACATCTACTGAGGCTGCACTTCAGCAAAGACGTCGCCTTAGAGTCCTTAAATATAGACGTCCAGTAATTGTTAACAATAGTCTTAGTGTTGAGTCAAATAACTCTACTAATACCACCACTAGTAGCACTGAGTCTGTAGATAACCTTAGTATAGGTCCTGAGTTAGATACCACCACAATTAATACAACAACTAGTCCATCTCCAACTAGACGGTTTAGGAAGGTTATTAAAAAGCTAAGACCACTTGCCAATAGTACAGTCACAGAGGACGGTACTACAACGGTCCGAAGTGATACCGCAAGACCACTGAATATCGCCGAGTTGTTTAGTAAGTTTGAGCCAAGTACGACGACGGTTTTAGCGACAGACAGTGCTGAGAGTTCCACTGTGACGGAGGGCACAACAACTGAACAAACCGAAACTGAAGTGACACCTGAAGATACAGTATCTACAACTACCTTAGCACCGCCAACTAAGCGAAGACTTCTAGTAAATCGCAGGCCGTATGTACCAATCAAGCCGTCAATAAATGCAATCTCCACCACTGCCGAGCCGGATACGATTACTACTCCCAAGACGTATGTGAGGAAGTTTAACCGGAACTTCAAGGCTATTCGACCTCCAACGGACGCAGCCAACGGAATTGGCTTCATTCAAAGACCCAAGCCAGCGGTACAGACACAACTAGGCTTCCAGGGTGCAAATCGATTCCGCTTCCCAACTCGGACTACCGAAAGACCACAAGTCGTGGATGAACAGGAAGAAGAAGATTACGACGAAGAGAATGATGATGTCAATGTAGAAGAAGAAGAGGAAGTAGAAGAAGAAGAGGAAGAACAAGAAAAAATAGAAGTAGCGCCAATAGTTCGTCAGAGGGTTCTCTTTAATCGAAACCAAGTTCAATCGAACGAATTTAAAGAACATCAAGACGACCACACCGAAGACGAAGCAGAAGACGAAGAAGATGAAGAGGAAGACGAAGAAGAACAACAACAAGAAGATGCACTACCTCCACCGGTGGCAAACCGTCCAATTAACACACCTTCCAAACGTCCATCGAACCGTCCCTCGTTCAATCGCCCCTCCAACTCTCCCTTCGTCCCGAACCGCCAAGCAGCAGCACCATCGCCTGTCAATCGGTTCGCTGTAGACCGTCGTCCGTCAAATAAACCGCGCGTCGTAAACCGTCCAACACAAATAACCCTTCCACCAAATCTGTTAGACTCTGATCAGCCCACAATACCGTCCTCAATAACACCACCATCTGTTTTTGTTTCCACGAATACACGCAGCTACGAACGTAAGTACTCGGTGTCCACCGAAAACGTTCCACTAGATCAGAGTAATCCTCTGCTCGAAGAGCTAGATATCGATGCTCTAAACGCACGTAATAAGAAAATCTTTGAGGTTAACATCAAAAAACACACAACAACAAATAAACCAAAAATAATCCAAAACCAACCACTGCCAGATTCAGATACCACAGATAGTACACCAATTGACACTAGTACCGTTTTTGAAGATGAAGAACATGAAGATAATAATTTAATCAATTCACAGGACGATTCACAGGTGACGACCACTACCACAAAGTTTGTCAGCAATTATGCGCCGCGCCCGGCCAGTGAAGGTCAACTAGTCTCGTACAGCCCCAAGAAGAAGATAATCACAGTCAGTCGCGTCGTCGAGATCAATTCAAAGGAAGCCAAGCTCCGGCGAAAATCGAAGGACGAAGAGTTGAAGACCGTTGAGTCGACTGAACTACGGTCCGAGGGTTTGCCCAAACTAGAAGCCCTCGGTGAAATCAGCCGCGTGAAGCACGTACATCTGGTCGATGGTAGTGATATTGAGGTTGATGGTCATAGCACTGTTATGGACTACACGCCCACTGAAGCGTCGGTCTTTGTCAGAAATACAATTCCCGATGTCGAGCCCGACAGCCTGGAGAATACCAGAATTGATTACCAAGCCGGACCAACTTCGGCTCCTGTTAGAAACACCATACCCGATGTGGACTACTCTAGCGGCAGCGCGGTTGATGCCGATTCAAGTGCATCGGCTCTTCGAAAGTCCAAGGGCATCACGGTGCCTGAAGTTATAGCCGATGTTGTAGAAGCTTCTACAATATCCCTACAGGGCTTATTTGACAGCACCCGCCAAGCGAAGAAGATCAGTGAAGCAGCTAATGAGGTAAATGGCATTTTCTATGCCTATTCCCTTGGTGAAATTCCAACAACACCCCGAAACGAAAAGCCAGCAACAGTCGCAACCACACCACAACCCGTGACCTTAACTACAACCACACCACAACCCACCACAACTCCTACCACGACCACAACTACAACTACCACAACAACGACGACAACCACAACACCTATTCCAACGACAATTGAAGCAGCCGAAACAACACTAGACATAACAACCGTACCAGCTCCGGTATCGTCTTCGACTACCAGCAATCGAACATATACCCGCCCGATAGTACCGCTGTTGCGACCTGAATCCAACGAGTCACCACTGGTAATATCGATAGCCAATCTAGATAAAGTTATTTTGAGTAAAGTCCTAAAGTCTGATTCAAATTCAGCGCCATCTATTCGTCAGGAATTAGTTGTAGCTGCACCAAAAGGTGGCGCCACTGAGGTTCTGCAGACTAGTGAAACTGGTGGTATTAGTAGCAGTTTTACAAGTAGTGGTAGCTCGATAAATTCAATTGAAACAAAAGTTCAAACAGAAACAAGTTTTAGCTCCGAATCACATGTAGTGAAGCGTAAAAAGTCATCAACGAAACGCAGGCACAAGTCGAGGCATCATAGGAAGCAGGCGACACCAATTAGTAGCATAGACTTGGAAAATGTGACGACAGCTCCTTAGGGTTAGACATTTTTTTTTTTAATTTTTAGGTTAAATGTAGTAGATTTTTAATCGTAGGTAGGTATAACAATAAAATGTAGAGTAAGATTTGAGAATTTTAATAAATTATGAGATGTGTTCGCTTTTGGAGAAACAAAAGAGTTATATCTACTAAATGCCGAAGGGCTATTGACAGTCTAATATTTGTCCCATAATATATTTGGCAATATGTTTGGACCTGGGAAGTAACTTTAGGGAGATGACGCAAGAGCATGGCTGACGTGCCTTCTGACAGCAAAATCCTTCGCCGATAAGTCCATAACTATAATCGTAATTTGCCTAAAAACGTGAGAAATTTATTGCACCCAAAAATTACAGTGTGTGCACCTTAACGACATTTTATATTTTACAATAAAAGCGCTAGCAATCACTCGAACGCACTTTAAAAATTATTCACCAAATAATCACAGCAATTTCAAATACATTTTTGAATATTTTTATTAGTGTAACACGGGCACACATAGCCAGAAGTGACACAAACCCATGCAATCGCACCGCAGCATGTTGTAGAATGTTGGGATTTACAGACAGACATTTAATTTTGACATTTTATCCCGCTACTTGTAACGAACTGTACATTGTGAAGCGATTACATTTACGTAATTTGAAAGTTACATCTAGTATTAGTTATACAAATTGTTCTCATATTTTGTATCAACTTTATAACATGAAATATTTCCCTCACTATAAATATTGTGTATAAAATATATACCTAGTACCGCTAACATTTATGTAAAATGAACTTTTTACATCAGAGTTACACAGCGTTACATTGAGTTGAGTTGAAATCGCATGTATCATTTCTATCGACGATTTTGCTAACAATCTAACAGATTATTTTTATTAATGATGGAAGTGTTTAGAGAATTTTTCGATTAAAACTCAAAAGATGGCGCTGTTTTTCTTAAGAGTATTTACCTTTTTATTCGTCTCTCTCTCGAAAACTACTAAACGGATTTCGATGCGGTTTCCACTGTTATCTTTTGCATTTCTCATGAATGTTTATATATGCGATCGATTTATAAAATCTTGTCAATTACTTCCTCGTTCGTAACAATTTGTCGACTATAAGAATCACAATTCTAGAGGGAACAAGTACCTACCTCAACAAGTCGAGCTGCTAAAAAGCCTCATGCAATGACAAAAAAGTTTGATTTTGCTTACCAGTATAATCTTCCAATGCTCAATTACAGGAAGCTGAAATGCAGAAATTTATTGACCCTGTTCTGCAAAAGAACGCCCTCTTCTGTCAATCAACAAACCGAGAAACTTGATTTATAATTAATTCTAACTTTAGACACTTGTAGACTTCCTTTTTTTGCGAAACTTTCTCTCTCTCTCTGTATATAGCGATGCTGCCATTATTAAAATGTCTCTAAATAAAACAAAATCCAACAAATACTTTTCCTTTATTTCAACACAAAATCATATTATCGAATCAAGACACTTGCAGCCCTTCACTATTACCACATCTCATGAAGAACAATTTCTTCTGCAGAAAATATTATTTAAATAATAGTCTAGGTCTAGGTCTATATTTTCCAATGGAGCATGTCACATCAAATCAGTCATAATTTATATTCTAGTCGTATATTCCAAATCAGCTTAAACAAAAGTGAAATCAAATTTTACAGTTTTTCTTACCAGCTTTTTTAGAGAAAAAAAAAATTAAATTAGCTTGCAAATAAAAATAAAAAAAAAAAAAACGCTTTCTATGTGCGACCAAATGGGTAATGTTATTGCTTTCAATGTGCAATATTTATATTTTTACACACTTATTTCGTTACATTGGATTGTTTTAAGTAAACTTAAAATTTAAAATCAACTTATTTCGACAACAAAAATCAAAACATCCAATGTAACCATTAGCATATCACTTTCAAAGTCATCTTTTTAAATCATTCATTTATATTTTTTTAATGAAATACTTTTTTTATTCATCGTCCGTCGCACATCGCAGGCTTATCTAATTGTTTCTTAAATGCTAAATTAATATTATAAACATATTTTTTAACTCAAAGTGTATAATGCACTCTTTCTAATTCTATCAATCTATCTGCTGCCATAGCTTAAGATACTAGAAACGAAACAAAAATATTAAATTCATTTGAAAATATCATTATTTTAATATTTATTATATTGGTTCAGTTTAAATTTGAATTTTCAGTAATTTTTTTATTTAATATTTATGATAATGAAAACGAAAAAATAAAATATTCTTAATTTTTGAAAAACAAATTTATTTGAAACAAAAATGTTAATTTAAAAATACAAATAAATATATTTTCTTAGTTTTAAGTTGTAGTTTGTAAAAAAAAATATATTTTTAAAAATAATATTTATCAATATAATTGGAATTTGTATAATATATATATATTTTACATATTTAATTACACAACATATAATTTTATTTTGTTTACCTTAACAGCTCCTGTTTACCTTAGATTTTGTTATCCACAATCCTTTTGATATTTTTTACACTACACAACACAGACATGCACACATAATTCCAAGAGGCACTGGTAGATAAAATAGAAATGGGTTTGGTTTGAATATTATTATATTTTTTTAGGAACTTCAACTTCTGCGGAATAGTTTGCTTAAAATGAAAATAATGACTGGCATGTCAGAACAGCTATGGGATTGGAGACGTGATAATTAAATCGTGTGTTTATAATAGTCATAAATTTATGATTGTCATTTACACTTTTTTTTTCATCATGTGTGAAAATAGACAAAGTTCATTCAGGCCCAAAAAAATAAACAAACCCCCAAATTATGTGTAAACTATAATTGAATTTCTTCGCCGAATGTGTTTTTTATTTTATTTTCACACATTCGGCGAAGAAATTCATTTATTTGCACATAATATGGTGTTTTTTTTTTTGGGGACTGAATGAACTTTATTTATTCAAAATATTTATTTAATAATTTAGAATTGGAATTGGAAATATGTTATGTATTTTCAGTTTCTTTTGCATTGAATGAGTTAAGACTTAGATTTCGTTATGCAACAATATGGTAAGATTATGACAGGCGTCAAATCGCAACCTTCATTTCTAACACATTGTTCCATAGTACAAAAATATGTTTACGGGACTAGTAATAGTAAGAATGGCGTAAACCTATCTCTGAAATTTTGAATTAATATGGTAGCTACTAGAGTAGAGTTAGAGTAGACATGACCCGGCGCGGATAGGGGGTTTTCTTTATAGTAATTCTTGCAAGCAAGAATATTTAAAGTAGGACTGAGTGAAGTATGTCCTGACCCATGAAGAGTCTCTACCTGAGACAAAGTATGTCCATCTGTAAGAATAAATATGAAAATTCACATTCAACAATTTTTTTTTTTTTTTTGTTAAGGGAAATCAATTTTGTACCTCCGAAATTTTTCGTATACTAATTGCCACGTCTCGTTTTCCAATACTGCCCACATTTTGCGAAGTGCTTTGTGCGGACAATGCACATCAATGTTCCTTTTACAACTTTAGCTTCCATGAGTGTCGAGCGTTTGAATAGATTTATTATTAAAATTTCCCCATCTCATCCATTTGTTTTTTAAAGACAGTTTTGTGGCATTCATGTGAAAAATTCAATGGATCTTACCTGAAACTTCCTAAACGTTACCACTTATATGCATATTCTTACTCACTCACTTAGGTGGCGCTACTGTCCAGGCTAAAGAAACAGCAATTGGGAAGAGTTATTCTTCGTTTTATATCTGCAGGGATGTTATTATCAGAATTTTTAACAGAGCCGACGTAGAAAAAGTCCCTTACTAGCGGCTAATTGTGACGTTCTGTGCGATGCTTAGTTCCCTTCTTGTTGACATATGACAGCATATTCTTGGTTTGCCCTGGATAAAGGCAAAACCCATTTTAGCCGCATCCGTTTCTATACTAGAACCAGTGACGCCTCGCTGTGTTCTACCAATTAGGTCAATATCATCGGCAAATAATTGGACGGATTTTGAAAAGATCGTGCTTTGTGTATTGGCCTGTGAGTTTCGCCCATTTTTTTCAATTGAAAAAGTTACATGACATTTACAGACAATCTTAGGTATTGGCCCAGGAGTGCTTCTCCGAAGATTGGTCAAAATTGGTCAAAGGGGCGTAGCACCTCCCATACAAAAAACATCTTATAAGGGCTGATTTTTATGATTCATGATTCTTGATTCTTTTTTTGTTCGTACTGCTGTATTTCAGGTTTAGGTAGAAAGAAAATTCCATAAAATCTTAAAACCTATTATTATCTAAAACCTATAAGCAATACAATTCCTGTGCACTGGCAAAGCCGGGCGGGTAAAGCTAGTATAATATATAGGTGCAACATCTGGTTTCATAGTCTCTTCCTGGCTGGAATTCCGTCATTTTTACAATCCAGCTCTTTAAGGATGGATTGAATTGCTCATGATAGAAATTTTACATCCGTCATCTACGATTCCACCCTCGGGATAGATGGCGGCTCTATGTGTGCAGAATCTAGAGTAGAAACATTGTCCGAAAACATTGAAGGAATAATATGCGCCTTTTTTAAAGTAGATGCTTGCTATCTGCTTGCCTTTACTAAAGGTTGAGAAGAAGAAGCAACTACTTACTGCCTTACTGCGCCGAATTTTTAGGACATGCAATTTTTGTTGCTTCTATGGTTTGGTTGCACTTAAATATTTCTTACAGAAATATAGTAAATAGCCGTTTATACTTCTTTTGTGAGCTTACATAATCCAGCACTGTAAATTTGATTATCGTTCCCCAGAAAGTTTACATAACCTCTTTAAAAGCATTCGCTTTAACTTCTTTGATATGTTCGCATTTTGTTTTTTTAACGTGGATTTTGGCGAAATACCGATGACTCTTCCATAGAAATTTTAAGCAACATCATTCATCAACCATTGTCAAACATATTTGGTCCTGTGATTCTCAGATAGACTCATCGGTAAATTAAATCTCCCTCTGGCGAATTCAAAATGCGAATCGTTTGGTTTGCTGAGTAATTTTAGTTGAATTAATTCCATAGTCGCTTTCTATACTGAAAGCAATGTTTTCCAACTGATAATTTTCAACTTCTATTAACAAAAAATTTAGGAAATTTAAGGATGTACGCCATATGCAAAAAATTAAAATTTATTTATCACATCAACTGATTTAAAAATGACCCCCGACTCGACCATTGGGCCTTACCAATAATCATTTTTAATCTTCAACTTAAATATTTTGACGGTCACAATGAATAATTTTATATGGAAATGATTATTAGTACCGCGGATTGTCACTTGCAATGGTATGGATATAGTAATAACTGGTTTCTCTGTCTCGCCCAAGTCCGTCCCAGACTGTAGCGTATTCAAAAGTAAAGTTCTAAGACTCACAAAGCGCAGATTAAATCTCCTTGCTTACAATAAAATATTATCAAGTGAATTTTAATTACATTCGGACATTACGTTCTTACGTGCTTGTAAGTATTTTCTATTCATATTGCTGACCTTTCTTCATCCACCATCTACTTGTCCATGTCCATAGAGTTATCGCCTCGTATACATAAAAAATAGTAAATCTCATGATGAACACAAAAATAATGTCAAGAGTCACGTAACATGATTCTCAGAGTTGTATGCACAGAAATTACAAATTATCTACACACATGTCTGAAAATTGTTTCTCTTCTGTTGCACGTTGTTTTTTTTTTAACATTTTCTATAGAAGATGATGCTAAAGCGTATGATATCTTCAATCTTTTCTTGCTATGAGATTTTAAAGTGTTTTCGATTTAATTTTATTACGTAAATTTAAATGCACAACGTCGGCCGTAAAGTAGTGTTAACAAAAATGTGTTCCATGTGGACTGCATAAATGGATAGCGATTAAGTTAATCGCATTGTTCTTATGCAAAAAGATAAACAAATCGATGTGACAAAAAGTTATAAATATCTGCGATTTGTTTTTAATTTAACAAACTTGTTTGCTTTTACAGAAATAATGACTGTCTGTAGATTGCTAAATTTGTTATAAGGTGTTTTAGTAGTTTTTAAATTTTTGATTGCACCACGCGCAAACAATATCCTTTTAAGATCTGTCTCCGATCATGTATGAGGATGCGTTAACGACATCATATAATGTCGCCATTACGTTAGAAATGTATAGCAATCCAACTTAAAGGGCAGGAGTATTGGAAGTACATTGTTGAAATTTATTTACTAAATACAAATGTTCTTTTATCTATGAAAAATAACTTAAATTTTAAAATTGTTTCCACTGACAAAGTAAGGCAGTAGAAAAAAAAAATTAAAAACACTATACAGGGTGTCCCAGTTAAGCAGTATAATCCTTTAGGGGGAGATTACTGAAATTCCGATTAACAAAATATTGTATGGCAGAGGGGGTCTATTCTTATCCCATTTCAAGATATAGCCCATCAAAGTTGGTAGTATTGTATACATTTTGGAAAGACAATTTAAGTCGCAATTCCATTTAAAAATATATTATACCCTAATTTGGGGTGTTTACTATAGAAATTGGTATTTCATGGTCATGACATGGAGCTTGAGCACACATACCTAAATTTAACAGTCAAAAGTGATTACAAAACTATATAATAGACCTACTGTCTCCTAATTGATTGTATTTCTTGACCAAGATGAAACCATTAATGTACCCTCAATTAAGTATCTCATAAATGTTATACTTATCGCAGTACTATTATAATCATCATTTTAAATGCTCACAAATTTTAATTCAAAGTGAAGTTATTATCATTTATGTATATCGCACTCTTATAGCAATAATGGGAAGTAAATGTTTTGTCTCAGAGCTCATAAAATGTTCAATTTATACCACATTCACTTTGAATGTTGACATAGAGCTGGAGGTACTTAAAATATTTTTTAATATCTACCTTCAATTTTACGAGCAAATAGTTCCCATACGAAATAGACTACTGTGACCTACAATAGTATATTAAGGGTGAATATTACAACCCATGGTCCATAGATATGACCTTGACTAAGTTTTGAAAATGGGCCCGTTCAATGTGCTTAGGCACCTAAATATATAGGTGACAGTTTATCATAGAGTTAGGCCGAAAATCTTGCCTAACACACGAAACTTGTCTAGCAGTCAAATCGACCAATCAGAGGCTATAGACTAGCCAGGCAAAAGCGTATTGAACCCGACCAATCTTACATTCTCTTCTTGACTTGATTGGCTTTGCCTTAAGTCATCACTAAGAATCATAAACGTCAACTGAAATACTTTGTAGGTCACAATAAATAATTTTCAATGGAAAATGTTACCATTGTGAGTTCGTAGAATGTAACGTGGACACTAAAAGTTTTTATTAGCGTCGCGCTTTGATGGTTTTAAAATTGTCTTGAATTTGTTCGTCAATATTTAATAAATGTCAACCAGTTCAGAAATTGGTAGTGGGGAAACGAATCAATTTGTAATCACACCACCACATTTCGCGGCTGTTAATTACATTTCTCATTACAATTACATGCACTGTACGGTGCGGGGAAATAAGTCCCCGGGAACTAAGACCACTGAGGGAATTAGTTCCCACCTAGTGGGAAATAAAACCACTTTCGTGAAGTGGACTTAGTTCCCATGTAAGGTGGGAACTAAGTCCATTTTCTTATGGGAACTTAGTACACATTCAAAACTTTAATACGTATGGGGACTGCAACCTCCTTGCTTGGGTTTACTGTCAGATTTACAGTATGTGCGATATTTTGTGTACCTATTGAAAGGGAAATAAAACCACTCAAAGTTTTCGGAATTTATTTCCCACCTTACATGGGAACTAAGTCCACTTCACGAAAGTGGTTTTATTTCCCACTAGGTGGGAACTAATTCCCTCAGTGGACTTAAGAAACATTTCAAAAAAGTTTCATTGAAATTTGTTCAGTAGTTTTCACACTTCGAGGTAACAAAGAAAATTCCTATAATAGACGGACGGTTTGTTGCCAGCTGCGAAACGATACAGAGCATTTAAAAAAAGTAAAAGGGTGAAGACTTTGGTATGAGACAATAAATACAATCTTGAGAAAAAAAACTAAACCAAAGTTTCAACCAATAGAATTTATCGCACCCGTTTCACGCGTTGGCAATTACATCAACTTGCTTAGTCAAACGAAAATTCCCATAAGTCCACCGTTGTGGGAACATAATATTTTTTGCAAAATAATTCCACAAAGAGTAAGTTTTGTGGTTGAACTGTCATCGGCTTGCATTTCAATATTTTTCTACAAATAAATGGGGTAATCTCAACTTACTCAACGAAAACGACAACGGTGACAATTTTTTCTCATTTCTCATTTTTCCACCAAAGAATATGTGTTTAGGTACTTTATATCAATCTGTGAAAACTGTCAACGGACATAAAAGTAGGAAGTTAATCGCTCCTTATAAGGTTTGTTTTTTTCCATCTGTGAGTTGAAAACGTCAACGGTTTGTGATGGATTCTACTGGCCTTTGAAAAAAGAATATTTTGTTATGTAAAAGATATGTCAAAAATAATTTCCACTCTTTAAACGAAGCACGAAAAAAAAAGCAAACTTCCAGAAAATCGTTAGTTAAAAATGGCGTTTACAACTCAAAAACAATTGTTTATCAATTTCTCGGGTTAACTAACCAAGTCATGAATTCTGTGATAACAATTTTACTGAACACTCACTCACTCACTTTAATCCCGGTTAAAGTTTACATAAGTGTTTAAGTGAGTTTAACCCAACAATTTGACCCAAGTCCATAATATTCAGTTGTTAAACCCGATCATAAACTAGGTTTTTAAACTTTGTCTGCATTTAGTCCGACTGAATTTAAACTGCACACTAGAGACTAAGTTTAAGTAATTTAACTCGGGCTAAAACTCAATTTCATATTATTGACTCTTTTTCATTATGTCACCATTTTTGACATTTCTTCACTCGCAGAAAATGAGTGAATGTGAAACCTTACCACCATCTTTGGTTTCTTTTTTATTAGACTAAAAATTAATCAAAAAATCAAAAACAAAACTTTTATCGGCATACAACTAATCAAATCAATTTCCAAGTGACAATCAACAAAAAACAAAATGTCATTTAATCTGAAACTTGACATTGCGTAGGTTTAAAACGGTTTAAAATCTGTTTAAAAATTGGTTTCTAATTCAGCGGGCTTAATGCATGTTTTTGAGTGAATATTATGGATATAGGTTTAAATTGTCGACTTCAAAAAATGCAGATTAAATGATCCGGTGTAGATTTCACTTAAACCCGATTTACCCGGGGTGAATAATATGGCCGTAAGAATCTTCATTTTCTGAAAAAGCAATTTAAAATAATATCAAATTTAGTTTTTTAAACCACAAGGTCTAAAGATTACTTTTTACCTTTTAGTTCGAAAACTAAAATTGCCTCAACAAGGGTCAAGGGAACTTTCTGGTACAATAAGTTAGCCTTGACATACCTACAAACGGAAACTTTTTTAATTATGCTTGTAGATTAACCAAGTTGTAGTTTCACTTCATACTAGTAATAAGATTGCTAAGATGAAAGCACTTATGGAATGAAGTCCACAGCGAATAGTAGGTACATACACTTAGTCATATTTTAACCGGAATTCTGTAAAAGTCAAATAAAGCAATGATTTAAAATGAAACATCAGACATCGGACTGCGATTGAACGTTGCAAAATCGGAATACTGCCGCTTGTCTTAAAATCGCTAAACTACCCTTATTTAGGGTACCTACATATTTTATGCCATTTCGATGGACCTTCTATTAAATCCTCTCTTGCCATCTTTGCTGGCAACTAGATATAGTCTTTGCGAAGTACCGCCTCGAAACTAATGTATGCAGTACCACATTTAAAATATGCAGGGACCACCTCGTGTGTGATTTTAGATCAACCCTCGTGAAATTACCAGTGCGACCGACCAAAGTAGTTTTCTAAAAAAAATTCATATAATTTTCGGAGAAATTCACTATTTTCAAGTAATTTGCTCTTAATTGAGTAAAATGTAAAATCAATTTAAAACGATTTCCAATTGACCCCGAACTCTAAACCTCCATCTGCAAGTGTTTTATCTAGCAGCAAGCAATCTAAAGCTAAGCGCTTACAAATCTTCACGTGCAGCTTTTCAATAAATGCAAAATAAACCATCTATCTATAAATTTCTGAGGAATGCTCATTTCAACACTTCACCTTCATCGATTTATTCATTCATTTGGCACTCTGCATTAAAAGATACTTCCCCACCGTAAAAACAATTTGATCGTCCATCGCACCCAATACCATAATTGGCATATTTCTCCCGGCAGTCCCTCCTCTCGAGCACTTAAAGAAGTAAACTTTGTATTTGAAAATAAAATATGCTATTCGCGTAAACAAAAACAAATTTCAAATTCGCCAGGCATATCAACTTCAACTGCACTTTTCGTCCCACAGTAGCGAACGCAAAAGTTGCTTCAATTCTCTTCACGTTTGTCGGTAAATTATAAATAAATCACCTGAATCGGCGAAAAAAAAATTGCAACTTCATAGATACTCGATTTCGAACTAATTTTGTTGTTATATTTATTCACGCATAGGTCACATACACAATAGTTTGTATCTTTTGAAATCCGTACAAACAAATTTTTAGTTTTTACACTTTCACTTTCTATACAAAGATATGTTTTCAATAAGTCGTTTATTTCAGTTTTGGATAGTCTTCATCGGTTTACAGAGTTACGTAAGCTTGATATTAATGATTGCCTAACAGAAATTTATCGCAAATTGGTAAAAGTTATTTTTGAGCAGATATAAATTAAATCACTGGCCTTCCTGTATTTCCAGCACTTGTGTTGACTTTGGACACTTGATTTCAGCTTTCTTTGACTTTTACGGAATTCCGGTTAAAATATGGCTTAGTAGATGTACTATTCGATGTGGACTTCAATCCACAAGTGCTCACATCCGTAAAAGAATCTGCTGCGCACGCCCATTATGTGATGGAATCGAATAAATATTTCTGTTTCTCATTAGCATAAAGTTGAAGATAATCAAAAGTAATTACGTGCATAAAGAGATGAAGATAAAAAAACAAAAAACCCGTCATCGGAAATTGAATCTTTTGTCAGGGTTTTTTTCTTCTGTCTGTTTATTACCAATAGTATTTCGCAATTTTTAAGAAGTTAAACATGACTGTGGGATTATAACTCAAACAAAAGCTGTAATTGATTTTTGAATTTTATATTGAAGCAAACCTCAACTGTAGGTAGAGACATAGTACTTTGTAAACAACTTCCATATACCCGATATGCACTTGTAAACTTTACAATTTCAAACAAGTATGCTACATTTGAAGTTGTTCTGTTCTTTGTGAAGTTCTTTACACTTGATAGCCTGCACTAGATACTGCCATCTACGGACATTGACTTTGTTGGCAGCGAACTTGCATTCAAATTTCATGGTTTCAAATTCACAGCGGCACACTGTCCCATGTTGAAATAAATGCATGAATTCCAATTGGCTTAGTTGAAGCATAAGTCGTGCTTTGAATTTGAGATGATAAGTCTTGTAGGCGATATATGAATCAGTACGCAAGTTACATTGTTTTACCAACATCCTTTATCGGCTTATTATATCTTACAACTTCGACTTACTTTTCCATTTGGAGATATTGTTTTTAACATTTTCCCCTACACGCTAAATATATTTCGAAAGATAACTACTTCATTGCAAAGGTAGCCAAAAGTACTTTCTTTGAAATCCAACAAAAGCCGAAAAGGTCTGATCTCAAAATCCAAGAGTATAAATGTCATGGAAAAGCTTCTCAATCTGAGATCTGTATGCCGTTTGGACTCGGCATAAAATTGTAGGATCCTCTCCATTTGTCCCAAAAATAAAACTCACACAACCGAATGGGTGTGAGAAGCTAGGCCCAGGGTACCTATACGGACCTATTGCGCAACTATTTATTTAGCTGTGACCCTAGGCCTAGTTTCTCATAATCATCCGTTTGAGTGAGTTTTTATTTTTGGGGTTGGGGTCCCAAGTCTATTTGAAGATAAAAAAAAATACCTACAAAAGGCAATAGTCGCTGGCTTATCCGTACAGATGAGAGACTTCACATATCCCCACAAAAATAGTCCAGCGGCGTCAAATCGCACGATCTAAGCGGCCAATTCACAGGTCCAAAATGTGAGATGAATTGCTTCCCAAATTCGTCTCGCAATATGTCCATAGATTCGCGTGCTGTGCGGCATGTCGCGCGCGCCGTCCTCTTGAGACCACATGTCGACCAAACCCTGCTCTCCCACATTTTGGGCAAAAAAAAGCCCGAAAACATCGAACGATAGCGAGCACCATTGACCGTAACGTTGTCAAAAAGCCATCATCATCTTTGAAGAAATACGGCCCAATGATGCCACCATACCACACGGTACATTTTTGTGGATATATTGACAGTTCTTGCAATGTTTCTGGTTTCTCAGCGGACCATATACGGCAATGTTGATTATTAACGTAGCCTGCTCAGTAGGACGATTACGACGACCATAAAATGGACGAAGTGCTCTAAACACATTTTTTACTAAGTACGATTTTTGGTAATAAAATTCAAAAATTTGAAAACGTTGTTCGGGCTTAAGTCTATCCATGATGAAATGGCAATGTTAACTGATCATTGTTTACTTTGACACGTATGTACTGTCACAAATATCAGGCTGAAAAACCAAACAGCAAAAAAATCACCCTTTATAAACAGAAAGGACCGACGTTTGTTATAAGTAAAATGCTATAAAACATCAAGTTTGCTCAAAAAACCGCAAATAAGAAGAAAAATAAAATAAAATGGTTAAATTCAATTCATATAGATCTCGGGGAAACTGTCGAAATATGAGGGAAATCTAAACACCGAAAGGGGTTCGTTATAATGCGAAAGGTCGCTTTAAGCGGATTCGTTATAAGCGAACCTTAAATCCATCAATGTTATGAAGCATTGATTGGGACTGATTAAAATGGTTCGTTATAGCCGAAAGTTCGCATTAACCGTGTTCCCTTTAAGTGGTCACTACAGTACTAGCATTTATCTGTGGCTTCGATCTCGTTGCAGAAATACCTACAAAATTTAACCTGTTGGAGTTCGAATTTCCCAAAATTTCTTGAAATTTCTCTTTCAAAATATCAGTTTTCTATCTCTTACCGTTTGGACTGGGGGGTTGATCACCAGTCGCCAATCAGTCAGGGTAAATTGTTCTATAATGTGATAGGTCGCTGTTGTTCTTAATGCAATTGCAGTTAAATAAAAAATACTTTAAACAGCATCGATCGACATTTTATTTAAAATTGAATTATTGTTTACAAACGACCATTGTAACCGTATACTTTGGTTGGGATTATCGCCATTTCGAAATACCCTCAATATCACAAATCGTTTGCAAGATCATTTTATGATTAGCCGTTGGTATAGGCGTTGATTTTGTTTAATGTTCCTCCTCCTTGTGGTTACCCGATGCACTCTATCCATCCTAATATAGGTACTCAAGAACGTGAACGTAACTTTTTCTACGTCAGTGAACTTAGTAGGTACTCAGTCGAAAAATTTTTTACTAGAGTTTATCGGCTACCACCAATAAACTTAAGCAGAGAAAACTGTTTCTGTGATCAATCGAGACCAATACAAATTTGGTCGCATCAAGTCTGACAGCTCAGAACTTCACTAAAGTTGCTCAATGAAATACCTTGCAAACTTCCTTTAGGGCAGTGAGGGTGAGAGATTTTTTATTTTTTGTCTGCAACAGGTTAAAATTCATCAAAATATGTTTGCGCATCATCAAGAAGCTAAAGAGTCGAACTATCAAGCAATGGAGGGTGTTTTAGCCCGTTTAAAGGAATTAAATAAAATAATTTATGACAAATATTCTTTTTCGCGTCTGCCTAAGAAATGTTTAAAATAAGATATATATAAAACCTTGGTTCTAAAAATCTGTAGGTACGTCTTTCTGATGGCTATATCCGTCCAAGGAAGCTGTCCTCTCTGTTTCGAAAGATCGAAAAGATACTGTTTTATTTATTTTTTTTTTTTTTAATTTAAATTCTCCAGTCCAGACCATTCGAGAACTTGCTTTACAAAATTTACTGCGTTAAGGCTAAAAATTGTAAAATGAGAATTTTTTTATTTAAAAATGTGTATTAAAAACAAGTGTTTCCCTTATTATTTTTTAATAAAAAATATTAATCGATTTTTTTTATTTTGAAACTTGAACAACCCAATAAGTTGCACTGGGGTCAGATCACGTAAAATAAAAACGATTGAACGATATCGTTTTCACTCATGCTGTCTCTATCATATCTGTGGCAATAAATAGAGACTGCTATTGTCGAAACGATGTCGTTCGATCGTTTTCATTTTACGTGATCTGGCCCCTGGTTTCTTTGGTTTCATTTCAATTTAACGAGAGTTCACTCTATAGCTAAACGGCTTTTCTAAAAATCATATATGTACCTACCCTTATAAGTTGGCCACCTCTCTAAGTTGGCCAAAAATGTCTGCACCACAGGTGGCAAACTTACGCAGGTTTTATTGTAATTTAAACTCAAAACTTGTTGTACGTCTTTACAGCTAATTTTATATGAAAAATGTTGCCATTTTGTACATTTTGTTGGAAGAATCTTTGCCCTAACTTTGGTACTAATCTGTATTTTCATTAAATCGAAAAAAAAATTCACAAAATGTAGCTTTGTTGGAATCATTGTGACCGTGTAGCTGAATTATGTCGACTAAATCCTTTTGTGAACCCCCGCTCAATTGATCTCTACGTCTATCTTTGAAGTTACGAATTCGTGGATACTTGTGTATCTATTAAGCGCCATTGCAATTTCAACGACACTCGCTGCGCAATTAATTAACCTCTCGAGCGAGGTTAAAAAGGAATTAGTCATCCACCATGATCAATTTTTTTCCAGAAAAACGTGAAAGCAACAATCAATAGAAACACATATTACTCAATCCTTTCGTTTTCACGAGTGACTGACTAATTAGATCAATTTTTGTACGCACAAGTCTTGCTTGCGCAAGGTTCAAGCCGTTAAATCAATTACGATATCGCGCGAAACCTCAATACGCCAGTCAAACACAACACCATTGACATTGAATATAAGTTGTTGTCGAATACTCGTAGGATAAAAACTTATGAATAAATTATTCTAATCCCACACAGAAAATTTAAATTGAAATTGACTTCAAATAAAATTTAAACTACAAATATGGAAAAGTTGTAACCACCGAACTAGTTTGTCCACTTCCGACCAAACAGGGACAAACAAAAACACACATTTGCACATTTAATTTATTTATTTTTTTACTAGCAAAGTGGTGATGGAGGAAGCTTTTTTTAGCAACACTACTTACACGCTTTTTGTAGCCCTTAGGCGCCAAGCAGTAAGCAAGGTGTAGTAGAACTGAACCAAAAAAAATTAAGAAGCAAATAAAAACCACCAAACCAAATATTAAAGACTTTATTTTTCACAAACTATATTTAACACTCAATTAAATTATTCACTTGCAGGTGCGCACAGCCACGATTCCCGTCCGTCGTCCAGTTGTACGCAGACGCTTATTCACAACAGCACAACCAGCTGCCAGCGCTTCTAATGATGAACTAAACGCTGACGGAACCTCGACGATCAGCACTATCAACACGGATGATGATGTCGTCTCAGCGACGACCTCGCCAACAACTACCAACTTCAAGTACAACCGACGGACTAGGCCGAGTTATCTAACCACCATCGCGGCGAAGCTGAAGCCAACACCGAAAGTCTTGTCATCTTCGCTGACTTCATCGAATCCGGGTGAGATCAGCACGATCGTCAGCACCACGGGATCGGCGGCAGCATCTTCAAATGATATCACGTTCGTTACCGTTAATAAACTGTCAAATCAAAAGTTTCCATCAGGTGTGATGCGACGTAAACTCATCAGACCGTTGAATGCAAATAGATCCACAACAGCGGATAGTAGTAGGAGTACGAGTACGGTGCCGTCGAACGAAGTTGGTAAGTCCACTATAGCAGTAGTTGGGTCGTTGTCTATTGGCTTGACCATGTTGGACATTGGAGCGGGGCACAGGCTATAAAAACTGCATTCCAATCGATCTTTGGCGCTGTGAACCTCTGTGGATACGACATGCACGCAGTGTTAAGGTGGTTTACATTTGCATTTGGTTATGAGTCAGCAAGTCAACAAGTCAACAAGTTAGCATGTCAGCTCAGTTAGTCAGAGATTTTATAATATGTTCGTGTTTGCATGTGGGTTAAGAGAATAGTTAGTCAAGTTGAGGTTGGCCCTGTCGGATGCATGTGTTAGCACTTTCCCTTTCCTTTTACTTATGTGTCAACATGATCGCCTCTTTGTTTTGGCCTTTTGCTGACTTAATGAGATGAATTGGTTAATTTGTTACCAATCGCTTTTGAAGTTTATGTACTTCCGGGTTTCCCAAAATAAAGTTGCAGATGTTTAGAGACAGAGTCTCTACATGCATGCATAATGAGGCGCTTTTTACTTCTTTGAAATTCATGACTGGTCGGTTTGATGATAAATTATTGCTGCGCATGGTTATGACTTGAAGATGGGTTGGGTCCATTAAGAGTGATACATGGACATAAGATAACCAGATGAGTGGTTGGGTTGGGTTCACTATGTGTATTCACATGCGAAGTACATCCGATGGGCTAATAGTATTTTTAACGTTTGCGGTGGTAATTGAAAGATAAATACTGGCATATGCTGAAATTTTCTTTGAGTAAGCAAAGCAGTTGCTTCGTTTTACTAAAGGTTATGTCGCACCCCTCCACGCTTTTAAAGAGTCGGCAAATCAACGAGCAATTTTCAAAAATTAGGTCTTAGGTTTGGATTTTCTTTAGGTATAGATTTTAAACTTGTAAATGTATACACTACAAGTCGGCATTTTCAACGGTTTCACAAGAACTTCTTAAAATTTAGCTAGTTTCGATTCGAATTTGCCGACTGAAATCCTTAAAATTGTGAAACTCGGCTTATTGATGTGGATTGCGAACTTTGACAATTCGCGGCAAGGGTGTTTTCGTTCGTGGCAAAATGACGAAATTTCGTTATTTAAACTGTTTATAAACTTGTTTTCTTAATACAGCTGATGGCTGAAATTCGCGAACTGGCGCGACCTAGAAAAATATTCATGTTGTGAACGTACTGTCAAAACTTGCGAATATTCGTTCGTTCGTAGATAGTTGGTCGCTATGATGTGAATGGTCCTTTAGGTATTGGCTCAGGGGTGTTCCTGAAAGAATCAAAATCGTATATCCCAAAGACCACCGAATTCGAAATTCGTTGACGTTAGTTATATCTAACTCGATAACCACTGGGCCGATTTTCATGATTTGTATACAGTCGGCAATTTCCTGAAATAAGTCGGCATTTCAATGATAGTCACCCCCCCAAGGCTCGAACCCTCGATACGCCCCTGGGACGGAGAATTCGACACTAACATTTTGGCTAGAAAAGTATTCGATTCCAATCCAGATGAATAACGCAGTAGATCGTCAGAAGGCGTTAGATCGGCAGGGCAGCATGTAGTACTTATGCTAAGTCATTGAATCAACCAGAAGATATTGTTAAACATGTTTATTAATTTAAAAAGATGACTAACAGTGATCGAAATACTTACGACTCTGTAGAAAAACTACAGCAAAGACTTTGCCTACACGGACTACATCCCCATTGTATTTACTGGGAAATACCTCCGAACTTCACAAAATCTGATAGAATCGGCCCTTGGAACATCGCACTTGCTTCCAAGGTCATGGAAACGCTGATAAATCGTCAGCTTATGAAATATCTTGAAGCACGGAAACTTCTCAAAGACCGGCAATACGATTTTCGTGACTGCAGGTCCACTGGTGATGACTTATCCGACAAAAAGTGGAACCAATCTCTTCGGCACTCTGGTGAAACGTTGATTGTTGCGCTTGATATTTCGAATGCATTTGACAGAGTTTGGTACAAAGCTCTTTTGTTGAAAATGCGTGTCTATGGGATCGACGCGTCTCTTCTTCCACGGATTTGAAACTACCTTTCTGGGCGTTAAATTCAAGAATATGAATTTTCTCACTCAGATTTTGACTTTGCTAGAATTCTTCGAAAACCTTGTGGAACCCGTAGACAGATTTCCAACGAGAAAGGTACGCTTGGTGTCAGAAAATTTATAACACAAAACAAATAAAACGAAAAATGTAGACAACGCATAGCAACTTATATGGTAGTTGATGCAATTTCTTATCAGCCAACATCTTTAGCCAATTTAATATGTGCATCTTATTATTAGTTATGCTTGCCTAAAGGCCCACATGTACCCTCGAAACCCAGTGACTTCTTAAAACATTTGCAATGCGGTTTTCCACATAAACGCACACACATTCGTGAATCTTCCTCTGAAAAGAAACTCAAAGCTTGCGTCAGGACAAGTTTCCTTCTCTTTGCCTTTGTGTACATTAGCATCTTGCAAGCATCAGTCGCACTTAACGTATGATCAATGGTTCAAGTGGATGTATCAACATTTCATAATCGCCATGTAAATGGCAAGCAACAAAATTCCAATCTTCACAGAAATGAAAGCGTTTAATTGCAATGCCTGGCTATTTTACCTACTGAAGGCAGATGGTAGACTTGATCACCTTGAACAATTAAAATTGAAAAAAAAAATCCAAGCACTTGGGGAAATTGTTTACCCTGTGAATTTGAATGCGTCTTTGGCGGTTGTTTATGAAGCAAGTCTAACGCCTGCCGTGGTTTTATGAGTGTTAAAATTATTATGCAAACAACTACAGCAGTCAGTGGTGAACATGGCGATGATTACTACTTAGCGCATCACACGTAGATAGATAGATAGATAGATAGTACTTAGCACTTTGAGAAGTAAGTGCTTTTAGTCGCCATTATTGAATACCGTAATTAGCTACTGGTTGATACTTTTCGTTTTATTACCAACTGCAAGTAGGTACACCTCTGTCATCTTATTTATGGCTTACGAAATTGCTTCTTCTGAGTTTATGCATGCTTGGAAATGAATATTTCTGCGACATTGGAACTCCCTTTTGCAAAAAAGCAAATCAATTAGCTATCTTTCGCGAAACGGAGACTTACAAAACAGACGACCTACAGAGTGTGATGCTTCTCATGAACTTTTTTTCAAATCTTTTATTTCACATCGGTACTCCAAAGGAAAGCAAGTTCAAGACTGCATACAAAATATTGGGCGCTAATTTCTAGAACTGAGCTCCTAGCTTGACCTAAGTTCTTAGAGCCGAAAGAAACTAAAATCGGCTTAAAAAATCTCTAAAAATATTTTATTCGTTTATATTTAATGTTTTACATTATTTTCTTACCTGAGGTAAGAAATATTTAAATTTTTTTATCTCTAAATTAAATTTGAAAAAATTGTAGGTACCTGTGTCCGCGAGGAGGAGAAATGGTCGTTGTAAAAAAATGTCAGGAAATGCGCGCAAAGAAAAGAAATGACAGATAGATCAGTTTATTTGACAAATTATTGAGGGTGGAAACGCAAGGCTAGTTCAAAGCTCACTTTTAGGTTTAATTTAGCCATGAGTTGAACAGACTTACCTAGAATTTTATGTTCTGTCCGAACTGTTGGTAGCTTCCCAGTATAGTTATACCCTCGAATGTTTGCCAGAAGTTTGCTTGAGACAGAGCAGTGCAAAAAATCTTAAGTGGCTGTACAGTGGCAAAACTAAATGTTTGCAAGAGTATTTTTTCTATACAGATAGGTAATTGTCATAAAATGTGTGCCCTAAATCCTCCCTTGTAACCTACACAACTATTAAAAATAACTCTAGATCACTGCAAAGGCTTCACAAAGAAATACCAACTTCTGTTAAATCCGCAACCCTTCCGTTACCTTTTCAATTAATTATAATTATCTACCCAACTTCTGTACTTTACAGATCCACCCAGAACTCAAAATCCACTCTTCAAAAGACGATTTCCATTTTCAACCACTTCGGCGCCTCCAGTGACGACTATTCCGCCAGCTCCAATAGAGTTCAACACATCGCCGCTTTACTTGGACACTCTTATTCCAGAGGACATCGACCAAATTGCCAAATCAAGTATACAGGAGACAAAGTTTTTTCAGAACCAAATAGGCGATAATCTCAGCGACCCCGATCACTCCCCGGAAATATCCATATCAACAAGCATTTTCAGCAGCACAACACCCCAATATCTGTCAACCTATGAAGAGCCAATTACACGGCGACTAGGCACTGCCGCTACAACAAGTACGTCTGTCGGAATACACCTATCTTATTGTCAATTTTGTTAAACTTCTTCTTAAATCACAGGAAGACCATCATTACGTCGTCCCCAAAAGACCACACCCACTCCGGAAAAGGCAGCCGTATTCGTTAGCCGAAGGCGGCCACACAAAACTCCGGCACCCTTCAATAAAATAATCGAAACTCAAACCTCAGATCGAACCTACAAACCCGCCATTGACTACGATTACTATGACGATGGTGATGAGAGGGTTGTAGATAGGCCAACTGCATCACAGGTTTGCTCTTAATTAATTTGAAGCCATTAAGGCAGTTCCATCTCATTCTGTTTTTGTTGCAGGTAAAAGTTGTCCTCCATGGTAAAGGAATCATCGAGTGTCTGGACCAAGGTAACTTCCCTCATCCGTTGTCCTGCCGGAAATTCATTTCCTGTGCAAAATTCGAGACCGGAGGCGTTGTCGGCTGGGAGTACACTTGTCCCAAGGGTTTGAGCTACGATCCGGTTGGCGGCATGTGTAATTGGGCTGCAGGCCTTGGCTGTAAGGAGTAGATTTTAAATTTTAATCGAAATTTGTGAATTTAGAGTTTGGCAGAGTGTAGTAGAAGGACTCGAAATTATTTTAATTAGTGGACTGATATAATTGTATTGAAAAGCTAAAAGCGTTTTTCATTTTGTAAAAAAAAATTCTTATGTAATTTAAATGCGTCTCTTTCCCTTTTCTTTGTTTTATTTTTGTTTTGTGTTTTTTTTTTATAATTATTTTAGAATTAAGGTAAATGTATTATATAATGTGTTATTATAAGCAACGAAAGAAAATTTGAGAAAATGGTTTATTTAATTTATAAAAGACAATTCACTGATGGGACATTCTTTCTTTGATTAAATAATAAATTTAAATAAAATTAAATTAAATACATAGGTGAGTAGTTTAATTTTTAACAGTTCACTGTTAATAAACTAAATTTCATTGTAGTCCCCGTAGGGCATTCTAAATTAGCTAACTAATTAGCCTTAGATGATTTTCCGCTTTTTTTTTATCACAAACAATATAAATTAACAAAACACAGAATTGTTGGCTTAAATCTCGGACCACCACGCACTTTAAACCGCGCTTTTTCGTTTTATCGGAATTCGGAAATCGGAATTACTGGCCAACGAGCCATAAGAAGTTTCACTTCGAAAGCAGGCTACTGGGTCGTATACGTAACTTTTTTACACGGGATTTTGAATTTGATAACATCGATGGATTTAGGACAGAACGATTCGAATCTGTTGATAAATCTTCTTAAATCTGGTAGATCTTTCAAGCCGTCAAAGAATCGTGCTCCCATGCATGAGTAGTGGCGTTCTTGGAGGGCTGGGATGGGAAGTGACGCAGGAGATGTTCCAAAGATTCTCTTTCATCTCCATCCCTGCAACTTCTGCAGAAGTCATTTATAAAGATACCCAGTCTTTTGGCCATGTTTCCAATGATGCAGTGTCCGGCTATTACCCCGACGAACACTCGGATTTGGTTTCAAAAGATGTGTAAGTGTATATGTGTGTGTATACAAAATTGCACTAGGAACAAAAACGCGTGCCTCAATCTGCCAAACAAGGTTATGTATGCGAATTGTCGGGAATTCACTCATTCTGAAAGCCAATGGCAGCGTTGGCAATCAAATAACTGCTGCGTTTCTGTCGGGCTAGGATTCACTAGGCGGCGATCCACCAAGATGACAAACGCCGTCACCGCCAAGCTCACGCAGACAAGCAAAATGTCACAACGCTTCATATCAGGACCATGGCCGAGAGAAAAGCTACTTCTGACATCTTTGGGCGCAGTGGAGAAAAAAAAACGCACAAAGGAAATACGAGAAGCGCGAGGTTGAATCGATATAGGGATTTCTCTCCAGGAAAAAAAGTCAGGGCTCTGCGGTGAACTCCAACAATAGCCGTTTTTTATTATCAGCATGATCTGATCCGGATCAGATCATGAAAATAAAACAAACTGGATCATTGATTGAGTTGTGGCAACAAACATATAAAATCCAATAACAATTATAACAAATTTCGTATTTCCACCAGCCATCTTGCAGCCACACGGTACAAAGTGACGTCACAATGCGATGATTTCTCCATTGCACTTGCTCATATTTGAGTTTGACATTTCGCTTGTTATGTCGGGGTGTTACCATATGGATACAAATCTGCATACATTTAGCATTGAATATTTTTTTTGGGGAAACTATGTTCAAATGTTAAGTTCAAATATGCATTATAATTAACCGTATTGTACTGCTAATATTTCCATTTATATTTCTATGCTATATAGCGAAACAAAACATCTCGAAAGTCGGAGTAGTAACTTATTCGAATTTGAAAAAAATGCTAATTGATTTTTTGTGTTGTTAATTGTAGTTCACATTTTGGTCTGGCAACATTACTGTGTGGCTATAATTTACAGGGACACCAACCTTTAGTGAATGAAGTAAACAACGCCACGAAACAACAACGAGAACTAGTTGAATTAATTTTCAGATCATATTTCGTGATCTCGATGAAAAGCAGGATCACATGTTGTTGTTGTAAGTGCATGTAAATCGATGATCTATATGGATCATAGCTGATAATAAAAAACGGCATCATCGCTGAGATCAAGTGAGGAATTAGTATCATCAATCGCTGTTTCAGTTTTAGAGTAGCAATGCCCTCTCGTATGTAACTAAGCAGAAGTTTTCAAGACCTTTATCATCCCAGTCATACTATATGCTGTAGGAGCATCAAATATTGAACAACGATTAAAAGAAAAAAACTCTATCAAGGTATATACTGCAATAATATAAAACTTTTTTATTTGTTCCTATATTGAAAACTAAACTATTTTCCAACTAAACTCCCACGTGTTCACTGGTTCAATATCCCATAAAACTAGATTAGTATATCAAAGCGTTACGATCTCTGTTAGCATTACCGCCCAATCGTCTGGCATTCCTGCCATATGGAGATTTTGGGTTCACTCTCAAGACGAAATTGCCCTTGCAATCATGTGGTGCATCATGACCCATCGGAACGCGAATACCATGACATCGCTGATTCTCGTAATCCTTCAAAGAGTTGCATTCAACGGCCATTAAATTTCTCTCGTTGCCTGGCAATACTGTCTCGGCATAGTACCGAATAGACTTGAGCGAAGCATCTAGAATATTATCAGAGCCGGGGACAACTGATCCAGGTCCATTTGGATAGAAGTCAGCATCACCATTGCTCTCAGCTCCAACGCCGTATGAAGTCGAGTGGATGACATCAACGAAATCAGCTACACCACGGTTTAACTCGGATTGGATGTGTTGTTGCCTGGTGAAGATCTTGGAGGGATCCAAACCAGTTACATGACGCAATTGTTGACCCTTTTCTTGAGCCACATATCGGGCAGCAGCTCCGACGACATGAGCAGCCACACTATGACCAATCATGTGAATGTTGTAGTATGGTATGAATTCAGAGATGGCGACGATTGCCTGACCAATGGCTTCTCCAGTTTGTTCAACATCCAAAGTGATCCATTTCTTAAAGTTGTTCAAAGAGTTACCCAACTCAATAACCTAGGAGAGATGCTAATCCTTAGAATACTATGCAAATGTGATAGGCTATGTTGAACTTACAATGAGGCTTCCACTGGTTGGTGCATCCCATGAGTTGGTGTACTGGTATTGGTTCTCGCTGAGTTCATAGCGCGCACGATAGGCTTCAACCAATTCCGTAACTGCATCGCTGGGATCTTCAGAGTTCGATGGAAGACCAGTAACAAAGATGGATACCTCACCGGTGCTCAACTGGGGATAGTTCCTCAGCCCTTGCGGGTTGTTCAATGGTACCGAAACATTGCCATTAGCCGTAATCAGGTACATCTCCAATTGGTTGAGGTTGGGAACGAAGAGCGAGCCAGAGAACGGACGAAGATAACTGTGTTGGACTGCAAGAGAATAATAACCTCCCATTAGTAGTTATTACAAATTAGAATAAGATTTTTCTCGTACAAACTGTCTTCAACAAAGCGGATGCTGCGTCCACTGGCATATGGATCAAGCTGCTGAACGTGATATCTTCCACCTTGGGAACGTTGTCCACAATCTTCTGAAGCCACGACGATGGATGAAGTGCGTTCACTGAGCGGCCATTACCGCCCAGTACACCACTCTCGGGAAAAGGTCCTCTACTTATAGAATCGTCAACTCTTCTGTCGATGTATCCGGCATAAGCCACTGTGGCCAATACCAAGAGGGTAAACGCTGTTCCAGTAGGATTCATATCGTAGTAACCAAACCAGTAGTTGTAGTATACCAAAAACGCCGAGAAAGTGAACTGTTTAATTGGACTGCTGGGCAATTTATACCCACAAATTCAAATTGAATTTCCGCTGAGTGTTCTTTTTGGACACAGAAGTGTGCCGCAGTGCATTGACCTAAACGATGCAAAGAGTTGTGCGGACATGCATAAGTTTGCGAAAACACGCGTATTGCAGCATTAAGCTGTGTCAGCTATAGGAAAATACAATTCGTTGAGTGGATTTGATTCAAGTTCAGCGCAAGGTGATAGGGGAAGTGCTAGTAAGACACTTTGGATGGATATGACTAAACTGATACCCGCGGAAAATGTAGAAAATCGAAAAGTACTTTCTTGTCGCTATAATTGTTTTGTTATAAATGTAAATGTGCTAGAACACGGCATGTAGCAAGCCACATACCTTAATTCAATTAAATCTAAAATGTTCGAACTTGTAGCTGATTCGTTTGGATCTGCTGCGCCGCAACTAGCATTACTATTCAGATGAGCTCGATCAATCACCCCTATCGTGGAATCCGCCGGGGGGTATTATTCACGGAAAAGAATATTTTGGTATCGTCAAAATCGCAAAGTGAACAGTTCCCCGTGTGGGTAATGTGAATGAGTTTCAATATATCGTTAAAAACGTTCAAATCGAATTTTTCCCGAACGGGGAACTGTTCACTTTGCGATTTTGACGATACCAAAATATTCTTTTCCGTGAATAATTCCCCCCGGCGGATTCCACGATAGGGGTGAATAGCTGTCTTACTGGGCCAACTCCATATAATATAATAAATTGTGTAATGGGGAAGAGAGGAATACAGCATTAAAAGTTAAAGTTATCGTTGACCATTTCGACCAAATTCTATGGTCTGATTAATGGTTCTGAAACTCTTGGCTCTCGAGAATTGAAAAGTACAGGTTATTGCGTTCCATGAGTAAAAATGTTGCCTGTAAATTTTCTAAGAATTGTTGAGTTTGCTCATCATAAACGAAGGAAAAGGAACGCAATCACAACACGGTAGTCTGTACTGAAGTCTTATATTAAACTCTTTATTACTCCACTTAAATAACACGTTTACTAATATTAGTATAGCCAATGCCAACGCAGGTCATTAGAACTTTTTGTGCCCCTGGTTGTCTTTCCTCGTCGTCTTCATCTTCTTCTGGATTTTCCAACTTGAAGGTAACAGCAAAGAAGTCGCGTATATGCTGCAGAAAATGCACTGTGTACTGGGAAAGGGGTCCCGTCAAATATTTGGATACATGTTTCTCTCCCAAAGCCATGAAAAGTGCCGCCATCCACTGAAACGTAGAATCGACACACCCGCCTCTATAGATCTCATCAAGCAGTTTATGGGCGGCCTCTTTTCCAAGTTCTTCAGGAACAGATGGATCTTTTCCCTAAAAAAGAAACAAAAAATTACATCAATGCCAAGTAGCAACAAAGAGACAACACCTTACCGCTTCCTTCACATTAGACACACTCTCCGCCGAAAAGATAATTCCCTCTGTTGTTTCTGCCACCAAGTTAACACCGTATCCCGGACTATTACCGGACAGCTTTCCCTTATTCTGATCCGAATAGATGTAGACGTCTGTTAGAAAGTTCAGCATCACACCTTTTGCCGACTCAACTGTACGATTGGCCAGCGCTGGTGATACCTTGCAGGCGTACACTGTTCCACGTATACGCTTGACCATGCCTTGCTTTAGACACTGTATCGCACGAAAACTCTTACGAACTGGACATCTGAAAATCACCTCTCCACCTCCATCCGGCATGACCCCACGTTTTATGATCTTAAACTCCAATCCCTCATCGACAATAAGGAACCGTTTTAGCACTGCGAAGGCAGCTGTTTTTATGTGATCTACAGATGGTGATTCTCTGCTATTTGTTACACCACGCAGTGTCGCATGCAGTGGATTCTTGCAAAACGGGCCTAATGCTATCAGCACGTCCAAATAGTAGCCAATTCCTCGCAGAACACAACAATCATGGTGAATTGTTCCACCGTGCAAAAGACCCGGACTAAATACCACTGATGTGCCAGATGGATTCAATTCGATTTTTGTTCCATTTGTTATTTTGTCCAAGAGACGAATAAGACCGATTTCATATTCTCTCAGACCGGGCACATCGTCGTTGGTGCGAATATCTATAATTTTTACTGGTTTTCCACTAAGTGTTGAGAGAATCAGACGCTGTTTCAGAAAGTTGCTGCCCTTAAAGACGAGAAGATTGTTTTCTTGGGCAAAAACGGGCATTTTGCAATAGAAAAATATATATTAAATCGTGAAAAAGGAAAACAAAACCAACCGCACGTGTATTTACAGATTTTAGTGGAAGTGACACATGAATTTAATAAACAAACGTGAAGTTGGTGGAAGTTTATAATATGTTTGGCTGAACTTGGCAGCACTTAAGTTAGGGGAATGAGGGAGACGGTTTTATTGACCCTCGGTTATACACCGTCTAGCGGATTGCGGCGGAACCCTAATCACAGGATAAGTCGCTCCATTAACTGTTAAATCGTATGAAAATTTGTGTTTCGAAAAATAAAAAAATTAAATTTAATAAGTAGAAACTGATATTTAGCAAGTTTATTTGTGAATTTAAGGGAAGAAATATTTAAAAGTAAATCTAGACCAAAAAGCAGCTAAAAAACAAGCTAATAAATCAATTTTGAGTCTTGTAAGCATTTGCCTGTACCTCGTACCTGTCCCTCGTGAAAACAATTTGTAAAAAGTACGTTATAATTGAAATTAATTACTATGTTGAAGTTAATATTTTCATATATGTATTGAATCGATTTTGTGGTCAAGTGCAAGAATGATGGCAGAAGAAACTACATTTAAAACTGGGGAACTCTGTGGAGTTACATAGTGCACATCGTATAGGAATCCAAATATGTATATCTATGCACCGAATTCCCAGAAAAGTTCATAATAATCGAAAGGAGCTCTTTCCAAAGAATTTTTTTATTTGTAGCCGCCACTTGAAAAATAATGTTAACTCCTCATTCACAAGGATAGAAAAAAATATCTATATTCTGGACTAAGAATTTCCAACTAAAAACCTGCCGCAATCCTGTATTGCGTTTGGAGAAAATTAAATCCAAATATGAGATATATTATTTGTAAATCCTAAAGGGCAACAGATAACACAATAAAACAATTGTTGTATGTATAATTGCTAACTTCGAGTGCACAAATATTTTACTTGTTTTATATACTTAGGCATTTTGTAGCGGCATTCTGATACCAAATTTGTTAATGTCTATACAATAAATTTGAAATAGAATGTTTTGCGCACACTTCCAATTTATAATTTCAGTAGCACCTTCAGTGATGAAAACAACTGTCACAAAACTTATCATGTGATTCGGGTACGTAAAAATCTTGCTAGGTGGCGTGGAAATCAATTTACCGAGTTACAATATAGATGGCGAAAAACACAAATTACATCTTAAGGATTTTTCTACTGCGCCACCTCTCGCGAACGTCTGACAAACATCCGAGAGTATGACTGTCCTGAAAAAGCTTCCGTTCGGACTCGGCATAAAATTGTAGGTCCCTTCCATTCGTTCCAAAAATAGAAACTCACACAAAAACGAATGCTTGCGAGAAGCTAGGCGCAAAATATCCGTATGGATCCATGGCATTTATTTTTGGGAACAATTGGAAAGTACCTACAATTTTATGCATAGTCCGAATGGGTGAATGGGACCCATGGCATTTATTTTTGGGAACAATTGGAAAGTACCTACAATTTTATGCATAGTCCGAATGGGTGAATTGATTAGCTTTTCAGTGACAACTCTCACTCTCTCTCTCTCTCTGGTTGTCAGACGTTCGCCAGAGGTGGCGCAGTGGAAAATCCTTAAGATGTAATTTGTGTTTTTCCGGGGATCCAACCTGCGACCCCTCTCACAGTAGTCCACTGAGCCACTGTTCCCATTTATTTCCATTATATCTCATATCTTAAGTTTATTTCACTACGCCACCTCTGGTGAAAGTCTGACAAATATCGAAAAATATAACCATTCTGAATCGACATAAAATAGGAATGTTTTTTTGAAACCTCGCCAGCCAGCCGTTCATTTGGACAATTGCCAGCAAGATGAAGCCAGCCAGCCGAGTTTTTGTATAAAATTATGCATTTGGTAGAAATATTTGCTACATTCTGACATTTTTCTCTGGAATGTTGTGTGCATGAGATAAGAACGCCATATGATTTAAGCAAATTGTACGGAAATTCTAAGCCACTTGTTGCTTTCAGCGCCACCTATTTGTTCATTGTGAATTGAATTTAGCCAGCTGCCAGCCAGCCGCTCTCCAACTGGGGAGGAAATCAAGAGTTGTTGCCAGCAGTTGCCAGCAGGTTGTTGTTTTAATTAGCATGTGAAATGTGCCTCAACTGGCAACTACTGGCAACCACTGGCTGTGGAGGTTTCATAAAAACGCAACTAATGTTGCAGTGTATTATAGTGTTCAACACTCGCGCTTCTATATATTTTTAAAATTGTGCTGGGCTAAAATGCTTGTTTTCTTTCTTTTATTGCTGGGGAACATTTTAGAGACCTAACTTAATCGTGAGCAGCAGTACCTACTAGGCTTCATTTTAACTTTTGCATTATATTTCGAAATCAAAACACCATTTGACATTATTTTTCTCCAGTTGTCTTCTGAGTTTCTGTGGTTTTTTGTGCACTTACCCAAGTAAGTTCACAATTAAAGCGAAGTGCCAACAGTCTTGGCTTCCAGTCGTATTGTATGTAATTAAATTGTAACTTGGCAGCACAGTCCCTTGAAGTTTGCGAGGCGAGTGCATTCCAAATTCGGCAGTAGTTAACTATTTTTACTACAGCGTTGACAAGCTGTGACAGTTCGAAGGAGGGGAAGTTAACTAAATTAACAAGAGGCAAAAGTGTGGTTCATTTCACTCATACTAACAAACCAACTGTCATGGATTCACGTATTCATTTTTTTTAAAATCAAACATGGATTCCAACAACAACTACTCACTACCACATGAAAAGTGAAATGTCAACATGAAATTAGTAACAATAGCTGTCCCAGATTCCAAAAAGTAACTAAATAAACAATCGTTGTTAATTTAGTTAAAATAGTCAAACCTGGAATGCAGCCCTGTTTTCAGGATCAGGGTCACTTAACGCACCGCAGGGCACAGATAATTTGAGTTTTAGGAGAAATGCACATGACCATAATCACCGCCAAATTGGTGATTGAATCACCGCTCCATGGCTCCTTCCAATATGAAATGCAAACGAAACGACAATTCTACTGAGCTAGTTCCTGCTCTTATGGATAAATTTCACGAGAGACATTTTAAGCAGAATGGAATTTTTATTAATTTTTGTTATGCTATTTTTGTTTGTTAAATTCAAATTGCCCATGACTTCACATTCACACTGACCTAACCTAACGCACCATATGTTTACCATTATTTATAAACATGCAAGCAACTGAGAATTATCCAGAAAGAAGGTTATAAGGCTCTTGAGGTAGATTCTCGTCAACTACTGAACACTGAAACCAACTGAAACTGAACTAAATAAGCAACAACACAAAGAAACAATAGCAGATATATTTAATTCACATTTATTAAAACAGTTAAACCATTTCGACCATTTCGTACTCTATAGCCGATCCCGAAACAATACAAGTTGGAGAACATATTCTCTGGAATTAGAATACTTTCCCCGTCGCATTTTATCGGAGATCTTTTGTCAATATATAAATTTTACAAAAATACATTATTGGTCGGCCGAATGAGTTAACTGTCCGATAAATTATATTTTATTAAGAAGCAAAATATGCACGTAAATATACAGTAGAGTAGAAAGAACAAAGAAGGTTACTGGATTAATATAAGGTACATTGGGAAACCCAGACGAGAGCTCCCCACGACTTTGTCTGTTGTCTTACCACTAGTTCACTAGTTGCTTATGCATCATCGATTCCCCGTAACCGTAAATGCTCTGCTTTGCGGAATACCTTTCGTTCCAATGGTGGAGCATTTTGGCATAAACGCAGTACAGCGGCCTTTTCGCAATAAGACTTGGGATCGTAGGTTGGTACGTCGGGCTCGTCATCCCAATTCTCAGATGTTTCAACTTCTGGCATTACGGTTACTGGAGATGGTGCATTGCGGGCTGGTGTTCCCACAGTGTACTTAAAGTTTTCGTATGACCGACGATCGGGGCAGACAGTTACATGCCACTGTGGAAAAAGTAGGTTATGAAGTACTGTTATTGATAATGATATTGACAAGTATGTGCTATTATGAACTTACGTTTAGCTCTGGCTCATTAAGCAAATGTGTTACATTGAATGGGCATTCGATCAGTGGAATGTCCTTGTAGGATTTTCTGCATCGGTTCAAATGCAATTGAAAGCGACAGCGGTCTATCATATGGCTTGGCTGGTATGGGCATTGAATTTTCTCGTATTCAGTTCCTTTTGCTTTTATCATATTGCTTAATTTATCACAATTATTGAAATATTGATTGCACTTGTGGAAATCGCAGAATGCAAGCACAATGAAAATATAAATAACCAAAATGCGAGGTAAACGTATCTAATCTACTGCCACAAAACAGAATAAAACTGCAATAGTGAAATGCAAAGGCAGGCAACGATAAAGAACAAAGAAGCAACAAGCAAAAAAGAAACAAAAAATGCACTGCTCTGAAAGTATTAAGTGATGCCAATCCACATTAAGGTGAAATTAGTTCTGTTCAGTTAACGTTTGCTCCAAACTAAAGAGTAGGTAGATCAACGAAATAAATAAAATCAATGCAGATTTGATTCGAACAGTTTTGAATTATTTGTTTTTGTCATTATCCAACACCGAGTAGGTAGATCCCTCATTATCTTTAAATATAAATCATTGTTTTCCATGTTTTACAAAACAGTGGGATACCCTAAATCATGGGGCAAAATAATGAACCCTGCTACTATCACTCCATTTGCATCAAAATATTTTTTTCAGAAATTGTCATCATTGATAGCTGTTTCCATTGGAGTCCTAAATGATGTAAAGTTTTTCAATGTTCTCACACATATACTTCTATTTCTTTTGTGCTGGGCCACACATGCCTTCCCATGAAAGTCATGTCGGACGAGACGGAAAGATTTTTAGTTGAGAAAATAAGGGTAGATTACACCGAAAATCTCTTCTCGACTTTCATGTGAAGATAATATGAATGGCCCAGCACTTGGTCCAACATCAATATCATCATTTTATAAAGTTTACTAAACCTCATTGACTAAATGAACAAAAATGACCAAATTTATACAAATTGACCAAAAAATATGTATTTTCAGTGTAAGTATATTAGACTACGTGACTAGAATGTTCACATTAGCCTTGTTGGTTATTTAAGGCATTATGTTATATATTTAACAGTTTATTCATCGTCAAAAAACTGCAAGTCGTTGAAACGCCTCGTTCATTTCTAAATTCCGCATGATACGCATCGGGGATAGTGCTTATTTAAATGGATCCATGGAATAGTCATTGACATTTCAAAGCGTGGCCGTTTACAATGCATTATGGTTCTCAGCATAGTGCCTGAATCACAATATTCCGTGCAATTACACGGGACGCAGGGGAAATGTACACGTTATCAATCGATGCCAATAAAAACATAGAGACATCCAATCAGACAGCTGTCAGACTTACTAAAGTTTGGAACGTTCGCATTTTCAAATAATACTAATAAGAATCTAAAAATCCAAACACAGCCATTCAAATCAGGCAGATTTGGCAGACTTGGCATTACTGGTAATTTTGGCATTTATTTTTCTTGTTTATTTTGATTCTTTAAAAAAATTGCAAACTCTAAACAAAAAATATAGCTTAAATAAAAAAAATGGTGAAGTGCGCCATTGAGGGTTGCAAAAACTACCAAGGAAAACGACAGACAGACAAGATAATCAAGTTTCTATGTTTCCCAAAAGATTCCAGTGTGTGCCAAAAATGGTATTCTGTCTGCGGAGAAGGCCCGATGTCTAGCAATGCTATCGCTCGAGTATGTTCAGAACATTTCACCGAAGAAGACTGGAAGCCGGAGCGCAAACGTTTAAAAAAAGGAGCTGTTCCGACGCTAAAATTGCCTCCAAAAGCCGAACAGATCACAAAGCAAAACGAACTGGGTGATGGGTAACTCTTTAAATCCATTTCGAAGCATGTTCCATGGTAATATGTATTGTTTTTCTAGGGCCGTAACGCAGAGCATTACTAGTAAGCTTACGGGTGATAAAACAGCTAAAAGGTAAAACATGTACCTACGCTCTTAAAAAATGTGACTGACAATGAAAGTCCTCTTTCAGAACTAAGGCAACTGATTACCACTTAGCTCGTCTTGAAAAACTTCGACTAGAGAATCACACACTAAAACTTGAAGTGGGTAAACTTATAAAACGTGTACGGAAAACCGAATCATCCGTTGGCAACATGGCGCAAATATTTACAAAAGGTCAAATAAAGCGACTGCAGAATCCCAAAAAGAACTGCAATTGGAATGTTGAAGACATGGCATTTTCCATTTCGCTATATACATCAAGTCAGCTATTGTATCAGATGCTGTGGAAGAAAAAATATCCACTTCCATCGCCTTCGACGCTAAGAAAGTGGGCGGCCACCCTAAAACTAAGACCCGGCATGATAGCCAGCACAATAAAGTTGCTCAGCGACTGTGTCTTCAATGCAAGGGATCGACTTTGCATTTTGTCGTTCTACGAAATACGACTTAAGGCTCCGCAACATAGCGACGAGACCAATGAAACGGGACTGCGCCCTTATAAATTCGGTCAAATGTTCATCGTACGGGGACTCATCAGCGAATGGAAACACATAATCTACTACAACTTTGATTGCATGATGCTCAAGGTGGTGCTACAGGACATCATACGAGCGCTGAAGGAAATTAATTTCACTGTCGTTGCAGTGGTATCTGGAGTGGGACCACGCAAATTAGCTCTGTGGAAAGAACTACAAATTGACGAAAAACACCCAGCATTCGAGGTGTTTGAGGGCGAGAAAGTGTTCTTCTTCGCGAATGTTCCACATCTGATCAAACGCCTTCGCGATCATTTTCTATCAACAGGATTCGAGCTCCACGGCACGACTATCAATGTGAATCCCTTAAGCGAAATGCTCAACGTACAACCGTCGGAGCTGTGGGTCAGTCACGATTTAACTCAGACGCACATTAGTCCCAAACGTGTGGGCCGACACAATCTGCAAATGGCTCTGCAACTCTTCTCCCAATCTGTTGCGGAAGCAATAAGAAAATGTGTAGCAATGGGCAAGATGTACTCAGAAAATGCGATCGAATGCAGTGATTTCATTCAGGTGGTGGACGAGTGGTTCTGCGTGTTCGATTCAAAATCAATTAATGCGGATAACCAACAGAGGCCACTTCCTTATGGACTAGATCTTGATGCGCAGAACGCTATACTCTCGTCAATGACTGACCTCATGCAAAACTTGAGACTTTCCCAAACCGATAAGGCGCTTCAGCCTTTTCAAAAGGGCATTTTGTTGAACAACACTTCATTGCCGCAGTTATTTGATTATGTCAAGAGAACATACAGCGTTTCCTATGTGACTACGAATAACTTGAACGCAGACGACATAGAGCACTCGTTTGAGTTAAGAAAATCACACGCGGGAGTGGCTCACAACCCAACGCCATTGGAATTTAAGTATAGAATAAGAGCTGGTATAATGATGAATCTCAGCGCAAAGGAATAGTTTTCTTATGACAAATATAATATGTTAACTAATGCTCTACCGTTTAGTATTTTCCTTTTGGTCTATATTTCCTCAACAGCATCCAGATCCGGAACGTCAACCTAAAGTATCAAGAGTCTACAGAGAGCACCTAAACCTGAAAAAAGTCTGCGCTGTATATTTATCTAGACAGACGTCAACAGTATCGCGATATGGTCAAAGAGGTAGCCGGAATAAAACTCTACGCCAGATACAAAATACGTATGTACTTGTCTATGAAGGTAGGTAGGTATTCATTGCCCATTGCTATAAATTACTTTGGGGGTCGTCTAGTCAAGACAACTTGTAATTCGCTTGTTGATAGCTTATTACATATGTTGCTTTATTACTCCTGTCGGAGACGAAGTCCCACACAATGCAAGATTATGATGCTAAATCTGTTGTACCTAAACGTCCTCAGTATCGACTCACTTCAGTGTCCTTTCTCCGTTTCATTTCTGCTAATAAATACACAATTTGATCTTGCACTCATTTTATTTCCGTCAACGTACTCAATACCCCCAAGTTTATGCGGTACCTAAACTCCAAGGCAGTTGGCTGTCCACCGAGACCAGTATTGGCACGTCGAATCTTGAGCGACTCCTCCAGGTCGTCCTGATTGAAACGATTCGTTACAACGTGATCGATGTTGTATTTCTCCATCAGGTATTCACGCAACTGCAACAACGAGGCATTGTTCAGCAGGATGCCCCTCTGGAAGGGAAACAGTTTCTTCGACTTGGGGCGACTTATCAAGTTCATTAGGTCACTCATCAATGTTATCACCGCATTCTGTTCCTCCAGATTTATGCCGTAGGCCACTGCTTCGACTGTTTCATCTTTCGTTGAATATTTGGCATTGAAAACGTCCAGCCAAGCACTGAACAGCTGAATGAGATCACTACACTCGATAGCATACTCTGAATGTATTACGCCCATCGATATGCATCTCTTAAGCTCATCGGCCAGGCAGTGTTCCAACAGTTGCCATGCCAACTGAACCCGCTGTCGAGTGATTTTCTTTGAACTCAGATGTGCCTCTGTGAGTTTAAAGCTCAACTGCAAGTCTGGCGTATCGGAACGGAGCAGTTCTTTTAGCGGATTAACAGTTAACGGTATACCATTGATCACAAAACCCGTTTCGACGAAATGGTTTCGGAAATTTTTTATCAAATGAGGGACGTTGCCAAAGAAGAAGACCTTTTCGCCGGGAATAACTTCAGTGTAGGGATGGCCGTGGTCTACTCTGGTTTCTAGCCACAGAGGCAGTTTCAGATGGCCCACACCCGACACAACCGCAACTACTGTGAAGTTAATCTCCTTTAGTGCCCGAATGATTTTTTTGATTACCAGACTGGACTCGACACAATCGTAACCATAGTAAATGATCTGTTTCCAGTCGCTCATCAGACCGATCACTATAACTGCTTGTGCGCTCTTGTAGGGCTGTCCATGGCTAGAGGCTTCGTCATGGCTGTCAGGCTTTAGAGAGAATTCATGGAATGATAGGATACACAAACGGTCTACTTCTTCGCATTTCACATTGGACAACATGTATACAATGCTATCGAGTATGCCAGGTTTGAGTTTTAGTGCTGCTGACCACTTTCTCAATGTAGACGGCGTCGGAAGTGGATAATTTCGCTTGACCAGCTGTGCATATCCTGTTGGACCCGCAGAATATAATGAGGCAGCAAAGGAAATGTCCTCGTAGCTCCATTTGTACTTTCTATGAGGATTCTTTATCCGTTTAATTTGACCTTCTGTGAATATCTGTCGCATAGAAGAAGCGGCAGCTTCGGCCTGTCGCAGGCTCTTTTCTAGCCGCTTCAAGTGAACTCTTAGAACCCTGTTTTCTTTTTTCAGACGCTCTGTTTCAGGACCAGGCAGACCCAATGGGTCTAATCTATGAAAAATGCATAATTTAGATGGTTCTTTCAAATGGATCTTTCTTACTCCTGGCGTTCTTTGGTACGTCTTGGTTTTGGGGAAACCACTGCGGCATCTACTTCTGGCTCCGCAAAGTGCGTTGAAATTTTCATCTCATACTTTCTGCAATACATCAACAGTTAAGCCAATTTCACATCAAAGTCTAAATGCAAAGAAGTACCTATCGTAAATGGAAATAGCTTCATCAACTAGTTTCTTTTGCTCTCGTTTCTTAGTTCGTTCTTCACGCTTTTTATTACTTTGCAAGCCGGGTAGGTTTAGTGACGGTATTGCTCCTTCTTTGAGCTTCCGTTTATGGATGGGAACTTTTAAAAGAATATCCTGCAATTTCCATTCATCGTCGCCAAAATGTTCAGAACATATTCGAGCAATGCTGAGGTTTAGTTGAACGCCTTTGCCACAGGCACAGAGCCACTGTGCGGACAGTTCCTCGTTTTTGGGAAAGCAGAAAAATCTTACAGTTTCGCTTCCCTTTTTGCCTTGATAATTTGCACAACCTTCCACGGAACATTTAACCATTTTTATTAAATAACTAAACAAGAATATAAATAAATAAAACAAAAATGTTTAACTTTTGTTGCAGTGAAACTTTTTATAACAAATGTCAAAAAAAGTGCTGCCAGTACTTTATATTCATTCATCTAATTTGTTGACAGGGTGCTTCAGTAGATGAGTATAATTTTAGTAGCAGTAGGATGCAGGTTCCACAACTACAGCACTCTGCCTGAAACTTTCGAGACTGTACCTACCTAGTTGTAATAATTGCGAGCTGGTTATACGTTACTTTACGTTGCTGATACAAATTTTCAATAAAACACGCCTAATGTATCTGTACTGTATATCTTTTTGACAAAATTTATTAAAATTAAGCTTAGTACGCTGCTCGAGCTAAATTTTAGCACTCATACAAAATTCTCTCCAAAATGTAATTGAGCGAAATTTAGCGAATCCATTTAGCCAAGCGGTACGCTGCTTCAGATAAAAAATCAAACTTTCCTCTCATGGTTCAGCACATTTTCTCAAGCTAAATTTTGACAGATCTGCTGTTTTTTTTTGGTTGTGTTTTTGTGTTAAGGAAAAGTAAATAAGGATGCATTTTTTCAATGAACACTTCGATGAGGAATTGGAAATCCTCCATCGTGCAGTACATTGCAGCAATGCTACACATTCTGTCTGGTCACTTATGCTGTTTATTGAAATTTTCTGATAGCATTGCTGTCAGTTTTGAGAAACCAATAAAACTACACTCACGTATTAGTGAAACGTCCAAAATTACTGCATGGCTACTGCCAACTGGCTTGTATAAAATACCTACATAAAATTTTCTTGTGTAAGTGCTTCTCGAGTGGATTCTGACTTCAAATCGTGAAGCGAAATTCTCTCCTCAGAATCAACAGAAGAGTTATTTTTTGCGCCAATGGAAGGGTTTTAGAAGTGATTTTCTTGATTCCGAACTCTCCCGGACGCTTCTTTTTGCCCAATGGAAAGCGACATAAATCGGTCGAAGATGGGATTCTCAGTCTACCTTGCTCTTGCGGCCTTGTCCCTGGTATGATGTATGAAGGTTCTTTACCGCTTTCATATTTGCATTGAGAGAATGAAGATCTTTACCATAGAATTTGTTTATGTTAAACCAACAAGGATTGAGACAGCGGCAGAAAACATTACGCACACTGTGAACAAGATACAACCAAGCGTCCTTAATGAATCGCCAAACATTTCGCCGGCTTCACTGCAACGATTTCTTTATTGTAACTAATAAGAAATTTCACCATTTTGATAAGATAGAGATAGACCAATAACGTAGATCGACATATATTATTTAAAAAATTTATTTTCTACCTTACATGCTTAGACTAATTTTCGATAATTCAAATAGACAAAGTACCTATTATAAACTTAATATCTCCCACGACGAAAACCGAATCTGGTTGGAGATCTGCTTTCATTATTACTCCTGTAGTACGGATCTTCGTCTAAAGAATATGTCTTTTCCCTTCCACTTCCGCGATTGGAATACCCGTTCCTCTCTGACTTATCCATCTTTATTGGCCTACTTGACTTATCACGACGTGTAAATAAACCTCTATCTCTCGACCACTCGTCCAAAGACTTGTCATAGCTTTCCTTATCCTGAGCACCGTTCTTCTTTGAAGACGAAGATGCTTCACGATCTTCGAACCACTTACATTCCTTCAATTCCTCACGCTCCTTAGAATCATAATCCAGGAGGATTTTCTTCTTAGACTTGGTTTCATCTTCGCCTGAGGATTCGTCGTCGCCCAATCGTTTTCTTTCATTTTTCCGAAATTCCTTTCTAACTGATGGCAAATTTCCAATATGGACCCGAATAACATTAGCTTGACTGGCGTATATTTTTGGATCATAGTCTTTTGCATCCGTATCATCCCAATTTTCATCACAATCAACTTCAATCTGTTTGCGGTCTTCTTCCTCGATTTTCAGTGGCATTGCATTATACTTGTACTGGGTAATGAGGGCTTTATCGGGACAGTTTGTACAGTGGTGCTACAAGGAAATGTTAAATAAAGAAGATCGAATTTATAATTTCCAGCGCTTACCGTGAATTCAGGTTCCGGCACCAAGTGGCTGGCATTAAAGGGACACTTGCAGAGCTCTACATCAGGATAACTAACACGGCACTTGATTAGATGGGGTTGGAGGCGCTTTCGTTGCATTCTATGATATTTATTGTATGGACATTCGACCATATCATCATCTTTAGCAGTCGAAAACATTTTTTTCTCCCAAAGGTAGTACAGAATTGATAATTAAAGAATTATTTACTAGTCGAATATATCGACTTTACGATGTTTTTGCTTTACGAACGAGTTGCAAACAAATGTCACTTTTGACTGAAGAGTGACATTTAAAAGTTCTGTTTGATTTGGACTAAGAAATGTTAAGAACAAATTGTGCGCTGTTTGATCCGAAAACATCAAATTTGATTACAAGGGGCCTTACCAATAATCATTTTTAATCTTCAACTTAAATATTTTGACGGTCACAATGAATAATTTTATATGGAAATTTTCGCCATTGTGACTTCGTAAAAGTTACCCTGGACACTAAAAATGATTATTAGTACCGCGGAAGATATTTAGTGCTCCGACGAATTTCATTGAATATAAAACTTCTGAATTTGGGGGAAATTGTTCGTAATGTGCACTGAAACTGATTTGCAAAATTAGTAAAGTCCGTATATGACACTACATTTATTTGTTTCACCGGCAATGCTTTAACAATTCTATCAGTCTATTTAACTCGGCATCTACAGGTATTTTCAAGTATGCCTAACTTGGCCAAATCTTTCCTTTGGTTGGTAAAGTTCCCACATCCTGCTTCTTCTGGACTAGTATCACCTAAACTCTGAACAATGAACATCCATATTGCAACTCTTGTGATGATTGTATTTATAAAAACTAAATGCGAATTCATCAGCTCATCCAATGCTTCTCCCAAAGCAAAAATTAAAAAAAGGGAATACGATCAAGTTAAAAATTCTACATCCAGCTAAAATGACCTATAAATGCTGTCTGTCAACAAACAGACAGCCACTTCGAAATTGACAGCTCAAAACTCACTTCAACTCGATGAGAACGTTTCACAAGGTTTCGGTAAAAGTTCATCGAAACCTCGCGGTTTCAGTTTGGTATGAACATGGCATTAGTGCCGGTTTGCTCAGAGCTGGTTAAATCTGCGGTTAGGTTTTTATAGATTTAGTACCGGTTTTTTCATCTTTGGTTAACTCTAATCAACGGTTATTCCAGCTGATAACCATAGAATCTGTTTGTTCAGTAAAACACCCAAAAGCGTTTGTTCACTTATTTTTCAGTTTGGTTACCAAACCATAGATTTGCGACAAATCGTTCCAGTTTTCCATTTTATTTGTCAATTCAGTTCTTTGAAATAATCATTGGTTAAATTTTGTTTTTAGTATACGTTTATTTTCAGTATTTTATTTATTTATGTATATTTTTTATTTTAACACAAAACGTGCAGCCGCAGCAATGCATGCAATTTTTTTCCATAGTTTCGTGCATTGTATTCACCTTCCATTTGAAAATGCGTCGACATAGCAGATAGCAAACAGCACACTATTTTGCGTTTATTATTTATTAAATTACCAAAAATTAACAATCCGGCCCTAAATCATGTTGAAAAGTCAGCTGCATGTAAAAGAGACAAAAAGTGTACCTATGCATTGCGAAAGGGGTACAATTGCAAACCAAAACACATTTTCAAACGAATTTATTTTCAAATATAGACTTCTTGTGGGCGCAGTAGCGCAGTGGTTAGTGTGCTGGGGTAGGTTCCTTCCCATTCGTCCCAAAAATAGAAACTCATACAAACGAATGGGTTGCGAGAAGCTAGGCCTAGGGTGTATCTGCCTGCCTGTTGCGCCACCTATTTATTTATTTATTTAGACTTCTTGGGAGGCAAATGCTAAATAATAAATCTGAAAATGTAGTTTGAATACATTTTCCTTATTAATGTCTACATTAATAAGGTTGCGGTGTGTACGCAATTACCTACTCCTATCGGGAATTTTCGTTCTTATTTTTCGTACTGCTCTAGTTTCATTTTAAATGTCAAAGTTTGACAGTTGTTGTGATTTGTGTAACTTTTCGCGGTTAATTTCCGAGCCAAAATCGTCGCGGAAAATTATGAGGTCTGCCTCCATAAAAAATCTGACAGTCCATTTACGAGGTGGTAAATTTCTGCAGTTTACGCAGTTTAGGCTTTTACGCGTTTAAGTGAATACCCTTATTATCTAGATTCAAAAATGATTTATTTTTTGCCAACCGAGAATACAAAATTGTTATTTTCTGTCCAATCGAATACCACGTAAATATTGGTACATATTCCAGTAGGTATGTAATTTGACAATGAGGATAACCGTGGCTGTTTCACTCTTTCTAGCCACATTCCAGCTCATTTCACATTCATGATGTTTGTTTTATTGAATGCCTATATTTTAATAAAGTAGACGAATGTTCAATAAAACGATTCAGACTGGCATTTGTGATAAAATATGTTATCGCAGGTATAAGCGAAAATTTAGAGAAATCACCGTTTGATGATTAGAATTTGCTGAACTTCAATTTTCAATAGGTGTGTGTTCGAAAATTTGCCGAAGATCTTTTTTTATTGGCACACGGGCGAAATAAAAATCCTCCTTAACCCCATCTAACTATGAAAATGTTCATTATCTCAAGGAACGTCATTCACTGTAGTTCTTGTGGTTTGGCAGCACGCTCAAGCGAATTCGTCTGACGGCTCTTTTCATTTCGCTTTGACATTTTATCTCTTTCTTTTTCTGTCGTTCGCCATCCAAGATGGTAGGTGCTTTTAAATTTCTTTTAAAAAAATCTCAATTTATCTATGCAATCCGAATGGAAAAATCTTTCAATCTGTTTTAAAATTAATCCAAATAAATACAAAATAATACTAATGTGAAAATATTTGCGAAAATGATTTCGCATACTTGTGATTGAAAGTGTTTTCCGTTCCGACTACAGGCGGGATGATGTGTTTTGTTTCGATAGATGTCGGTGCTCCGCTGAAAATAATACTGTAAATAATTTCTATTCTAGACGAAAGGTACATCAAGTTTTGGTAAACGCCACAATAAGACGCACACATTGTGCCGTCGTTGTGGACGCAGTTCTTATCACATTCAAAAGTCTACTTGTTCCCAATGTGGATACCCGGCCGCCAAGTTGCGTTCATGTGAGTATTTCTATGGAATAACATAAATTTTGTATTCTGTGATTTTGAGGTCGTTGGTACATTGATTGCCTATTGTCCCAAGCACACAGATAAAGTAAACTTGACTAAGCTGAAGATCGGCGATGAATCTTTGCTGTCAGATGCCAATTTCTGTTTTAGATGAACATTACGATGTCTGTTAGTGTGGAATTTGTTTTCTAATGAATGTTTTTTTCTTTTTGCAGACAACTGGTCGGTTAAGGCCAAGAGGAGGAAGACCACTGGAACTGGTCGCATGCGTTTCCTTAAGGTTGTGCGAAGGCGCTTCCGCAACGGATTCCGCGAGGGAACCCAAGCTAAGCCAAAAAAGGCAACATAGAGATATGAACCAACTCTTTTTACAATAAAGTAATTTTTGAACGAAAAGATGTGTATTTTGCGCGAGGGAATCTGATTTACAGCTTACCCAATGGAGGTTGGATGGAGAGAGTAAGTTTTTGAAAAGTTGATAGCACTTGTAGAGCATAACTAGGTCAGTGCCAATTTACATGGACTTTAAAGTCGGGACGGGTAGGTGTTGTGATATATCTACCACACGTTTAACTATGTAACTAAAGTGACTCAAGTGTGAACTCACTGTTGGTATACCTGTCTCCATATTCTATAAACTTTTTATATTTTGATCTCTGTGTGCCTCTCAAATCTCAAATGTACTGATTGGGATTCTTAGTACTGATTGGGTATTAAGTACATAGTTTAACACAAGTTGTGAAGTGGAGGCCTAAGACTTGTCTCAAAGCCTAAAGGGGAGAATGAACGCGACTTGAAAGTAGAAACTGCTGAGGCAACTCTCGCCAGACAGAATAATAACACTGCCGAAATAAAATCTGTAGTCTCATCTCAGCACTAATTAATATTCTGAAAGTGCTGGACGTTATCAGTAGAGTTGGGTAGGTACTTCCAAATTATTGAGGTTTCTGTTTCGACGGCATGTTGAACCAGACAGGGATAGTCAATCGACTCGCCATAACTGTTACTTATCCGGAAAAAGTGTTCCTTTTGAACTTTATTCTGACAATTTTTTTTTTGTAATATATTATGATCCTGCTGTCGTTTCTTTGACGACATGTATAGCAATGGCCCCCTGTCATCAATGACTCCCTACCTCTATAATCCGTGATGTGACAGTTATGCAACTGAGTTTACTTTCCATGATTTCCATGATTTCATAAGAGAGCTTGAAGGAGACGTTCTGGTTGTTGGCAGCTTCAACGTCGAGCTAGTAAAATGAGGAATGCACTGAAGATACGCCACGGCAGTCTTAAGGCGACCAAACTGCGTAGAGCCCGTGCCAGATATATCACCATCGTTTGCTGTTAGGAACTGCAGTGTTATTGAAGGCAACATCGGCAGCAATCATAGATTGACAAAGGTATGTGGTTAATGGAACGCGGCTAGGTTGCACGAAAGGCATCTATGACAGTTAAAAAAAAGAGGAATTAACCCGTACCTGGAAATGGTAAGCGCCCTTAAGACCACAGTGGATGCCAAAATGACCTTGTGGGAGACAAAAAGAAGAACGCCGATTTAAGAAGTCGGAAAGAGGCATGTGGAGTGATATTTTAAAGGTAGTCACTTTAAACACCCCTCGACTTCTGCTTAGTTGTTATTAAAGGAAATATATTTCACCAGATGACAAAACAGATACATTGCGGTCAGAATGGCAGACTTCCAATAATTTTGTCCGTACGTTCAAATCTGCCAACATCGACTACTTCCTAGCAGCAGCTAAAGTACGCTTGCGGATCTCGATGTGTTAGGCTCTCAATTCACACAAGGACTAGTGCCCCGAAAAAAGCTGCATATATATATATATATATATATATGCACTAGCACTAGCACCTTTGTGCAGAGGAGAAAAGAAGAGCACACTCTTCTTCGGAGAAAAAAAAAGTGAGAGTACAAGAAGCGCGCAGTTAAGTCGATAGATAGATGTCACTCCACTACTCCAGGAGTCTAGGAATGTGGTTCAAACGTTTTTCTTTTAAACGTGTTAGCAATCTGGCAACGTCGAGACGAAACCGAAGAAAAATGGAAAAGAAGAGGAGAAACAAGTTTGGAAGAGAGTTGAGTGGAGTTGAGATTTTTGGCTGCGGCGTTCGGGAATTGACTCGGGGAAAACAATTCAAAATCGCGAGATCTTTCTTTTAATTTAATTAAAAAATATTGACTACCGAAAAGGGAGTTTTTAATTCTTATTTTCAAGGCGAAGCACGCGACGTTTTGGGAAAGTAATTTTCTATATTCTATACGGTTTTTCTAACAAACGTCTAAGGAACATGTCAAGATGCAAGGAAGATTTATAGTCGATTTTATTTACAGTCGCTGCTAAAAATTTAAAAGGAACACTTGCAGGTAGTATAAGCCATTCAACATTGACGATGATAAAAAAAAAACCCGTCAACTTGACCAAAATAAAGTTAAGATAGCCATATCTAAACTTAAATAAAATAAAACTCGATTGGCGACTATTGGCCGCTGAGTTTTTCGGTGATCGAAGAGGATTATTAGTAGCAAGCATGCACCAACGGAATTGTAAGAATTTATCGAAAGAAAATCATCACGAAGATTGGAATCTCATCATCGGATTCTCAGTGATCCTTTTATCCGCGCCAACATCGCTTAAAATACATATTCTGTCTATAATAATCGGCGAACGCCTAAATAAGGTCATAAACCTTATCCTTATCAGTGCGGTTTTTCGTCGGGAAAGTCAAACGTCGACCAAGTATTCACTACAGCAGATTTTGGAAAAATCCCAAGAATTCCAAATCAACAACCACCGCCTATTTATAGATTTTGAGGTTGCCTTTGATACCTTATATGGACCTGAGCTGTACAGGCAAATCCCTTAAATAAATATAGGCTATAGGCAGATCAACCATTTTCGGAACTAATGGAAGGGGTCAATCATTTTATGCCGTGTTTGAACGGTTAAATTTACAAGTTTGCCCATAACGGATAGTCAGATGTTTGCACTAGGTGTCGCATTCGAAAAAACCTTAAAAAGTATGATTTGTGCATTTTTCGGATATCTTACCTGGGACATCTTGTTCAGATGTCCAACACATAACCGCTGAGGCACTGAGCCACTACGCTAAAGAACTCTTGCTCTATCAAGGTCTGTAATAATACCACAAACCGGAGAGAATAGACCACCAGCTTCGGACAAAACCCGAAGATAATTCCATAGAGCCAGTTTTGAAATGAGTATAGCGCCGCCTCTTTTTCCATCTGTGAATACGTGTTGTACCACAGAAATAACTGTAAATGTTATTAGGTGCCAGTGTATGCGTGATCAATTCGCCCTCCATTTAATTTAGCATGGCACACATACTTAACCACCTAATAACTTTTTGAAACTGGCTCTATGGATCTCTCATTTTTGGGCGGAGCTGGTGGTCTATTAATAATACGACCGAACCTTTTGATCAGAGGCATAGCCACAAACCACATAGAATATACCGTCGACTCCTCCCACAAAACTGACTTTGCCTACAAGCTGCCTGCGGGCCCAGGATTTTTCATGTTTTGGTACTGTAAAAAAGAAGCAAAAAGGAGCGTCATTAACGCACGCATGCTTGAATAATCATTGCCAACATTGATTTTGACATTTAATTTTGACGAAGGTTGAGATCGTCAGAGAAGACCTCGTAAAAGGGTTACATTTAGGAAGACTTTTGTAATATGTATTTAGATTTGCGTTCGAAAAACATTACAGGGTTTGAATCGCCGCATTCGTGCACTCTATTCTCTGCTGCTTTTTATCCAGAAGCACATGCATCTCCTTAGCAGGTTTAAGCTGTCGTGGAAGGTGTCTTCGGGAATATTTGAATTAAAAATGGCATCGGAGAACGTGTTTATTCTGCGCTTAACAATAAAGCTGATTTTATTCTTACATTCTACGACACCTGAGGATTGATTCATTTAACGAACTCATAGACAAAAATTGGCGCCCAACGATGGACCCATCATAGAAAAACCAAACAATCATCTTCATTTTAAAACAGTGTAAATATGTACATTGTTTTTATTTAAAATAAGAAAAGAAAAATAAACATACTTCGTGGACTATAAGCTTACTTAAAATGCTAAAAATCGTTCTCCTCCCGACCTTACAATCTACTATACAAAATGACTATTCATACATTTTCTTTATTACATTTACACGTGTATTTTTTGTTTTATATTTTAACTAAAAGAAAATAATTTAATACTAAAACAATAAGCGTTAGTGGCTAATGTGTGCGACGCCGCCTCGCCCTATCTCTAATCGGCATGCACTTTCCTTTGGATGCTCTCCTCGTTCGCCCTCGACAAGGAGTCAGAAATTAGTTCATTATTGTTGCTAGATAGATCACAGACTTGCTCTTGGCAGGTTACATCGGACTTTTTACTCTTTGGCGTTCGATTGAAGATGAGTTTCTTAAGATTTTGAAATGGAATATCAAAGAAAAGCGTAAGCAGGGTCGACGCCAGAAATATGCTGATCAATTCATTGGTATCCGTCTATAGAACGATGGAAAGAGGAAGTAGTATTAACTAAGCTGCACTTCGTAGTCTTATACTTACCATTAGGAAGAAGAAATTGTAGTAGTGATGGGTGTGACGTCGTCGGCCAACGTTAAAGAAGAACACAGGGAATTGGGTAAGATAGATGGCGTAAGACAGCTTCGTCGCCACTTGGAAGCCCTTCCACGAGAAGAAATCTGTAAGGCCATCTGCAAGGTAATAGAAAATTCATTAGAATGGCCGAGTTTATAGGGTGGTTTTTGAGCCTCCTTACTCTTGTATCCCATGTGAGAGACAAACACCATCCAACCGAAGAAGAAGCACCACGCCACCGGAGCAAAGGCGGCGTATATTGCTGCATGTGTTGAATTGTAAACGTACGAGATGTCACCCATCGGAGCTGGTCCAAAGAGAGAACTGACAAGACACAATATTGCAGCGGTCCATCCCCATTTTAGTTGAGACTTTGTTAAGCTAACGCCCTGCAGTTTCCTCAGGCCGTAGCCTAGGAAGATGCCCATAATGTAGACCGTCGATCTGTGTGGTGGAAACGAGTACATGTAGTCTGCGGTCCTGAAGAGCCGTTGGATTCTAAATGCGAAAATGTCCGTCAAAATGAATGGAAATAGCGTGACTAGTCAACTTACGTCGTTCCAAAGTACACATAGTTGGAGAGCTCATTCACAACTGTTGTGTAGTAGCGAGCAGCGGTTCCAATGATCGCCAGCGCTAACAGAGTAAAAGTTCCTCCTCGTGGCCACTTCCATATAGCAAATATCATCAGCGGAGCAACGGCAAAGAGTTCAGTATCGATTCCGAGATGATGCGTATGTGTCAGACACTACAAATATCAAAACGGTCTGAAGTTGGCTGAACAACTTTAGCTGATAGCTTACCATTTCTCCAAACCCAAAGTAGTTGTGAATAAATAGCAGATTTCTCCACCAGTTCTTCTTGCAGATGTCAGAATGATGCCCAACGACGAGATTCCATTGTGGACCAGATCCCCACATTGGCAGGATAAACGTACAAAAAACTATCAGCGCCGTTAGTGGAGGGACAATTCTGAGGAAGATCCGATCAATTTAAAGCTCGTTGTACGTTTCGCAGGTTGTTGTCTTTACTAACCTCATTAGCCTTCCAATGTATTCGTTTTTAAGTCGAGCTGGTTGGCCCTTTAAGAGCCTACCAAACAGCGAGTACGCCGTCAGCATTCCGCTAAACATCAAAAACGGATCCGTGTATAAGGAAGCAGCTCGTCCAATCACCGTCCAAGGTCGCCCCAAGCTCTACAAGAAACAGTATTAACTCGAATTCATAAACCAAACAGAAACTCTAAGCCACCTCTGCCATTTCAGTTCGATTATTGAAGGTATTAAAGAAGACCGCCATCGACTTGTGAGACATCAGCAACATGATGGCGTTTAGAAACCGTATTCCATGGACGGCCTTAATGTCATCTGACGATGCTCTTGTGCTGAAGAGAGATTGTGAGTTTTTGTACAGAGAAAACGCCGTCAGCCATTGATCTGAAAATGAGATGTTAGATTCTTCGGAAGCTCCTGCATACCGAATAGCTTACTCTGTTTTCCCCCATTAGATCGTAGTTCGTAGATCGTTGATAGGATCGCAATCGATATTATGCATAAAAAGAATTGTCTGCAAAGGGAAGGCGGTTAAATGTACCACTCGGCGGTGTGAGAGCATTATAATTGACTTACACAGCCCATTTGGTGTTTCGATCCCAGGGAAGACTTTGCTGAACTTGACAAAGTTTCGGATCGACACGTACTTGAAAGGAAATGCCGGTTGACATCGCCATATTGGTAAGATACTCTTTTACGGAGTGCTCAACGTCCTGTGGTTTGCACGATGATGGTACGCATAGTCCCCAGTTGATTAGGTTATAACGTGGTACACGATGTCCAGGCTAAAAAAAAAGGTTAATAATAATGAAAAGGAACACAAAGATGAGCGGCACATAGGTAAAGCGTTGATTTTGCGCAATTTATGTATATACATCATAAGAGCTTATTCGAGGTGAGCGCTGGGGCGCCCTACTCCTACTTGAGCAAGAGTTCAATGCTGGATTTTGCTGTCAATCGTAGCTGTCATTTGGGTGAACTGTTATGTGGTTTTCGGTTGGTCGTCCAGAACCGTCCGGAAGAACTCTCCGCGATTCTGATTTCAAATCCAGAAGCAAATTTCTCTTCTTTTCAGTAGAAGAACTGTCAGTTGAGTGTCAATCGAACGCTTTGAGAAGCGTTCGGATTGCTTCCGGACGGTTCTGGACGACCAATCGAAAATGACATTATTTTTGTAAAGTAGATTTGTGCTGCACACATAAATGTCAGCAGAAATGTATTTTTTAACATTAAAATCATTTACTTAAGTTTGTTTGTTTGTTTGTTTTAAGTGGCTCTAGATGAGAGAAACACCGGCACCTAGGCCATTAGTCATTCCATTCTACATACCACTGGGATTTGGGGAATGATTCCTTTGCTGATGGCTACTCATGCAAACCATTTGCTGCCGTTTATAAAGCTGAGAATGTTAGCGGCGCTGTTATTATCTAGATCATTGAGAAAATAGTTTCCTAACCTAAGTATACCTTTCTTAAATTGGCTAGGGCAAGGCAACTGCAAAGAGACCCTCTTCTTCATCTCTGCAGCGTCAGGGAACTGAACAAACCAACATTTGCCAAAGATTCACTTGTATGGTACACATACGGAAATGAAGGAGTTTAAAGCTGAAATACGTGCAATAGCGCTTTGCATTTGAGAGAATCTAAACAGGTCTACTTGCAATTAACGCCTTTGAAAATTGGTCTGGGACTGCCTCCAAGTCCTACAAATACTATGGCCAGCACAAACATAGTCCACCTGATATGGGTGCCAGGGCACAGTGGATATAAAGGCAACGAAAAAGCAGACGAATTAGGCAGAAAATAATCCGCATTTTAAATCACGACCCTAAGACAATTCTGCGGGGTACCAATTAACACTATAAAAAGTAGTGTGAAAACCTGGCTAGAAGAAAATAAGCTCCATTTCTGGAGGGATACCGAAGGAAACAGGCATGCCAAAAACCTTCATGCCAAACAGTTCCCACATAAAAACTACAATTAAGTAGAAGTCAGATTCGATTGGCCGAATGGTCGCAGGCTTCCTAACAGAGCACTGTTGTGTCAATGATGACCATGGGCATAGCACAAGATAACACTTGCAGGTTGTGCACCGACGATGTAGTGACAGCAGAGCACATATTATTATGTGACTGCAATTGTTTAATCAAAACACGCCAACGTTATCTAGATAAATTCTACCTCGAAGCAGCGGACATAGCAGCGGCATCATCAATGAGCTCTAAATGGAACGATATCACAATAGGCCCACTTGTGGCCGCAGTCATGTGGGATTCAATATACCACCTCCCCCCTACAATCTACAATCCTGTCCTGTGGGTTCTCATATAGGCTGGTAATCGGTAATGAGTAAGGGGATAGTCCGAAGAAGGATGCTGGCATGTCCTCTAAAGTGCTTCCCTTTCCTTAGTCTGATTGCCATATGTTTGTGGCGTATTCCTTGCTGACGACGTCTAGTGCAAGTAGGTTTAGCATGGTTTGTAGAGCGGCAGTGGAGATGTCCTCAGTGCACCCGTGATGCATAAGCATGACATGAGATTTCTCTAGGACCTTTACGTTGGAGCTTTTGTCCAAGGCAGGCCACCATACAATGAGCCGTATAGAATTATCGGTCTGAAAACCGCGGTATAAAACCAGTGCATTATGAGGGGGTCGACAGTACTTTTATAGGGGTATAGAGTATAGAGCCATCACTAGGAATTTTCTCTATTTTCTCTCCAGAAAAGCTTACTGCTTACTGCCTCATCCCCAATTATTTGGCGCTCTTAACAAACTCCGAGTGAAGTTCCATTCAGCTTGGAGGAGCGACCAAAGGTGGCTTAAACTTCCTGGTGAATAAGATTAACTCCGTTTTCGTAACTCCGTTTACGATTTTTTTTTATTAAGTCAATCACTTCTAAATCTCTTCTTTTAATAGAAATGTTAATTAATTTCTTCAAACGGAAACGTGCATCGTAAAAAACCACCATTGTGTATACCTTACGGTGCATGGAATACGTTACGATCTTTCGCATACATTCGAAATTGAACTTTTAATAGGTCGTGACTTCGGCACATTTTTAAGATGCAAAACCATGTATTCTAAAAAAACATTTACATACAACATTCCTCTATAGTGATATACGAGCCATAACAACTACTACTCGTATACCCCTTCTATAAATGTGCTGTATTCTAAATAAAATTTATGCAAAACTGCCAAGCCGAGGGCTATAAATTACATCAGCCGGTGCTGGTACTGGTGCTCGTATCAACGGAGGCATTAATCACACCTAGTTCCAATAATAGCTATGTATCTAAACAGTTCAAACTAATATAGCATTTAAATAATTAATTCAAAAATCAATCGTAACCGGTTAGTGTTGCACGAAGAAATTTCATAATATAGCGTAAAACGTAAGATAGATCTTGTACGTCATTCGAACGAAAAGCCAACACAGAGGTCATTGCCTCCAAAACAAGCCGCTGGGAAAATATTTAATTTTCTCATAAAAAAAGTTACCGTTTTGAAAAATACAAGTTCAAGCGGCTCTCATAAACTACTTACGTCATTGAATTCGCTGCGGAATGGACTGTGCGATTGGATGAGCTTGAAAAACTGTCGCAGCTTCTTGGACTTGTGCGGCAGAACGGGCTGCGCGTACGCCAGACAGTATTGGCCCTGAAATGAATCCACACCCGGAGGACTCTGAACACCGAGACATTGATCGAAGTCACCGTGTTGGTTGATATTGCCGTTGAGAATACCGGATGACAGCTTGCCCGAGGCATCATGCACTGTGAAAGAAGAGACACGAGTTGTTAAATAATTCCTTAATTGTTGCAATTATTTTGTTTAAATAAATAAATATTATACACTAAAACTATTACAGAATTGGAATTTATGAACTTTAGTAGACCTCCTATTCATATAGACTGCCTAGAGTGACCGTTTAATGTAATGTCATGCTCACGACTTGTGTGAACGTTTATTGCAGTTTTGAGTTAAATACGATATTCATAGTGGCGGTGGTAATCCTCATTTAATTGCTGTTTATTGGTTAGTTGAACGGGTCTTTATTGATTTATTGACTGGCTGTTGAATGGGAGTTGGGAGGATATATTTTATTTAATTGTTTTATGACTTGTCGTTAAAGCATTTAAATTCAATTCATTCTTGAACTGTTTGCATTTAGAAAACATAATAAATGTTTTACTAGGTAATCGCGTTTAATTGGCCTGTAATTATTTGCGAAAAAATATATGACTTTCTGATTGAAAGGACTTGGCTATAGATGGCTGTTATTTTAAGGTTATCACATACTCTCCTTACACGATAATAGAAGGTACACGACTGCTGTAATCAGAAATCACGAATCTGATGGTCTGAACGCACTCATAGATTTCATTTATGAATTCTCGAATGAAAAACTTTAGGTATAACCTTATTGACATTAGAACTGCGGCTATTCCTTTCGAAAAGTCAGCAGTGGTCAGTGTCAAGTCAGCGAATTATTTATAATAGGCTCCAGCCAGCAATTGAAACAGCAGGAAGCCTCTCGGAGGGTCATGGATACGGATAGGGTCATGTTCTATGTTTCTGATGAGAGAATAAAAGAGAAGGAAGTAACTGGAGGTGTTCCACAAGGATTATTCCTATGTCCCTGTGGAACCTTATGAACCAAGAGAAGCGCCAAGTGAATTCTACATTACGAAAAAAATATGACAACGATCAAGTTTCAATTCAAAACCTGTGATCCAAATGTTGACGAGCTTAGCAAACGAAATATGCAAGGCCAACGAACTTCGACATATACATATACATAATGGAATGAAGAGAGCATAAGCAGTTTGAAGAACTGCGGGTGCGAGTGCTGAAGGAGCTAGCGACTTTTTTGATGATGATTTGTAAATAGAGGAAGTTTGATGGAAGAATCTGCAAACAGGGTCAAACTAAAGGGCATCAGCGAAACAAAACGGTGCGTTACAACTTTTGCACGATTTCTACACAGCGGACTAGGCGCTCTCCAGATAAAAAAAATTACCACTGCGATCGACACCAGACAAAGATCGCACAAGGACTCTCAAGTCAACATCAACCACTTGCACTCCGTCAAAACGTCACGTTAGACAAGTATCTTAGTAGGTTTAGATCAAGCAACATTTTTGCTAGGACGTGGCCAGCGCCACGGTAAAGAAGAGGAGCCATGTGCTTTAAAGACCCTCCTAGGGTGGGTAGTTTTTGGAAATTCAGCGCCAGAAGTTAGGGCTACGTGTATCAATGAAGTTCCCAGGCCATCAATGCGGTTTCTGTTACATGACGCCATCAAGACTGATGATGATCTTCACGAGCTGGTCAAGCGACACTTTACGACCGAGGAGTTTGGTGTTATGCCTCCTAAAGGCGACTTGATTAGTAAGGAAGTTAGTCGAGCAGTAAGCATAATGGAAAATACTATAAAGTTCGTGAACAATCGTTACGAAATCGGATTGTTATGGGATGCTGAAGATGTGAAATTGCCTGATAGCTACCCGATGGCTCTTAGTCGACTCATTGGTTTAGAAAAGTCTCTAAAGAAAAAACCACATCTTTTGGAATGGAAAATTAATCATATGGCGGAGTTGTTATCGAAAGGGTATGCAAGGATCGCTTCGATGGAAGAGCTAGACAAAGACTGGCCCCGAGTATGGTACGCTCCCACTTTCATCCATGAAAATCAAAATAAAATCTCACCTAAGCCCAGAGATGTAGCGGACGTCGCAGCGAAGGTTCATGGTATTTCTCTAAATACACATTTATTGAAAGGGCCTGATAACCTAGTTTCTCTTCATGCCGGCATTTTTAAACTTCGAGAGCGTATGATAGCAGTGAATGCAGACGTAAAGGAAATGTTTCACCAGATACGCATAAGGGAAGAGGACCAGCAATGTCAGAGAATCCTTTGGAGGAATGGAGATGTTAACAAGAAGCCAACAGTTTATATCATGGAGGTGATGATGTTCGGTCCAAGGTGTTCCCCAACATGCGCACAATTTGTTAAAAACTTCCATGCGAACAAGTTTAAGGATGAATATCCCGATGCTGTGGATGGGTTAGTGAAGCGGACCTACGTGGATGACTATTTCAACAGCCACGACACCGTGGACCAGGCCGTGTCAGTAACTAAAGATGCCATCAGAATTTGTAAGTCAATGAGCTTTGACTTGGTAGGAGTTCAGTCAAACAGCGTGGAGGTGTTGAAGCAGATCCCGCAAAATAACGTTAATCCTAAACTAATCAGTGTGGACCCGAACGAATCTGACGGTTTCGTAACGAAGGTTTTGGGTTTGTATTGGCATCCCTCTTATGATCATCTCACGTACAGGCTTTCGGATGATGGTTTGCTGGAGAGGATGTTAGCCGAAGAGAGTACAATATCCAAGCGAGATATCCTTAGAACTATCATGCGCATTTTTGATCCCCTAGGGCTTATCTCGAACTACATCATTCGTGGCCGAATAATCCTGCAAGAGGTTTGGAGAGAGGGTTCCGACTGGGACGAGCCAGTATCCAAGCACCTGAAGGATCAGTGGGTAGAATTTATCAAGGAGCTTGCTAGTATTGAAAATTTGAAGATTCCACGCCGATACGTTTCCTGGGGTCCTAACGATTCTGATGTCAGCCTTATCATCTTCGTAGATGCTTCAGAAAAAGCATTTGCCGCAGTTGCATATCTTCGTTTTGAACGCGATAAGGAGATTGAGGTAGCGCTAGTCATGGCTAAGGCAAAGGTTGCTCCGGTAAAAAGTCTTTCGGTACCGCGTTTGGAATTACAGGCTGCTGTCCTCGGGGTGCGATTAGCGTCAACCATAAGGGCCTCACATACTATTCCAATCCACAAGGTGTTATATTTGTCGGATTCAAAGACAGTTCTATCATGGACCAATTCTAGAGATTACAAATTCCCGTCGTTCGTTGCTGTGAGAATCGGAGAAATTTTAGACTCAACAACACCTCGTCAATGGTTCTACATAAGCTCTGCAGATAACGTCGCCGATGACGGTACAAGATGGAGTGATTCGTCGATGGGAGACCATGAAGCACGGTGGTTCAGAGGCCCCGAATTTCTTCGCCGTCCCTTTGAGCTGTGGCCCGTTAAGCCAGGTAGGTCGGACGACAGCAACGAAGCAGGAGTTAGCATCATGGTTCATGCCAGCCCCACCAAGACTTCATTCCTCATCTACGACGAGTTAAAACCCAGATTTCGAGCGAAGTGGGGATCTACAGTGAGGATAATCGCTCTTTTACTTCGCGCCAAGGACCTTTTCTTCAAAAGAACGACATCCAAAGAGGTCTTCGTTACTCCGTCTGAATATCAACGAGCAGAAGATTGGCTGTTTAGGAAAATCCAACACGACACCTATTTAGTTGAGCTCCAGTCCTTGCAAGCAAATCAGAAAGTGCAGAGCTCCAGTTCAATCTACAGTTTATCGCCATTCCTAGATGCAGAGGGCACTATTCGTATGAGCTCGAGGGCTCAAAAGGCGTTGATCTCCTACGCCTCTCGAAATCCTGCGATCTTGCCAAAAAACCACCCATTAGTCGACATATTTGTGCAATACCATCACGACCGTAACCATCATTTTGGTACAGCCTCAATCATTTCGGATATCCGTGAACGGGCATGGATCATCAGCGTTCGAGCAGCAGTCCTAAGAGTGAAATCCCGATGTAACATGTGTAAACTTCTCCGAGCCAAGCCACAACCGCCCGTGATGGGCCAACTTCCCGCAGCACGTCTCGCCTTCGAGTCAAGACCCTTTACTCATGTCGGAGTAGACTGTTTCGGTCCGATGCTCGTCAAATTTGGGAGAGGAACCGCTAAAAGATATGGGATGATATTCACTTGTCTTACCTTCAGGGCCGTCCAGGTAGAACTTCTGAATGATCTTTCTTTGGACCAATGTACTATGGCTCTGCGTCGCTTCGTGGTCAACAGAGTCGTCACCAAGTTTTTATACAGTGACAACGGCCTTAATTTCGTTGGGACAAAAAACCTTTTAGACAAGGACGTGAAGGAGATGGAGAAAGCGCTATGTGAATACTCGGCAAAATATGAAGGCATAGTATGGCGCTTCATTCCTGCGTACTCGCCGTGGATGGGTGGAGCATGGGAGAGACTTATACAATCGATCAAGAACACCGTCGACTTCATTTTAAAGGGATTCATTCCGCGCGAAGACGTACTACGCAACGCTCTCATCGAAGCTCAAGGACAAATTAACCGTCGCCCACTTACGCACATACCAGTTGATCCTGAAGATCCGAAGATCCGAAGCCCCTTACACCGAATTCCATGCTGTTTGGGGAAGACGATGCAGATGTTACGGCCCCCGGAGTTTTTTATGACAGTGATGTAACTAGCAGACTCTATAGCCGAAGGTCCCAGCATTTAATGGCAGAGTTCACCAGGCGCTGGTATTTGGAGTATTTGCCCGAAATTACAAGACGCACCAAGTGGCACAAGGACGTGAAACCAGTAGTGGAAGGCAGCGTAGTTATCGTAGTCGAACCAAATGATTTACGCTCGACTTGGCAAGTGGGTGTCGTGGTGAAGGTGTACCCCGGGTCTGACGGGGTAGTACGTACTTGTGATGTGCGACTATCCAACGGAAAGATAAAGCTCAGAAGATCAGTAGGGAGGCTCGCTGTTTTAGATATTGGGTCTTCAACCTAGTGGTTTCAGACGGCCCCCGGAATGTCATCGAGCCGACTTCATTTGTTAAAATAGTTTATACATGTTTAAATAAAAAAAAAAAAAAGCGTAACAAAAGTTCAATTACAAGGTGGCAACCCCGACCGTAAAATGAAAATCATATAAGTTTCACTCAAATCTTCTTTCTCCTTCCTTCACAAAATTACGAAAGAAATAATACTCGCGTCGCAGTCGACAAGACAAAAAAATAGAAACAGTAACCACAGTTCTTTAAAATTACATAGTCTCCGTTAGTAGAAGAGAAAGAAGTTGCGTTGCGACAGTAAAACACAACCCACAGTCACAGAAGGAACAAGAAGATTTGGTAAAGAAAAATTCGGTAATTGTTCGCGCAAGTGCTTGTATTGTTTCCAAAATTTAATTCCCTTTTTTACTTTGTATTATTAGTTCCCTTGCGTATTCAAAATTTGTGAAACCTTGCAGTTGTTGTGTTGCTGATTTCTGCCTTTTTTTACGTTGCCACCTTGTAAGTAGCTGAGCATTCAAATTCTGAATATGTTAAATATTAGGAAATAAAATCGTTCTGTATCAAATATACTTGGATTTGTTCGAATTTTATTGTGGAGGCTTAAGAGGCAGTTTCGCTCAACAACAACCTCAATGTCTACGTTTGTTCTTCTGCTCATATTCGCAGAAAGATCCAGCGACCAATCCAATTGCTCTTGCTAACCGTTTGGCTAATAACGTTTCTAAGTATTAAATCTCCCTCTTAAATAACCAAGGAGATATTCACTTATATTTATTCATTTAATGGTGCTCAATGGTGGACTTTGTCAAAAGCGGGATGTTTTGAAACAAAGATTCTTTCACTGCTATGCAGGAGCAGATTTAACGATAAACTTTATAAGCGCTGACCTGGTCAAAAAGCTTAATAAATACAACGACTGAATGTCCGTATGGCGCATGGGCCCGACAGAGGAAGACCAATGCGCACAAATTAAGAACGACTCCAACGAACATGTGCAAGCCAGCTTTGACCTAGATGGAGGCGTTTGATGGTTGGTATACTTAGATGTAGAGGTAGCTGCATAGTTAAATCGACCAACGATCGAATTACGTTATCCTCGAACGAGCTATACCAGGTGGGTTTTGTGTTTGGTTCATATATGTAAAATCGACTTAAATCCGTGAAATAGCAAAATGCGTCCTTAGGACACAATTCCATTTTGATACCACAAGTCGCCTGACATAGGATATCGTTGTGTATCTTAAATGCATTGTCAGTAGCATAACAACGAAGCCAACCCTCGAGCACACCTCATCTTTCCATTTTAATCACTTAAATGCCTTCCTGACTATAAAACTGAAAGTATACCACAAAAGGTCGTCAAACTATATAGCCAAGAATAAGTAGTATAGTAAGTTTCTCCTCTAACCACAAATTACCTCATAGGTTCCGATTAAAACCCGCCAAATACGCATCTTGACCAAGATTACTATATAAATGTGACTGTATAACTTCACATGTACGGTGTGAACCACAAAAGTATATGCATTGCGCAATTGGCGTGCACTCTCAAGTGCAATCCCGTACACACCACCGACCGGCTCGTTCTCAGAGTGCAGGCATCAATCGCCTAAACATGCAATCCGCAATTTTTGAACCTTGCAAACAGAGGTCTAGCGGCCAACGACAATAGCATCACCAGAAACCGGCTCCAGTGTACATTATATACGGCAGCATAACGAACCGATAATGACTTTGGCATGGTTTTTGGTTGTCCCGCGTGCGCCACCGCATGCACCGTATCAGCAGGGTAAAGCCAAACAACATGGATGCATTTTTGCAGTGAACGCGTCATAGAAGCTGTGCGCGCGGTGCACCAAGGACATTCCCCGAACTTTACCTACTTCAGAGGTGGCTTGAAGTTTAGTTGTGTCTGTGTGGTGGAGGTAAAGTTTCGTCAAGTTTTGTGATCGAGAGTCTCTGCTGGTTCTGGCCATTTGAAAAGTCAACTTAAAGGAGGGAACAAAAACTAGTTATTCTCTGTACGACTAAGCGATAGTATCACTATCAAGGTTATGATTAGCTTAGATAACTCTGTGGCGGGCAGGGACCTGCCCTGGATTTAGATTTGTTTTGCTTTGCCAAAGTTCGAGGTGCATTTGGCGGCATGTAAATTATTATTATCGAGAGATATCGATGGTGAATGGCGGAAAAACAGGTAGTCGAGTAGACAGGTTGCATGCCTAATGGAGCTTGAATAAGCCTATTGGTTTAGAATCGTTGCAATTATGTGTGCAATTATCAGAACGTGGTAGTGTTACGCGTATGGGGGAAGACGGTATATGAGTTGGATTGGCTTACTAGGTCGACACAATAGCTAAAAGACCTGGTTTAAAATTATGTATATTTTAATTGCAAAATGTTTCACTAATCAACGGGCGGACAGTTGGATTGTCAGGGAACTGTTTAGATACATGTGTGCTTAAACACATCCAAATCTTTGCTGATTAGATTATTTCACGAAGCTATCCCTTTCAGAAGTGGACTTTCTCTTTTATTTCACTTAAAAGTAAAAAAAAAATGTGGGAAAATAAACGAATTTTTATATGTTTAACTAGTTTATTGGTGCAAGTTTTATAATAAAGTCCAAAATACAAATAGAAACTATTGCAGAATAGAAATTTAAGTGTTTATAAAAGTTAAATAGTTAAATTTGTAGAGATTATGTGCAAAAATCCGAAATCAGGGTGGCTAATGAAACGCGCTATCAAAAGAAAACGTAATAACTTTTTTTCTGTGTAATTAATCCGTTAAATATTTTCTTCATTTTATAGACTAACATTTAACGAAAATTGACAATTGGGACGATGAAACCAGAATATGGATAGTGTGCCGCTATCATGCCTTAGAGTCCATAATTTTAGTCCAAAGATAGTTTAGGCGGACTTTTGGCGACACTGCTCTAAGCAGATGGGGCCGTTTCAAGAAAGCCTTATAATCGAGATCCTTCAGATAGGACACAGGAAACGATTGCTGCTGTAGCTGCTGCCATACAAAGCAATCTTGGAGTCTCGACTCTCGACCCGGAACTTATCTGCGCAAATGGGAATAGGCAGACAAACACTGCAGACAATTTTGTATAACGATTTAAGCTTATTTCCATATAAAGTTCAATTAACAAGCAAATTGAAGCCAGCAGACTTCCCGATTCGCTTGGAATTTTGCGAGAAAATCATTCGAATGGTGGTAGAGGATAACGCCATGTTGGACTTCCTTTTTATGTCGGAAGATGTCCATTTTGATCTCAGCGGGAATGTTAACAAGCAAAATTGTAAGAATAATCCAGAGATACTCCATGCGAGGGAACTGCATCCAGATCGAGTCACAGTGTGTTGTGCAGTTTCAGGAGGTATACAAAACAAAACCCACAAATTTGACCGATCTAAAGCAAGCGATTCAAACAATAATTGAAGCAATACCCACTGCAACCCTACTGCGCAGTAGCGCAGTGGTTAGTGTACTGAACTACTGTGCGAGGGATCCCAGGTTCGATCCCCGGAAAAACACAAATTACATCTTAAGGTTTTTTCTACTGCGCCACCTCTCGCGAACGTCTAACAAACATCCGAGAGTATGACTGACGACTGTCCTGAAAAAGCTTCTCAATTCAGCCGTTCGGACTCGGCATAAAATTGTAGGTCCCTTCCATTCGTTCCAAAAATAGAAACTCACACAAAACGAATGGTTGCGAGAAGCTAGGCTTTGGGTGTCTACCGCCTGTTGCGCCGACTATTTATTTATTTATTTATTTATCAACTTGTTTTCTTAATATATTTTTAATGGGATAATTTATTTATTTATTTATTTATTAAGATATTAATAGATAATTACAAATTGTTATTAATATATAAGTAAAGAGCAACTAGCAGCAATGGTCTTCGGCTCTTTAATGGGATAATTAATTATCCTCTTCTTGGAATAATAAAATGTGCAATTTTCAAATGCATAAAAAATGTTTTTTTTTCGCATTGCATCTCGCATTTAATCAATTCGTTCATTCGCTCTCATGTGAGTGGTCCTTAAAAGAAAGACAAACGAATAATTTTGAGTAGCAATGCCTAGGGATACGGACCAAAATTGCGCCAAATATATATATTTTTTTAGGTTTATCCTCCGATCTCCATTTAAACTCTGTATCTAGTTCAAGGGAAACAATATAAGCTCTTATGATTTATATCAGCGTTCATTATCTCGATCTACACGAATAAAATAGGTAGTTATTTTAATAGTTCACACATTGTTTCAGACGTCAATAGGTAGGTACCTACCTACATCTATATGTTTCTTCATTATCGACCTCTGGCACGTAGAATTAAAATTTTGTCATACAAAAAATCCCACTCTATGCGGCGCGCGTTTCTCAACTAGTATTCGCAAGCCTAGCCACTGTTTGGCCTTGAAATCGATACGAGTTCAAATATTTAGACTATCAGTCCATCAAACCAAACATACATTGAAATTGTCAACGTACGACTCACCGCACAAAGAGACGCAGGTAAATGGTGTAATTAAAGACGGGCTCGTAATTAATATGCCGTACGAGTATCTACCCCTCATGGATTTATTATGTAATTTTTATTTCGGTCTGCTTAAATCGTTAGAAGTACAAAGTGTAAAGAGACTGTAATTATACTCACTTTTCATAGCCCACAATTCAAAGTTTTGCAGTCCTTCCAAAAATAACCGCGTATGTCTTCGGCAAGCCGCTGAAGCTGTAGGACCAATTGACGCATCCATAGGTTTCGCAAAAGCTACAAACTTTTCGCCAATTGTTCTCATATACTCTGGAAATAGAAAAAAATATCGAATTAGAGTGGCAGTTATGTTCGATTGACGTAACAAAGTGTCCAAATTAAGTTCAGTTTCATTCATGACAGAAGTGCAAGCGGCACACACTTTTTAGATTTTTTTTTTTTTATGACAGATAAAATGAGGAAGGCGTTCAGAACTTCAGAGTTTCTCAATACAGGGTTCCAACATTGAAATTATTAGTCGAAGCACGTCTCCGGCACAGATGAACGGATTCGGAGAAGGACTCCCAATTTGGTAGACTCGCCCATAGATATAAAAAAAAATATATATATAATATTTTTGCATACATTGTCTGTGTTAAGAGGTTTGGCTTTGTATTAACGTATGTATATCCGGGCGGAATAAATTTATTGCTGTAGATGAGGTGATTTTTGCTACCTTCATTACGCAGTCTGTGATAAATGTTGTTCGCGGACTTTTTGCCTCTATTTCATCCCTGGCCACGTCGATTTTATATGGTCTGCGATGACGTTAGAACATGGACAACGTGATTGGAGTTTTGTATAATTAAAAAATATATTTGGTACGTGATATAATTTTAACTCACATGAGATGCGGGTAAAGATTTTTTGGGCTGCAATTTGCGGTTAAACTGATGTTCTACATTGTATGTTTTCCATGAATAAAAGGAAAATAGTAGCCACGAGCTTCAGATTTGGACGCGGAATATCTGGACCTTGAACAACAGACAGCGTGCAACCAAGGAATTAGAAGACACCCTGAACAGGTATGCAAACTCTATGTCACAGCTATCTAGGAAGTGAGATGGGATAAGGAAAGCCCAGGAAAACTGAAGAACTGTATAGCCTACCACGGTTACTAATGCTAATGCCTGAAACAAAGTAAGCATTTTTTTGGATGGGGATTTTTGATTAGAGGAAGATTTAGGCAATAAGTCTTAGTCTTCCATAATAATAAGACCTCAGTCAGTCACAATCAGGCCAAATTTTAATACATCACGCTGATCTCCAATGAAGCGTTCTACGATCAGATTCCCAATCGGTGCTAAGGATTTGGAAATAATATTTCTGCAGATTGTTAAATGGCGGAGGCACCCAAGAATTTGATATCAGGCAGTATATTCCGTTACCCTCGACGATGATAATAATCAAAGTTTTCAGTCCATACGTCCATAGTCCCAAAAAAAGTGAAGATAGAGATATCCAAACTTAGCTTTACAAAGAAGCAGGAAATGACTTGGCAAGGAACATGCACTAACTTATCTGCTAAATTTGGTAAAAGTATGCCCCACAAATGGAACTTCAGCATCGTGTGACCCATCCACAAGAAAGGAGATATTCTGAACTACGCCAATTCAGGAATAAGTTTCATTAATGTTGCATATACGATCATGTCGTATATACTGTGTAAACGCCTAAAACCTATTGATGGAACATGATTCTTCCATATCTGTGCGGTTTTAGGCTATAAGAAAAATCAGCAATTTGGACTTCATACTCCAGCAGATCTTAGAAAAAACGCAGAATGCCTAGATAGATACTAATCACCTCTTTATCGCCTACGATAGCGGATGTAGGGAGTAGGGACGAACTATAGAAAGCCCATGGAAAATTTTGGCATCCCTGATGCAGATCTCCGCATTTTGAAATCTTGCTGCTCCGTATTTACAACTCATCAGAAGATGGCTGACATCAATTAAGTTATTGTTAAATTAACTTAATCAGTAGTTTCAAAACAATGCTCTCTTGCTTCCGCAAGCCGAAAACAGACAAAATATAATCCATTTCAGACAAGCATATGTCCATAAAATCCAAACTGATTGACGAGGTTATTCACTTGTAATATCAAATCACATTCATTATTCATATGTCAGTTATCAGGCATTTCCTAAAGAATTTCTCATAAATCATTCATAAATCGTGTTCTCAATAACTGTCACATTTGGAAATTTACTAATTGAAAAGTTAACAAAATAGAAAAAAAAAATGAAGTGTAGTATATACATAGCATTTGAAAGTGTCATCACGAATATGCAATGCATTCACTCATTCCAAGTGCAATCTTATGTCAAAAGCTCTTGACAGGCCGACGTTACAAATCACACATCATTAAATGCCTCTCGATTGGTGATATCATAGCTTATAATGTAAAACAAATGTGATATGCATTTGAAAAGAGTAGGGCAAGATATGGATAATATTTTATTTTTTAAATTAACATAGATTTGCAATTTCAATAAAAAGTCGTTTAATATTTTTTGGCGTCCGTCGTTCGTTGACCTACTAAACTGAACTTTTAAATTAACTTCAATCTAGATGTATTTCGAAAAACAGGTCTAATTGGATGCTTTTACAACTCTTCATAGTTCTTTAGTTGTGGGAATAATTGTCACCTCTGACAAGAGCAAAACAAGGCTAATACGTGTATTTGACATTAAGAAGTGGCATATTAGGTTGCAAACAAGTTAGACAGCGTAATATTATTCAGTTTTATTTGTGGTTACAAAGTATTTAACAGAACTCGTATGTATTTATTATTTGCCGACTGAAGGAAGAAATGGACACATTTGGATATATGTATATCTTGTTTATTAAATCTGACAGGATTTGTCTCTGTGAGTTTTTGACTCATTTGGTTTGTCTATATTTTCTTAGTCCATGCGTTCGTGGAATATGAAGCTCCGACAACCTTATGTAAATTTACCAAACTACAATATTTATGATCCTATCGATAAGTGCCATCGATTTTACAAATGGCGTCGAATGTCAATTCGGAGTTGACATTTGTGAAGCATACACAATCCACAGTCCACAGCAAAAGCAGGCATCCCTGAAATCCCGTTTTGGTGATTTGCACTCACCCCCAAGATTACCGATTTGACCGCCCTGAACTCCTTTCTATGGGGTTATTTAAAGACACGGGTTTATGTAAATAAGCCACAAACTCTGATGGCAGGCCTCAAGAAGATCATCCGTCAAAAAGTTGATACGAATCGCTTAAAGTTCTGAAGAAATTATAATCAATAGCTAATGGCGGCGACCTTTTAAGCGATATCATTTTCAAAATACAAAGGACAAAACTTGAATGCCCAAATAAACATTAAACGCATTATTTTGTTTTTTTTTTTTGTTCTATTCCAAAGATACACCAAGAAAAATACGGTCATACTTCATACATTGTGTAGAAATTCTAACTTGCTAAATGTTTTATAAGTGAAGCAGAGTGACAACTTAGACCCTGTTCACATTGTTAAATTTCTTACCTCACGTAAAGGCACCAACTGACAAAGAACAGAAACCTTTTTCGTTCTGTAGTAAATTCTGGTTCTGTTTACGTTCTCTTTCAGCTACACAAAACTGAAACCGATCCAGAAAAACATGGCTGCCGTCTATTCAGTGCAAATAAAAAACCGCCCTCCCTCCTTCCTTTATATATAATGCTTTTTGCAATTTCCAGAAACGTCATTCTTCATTCATTACCGTGATCTGATCAATTACCAAATGCATACCATTTTGCCGGAAAATCAATTTGTCGTTTCCAAAACGGCCTCCTAATCGAAAAAGTATCAGAATACATCTAGAATCTATTATTACCGCATAAACTTCACGAACAGCGAACCAAGACTACATAAGTACTTGCTCAAGATTCACTTTCAGCCAACATAACATCCACGTTATCAAGAATCTTCATTCACATGGTCACCTTTGCATTCCGGTTACTGACACCAAACTCAACAGAATTCCAGCAATGGCTCGACATCGCAACTAACGATTTGCAGTTACGCTTCTTGAAAAACAAAAGTGAAATTGTTTGTACGGAAAACTGCAAGACGTATACGCATCGAATGCTCATTTGCATGTATACCACATCTGACCCCAAACCAGATTCGTTGTTAAGTCGCATTCTTCAATGCGACTTTGTTTCGATAGTTCAACTTACAGTTCATGTGACAACGACAAGTTAGTAGTGAGTAGTTCCTAAATTTTTTGTCTTTTCTTTTATACACGAATTAGGTGCAGAGAAGTCAGAATTATATAACTTGGCAGTGTTTCAAGAAAACACTAACTTGCACTTTATCGTAATATTGACAAAATTCGTCGCACGTATTTAGACGTAAGTACGCATTTTGTAAATTGATCAGATGACGTACAACTGTCTGTTAGTTGTATCAAAAATGTCAAAATCATTTTAATTTGACAGATTGTAGAGTTGCTATTGACATATAAACCATCAGATCACGGGCTGTAACAAAACTGTCATAAAAGACATTCGATTGTGAATCGTAACAACTATATTTCTTTCTTAAATCGCGATCAGCAAATATTTACACAAATTCAACTCGAGCAAGCCGCATTTTAAAACGGATCTCACACGGAGGATGTGAGATAACAATTTGAATTAAACAAAATTGTGTGCACAAACTATTAATAGACGCTAGCTGCACAGATCCATGCGCGATCGATGTTGCGCGGGATTTAAGACGAATTTTAATGGACTTTACATCATTGCACTTGGCGGTTGCGTATTATTGTTTATTTACGACGCCAATTATCAAGTTTTTATTTACGATAGTGTATGACTGCGGCTACGTTTTTCGAGATTTAAGACAAGCAAATCTGGATATGGTTCAGTAATTTCTCGGTAAATAATTGCCGATACTTTATGGGAGTTTGACGTTTACGAGTATACTAATATTGTTTGTAGTAAGGGCAGTGTGAATTACATTTTTGTGTCGGAGTTTGGTTTTGTAACCTAAAGTCAACTTTTGGTTTTGAATTTAACGTGTAAATACGATCAGAAAACTATTAATTATGTAACACTTTGAATTAATAAACAAAGATTATAGAATGTGTTGTTGATTAGAAAAATTAACTTTAGAGATAGTAAACACAAATCATACGTCATGATGAATGTTAAAAATGTCGTCTATATTTTTAAAGCCTGATAATTCACTCTGGGAAAATGCAAAATAAATAAGATCTCACAGAGAAGGAACCTAATGCCGCTTGTTACGAGCTGTACAAGGAGGAAAAATAAAAACGGGACGAAAAAAGCCTTTCCCGAATAAAGAAGACGGAATGGGAAAAAAGTGAGATCCAAGAGATTTTATAAGAACAATTCAAGCAATTGGGGTTTGGGAATAGTAGATATGTAGGGCGCAGGGACATAAGGCCCAGGGACATAAAGCCCAATTTTTTTTTTGGGGCGTATGTCCCACTTGAGTGGACATACGCGGCCGCGCGCGCCACTGCGACGTGAACCGCCTTTCGCTCGGCCGCGACGGCCCCAGCGACGCCTCGGTCACCACACTTCAAAAATTAATATCAGAAATCTCTTTTAAAAGTCCTCCTTATCTATGGCCTAATCTATGATCAAAACAAAAAAGGAGAAGAGAACAGTTAGTTAGTTCCAGAAAAAATAACGTAAAAGATGAAAGAAAACGTCTGCAGGACTTAACCGATCATCTGAAAAACAACAAAATTTTACTTAATGAGTTTTTCCACTTTATCATCCATCAACAAGGAAAATGATTTCTTGGAATGGGAAAAAATCGCGCGATTTTTTTAGTTTTATTTTCTCAAATTCTCAAAAACTAGAAAAGAAATTAAACTTATAAAATTCTAGTTTTTGAGAATTTGAGAAAATAAAACTAACAAAATCGCGCGATTTTTTTAGTTTTATTTTCTCAAATTCTCAAAAACTAGAAAAGAAAATAAAGTTATAAAATTTTAGTTTTAAGAATTTGAGAAAATAAAACTTAAAAGTAGCTACTTACATGTTCCGCGTGGGCTATAAAGAAGAAAGATTTTCTGAAGTTTCTGACTCATCATCGAGTGACAACGAAAAAGATGTTTTGGACGACCCTGGGCAAAAGGAAAGAATGAAAATAACCTGCGGTATTTGTTTCGAGAATCCTAGAAACATATTACTTCAAACCTGCAACCGTTGCAAGATGTGTAGTTAGCTGTTTTGCGAAGATAAACGAAGAAGCAATAGCTAATAAAAATTAATTAATATGTCTATTTAGCCGGCAGATAATTAAAAACATATCTTTTGTTTACTTGTGAAGTTTGTTTGTTGGATGCCTAATGAAAATCCACAATGTTTTGCTAAATATTATTCCTCCGAAAATTTGGGAGTTATGTCCCATCTTCGACAAAAAAATTTTGGAACTTATGTCCCACTTGGGTGGGACTTAAGGCCCAAATTCAATTTCGGCCTTATGTCCCACTCAAGTGGGAGATATAAATTGGTTGACGCCATAATAGACAAAGGGCATAGGTTATTAACTTTTCAATATACAGTTTGTCAAGGAATTGTTTTTACAAAGGAAAACAACTGGTAATTTAGACAGTTTCTTGATAAAACAAAACAGCTTCTTTGATGTTTTACTTCATTTTTTTAATAAATTTCTTTTTATTAATATATCTACTAACGAACAGTAACAAAAAATACTACATTATGAAAGTAAAAAAAATACGCAAAAATGAGCTGGTCAAGAAATTTGTAAAAATAATTTCGTGACAGACTATATAGGTATATATGTATACTCATATATATATTAAATTTTAACAGATCGTCATACCACACTTAGTCCTATAAAAATAAGCGCATAAGTTGCATAATTCCGGAATTGATGGCATCTTCCCTATGATGCAAAAATGCTAGAGACTATAGCGTCTCAAACGTATTTCTAAGCAGTTTAAAGCTAGGATACGTTGCAAAATCATGGCGAGGAGTTAAAGTGATCTTCATAATATCCAAAGCTGGCAAGCCTGGTGATACTACCGCCAAATAGAATATTCGGACGATCATTGGGTCTTAATCCCAAAATAGTCATGTACACCGTGGTTGTAAGACCGATACTAATTCTGGTGGCAAGTGCTGTCCAAGGCCATCAACCTTGGAACGATGACAATGAACTATGTATTGCCACCACGGGAACAATGAGAAACAGCCTCCACAGCGGGGCTAGAGGCTTTACTTAATTGTAAACCCCTAGACTTTTTCATACAGAAATCTTCTGCAAACAGCACCCATCGGTTAATTTGAAAAATCTATTTCTAGAATGAATGAAAATAGAAAAACTATATTTTTTTTTCGATAACACGCTGTTAGTTGGCTTATGTTAACCACATAAAGTTGTTAACCAATTGAGTTAAGACACCCTGTTTTTCAAAAATATTCTGGCTATACCAATGTTTGTTATAATCACATCTTCTATCTATATATATATAAAAATGAATGTTTGTCTGTTTGTCCTTTATAGAATCGTAAACTATGCATTTGATCATGTGATGATCTTTAGCAAAGTTGTTGTGCATGAGCCAACGAGGATTATTGAGTTGGTTTGGTCAAAATTGGACAAAGGGGCGTGGCACCGCCCATACAAACAAAACATTCAAAATCGTATATCTAGAAAACCACCAAATCGAATGAGCTCAAACTTGCAGATGATCTTAGTTATTGGCCATGGAGTGATCCTGTGAAGTTTGGTCAAAATTGGACAAAGGGGCGTGGCACCGCCCATACAAAAAAACATTCAAAATCGTATATCTAGAAAACCACCAAATCGAATGAGCTCAAACTTACAGATGATCTTAGTTATTGGCCATGGAGTGGTCCTGTGAAGTTTGGTCAAAATTGGACAAAGGGGCGTGGCACCACCCATACAAAAAAAAACATTATAAATCTTTGCAACGGAACCAGACTCTCAGTCAAGAAAATGATGAACAATGTTATCGAGGCAACAATTTTGACTGGAAAATTCAAAGGTGAAGACGTACTGTTGCCACGTATCCCAATGACCCCGACAGATATGCCATTCGAATTCAAACGTTTGCAGTTCCCGGTGCGACTCGCTTTCGCAATGACTATCAATAAAGCACAAGGACAATCGTTGCAAGTGTGTGGATTAAATTTGGAGAATCCATGCTTCTCACATGGGCAGCTCTATGTGGCCTGCTCATGCGTCGGAAAACCTTCTGATTTATTCATTTACGCACCAGATGGAAAAACAAGGAATATTGTGTATCCCACAGCACTTCAATAAAAATTGAATTGAAACGAAACGCTGCAATGTCACACTTTCTTCGAAATGAACAAAATCAATAAAATGACTCAAAATGAATTGAATATTTGTGTTCAAATTTATTTTAGTTGGTAGCGTTGCAACGCGCGCAGGGTACAGCTTAATTAAAATATTGAAAAAAAAATTTGAACACACTAATAGCAGGCAAAACAACGTTTGCGGGTCCGCTAGTAACCAATATTCACTCAGAAAATGTAGTTTCTTTTTAGAACATCACATAAGAAAGTTTGCGGTCAATAAATGCAAGTGAAATGCATTTGGAAAGCTAATATTATACATGCAAAAATTGTGTCAATATGGCGTCAGATTTTGTCTACACACAACTTTAGGACATAATCTAACGTCAAATTGACGTCAGCATGTCAAAAACTGAGACGATTTTTGACATGTGTGTAATAGAAGCTGAAAGATTTATCATTATTTCACATTTCGCTATAGCAAAAATTTTATGGAAAATTCGATTTCAGAAACTGCATACTATATACGTACTATATGTAATTCCAACGTATATAGGTACAACTACTGCTTCCCGTTTTTTTTTTTACTATAACTAGATATGTACATCCATTTAATGAGCTCAACTTTCAAAAACCGGCATCAATTTTCGTTGCCGCCAGAACAGCTTTCGGATTTATTTATTTTTCGTCATAATACCGCTTTCAGTTGGCAACATTTCATTTCATATCAAAAACGATTCACAATCAAATACCCCTGCGTCATCTAAACATGACCCACTTTTTACTTCCATCTGTATCTGCCGCCTAAGCTTTCGACGAAATTACCCCAATCAGTGCATTTTTATTAGCTTTTGGTGGGGTAAAATGCACAAGCGCACGCGCGTCGACAATCACCAGTGTAAATAGGCTTTCTGGTGCCATACTTGTGCTTATATCTTTCCAAAGAAATGCTTAGTCCGGATGGCTGAAAACCACATCAATCAATGCAGGCCGTTCTCTGGGACAGGATTAAACTTAAAATGGATTTTTTTCCGTTTTCAACTCTGACGACATGATCATTACTGGCTACGCGCGCGCAATCGTGGGAAATGCTGTTCACCGTTACTACATAACTTCTTTTTCAAATCCAAAACAAAGTATTCGTATACCAACCGGTTGCTTGTATTAGTTCAATTTGATGTCATTTCGAAACAAAAAAAAATTGCATTTTCTGATAAAATGAAGAAAACGAAAAATCATTTATATAAGAGCATTGACTTGGCAGCTACATCACTACGGGAAACAACAACAACAACACTTGATTGTCACTAATTGTAATGCAAAACTTGTCAATCACAACAAGCCAACGCATCGTCACATCTTCATAAGCGATGGACTGCATTTTTCATCAGTTTCTAGGGTCTAACTCGTCATTCATTAGCCGCTCTACTGCGTATGCACCTTAAAAGTTGTTCCCCCTACAAAGTCATCTCTTAGTCAGCCTAAGAGACAACAACAAAATGCGTTTCTGCAACAACAACACGTTTTTTGAAAACTCATTAGGTGTCATTTTGAAGTCACTTTCCCTTGGGAAAAACTAAAGATCCATCAGGGGTCGATCACGTTTATCGAGAATTCTGCGAGTAGAATTCCATTAGGAACCGGCTGACAACGACAATACCGGCTGAAATTCCTCACACGCCAGAAATAGACGCGCATCACATACTTGTTGTGATAAACGATAGCACTCGCGGTCAGACATTGAACTGACCTGTAATTTGGTTATAATGCTGTTCATTAGCACGTAACGTAACGAACCACCCGAACAATATTTACTCACTAAGTCACTAATCATCTCAGTATACATTTTTGTCTCAGAGTTGGTTGGGTTTTTTGTTGTTATCGAAAGTGTAGCTGAAAAATTCAAACAACTTGGCTTAGGTGAGTCAGATGTCAGCTTAAAACTCGGGTCAGCTGGTTAAGAAGACAATTTAAATGCAATTACCACCTAGTAAGACGCGATTTCAATTAGACTGACAGAGACGTCTGATGTGACGACAGGAGTTATTGCAAATTATTGGTTCGTTTGGATTCTAGGTCAAGAGGTAACTCCCAGATGCGAGTACATAGCATGTGCATGTCGCCGTATTATTGTCCATGGTCAGCAAGAATAAAAGTTCTGACTGACATGACGGATGTTTTGTAGTAGAACTCTGAAGTTAATTATTATTCTTGAATTTTTGGCCAATTGCAATTGTTTTTTTTATTGAATATAGTTAATAAGCACTTGGTTCCAATTAATTGCTGTCAATGCCAAATAGGTTTATAGGGACAATAAAATAAAATTTACGTAGATAATTGCCGCGGTGAAGCGATGGAGAACGTTTACGTTTACGTATTCTTAACGATCCTTTTACTTTCGTTTGGTATTCGAATTTGAATATAATGGGAAGCGTTTCCGGATTACCGAAATAGACATTCAAATAAAAGATTTGTAAGCAATGGCGTACCTATAGATGAGTTAGGATTTGAATTTGAATGTTTGATCATCAAACGTCATGGTTGGATGGTAATATAGAAAATCTGTAGAGGTAGGTTGTATAGGTATACTCAGATTTTAAACGTTGTTTTATTCACTCATTCGTTTTCAATGTCCCGCTAATCTATTAAAGGGTGGCGAGTGTAGGATGCTTAATTCTTGATCTCTAAATCATCAAAGAGAATCTCCATACGGATAGATGAGAGATTATGAACTTGATCTAACCATCCCATCTTGGGCATACATAGACGGCATCTGCCTGATGTTGAGAGCATTCTTTTACGTAACCAAAACACCGAAGCATAGTCCCCTCCATCATGAGACTTAGGTCTCCTAATTCGAAATTACCTTTGCCAAGGCTGCGCTGAAACTCTGTAACTAGAGGAGAGAAAACTCACCCCTGACAAAGTTCAATGACCACACAGTTCAAAGTATTGAGTTAACGCCATTTACCCGAACACAGCTTATTCAATTTGTGTTTGCCAATTGCAGCACTTTAATGATACGGTAGAGCCATTTAGCTCACTTTTCAATTTGAATTTGCCGACTTTTAAGTCACTTTTCTACCGTGGGACTATTTTCAGCCCGGCTCAAGGTAACGGATCTGTCAGTGCTTTGTTATGCGCAAGATTTCCCAAACACCTTGATTGCAGGTCTATGATCTAGCTTTTCAACAAAACTCTTTCCAAGATTGTTCTATGGCTGTTTTAACAGCCAATTTGCAAATTTTTTGTGCCTCTATATTTCGAAAATTTGAGTTCCCTAAATGAATCTATCTATACCATAAAGGGATTCTTCTTTTCTCTGATGGCTGCTTGCACTTAGGGCGTTTTTAACCAAACAGCTCTTTCCTCACCACCAGCGGTCAAACCGAGCCGCTTCAAGGGCCCAACTCATAGAATCCATCGCGTCCGTTGCGGCAACGTAATCGACTGACAGGTTGATAGAATACAAGACTAACAAACAAAATTTAAAGCAAATCCGTTTATTGATTTGCACTTTACCAAAAGAAAACTGAATATGAAATAAATATTATTAATGATTTTAAGTGAATGATTCCTTTAAACTTAGAAACAGTTTCTATACACCTGTCGAATGCAGACCTATACATTTACTGAGCATTGCACTATCTTAACGAAACCAAAACTTCTTGCAAAAAAACTTGCAATTCTAAGCAATTACCCCACGTGGTGGTAGACACCTGCCTAACATGGAGTATGTGCCATACAAGAAATGAAACCGAAAAATAACCAATAACATTGGCCCACATATTTTATTCACCACAACAAAAAATGTGTAATGCACAGCATTATTTACCATTTCATACCTAACTATACATTATGTACCAATCGCCATTGATACGGTTGTACGTAATGTTGGCGTAGACTTAAACTACACCGCTTGCGAAAAAATGTCCACAAAAAAAAAAATGCCAAAGAACACCAATTTTGGAAAATTATACTGACAATCAATTCAGACTTGCCACATTGACATACTTAAGAAAATTGTTTAATTAGCTCACGGAAGAGACGCGGACAAATTAATGTTTGTAAATATTCTCACTTAACGCATGAATAAAATATTACGCAAGCCATCAAGAGTGCTGTTGACGTTTCAAAGAAGAATCTTCTGACATTTGCCATTGGTGCCATAATTGCGAAGTTCGTACGCGTCAACCTAATTGTGCTAAATTTTTCGACTAACGTTTTGGGTTTTCCATTTGGAAAAATAACTCTCAATGTCATTTCACATAGTAGACCATTGTAATGGATTAAATAAGTTCTTTGTACGTCAGCAATTTATGTGTGCAAACGGTGATGGGTAAAATTGGTATCCATTTTTTTTTTCTTAACGAAATTTATATTCAATGGATGTAACGCGAGCCGAATTGTTATGCTAATTTATAAAATTTTTGTAAAGCGTTTTGCGGGTTAATATCCTTCTAATCGAAGAGTTTCATTTTTTGTTCCCTTACACGTCTGTTGTATTGCGATTCAGTATTCTGTATTACACACGTGTTTATTTTTTTTGAATAATTAGCATTTTTTTTAAAAGTAGGTAAGGTTTTTTTTGGTTATCTTTGCGGCATCTTTACAGAACTCAAGATGGGTAAGAATTTTAATTAATTCGGGGATAGACTGCACAGTATACTATCATGATGATCTTATGGCAGCTACTGAAGTAACTTTTAAAAACAAATCAGAAAACCATTCGGCGATCTAGTACGAATGATAAATTGTTGGTAATAGATTTGGACAATAAGCTTGTTTTGTCACTATATTTTTTAATTTAAATGTGCAGGAGAACGTGTCAGTTGGGACAGCTTTTCATTCTAATGTCAGCCATGGAATTTACGATGGATAACCTTCCTAGACATTAAAGAGTTTTAAAACAGTGTTCAGTCGAGAACCATAAAAAAAGTAATTAGATGGATCAACAGATCCGTATTGTCACCTTCTCATAATCATTCGTCTGTGGAAGTTTTGCGACGATTGCGACGAATGGAAGGGAACTACAATTTTATGCCGAGTCGAAAAAATTTCGAAGAGTAATTCAAGCTGGTATAAGGATCGCTGAAGGCATCAAGTTCTGTGCATAGAACAACTACTTACAGTACACTTCAAGAATGACCTCTTTGAAGTTTACTTTCGAAATGAAAGTATAACAGCGTATAACAAATTTGTATGATACTAAAGCTACGATTACACATTTTTTTTTTAATACTTCTCACGGGAAAGGCAAACTTATAACGCTTCAACAACGCCTCGAGATGCTTGCAGATGCAGATATGTTAGTATTGCACTTAAATTGCTGCAAATTGTAGTCTTCTGGAAATATATCTCAAGGAAGCGATTTCTGAATTGACTATGACTCCTAGAAGGTGCATTGAGTCCTTGGGATGGATTGGATGGTCATCCATTTGGATCTGAGGAATTGTTGATGCATTTTTGTGAGCTGAGTCCTGTTTGCATTGAATACAACCAAGTTGTCTTTTCCCCACTTCAAGATTTTGTCACGAAATGTGTCAATTCTTAACTAATGCAAATGCCACCAAAACACTGACTAAAATGACGTTTCGAAAAGTTGGCAGTGTGCCATTTCTGCTGCAGGAAACAAAGAGTCAAAATGCGGCAGAGTATTTTGGTTTCATCAACGAAAAACAAATACTCACTCAACCTCGACAAGTACCTATTCAATCAATATCTTCATAACCGCATTCACTCCTATGATAGGTTATAAGAGTTCCTCCACTTGCCTGAAGGCTGGGTGCTGCAATGACCATTTAACATAAGGCTAAAATCGATGCTGCTGCAGCAGCGCTGCGATGGTGATACCAATTGAATGTGCAGTGTTAAATATGATCTCAGATTTTGTGGTTATTTCTATGGGAATTTTTATTTTGTTTAGCCGTTTTATGTAATGTGAACTTTTGCAAATTGTTGCATGAAAGAGTCTTCAATTTACTTGGAAGAGGGTCTAGATAAGTGTTTCCTAATAGCAGTAAGGATTGAGGATTGAGGATACTTTAAAAGCTTTCAAGTTGTAACCCTCTTCATTTGATGAGAGAGTTGAATTTAGGGTTGATTACTACACTAAAAAGCCGAAGAAGAGCTCTTCAAATTGGCGATGAAGGACTGACTAAATTTTCCAGTAAACAAAGCGACTTATATTCTATTTGCGTTTCCTTGAATTTTTTCTTCGCTTCCTTCTATTTGAAAATCGCAGCGAATGCCGGACAAAGAGTCGGCTGCGGTTCTCAAAAATTCACAAGGAAGAACAAAATACGATCATATAGATGAAGCTTTTGCGAATACATATACAATAAGATTGTGCAAACTTCTTAGGGAACGATACGTAAATCTACAAACTATGCGAGCTGACAAGAGGAACATGTGCGAAATATGAGTTACATTTGCAGATTTTTTATGTAAGGCTTTTTAATGTGAGAACAGACTTCTAATACCTACTTGTATAACAGCATTAGGCAATAACGCTCAAGGAAATAGCGCCCAAATCGATTTGGAAATAAAGCCCAAAAATAATTTGCAGCTTAATACATATTTGGGGGGCATGCTGCCCCCCTGCAACCCCCTTGCTTGGGGTTACTGTCAGATTTGGAGTATGTGCAAAATTGTATACATTGAAGGTTTTTTTTTACAGTACGAACTCCCACCTACTCCAAAATCCAGCAACGCCAAGCAGGGCGTTATTCCACTGTTTATGCATTTCCACTTACTATTTTGGGCTTTAGTGCTTGTCAAAAAAACGAACCCTGGAAAGGAAATAACACCCAAAATGACGAAATATTTTGCAACAACAAATTGTACGAGTTTTTTTTTTTTTTTTTTGTGTTATTTCCAAATCGATTTGGGCGTTATTGCCTAACGCCTTGTATAACAGCTGCATTTTCCAAACTTCATACAAACAAAATGGTTGTGAAACTGTGCGGATTTTAGATAGAATATGTAAAGGGTCCGCCAAATAACTTTTTTTTTTAAAAATGCTATAAAAAAAAACTACTGAATATTTTCTCAAATTTCCTTTCTTATTTGAAAGTACAATCCTTCCGGTTAATAATGGAAAATAATTTCATTCAAATGGCTGCCTCGGCTGGCCATGCAGTAGCCTAAACGATCGGTCCAATTTTTAAGCACATTATCGATTGTGTGCAGCTGTATTTCACCAATGGCTCCACGAATATTGTCCTTTAAAGCGTCAATTGTCTCTGGCATGTCGGCGTAACACTTATCTTTTACGGCACCCCACAAATAATAGTCCAACGGTGTCAAATCGCAGCTCCGCGGTGGCCAAACGACATCAGCTCTGCGGCTGATAATGCGATCTTCAAAAACAAGGCGCAAAACATCGAGTGTAGCTTCGGCTGTGTGGCACGTAGCGCCGTCCTGTTGAAACCAAATGTTGCCAATATCCTCCTCTTCAATTTTTGTGAACAAAAATTCGTTCAACATGGCCCGATAACGATCGCCATTGACTGTAACGGCCACTCCTTGCTCATTTTCGAAGAAAAATGGCCCAATTATGCCTCTGGACCAAAATCCGCACCAAACAGTGACTCGTTTTGGGTATATCGGGTTTTCAATGTATGCGTGCGGGTTTTCTGTGCCCCAAATGCGACAATTTTGCTTGTTTACATACCCGCTGACGGTGCGTCTCTTCTTCCAAAATCCGTATGCAATTTTCGCACACATTCTGCAACATTACCATGATTTTCAAAGTAATGTCGCAATATTTCCCAGCGTTATTCAAGCGTATACACAACCATATTCGTTCAGCGGAAGGATAAAACTAATTATCTGTCAAATCAGACATGAGCTAAGTGTTACCATTCGCGAAATAAGCACTAGTTGAACAAAAAAAAAAAAACGTTAGATGGCGGACACTTTATATTGAGGTCATCTCAAATATGTATATTCTGCTCTGTTTAGTCTAATACTATCGACTTCCTACTGAAACCCAAAACGAGAGAAGCCTCTATTAAATTATATTATAAAGCACTGGCAAATTGAAAACTCTAGTGGTCTTAAGTCGACTACATTTTTGTCTGAATTCGATTTACCATGAACGTAAAAACTAGACTGGTAAGGAACGTCACTCACATCACTCATGTCAGTCACATAATCGAAATGTCAACTTAGTACCCACTCAGGCGAGACATTTTTGACTAGATTTGTCGGCTATCACTCCATCCGTCCGCTGAAAGAAACTTTTCATGTGACCAGTCCCAATGAAAATTCAAACTCAAACTCATCAAAAGATCCAGATTAGTAAACTAGAGCTAGTATTCTAGTTGTAAAAACTAGCAGTCAGCTGAAGTTTCGATTTTAAGAAACAGCTTTAACTCATCAGCATACATTAAACAATAGTAATATATGTATGTATTTTTAAGTAAGCTATATGTCGTTGTCGTTGATATAAATTGATAAAAAGAGACGACCGGACCCAAATGACTACCCTGTGGTATCCGTAAGAAGCACCCAAAATATCATGAAAACTAACCCACTACTTTGACCCTCTCAATCCTGTCAAACCGAAAACTTTCTAGTTTTTGTTTTTTTTTTTAGCAAAATATTATGATTGACAGAATCAAACTTCAAATGCCTTCGTCGACTAGAAAACCATCTTAGATGTCATTGATGGCATAATAACAGAAGCAAGCCGGATTGGTGATAGTCATTTATAGAAAATTCCATTCTTGGTTTTACAATAAGGATACCTATTCACTTAATCTGATCAATTTATGCAGCTCGTAAATGTATAAATTTCTGCGGTATGCTTTAAGTGAACACCCCTAGGAAATGTCATTGCGTAAATCGCGTAAGTCGACTGTACATCTGGAAACAATTCATACGATTGTCTGTCAAAGTTTGACATTTGTAAACTTTCCGCGGTTGATTTCCGAGCCTAAATCGTCGCGGAAAATTATGAGGTATATGCGTAAACTATTCTCCATACAAAATCTGACAGTTGATTTACGAGGTGGTAAATTTCTGCAGTTTACGCAGTTTATGAGACTTTTACGCGTTTAAGTGAATACCCTTAATACTTTCAAAAAGCTTAGGCAAAGCAAATAATTGTTTCCTATGTAATTTTCAATAAAGTTCTTAGATCCAGATTTAAAAATTGGAATAAGATAAGACGATTTCCATTATTTAATAAAAATATCAGAAAACATCGACAGATTGAAAATTTAAAATAGGGAACTGCAAATTACTTGAGAATAATTTTTAAAAATAATTGCGGCAATACCATCCTTCTCTACAAAGCTCAGCTTAGACCAGGCCTGGAATATTGTTCCCATATATGGAGCTCGGCACCAAAACATTCACTTAACCTACTTGACAGCATACAGAGACGAGCAGGTCGACTTATTGGAGACCCTACACTCACATCGAATCTTCAACCGTTTGTGCACAGAAAACAAGTCGCTGACCTATGCTTGTTCTATAGGTACTTCCATGGTAGATGCTCCGAGGAACTCAAAGACATTATCCCTCGAAATGCAACAAGAAATGCACAAGACCGGCTGCTAATGCTCATGACCATACAGTTCACTTGACACCCGCGAGGACATCAACTTTCCAAAACTCCTTCTGTTACAGGACAAGCAAACTCTGGAACTCGTTTCCTGGGGATATATTTCCATCAGAAGTATACAATTTGCAGCAATTTAAGTGCAGAACTAACATACATCTGCAAGCATCTCGGGGCGCTGTTGAAGCGTTATAGGTTCGACTTTCCAGAGAGAAGTATTTAAAAAAAAAAAAAAAAAAAAAAAATCGGGGCCAGATACTTGAATTTGCCTTCAAATCATCAAGAGCCATTTCTACGGGTTTGGTCATGTTAAGCGCATGTCCCAAACCAGGATCCCATGATGTGCTATGGAATCTATACTATCAGGCAGGCGTCCTCTAGCTAGACCCAGGATGAGATGGTTAGATCAAGTTTATAATCTCTCCTCTACCCGTATGGGGATTGCCCTTGATGATGTAGAGTCAATGGCGGAGAATCGAGACCTATGGAGGGTACACTGGAGCAACCTACAACCGCGATGCACTTAATAGATAAGCGGACCATTGAAAATGAATGAATGAAAGGATGAATGAAAGGATCATCAAGAGCCAAGATGGCCATGATGACTTAGTTGGACGAGGTCGGTATCAATTCTGCAGAGATAAGTGAAGACTTATTGGTGGTGAGGCAGAGGTCGATAAAACCACTTTTTTTGTCAAGAAGTTTATTTTAATGCGCTTGTGAACGTTGGCTATTGCAGATTGTAGAGCACTTCGTCGAAATACGGAATAAGTCGGGGAAATAATTTGGATTTTTAATGATTTGTATTTTCTTTGAAAGGATTTCTTTATTCGAACTAGACGTGCAAAAGACTTACGTAGAAAAATATAGTCAAATTCAGACAAAGGCTCTTGCAGTGATAGAAAATTAATTTTTAATCTTTTCACACAGGCGATAACTGAAAGATCAATATACCAAGCACATTTCCAGAAAACCGGTGCATTTGATTTTATATGTAGTTTAAAATAAATTCTTGTTAAATTTACTGCATTTCAAGGGAAGAGACCGTACATAACAGGGAGGTCGATATTCAGCGAGTCGTTCCATTTAGTGCAAGCTAAAAGTCAATCAAATTGTAAGTAATACGTGCATAATAAATATAGACAGAGTCGGAGAAACTGCAACCCCACGATCATCGAAAATCACCCTTGTTATGAATTCCGATCGAATTTAAATGGTTAAATGGTTCTATTCGAAAATATATTCCATTCCGTTCTGTTCATTAGAATTTGGAATAGAAGTAAAAAACGGAAGTGAATTCATCCGAAATCCTCACGATTTCGTCCTCGCAGGGATGAACAAATTCCTTTTATTTTCTCTCTGACGTATTTCATAAATTTATCGAAATAAAATTTTTAACCAGGATACTATGAATTTTCTTCTCACCTTTTTCTTGCAGTTCATCCTCCTCATTGTCGTCGTCATCATCGGCAGTGGTGGTGGTGTCCTTGCCAGTTACATTTCTAAACTGTGTTAAATTCGTAACTGAACTATAACCAACAATGGGCTGCTCATCGATCTCATCGCTTTCATAGGACAACTTCAAGCTATAGTTAACTTTATCCTCAAATATTGAGGTGATTTTCTTTTCTAATTTATCACCAACACTGGAATCTTTTGAGATTAATTTCTCATTCAGATCACAATTATCCTTGAGCTGACACGTCGGTCGATCCAAAGTGGCCGCACATATTGTGCACGCAACACTCACAAAATAAAATAACAATAATTTTCGATTCATTTTTCTTTTCGAAGGAAAAACTATATATTCCGAAAAAAAAAATACAAATCACAGTGAAAATCTTGTCATTCTAAAAAATCTTATTTTTCGCGAAAACACTGTAGAATTAGAATCAATTTTAAATGCTACGGTTTTTTTTTTGGTATTGTGTGCACTCTTTTTTTTAAGGCCAACTTGTCTAAAGGCCCGCTTTGAACCGAGGAAAGCTTCGATGAGATTAGCTTGAAGTCGCGCAGGTGACTAAATCCACTAATAGCATAGTTTATGCCAAAGTCAATTCTTTTTGCCACCAGCAGTCAACGGCACTCTGTGCGTCTTACACGGCATTTGAAACGTAGGTACCTATAGTAGCCGTGGCTTACACAGGTAGCGGGCTTCCAACGGCGAGACGCAAACTTTGTTTGTGGTAGTTGGGTTTGTATGAGCTACTATAGATACATTTGTATCTACTGGGCCTAGTTTGTATTTAAATGTTTTGCTTTCGTTAAGTTTAGAGGTAGTAAGCTGAATGAATTGCATTTTTAATGTGGTGTTGTTTTTTTTTGGTTGGTTGTTTTGGAATGATAATTGTTACAGTAACAAATTTGTCGTTATTGTTGCGATGGGTTTGTTTTCGCACATTTTTTTTCTGTTGGGTTGCAGTTGTTGTTGTTGATTTTTTGAAGCGGAAAACGTCATCGAAACAACTTTATCGCTGATGATTTTCATGACGGCAATGTGATTTTGAATTTCAGCAGAAAAGTGGCGGTTGGAAAAAAAGGTAATGTAGGTAGGTATGCGACAAGTGAAGTGAAGTGTATGCAATATGCGGCCTAATGGGTGCACTTCACGGAATTGCTCTACTAAAATGTGTTGAGGTTTGGATTCAGGTTGTATTCGTGTTGGGACATTTGCTAAATAAACCCGACCGATGTAGGCTATTATCTAGTAAACTATATTTTCGTGATTTACTTTCGATTTGAACCAGATTGACAAGTTGCGAGCGAATTAACCGGCACCTTAGAAGTGAAGTCCTAGATGGCCAAACTGGTGTGGAATTTGTAAAGGAACAACATTGGAAATGATTTATGGCATTTTAATCACTTCATCTGTCGCTGGGCTGGGCAGCACTGAAGAAGCGAATTGCTTGCTACTCAGAAGACTATAGTAAATCCCATTCATGCCAAAGCATTCAGAAATGTTGAGACAACAAATTGGATAATATGTTCGCCTGTCAATTTTAGAAATGCCCAATTTTTAGAAATCAAGCGGCTTTCGGTAAAATGATGTTGTACTCGTATTATCAGTCAGTATTATTGGAATTATATACTTTACTTACTTTAGCGGATACCGACCCGTAAAGAGTCTCTGCCCTCTCTGCTTGGGGACACTCCTACCTTCCATTCTATGTGATGCAGTGCAGTTTGTTTAGACAACGGTTTTGGCATCCGCGAAGGCTTGGTCTTTAAAACGAAGGTTCGGACTTACTTGTCATTTCGAACTTGGGTGCTGGGATTCGAAAATCCTCTTAACTGGACCAAATCAAATTGAGTCCAAATCAGTTTCAATATGATACACAGCTTCATGACTACAAAGATGTTTCAAGAAAATTTTAAATTTCGAGTTTGACAGGTGCCGTTCTGAACTTGTTCTGACGGTGGAACTCAACGTAAACCTTCCCTTTTTTATTTATTTCATGAATCCACTAGCTTCTCTTCTTTGATGCAAGAGTAAGAAAAAGAAGCATTTCACGTTATTTTGAGCTACAATTAATGTCAGCTGCACTCTGCACAGTGACTGATGTGTTGTGAAAGCTATCCGATTTATGTTTGTACAGCTTAGCTGGCCCGTGTTCTGTGTGGTGGAGCCTTAAGGACCCTTAAATACATATATTTTGTCCGGAGTTTTAATCCCATGCGTTTTGTCGAATCGATGAAGCGCTTTTCTAGAATTATTCTTCGCCGGATCTCCACTAAGGTGTCGAGCTGGTTAAGGATTTCATCTACCTCGGAGTAGGTAAACAATATTGACGTTTATTGACATGTTGCAGTGCTGCGGTGGGTGCAGAATTTACATTTGTATCACCACATAAGAACATATGTGCATTCTAATCTTGCTGCACAGTGAATTCTGCACGTGTGTTTTGGGCATTAGTTTGTTTGTTTGTTAATTTGTCTTGTCCACGTTTACTTCAAGACCAACCAGTTTCGCGTGTTCTTGAATCGCCCTGAAAGCCTCTTTTATGGCCCCACTTGGAGCTCCTGATGATGTCGATATTGACGCATACCTCAGGAGCCGAAAACAAGAAACAACATTGGTACGGACCGTTTATTGTGTTGCAGTGTCGTTTATACTGTACCGTGGATATGATCTGTTATGTGACACTAGGTTAGGTAGGGACGCAGTGTTGTGTGCTGGACTACTGAAGGAAGAAATGTCTGATAAACAATCACCAACAATTTTGAAATCAGAGAAAGTGTGCAGTAACTTTTCACCAATCAAATGATTTAAATCAAATGAAGGCAATCATTTCCATTTCCAATCATCGCCAATCATTTGCATTCTTTTGCACTTTTTTCCAACCATCATCAATTGTATTACTGTAGTCCTTAGTCCCTTAGGTCTAGGGAAGCCATTTGATCTCAGAGGAAAACGTTGTTGAATTGACAGTTAGGCTCCAATCTCTTTCACATGCGGTGAGTCAATCATGACAAGTGAATTCCACAGGGTGTATCTGTTCACTTTATATAATTACATTTTTATTTAAGCCTCGAGATTTTAATCAGAAATGAAATTACGATGACAGAGGAACCCAAAAAAGTGAGTGTGTCAATTCCTTCCCCACATTCAGCCTAAATGGCTTGAAGGATTTGCTACAAACCTTGTACCTTATGGGGTTATACCCAAAAATGTACTTGTGGTATAAAGAAGCAAGTAAAGTAAAATTTTTTTTGTGTTCCATTTTCCATAGGCACAAAATTAATTTTCAAAAATGATCAACACAAATTTGAATTCGATGTTTGACAAGTGCTGAGGGCAATACTTTAAAATATCTCAGACTCATATTTCATGTCAAGATTTAATCTGTAATTATACTTTTCTCTGTCATAAAAGATTGAAAAATCACTTCTGGGTTCTGGATTTTTCGGAATTGCTTTTTTAAATTAAATTCTACAAAAAATGCATATTGCTGAGACACTCTGACGAATCGAAAAATTTAAATATTGGTCCATGATGAATCTTAGGCTAAAAAAAACTAATCCTGTCAGAGTGCTGCCAGCTTTAGTAAACCAGCAATCCGAACGTCCGCAAAGATAATTCTTTCCTTTAATCAAAATTGCCATATAATTGTACCAACAGTATTGACCAGTTGCGATAGTTCAAGCGATAGTTGCCAGTTTTGCTGTCATCTCTCAATGACTATCAACTGACATTTGACTTTTCTTCACAAATTGCTACTGTAGAACCCAAATGTGCCAAAGACAAAAATGTCTGTATATTTATAAGTAAGACTGCTATTACAACTGACATGAAATACCATTAACTATATCGACACATCGCAATACGTAGTCCATCTATTTCCACGAGCAAATTGGAAAAGTGATAACTCTGTCATGTTTAACAGACCTTGAACTTCGTTCGATCGTATATCTGTAGACCATGTGTCTAAATAGCATTTGAATGGATTCCATTGAACTTCACTTTATTTAGCTTTTAACTTCGATTTTATTACAGATAGTTTTAGAACAAGTTACATATTGTTTCAAGTTCATAATAGATGCGTGTAATTTTTTTTTTGCAAAAGAGTGTTAAAATATTACTCACCGTATAACAATTAAAATTATGTGAGAAATTCTAAGGTCATGAGCAATGACTGCGGCTGCGTATGTGACAGATAACATTGTTTAAAATTTAATTAGAGGCTTCACTTGTTGTATGGCCTTTTCCTCTAATGCAAAATTTACAACTTTGAGGCAGTAATAAAAGTTTAATTACTTACTCCTACCTGGTACTAAATAAATTACGGCTTTGTTATACAAAAGAAGTTTTGTGTTAAGAAAAAATTGAAATAAGCAATTTTTATGTTAGTCGGTATTGGTTTTATATCTTTCCAGAAACTCCACCTGTATGAATGTATTCACTGGTAACCTTAACCTTGGCTTCCGAAAGTGTCCATATATATCTTAAGCTTACTCTGCACAATTTTGAAGCTAAAAAACGTGCCTTTAAATTTCTGAAGACAAACAAATCACCGACATAGTGAAGTGGAGGTTCACTTCCTTACATGCCAAAAATAATAATGTTTTTCCATGAGGTGGTAATAAATATTATGGAAAATTGACTATCAAAAGCAATCACTTATTCTTCGAGGTATCCTATTAAAATTTAGTGATGTTGTTCGAAATAGCTATAATTCCAAATGAAGTGTTTCTGAGAAGAAGGAAGAAACAAACTTTGAATTGTGAGAATGACGCACAGTCAGCTATAGCGACAGTTCTTTGTCTAAATTTTGCTCTGCCTGTCTGCAATATGATCTGATCATATATAATTTGAAGGCTCCATGAGATTAGACCTCAATAAAAAAAGGCGCCAAAAATAAATGAAAAAAGGCACCAAAAATTGGGGCAATATTTCATAATGAAAAATGGTCCCATTCCATGAATTTGTTAGTACACATCGATCAGTTTATTGAAAAAAGTGCTTGCGAATTCCTAACTTATATTTTCTTAAATTTGTTAAAGCTTAAAATCTGTTCAGATTTGGAAATAGCTTTTAATTTTAGCTTTAGAAAATTTAAGAAAATAAAAGTTCAAAATTCACGCGAATTTTAAGAATAAGAAGGGGTTTGGCTAACCACCTCAAGTTGGGATACCTACATAATACACAAGTGCAAAATCCTCAAACCCCAAAATCCACCAAATAAAAAATCCCCAAAATGTTCAAAATATTTAAAGAAATTTTCGTATACCTAACCTTGCGCCTACTCCAAATCCAACTGTGACCCCAAGCATGAGGGTTGCAGGGGGCAGCCATACCATACCAATTTTACTGTTAATGCATTGTGAATACACTCGAAATCTATTTGGGTATTTTGGTTTTTGGGATTTTGGATTTTGGGTTTGGGGATATTGACTTGGGGATTTCAGTTTGGGGATTTTAATTTTGGAGTTTTAGTACCCATCCCCCTCCAGTTGCGCACTCCAAGTTGGTTGAGGTCCCCTTCCACTAGCGCCCGCCACCTTAGGCGAGATCTTCCTCTACTGCATTTCTCACATCGGGTTGGAATCGAAAACTCATCCAGCCATCTTAGACGACTGATGACACCTCAGTTTTTGAAATAACTTTTAATAATTTAATATTCGCGCGAATTTTCAACTTTTATTTTCACAAATTTTCTAAAGCTAAACTTTAAGGTTTACAAACAGTTACAAACAGTTTTTTTTACTTTTTATTGAATATTTGTTGTAATTCGTTGTTTTCATTATGTTTGGGGTGATATATCATTCTTCTGGGGTGATATTTCTTAAGAAGATCCCAGTATTTAGAATCGATTTTGACATATTCTTCGCGTTTTTCATTGAATTTGGGGCCATTTTTCATTCTTTTGGAACAATTTTTCATTTTTTTGGAGTAATACTTCTTAAAAAGGCCTTAATATTTAGAATCGATTTTAAATTAGGGCATAATTACACAAAAAAAAAAATTGTTTCCTCAAATTATTCATGAAAGAAGGTTCAAAAAATTGGAAAATCACCCCAATCCTACTACAAAACGTTGTTGTTGCTTGCTAAATAATTTCTTGGGGCCTTTTTCATTTTTTTGGGGGCTAATTTGAAAATCATACAATTTGTTTTTCCTTTGAAACGATGGGGAATTGTAGGACTTTTATCTAAACTCCCATGTTCATTAAGTTCCCATTTTTCAGTAAGTTTTATGAGCTTTATATTTTTGGCACGAATGAAGAGGATCAACAATTTTGATGGCGTTTTTACAGATTAGTTCAACAACTTTCTTCGTCTTAGTAAGGGAATGCTTTACAATGTTTGTCTGACATTCGCTAGACGCTAGGCGCATGTTGAAAATAAAAATGCAAGTGTCATTTTGAGTCCCCTAACTCAGTACTCCGCAATCCACTGACCAGACCACGGCAATATGTTGGATTTAAAGGACTTTCAGTTGCTGAGCTTATTTTTTGCATCCAAATAAACAAGAACTCTTGATCTCGTGGCCTTTTGCGACAAGCCCATTTTTTCATCTCCATTGACTAGACTATGTGATTATTTTGAAAATCGTGTTAAAAAAACAACCCACCCAAACCAAGCTCGAACTTATCAACATTGAACTAAACCCGACCTATGAGTATGTTCAAGCAAATTCCACAACTTACTCCTGATATCAAAGGTCAGCAGATGCAATGCAACTGAACTCGTCTGGAATAATTATCAAGCATTATTGTTTAGATTCCACGGTTCCAAAGTGTAAACATCAAACTGATCTTCTTAAACGAGCCCACAAGTTTCATTTAATTTGTGAGCGCAAAATTGCTTGCACTTTTTTTCGTCACCAAAACTGGCAATAATTCCATACCGTCTCTGATGGGTGACATAATCGAGATAAAGTCATCAATCGTTATACGTCATTAAATATAAATTACATTTCCACCGAAAAGAAACGACAGCTCCACCATCGCCTCAAGGCCTTTAAATTGCGGCAATGAACTCAAATCAAGGTCAAAGTGATGTTTCCACAACGCACTCTGTAGGTATAACCCGCAGCACAGAGCAAAAAAGAAAACTTGTCAATATTAACCGTTAATTCGTAATATAAATTCGCAATATCAAATCGGTTGTACTGAACACACGCACTCGACCGTTGTGCGGTAACCGAATTACGTACGAACACCAAATTGTCATTCAGACATGCACCTGTATCATGACAGAAGACATACCTCATTGGATAATGTGAGCTGCACCAGCCCCTCTATAAACAAATAGACAAAATTTGACTTTTGCCAATAATGAGCTGTCACTTTTGGTTGAAGTTTTGTACTGTGGTTTTGTTTTCTGTTTAAAAAACCATTTGAAATCTGGATGTCATTATGCATTCAGCGGGGGAGATTCTTGAGTAACGTTTATATCTATGGAAATGGGCCATTTCGAGGCAGAGGCATGCAAGACTCAAGAGTGACACAACCTCTAATAGTGTTGTTGTCGATGTTAGTAGCAACAGGTAGGTACCCAATTGGTGTACGTTTTTCGATATTTTATTAGAAACTGGCAGCAGAATACCTACTACGACTTATGTCAGCATTCATGAGAAACAAATTTACAGGTTATGTGCATAAAGTAACTTCTCTGTAATCCAAGGTGCAGAGCATGGTCTCTTGGTGATTTATGTTTAATCAATTACGCACCAGGGGGCATCAATTATAATTGATTCGAAATCGTGGTTTGACTGACACTTGATAGGTCTGAGATGATATTCTGAAGAGCACACCTCTTTGTGTTCTATTATGTGCATTAAGATGTTGTTTAGTGATTTGGTAGCAGCTATACATACAAGTGTTTGTAAACTTAAAAGTGTTTGCCAATTTTGGGCTGCTCTGTTGGTTTGTGGAACTCAAGCAAATCAAGTAAGCAAGCTAATTGTGGGAACGATTCTATTTGATTTATATTTTGTTAATGCCAAGTGTTTGTTGACATATTCAGCTACTTAGTCGAACATGTGTTTGTAGGAAATTTCAGGTGTGTCCATACTTTTAAACGGAGTCACCCTAGTTTACCGTTTAGCGTTTTTTGAAGAAGTTTTCAAGTTCACTTAATTGAGTGAATAGAATAGGAAAGCTGTATAGAAGTGGCTGAGTGCACTCTGTATATGGCTCACTGTTCCCCTGCGAATTAAAGTGTCATAATGACATTAAACGGGTTTCTGATCATCGATATATCAGGCTTTGATAAGTAATGGTCAACATAACTGCTGTTAATCCAGCAAGAGTTTAATCTTTGAAGGGCATTACAATTTTAAAAACTGTGTACAACAAACATAGCTATATCAATTGCTATTTTCACCTCGTTTTGACATTGGTTGTAGGTTTAAGGTGGTCCTCGATGAGGACATACTATATGTTCATTGTGCTGCATTTTGACATTAATCCTACAACTTCATTATCCACTAATCAATTGAATTAATTTAACGATTTCCGAATCATATTTTGTTGGTAGAAAATTATTTAATTTGATAGATTTGATTCGTATTTGAATTTTTTTATGAATTTCTCATGTTTGCACTGTACTGTAGTAAGAACGGAGTACAGTGAAGCAAAACTATGAGCTGAATATCAAGCGGTCAATGGAACGCGACCATGTTCCATGCCATTGAGAACCACTGTTTCTAAAAAGTAGTCCGTTGCTATATCAGTCTATATGTCGCATTACTAAATGATAGTTAAAGGAAACACTTTTAATTGGTAACATGCGAGGCAATCATGAGTCATCTTTTGACTTTGAGAGGTTATGATGCGAATAACGCTTGTCATTACCTATTAACAAAAAAATCTAACATATTGAGGAACAAAATCATTTCCTTTTACAAGATATTTCTGTAACTTTCCATAGCCCTTGCTTTTTTTTATAAATTATAAAATACTTCAAGCATGTCTTATTGTGCGTTGTTACTTTGAACGATGAGTTGTCATTTTTAAGTGCACACACCTATAAAGATGGTAAATAAGACTAGATATTAGTAAGCAAATATATAGAATCATTATTTAAAGAACAAGTCACTATGTCCATTTCATCATCTAACTAAATGAAGGAATGTTTTCACTTGACTGAACTAGGTATAGATAGCATTTAAGCTTTTAATAAAATGTGTACTTAGGGTTAATTGAAAATACAGATCTATATAAGCTGGACCCTGGACTTATTGCTTCTCAGAAGAATGGAACGTATTTGAACGGCTAAACTGAGAAGATTCATCATGACTCATGACAGTTGTACTGTCAGTTATTTGTCACACTATAGGGGCAGTGGAAATAACATTGTTTAATGTTTTGTATTATATCTGGGCGAATATGACAACCCTTGCTTACTAGTCGAGTACTAATGTGCGGGCCACACATGGCTTCCCATAAACGTCATGTCGGACGAGACAGGTAGATTTTTAGGTTAGTTGAAAAGAGAAGGGTACTCTTTTCTACTCTAACTTTAAAGAAATTTCTTAGATTGAACATTAAATATTGGATAACATCGCAGAACGTATAAGCATTTTAAGACATACAATTTAAGTTAAAGCGGCTGTCAGCTGTCAGAATAGGACGAATCTAATAACTTCCTTATAGAACAAAATGTCGATGTAAGTTAAATTCTGATCAAATTCAATTTCAAATTCTTTCTGAAATTTTTACTAAAATTTAAACATTTTGTTTCTGTACTTCCAAGGCGTGGCGGTGTCTTTCTTAAAAATAACTGCAAATTATTATGACAATATAACCGCACATTTATTTTTCTTAGATCTTGATTACACCTATAAAGATGAACATTATCGTGTGAAGTACATACAAAAAGTGTTACTCAGTTCAGAAGTTTAATATTCGCAATCAAATCTTCTGATCAGAATCAGAAAAAGTACTGTTGCGGTAAGCGAATTTACAACTTCTTATGATTTTTTTAATCACATTTAAATGCCCAAGTTTAGGTTATTCCTCTACAAGGTGAATGCGACGTGCTTTGAATTTTAATAGCTCGATGATGTTCAGCTTGATATATTGGATGTACAAATTATTCTGAATTTATTTTTGGTATGTCTACCAACTTCGTTTATTATTTTTTGGATTTTTGCCTTCTTTGCGGCTCTAAGTTAAGGCCTCAACTATTGAGAAATGGAGGGTGTACCCTAGCGGCTATAATTTGAACCCTGCTAGACAAATTTGACAGATCAGCGAAAAAATATACGGAAAAGAAGCTAAGCGACATTAAATAATTAAATATTGTGGAAAATAAATACATTTTTTAAGTAAAAATATAAAAATAAATTCCTAACTAGTTTTCACTAATGGAAACTAAAGAAAAAGAGTTGGATCGAGCGTGTCATTGTGGTGTACCACAATGCAACTCATATAGACAAAATGGTTTAACCATGAACAAAATTCTTAGTTTGATTTCGTGGGGTTTTGAAGTCATCGAGGATGCATTTATGACCAGACGAGTTACCTCACTTATAGCATAGCATAGACCCAACCAGCCTTGACAAGCTCTTCCACTTGGCGAATGGAGCGTTTTATGTCGCTAAAATATTCTGCCATATCGCAGATGGTTATCGACAAAGTCTGAGATAAATCTCGGTTAGTTGGGTCCGCCATTAGTAAAGGGTCCGCCATGTAACGTTTTTTTTCAACTAGTATCTACTTATTTCGCGAATGGTAACGTAACACTTAGCTCATGTCTGATTTGACAGATAATTAGTTTTATCCTTCCGCTGAACGAATATGGTTGTGTATACGCTTGAACAACGCTGGGAAATATTGCGACATTACTTTGAAAATCATGGTAATGTTGCAGAATGTGTGCGAAAATTGCGTACGGATTTTGGAAGAAGAGACGCACCGTCAGCGGGTATGTAAACAAGCAAAATTGTCGCATTTGGGGCACAGAAAACCCGCACGCATGCATTGAAAAGCCGATATACCCAAAACGAGTCACTGGTTTGGTGCGGATTTTGGTCCAGAGGCATAATTGGGCCATTTTTCTTCGAAAATGAGCAAGGAGTGGCCGTTACAGTCAATGGCGATCGTTATCGGGCCATGTTGAACGAATTTTTGTTCACAAAAATTGAAGAGGAGGATATTGGCAACATTTGGTTTCAACAGGACGGCGCTACGTGCCACACAGCCGAAGCTGCACTCGATGTTTTGCGCCCTGTTTTTGAAGATCGCATTATCAGCCGCAGAGCTGATGTCGTGTGGCCACCGCGGAGCTGCAATTTGACACCGTTGGACTATTATTTGTGGGGTGCCGTAAAAGATAAGTGTTACGCCGACATGCCAGAGACAATTGACGCTTTAAAGGACAATATTCGTGAAGCCATTGGTGAAATACAGCTGCACATAATCGATAATGTGCTTAAAAATTGGACCGATCGTGTAGGCTACTGCATGGCCAGCCGAGGCAGCCATTTAAATGAAATTATTTTCCTTTATTAACCGGAAGGATTGTACTTTCAAATAAAAAAAGAAATTTGAGAAAATATTCAGTATTTTTTTTTTATAGCATTTTCAAAAAAAAAAAAAGTTATTTGGCGGACCCTTTATTTGCGATAATGCTGCATTATAAATGGAAAATTAACAATAATTTAAAGAACTTTAAACACTTAAAAAAGAGTCTAATCCAAAAAATAAAATTGTTTACACGAAACCAACACAAGTTTTTCATTCCACTTTTAAACAATTCAAACGTATTTTATGGACCCGGGGTTATTTTATTTTTCATACACAATACTTGAATTTTAGACAGACACGGCGTTTACATCAATTAAAATATTTTTTCATTTATAAAATAAATAAATTACCTGTACAAAAATACACGTACCGCATACCGATGACAGATTCCTGTATGTCTGATAGGGTTCTTTTCTTCGCCACCAGATATCGTAGGCCAACTTGTACATTTGTCAATACTCTCGGATGTTTGTCAGACGTTCGCGAGAGGTGGCGCAGTGGAATAAACCTTAATATTGTAATTTGTGTTTTTCCGGGGATCGAACTTGGGACCCATCGCACAGTAGTCCAGCACACTACTTTTTACTTTTAAATTCATTTTTATTCATTCTTTTTTTAACTTACATACTAGACAAAAATGATTAAATCTAAATTAAAACTAACATTTATCTTATTCTAGCTTACTGGCTCTTAACGAGCACTCTAAACTTAACTATATCCTTATAATTATTGCCTTTCAGCCTTAAATCTATCAATTTTTGTATTTTTCGCTGTTTTTTCATTTCCAAGAAACTTTGCTAAAAACTTGGACTCTTTATTATTGGGTTTTTCTTAAAACTACCTAAAACTACTTAAAACTACCTAAGCTACTTAACCTAACTTAAATATAATCAGGGTGATGAGCAATCTCTCGATTGGTCACCATCCCGATTGCGTCGATGGGCGCCTGGCAGTCGAGCACACTAACCACTGCGCTACTGCGCCCACCGAAATTCTTAGGGCTGCATTTCCGAGTCGCCTAATCTCTCGTTTTAGCGATTTGCATTAGCTGGCAAGATCGCCTGATTTTATGCTCCAGACTTCTTTTTGTAGGGTTTTTTGAAGTCACAAGTCTATGCCAACAAGCCTCAGACTCTTGAAGCCCTTTTTTTTTTTTTTTTTTTTTTTTTTTTGTTGCGCCAATGGATGTGGTAATCTTCTAAAGATGCGGTAGCCCGTGCTACCCCAACATGCACGATTCGCAAACCCGAATAATCGATGCCAGGAGTGCGCCTGACGTACTAATCCACACCCTATTTCCTTCAACCACTCTCCCCGCGGGACTGCCGTTAGGTATTACTTCGCGGGGCTGGTTAGCAACTCATGCTAGATGCTCTGGGTCGGCCATTTCGGCTCTTCTGAGTCTTTCAAGTCTCCGCAATTCTTCGTGTACACTCGTTATAAAGGAGCATACCTCCAGCCAGTCATCTTCTGACCTTAGCATATGGCTTATTAGACTTTGGGGGTTTGGTAAGTTCGCTCTTCCCCCTGCAAAGCGCCTACAATGGAACATTGCGTGCTCCGTATCTTCTTCTTCGTCTGGGCATTCGGGACAGAAAGGCGAGCTATCGTGACCAAATCGGTGAAGGTATTTCCGATAGCCGCCGTGCCCCGATAAGAACTGCGTAAGGTGGTAGTTGCAGTCCCCGTTTGCTCTTTTTGTCCACACCTCGATGGTGGGGATCAGTTTGTGGGTCCACCTGCCTTTTGTCGTGTTATCCCACCTGGCTTGCCATAGTACCATCGATATTTCCCTCTCTTCTACTTTGACCCTTCTATTAGGGACCTCTTCCCGGTTGGCTGTTTGCCTAAGGTAGATCCTTTGCATCTCGTTGGCAAGAATGTCGATGGGGATCATTCCCGATATAACGCAAGCTGCTTCATCTGAGATTGTTCGAAATCCCCTTATTGTTCGTATTGCGCAGAGCCTATATGCTGACGAGAGCTTTCTCCTTGTTTCGTTTGTTTTTAGAGCCCCCGCCCAGACCGGTGCAGCGTACAGAAGTATTGAGCTGACCACTCTGGATAGTAGAATCCTGCTGGTATATCCAGGTCCACCGATGTTTGGTAGCATTCGGGAAAGAGCTGCTTGCATCTGTGAGGCCTTCCTGCCGGCGTACTGGATGTGCGTTTTAAAGTTTAGCCTATTGTCGAGTATTACTCCCAGATACATTAGAGACTCCTTAGACCTAATGGTTTGATTCCCAACCCGGAAATTTGCAAACTCCACAGACTTTCGGCTGGTTATCAAGACAGCCTCGGTCTTGTGGTCAGCTAGTTCTAAGCCAGCGGACTCCAGCCATTTTTTTATTTTGGCAACTGCTTCATCCGTAGCGGATTCTATCTCGTGAATGTGTTTGGCCACCGTTACCACGGCGATATCGTCAGCGAAACCGATCACCTTAACTCAGCGTTAGTCGCAGGACTCCGTCATACATTATATTCCACAGGAGAGGTCCTAGAACAGAGCCTTGTGGTACTCCCGCGGTAACGTTGTAGTACTTAACCCCATTGTCAGTCTGATACCTTAACTTTCTATCGGTAAAGTAATTTGCAATTATGCTCCGCAAGTACACCGGCGCTTCCATTCTGGCCAGCGACCTCCTAATGCATGACCAGTTCGCCGAGTTAAAGGCATTTTTAACGTCCAGCGTCACAACCGCGCAGTATTTCTTTGTCCCCCCTCTCCATCTTTTTCCTAGTATTGCTTCAGCTGCTGTGTCTACTACCGCCTTTATGGCATGGACGGTAGAACGCGATTTTCTAAATCCATACCGATAGTCTGACAAAGCTCCTTTATCTTCGGCCACCTCGAGCAGTCTGCCGTATATGACACGTTCTAAGATTTTTCCCGTTGTATCCAGCAAACATATTGGTCGATACGAAGATGGTTCTTCTGGTGGCTTCTTTCCTTTTGGTAACAACACCAGATGTTGAAGTTTCCATGGCTTAGGAAAAACCCCCTCCTCAAGGCACTTTTGCATTGTTGCAATAAAAAGGTCTGGTCTTTTTCGAACAGCTGCTTTGAGCACCATATTAGGGATGCCATCGGGTCCGGGCGCTTTGTTGTCGCCTATATTCCTGCATGCATCGTTTAGTTCCTTCGTGGTGATTGCGGGGATGCGTTCTTGGCTGATCTCCCTTATGGTGATCATCGAAGTAGACGGCCTATGTGGGAATAGGTGCTCTACTATTTTCCTCAGCATTGTCGGGCAGGATATTTGTTGGGACTTACTGCCCTTCAGCTTTTTTATCACAATCCTATAAGCCATCCCCCAGGGGTCTAGGTCTGCTCCGTCGCAGAGTTCCTTAAAACATCTCGCCTTGCTGTCCTTAATGGCTTTTTCGAGATCCCGTCTTGCTAGCCTGAAGGTAGCTAATCGTTCTTGGAATTCTGGCCTTCCCCTGGATCGCTGTGATCTGCGTCGGGCCTTAAGGCATGTTGCTCTAAGCGTTCTGATTTCGTCGTTCCACCAGTAACAAGGTCCACCCCTTTTACTAGTTGATCTTCTAGGCATTGCTGCATCGCACGCTGTGGTGATTTCCTGCATTAGTTGTTGGGCCAAGGTCTCCGCTTCTTCACTGCTGAATGTATAATCAGTATTCATCATTTCTTCGAACGCATCTTTGTCGAAGTACGTGTCTTTCCACTTTGGCCCCGTAAGCTTAGGGCGCTGCCTGGGGTTATCCTTGTTCATGACATATATGATCGCCTGGTGGTCGCTATGCGTATATTCTTCGCTTACTCTCCATTTCGTTTTGCGCAGGAGTGAGTTACTCATAAAGGTGATATCTATGATAGACCCCTTGCCCGCTTTCCGGAATGTGTTTTTTGCACCATTGTTCGCCAAACTTACGTTCAGTATTGCGAATGCTTCAAGGAGAGCTCGCCCCCTTGCATTCGTGGTCCTGCTGCCCCATTCTGTAGCCCATGCGTTGAAATCACCAGCAATAATCATTGGGTGTTTTCCTCGCGCGTTCGCTACAATGTCGTCCAGGAGCTTCATATATTCCCCTTGTGTAAGACTGGGGGGTGCGTAGCAACTGTAGAAGTAGATGTCATTAATCCTAGCGGATGCGAAGTAGTCCGCCGCCCCACCGATTTTTTGTATAGCGTGGTTTCCACAGGTCCATATCGCTGCAGTCTTTGATCTGTCTTCTGTCCAGCTACAACCATCCAGAGATTTGTAGGGCTCGCTAATTAGGGCAATATCTACTCTTTGTTCCCTTGTCGTTTGTGCCAGCAAATCCTGCGCGGCCGCACAGTGGTTAAGGTTTATTTGGACGACCTTCATCATACTTTATTGGTTAGAGCCTTCTTGAATACCGAACATTGCCCACTACCAGCCACGTGTCCAGCGTTCTCAGACTTGTCCTCTTTACACCAGAAGCATACTGGTTTCTTGGTGCAGGTTTTGGCAATGTGCCCTTCTTCCCCGCATCTTCTACACTGTTTGGATCGGTCATGATCGCTCTTGCAGTGGCGCGCCGTGTGCCCGAATTCTAAGCACCTAAAGCATTTTGTTAGCGTTATCTGCACGCGAATGCGACAGTTCACCCAACCAATCTTGATTCTGCGCGATTTTAGCATTTTGTTTGCGCTGTCCAAACAAAAGCCCTCTTGAAGCCCTCAAAGGGAATATCCGTCAAGAATGCGAGGATCTATCGCCGGAAGTTATGGCAAGAGTGATGGAAAATGCCATAAGTTGGACCCGACTCTGGTCATCTATTCTAGCGGCGGCCACTTAGCCCATATCATTTTCTCGACTTAATAAAAAAAAATTAAGATATCAAATAAATATAGCCAACGTTGTTAATTAATAAAAACAAATTAAGCCAAAAGAACATCGGTTGACAACTTTTGTATTTGCAGCTGCCACAAAGGAAAATTCGATATTTCAAGCGGAGTTTGAACAAATTAGTCCAAATTAGGATTTAGACCTTGATGCGAAGAGGCTATTACACTCGCCTTCCCCTTTTTGGAACTTTAGGAGGCAAGTTGTTATTTTTATATCGATATTTGGGTTGATAATGCAGGGATTCCACTTGTCGATTTGAAATTGACAATTAACGTAATTTTTCAATTGGCAAATGGAAATAGCGAAAAATTGGTTGTCAATGAATTGATAAACAGCCAATAACTGACAAAGAATTTGATTGACAAGTGGAAATAGCTGAATTGTCAAACAAAATGTCACTTTGTCATAAGTTCATAAGTTTGTCAATCAACTGACAAACGATTTTTTGCCAATAATTGACATAAGTGGAAATGAACTGATGGTGGTGTCATTCATAGACATAAACGCGAGAGCTGTCAAAGTTTGTCCATCAACTGACATGTGGAAACCCACCTTAATCTTTTGAAAAGACAAAACGTGTAACACCCTACAACTTCTGGTAGGTAGGAGGTTTAACCAACATCTCCATAAAGTATGCAACATTATATTTAATTTGCATTTACGATATTCTGTTCCACCTGCATAGTTGACAGCGTAATATCGTATATTGTAACCATTGGTATAATATCGAAGATGACAATTTCCACATTCAAATGGAGTGCTTGTCTTGTAACCAGATTTTCTCAAAACCCGTTTTATCCACAGCCACCGCGCGTCGCTTACCATGTTCTCCATAAGAGGAAACTTTAGTTGCTGAAGATAATTTGATAATTTTGATAATTTCATTCCACACAGCCCCCACAGACTCTCTGGGTGCAAATTCCAGATTTTTGGACCACACTCTCCGCCTAGACACGCTTGGCTCAATTGTCATTATTCAATTTTGTTTTAATACCACCACCTTATCACAAACAGTGATTTTTGTTTTTGTTATTGTTTTTTGTTTTGCAAATAATTTTACTCGCAAACGCAACTATTAATAGATGTGGGCTTGTCTCTTGAGTCGACAGTGCTCGTTCGGCAGTCAGTTGACACACATTGGTTAAAAAGAGCAATAAACGCTCTAGAGTTGTGCATAGTGTTTAGTAGGTACTCAAGCAGAATGAGTCTCATTTTGGTTGTACTGGCTTTGGCCATTGTATATCTTTTGCAATTCTTGCCACGGATGTCAAGGTTCTTTCGTATAGTAAAATTCTCGAAAACTATACCCGGTCCGGGACCTCTGGAATTGATTGAAAATATCAAAAAAGGAAGTAAGTACAAGAACTGAAAGAGTACCTACATTACATATAGTGCTAGCTAGAGTGTAGCTGTCTGCAGCAAAGGCTGTGTTGTTGCTTGTTGGCCTAAATCGTTTATTTAACTATCAGGTGGGTGGCCTTTAAAAACAGAGATTTCCCACTCGGTGTGTTATCTTTGTGTAGTTTTTTTTTTTTTTTTTTTTTTTTACTCAGTCAAGTATTTTTTGTAATAAAATCGCTGTGGTTGATCTAAATTCAGTTATCAAACAACTAACATATTAACATTTATATACGAGTACCTTCGAGTATGTTTATCTGGTGTACTTTGGAACAGTTTTAGCTGTTTGAAACAATTTTCTGACTGAAATTCGACATTTTGTGAAATAACAATTAAGAAAATGCATTGGTGCCATGCAGATCCAGAAACCATTGATTAGAATCGAAGCGATTCAGTGACAAGTTAATAAAGTCGCATCTGCTACAATTTTTAATGTAATCATGCACATATATTCAGTGGTTTATATTGATTCAGGCGACGACAAGTCTTGTGCAACAGTTAACAATAATTTTTGTACCACAAAACTACAAGTGAATTTAAGAATTAACAATTGAACAAGCAAACCTCAACAATTGTGGGATTCAAGATAGCCCCCCAGAAAATTATAGACAAAATTTGACAAACGGATGTAATCCTTGAAAATAAAAAAAGTTATAAAAACTTAACACGCGAATTAAAAATTTGTTAAGTCGCTACAAAGATACCATATGAGGTTTCAAATAGAATAACGGACATTATCTATATACTCTATATATATAAAAATAAGTTGTATTGTGTTTGTAATTAATGTTCTCTGGCATGCATGAACCGATTTTGATTCTGGAAATTTCCCCATGAAAGGTGACCTTAATACCTTAGGTGTAATCTTCACAGATACCAGGGGCAGGGACCTATAACACAACGCGACAAGTGCTTGTAGGATAAGTAAATCCGACAACTGCTACAAAATGACAATTCGACAAGAGTCTCGATGAAATATGATAAGTGGGAAATTGTTGAATTTCTCGCCGTTTGTAACAGAACGGAACAAGGTCAAGAAATAATTGTCACACAATAGTTATCGTGGCAAGTACCTACTTTTAGGACAAGTAAAATCTGGCAACTTACAGTTAAGGTGGTAATAGTCGGCATGTAGAAAGCCACATACTACTTCTTATTCATCTAATTTCATTTAATTAGGAAGGCCGTATGTCAATTGAGCTAAATAATTATCCTCGGATAATTTTCTGACACTTATAAAAGTGTTGAAAAAAACTTTCACAAAACTCAAATCTTAAAACAGAGATTTATCGAATTTCAAGCTATTAATTAATTGAAATTGTGTTTTATTTCCTATTCAGAATTCTAACAAGACTCAACCAAACGAAAACGTCAAAATATTAGCCTATAGGATAATTTAATATTTTGACAGCTGAAAAATTCGTTTTCCACCACGATAGTGTCAAAAAATTATCCGAGGATAATTATTATTTAGTCCAATTGACACACGGCCTATGAATTGAAAAAGGTGTCAGTCACTTGACAATAGACAGCTGATTTAAAATTTCTCGACCTATTTGGCATTTAAGCATTAGACATGCAAATGGAATAACTATATTCGCATTTGTGTTTTGTTTTTCATAAACAAAAAAAGGACGATTAATTCCGAATTCCGTTCGTCGCTAGATGAATCAGCATAATGTTGGTAATAAATTAGCAAAATTCTTCACGTTTATCAGACATTTTTAAGTCCTAAAGGAACTAAAGCCCATCACAGCCCAATAGTTGTAAAACGAAAAGGTCACATCGCATACCATAGATTATTACAAAAGCGTTTTCTCTCTGTCAGAGAATTCATACCCACTACTGCCATTTTTACAGTTTTTCCATTTTTACATCAAAAGTAAAGGAACAAACCTAATCATTTTATTTGTATTACATATTATTTATTTGTATAACATCTGTGTTTTGAAAATGTCAAGAATAAGCAATAAAGGTAGATTTTAGGTACGCACTATTATTTCAAGTCTGAAATGTCACAGTGAGTAGTATCTTATCGTAAGTTTACCACGACATACGTCATATGACGCAATTCGCGTCATATGTTTACCAACGTGTTTTAAAAAAGATTTTACATACAAATTTTGACAGTTCCTTTACCACGTCGTAAACTTTACCACGTTTACGACAGTTTTACGACGTTGCATGAATATTCCTACCTAGCTATAGAAATTAAATACATAATATAATAAATATTAGGTATGTTGTATGTATAATATGTTATGTGTGTATTAGAAAATGTATCTACTGTTTTCATTCTGATTTTGATATATACGGTGACTTGATATAATGTATGATAGATAACAATAAACTTTCGCTTGGATGAAGGACTGAAGTTTGATTTTTAAATTTAGACCTATCCCCTTAATTTTGTAAATCGTTCTAGCACAAATTCAGGGTTACCTTCAATTTATCAATCTATAAATTTTCAGCCAACGCCAAGCCAATATAACTGGATCGAATAGTCCACTCTTATCTCAGCTCGCTTTGGCTCTCATCTAAGTTTTCAATCGTTTCAAAGTAGAAAATGAGCGTCCTGGTTCTGCAGAGGTAACTGAAAGAACACAAAGTACTTTAACAGTTTTTCTTAAGGTTTGGAAAGAAGTCCACAGTGCGCAATCCCTCAACGAAGTTAAAGCTCAGTTTGGGACAGTAACTGTCTCTGGGTGTAAAGATGTTTGGCAGCATTCTTGCAAGCGATGATTGGATGATTGATGCTTTCTTGCCGACGTAGTCTATTTGCGCCTTAAAGTTAACCCTATTGTCGATCATTACGCCTAGGTATCGAATCACTGGTTTTGATCGAAAGGCTTGGTCTCCCAAGCGTACTTGCATGTATTCCTCTATTACTTTCTGATTTTTTAGTTAAGTGGTTCAGTATTTTGTTCTGATAAATCAAGGCCAGCAATCTCCACTCAGGCTTTGATGGAGCTTCGGTTGTTATCGTCTTATTCTCATGGGTATGCTTTTGCCATTACGGTTACTATGGCATTATTTTCCGCAAGGGCTATAATCTTCACTCTCGGAGGCGGCATTGGTAGCCTCAAAACACCGTCGTACATAATACATAATCCATGGGAGAGGGCCCCATAAAGGATCAAATTCTGAATCGATTTAGCCATGTCCGTCTGTCTGTCTATCAGGACACGATAGTGTCCAATCGAATCGACCTATAGGCGAATGAAATGTTGTGATAGGACTTAATTTTGCAGTCGTCAGGTTGGTAGTGACAATGGGCTGTATCGGTCGAGTAGTTCTGGTACAAAACCAATATCAGACCTTTGTGTACGTACTAACTCACATGCCTGACATTTTGTATGACTTTATGCAGTAGAGGGTATCAAAGCATCGCTAAGGTCGATGAAGAAGATATGAAGAACTGGACAAGATTTGGGATCTTATATCTTTTGGCCAGTAGGAAGGTTTACCCGTTGAATGATATTTGGGCCAATTTATTTAATGGTTTTATATAACTTTTTTTCTCAGGTATTAGTTAGCGTTGGTCCGTACTCCTTCTTTTTGACGTTAGATTTCTCCTCCTGCGATAAATCGATTGTTCAATGTGCAGAGTAGGCTCTTATAATCGCTTTTCTTAATCTCAATCACATACATGTAGGAGTATGTAGGAGTATGTAGACATCGCACGCATTATAAAAATCACACACATGGTGTAAATTGGCGGACGCCATAAAACTAACAAAGCAAAACACAATTAGATTTTGATTTATACGAGTATCGACGCTACTATAATATTTGCGTACATTTTCTTGTCATACTGGACAGTGATATAGAGATTCATTTCATTGAATGGCACATGACTGGAATTTGGATTCTATTTCTATAATGGTGATTGATAGTTTTCTTTATTAAAACTGCAGCTGAATTATTATATCGGTAGTGTGGGGAGTGCAATAGTTTTTACCCTTGCGATTGCAAGTCTGTTTAAAACATTGAATGCGTCTTTGATATAAGACATTTAGACATACATATATGTATATGTATCTATATTTATTTGATTCATATCGATAGTCACTTGAATTTCTTCGCATTCGATTCTCGGTACCATTTGAATTCCATTGTAGAATTTTTAGATAATCCATAATATGAGTTTCTTTAGCACTGTCTTTCTTTCTTGGAAATTATGACCCGACCTAATCCAGTATTATCCTGGTTCAGATGGCTGAATTGTTAACAAGCGCCTGTAGAATTGTTAATTTTTGTAGTTTTGTAATACAGATCCCTAGTCTAGTGTCATATATAAAACGTTCCAACTTCATAATTGTAAAATTTTAAAATTGCAAACACAAATGTAACAAATGTATATTCCAACCAACAATTTAAAACTTCCAAACGATTTTGGTTTATCCTGATGAAATTTTTTCAATGTTTCAAGACTCGTGAAAATAATAATCATTAAAAAAGCCTTACAATAATTACAAAGTTATAAAACATATTTCATTATATTATACTGACTTGGGTGGGTCGTTACTAGTACGTAACGTATAGCAGTACAGTACTATATCTATAAGTAACCAGTAACCGAAACTTTACTTCCGTATTAATCTCTTTATTGGCTCAATTGCGTTATATTGCATAAATGTCGAATCGCACATTGGAGATTGGACGCATGTGAAATGTAAACAACCCCTATACCAAAATAACCCTGGCCTCGATTCGGTAATCCGTAATTAAATCATACTAAAATGTTTATGTGTGTATTGTATGGTATAGATAGACAAGCAATTGGCTCTTGAAAGAGAGGATATTTTTTTGTACGCATTCCGATTACATGGACGATACTGTGCACATGTTGTCAGATCACTTATCGTTATCAGTGCCGATGCCGATGTCGCCTATGAGAGAGAGACTAATAGTACATTTACACCGCACCTAAATTCAACATTTCAGCAGACCAAATTTCGAAATCCAATTTTGCGTTCTCACTGAAATTTCAACATTTCAAATGACAGCTAGTATCAAATTGATTACATAATGATGTTTTTTATGTTTCGAAATCAGAAGTGGTTTGTACCTAAAGAATTCATTTTTTAGTTATATTCATCTAAACATGAATACAAGTCAATACAAGTGATAATTCAGACATATTAAATACAATCTGAAATAAATAATATTAAATACAACAAAAAATTCTTCATCGGATTTTTTTACAGCGGGTTTTTTTTGTCAGTGAGCCCAAAAGTCATCAAAATGAGGTTTGTTCGATTTGACATACTTGCAAATGCAGCGATGAAATTCAACATTTCGCTGAAATTCAACATTTCGAAATGCTGGAAAATATATGGCGAAATGCTGAACATTTGGCCTGAAATGCTGCATTTAGTCGAAATGATGAATTTAGGTGCGGTGTAAACGTACTATAAAGACGAGAAGTCGAGATGCTATTTATTTATTGTGGTCGTCTACGAACCGTTTGCAGGCCTATCACTTCTTTTGGGTTTTTTTAGGTGGGTATTTTTTTGTTACATTTGCATTTTTGAATTTGTTTGCTGTTCAGCAATCAATTTATTGTGTTTAATTTATTTAATAACATTAATTGTCATTGTAGACTAGACTCAGTGGTTAGTCTGCTGGAGTGAGGGGTCTCAGGTTCGATCTCCGGAAAAACACAAATAACATCTTAAGGCTTTTTCCATACTGCGTCAGCACTCCTTAACGTATGACAAACATCCAAGAGTATATCTGTCCTGGGAAAGCTTCTCAATTTATCCGTTTGGACTCGATATACAATTTTAGGCCCCTTCCATTTGTCAGAAAATTCGCTGCAAAAATCATCGAAAGACACTGCAGAGCTAGTACGCGAGAGACTGAGTTTCGTCATCCCGAATGGGATTGCACCTATTCGTTCGACAATTGGCAATTTAAATTTGATTCATTGGAAAGAAACTAGAAAATTCAGCAGTTTGTCAGATTTCTATATCTACTTTTTTGATTGAAAATATATTACTTACTTTCTTGGCCTTAGCTAATTTCTTTAGATTAAGAGGTTTTGTCCGCCTTAATCTCGTAATTAAATTGTCAGTATTTAAAAGTTCTGTCATCTTCAACCACTTCAATATTTAGATCTCTATGTAGATCAGCGTTGCTCACGTACCAAGGTACATAAACTATGTTCCTTAGTACCTTGTAAATTTATTTGGTATTTGCTTGCTGCCAACTGTAGCCCGTAGTTGGGTCCATTACTGATTTCAGAACTTGTTTGTATAGCATTATCTTATTGTAGTAAAACTCACAAAAACGAATGGGTGTGTTTATATTCTTAAATATTCAAATTTACAACTATTATACAAACAATTTTCAATATTTTTAATTTTATGATTAATCCATCAACCAAACATTTACAAGCGAAACAGTTCTTCGGTCAATTTAACAATGATCATTCAATTGATCATTATGTTTCATTACATAGCCACAGTCATTGATTTCCATGAAACATGTCTTAAGACTCTGAGGCAGGGTATGTCGTTCATTGCTTCGCCTATCAGTGCCTATATTTTCAAAATCAATATCGAAATTCGTTTCACAGGATTATGTACTTAGTTTTTCATAGCAGGGAGTGCTTCAAGGACACAATTTTAGGACTTCTAATTTTCATAAATGATAACCAGTGTTGCCACTAAAAAAGTGAATCCGGTCAAATCTGACCGAATGAAATCCGGTAAAAAGTTAAAATCAGAGTTTTTGACCAGAAACCCGGTCAAAAATAGATTATGGTAACATAATATGTATTACTAAAAATATAAAACAAAAGTTAACTAATATTAGCCATTTTTTTTACATTATAAACATTATCCATGTTTAGAAAACGTTTTTTATAATTATCTTTTTTATCTTGAATTTGTGAACTTGTTTTTTATGTCGTTTGTTTAAAATTTACTGAAACTAATTTTTCATTTAATATGAAGTGTTTTAAGTCCTGAAATACATTTTTAGTGCATGGCCATACATTTTAGCCATAGATTTGGAGTGCGTAGAAAGGAGAAAGATAGATAGCATAGAAAATGCACAGAAAATTCAGTTTCAGAAATAATTCTGGCATGGGCTGGGCAGGGCATGAAGGTTCTTTTTCGTACCATTGTACTTTCGATACAAATCTTCACTTGATATTTGCATTGATAGAATGAGGGCGTCAAAAACGGCCGTCCGGCTTCGACTTTACTATACAATTTATTAGTGTTTCCGATTTCACTATGTACTATTCTTGTACCTGCCAAATTTTATTTCATTACAATGACGACTCGTTTTTTGTGTCGTTTATGGAAATTAAAGTCATGGGAAGACGTGTATGGCCATGCATAAACTAAGGCCGTGTGTAAAATGCGCTAAATAATTATTCCCGGATAATTTTCTGACACTTGAAAAGAGTAGTTCACCAAACTCCAATCTGAGATTTATCGAATTTCACACTTAAATTAATTGAAATTCATTGTTTAATTTCCTCTTAAACATTCTAGCAAAAGAAAAAGGCCAAAAATTAGCCTATAAGATAATTTATTATTTTGCTCCCGAAGTAGAGCAATTATAGTTTTCCAGTCAAAAAAGCGTTTTCCGGTTAAAAACATTTTTCGTTTCGGTCAAAAAACGATTAAACCGGATTTCAAAATGTTCTCCGGTCAGAGTAAATAGATTTCGGTCAGAAACGACCGGAATCCGGCATCACTGACGTTAACCTTCCATCGGTTTGTACACCTAAAATGGAGATGATGTTTAAATACACCTTTAGAAGACCTTCACCTACGTCAATGAACTCGTTCTTCTCATAAATAAAGGACTTGAAAACCATTAACACTTGGTCTGTACCGTAGGTAATAACCCCATTACATTATAGTATCAAATAAAAAATGTTTGTACATAATTCCCATTTAAAAAACATATTTTATTTTGTTTTTTTACGTAGTGTACCTCTAAAAAGTAATAAAATTAAAGCTGTTGAGTCAGGCGCTAGTCTTGGCTTTAAAAGATACATAATACCTTAATGTACACAATCCATTAAATGAAATTAATGAAATGAAAATGAAAAAATTAAATTGGCGATCAAAGGTGATTCGCAGTGATTCAATTAAACATCTGTTACAATGATTAAAAGCAGCGAATCTTTTAGACTTTGTCCAATAAAATGTTAGTCATAAAATCACATAGCAGACAATGCATATTGCATTCGATCTTGATAACAATATAATCAAATCATTCGTGGTTAGTTGTTACTCGTGAGTCGCTGCGGCACAGTCGATATATATTGGCTTCAGAAGATTTTGATTTATCCACTGCACTTTTGGGCGGGCATATCTCTTTTTTTATTAAGTATTTTAAGTCTACTTTAAAGCAATTAAAACTACGCTCATCGTTTTTACACTTTGACACTATTTTGCAACACTAATTGTCTATAAATCGGGTGAACTCATCTCGTAGGCTTCAAGGTAGCAGTACTTTGCATTTTGCCCCCAAAATACGGAAACAAAATGGCAAAGGCGATTGTGCTTGTTTTCTTTATATTGTTTTATTTTAATTTGAAAATATCAAGACAACGTTACACAATTATAGAAGTCACAAGCTGTGCATATAAATTTGTATAGATTTATCAAATAAATTGACAGATTATTGTGTTTTCTATTTTCATTGTTCATACCGCTATAATTTTCTGTTTGACAACAATATTGAAAGAAAATTAATGATTCCGTGAGAGCAAGAATGATATATGTCTGTACAAAATGTCCATATAACTTATCAAAAAAAAAATAGGCGCAGCTCCAATGTCAAAATATGCATATAAATGTCTTTCATTTGGGATATCAATATCATAATGATTTCTATGAGTGCGTTGTGAGTTTTGACTTTTTACAAGTCAAAAGGGAAGTTTAATGTTTTTCTATTGTCATGTGGCCTTACACTTCTGAGTCCATGACTCATGTCAATTGGCTGATTTACCATCTATTCAGATTTAATTATGACATACATATGTCACTTTATAATGTTATTATAAAGTAGTCGATTTTGAATAACTTGGTAGATTGATTAGAATTTTATTTAATACACACACACACAAAATAAGTGGACTAAGCACGAGCCAGCTTGTTATCTATAAAATAATTTTAAATTTAAAAATAGTACTTAAAAAGTATTTACAATCCATTGCGTGCCTCTATTCTCTACAATTTATTAAATTGAGTGATGCAGCCTTTGATATAAACTTTACTTAATAGAGCAGTTGAAACTGTTCATAAACACAGTGAAAAATGCTCTTCCTGCTTTAAAATAATTTAGATAACTATTTAGAAAAAAATATATGAAATTTAAAATTAAGGTCAGTCGAAGATCGATATGATAAAGCGATTTATGAACCAATTATTATTTATGATAGTTCTTGAATTGCAACTTACTTTAGTTGAAGTGTAGAACTAATAGAACTGCAAGCGCTGTTGAAGGAAGCGTTATAGGTTCGCCTCTCCTGAGAGAATTCATTGAATGGTTTCATCGGAAAAATGTGAAAATCCTAATAATTCATAACATTTTACTACACATGCCTTCATTGTTATACTTTTCTCTATTTTAAGTAGATATTACTAACACAAAAAAAAATATTTATTTATTTTATTATTTATGCCACTTTTTGTGTCAGAGGCCACATTGAAATCAACAAAAAAGGCATAATTTTTTTTTTTTATTTTTTCTTAAGACAAAAATGTTGCCCGTTGGTGAGCATCCATCCAAAAACAATGGTAGCGATGAAGCTGGCATATATTGTATAGATCCAAATAGGAGAGTGTCTATACGATTACCGGATACAAGCAGTGTATTCTTATCAGAAGTTCTGGCTGTTCTTAAGGCGGAATCAGAACTAATTCGGATGAGATCTATATATGGAAGGGATAGGGAAGGGATTTAATCGGTAGCCAGGCCGCACTCAAGGAACTAGAATCTTCGAACATTAATACATTAATTTTGAAATAGTCAGAAACTGGCACACAATGATCAAGCCAGTATCCCAGGCACTTTGTCCTCAATTCGACCATAATAGATCTAGAAAAATGCTCAAATTGTCAAAAATTCTGACTAGGGAACAACTCAGGACACTGGTCGGAATACTTCTTAGAAAGTATGCCAAGAGGTTCAGACTGGTAGACTCGGACACTTGCAGGTTCTGTATTGAACTAGTCAAGGAAGATATAACGCATAAATACTGTTCGAATGCGAGGCAATATGTCACAGTCGAAGAAAATTTCTGGTCAGGTAAAGGAGACCATACGAACTACAAAGGGCTACTTGATTTTTTCAGGGAAATTTATTGTTTTCCAAAGGCAAGTGTTTAGATGCATTTTTCAATTGTAATTAACTGGAATTGGTTTCTTTATGGATCATGATGGTCTCTTATCGTACCTAGTGCCGTATGAAACCTCTCTATGGCCCTGTTTAACCTAACATAACCTAACTTTGAGTATCCATTTCTTAAACGTAACTGACATTCACCCATTCACTTAACTTACGGTTAACTAAGTAAACATGGTAAGATTGCACTTTTATTTTGGCAGCTTCCTTTCGTGTGTCATTTGCATTCAATTTCCTTGTAATTTTCCAGAACTCTCCCAAGACGCGAGTCGTGACATTGACTTAGAAATTTTGCTAGAAATTCTTCATTTATCGACTTTCTGTACTAAAACTCTGTGTTTATACTCAGTTTCCGCATTATTCGCTTTTAGAACTATTGATGTTTGTTTTCCTACGCATGCTAAGCAAAGCAAGGAAGTTTCTGCGAGGTATTTCACAAGAATAGTCAAACCATTCATGTTTCCTATTCATGGTCGAAATTTATGCGCTCTAACTGAACCAGTGGTATAGGAACTTCGAGTTAACCATGTTGCTTTTTGAATGCAATATAATATAATTCTTTGTTTTCTCCACTTCAAACCCCTACCTAGTTTCTATTACGGGAGAAATCAGAGGACCATCAATGCTAAGGTGATCAGAAAAAATTGGGTCTCCCACTAAGAAGTCTTTAACATTTTAAAAATGTTTTTTGTTCGTAAGTCAAACAGTCAAATTCATAGTTTGCTGTCAATATATAAACAACTTATGCAACCAAATTATGGTTAACGCCCACTGTACTCACCTGAGTGAAACACGTCTTGCTGCATCGAGCCTCTCTCTACAAGCGATTCGATCGAACAGACTTGATAAGTCAAATTACCTGAGGTGACTTTAAGTATCAACCATAACTACATTATGTGAGCTTAAGCTTCTATCGAATCTAGACGAAAATCAACTAAAGGCTGTACAGTGTACGAAACTTATAATTTCCCACAAATGTCCGTCGTATTTAATTTTGCAGGCCTGACATTGGGCGCCATTTTGTGACAGTTTTCCTCAAAATTGTTTATTTAAGCTTGCGCATTGAAGTGTGGGCATGAGTGACACTAGCTCGACGGAGGTGTGGGTCCTTACACACCTGCACACTTTCTTATCGAAGTGTCTGATAGAAGCCTAAAAATTTCCTTCTACGAGTACCTGTACCTATTTAAAAAAAAAAATTAAAATTGCGTGTTATAAAGATAGATATTTATTTTATCGCACAACCAATTATCATATAATCACCTGGGTTATAATCAGTTTGGTGGTAAACATTTTTCTTGTTAAGTCACGTAAAACAATTTGGGGGGGGGGGGGTTCTTTATCTTTTCCCAAAATGTATAATAATATGCTAGCAACAGCAATCAAAACAAATTTAAAACTGATAATAGAACTTGTATGATAAGGATCCAAAAATACTCACAAAATATAAAAAAGTAAATTTATGATTTACTTTTCTGTTTATAGAAATCCTCTACTGGCTGAATGAATTGCGAGGTCGCTATGGCTCGGTATACCGTATTTGGTTTGGCAAGGATCTTACCCTTTTCGTCACCGACCCCGAGGATGTTAAATACATTCTCGGCAGTAATCAAATGCTTTACAAGTCGCGAAACTACAAAGTAATTGAACCATGGCTGGGCAGAGGTCTGCTCACCAGTGGCGGTGAATTGTGGCACAAGAGGAGGAAGATGCTTACACCAGCTTTCCATTTCAAAATGTTGGGTGAGTTCAAGCCCACCATGGAGGAAAACGGCAACATTTGGATGAGCAGGCTGTCGGAGAAGGCCAACGGCGAAGCATTCGATATTTATCCTTACATAACGCTATTGGCTTTGGATATCATTTGTGAGACTGCCATGGGTATCAAGAAAAACGCTCAGTTGGAGAGTAAATCCGAATATGTGACCGCTGTCCAGAGGTAAGTAAATAGGATGAGTTTTGTGGTAGTGCCCGATTTATGTTCTTTTCACTTGCAGTATGTGTCGCATCTCCCATCGGCAGTCATTCTCACTGTGGAAGAGATTCCCGTTTCTATTCAATTTGACCGAAGAAGCTAAGGAACGCAACCGTGCATTGTCGATTCTTCATAGTGAGACCATGAGAGTCATTGAGTTGCGTCGGAAGACTTTGAAGGAATCGAATGTACTCAGCTTGGCAGATGCTGGTAAGCAAGAAATTTTATGCAAGTGATGCGGTTCTCTTTAAATTTGAGTTTTTTTTTAAATTTATTTTAGAGAAATTCGATGATGTTGGTGTCAAGAGGCGATTGGCATTCTTGGATATCTTATTGCTCGCCCAAATGGAAGGAGCCAATTTGACTGATAATGACATTCGAGAGGAAGTCGACACCTTCATGTTTGAGGGACATGATACGACCAGCTCTGCTGTGTCATTTGCAATTTACTTGCTTTCGCAACATCCAGAGGAACAGCAAAAAGCCTACGAAGAATCTGTAGCCTGCGAGGGTCAGGAAAAGGAAACCATGAAGTACCTAGAAGCTGTGATCAAAGAAACACTGCGTCTCTACCCATCGGTGCCATTCTATAGTCGTATGATGATGGAAGATGTTCAAATTGGAAATAGAGCCGTGCCAAAAGGTACCAGTATTGCTGTGCTAGCCTATTCTGTGCATCGGGATGAGAAGCATTTTCCTGAACCAGAGAAATTCAAACCTGACCGGTTTTTACTCGACGAAAAGAACATGCATCCGTATTCCTTTATCGCCTTCAGTGCTGGTCCAAGAAATTGTATTGGTAAGAGATGATAATGATCGTCGTTAATTCAAATAGTCTTCTTATAAATGTCATTTTATTTTTAGGGCAAAAATTCGCCATGTTGGAGCTTAAATGTAGTCTTGCCAAGCTATTGAGGAATTACGAATTATTGCCAGTTGAAGGATTCACACCTTTGCCATTAGCTGAGCTGGTGACTAAGAGTGGAAATGGCATTCAAGTTAGACTGAGGAAAAGGCAGTGGATATAGAGATTAAGTTAAGACATATTTTGTTAATAAATTGGAATAGACATTAGTTTTATTATGTAAGAGAAACTTAAACTTAAACTTAAGCAATGTAAACATATTTCTACTTACGAATTTTTTTTTTTTTTCAATCAAATAAATTAGGTATGTTAGGTCAAATAACATTTGTATGCAAATGTTGGTATGTAATGTAATATATATTTTAAATATTAAATTAAATTTGAATTTGACAACCATCAAGCAGACTGATCGCGATTATAAGGCTGTATAAGAAAGGGGTCTCAGATTTAACCTCTGGAAAAATTCAAATTGCATATTTAGGTTTTTGCCTTTGCGCTACCTCTCGCGAACACTTGACAAACATCTGAGAAAATAACTACTGGCTTAAAAAAGCTTCTTAATTCATCCTTTCAGATTTGGCATAAAAAGTTACTTACATTCGCGAACCTATGTAAGACTATGTAAAAGTAGAGGTCATGTGTGGCTTACTTACGTTCTTTTGACTCGTTGGGCAGTAGTTCCGAACTTCGATGAAACGAAAAAGTGACAGGTTGAAGTGAAACTTCTTATGGCTTGTAACTTTGATAAAACGAAAAAATGACAGGAAACGGGTGGTGGTGGAGCAGCTCAGAAGGGATGAGACATGGAAGAGAAAGAAACGAAAGCCTAACAGACTCAGAGTAGGGAACAACAAAAAAGGGTAATGCCTATGGTGACGCATTAGCTCGGAAAAGAGCAGTGAAGGCCAAATTCGCGAGGACGCTCCATCTCGTGTCGAATTATAGTCCGGAGTATTGCAAGTTTTCATGAGGATTTTGATGGGAGCCAACACAGGAAGTGTTCCGCCTGATCGTCGAACTCTCTACAAGCAGGACAGATGGTGGTATCGCTCAAGACCAATAAAATTAAGTATTTGGCATAAGCTTGCTGGCCCGAAAGGACGCCCACAAGCAGTCTGTAGTCGATTCTCCTGAGAGACAAAAGGAAAGACGCGGACCTTTCGCAGATGTCCGTACGCAGTCGTATATGGTCTGTCTACACCCAGCACAGTCACGTCACCGACACTTGTGTTCACGAGAAACCCAAGTATCAATGGATGACCTAACCATAGATGCAGCATGCAGACAGACCCAACGCAGTTTCAGGTCCTTAGAGAGCTTCTTCTGAACCCAGCCTGGCAAGCTCATCAGCGATCTCATTTCCCTGGATACCAGTGTGGGACCCAAACCAAGTTTCCTTCCGACCAAGTTCAGAGAAAGCTTGAGTTCGATCACTAACTTGGACGAGGTAAGAGGGTTAAGCTGCGCTTTTAGTGCAGCTTGGCTATCACTGCAAACGAATATGCTTCTAGCCCTCCACCTGTTTGTCGCAATAGAGCGCATAGCCATAAGGGTAGCGAAAATCTCCGCTTGGAAGACAGACGCATGGTTACCTATGGGGTAGTGTAGTCTAATGCTCTCGAACCAGACCCCTGTCCGGTTTCGGTTTCAATGTCAATTGTATACTACTTTGTAAAACATTAAGCACAACTCCAACTATGAGTATAACACTGACGTTTTAAAAATTATAGCCGCATGATGTGATGCATATTGTAGACAGTATTATCCGTTCGACTTGGATTATGACAGTCAAAAGTTCCCTCCACCCGACCAGAGGAGCCCAAATGCGTCCGAAGAGGTTGACGGCCTACCGACCGAGCTTTCATAGGAGCGGGAGATAACTTGGTAAGAAACTAAAGTTATCACCAAATTATCTGCTACATTTTGTGAATGAATGCCCGATGTGTGGAATCTGATCATCTGAAATAATCTGAAAGAAGAGTTTCAGTAATATAAGTCTCCTGAATGTCGGGTATAAGATCATGGCCTGATCGGTCCATAACAGTGCAGTTTTAGGCCTATAAAGTCAACAGTACGCCAAATCTTCATACTCCGGCAGATCTTAAAAAAAAAAACGCTAAAATTCCAGATCGATGCACAGCACCTCTTCACCAACGATAGCGTATATAGGGGTCGAATTGTACAAAAACCTGCCAAACTCGTCTGTGTAGGATGACGAGGTTCAGTCAAAGTTAGAAAGAACACCACTGAACCTTCTGATGTTGAAAAAGACTTTTAAAGACAAAGAGATCCGCTATAATGTAACTTCTTTATAGCATCATTCTTGAGGCAATTGTACGAAACTAACAAGCCAACATCAACTGTCAACTTTTTCAAAAATCCATCTGATGTTCGAATTTTCCAAATTATGACTTTATATAAAAATAACCGACAATAAGTTTATAATTCAATTTTTTTATTTTAAACAGAAATACAGATTTTTTAAACAATGCTCTCTTGAACTCTCTAACTACGAATATTTGCCGTTTCATTATAGATAATACTAAACAGACTAACTAAATTAGAATGCAAATAATTTATTTATTTATATATAGGTATTTCTATATATCTAATAGCTTTTCTCTCTGTCAATTTAGTTATTTCATTCCGTCATTCTATACCAAACTTAGATTTTAGGATTCTAAGTACAAAATACACATTTATACATTTATAATACAAAAAAAAAATGCGTTTAAATTTATTTTTAATTTTTACCTTTTGTTATCTCTCTATACACAAATAATTATTTATTAAATATAATTAATTTTCTTTAATAGGAATACATCCAGTCGATTTCTGATTTGCTTTGTCCATACAAATATGTTTGCCTTTCTCATTCCTTAACTTTACGATTTGTTTGTTTTTTATTTAATAAAACATTTAGTAGTAATACAAATTTTTTTTGTTAAGATTAAATTTAGTTATTGTTCATCAATTTATTAGAGGGATTTTGTTTTCATCACTTTCAGATATACAAACAAAAAAATAAGACTAGACAAGACAAGACTTTACAACATCGCAAATTATGATATTTAATTTGTTTTTTTAGTTAACTTTAAGTGTAGGTAATATTTTTGCTAATATAAATTTTCTATAATTTTTTTTTTTTTTTTTTCAAATTATCTTTCTTTTTATTTATACTTTTATTTGTTTAATATGTAACACTGATATTGCAATTTTCGTCTCTTCACATTTTAGAATGTTTTAAGGTATAGGAGACTCTCATTTTTAAAGCTTTTTGAGGAAACTAGGTTTTGACTTACAGCGATCAAGATCCGATTTTTTTTAAACACATTTCCTGATATTAATTAGTTGAACAAGATAATAGGCTAATACTAGGATCCAATGAAATTTATAGCCATGGTAGGCAGTAAGAGTTGCAAACGGGGTTGTCCGATCGCAACTGAAAGATCGAGTCCCTTTGTCAGTGTTTCCGATTGGAAAATGGTGATCCATGTCCATTCCCAGAGCTACCCCATGCGCCCATACTACCACCACCGCCGCCGCCGCCACCTCCTCCATTGTTACTTGGCCTTCCGCCACTTGATGTACTGTTTACAGAGCTCTGTCGACTAACTGAACTTCTTCTCTGGGGAATGACAAAGGGGGGTGGTGGTTGAGGAGTATATTGTGGTGGAATGGAATTAGCCGAAGCCTGGCGAACTAAGGTGCGACCAGGGTTTGCTGATGGCACCTGAACGGAACCGCAACGCGACATCGTTCCCGACCGAGGAGGAATCGCGGGAGGAGGTCCCGACGGTGGCGCGCCACGGCCTTTAGCCGATTCCACCGATGACTGCGACGGAACTCTCGGTGGAAGCTGTGGAAGGTTTTTTGAGTTCGGGGAAATGGGACTCCTTGAGGGCAGATGCGTTGGCCGCTGTTGGCCGCCATTACCGGCGGTAGATGTGACATGTTTCGTTTGCGGCTGCACGGTGGACGTGGTGATAGTCGGCTTCTGAGGTGGTACACTGTGCTTGATGGTGACCGTTTGAAGCTTACTAGCCGGCTGTTGAGGTAATGGTTGTTGATGGGTTGGCTTCGGTGATAGTTGTGGCCCCGCCATGCGGGGCTGACCGCCTTGCTGCTGTTGCTGTTGCTGCGAGTGAATGTCCTGAATTTGCGGTGTAACGACGACTGGGTTCTTTTTCTGATCATGACCAGCGGCGACGTAGGAAAAGACACAAAGTACCGAGTAACAAATTTGATCGGCCTTAAAAGTAGAAAAGAGAAAGGTATAGTTACTCAGTATCTTTTCAAGCGTAAATAAATCCACTAGAGGATTTCGAAGCAAAAAGCAATTCAACACTTACATTAGGGTTTAGAATTTTATTTTATTTTTGAAGATTATACAACAAACAGAAACAAAGGCGGAAGAAGTATGTGTGGTTTTTTTTATTTATAGAGTAAACTATAATTTTTGGATAAATTAAACAATTACATATAGCTGCATGCAGATACGTTATACACAAGGATGTAGCTTTGAAATCACATTTTAGTTGCACTTTTAAGTTGGCATTTCATCTTTTCTTTGGACTAGGTGAGACTCATCTATTTCGTTGGCCTTTTGTGGGTTTTCCATTAGCTTTCTAGCCAAGTTTATTGAAAACAGTCTGTGTAAGCATAAGGCGGCTTCTGATGCCTTATTTTTTCATTGCGCGCAGTTTATAGTTGGTTTTTGTTTAGTTTTTGAAATAACAACAACACATTAAAATAAAAAAAAACACAGAAAATAAAAAAATAGATTTTTTTTTAAATTAAAATTTTAAGAAAATAATATCTTTTTACTACGGAATTTGAACGGAAATTTGGAAAATAATTTTACAATAGCTAACTGGAAATTTTTCTATAAACAATTATAAATGAAAAAAATCGTGCAAATGATTTTGAAAAGAAAAACTGTTTAATAAAGCGAACCGAATGAGTTGAGCAACAACATTGTATTGAAGCTACTACAACAATTTTGGAGAAACATTAATTGTTTAAGCCAATTGAATGGAGGACTTACCATCGAAGATTTGTACTTTCGCTGAATGAGTTGTCGTGTTTTTGGATCTGAAACGAAGGAAAGTGTATATTTAGAAAAAATATAAATAATAATAGTAGCTAATAATGTTTTTTTATAGATATTTTTGGTATTTTTCGTGGAATTTACAAAGCTCTTAGTGACCTTAATATAGTGTAATTTTTTTTTGTGCGTAATTTGGCAGAATAGAAGGGATCAAGCTATAAAGTTTGCTTAGGACAGCAATGGAGTTCCATTATGATTACCCTTTCAGGAAAGTTGTTCTCCGTTTGTGCTGTGTTTTTGATTCTCTGAGGTCGGAACCTCCTGTAGCTGATATACGAGCTGAATTAAAAGCATTACGTATCTGCTTTTAGCCAAGGAAAAAAGCTTTGGTTACGACACCACGCCTGGAAACGAACCTAGGCCAATTGACATTCCTTCGGGACGTAAAATTACTTCAGCTAGCACTCGGCTTCTACAATGCAGTATTCATAAAGGAACATGGCTGCCACTAGATTAAAAACTAAATTGTCAGTCAAATTGATCATGTTGCGATCGACGTAAGGTTAAGGTATTCCTCCAGTATTCTATATGTCTGAATAATCCGAGCTGGTAACATTCACTCGGACCCTTGTTGAAGCCAAGGTATGAATTTGAATATCCCAGACAAAAATACTGTTGTGAGATTCAACTTTGAACAGATGCAAGCATCAAACCAGCAGAACTCTTCCCGGACGCCTATCCGTCAACTAAATCAAGAAATTCTAAGCAGCCGAGCATCAAGCGCCAAGGCCCAGATGAATCGAAACTATCAAGGAGTTGTCAGAAAACTGCAACTAAAACCCCCACGAAGGTGTTGAGAATATGAAAAACATACAAGCATAACGAAAAACTCTATTTATACAAGGAAGGCCAACAGTTTTGTCCATCGGACCAAAATGTAGTAAGGATAGCAATATCAAAGCTTAAGTCCAACCATGCTGGTGGTTGGCCTTCTATAGAAGGCCTGCCGGCCGAAATATTTACATCAGCGGAAAAATACTTTGTGGAAGGCATACACCAACTCATCTTAAATGTTTGGTTGGAAGAAAGTCTGCCTGATGGATCAATAGGAAAAAATGCCCTCTAAACTGCGTCAACTATAGAGCTTCCGCAACATTGCATACAATATTATGTCTACCGAATGTCTAAAACCATAACGAACTGATTTGCCATTGCGGTTGAAGGCCTGGTGAGTCCATACGGTAGCATTTATATGGATCCATCTAGAATGATGGATTACGCTCGCTGCTCGATTAAGCGATCTGTTACTAGTGCGACGGATGGAACTTCATAATAGACGTTAAGGTACCTAGTTAGGGACATTGTCTATAGTATAGGTTCGACTCCAACCTTGTGTGTCAATCGGAAAGAAGCAGGGTATCTCCAACAACTAGGATTGTGCAGCCGAAATTAAAATTGATGCCCTCCTATCGTATCAAAAACCGGCCCTATTTTATTTATCTATCTATCCCTTCGTCAAGCTTAGTACCTACGCTGCTCCAGCTGAATTTTAGCTCAAACTCAAGCTAAATTTTGACAGATCGTGTTGTTTTTTTTTTTGTCTGTTGTGTTTTTGTGTTGCGGGGAAGTAAATAAGCATGAGTTTTAATACCTCGACGAAGAATCCCTTGAAAGTGAAAAATTTGAGATCAAAGAATAGAAGACAAGGAAAAAAGAAAGCGCAGTGAAAATAAATAATTTTTTTTTGTCGATGAATTTTTGAAGAAAGTTAGTTTTAACGAACAGCTGTTTTCATTGACACTTATATCCACAATAATGCACTACATGTCAAAATTTAGCTTGGGTATAAGCTAGTGTTTAAGAAAAACTGGAGACCAGGGCAAATGTCGATTTCCAATAAAGTGAAAATTCCAAAGGCTTTCACATTCAAAAGTCTAGATGTCTTAAGTCGACTAGTTTCGTCTAGACTTGAATTTCAATAAAGGCAAAATGAAGATTGTACGCTGCTGTTGTAGAACGAAAAGTGACACAATACAAAAGTGACACAACGAAATCATGAACTTTTCGTTTTTCACCTACGCTACTGCTGTGAAATGATGGCGAAAAGTGGGTAATTGTAGTAGATTGCTTGGTACAATTCTCCACTCTCTTTTCGCACACAATTTATTATCCGGGACATTAATGTCGTTTTCGGTTGGTCGTCTCAACTGACAGTTCTTCTACTGAAGAGAAGAGAAATTTGCTTCTGGATTTGAATTCAGAATCGCGGAGAGTTCTTCCGGACGGTTCTGGACGACCAACCGACATAATTGTTTACGAAAATTTGACATTTTTGACGTTTTGCCTTTTTTTTTGTAAAAGCGGAATCTCATGAAGTGTACGAAATTTAATTTGTATTCTCCGAAGAATTGGAGCAGTAATATTACCAAAATGACCCACAATCATTAGCACCAGTACCATCAATGCAGCAAAAGCGAATAATTAAAAGAAAAATCAGATTTCACATCAGAAGAAAAGAACATATCGGCTTTGCTTATAAAATCCAATGAGCCAATTTGCTGAACACCGACTGTATAAAAATAACAGTGCCGTTGCAAGTCTTTGGAAGAATATATCAAAGAATATAAATTATTCTTCTTATAATGATATACCTATATATGCGCTCCTCATACTTTCGATTAAAAAATACAAATTCTGGCTATTCTCACAATGTTGTAAGTTTCTTTTGGCTACAGAGCTGCAACTTCGTTATTATTTAATAGAATTTTATACTTTTTTGATAGCCAATGATACCTAGAACAGTTTGGTATATAAAACTTTTTTTTTTCATTTTCTTTGACATAGAACTCAGCCAGTGACATTTCACTTGTGTAGCAGCTGATGGAACTCACCACTCACACAAGAGCAGCGACGTATAGACTAGGCTTTATGCTTACAATCGAAATGACAACTGGCTGTTAGAATTATGTAGTAAGCTGAATCGTCTGCATAAGGTCTGTTCCTTTACTTTTACGAATTTTACAAATGTTTACTAATTATTTCTAATTTTTACTCAATGACGCTTTTTAACTCGAAAAATTCGTAAAAGAAATCAAGATATTACCCATCCACTGAAAGTCTTATTTTTATTTTCAACAAATTTCATGAAATTGAAAAATCTGTCAGTCACTTGACAACTGACAGCTGATTTGAAATTTTACTATTACTATTCGCATTTGCGTTTTGATTTAATTAAAAATAAGTTCGATTAATTCCGAATCACTTTCATCGACAGATGAATCAGCTAAAATTGGACGTTTATCAGACATTTTTTTTACTACTGTAATCTATGAATTATTGTTGTTGTGAGCTTTAGCCCTAAAAGTACTAAACCCAATCAAAATCCAATAATTGAAAAACGAAAAGGTTACATAGCATTCATAGAAGCGTTCCCTAACTTGTTCGTAAGTTTCTCTATGTGTGAGAAAATTTATCACCACTGTCATTTTGACAGTCCTTCCATTTATTCTACAAAAGTAAACGAACATAATATCTATAGATTTTTTTTAAATTATGCTAGCTATGTAATTAAATAATAATTTTACTCACTATATTCCTCTAGTACGAATATTCCACCTTTTTGGGTAAAGCACTTTCGAATATGATCCAATCGGACGAAAAACTGAAATAGGTATACATATACAATCATTATTACTGCAATGTAAATAAATATATCATTGGAAATTGTTTAAGACTCAACAAGTGACACAAAAATAATAATTGATGTTGTTTACTCATTTCTTTCAAAAATAAATCGTGTAATGTGATAAAAGTTTGTTGGTTGTTTGTTTCTTTTTTTTATTGATTGTGTGCAATATTTTCCAACAATTTGTGTTAAAGTTCGTTTCTTCTTTTCTTTGGTTTACAATCATAATTTCAATACATGCAAGTACAAAGCTAAACTCTGCCGACTTCAAAAATATACCAACAAAATAAAGTAGGTACTCTAAAATACAAGCATTTTTAAAAGCGCAAATATTTAAAGCACACTTGCAAAAATTGCTTTGCAATATTTTGTTATTTATAACTACAAAATAAAATATGCTTTCTAAGCACTAAACAAAAAAAAATCCGGAAACTATATAATATACTAAGCAAAGCAAGCAAATTTATCACGAACAAAAACGAAAAAGAGAAACAAATTTCTAATTAGCACTTGTGAGATGGTCTTAAATTGTAGAGAAAATAAAATTGATAGAAAATGAAATCGTTGAAATTTTACTATTATAACGGTTTTTTTTTTTTTTTCAAGAATGTAGTATAGTTTTTTTTTATTATTTAAGACTAGCCTATTGTTGACCTACTAGAAACTGAAACAAAAAAAAAATACAAATTTATATTCAAAGCAAAATAATATATTCTTCAGTGTAACTTTTTAATGACATGCTACTCAAATTGTAAATTCACTATAACGAAAAAATTAACAGGGATATAATGATAGAACATTTTGTAGTTTTCTAGGTTTTTAATTTAATTTACAGGAGTGAGAACTTATTTTTTTTTTTATATGCAATGAAAGAATTTTTTTATACATTTTTTTAATTGAACTAAAAATAAAAACGTTTGGACAGTGGTTAGGTGAAGGGGCATTTTATTTTAATAACTTTAGTTATTATTTATTCAACTAGTTTTTTTTTTTAAATAAATATATGGAACTACATTCTACTTGCCTTAAAACTGTTGCTATACAAATAAACTCTACACAAGCAGAAAAACAATAACTATTCGGTTTTTTTTTTAAGTTTCTTGTCAAATATATTATATATATTTTATTGCATTTAAAAGCAATGTAACATTTACTTCTACGAGTGTTGTGTATATATTTTTTTTTTTTTTAATTTATTGCAATGATTATTGTTTTTTGTTATATAACTAATTTCTTGTAAACACTCACAAAATTCTAGTAATTAAAACTAAATTCAAAGTAAATTTGTCTCAAGGAACAAAAACCAAAATAAAGAATACTTTCGTGTTAATATGCTGAAGAGAAACATTTAAACAAATTGTTTTGACAATTCTTTGTGATAGTGGTACTGAGTTGAAATTATATATGAAAACTTGAGTTAAATGTTTATGAAAAAAGTAAAAAAAAACACAAAAAATAACATATAAGGAATTTTGTTTTATACATATAATTGTTGTACAATGAGGTGGCAAGAGTCTCTTGTGTGTGACTTGTGGTGAATAAATAAATATGTTATTCAAACGAAAATAAAGAACAAAAAAAAAGAAACATTAATTGTGAATTTTTATTTGTTTTGTTTAAACAATTTTTTTTATTCGATTTAACAGAACAAACAAAATTGAATTGAAATAGTAGGTACCTCGAAATCCTTTTTAAATTTGTTTCAAAAAAATTGGGCACACGCAGTTTTATTTGTTTGCAGGATTACAAACGATTTTATGCGGAGATCGTAGAAGCGGTAGATAGTAGTTTGTGATGGTAGTAGTAGAAGACCAATCCAAAAGGAAGCGGCAGCGATCCGCAAAAATAATTATATACAATTTTTGGTTTGTTTTAGTTTTGTATTTTGTGTAATTTTTTTTAAAGTCTTCTATTTTCTTTTTTGTTTTTAAATTAAAAACAAAATATATAAATTCAACCTATGGTTTGCAACTTATCTTAAACAATTTTGGATGATACAAAATTAGGTACAAATTATATAAAAACTTTCGATGAATGTATGAAAGAGAAGACGAAAAAGAAATGACGATAGAAAAGAAACAAAAAAAAAAACAACAAAAAGTTTGATCAATTTCCTATTTTTCGAAATTAATTAGCGAATGTACACAAGGACCATCTCAAAAGTTACCAATTAAGAATTTCGATTTTGAATTCAAATTGAAGATTGAGAAATAACAAAAATCGAAAGGAAGAGTAAATCAAATTTATTAATAAAACATTTAAGTAAATTTGAACACAAAAAAGTATTATATCGAGATATTGAGAAGGAAAAAAACCGATTATATATTTAGTTTGAAATATATTTACATATATAAGAAAATGTTCGAAAGGAAAATAAAATTCATTTACGCGTTTGCAATACCACTCATCCGAATTTTAGATAAAGTTTTGTTATTTTCTCTTTAAAGTAAACGATATAAATATATTTTGATCTATATACGAGTATTCTGTATATTTTTAAGAAAACGGGTTTACAGTTGAGATAAATTAATAAAAAAATAAATAATAAAAGTATTTATATGAAAGGGAAATCTTAATAAAATAATCAATATATATTTATGTATTTTATTATACGGTATTTTTTCATATATCAAATATAAATAAATATATATAGCATTCAGTACATTCACTAGCATATTTATTAAAAAAAAATATGTATGTAAAAAGAATATGTGTTTGAGTATATGTAGCGGTTATTACATATATGTGTGTAAATAAAAAGTAAAATTACAACAAAAAAAATCAATGAATATGTGGATTAAAATATTATCTGAAATACGCTGCTGCAGTTTGGCTTTTTCATGTATAAAAATCTTTTTTTTTTTTCGAACGTTTGTGCCTTTTAGATCAAACCTATGACTTACCGGTAAAAATATAAATGGATAGCAAAAGCATATTTTAATAATTCATTAAGAAAACCCCCAAATCTTCCTTTAAAGCCGTACAAAAACTTGTACCGGCCTAATACGATAGTAGGAGAGTGGTGAGCCAAAATATATTATATATTATGCGTAAACGCAAAACCACATAGCTTGTCATTACATTCAATAGGGCGTCAGTGGCTAAGTGTAACCATTTTAAGTTTGTCCTTCAGTCACGAGGTGAAGTTAGCATTTTTTTAGTTTAAACGTAAAAAGTGTCAGGAAATAATTAACGGGATCATAAAGATGTAAGAGTTAGGGTGTGGATGAACATGGGTAGAGTCAAAATCTAATGCTTTTATCGTTGAGAAAACTCAAACTATACTCAATGGAAATACATTCGTTAAACAGATTATTGAAAATAAGTTTTTTAGATTGCTTCTAAACCAGCGGCTCTTTCAATGGATAGACCGGACCTTATGATAAAGAGGTTAATTAGGTAGTACGTGGCCAACAAACCAATTACCAGTAGTAGTGCGTTACGCATCAACTGAGCTGTCAAAAAATTCGATTGTATGAATGATTGCTTTCTTGACACTTCGTTCGTTTGCATTGACTTTCCTCTATTCTTAGAAATTTAAGGCAGATGAATTTCCTGTATTTAATCAGCGGTGTCGTCAACCGTCACGATATTTCGAGCTGTGGGGCTGCGGTCAGTGGGACTAGTCAGAGTACCGAAAAAAAGATAGTGGCAGATGTGAGGCAAAGGCAGCCCTCAAATTCCCAAAGTGAGTTACTAAAAAATAAATAGTTGGTGCATTAGGTCCGCATAGGCTAGGCACCCTAGCTTCTCACAACCATTCGTTTGTGTGAGTTTTTATTTTTGGGACGAATGGAAGGGACCTACAATTTTATGCCGAGCCCGAAGGGCTGAATTGAGAAAGGTGGAAAAAGCCTTAAGATGTAATTTGTGTTTTTCGGGGATCGAACCTGGGACCCCTCGCACTGAGGCCACGATAGTTCGATATATTTGAAGCTGCAGTCAGCCAAGACTTCCGTCCACCTGACCAAAATGAGGTAAGGATAGCAATATCTAAGCTGAAGTCCAACAAAGCTGCAGGACCGGACGGTTTACCGGCCGAGCTTTTTAAGGCAGCGGGAGATGACTTGGTAGAGAGCATACACCAACTTGTTTCTAAAATTTGGTCAGAGGAAAGTATGCCTGATGATTGGAACCTCAGCATCGTTTGCCCGATCTACAAGAAAGGAGACCCTCTAAACTGCGCCAATTATAGAGGCATCAGTCTCCTCAACATCGCCTATAAGATCATATCTGCTGTACTGTGTGAGCGCCTGAAACCATTTGTCAACGAGCTGATTGGTCCCTATCAGTGTGGTTTTAGGCCCGGTAAGTCCACAACCGACCAAATATTCACACTACGGCAGATCCTGGAGAAAACCCAAGAAGTCCAAATCGATACTCACCATCTATTTATCGATTTTAAAGCCGCATATGACAGCATTTATAGAGACGAGCTATACAGAGCCATGTCTAGTTTTGGCATCCCTGCCAAACTTGTCAGATTGTGCAGAATGACGATGGAGAACGCTCGCTGCTCCGTAAAGGTCGGAAATAATCTCACCGAGACCTTTGATGTCAAAAAAGGATTTAGACAAGGTGATGCGCTGTCATGTGACTTTTTCAACATCATACTTGAGAAAATTGTGCGAAACTCGCAAGCCAACACCAGGGGCACAATTTTCCAAAAGTCTGTGCAACTACTTGCATACGCTGACGACATTGACATAATTGGCAGAACGCAGCGAGCTGTTACTGGTGCGTTTGCAAGTATTAGCACAGAAGCGGCAAAAATGGGTTTAGTGGTGAATGAGGGCAAAACAAAGTACATGCTGTCAACAAGAAGGGACACACAACATCGGCGAATCGGACAGAACGTCACGATAGACAGCTATAACTTTGAGGTGGTTAGGGACTTTATCTACCTCGGCTCCGCTATAAACTCTGATAATGACACCACAGCAGAAATCAAACGAAGAGTTACACTTGCCAACCGCTGTTTCTTTGGCCTAAGAAGGCAACTGACTAGTAAGGCCTTGTCAAGAAACACTAAGGAGACTCTATATAAGACCCTCATCATCCCAGTCCTACTCTATGGCGCAGAAGCATGGACGTTAACAAAGGCGGATGAAGATCTTCTTGGTCGTTTCGAACGCAAAATTCTTCGAGTGATTTTCGGTCCCGTTTGCGTTGACGGGCTTTGGAGGAGAAGATTTAACAGCGAACTCTACGAGCTGTACAGCGACATAGACCTGGTCAGAAAAGTGCGTATCAGTCGACTAAGATGGCTAGGACATGTAGAGCGAATGGACACCAACGCTCCGGCCCGAAGAGTCTTCGATTCCAACCCGGAGGGACAACGCAGTAGAGGAAGACCTCGCCTTAGGTGGCGCGCACAAGTGGAAGGGGACCTCAACCAACTTGGAGTGCGCAACTGGAGGCGGTTAGCCAAAGATCGGGCTAACTGGAGAGGCATGTTGGTTGAGGCCCAGGTCCACCCCGGACTGTAGCGCCATCTAAGTAAGTAAGTCAGTGATTATTTTTCGGGACTATTCAGAGTGCTAAAAAGAGATGGTGGTGACGCGATCTGGACCTCCTTTTGTGAGCCAACGGTAGATCTCAAATCCCCGAAGTGATTTACTGCGGGCATCGGAATATCCGACACCTTTTATCCAAGGGTTCATTAACGAGCCTGGTCTTTCAAGTAAGGGGCTGTGCATAAAGGTAACTTCCATATATCAAGAAAAAAGTTATTGCGACAAACCACAAGCCTGGAATATTAATATGGATGATCTTAATGTTGACAGCCCTACCCAGTGTAAAATGGGCAATGAGTTTCGGATATACATGTAGAAGACCGTTAAAAAGACCGCGGACAGTCTATAAAACAGCAGAGACTCTGAATAGGTACAAACACAATTACAGTAATCCAGAAAGTGGGATGTGATGGCCACAAACTGTATGATCTACCACGGCGAGTGCTGCAAGGAGTCACGGCCAATTTGGATGCGGATTAGGTATAGAACGAATAGAACGAATAAAACGACGTAGGTAAGAATTCTTGTGGTTAATCCACATCATATCCACATTCGTGTGTTTGTAAAGATTTTGTTTTTACACTCGAACAAAAATCGCAGAAAAGAGTTGATACAAAATAAAATAGTTACCTACAAAACATATTTGCAGAAATTCAGTGTCTTCATGAATATGTTAAACTTTGGCGCAAGTGGCAAATCAGCCAGTTTTGTAATTCTAACATAACATAACATAGATGTAGATCCATATGAGACTAATCGTATAAAATTGGGAATAGTACAACCAGCTCAATTAGTTTCTGTGTACACGCCATGGTAACATCAAAATAAAAAGTATGGATATGTACCTAGATCGTGATAAAAACAAACACGCATGTAAAAAATTGCTTCAATTACTGAATAGAGTCCATCCTCCGTCGAGCTGTCAAATTAAAATATATAGTGCCAAAATCAAGAGTGAGAGCTCTAATTTCACCGATCTTGCATTCGCAAAAGTTACCCAACTTTTGACGCGCGTGATTTTGGAATAAGCACAGTTATCTGTGTATATATTTTTGACAACTCGGCACGATATAGCGAAAGCGACTCCATTCTGGTTTGGCCCTTAGTGGTCGTGCATCAATTTGATCGCGTCAATATGGGAACGCTCATTAACTTGTCAATAAAATTTTACATTCAGACGATTCGTTGTCGATCTACGAATACACACAATATGCGAACAAATCCCTTTGCTTTGGAAAAGCCGGTAGATTCACGATCGGAGATTTTACTACCCAACTTTGCAACTAAATTTATAGGAGATTCGCTTTACCGTGCTTTATCATATGCATTTTATCTTACAAAACAGGAAGTATGACGTTTGGAGGGAAAAGTAAAAACTTTGATTTTGCATTACATTTTGAATTCAATTGAAAATAATATCTGTTAACTTCTTCTTGTATTTTCCGTCTCGATTGAATCAAGTTCAGCGTTATACTTGAATGGGCTCGGTCCAATGAGCATTGGTGATTAGTGGTATGTCAAATTCCATACAAAAAATGCATCTAGCAAGTTGCGCTTGAGCTCTAGCACAAATAATTTAATTTCCCTTAAAAGAAAATTTGTCAATACAGCTCAAAAAGAAACGCATAAAAGCAGCTATCAATGGAGACGTTCAAAACTCTAGTTTACTAAGTCTGACAGACGGCCGTCATATGTCAACATTTTTATTGGCCTAAATTGAATCAATGAACAAATTTTTCCAGTTTACATAAGATTTCTTCAACTGCGAGCACTAAGTTGACATTTCGATCGTATGGCTGATAAAAGTGACGTTACCGACCAATCTAGTTTTCACCATTGACATAATATTATATATGGACTGCCAGCAAAATGACAATTCCATACAATCTCTTTCCAGAAAATGATGCCCACATGATGACAACCATCTTGTATTTCTCCATAGAATCCTAGTGACACCTATTAGACGTTGAGTGAATTTCAGATTGTTGCGTCATTGTTGACAATAGATGTCATTTCAAAAAAGTGCGACTATCCAATTTATTCCGCTCTGAAATATGAGAGCTAGCGCTAATATTAAAATGGAACAATTGGAAAGTTGCCTGGTCTCAGTCCATCCATACCATACTACTATATAAAATGCAACGTTCGTCTGTTCGTCCTACTATAACTCGAGAACCATTCGTCCGATTTTCATGATTATTTTTCTGATTTATTATATATATTATGTGTGACCAACTTAGGCCGTAGGGTGGGTGAGAATTGTTTAAGAGTAAAGGGGTCGCGGGGAGTAAGGGGGTCTCACGAACCGTCAGCCGTATGAACGTGAAAGTTTGTATATTAGTACATGCTTCATTCATCGTTTTTCAAAATTCGTCTTATAAGGGTTGGAAAAAGGGAAGCTGGCGGGCGGAGCCGCGGGCGTGGCTAGTATATAATATGTCAATGGCTAAATCTTATTCAGAAAAATCTACTCGACTAAACACGACTAGAGTTTCGAATGTGCCTAATATCATTAGATTAAAATGAATACAAATTGGGAAAACAAACAAAACTGTAGGTGAGGATCGTCGGTAAAGTGGATTTAGGTTATAAATTATATTTTCTTAGGGGAAACAATGAACAATTTTCTCAAACTATTCATACACGCCCCTTCTCAAAAGACAGATTGTTCCCAGGACTTTATACGATTTAAAGCTAATACGGGGAACTCTCGGTCTCTATTCAAAATGTACAATTACGTTTAATTCACAAACGGTAATATTTTTATAGACACCTACTACACAAGTGGGTAATTGAGATTGCACTCTACACACATCTTCTGTTACATGAAAATAATATTTTTTTTAAGCATTACCTTCTTAATAATATTATGCCAATTGTTTCTTGTGTATGTTCATATACAAATTTCAAAACAAAATATAATCCAAATAAAAAAAAGACAGATGAAAAGACTTAAAATAAAATAGATATAAATGTTTATAGAACTAAAACTATAACATCATGCGATTTATGCAATAGGTATGATTTGGTTAAATATTTGTAATTACAAATTATTAGAAAACAAAATAGTATTGGAATATAGTAGTAGGTATAGATATTTATTAGAAAATCATGAATTTTCACTTAGTACAGTCAATTTATAATTATGTTTGTTTTTTTTTATAAACAATAAAACAAATATGGCCACGTATGCTTTTGAAAATAAAAATCGATGACAAGTAGAGTGGTTTTGCATTGAAAACAAGAAATAAATAACTAAGATTTATATTATATTAAAGCCGACAAAAATGTACGAAAATAGATTGTTATATAGTATATTTTTTATACAAACAGAAAAAAATAAAAATGATTTAAAAAATAGATGGAAAGAGGTTTTTCTTAACACTTAGAAATGAGACATCAAATCGTAAATTTTATATTAAACAAAATATCATATGCCTTAGAATTAAATTAATTTTATTAATGATTTTTTTTACATAATTTTTTTATTCAAAAAATCATTGAGAAGGTCCTTGCTATTTGCATGTATTTTTTTTTATATTAAACTTAAAAGAAAAAAGTATTTTGTTGTGTTTCAGCGAGAACAAAAATTGGGATGGGGATAGGTTTTACGTAATAAACTCACGTAGCCATACGATTATTAAAATATGTATATTTATACACACTTTCAGTTAAGTAAAATAAACAGCAACAATAATTATTATTAAAAAATAAATAAATAAATAATTTAATTACTGTTGCTCAATTTTGGTTTAATTGTGAAGTGGAAAAAAATATGAATATTTCTTACCTTACTGTTCGCAAATAACAAACCAACACCCTCAAGGCAGACCTGTAGAAGACCACCTTCGCCAGAGTTCATATCTTGCACTGGGAATTCCCCGCCAAGTTCAGGTACATTCGTGGGAGTGCCACCACGTTCCATGGCCTCTTTGATGCAGTTGTACAGCTCCTTGCACTGAAATGTTGTTTTCATAATGACACCGATGAAAATATACAAAATATGTCAGTGCTACGGACCTTTCTAGTGTAATATTTATGCAACTGCGTTTGACCGCCATTACGTCGCCAGAGGCAAAGAACTTTTGTCTTTGGCGAGAAGGTCATATTGACCAAACGCTCATACCACCATCGTTCGACAATTGTTCCATTTACCGACCTTAAAACTAAACCGTCATCTCGGACTTCCATAAATCGCAATGGACTCGTGGCATCGACACCCTGGTGAACAGTGAAGCTCTGTCGATTCAATAGCCTTGAGCCCAGTGGCTTCAAATCAATGTCATTACCATTCTAGAAAAAAAAACAAATCATAATCATCTGCGTGGACTATTGATAAACTGTCAGTGTCACTAACCAAATTATTGATTTGATCAACTAAATTGTGAACTTCCTGCGAGTATACCAAACCGATGTGACTTTTGCCAAGCAGGCGACGAATCTTTCTCTTGATCTCTTCCTTATTTACATTCAACATGACTAGGATGGCTGTCAAATTGTACAGCATCGTGGAAAGTAGTCTATCCTCATCGTGCTCTAATCTTTTTCTCTCTGAATCACTGAGAGATTTGTACCGCTCCATCATTTCGCCAGGTCCCTATGTATTTAAAAGAATGATCATGGCTGATTGTGAAGGAGTGGAAAAGTGTAAATACCTGATCCATTCCGATCATATCACGCTCTTGGCTAACAGCGTCCAAGAATGCATCCTCCCAAAATTGCATTTGATTCCACAGCATTAGTCTGTCCTTTCCAAGCAGGCCTTCGAACAGGTACACTCTTGGACTGTCGGGTGACGGTGAAGATGAGGTGTTAATTAAGTGGCCGCCAGTGTAACGGAAGCCAGCGCTCAGCGTTGATTTGCCAGACCATAAGTTACCACTTTTCTTTGAGTCCTTAGAGATGTTGGTCTAGGAAAGCGGAAATTAATTTATAAAATATGTATTTGATAACAAAACAGCCAACTTTATGTTATGAGTAAATACAGTAGAGTCGACAAAAAGTGACAGGAAAATATAGTTTTCTTTAAATAACACTAGGGTTATTTAATTTAAATCTAAGTCACTGTGAATCGTTTCGATGCATTATGCATAAGACGATCGATGGCTAGGTGATGCCTTGTCCCACGAACTTAATTCGAAATGAATTTAACTGTGGGTGCATTTTCTGAGTTCAAATTGGATAAATGTCAAATTTGACTCAGGCAGTGAGAATTATCTAACGAGAAAAATAAGTCATTTGCAAAATGTTTCTTTAAGGGCAAAAATCAAATATTTTGCAAAACATAATAAAAAAAAAATGCATGATTTATGATTCAACAGCTTATGTCGGCTTCCTTCAAGGAAACTAACATTTTGCTTGTTATCCTTATTGCATTCATTTTAAAATAAATTCCCTTTGAAGCTAGGTGTTATATCCGTAAACTTGCGTCTTTTGTCCATGCTTTGTCGAGTGTCTATCCCCAAATTGCAGCTCTACTCAATATTTTTTTTAAATTCGTTAATGTGTCTTGTTACTATAGAAATTTACACGCCATGGCAGAAAGAATAGCAAACGTTTTCAAAACAAGTCATTATTTCTGCAGAAGATGTTTGCAGACGTCTACTGAACTGGCTTCATGTGACGGCTGTTGGTGAGAAAAGGAGTCCGTGGTTTAAAACTCCCGGAGTTAAAGAAGCCATCAGAGATTACAAAACGGTACACGGAGGTTTGAAATATTTGCGATTTGGCTGTTCAAGAAGTTCGGCGAAAAGTAAGATGTTCTGGCAGACTATCCGCCGAGCAGTCTTAGAGGAGGTATCCATCGGCTTGAGAAGGGCCGATATTGTATGTCGTAGAAGAAGTCATCAAGGTCCTAGGTGAAGAGGGAGTTAAATGAAACTCTTATTAACCTGTAAACCAGGTACAGCTTCATTGAGCAGGGAAATCCCTTCTGCTCAAAGGTGTAATAGGATTAGTGGTGTGTCGCTATCACTGCTGAGTACCTATTTCATATTGTGTAGAAACATTTTGTTTCGTGTATTGTGTCGCAGTGTATGTGTTGTGTCCTAAGTCATTTTGGCCGATTGCGCTATACTACTGTATGGCAACACACCACACGTTACAAGTCTGGGCCTGGCTTTAGGTACTTAAATCTGTGAGAATCAAGAAAATGTTCCTTCTCCGTGATTCTCATGAATTCGCGAACCTTATACATATATAAAAGAAATATTTGTTTTTGGAATATTTTTCTCTTAATACACAAAATTCTTGAAAGTACCGAAAGACAAAATTTCGAAAATACCAGAAAATGATTGGTTTTAAAAATCGCCGCGATTTTGATTGAGATTTTCTTTCGACATTTTGTGTTTTCGAGATTTTTTGGGTTCGAGACTTTTTTTTACATTTTTTTTAAATTTTGAGATTCGGTTAAAACTGGCCAACCCTTTGAAATCTCGAAATTTTTCGACATTTTTCAGAATTTTTTTTTTTTCAAGATTATGGTTTTCGACATTTTTTGCTTTCGACATTTTTTTTTTTTTGATTTATTTTTTTTTCGGTGATCTTCCAAAAATTTCCATATTTTTTTTCGACATTATGTCGATTCGAAATTTGTTTTGTCGGTGAAAAGTGGTGTTCCCGGTAAAGTTTTATGGAGCCTTTTAATGGATAAGCGGGATATTGAATGAATGAAACTATTTGCGTCGCCAGTACACCAAGTAAAGCCACCAAATGACAAAGAACAGAAACAGGAACAGAAACTGAAACAGAAAAGAAAGCTTTTTCGCGTTGAGCTGGTTCTTTTTACGTTGATCGCTCAGCTACACAAAACTGAAACAGATCCAGAAAAACGTGGCTGCCGGTCTATTCTGTCAAAGGCTTTCATGCAAACAAAAAAAAACCTCCCTCCCACGATAAATTGGAACAGATGGCAGGAACAGAAACAATCAATATAGACTTGTCTACGTTCTGTCGTCAAACAGCCATTTTTCTGTCGCTGAATTCTGTTGCTGAAAACAAATTTCTGTTCCTAATTCTGTTTCTGTTGTAAATGTATGGAACTCTCTTTCTATTCCTGGTCTCTGTTAATTGGTACCTTAAGTGTGAGTTATTTTAGTTATTTCGGCACTGAAGTAAGTTGTGTCGTATCTGCACAGAAAACCCAACGATTGTACTCGTTTTCATGGCATGGAAAACGACCTCAAACAACTCGTTTTGAAAACTGCAATATGTATGGGAAAACGACTGTTTTCGCGGAAACCCAGTTTTCGGCTTGGTGTGAATAGGGTGTAAGCCGAAATATGTAAAATGTTATTTCCTTCATGTAAGTATTTTAATAATACGTCTGGCATTTAACACGAGTGCCAGGAATTTAGGGAACACTCAATAAAATAGTCCCGAGTTGGGATTTGTGATAAAGTGGTATAAACTGGTATTTTGTTGTTGTACGAGTATCGTCCTTTGTTTTAATTCAACGTTCTCCTTGTCTAGTATATACATATGTATACATATGTATGTAGAGTGTAGTTGTTGTGTGCTGAAAATAAATATGTAACTACATAGTGTGAATCTCAGAAGAATTACACTTGCCAACCGCTGTTACTTCGGTCTAAGAAAGCAATTGATTAGTAAGGCCTTGTCGAGAAACACTAAGGAGACTCTATATAAGACCCTCATCATCCCACTCCTGCTTTATGGCGCAGAATCATGGACGTTATCAAAGGCGGATGAAGATTTCCTTGGTCGCTTCGAACGCAAAATTCTTCGAGTGATTTTCGGTCCCGTTTGCGTTGACGGGCTCTGGAGGAGGAGATTTAACAGCGAACTCTACGAGCTGTACAGCGACATCGACCTGGTCAGAAAAGTACGTATCAGTCGACTAAGATGGCTAGGACATGTAGAGCGAATGGACACCAACGTTCCGGCCCGAAGAGTCTTCGATTCCAACCCGGAGGGACAACGCAGTAGAGGAAGACCTCGCCTTAGGTGGCGCGCACAAGTGGAAGGGGACCTCAACCAACTTGGAGTGCGCAACTGGAGGCGGTTAGCCAAAGATCGTGCTAACTGGAGAGGCGTGTTGGTTGAGGCCCAGGTCAACCCCAGATTGTAGCGCCATATCTAAGCAAGTAAGTAATCTCAGAAGTGTCAAGTATAGTAGTTGTTGCAATTGAGTGCTGAAGATTTTTCTTCACGTTGCATTACTTATAAAATTGTTCATTGAAAAAGGCCTATTAACTCAGAGTTCAATTTAATAGCGGAGAAACCAACAAATCAATGCATACTTTCGGGTTATAGATAAATTGCAAATTCACTTGTTTATTGTATTTTTAAGACAGAAGATATGTACCTATGGGTTACAATTTTTTTTGTTCAATTTATGTATAATGAACAGATTACACTCTGTAAGATCATCAGTTTCGACAAGGGGCAAGTTTCATGTTAGTTTACTCTTACTCAAGAACAATGTTCTTTGGCATAACCCATCAACAGTGTAATATTTTGTTAACCCTTTATTCACAATTTATTTATTCTTACTTACATTTTGATTTTCATATTCAGTATCGGATACGGTGGAGCGGCAACTTATAGAGGGCATTCGTTGTCCGCCGCTTAAATGGCTCGATGGCAGAAGATCACTAACCACCGAGAGTGCCCCCGTAGAGCCGGCACCCTAAACCAAAACACACATACATAATATGTATCATCATCATCATCATCTTTCATTACAATACGATATTACAACAGCAAAAAGGATACATAGTACAAACGTAACGTAAAAATTTCGAAATCAATTTCAATTAAAAGCTACAAAAATGATGCAAAGGATGCAAGAAGCAGAAGATGATGTATCTATCTATAGTATTGTTTCGGCTAAAATGGTTGTCAAATTTACAAGCGAACTTGAATAGTAGGTATATTATGTATAGATAATCTGTTTAAAGCTCGAACAAAAATTGTTATGTATGGATGGATGTAAGTTTATCGAATCAGATGAGCTACGGCTATATACTGAAAGATGGTAAATTTTAACGTTCACACCAACTAAGCACTAAAGCTGTTCATTCAATACTAACACAGCCCGATAGGGACAATCTAGGTGATAAACTTACATCTGAATCAAACGAAGTCAGTTTGCTTAGCAGAACATTCCTCTTCTGAGTCAGCATGTCCTTGAACATTTCCGTTGTGGACTGGCCATCCTGACTGTCTGCCGATGACATTCGTCTCTGAAGACCGCGATCACCTTGGGTGGAACTTTTGCGGGATTCCTGAGGTGAAGCCCATTCGCTACCAACGCCAGACGCATTCGGACTCGATGGCGATCGCAGATTCTCTCGACTTCCCATAGGACTGGCTGCATGGCTAGACAGTAGGCTGGAACTCATATCGGTTGTGGCTTCATTGAGTTCCTTGCTCCAAAAGTGAGTATGCGCAATCTCCATCATTTGGAAAACAGACGCCATCCCTCCGAGGCCAAAGTTTGAATAGGTGCTGTCAAGGCCAGAGGCTATTGCTTGGATACACTTAAGCATGCCCTTCCAAATTGGCTTCGTGATACACTGAAAGGACGAAATTTATGAAAATATTCACACAAAATCCACTATATGGAGGTACTTACCACATCGTCAATGTGATCATCTGGAGCAATCTTACGATCTAAGGTTTTGTTGAGCTTTCCCAGCACCAACATGCGATATGACTCGTCTTCCATGAGCTTTCGCAGGCGATTTAGCTTCAACCAACCCACACCTTCGCCAGCAAGAATCTGAGTAACCACATCATTCAAAAAGGCTTGATTCTCGGAATTGCTGTGTGAACGTTCCTGATTCTGCTGCCTCTGGAGCTCTTCCTGACTCTGCCTTGGACCTGAATGTCTAATTAGGGGTGTCCTCTCCGCTAGTCCCTTTCGACCTGGAAACGGATCAAACGATAGCCCACTCTTTGACTTTTGTGCAGTGGGATGACCTTGTTTCTGCTGCATTGGAGCCTGCTTCTGCTGCTGATGCTGTTGTTGCTCTATAGAAACGATTTCACAAAATAAACTTGCAAGCAATTTCAAGTGAAAATTCTTACTTTTCCCTCCAAACATTCCAGAAAACATGGCCGAAGTTGAGGACGTCAATCCATTGATATCACTACCAATGGACGAGAAGAAGTCTCTCCCAGTGTTCTGCACAAGACCGCCTTGCTTTTGGGTGGCAACTTGATTTCCCGGTACCTGAAGACCCATTTCTTGTTCGTTGCCTTTCATCAGACCCTTCTTGGTGGCAGCTTCTTTTGCAGTTTTTGTCAGATCGCCAAGTGTGGACTTGCCAACGTAGGTCAAATCGTCAAAAGTATTTTTACTTACACCAGCTGCTTGCTTGGAGACTTCAATAGCTTGTTTCGAAGCCTCTCCTGCGGCTTTTTTCGCACTTAGAGTTAGCTAGTTTTGGAAAGAGGTTACGGGTGAGTAATAGAGATTGTCAAATAAATAGTTGAAGGAGTTGAAGCCAAAACTACCATTCAAGAAATTGAAACAAAGTGATAGGGATACAGAAAAAAAAAAACAATAAAAGCAAAATGCAAACATTTTTGTTCTAAAAAAAATTGTCGTAGTATAGTAATCCTGTATTGGATATGATTTGCTCCTACAGAACTAAAGGGAGACTTGTTGAATTTAATGCAAGTATGAAATTAAAATGCAGTGTATCTGAGGTCTGAAAAATCATTGTGACTTTGACTGGGGTGTAAACAAAAATAAGCTGTTAAATGTCCCAAGGTTTGAAATTTCTTACTACTCCTACAAAAATCTGTACAATCTAAATACGCATTTTTTAATTTGGGAGAGAGTGAAAACTGCTTTAGGCCAGTAGATAAGTACATATATAAAATGTCGCTCAACTGCTGGTTTAAATATAAAATTGTTAGAAAATTACTTTTTAAAGGAAGCTTCATTCCTGTCAACGCAATTTTGTAGTACATTTTTAAGGATTAGGAGAGGTGTCGCCAGAAAGTACTTTGTCAGACCACAGATACATCGAATTTCAAATCTACAGTGAAGTTTCACCTTCGCAGGAGAGGAGAAATCCGAGAACAACGAATTGGGCACGGTTTAGGGAGGACCTTAGCAATTCTGTTAAAGCTCCACTCAAACTAAGATCAGTACAAGAGGTAGAGAGGTCTGCTCAGGATCTGAACATCGTCGTTATCCGTTGTTTTGAACAAGCGTGTCCAGTTACAAAAAACTCCTGTAGAAAACCGGTGCCTTGGTGGAGTACCGAACTGCAGTGTATTCGTAAAGAAACCAGTATGCTCCTAAATCGGTCTTTAAAAACCAAGAAGTCTGGAAAAAGCAATGCTAATGTACAGGACGTTGATTGCCGAAACGGATTGTGGCAAATGCGACATGACAGCGGAAAACAGAGGCTGGCCTCAAGGTGGTATTTTGTCTCCTCTTTTATGGTATATGGTAGTAGAATCTCAGCTAACGGTTCTTAATCTTCCTGGAATCTACACACAAGCCTACCCGGACGATGTCGCCGTTCTGTCTGTCGGTTCAAACCGAAGGACTGTCTGCTCTCTGGCGCAGAGATCCTTAGGTTTGACCGATGATTGGTGCACAAGAAATGGTCTTTCAGAGAATTCTCTTAAAACTACGGTTGTTCTCTTCACGAGTAGGAGGAATGTCACTGGTCTGACTGAACTTGTGCTTAAAGGTGTCCCTATCCCGATCTCTGATGAAGTCAAATATCTGGGAGTAATCCTCGGTAGAAAACTTATTTCAACTGTCAACTTTCTGGCAGTGCAAAGGCGCTCTTTTGTGAAGACATGGGGCTTATCTCCTAAAAGGGTCCTTTGGATCTATAGGGCAATGGTACCACTTCTCTGATATGCATCGGTTGTATGGTGGAACAGGGTTTCGCGGAAACGTGTTACTACCTCTTTTGCCAAACTTCAAAGAATGATTTGTCTTGGCTGTACAGGGGCCTTCCCTAGCACTCCGGGCTCTGCTCTAGATGCTATAATGAACCATCCCTCCTTGATATTTTTATCATGGGGTATACGCTGAAAACCATCTCTCAGTTAAAAAGAGGTGGCTTTTGGTACCACGCGCACTGGAATTTTTAAGAACTTGCGCAGAATTATCCTTTTACCCCTGTTTTATGGATATACCGTCTGAAGCAATGACACCAGAAATCCTACTGTGACAAAACTACCACGTCAACTTTCCTCAGGCAACGGAATGGCTTCGGCCCCAGACTCTAAGCCAGGGAAAGAATGCCATCGTGTATTCACGGATGGCTTCGAAAACGGACAGGTGTCTGGTCTGGTCTGAGACAGGGGTAGCTCCACAATATTAAGTAGTTAATAATTTTCTGGTATCACTTACAAGTTCTCTGCGAATCACCCGAAAGTGTTACAAAAAGAAATGATCATATTGGGCAGCCGATTCGCACTGATTCGATCAGTTAGTATACCTACCCAAGTTTGATGGCTACAGGTACTGTCGACAAAAGGCCGACACACTTAGACCAGAAAGAGGTTTTCTTTCTACTCATTGAACCGGTTTTGAGCTTTTAATGAAACGTAAGAGACTTCGATTGTCTAAGTTTCTAAGATCGTTTAGATCACTGTAATAGAATCCTCCCAAATGGAGTTTCCGTTTTTGAAAGACAGCCGGAGAAGTACCAAGAAATTGAAGAATGGTCTCCTCCTCATCCATACAACTTTTACAATCAAAAACCTAGCTTTGACATAAAATTTGGTCCTTTCGATAACGGATAGCTAATTTACTCGAATGAAAAACGTTACATACCTGTTTTCATTGCTCGTGAATAAGACCCCGAACCGAAATATATTTTAAAAACCTCTTTTACTAAACTATTAAAGGGCTAGCCAGAAAAGGCTTATCTGAAAAATAGTCGTTCCCATCGATTGTTAGCTCAATAGAGTAGATACGAATATGTTCCTACGACTCCGCATTTCTAAAACCTAACCTCCATATAATCGATTTGAGTTTGATGACAGTCCGAACTACTGCAGTGCACAATAATAGGGATAAATTGTCTACCACTGTGCTCAGTTAAAAATTCAGCACTAAACTACTTTTGTGGAAAAAATTTTGAACAAAAATTTCTTGAGCCGAATTGAGTTTTGCCTGATGCTTTGTTTGTCGGAAATTTCAAAAACGTGTGTGTACAAACCTTTTCGAGAGGATTAAAAGTTTTCTCCTCTTCGTCCACAGAATCCTTCGAAGTTTAAAAAAAAATTATAAATCAAAAAAAATTCAAACTTAAGGCTGAATATAAATCAAGGCATAAGCATTCAACACATATAGACGGACACCGATAGAAGAAGTACTACAAGTCTGCACTGACTCACCTTATCCACATGAGCCAATATACCCTCCTGGCTGCTTTGTCTCGTAGTCTCCCTTACTAGTTCCTTAGCGTGTGAAGCGAAGTTCTCAAAGAGCGAACTTTGAGAACCTTGTCGTTGACTAGCACTGGGACTGCCAGAACTCGAGCCCGAACTGGTTCGTGCTAAAATGTTTGTAAAGCTGGGTTGTCTCACCACAGTTGGCGTAATTGGAGTTACCTACAGTGGAGATGGGACATGGTCAAAGTCTGTTTTAATATAAGGGTCATCTAAGTCTCAGGCATACCGTTGTCTTTCGTTTTTCAGCCAAGCTTCCCTTATCCAGGTCCGAGGCGTTCCGTTGCAGCTTTTGTGATCCTAAGAAAGAGAGATTTGGTAAAGAAACGTCAGTTAAATTGCATTTAGCTTACCTGGTGAAGTCTCGTCATCGTCCTTGCAAGATGGTTTAGCCAACACCTCTGGATCGCCCTTTGGAGGAAAATCGAATTCCGAGTCTCGATTAAAACTCGGTGAGCTCAAGTCAGATCGACTCGATGATGACGACTGTGGTGACTCAGCTCGATCATCATCCTCTTTGGAAGACTGTTCGACCACACCCTCGGGATATTGCAATTTACTCGGAGGATGATACACTAAACTAGGATCTAAGTTTGATGATAGAGTCTAGAAAAAAGAAAAAAAACTCTTATGCGAGCTCTAAGTTGGTGTTCGTGTTCATACCTGGGGCACATTATGGTGATGATGATGAGGTCCGAATACATCGTGTAAACTAGGTGAGAGGTCTGATGAAACCATCTCCGATACGAAATCACTGAGTGAGGAGTACGAAGAGCTAGTACTCTCAGCTCCCTCTGAGTCAGAACCGCTTTCGTCTGTCGGCTGGCACTCCAATTGCTGTAGGCTACGTAGTGCTCCATTCAAAGAACTACCATCATCCCAAACCGAGAACCGAATGGGTGTGAGGCCATGGGCGAACCATTTCGCCTTGTCACCAACCTGAATTGGATCTAACACACCGGTTTGAACTCGAAGAAACGCCACATTGGTTGGAGTCAGTGACCATTCGGAGAGGAACTCCACGGCTTGGGTGCGAGCGAATTTATTCAAAAACACCGAAGCTCTAGGTCGGGATCTCAGAAAGCTGTTAATTTGAAAAGCGACAACTGGCCGAGGATACAAACGAAGTGTACGCGTATGCTCCGTAAAGTTGGCAAGTGTGTTTTGAGAGTTGAAAAACCGAACCTGGGGAGTTTAGAAACACTCACAAATTGGGAAATATAGTCATGAGGCTTAGACTTACCATAGCAACCCTAGAAGCGACATCAACCGAATCGACATCGGTTCCGAAAATGAATGGATTTACCGCCGGAGGAGCTCCAGGACTTGGCTGGCGTGATGGTACACCCTGAGTGGAAATAGAGTTGCGCTGGCTAGCCTGCGCTGAAGAGGGTGATTGCAGCGGCAGCCTAGCTGATGAAATACTAAATGGGAAACGACATTTTTATTTTAAATACTTGAGAGTGATCCTGATCACTTTTCAACTAACCCAAGTATCGGTGGTTGCTGAAGGCTGTCCCTGATTGACGGCATCAACTGTTGAGTTGACGCTGCTTGATTGCTCGCAGACATTGATGTAAGAGCCTTGAAGATGCATAAAGAAATGTTAATGACGGTCTTTTTTATTAGCTTTTTGTTTGTGGTTTAATTGAAAAACACCTTATTTAAAAACTAAATGTCAAAATCATTATTTGCAAGATGGAGATGTGAATAGCACTAGCATTGTAACAAGCGAATTGATGTTAGACCAAAATGCAGACCGCTAGATAACTAGCGACACGTCAAATTAATGGCAAACTCTACAAGGTGGCGCAAAAGTAATCCTCCTATCAGAAAATGCTATAAATTTTGCGATTGGCCCCTAATGTCAGTTCTGTTTTGACATTTGTGTAGTAAACACATGCGAAATACACGTTAATAAACAATGTTACGCTACACTGCTTCAGAACGCGGAATATTGGTGACTATTTATTTGAGCAATAATCGGTCGGTGACTTTGGCACAACGTGAATTTCGTCGCAGATTTCCTAGCCGTCCAACGCCTACTGGTGAAACACTGCGACGTTTAGCCGCTCGCCTCGAAGAGACTGGCACAACACGAGATGCTGCCAGGCGTGGCAGACCCCGGAGTAGCCGTTCTGCAGAGAATATTGCTGCTGTAGCCGAAGATGTCATGGAAGCGCCGTCGACATCGACCAGACGACGTGCCACGCAAATGGGTATCAGTCGACGGTCTTTACAGCGAATTTTGGTACAAATTGGGATTGGAAAACATGTGGTTCCAACAGGACGGTGCAACGGCACACACTGCACGTGCCACAACCGATATGCTGAAGGATGCATTTCCCGGGCGCCTAATCTCCCGTTTTGGCGATTTGCACTGGCCAGCAAGATCGCCTGATTTGACATTTACATGACATCATATTCTCGACTTGATGTAAAAAAAATTAAAAGACCAAATAAAAATAATCCACAAGAAGAATCAAAGTTTTTCATTTTTTTTTTTTAAATTACAGCCAAAAAACATCGGAAGGTTATTTTTGCGCCACCTTGTATATAAAACAAAATGACATCTTAGATTTTGCGCTAGAGCTGTAAACATGTTAAATGACATGTTTTATATAGATTTTAACGTGACTTTAACATGACGCTGGACATTTTAAATTTAATTTTCTATTTCAATTTCGACCACGAATTTGACATTTTTTTTGTTGAAGCTGCGCTAAAACACATGCAAAATATTTAACTTACTAAGCTAGGCAGAAAATAAGTACACTCAAAGATTGTTAACATTTACAATTCTTTTGTTAGTACAAGAATTATTATATTTTAACTAACAAAAAACATAAACAAAAATTTACATGGATTATGACACTGACATGAATAGGGTATGATTGGTACAGTATTAATTTGTTTTACAATTTAAAATAAAACTAAAATAAAACAATTTTTAAAAAAACACAACAAGTAAACATTAATATCGAGACTATCTAGTAAAATTTACTTTTTTTTATACAACAAAAAATTTTGTATTTATTTTTTTCGTTTTAAAATTTTTGGAATTTATTTCAACAGGATGGCAATTCCATTTATAAACCTTTCCGTTAATGGCCCATGTGACTGTGTGATAGGTCCAAGGAGGAGTGGCTTTCTAAACAAACAAAACCTCGGTTCTAATTTTAGTGATTAACAAGGATACATAAAAATGTTTGGAACTTTTTTAAGAAAATAGTCGCCCTTGTCAAAATAAATAAAACTGCCCGACTGTTTGCGTTTACTGAACAGCCAACTTGAGAGAGTATCTTTTTGCCACAAATGGTTCTACCTTCAAATTCAGACCAGCAGGTTTGACAGTTAGTTAGTTAGTTTAAACTGGCTCTCGATGAGAGCCATTATATTATATTATTCGGCCCATTTGGCCGAACTATTTGGGGAACTATTTCTTTACTGGCTACTCATGTAAACCATTTACTGCCGGTTATAAAGCTAAAAATGTAAGCGGGGCTGTTATTACGAGTAGGTCACTGAAGTCATTAAGAAAATAGTTTCCTAAGTGAGCCTTTCTTAAATTGGTTAGGGCAGGACAACTGCAAAGAAAGTGAGTGATGGACTCATGCCCCTCTTCATATCTGCAGCTTCTGCAGAAGTCATTGTATGGCAGACCGAGACTTTACGCGTGTCTACCTAATATGCAGTGCCCGGAGATGACATTAACGACTTTCGAGATGCTGGATCGTTTTAGTCGAAGAAGCTCCTTTGATCCCTTTGTATCCAGAGCTGGCCAGGTCAGCCTAAAAGTATCACAGTATCCTAGATGTTTCCATCCGAAACTTACTCTGCTTGTGGCGCCCGCGTGAATTATTTGTTTGGCGTATAGAAAAGTGATGCATGCACGCTGTGCAGACTTATAATATCCACGCCAGAGGAGCCTAGCCTTGCTATTTCGTCTGCTGCACAGTTCTCTGGGATGTCACCGTGACCAGGAACCCAGCAGAGGGTGAGGTTGTACTGTGCGCCTATCTCGTTAAGAGATTGATTGCAGCTTGGCTATCAATGTATATGACGATATCCCTTTGTGATATCGAATTAATCGACAGCCCCGCTGTAGACGAATAGCTGTAATTTCGGCTTGGAATTGGAAGACCCTGCAGTGTTTCAGAAGACAGAAGGAGAAGCCCAGATTCAGTTCTTGTGGAAGACCCCGGCGCCAACTCTTTCCAGTGTCTTGGAACCGTCTGTGAATATTGACAGTTTACTGACGATGTCTAATAGAAGTAAGTTAAGCATGGTTTGTAGAGCGGCGGTTGGAAATGTCCTCAATGCGCCCGTGATGCACAAGCATGACAACCGTTGAGTCTGCTCTAAGACCTTCAAATTGGAAGTTTTAATCGGTCTTATAACCGCAGTATAAAGCCAATGCATTATATTGGGTTGAAGGCACCATCTAGAGCCGATAGCCCTTTTACCAGGAGTATATAGCTACTAGGGATTTCCTAGCGAGTTTGGCAATATTTTCTGTCCATAAAAGTTTCCCGTCCAGCATCAGCCCCAAATACTTAGCGCTGCTAATGAACTCGAGTGGAATTCCTTTAAGCTTTGGGGGAGTGATAACGGGTAGCTTAACCTTCCTGGCGAATATGACTAACTCCTTTTTCGTCGGGTTAATGCTAAAACTACAACTATCGGCTCAGGAGACTAGTTTACGTAAAGCGAGTTGCAGGATGTCGGAAAGTTTTTGATCAAACTTTCCCGAAGCAAGTAAGGCGACATCGTCCGCGTTGGCAGGTGGATAGGGATTTAATTTCTTCCGATTTTCTGGGTATCGTTTAATGTCATTTCATTATTCTTTTTATGTAGGCATCTATATCCGTTATGTATAACAGTATAACCATTATATAGAATTTCATTACCAATGGTTAAAATTCATCGTCCGTAAGCTTCACTTCAAGGTAGTGAAGCCGCCTTACCAATAATCAACTTTAGTCTGGCAGCTAACACAAAGTCTCAACACTTTCCAAAATGCCCATACCAATAAACAAATTTAGTTGCCAGAATATCGTTAACTGTAGGGTTAAATGTTAATGTTGAGAAAGTCATGTTTATCTCGGCCATTAGCTAAATAAATCCACCCCAACGTCATTTTCAAGAGGAGTGTTGCCTATACAATCAAAATTAGAGTACCAAAATTGTAATAGGAGTGAATTTAAATACCCTGCATCTGCTCTGCCTGGTCCCAGATCGCGTAAAATGAAAACGATCCAACGACGTCGTTTCGATACTAGCAGTCTCTGTCTATTGTCACAGATATGATAGAGACAGCTTTAGTGAAAACGATGTCGTTCGATGGTTTTTATTTTACGTGATCTGACCCCTGTACATATCATTTTGTATTAATTAATTAGTTTTGGTAAATTGTAACATGATTCCTTATTTTATTGGTTGGGATAAAACAATGCAAATGGTTTTTGAGCCTGTTATACTATTCAAATCTACACAAAATAATAGAATATTCAATTTCTAAACACAGTAAAAAACAAAAATCGAATCGAAAAAAACCACATAATCGTATCTTTTTCTGTGGAAGTGCAATGTGTAAGCATGTGCTCTTTTCCTTAGTCGACAAAGGGATAATATAATATAAACAGTAGGTAGTATTTCAGCAAAACTATAACATTTCTTGCACTCTTTTCTTTTCTACATCCGAAAAGTATAGACCATTAAATTGGTAGACTATTCAAAGCAATATTGTACCTACATTTCTTATGCCACGTAAAACTCAACCAAATACGCAAAATGCAATGCAATGTCTAAATTGTAACCAATATTCGAATAATTCAAGTTTTATATATCTCAGTTCATATACTACTTAAATGCATACCATTTTATAGCTGTCCAACACCAGTCCCTCCAAATTCTTTGAAAGGAGGTTTTCGTTCGCTGAGAATCCTTGGTGAAACATGTTTTGTGTAAAATGGTTGATGTCGCGGCAAATGTAGTTGTAAGAATTGCCGACGACCTTAAGAACATTACGTTTACATTTTAAATAACTTTTCAAAGCTAAGTTTTTTTTAAGTGTCGATACCATTGATGCCATCTATCGGCATATAGCGACATCTCAATTATAATAACCATCTCTGTTATTCATACCTACTTTTTATTTTTATTTTTTCTAAGGTGGACAACCTGAGTAAAATTTACTCATACTCGTTACATGTGTTTTGGATAATAAAGTTATATTTTGTATAGTGAATTTGCCTGCATTTAATATAACCACACACTTATATATTCACCCCTATTGTCGTCGTCGTTTACGACTCTAAAAAAAAGCGACTGAAAATAAACGACTTTTGTCGTGGCGACGATCGACAAATGGCGTCTGAAATGTCAAAAAATGTGGATTGTATTTTTCGACGACGATCGTCGGTATTGCGTGAGGCGTTTTGCGACGACGTTTGTCATAGAAATGATACATTTCTGTCGTCGACTATTTTGCGGACGACTGTGTGATAATGTGTTAAAAAAAGTATGTGTACTTAATTTTTAGTTAACAAAAAGACAATTATAGTTATTTTGCAGAATGGAGATAACAAATAAAAGGCAATTTCTACATTTAGTGAACGAAATGCAGAAAAATATTCCTTTGGCAAAATCATTCACGAAGGCCTAACAAAAGTGAGGTTAATCGGCAATGGGACGACATAGCCTTATCTCTGAATTGTCTTGGACCATATAAATCTACGCGCTCAAGTAATGAGTTATTACACGGCGACCCTAATTAAGGCCATAAAATCATTAATATAATTAAAAACACAGAAAGCGGAAGGATGCAGTATGTACCTGGGTATCGTATTTTTGTATCCTTGCGGATGTGCCACAGGGGTATAAAAAGAGCTGCAACTGATATAGTTTGCAATAAGTTTTAACAACTGCGTGATCAAGTGTTAAAGAAAAGTTTGTGTATTTAATATTTAACTAACGAAAAGATAGTTACATATTCTTTAAAATGAAAATCACAAATAAAAGACAATTTCAACATTTAGTGAAAGAAATGGAGAAAAGGGACTAACAACAAGTGATTTTAATCGGCATATCCTTATCTCTGAATTGTCTTGGACCACCTTCGACTTCGATAGTCTAAAATACATTTAAAATCTGAAAATAATTGTTATTAACACAATGTATGCAATTTAAATTATTTCTACCACCCACTTACATAATGTCGGGCAATGGATTGGATTTGGTTCGAATTTCCTTCCTTAACTTTACCAGCACTTTTTTCTGGTTTTCTTCTACGTCACTGCCTGGTCACTGCTTTCAAAAAACATGTCACACTATTCTATTTTATTAAATAATTAACCAAGTCACAAACAAAACACCAGACCAAATATAAATTCGTCGACTGTTATGTCAAATCCATTGTGTCATAGTTTGTGGAATGTATGTGGGATGTGAGAGTTCAGAGAGTCGAGTCGTTTCAGTTACGCAATACCAAATTCCAAACGACTCGACACGACAAACGTCGCCAGTCGTTTGCGACAGACGACGACGACAATAGGGGTGATTATTTCGTGTCACTTTCATTCATATACGATATTTTATATATCAGTGCGATTTTTTTGGAAACAACGTTCCATGAAATCGGTAGAAAGTATGTTCACATATTCGTGTGATGTTTCAGTTGTTTTTATTGTGATTTGTATACTACAAACAAATTTCTTTTTGCATCATTAGCCTACGAATAATTTAAAAACGGTGTTTTTATTATAATGCAATAATATGAAATGAATTTTATTAGAACAGCATCAATTTTCGTAATTAATACAAAAGTACCTAAATGTATAGGATAACGTATTGTAAATAGTACTGAAAATAGATCCGAATAATATGATATGGCAGTACTAATTTTCGTATGAATTTGACAAAACAGCTGACAATTTGCAGATTTCCTTATTGGGGTTTCGGTTTTTCCTTTTAATAAGCGTTTTAAAGCCTTTGGGAGGAATCTTGATGGGCGAATTTAATTGTAATTTGTGTATAAATTCGTTTAAAATAATTTATTCGGCATAAAAATGAAATGGCCTTCTTTTCCGCGAAACCAAATTATATGCAATTTGAGTCCTGCTATGACAGAAAATGGAATAGATCCTAATAAAGTTGTCGCACTAGTAAATGTGGAGATCAAACTGTTTATTGGTACCATTTCAATAAAGCTATACATTTTAGTTAAACCTGGCAGTAGTCGGAATTAGGGTTTGATTATTAGTAAGGCCGAAGGAGTCCATTTACCACGGAGTAAACTTTAGGGGATTCGCATTTCGTTCGCCTCGAGTTCCCCGGAATAAGATTTTTGTTCGCCGGTGAGTTAATCTCAGAATGCTAGATTATACGTGTTCGTATAAAATGGTTAACGTCATGACAAATGCTGATCACCTGCGACATCTAGGGGAAGTAGAGTGAGCGTCAAATGTGAGAAAACATCTACTATCGGCATCTACATCCATTATGACAACAATAATGTTTTCATTTGTCTTTGGAGTTTAGAAACATTTTTTTTTTTAATTTTATGCTGTCGAAATAAAATATGTTTCGTTGTTGTTGTTGTTATTTTGTTAATCGGTAAACTGTTTACCGATTGTTGGTTTTTTTTAGACTTTTGACGCTCACTGTATATCCGAATGCATAGAGGAAGATTATACAAATTTCCTAGATGTTCGAAATATGTTTGAAAAACATCAACACAGATTGAATAAACATTGCATACTCTATGGCGTTTAATTTGTGCTGTCATTCAACGATTGCGTTCAGCTCGTTGGTGATAAAAAAAAGCAGTTGACAAACTCGAAAAATAGATTTTTTGTTGATCAACTAGACTCTAGGATCAAGAGGCTTTTGAACTATTGAATAAATTGATCAACTGGATACACGAAAGATTTTGACAGGATAGCTGACAGTAATCTGCCCGGCTGCAGTATCAGAAACGGAGAGCCTTCAAGACCTGGTGCTTATTTGTTTCGTAAGTTATGCCTATTTTTATCTAAAATAATGTGGCAGAAAAAATCCATAATCCTTAAACAGTAATTATATTTATTTGCAATAAACAAACAATTTTTAATAAATTAACTGCCATCCTGTGTATACATAATTTTACTGTTCGTTTAACCACTGACAGTATAGATAATTTCCGAAATGCTTTAGAAAGATTTACATCTAACATAACTACCTGTACAACAAGTTCTATTCTTTACAAATTTAAACACAACGACACAGTTAGATAGAACATATTTAATGAACTCATGTAGATATTACGTTATGTTCTTTACACGAAACATAAGGGTCATGCATTATAAGATAAATAGATAAAAAGTATACAGTGATACAAAATCAAAACCAACATATTTTTTTTTTTTTGTAAAAGTGAAAGATATGTTTTCTTCGTTAAATAAAAAAAAAATAAGAAAAAAATATTTACACCAAGTCCAGCTTGATCCATAAGCTGCATAGCCTGCTCAATATGTATAGTTTTTTTTATGTAATGTGTAGTGTTTTTTTATTTTATTTTTTAGATGAGAGAGCATTGGAAAAAATGAAAGTAGAAGTAGAAGTGTGTGTTTAAAATATTTTATAGTGAATGAAAAAAATTTTTTTATGGTTAATGGTTAAATGCTTAGAAAATAGGCACATTGATATTTAATTAAAAAATAAAATAAAATTATATTAATTTAGAAAAGAGCAAACAACTTTTTATAATTTATACACAGTTGCTTGCTTTGAAAAGGAAATAGATACAAAATGTATTAATTTATAATAATAATCATTCCAATATATAATTCAGACGTTTTTAAAAGCAAACAAAATTACATAATCAAATTTGACCACTTGAATTATATTATACTTCACAATTAATTTAAAAAAAAAATCCAAAATGTTATTATTTGTTATAATATAGTATACATATAATATTTTGTTCACATTTATAGTCCAAAACGGAATGCATAGTTAAATTGTAAATTGAAATTGGATATGGAACTATGAACTGTGTATTTACCTGTTTAAGGTGGTTTTTCAAAATAGTTCCCTCTGGCTCAGGAAGTCCGGGAATCTCTTCAGCTCCACCTGTTGGTGCTGATAATTTTGTCGAATCCAAATCAACTACCCAAATGTCATCTGGGAGTCTGTAATCGAGACTAGGGTTTTTAACATGAATTATCAAGATCAAGCTTTAACAAAATTGTATAACAACTTTTGGAATTGTTTGTTGAAGATATTTATATTGTAAAGGGGAAGAGGAATTGTAAGATTCTTGTTTCCTAAGTAATATATTTGTTTTTTGATCAACGGGAATAAGTTTGTTACTTTCTCCATCGGAAAAAATTTATAAAGATGTCATGAAAGACACAAGTTCCGCCGCCATTAATAATAACTACGTTATCTTCCCCAGTTATCGGTTAGTAGACACTTTCGCGTTAGTTACAACATTAGCACTAGCTTTCGTAGTTTAGAGTGGAATAAATTGGAAACTTTAATTTTTTTAAATGACATCTATTGTAAACAATGACGCAACAATTTGACTTTCAACCGTTTTAATTGGCAAATTCACCTACGCCCAATAGATGTCTCTAGCATTCTATGGAGAAATTCAAGATGGTTGCCATTTTGTTTCATTTATTTTTCGCTTGAAACCACGAATAGTGTTGGCGTCATTTTCTGTACAGAGATTGTATCTGTATGGAACTGACATTTCACTAGCTGTACATATATACCTAGTATGCCAATGTCTCCAGGGTTATTATAAGTCAAGAGTGTGAAAAAAAAATCGCGGAAGAGAGCTAACTAAGACCGAATTTGCACACATTGTCGCTTTGCGTCGTCTCCTCGAGATGGACTTGCATACTTTTTTTGGGCATACGATATTTTGTGGCAATCATTGTGTTCCTAAAATTCTTGAGACAGTGGTGCTTTCCTATAGCCAGCGGTTATTTTGGTTGGCAATCTGCGTTTCGAGAGCTAACGAAGGCCTTAATTTACTGAGCTGAATAGAAGAACGTATGACAAAACGCTACAGCTGCAAAAGGTACCAAGATATAGCTTTTTTTTGGACCAAGATTAGGGTCTATTCTATGGGAGGTGCCACAACTGCTGCTAAAAGCATGAATGTAATAAACGCTTCTACAGTTTCTGTGTCTCTGCAATAGATGGCACCTTCTTCTATGTAAGATTCTATATAATATATTGTTTATGTTGGCAGTTTGTCACTTTTTTTGTGCAGCTTGGTATGAAACTAACATTTGACTAGCAGACCATGCTCATCCACTCGTCTCAAAAAGAAAAAAAAACCAACCAAATAAATGGTGCTTTGTTGCACCAACTGTTTCATTTGTTTGCGGTATCCTCTCAACTTTCATTCTCCGATATAATTGGTTAAGGTTTTAAAACTCAAACAATTTCTCTGATCACAATTTCTAAAACGCTTTCTCCTGCCCTAACAATCTACAAAATTTACACCTAAAAATGTCCTAAAAAGGACAGCGACAACCTCAAGAGTAATGAGACAACAACTTAAATATTCAACTTGGAGCTTCCCTAAATAAAAAAAATATAATAAATCCTCCCTCCTTCCATTAGCTAAACGAATGACAAAAGAATGAAACTCTTGAAAATCAGCAGCCCTTCATCACAAATAACGCAGTATCCTGCCACCCTTCAACACCATCACATATGCACAAGCACTATACGCTGATTTGCACCCTCCATCCTTAAAACACACCGTCTGCACTCACCTGAAATTCTTTTTGTATAATAGAAATGTTGCCGGTACTCCAATAACAAAAGGAGTCGGTGCCAGGAGCAATTGCTCCGCACAACTCATACAGGTGGGCAACAACGGTATCACCGGAAACATGTACTCCAACGGATATAGCATTGTCACGAATGCCATAACCGACATCGAGAGGGCATTGTAGTCTCGCGACTGAAACAAAACTTTATTCTCGAGTATAATCAGGGTCAGCACTTTTAGGCACGTTTCCACGCCGAGTAGCTCCAGGGGCAGATGCAGCGGAAAGTCCACCAACGAGAATCTCGTATGATCTGGCAGCGCAAAGAGTAAAGGTTCGTGTACTGTTGGTGACAGCACTTCCACCTGTGTCAACGACAGAGAAGTAGTGTTACATGGTATGGCATATAAAAGTGGCTAATTATATCGGTACTTACCTCAACCCTGGTCGAGCCAGGAACTGGAACCGGCGTGGATAACAGTCTCAAGATCCATGTCTCGATTTCTTTCACATCGTGAATCACAATGGAGGGTGTAGCGTCTGTGGCATTGCCAGTGAGAACTGTCCAAACGTTATCTCTGCAAAGGAAACTCAGGATTCAAGACCATGCCTAGACCTCTTTCAAAGACGTGCTCACCTATTGACCTTATTCGATGCGCCCACCCTCTTCGGACTGGATGACTCGTTGCAGGCGTCGATTAGCTTCTTCAGTATGAACAAACACTCCCGAAACGTAGTGAAGAACGGATGATGCGAAATGATGCAAAGCGAGGTCAGCGACTGATTACGAACTTTTGTGCGTTTTCTCGAGGCCCTTGGTGACGGTGAGTGGCTACCACCGGACTCTGAGTCCGCACTCGGGGCTATCAAACCCAGTTTCGGTGGCTGCTGGATAGGGTGCGGCGTTTGATGGTGCGGCGGATCAGAGTCCCGTCGGCTAGGTACTTCACGATCTGAATCACTTGGCGCTACATTACTTCTATAGTCGCTAGAAGTAGTCAAAATACCGTAACTGTTACAGATGGTAAATCAAAAAAAAAGCGATGGATGATGCATGATCGAAGTATGTTGGCATTCTAGATTACTTGCCTGCTAAATGCGGAATCCGAGCTGCGTTCCATACTCTTGCGCCATGATTCGCGACGAAAGGCAGAACTGCGACGACCTCCACGAGCGGCCACCGGAGCTGCCGCACTAGCTGGGACATGCTTATCCACCGGTCGGTAGAAATTCACACAGATGCCGTAGCGCGTCTTTCCCGAGTCCTTGTCGGTCAATGCGAAGACAAACGACGTGGCATCCCTCACAGCGGATCCGGTCCGTCGGGGGCCGACACTCGTACAGCCCTCGGGCTGGCAAAAGAACACCATATCAAGAGGAAGGGGAAAGTCGGCATGATCCGAGGGTGGGTATCGCCTCAGCAACTCTGGCATCTGTCAAAGGAGATAGCATATATGTATTTAGGTCGCTGAACGTCTCCCTACCACAAACCTGCACTGGAGGGGTCTTATTGCCAGCGATTGTCCTAGTTGGAGGGCTGGTTCGCGCTCCAACAATTGCCAAATAGTCCACCAATCGAGGACAGAGGGACAACTTTTGTTGTTCTGCCATCCTGCTGGGATTCTTCTGTCGTCTACTCCTTCCTTAAAATGGGACGCAAACAATTTCCTTGTAGTTGTGCAGTTATGTTCGCCTCGTTTGATCTGAAAGGATATTCGAAGAACACAAAGTAGAATTAGGATGGAAATAATAATGTATCTTCGCTTTGTTTGCTGCCTGCTACACCCTAGAGATGTTTCTTCAAGATGTTATCTCTCATGTACACCTTGAGAAGACACGTTGAATCATGTCCTCAACCCAAAAATGCTTAAAAAAAAAACAAAAACAGCAAAAAGCCAACACAATACACAAAAGTTTTCCTCGATTTGTAGCCTGGAATTGGGAGGACAAAAGTTTTTGTTTGAATCCTCAAACCCACCCCACAAGAGGAGTTGATCGAGGCTGCTGCACAGAGAAACCGAAGTGAAAGTACTCAATTGCATTTGCGATAGCATTTGAGGGATTGAATTCGGAACAAAGAACAAATTGAAGACTTTGTTTGTATTGTGAAGGACGTTTTGGTAAAGTTCTTGGTAATGGACTATGTGTTGAAGGAAGCTCACTTATGCAATGAAAGAGTGTGCACCGATGGAATTGATTTTTACGAAGAAAAAGGTAACTTCACCTAAAACTTTTATTCTCAGAAGAGTTAACTAACAAAGCAGGTATGGAGATCACGGGCAGAATGCGCTGGGGGCATACTATGCACTCGCTGTTTTCATTGATGCGCTTGAGAAGCACACGTTTTTGCATAATTGAGTCTGCCTCCATATCGCATTGCATATCGAACTCACAACAGTGAAATTTATCTTAATGATTCTTGAGAGCAGAAAAGTTACAGCTGTCACAGAACTGTGGGTCAGGCGACAGAGTGATGTACTCTCCAGAACTCTGTGGAATATTTTAGTCGACTCCTAAAAGACTTAATAGGGAAGGACACCACGCTTTTGAGATAAAATGTTCGAGATATTACGTTCGATGTAGCCTTACTCGCGTTTTAAGCTAAATGGAGCTTCGCTTGAGTTGAGGTTATATAAAGGGTGTCCCATAATTCCCAAAATTTTAATTTTAAACCATTTAATAGTACAGTTATGCCAACAGAAAAAAGATAACAATGTGACAACCTGACAGTTCAGGGTTAGTAAAAATGGAGCACTATACGAAAAAACAGCCCATTTTCATTGTTGAGCAATATTTTAAAATAAAGAAAGGTTTTTCAGCTACAGTCCTCAAATTTCGAACAAAATATGGCCGTCATAGTGATTTAAAACCATCAACTGTCAAGAGAATAATTGAAAAACTCAGAGAGACTGGATCAATTGGTGATCCTAAACACTCTGGGTGTCCTGTCACAAGTCGTTCAACAGAAAAGATCAAGCAGTTCGCGAGAGTATTGCTGATAGTCCAGGAACATCAATTCGGCACCGTAGTCAAGAATTGGGCATTTCGAGAAGCTCTTTACAGCCAATTCTCACGAAAGACTTGAAATTTCATGCTTACAAAGTTCAATTGACTCAAGAACAGAAGACTACTGACCATGCAGCGCGAAGAGAGTTTGTTGAATGGATTTTGGAACAACAACAAGTGGATGCTGATTTTTCGAACAAAATCATCTTCAGTAATGAAGCTCTGTTGAAGCACGACCACCAACGCCTTGAAAGAGGAAATTGGGAGCTGTGTTAATCTAATTCAGCTACATTTATGCGAAACGGTCATAGAAAATTTCAATAAACAAATTATTAACTAAAAACCGGCAAAATGTGGGGTATTAATTTTGCGTCAGTTGAATAGAACATGCATTTAGTTTGACCGTTATCTTTGGCACGTGGACTCATATTTTTCTTTGAGTGAATTTTTTTCTTAATTTCGACTATTTAATTTACAAAAAAATAAAATCAGTGAAGAAAAAGCCATAACCGAGCTGGAAAGGCGACAAATCAAAGCTTAAAGAACGTTTGCCTATTTATTGTCAAATTAGCTAAGAAAATCGGGAGGAGCGAAACGTTATATTCATATTTTTAAGTAATGAGTCTAACAATGAATAAAACATAGAAGGCCGCAAACACAGTGTGCTTACTAAGGGGGAAAGGCGACTTATATTAAAAAAGGCGCCACATTCTCACGACTCTTTTCCAAAAATCAGAAAAAATGTGGTATCAAAGCAAGTCTCACAAATATTCTTCATATTATTTCGAATATGAAAAGACTAAAAATTAAGAATAAGTCACCCCTTAACCCGGTTCGAAAAGCGCAAGGCCTCCGTTTTCGTCGCGCACATGTGATCTGGACTTAGTAGAAGCATTGTGTGATCTTCTCAGAATTTAATTTGGAAGCCCCGGATGGCCATAGCTACTATTTCCATAACCTAAAGAGACCATAATCATTTGCACCGGGTGCATAGCAGAGTTGAAGGTATGATGGTGTGGGGGGCCGTTTCATATTATGACATCTGAAAATTAAAATTTTTGACAACCACAAGGAATGCAATGGTATGTTAAAAGAGGCCTTTCCATACTTTCATAACCTTTCTGGACTTCTGCCGTGGATCTAACAACACGATAAAGCGCTAATACATACAGTCCGGGTTGTGTAAACGAGCCCAATTGTGTCAAATTAATCTGACCGGCCTACTCACCGGATTTGAATAGCGTCGAAAATGTTTGGCAATGAATGACACCACAAGTTTATGGATCGGGACAACAATATTCGACTGTATCGAAACTAGTCCAAGCCATAGAATTAACTTGGAGCTCGATTTCGTTAAATTATTGATAGAAAACTGACCTTAGGGGTGTGCTATTCAATTGGCGCGGAGTGTACTTCCCAGCAAAGCCGTGGCGGCCATTTATCCGACGAATGACAATAGTACCTTAAAAATACGTTTTTTTTAAATCGTTTTTATTGTCATTAAGTGGTCATTCTGAAAGTGACGACCAAATGACTGATTTTAATAACTATGTATCAATGCTGTTGGAACTGAATGTCCTACGTTTATTGACAGCACGTCACAGATAAACAACGTTCCACACGTGACACTGCACGTTTTCCTACAGTGTAATGCATGTCGTATCTCGTATGAGCTGTCATGCGCCAGTTATTCGTCCGCATGACCGCACTATTGATCGAGCGTTAATCGACGTTGACAAGCTCACGAAGAAGAAAGTTTCCCGCGACCATGTGGTGCACTTTATTTTTTGTTATGGTCATACATCTTAATGCACGTGTATTTTACTTTCTCCTGAACATATTCATTATCACATTATTGTCTGTCCACTCAAGAAATTTACGTTCCATTAAAGGCTTTAATATCAGATGCCTTCATTTTGTCTTCCTCTCCGTTATTTACATAAAACCCCATTCACTATACCTTTGTCGTTGTGTATGATAACTAAATGTTATGCACCTTCATCTGCTTGACATCGCGCACTGTGTATGTATATTGTATATATCTTCACGTGAATGAGTACGCAGATGGTTGAGTTAAATTTATGCGCATATTTAATGGAATTCAATGGAATTTGTATCCGAAAAGGAACTGCTCAAAATGCGCGTCGCTATAATATTATGAGCTATTTTCAGAATTTAAATAAAATCCACGAGGGAAATTAAAAATACCACATCACGCAACTAACGGAATAGGGATGCAGTGATGTGCTGCTCCTTCAGCTTATATTCGAATCACTCGAGAACATCGCAATACGAGCAATCGCATTGATAAGGGTTATTTTCGGCATCCAATTAAATGGAAATGAAAATCCTTCGTCCCTACTAAAATGGGAGGCGTTTGTGGGTTTGTTTCCATGGAAGGCTGGAAGTGTCTCAACTGACTGGTATTGAGTTTGGACGTAGTTACTTATTTATATAACTTTAAATCACTGGTTGAATTTTTTGAGCATGCGTAGGATGTACAACGTGTATCTACATTTTGTAGTCAATAAAAGAACATCCTTTATCAGGCATCAGTATGTAGCTGTCGCTCTAGAAATATTCTTTATAACAAAGGAATCAGAATTCTTCAAACCTTAACTGTCAGAGAATCTTTCTTTCTTTCTTTTCTATTCAAATTTCGTTTAAGTAAGATATCGAGCGGATTTGATTAGATTAGATTAGATTGTAAGTCGGGAGAGCCTTCATGGGCTCTGGCACTGCGGTCTCTTTAAATGGAGCCTATTGTGCCTTTCCTGCTGAGGTCCTAGAGCCATCTTTTTACTCCGGAGACAGTCAGGAAGACAAGGATCTCGACAAGGATATTCTTTCTTAGACGAAAGAGAGGCAGACATTCCATGAGTATGTGAAGAGAGGATTCGTCACTCTCAAGACAAAGTCTATATGACCGGTGAGAGGCCAATTTGGTGAATATGTTTTTTTATGAGGCATTTCTTAGTTAATTTTTCTCCAGATTAGTAGATTTCTACTCTCTTTACTACAAGTGACTTTTTCTACATCATACTTGAGAAAATTGTACGAAACTCGCAAGCCAACACCAGGGACACAATTTTCCAAAAGTCTGTACAACTATTTGCATATGCTGACAACATTGACATAATTGGCAGAATGAAGCAAGCTGTCACTGGTGCACATTTGAAAGTATTAGCACAGAAACGTCAAAAATGGGTTTAGTGGTGAATGAGGGCAAAACAAAATATAAGCTGTCAACAAGAAGGGACACACAACATCAATAAATCGGACAGAACGTCACGATAGACAGCTAAACCTTTGAGGTGGTTAGGGACTTTGTCTACCTCGGCTCCGCTATAAACTCTGATAATGATACCACAACAAAAATCAAATGAAAATTTACACTTGCCAACCGCTGTTTCTTCGGCCTAAGAAGGCAACCTCATCATCCCCACCCTGCACTATGGCGCAAAAGCTTGGATTTTAACAAAGGCGGATGAAGATTTTCTTGGTTGATTAGGACGCAAGGACTTTGGAGGAGAAAAACAGCGAACCCTACGAGCTGTACAGCAACATCAACTTGTTCAGAAAAGCACGTATCACTCGACTAAGATGGCTAGGACATATAGAGCGAATGGACACCAACGCTCCGGCCCGAAGAGTCTTCGATTCCAACCCGGAGGGACATCGTAGTAGAGAAAGACCACGCGCATACAAGTGGAAGGGGACCTCAACCAACTTGGAGAGCGCAACTGGATGCGGTTAGCCAAGGACCGAGCTAACTGGAGAGGCGTGTTCGTTGAGGCCCAGGTTCACCCCGCACTGTAGCGCCATCTAAGTAGGTAAGTAAGGACTATAAGTGAACATCCACTTCGTCTGTACCACTGGGAAAATGTTTCGGGTTTAAAACAATCCAAAAGGTTAATTAAACCTTACTCCTACAAGGAAATCCTCAACATAAATAAGGATAGTATCAACAGGCTGGTGGGCTTTCTCACAGGCCATTGTGGCTTGAGATATCATCTTAACAAAATGAATTTGTGCCTGGAGACAGAATGCAGGTTCCTCCGAACATATTCTCTGTGATTGCCCGGCACTTCATTGGTTAAAAAAACGTGTCTTCAACAGGGAGACACGTACACCAGCAGAGCTTAGGAACTCCGCTACTAAGGATATATTGGCCTACGTTAAGGAAGTCACCCGTCTCTTAGCATAACTATATCCCTTTTCGATACAATATATCTCTTTAGGTCGCAGTGACAGCCAAATGGGCATGGAAATTTAAAAAAAAAAAGGACTAGAAGTAGGATCTCAAGTACAAAAATCTTCTAATTGAAAAAAGCTTGGAGCAAACAGATTTATTACATCATGAAGGTGCGAAATTTTCGACTATAGGAGATCAAAAACGGTATCGTAGAGGTGCGTTTATATGCCTTTGTGATGAATTACCACAACTACGTGACAACCTTCTTTGAATACTTCACGTTTAAAGGCTAAGAAATGTCTGATAATGCTCAAGCGTGCAGAAAGGATACCAATATCAAACTGAAGGAGAACAATTTTTGACAAAAGTAACAGTTAGAAAGCTTGCACTTTGCACAATTAAAAAAAAACTCTTTTACGTGTTTCATGTAAAGATCCTACAAACGATTGAAGAAGAGAAAACGATATCAATTTAACAAATAAATGCTCTTATTTTGCAGTGCAACTTTTTTCAATAATTCTTCGCACGTGCTGCTTTTCAAAACGCAAAAATGTGCACCACGTGAGTAGACATAATAGGCGCCCTCCAAAATTTGACAACATCAACACCCCACATGTTCTATGGCTTAAATTGTCATCAAAGGATTCGCTGCTTTCTCTCAGCTGGAGGCCAATTAATTCAATAAATATATCCATTTGATTGCATGTATCAAGTTGTAGTCTATCCTCACACACTTTCGCTATTTGTCTCCTTCAACCCACACGTACACTTCCATGTGCTGGATATTGGCGAATAACATCAGCACATGTCCGTTGCCCTTTCACAATTATTGAAGTTGAACCGTAAAGCTCTTAAAACTGTTGTACAGTAACGAATGTAGCGATTTAAAGACACGTTTAAACAAAAAGGATAAAATTTCTGTCTGTTTCAAGTTGGAAACATTCTCAGAATTACATTAATTATTCTGAAAATTGGTTTGAAGAAAGCTCAAGAGTGCTCTGCGTCTTAGTGTTTGTGAGGAGACACAAGTCTGCAGCCAACGCGTATTACATTGAAATCTAAAAATAAATCCTACTAAGGTCAACGAGCACTATACGAATATGCCATGGGCAAATTTGCTATTACATCCTTATATAAATTGAGTCGAAATTTTGCCGCTGGACACGAGCAGTCAGCACTGACATTGAAAGGATCGTCTTTTATGTTGTCTGGGGAACAACACACCGAAATGAGTTGGTAATTAGAATATCTGAAATATATTTACAGGAAGCACTTATTTTTTTTTCGTTCAAACTGATTACATTACGATATACTCGTGTCCTTAAGATGATAGAAAGGAGACAAATACATTACTTGTAAAATGTAAACTAGCAACCGTAAGAAGATGTAATAAAATAGACGGTAATATTAGGTGTTCACTTATTCCCAAATATTACTAACTATCGCAGAAAATAATTAGTAAGGCTAAAACAATAACCTATAGTATCGGTGGCGTATACGTAACCTTTTTTTATTTTAATACGTAACATTTTTTAAGTATCGTAATGCACTGTTCACACATCCTAGGTTATGTTAAGTTTGTGGGTTAGCGAAGAGTATCTACTCTGTGACACTCTGAGGTAAATATTGATGTATCTGTATTGGTTCATGAGTTATAGGGGCGTGGCACCCCCCATACAAGAAATGCATTTAAAATTTTATATCTCGAAAACCAATGAATCGATTGAGTTTAAATTTACATACAATCTTAGGTATTGACTCAGAAGTATTCCTGTGAAGATTGGTCAAAATTGGACAAAGGGGCGTGGCACTGCACATACAAAACAAAAACATTCAAAATCTTATATCTCGAAAACCGCCGAATCGATTGAGTTAAAATTTAAATACAATCTTAGGTATCGACCCAGGAGTATTCTTTTGAAGATTATTAAAAATTGGATAAAGGGGCGTGACACCTCCCATACAAAAAAAAACATTCAAAATCTTATATGTATTTCGAAAACCACCGAACAGATTGAGCTCACATTTTCGGATAATCTTAGGTATTGGCCCGGGAGTGTTTTTGTGAAGATTGGAGAAAATTATAGAAAGGGGCGTGGCACCTCCCATACATAAAAACATTCCAAATCTTACCGATTTCAGCGATCTTACCAAATCTGACCTATTGAGCTCAAATTTTTAGACAATGTTAGGTATTGGCCCGGGAATGTTACTGTGAATATCGGAAAAATTGGACTAAAGGGCGTGGCACCTCCCATAGAAAAAAACCATTGCAAACGCTATTCTTCGACAGTCATGGCAGCCAATGTTTGTTAAATTTGTAACATTTATATGCATTGTCCTGATAGACAAAAATATTATCTAGGCAATACGATTCCTTGAAAACCCAAATATGTTGTATACCACAGAGCATATAAAAACTGTTTATCACCGATTTAGATGAATTTGAAATTGATTTTTTTGGGGTTCGCTAGCATTTGTATAAAAGAAAAACAAATAGAACAAAGTTCAACATTCTTCGAATCGAAACATTGCGCGTAAATGGGTACAGCTAGTAAGAAAACGAGCTGACTGGAGGGCCTTGTTGGTTATGGCCATGGTCTACCCCGGTCTGTGAGCGCCATCTAAAGTAAGTGAGTAAGCGAATGTACATATCCATCCATGTGCATATCCAGCAACCAAAATTTCTACCTCAAAGGTAAGTCTGTGGAAACAGTCCTGTACAGTGTCAGTCATTGGAAAAAAGCTTAAAGAAATCAATCTAATAGCATTTTTACTTTTTTATAGCAAACGTTAAAATGCCTGCCATTAAAAAAGGGCGTTGATGCAGTAGCGCAGTGGTTAGTGTGCTGTACCACTGTGCGAAGGTCCAGGTTCGATCCCCGGAAAAACACAAATTACATCTTAAGGCTTTTTTTTTACTGCGCCACCTCTCGCGTACACGTCTGACAAACATCCGAGAGTATAACTGACCTGAAAAAGCTTCTCAATTCAGCCGTTCGGACTCGGCATACAATTGTAGGTCCCTTCCATTCGTCTCAAAAATAAAAACTCACACAAAACGAATGGTTGTGAGAAGGTAGGCCTATAGTGTATACTCGCCAGTTGCGCCAACTATTTTTTTTTTTTTTTAATGTGAAGACTGAGATTTCTGCTGCCTACAGAAGGTTACCTATGTTTCGAGTCTATGTTAACAACTCGGACTGTTCAGACGTCTAAAAATACTGCAGAAGTGCGTTACGTTTATCGCAACATAATCAATATGGCTGACGATTTGATTACGTTTCTTTATTATTATTGATGTGAGGAAAATGTGTGCTAGATATATAGTTATCTACGTTACGTAGTGCAATCGACCAGCCTAAGTATGTTTCTAAACATAGTTTCATGTATTCTATACTTTTCGATTGTACTAGCAAAAATGACGTTCTTGCCTATTCTGGCGTTGAAATCGCATAGTAGTACGATTTTAACTTTCATCTTCATAATTTAATAAACTTTCTTCCCATCTGCAAATGTGTCATATTTCATCCGCAAATGTGACGTTGATATATGTATTATAATCCATATGAATAGGACAAAAGTTAATTTATCCTCTGACACGTCAGGTTCTAAGATGACATTCAATTTGGTACATCGTACCCTACCTCATCATTCTGGTGTAATCACCGACAAAGAAGCGAGAAAAAATACCTGCTGACACTCATCAGCATAATATATCAGCATTCACACCTCTTAGTCCTGACAAGAAGACGAACAAGTGAAACCCTTAAATCCCAAATGGAATAAAATTCCCCCAGAATAAAGTCCTTTGTGTAAGTTCATTCCTCAGAGCTTCAAATGGAGAAACACCACACCGCTATTATGTTTGCAAAAGTAAACTTCAACATACCTAACTCGATGTCAAACAGTGGTGTGTCAAAAGTCACGTTGACATTTTTGATGTCTGTCAGTCTATTTGGAAAAAAATGAACTCTGTTGGGTTAGCGTACATTTTAAATGCAATCAAGTACAAAGCAATTGAATTTCGCTGTCTTGTTTGTCTTTCTATGGTTTCACTTCAAAGAGTTTGTTGTAGAACTAACACAAAACCCACAACACATCTATTCTGGTTGAAAATAATGCCATACAACGTTTCGATAGTAATTATATGGATACACCCACACACAGTCCTGACGTCAAATGATAAATTCTTGCAAGCAATTACGATTCAGGATAATATGTGTCAAACTGAAAAAAAAACGGACAACAAATGCAGCCACGAAATAAAAAAAATTCCATTTCATAAGAAAAAAAATCGTCACGGAATGTCCTTGTCACATGCAACCATTGACATACTAGTCCGCTCAGAGTGGAACCGATGAATCGGAGAAAAAAACTACGCGCGACTTTGCGTGGGTGCTTCAACTATCGTTGGTCTCAATTCAGCGTCAAATTATATACGAAACTGACGACAACTATGATGTCGACTACTGGCGGCGGCGGCGGCGACGATAAACTACGCCGCAAATCGTTTGAAGTTATTCCCTTACCCTCCACCCACTTGATGCAAGGACTTGAGTGCATTGTGAATGTGAAATTTGCAATATAGAAGTTTATTCACTTGAAGGTCAGAAGTGGTAACACAACCAGAACACATTATATTATGGCGCCTGTATAAAATGCCACCCCCCCATTGTGTGCAGGATGCGAGAGCAGTACCAACCAGCTGAATTTCCTTTCAATTTCATTTCACTTGAATGCGAATGCCAATGCCCACAAGTTGCCCTGTTGATTAAGACGAATCTAATTGAATTCTTATAAATTAATCATAGTGCGAGGCAGTGGGTGAACAAATGCCACTGGATACCAAGAGACAAATGATGGATATTTGTCTTCAACCCCTTCACCCATCCATCTGTTAATTACGTTTCTTCCACATGCGTTAATTTCATTCCTGTCAAGCAAAACTCTAGCGACCTCAAATTAAGGCAACAAAAAAAAACCCCCTATGGCCCAGCTTTTATGCATCATGCCCAGGACAATGTCCTGTAGCATTGTGGTATGCTGTCGCATCCCCTAGTATACAATACATCCCTTCAAATTCACTGGAGATGGGAATTTTCCATCTGATGCTGTGCTGGACTGGTGATGGGGTCTATGAGCGAGAGCAGAAAACATAAAAAAAATGAAAGTGTCTTGGCAGGAAAAAAGGGGGAAAATCAATGGAAAACTCACAATAGCAGTGTTGCCAGAATTAAATTTGGGCTGTGGTGTTTTCAATAATTACACTTGAATAATATTGCAACAAAGTTTGGTCTTTTCTAAAAGGTTATCTTGGTGTATTTAGGGGATTTATTTGAAAATGAGAAAAGTTCCCACAAATCAGTGATTTTACAGTTCAATAGGTGGCATTACTGATAAGAAAAGGTTTAAGGGCAATTAGCTGACGGCCATCGTTTTCTGTGATTGTTATTGAAAAGTTCAGAAAAGTTCGAAAAAACTTCTTGATTGGCGCACAAAGTTATTCCCAAGTTTACTTGGGGATAGGTCTCCTTAATTTGATCTACATTAGGGATAGCTGTTTAAATATGTCTATGGCTTCACTGTAAATGCGATAAAATTATGAAGGTAAATCATGTAAAATGAAGGAAAGCAGTTGTGTTTTAATTTTGTTTAGGCTCGATTACTAATTACAGTAGTCCTTCGATAATGTGAATTACCGATAATGTGAATTTCTCTAAAATGTGAATTGGCAAAACTTTACATTGTCATCCCTATAATGTGAACTTCCAAAATGTTCAACCTCTAAAATGTGAATTTTTTTGTAAAAGTTTTTATATTTCTCTTGTTTATCTTGCTCGTTTTGCGTGCGATATTAAGGTGCCTGTCCATTTGAGAGTAAAAATGCTGCGAGCAGCTCTCAAGCAGCTCTCGATAGCAAACTCGCAAGTGGACATAGTCTTGAGAGTAGTTCGCGGAGAGTTAACTTTTTACTCTCGAGATTCGAGCCTTTTGAAAGTCACTCGCAAGTGGACACATGTTCTGATCACTATCGGAGATTAGCTCTCAAAATTCCAACACGGTTCGTATTTTGCGAGTAGCTGTCGAGAGTCGACATGGCAGAACAATGGATATCGGAGGAATTAAATCAACTCATAGCGTTACCAATACACACTCACGTACTGGTATGGCTTCCCTTCACGGTGGTTGGAACATAGTTAGAATACATTTTAAATAGTAAAATAAATATCAAGTGGACACGGTTATGAGAGTACTCTCAGGGAATCTACTCTCAAAATGTTATCGAAGAACTCGCGAGATTAAAATCTCGAAATTATTACTCTCAAATGGACAGCCACCCGAGAGTAACTCTCGAGAGTTTACTAGTGAAAGTACTCTCAAATGGACAGGCACCTTTAAGGTGTTTCTCGCGAGTTCTTCGATAACATTTTGAGAGTAGATTCCCTGAGAGTACTCTCATAACCGTGTCCACTTGATATTTATTTTACTAGTTAAAATGTATTCTACCCATGTTCCCACCAGCGTAAAGGGAAGCCATACCAGTACGTGTGTATTGGTAACGCTATGAGTTGATTTATTTCCTCCGATATCCATTGTTCTGCATGTCGACTCTCGACAGCTACTCGCAAAATACGAACCGTGTTGGAATTTTGAGAGCTAATCTCCGATAGTGATCAGAACATATGTCCACTTGCGAGTGACTTTCAAAAGGCTCGAATCTCGAGAGTAAAAAGTTAACTCTCCGCGAACTACTCTCAAGACTATGTTCACTTGCGAGTTTGCTCTCGAGAGCTGCTTGAGAGCTGCTCGCAGCATTTTTACTCTCAAATGGACAGGCACCTTTAGGGACTAAATAACTGTTATTTATCTTTACGTTGTAAATGCAGCTGCAGGCTATAGACAGACAACAACTGCCATTTGTATAGGTATGGATGTTATATGTATGAGCAGTTCGCAGTGTCCGCCTGCTTCGTTATATTTTTACAGTTAGTTGTCTCTTGAGTGGCTCGTATTTTTTTTTACGTTTAGTGTGAAAAATAAAATCAAATACATAGTACCTAATAATGGCATCTAAAAAAAATTCAATCGATTTTTATCGATGAAAGATAAGTGCAAAATTGTACGCGAACTAGATGCTGGTGTCAAAGTAAACAATTACAGGAATAAAATTAAATTCAAAGAATCTGTTGGACCATTTCAAACAAACCGAATTTTAAACAAAATTTAACAAAAAATTGAGATTATATAAAATTATTTCATTTTCGTTTTTCTTCTGAATTGATAAATATTGAAACAGTGCTTTAAAAAATCATTTTGTGTTATTTTTAATGGATTTGAAAATCGTTTCAATCTGTTTAGTAAGTACTGAAAAAAGTTCCAGTAATGTGAATCGAAAACGCCTTGTTTTAATTAGTTCACATTATCGAGGGACTACTATAATTGGTTTTTGGAAAAGTGAAAGTGAACATGATTACGACCTTTACTGTCCATAGAATTTCAGGAAAAATTACTTTAGGGAAAGACAACACCTAAGGTTTTGCATCACAATGAGCTCGATGTTAAGAACTTAGTTTAGATTGCTAAAGATCACATTTGTCAGTTTACGTGAGATGCCTAGAACGAGAGCACGATTTTTGGACCGAACAATTTTTAATTGTAAGCAAAGTTGTTGGTTCGCATACCTTTTATAATGAATGTAGTAAGTCTCCTTAAAATTCACTTTTGAGAAGGTGTTGGAACTTGGTGCAGAGACCGTCGATTAACATCGTGTAGAGCTACTTTTTAAGCATGAATACAGCCCTGAATCCAGTTTAAGTGAGTGACTGGGTCCAATGTGGCCAGAAAGACAATCACTAACGTCTCAGATAGTGAGTGGATTTACTTGTCAAATACTGGTTGAGAAATCAGTTTTATTTTGATAACTTTCTAAGAATTTTGTGAAGCAACACAAGCACACTGCTTGTGTTTTAATAAAATATAGTTAATGGCGATTTAAATTTTTTTAATAAAAAAACAGAAAAAATAATAATTTCACTTGATAAAGATTTGAAATACAATATTGACCATTTAGTTTTCCAAATGGCAGCACTAGAGTACTAGACGCACCCGAGGGTTAGCTGTCAGAATGTCACTATAGACAGATATAACTTTGAGGTGGTTAAGGACTTTGTCTACCTAGGTTCTGCTATGAACTCAGGCACTGAGATTAAACGAAGAATAACTCTAGCCAATCGCTGTTTCTTTGGGCTAAGAAAGCAATTGAGTAGCAAAGCCCTCTCTCGAACAACTAAAGTGACCCTTTATAAGACCTTAATTATCCCAGTCCTTCTCTATGATGCAGAGGCATAGACTCTATCAAAAGCGGATGAGGCTATTCTTGGTTGTTTTGAGAGGAAAATTCTTCGAGTAATTTTTGGTCCTATCTGCATAGACGGTGAATGGAGGAGAAGATACAACTACGAACTGTACGGGTGACATCGACCTAGCCAGAAGAGTAAGGGTCCAACGACTGAGAGGCTGGGTCATGTAGAGCAAATGAACGCGAATGCTCCGGCAGGGCTGACTTTATGCGACTAAAGTTGCATTTTTCCCCTTTTTTTCTTTCTATCCCCAATGACACCACTTTTCCAAAATTGTCCGTATTTGCCCCTTTTCTGTATTTTGAAAAAATACAGTGGCCGGCATAAGTATTTTGACAAAACTAAAGTTAATTCTGCTCATAATTTGAACTTACTTCATGTAAATTTTGCCATCAATGGAAAGGTCATTTAAGTTCCGTTTGAATGATACAAAACTTTCCTTAACTTTAATATAGCTACTTTGCGAAACTAGTTCACAAATAATTGGGATCTGAATGCATCCTTTTTCTATCAGCTATTGTCCTATTGTCATAAGTTTAGCCATATAGCCATAACTTCCATGTTCAAGGCACAATAAGATAGAACGAGAGGAGAATATGCGTAAGCCATTTTAACTTTAGTGAATTTAACTAGTTTTGCTTTTTTTTTTGTGTGCCATTTGTGGGCAGATTAGTATTGCCCCTTTTTGTATTCTAATCCCCTTTTTTTTGCGACTTTTTCAAAATCTTCGAAGTCAGCCCTGTGCTCCGGCCCGAAAGATTTTCGAATCCACACCCGAGGGAGGACGCAGTAGAAGAAGACCTCGACTCAAGGTGGCGCACGCAAGTGGAAGGGGACCTGAACCAACTTAGCGTGTGAAACTGGAGACAGCTGGCCAAAGATCGTGTTGGCTGGAGACGCTTGCTGGTTGAGGCCCGGGTCCATCCCGGACTGAAGCACCACCTTAAGTATAAGTAAGTAAGAGTGAGTCTTAATTCGGCCCAATATGTAAAGTTACTATGTTGCAGCCTTTTTTGACATCAGAGTTACAGTAAATACAGGAGGATAGAGCCACCTGTTGTACCTCAAATGTATTCACACCGGTTGTGACAGAAATATTCCCCAATAAATCTATTTTTCCGTATATGTGGGGACATTGCACGACCTCCAAAGGGCTCAGACTTAGCTCGAATTGGACGATCATACGAAAATAAACCGCTCTTAGCCAGCAATTTCGGTGACCGCAAGTGTCGGCGTGTTCTCCAAAATGTATAATGCACAGTAAAAGAAGTTAAAAGAGGACATCTCGACGATATTATTTTTAAAATTTATTTTTCTCGGATGTTTGTCAGACGTTCGCGAGAAGTGGCGAAGTAGAAATAACCTTAAGATGTAATTTATGTTTTTCCGGGTATCGAACCTGGGATCCCTCGCACACAGTCCAGCACACTAACCACTGCGCCACTGCGCCCAAATGCTGTCATGCGGCCTTAAAATCGACAAACAAATGGTGGGTATCGATCTGAACTTCTTCGGGTTTCTCTAGGAACAGCTGTAGTGTGAATATTTAGTTGTGGACTTGTCGGGCTTAAAATCCCATTGGTAGGGCTCAAGCTTGTACTATGTTTCTGAATAACTTAGATTCATGTCCTCGGGTGATATTGGAATTGCCTTTCATTCGTTAATTACGGGGCCCTACTCTGTGTTTCGTTCCGAAAGTCAATCCTATTCGAGATTTCTTTTCGCTCCGCTTTTGATCGTTCCGCTGTAACACTTTCGAGTTTCGAAATACAAAAAACAATATTTCGAAAATATTATATTAGATACTAAATTCCGTTTTATTGTCGAGTTTTGATTTATTTGCTTTAAGATATGTCAAATCAACAACTCAGGAACTATTTCTGTTACCGCATTTGTTGTAGAATAAGGTATTTCGTATTTCAATGCGTTTGACATTCCGCTTTCGAAATAAGGAGTACAGTAGTAGTAGTAGTAGTGCCCCTGGATCTATTATCGTATATGTATTCACCTGTTGCCCAATATGTGCATATACAAACACGCCATGTAGACCGAATGACCATCACAAATGGACATAATAGATGTCTGAAGTGGTCCTTGTCCTACATCTCCGATTCCCTATTCCTTTACAATAACATTTAAAATGAAAGTGAATAAAACGTCCGCATCGCAATTGTAACGTTATTAAAATTTGAATGATCAGATGAATCGATGTCGTACGTGTTGTGAATAAATCACTAGCGGTAGAAACAGAATAAAACCAAATTCCGATACCGGCATCAAACATCCGATCTAGCCGTGAACGTAACACAATACCACAGATGACTCACACGGCTTCAAATTAGACCGCCCACCTCTTAGTAACCCTTATGACCCTTGCACTACAGGCCACACAAAAGGTCAGTCCGGGCTAAGGTGGGAGGGTGTTCGGACACAAAGCAGCTTCAGGCATGCTAGTCGGGCTCCGTCCTATGCTCGTCGGAATGGGGGGGGATCTTGCTACCTTATTTGCCGAACTGTGTTACTTTTATTTTCATGCCTGTCTCTAGGTGGAGTTTGAGAAAAAGATTTAAAGAAATAGAGGCTCGAAGCTGTCCTGAGAATCTCTAACCGTCTGTTGCGTTATCCTAAAATTGTATTGTTTTCCCACGATTCAAGTTTCTTTCCATGATAAAAGAGAGAGAGCTAGATGGGGATGCTCCCTCTGAGTGTAACCCACCCCTATGGCGGTAAATGATCAAACAGGAGACCAATACCAACCACCTTGGTGACTAAGCCACTCAAATACATTAATTAGTCACCCCTATGTAACAGGGGGTCAAAGACCCCTAAAGAATCTGATCTAAAGAATCTGATCTACTATCAGAGCACACTTACACTGTTCACATCACATCCGAGAATAGAATCTTTAATGACTATTCATCGTGGTTAGCCGTCGAAAATCTGACAACATAGTGGACACTGACAACCTTTCGAGAAAAAAAACTACACACCGAGAGAATCCGTACCCAACTCAAAAGATAAGACCATATCGTACATTTCAAGTACCAAATTGATTTTTATTGGTCAGGGAATCAAACAAAAATAATCTTAAAATCTAGTAATTCAATTTCAGGGAATATTTAAAATATTAATTTACAAAGATAAATAAATGATATTTAATTATGAAGGGACAATCTGGGACCATATATTATTGTACTATTATTTGTGAGATAATTATGCAACGTAATTATGTTGTTTTCTTACAAAAAAAAAAGAATTGTATATAGATATATTCGTTTACTCTAATTAAATTTCGTTCAGTTAAATCAATTCAAAGTGGTTTGACTTACCCCAATTTACCAGTAAAACTACGCGGATTTTCTTCAGCAGGGGTGGATGGTGTGCACATCATCGTCCTTCTGGTCGCTAGATGATCAATGGTAGGCGCTAGCTAGTTTCGCGAAAAGAATAATTAGCAATTCAATTTAATTGAACGAAAAGGGACTTTCTCACTTCTCACATAAAAACATTTCTTTTCTTTTAATTCTATTTTTCTTATTTTTATTTTTACGTTAAGATTGATAATATATCTCGATTTAAAATTTTATATTATTTGTAATTGGCCCAATAAAAAGGATAGGAGGGGGGAAGGTAAATATTCGGAAAAAATGACCGCTTGGTTCCGCGGGAGTTGATGGCGCATGTAGCGAAGTGTCTTGCTGCTGTGCTGCACTGGTTCTTTCGGAATTCTGGCTGCTTCGATGAGATGAGGCTGCTGCAGAGGTACTGATGCGGGGGTGAAGTTGGCAAGCCCGAGATCGACGATAGGATGACGTTGATTGTCTCAAGCGCTGAGATGGCAATCCCTTTTAGGACGTCACGTCGTGGTTTTGGAATTTTTCGGGGCAATTTTAGAGCAACCCGTCCACAGACGACTACTGGTCTCACAATGTCGAGTAGCGAGCACTTGTTTTGCCCAGTGTGACGGCAGGCTTGGCAAATCGAGATGATGGTGGTGGTGGCTTTGTTGACGACAGGCCACGTGATAGCGTCTGGTGGCTTTGTGGACGACAGGCCACGTGATAGCGTCTGGTGGCTTAGAGGACGTCAGGCCACGTGATATCGTATGGCTGTGGTGACGCAGTAACGTTGGACAGCGCAATTTGCCGACAGGCTAATTTATCGGACGATGAAAACGCTGGCGTGGTTGTGGAGTTTGTCGCGGTGATTTAGGAACACAGAGGTGGCGGAAAGGCAGTTTTTTTTTCTTTTTGGGTGTCACAGGTCAAACAAAAGTTGCGTTTTGGCACTGCTGAGGCACTGAACACTGATATTCTCCATATGATGAACGAACTGGACACGATAGGTAGTAACGGAATTAAAATTGTCGGTACGGCGATTAACCTTTTCCGCGTACGATTGTTCTCGACTGTACTTTTACCAAACGTTTCCAATAACGAATCCGCGCACGCACCAGACCACACGTCTGCACTTGATCTCGCTTAACCATCGACTCTCTCTTCAATCAAGCTACCCGGCTTTGTTCGCACCATAGCCGACGCCGTATTCAATTTTTTCTCACCAATTGCAACTGCTTCTGACTATGGAAAAGTACTGGCTCAATACATAGCCATCACGCCACATCGTTATGCCAAGAAAACCAGTCATAAAAAAAAACATAAGTACCGCATACTGCAAGATATGAATCCAGCTGCCAGCACAAAAAAAATCCCCATACAGACGACCAAGTCGCATTGTATGCCTTTAAACGAAAACGCAGGGGTACCGACCAGTATACCTATAGCTGGTGGTAGTTTTATTATTATCACTCTCGTATTTACTTTACCTCTCCTCATGCCATAACCATAACCACCTCGCTCTCCTCATAAGAATTACTACAATACCTATTTGACCATTAAGCTCCAAAAGCAGAACAAATTCCCGTCAGAGATAATGGTAGATTTTGCTAGCTGTGGCATGAACCTTCCTATTCTGAGACATGAACCCTCATGGGATAATTAATTTTCCCATACGATAATGCTAGTATAACAGCTTTCATTCCATCATAGGAACATTATCATGAGATTGAACCATTTGAATATTTTTACTTTCGGAGTCCGAAATTCGGATCTCTCACTTAGGAATTAATCGTTGCTAATGTCGAGGTTCATTAATGACGTGGTTGGTCAGAACAGGGTGAAATTCAACCAGAGAGGGCAAATTAATGCAAATGCGTTTCCTACAAAACTTGTCGCTTTTGCAATTGCAAATGAGCACAAGCGATAAGAAAGAAACGGCTGAATTATTTCTACTCCTAGAGAAACTATCCTACCTAGCAATTTCTCCAATCAAATACGTAGATCTTTTACATGGAAAACTCCCATGCGTTTTCCTTTCATGTCTTGTAAATCGTAAAGATTACCACCCACAACTTTTCGTACCTGCATTTTCAAAAATTTAGGGCAAAGTTTGGCGTTCAGTTTCTTCGATGCATCGCTGAGAATGAAATTTCTTTTATAGACGATATCTCCTACTTTAAATCTTCGGTTAGTACTTCGGAGATTATATACTTTCTCATAACTTTCATGAGCATCTGCCAAAGATTTCTTCAAATGCGCGTGCAGAATGTTCATCTTATCCTGTTTTGGTAATACATTTAGATTCGAGTTGTTTAGGCCGTTAAGATTTCGGAGAAGATCATAGGTCGAGCCATGTTCTATCATGGTTTGCCCGAATAGAGCTTCATACGGAGAAACTCCTATAGCTGTATGAACAGCTGAACGCAATGCACAACCTATGGAAGGAAGCTGTTCATCCCATCGGGTTTGATCAGTCGAAAGGTAAGTCCGAATGGCTGCTAGGATAGAGCGATTAACACGCTCACTTGCGTTGGCTTGTGGAGCATACGAAGCGGTTTTTATATGGCGGATGCCAAAACTAGATACGAATTTACTAAACTCTCGACTGGTAAATTGTTTGCCGTTGTCTGACAGTATTGTTTCAGGTACGCCAAAGAGTAAGAAGATATGATCTCGTAAAAATCTGGCGGTGTTTTCGGTGGTCGCCTTTTTAAGGGGCTGCAAGAGCACAAATTTAGTCAACTGGTCTAGTGCTATGAAAATATGGGTATTGCCGGACTTCGAACGGGGATACGGACCCAAAAAATCTATAAAAATATGTTGAAAAGGACGTTCAACTACAAAAGCCTTACCCATAGGAGTACGTAAAATCGAGTTAGGAGCTTTAGAGGATTTACATTCTTCGCACTCATTTATAAAGGTTTTTACTTGCGAGGCCATATTCGGCCAATAAAAGCGTTCGCGCAGTCGGTGTAATGTTTTGGCTATACCACCATGCGAAGCTCGAGGTGGGCGATGAGCTAAGGATATCAGACGTTCGGTCAACTGCAATGGGACCCAAAGCTTCCAAACCAGATCGTCTTGTAAGGGGTGCCCTGGGCTGGATTTAACCTTTTTATATACAAACTTGCTGGAAACAGTAAGGTCAGGAAGTTGAGTCTGGTTTCGCTTGACTGTGTCGATGATTTTACCATATTCCTCCGAAGTAAAGCTTGGATCGGAAAGATCTACGTGCAGAGCACTTGAACATGGGTCTTTTGACTTTGATATATCCACATTTACTGAATCCAATCCGTATACTCGGGACAAAGCATCGGGTACCACGTTAAGTGAGCCCTTTCGATGTTCGATATCAAAGACAAAGCTCTGTAACTTTAGGCTCCACCGAGCCAACCTTTCGTCCAAATCCTTTTTGTTCATCAACCACCTCAAACTCGCATGGTCTGTTATAATTTTGAACTTATGCCCTTCTACATACGCTCTAAATTTTTGTACGCCCATAACCGCAGCGAGGCATTCGCGTTCGGTTACGCTGTAGTTGCGTTGTGCCGCGTTTAGTTTTTGGGAATAGTAGAAAATTGGGCGTTCGGCCCCTTCCTCGTCACACTGACATAAAACACAACCTATTCCGGTCGCAGAAGCATCACACACTATTACAAATTCTTTATCATAATCTGGATTAACTAAAATTGGCGCTGTGGTCAACATGGCCTTAAGTTGATTGAAAGAGTCAACCGCTTCGTCACTAAAGTGAAATTTTACACCCTTTTTTAGAGAGTTAGTAATAGGTGTGGCTATCGATGCAAAGTCTTTTACAAACCTCCGGTACCAACCAGCCATACCCAGAAATCTGCGTACCTGGCGTGGAGTTTTTGGTACCGGGAAATCGTATATCGCTGCAACCTTCTCGGGATCTGTTTTAAGACAACCTTCTCCTACGACAAACCCTAAGTATTTCAGTTGACGGAAACAAAATTTGGACTTCTGAATATTAATTGACAAACCCGCATCTCTCAATCTATTGGCTACACAAGTCAACATGTTCAGGTGTTCTTCGAACGTTCGGGAAACTATCAGTAAGTCATCCAAGTAGACAAACACATTTTCTCGCAATTCGTGAGGTACCACTTTGTCCATTAATCTGCACATGCGTTGTGGAGCATTGCAGAGGCCAAAGGGCATCACTCTAAATTGGTAAAGCGGCCTTCCGGGGACGGTGAACGCGGTTTTCTCCCTTGACCTTTGCTCCAGCGGTATCTGCCAAAAGGCATCTTTCAGATCCACACTTGAAATAAAGTGTGTATCCGAAAGACGTCCCAGCAGCCCCTCAATATGAGGAAGTGGATACGCATCCTTCACAGTGACTTGGTTCACTTTTCGAAAGTCCAAGCACAATCGGTTCTTACCAGGCTTACGTATAAGTACGACTGGTGAGCTCCATGCGCTTGAACTTTCTTCTATGATCCCCAAGTCAAGCATGCGATCCAGTTCCCCATACAATTGGGTTTGTACCGCCGGAGAAACAGGATAATGCCGCTGTTTGATGGGTTCAGCGTCTCCGGTGTCTATTATATGTTCCACTAAGTTTGTCTTACCTAGGCCAACTGTGGCAAAGGAGGGGAACAAACTCGTGGTTTGCCTTAGTCTACTGGACTCCTCGGGTGACAATTTACAGAACAGTTCATTACTTGAACGATCAGGATGATTAAACGCTAATTCAGATATTAGATGGGGAGCTATCTGAAATTTCTTCCAAAAATCAACCCCTAAATATAAAGGTTGCTTTAGGGAAGGAACTAGGAAAAGGGTCAGCTGCCTCACAACGCCTTTATACGTAATGTCGATGGTAGCTTGTCCTATTACCGACTGATTTTGGCCGTCAGCCGTTTTAACTATTGACTTGAATCTTTTGACAGGGATGTTATTATCTTGAAGGAGAGTGCATCCCTCGATTCCTAGGCAACTTACTGCCGCCCCACTATCTAAAAGTCCCAAAATATTCTGCCCGAAGACATTTACCATTGCATAAGGACGTGGATCATGCTCAGGACTGCAGAGGGTAGTAGCTGCGATGGACTGATAAGAGTGCTTCTTCTTGTTAAACTTGTCGCGAAGACGAAGTATCTTTTCCGATGGATAATTGGGTGGGCTGTTAAATATTCTACTTCTGGTGGCATAGTAATTCTGCACCCGGTCATGTAAGGTTTTGACAGAGGTGTTCTGATTTAGAGCTGGCTGAGGGGGAGAATCTAAATTTCGTTTTAGAATCGCAAATGGCGGAGCACATGGTGGAAGAGAGGGAGTTGGGCTAGAGGTACTGATATTTGAATTTATTGATGAGCCGGGTTTCTTTCCTGCGAACAAATCACACCGGCTTGTGACCTGCTCTGTCGCGCGTTTTCCGAGCACCTTGAACATTTAGGAGTGGTAGTGTTTTCCTTTCCACACTTGAAACAAAATAGGTTTCGTTGTGGACTATCACACTCATAGAAGGTGTGGCCAACCAGCTTGCAATTCCAGCAAGTAAGACTGTGTTGGTTCCTACGATTTTCCATAGCGTCAACATGGAAGTTTAAACCACTGCAGGAGGGTTCCTCTTCACAAACTTCTAACTCACTAACATGGCGTCTAACTACTGGAGCTTGCATAGCTCGAACTCTAGGAGGCTCATGATCGCTGAGATATTTTTCTATGGTGCGACACACATACACCATCTCAGGCAAGCTGCTTGTATTGAATGTTATGAGGAGCTCTCCCATACGCTTACATACGTTCTGCTTTATGATTTCTATAATCTCTCGGTTGGGTTTCGGAATTCTCAAACGGGTATTTAACTGTAATATCTCATTGTAGAAATCATCAAAGGGTTCTGAAGAACCTTGACGTCTATCCGACATTTTTCGAGATAATTCGGAATCGGTTTCTAAGCTGCGGAACTGTTCTATTAGGGAATTCTTAAGACTGGGCCAGTTAACATTTGGGTTGGACTTTAAATAGACCCAAAACCAATTTTCTACTGGACCGGTGACAAACTGGTGAAAATTTAAAACTACTTCCTCCCATGAAGCTCCATACCCTTCTCTGACTCGCTCTAACCGAAAGAGAAAGTCGTCCACTGTCATCTTTCGATTATCGAATTTAATGCCCCACTTATGGAAGTTGTGGGCGCTCGAAACGTTCGATAAAGGAGATGGTAATCTATTCACGACAGTTGGAGTTATGGGCTGGTTCAGATTCATATTGTTTAATTGAGCAATAAAATTGTCTAAGTTCTCGCTTCGCACGTTGGGGGGAGGTATGGACATGTCAGGTAATTGCGTGGGGAAGGCCGTTTGTGGCTCAGACGAGTGTTGTACAGCTACGTTTGTAGGAGGTGGAATCCTAGGCGGAGTCTGGGAGTTCAATAAATCTTGGAAAAGAAGAGTAATGTCATTTCTGGTGGTGACACGATTCTTCTCCAATTCCTCTCTGATCACTCTTAAGTCGTCAGTGCGACTCAACCCAATAGTTGCTGTAACTACTTCTTGGACATACTGGGCCATATTGTCTCTTTCGTTATTTTCGGCTTCAACTTCCACATCAGACTCATCGTGTTCTTCCACGTGGCGTATATCACAACGAGTGTCATCGAGTAACGCGCGAGCTTCGCTTGAAGTAGAAGGAACAGGATTGTTAATTGAAGACCGGGCTTTAGCCTTCGAGGCTTTCGCTCCCGGACCTAGGGATAAACGGGTATCCTTTGTCTTTTTATCCTTCTTTGGACGTAGGAATCTATCCGAAGACAAATTAGGATTCGACATGGTGTTGTTAAAATTTGTATGAATTCAAAAGATAAAAAACTGTCAGTATTGAAACTACTAATAAAACTAATCAAGGGCATAAAATCTAATCTAAACAAAATTCGATTGTTTTTCATTCAAAATAAAATAATAACCAACAATAAAATTTTCGCAATTTTAGATTGGGTAGGTAGTTGTTAAGTAAGTACAATTTCATGAATGGTACGGATGTGATGTTTTCGTGGTGTGTGATGATTGGTAGACTAATATTTTAAAATGGAATGAAACAAGAGTGTTATTTGGATGGACGTTCGCTTTCGAATGTTACGAGATTGGTTTCAATATAAACATGTCATATGACAGTGTTACGGTTCAGCTTTCAATGGAATAAGAAGCTCGAACAAGCGCAATACAACGGTCATAAGTCTGGGTAACATGCCCTAACTTATCGGATAATGCACCTTACTGAATTACCAAGATTTTGAATATGGCTCGTTCATAAAACAAAAACATCCTTACGAACGCTGATAAATTTCTATAGACTTAATACATCTTATTCGATCAGCTTATGATCATCAACTTTCAGATCTTTACAATCAAAGAAAATACGTGTGCTTAGCAACAGTCATAAATCAGGAACAATATCACTAATCTACCGGACAAAGCAACAAAATCTTCTATGAGATAAAGCAATAGCAGAGGTTCTGATGAAATATGGGTCGTAATTCCAAATACAAGGCCAAACTCAAAGCCAATAGCGCTTCCAGCACGTGTATAAGTAACAACGCCATATCACGGAACGGATCAATTTTACCTAAATGGCAGCAATGACGTTAGTCTGGGCAAGTCGCCACGAAGAAAACGGACAACCACAAAGGAATTCAAAGGATCCTGATGTTAATCCCAAAAAAAAATAAAGCTGGAACAACTTGAGAGCAAGCTCGATCAAGAGTTCGAAAGATAAAAAGTAATATAAACCTTAGAAAGTATAATAGAATCAACCATATTTTAGGACAACGACGTCTTGCCACAAAATTACTAAAAATATCTAAACAGATATAAATACAAAACTCGCTAGTTTTAGGACAACTTCGGCCCCACGTTGGGCGCCAACCTGTAACGTTATTAAAATTTGAATGATCAGATGAATCGATGTCGTACGTGTTGTGAATAAATCACTAGCGGTAGAAACAGAATAAAACCAAATTCCGATACCGGCATCAAACATCCGATCTAGCCGTGAACGTAACACAATACCACAGATGACTCACACGGCTTCAAATTAGACCGCCCACCTCTTAGTAACCCTTATGACCCTTGCACTACAGGCCACACAAAAGGTCAGTCCGGGCTAAGGTGGGAGGGTGTTCGGACACAAAGCAGCTTCAGGCATGCTAGTCGGGCTCCGTCCTATGCTCGTCGGAATGGGGGGGGATCTTGCTACCTTATTTGCCGAACTGTGTTACTTTTATTTTCATGCCTGTCTCTAGGTGGAGTTTGAGAAAAAGATTTAAAGAAATAGAGGCTCGAAGCTGTCCTGAGAATCTCTAACCGTCTGTTGCGTTATCCTAAAATTGTATTGTTTTCCCACGATTCAAGTTTCTTTCCATGATAAAAGAGAGAGAGCTAGATGGGGATGCTCCCTCTGAGTGTAACCCACCCCTATGGCGGTAAATGATCAAACAGGAGACCAATACCAACCACCTTGGTGACTAAGCCACTCAAATACATTAATTAGTCACCCCTATGTAACAGGGGGTCAAAGACCCCTAAAGAATCTGATCTAAAGAATCTGATCTACTATCAGAGCACACTTACACTGTTCACATCACATCCGAGAATAGAATCTTTAATGACTATTCATCGTGGTTAGCCGTCGAAAATCTGACAACATAGTGGACACTGACAACCTTTCGAGAAAAAAAACTACACACCGAGAGAATCCGTACCCAACTCAAAAGATAAGACCATATCGTACATTTCAAGTACCAAATTGATTTTTATTGGTCAGGGAATCAAACAAAAATAATCTTAAAATCTAGTAATTCAATTTCAGGGAATATTTAAAATATTAATTTACAAAGATAAATAAATGATATTTAATTATGAAGGGACAATCTGGGACCATATATTATTGTACTATTATTTGTGAGATAATTATGCAACGTAATTATGTTGTTTTCTTACAAAAAAAAAAGAATTGTATATAGATATATTCGTTTACTCTAATTAAATTTCGTTCAGTTAAATCAATTCAAAGTGGTTTGACTTACCCCAATTTACCAGTAAAACTACGCGGATTTTCTTCAGCAGGGGTGGATGGTGTGCACATCATCGTCCTTCTGGTCGCTAGATGATCAATGGTAGGCGCTAGCTAGTTTCGCGAAAAGAATAATTAGCAATTCAATTTAATTGAACGAAAAGGGACTTTCTCACTTCTCACATAAAAACATTTCTTTTCTTTTAATTCTATTTTTCTTATTTTTATTTTTACGTTAAGATTGATAATATATCTCGATTTAAAATTTTATATTATTTGTAATTGGCCCAATAAAAAGGATAGGAGGGGGGAAGGTAAATATTCGGAAAAAATGACCGCTTGGTTCCGCGGGAGTTGATGGCGCATGTAGCGAAGTGTCTTGCTGCTGTGCTGCACTGGTTCTTTCGGAATTCTGGCTGCTTCGATGAGATGAGGCTGCTGCAGAGGTACTGATGCGGGGGTGAAGTTGGCAAGCCCGAGATCGACGATAGGATGACGTTGATTGTCTCAAGCGCTGAGATGGCAATCCCTTTTAGGACGTCACGTCGTGGTTTTGGAATTTTTCGGGGCAATTTTAGAGCAACCCGTCCACAGACGACTACTGGTCTCACAATGTCGAGTAGCGAGCACTTGTTTTGCCCAGTGTGACGGCAGGCTTGGCAAATCGAGATGATGGTGGTGGTGGCTTTGTTGACGACAGGCCACGTGATAGCGTCTGGTGGCTTTGTGGACGACAGGCCACGTGATAGCGTCTGGTGGCTTAGAGGACGTCAGGCCACGTGATATCGTATGGCTGTGGTGACGCAGTAACGTTGGACAGCGCAATTTGCCGACAGGCTAATTTATCGGACGATGAAAACGCTGGCGTGGTTGTGGAGTTTGTCGCGGTGATTTAGGAACACAGAGGTGGCGGAAAGGCAGTTTTTTTTTCTTTTTGGGTGTCACAGGTCAAACAAAAGTTGCGTTTTGGCACTGCTGAGGCACTGAACACTGATATTCTCCATATGATGAACGAACTGGACACGATAGGTAGTAACGGAATTAAAATTGTCGGTACGGCGATTAACCTTTTCCGCGTACGATTGTTCTCGACTGTACTTTTACCAAACGTTTCCAATAACGAATCCGCGCACGCACCAGACCACACGTCTGCACTTGATCTCGCTTAACCATCGACTCTCTCTTCAATCAAGCTACCCGGCTTTGTTCGCACCATAGCCGACGCCGTATTCAATTTTTTCTCACCAATTGCAACTGCTTCTGACTATGGAAAAGTACTGGCTCAATACATAGCCATCACGCCACATCGTTATGCCAAGAAAACCAGTCATAAAAAAAAACATAAGTACCGCATACTGCAAGATATGAATCCAGCTGCCAGCACAAAAAAAATCCCCATACAGACGACCAAGTCGCATTGTATGCCTTTAAACGAAAACGCAGGGGTACCGACCAGTATACCTATAGCTGGTGGTAGTTTTATTATTATCACTCTCGTATTTACTTTACCTCTCCTCATGCCATAACCATAACCACCTCGCTCTCCTCATAAGAATTACTACAATACCTATTTGACCATTAAGCTCCAAAAGCAGAACAAATTCCCGTCAGAGATAATGGTAGATTTTGCTAGCTGTGGCATGAACCTTCCTATTCTGAGACATGAACCCTCATGGGATAGTTAATTTTCCCATACGATAATGCTAGTATAACAGCTTTCATTCCATCATAGGAACATTATCATGAGATTGAACCATTTGAATATTTTTACTTTCGGAGTCCGAAATTCGGATCTCTCACTTAGGAATTAATCGTTGCTAATGTCGAGGTTCATTAATGACGTGGTTGGTCAGAACAGGGTGAAATTCAACCAGAGAGGGCAAATTAATGCAAATGCGTTTCCTACACAATCCATCACATACTCGTATATATACCACAAAATGACCAATTTCAAGATTATACTACCCGTCAGAAAAAGAATCCTTCGTACCGGAATAAATATAAATTGTGGTTGCTAAGGAGTGCCAGCCAACAATAGACCATTAACTCTTTAATATCCAATATACTTCTCCTTCTAAGCTCATGGATTCCGATAACGGCAGTCATCTGAAAATGAGGTCACTTAAATAAATCCTAATCATCTCATCAATCGTCAATCGCCATCAGATACTCGCAAAGTCCACTTTAACCTCAAATTAAGAGCAACACAGAAAATGTATCCAGTATCCACCCGAACTCATCTGGCAACACTTGATTTTTTTATTTTATTTTATATTTTAGTGAGCAGTCCACACGGTAAAGGTGTTGTTGTTTTTTTTTTCTTACCATCTCTAACAAAATATTCTACCCTTCTTATAGCCTTCCGACCAAGCCCCCCAAAAGACCAGCCCTACAATCTATTTTCAGTGGTTCACTTTTCCCAAGTATCACAGAGAGAGAGTGAGAGACAGTGTTTGTGTATGTGTGTATTTAAGTTTCCCGTACGGTACTAGAATTCTACACAGCAAGGTCATTGGAAAAATCGTTAAAAGCGACGACGAAAACGTCCACGACGGAGAAGACACGGTGCCAAATCAAATATCTGTTGGCCCACTGCGATATGGTATACACACACTTTCATTTACAACTGAAAAAAAGGGAACAAAATGTTACAAATTTTCCTCGTCTTCTGCAGGATTGCCTAAGACAAAAAATCATCGATTACTTATAGAAGTTTTTTAAAAGGAAATCCTTTGAAACACTACTTTTCAACGTTAAAAATTTTGTACATCAAAATGGCGCTTACCAAGGCATTTTTGTTGTAGATTTAGATTTGGTTTCCATTTTCTCCTCGGTTCAGGTGTTTAAAACAAAAAAATTCAAGGAAAATTTAGAAGCCCAGCACTTAAAACACTTTTCGCAGGATAGTGCGATACAAAGGAAATCAATTAAATTACTTCATGTAGACAAAAAACGGCACTCAATCTCTGGCAGATTTTCTTTCACTTTTCTATTTTCTTTGCACTTTGCACTTAATGAGAGTTTTCCGATTTTTTTTTTATTTTCAATTTTCCGAACTTGTCTACCATAGAGCTTACCAATAACTGATAAAAATATTCCCAGTTGGAAAATGTCTAACCTCAGCTTCTGTCCTAGCTGGATTATGGAGAATGAAAGCTTTGTCGTGTATGTAGTAGCATGGTAAGTTGAAGTTCATGTGGTGATAAGAAGTTATGCACCACGGGGAAGAGTTGTGTCAAAGTGACGGATGCGTGGTGAGATTCGAATTTTTTTTTTTTTGTGTAAAGCTTTTGAAAGAGGGATAATGTAATGTATACAAGAGAGAGAGCGTTGCAGTGATAAGAAATCATTACCATAGTTTGGTTCGGCGTAGAAAGAGGGTTGCTTTTGGTCGAGGAAGAGATTTTAAATGCAGATTAGGAGGATTATTGTGATTGGTGACTACTCACATAATACTGTCTGACTGAAATTGGGTCAAATGCAAGAAAGCATGTAACAATGGCCTGAAAATAGGTGGGACAAAATGCAGGGTGTTCACTAAAGGATAAAGGTCTGTAATCGTGGATAGCATTATTTTATTCAGAAAATTCGAGAACTGAAAGTGTAATCGATAGTTTTCCATATGACCTTCCACTTGTTGAGTTAGATTGGGAGTATATGCTTTGAACCAGGTGTATGGTTAAAATGTGGGCATAGGAAATCGGCCGGATGAGATTTTATGGAGATGTTGGTATTTTCAATTTAATGCAGAAGTCTGCTAGCAATAGCGTCACAGTAGGAACATTTCGTTAGCGCCTCTGTATGAATAGATTTTGAATGTTTGTTTTCGAATTGGCGACACTTATTACAGCGACAATCAATTTGAGCAGCTATTGTTCTCTATCTTTATTCTGTCTAACTTGAAGAGTTTGGCTGTGGACTTACTGGGCCTAAGACGTTACTGCAAGGGCCAATCAGGTCGTTGATATATGATTTCAAGGATGAATGGGGAAGTTCTGACTTTCAGTTTAACAGTTTGAAGAAGTGGTTTGGTTTAATTGGGGAGCTTTGATTGAGAGCATACACCAACTCATTTCCAAGATATCGTCAGAGGAAAATATGCCTAATGAATGGAACCGCAGCATCGTTTAACCGATCCACAAAAAAAGAAGACTCTCTAAACTGCGCCAAATACAGAGGCATCAATCTCCTCAGCATTGAATATATATGATCCTATCTGTTAGTCCCGGTAAATCTACAACCGACCAAATATTCACACTACGGCAGATCCTTGAAAAAACCGAAAAGTCAAAAACTATACTACTGAATCGATACATGTCTAATTTTGGCATCCCTGCCAAACTTGTCAGATTGTGCATATTGACGATGGAGAATGCTGGCTGCTTCATAAAGGTCGGAAACAATCTCATCGAGACCTTTGATCATTTGATGTCAAAAAAGGATTTAGACGAGGTGATGTAACTTTTTCAGCATAATACTTGGGAACATTTTGCGAAACTCGGAACACCAGGGGCTCTGCTATAAACTCTGATAATGACACCACAGCAGAAATCAAACGAAGAGTTACACTTGCCAACCGCTGTTTCTTTGGCCTAAGAAGGCCAATGACTAGTACGACGTATATACGACCCTCATCATCCCAGTCATGCTCTATGGTGCAGAAACATGAATGTTAACGAAGACGGATGAAGATCTTCTTAGACGATTCGGACGATTTTCTGGTGATTTTCGTTTTTGGAGGAGGAGATTCAACAGCGAACTCTACGAGCTGTACAGCGACATCGACCTGTTCAGAAAAGTACGTATCAGTCGACTAAGATAGCTAGGATATGTACAGTGAATGGATACGGGCCCGAAGAGTCTTCGATTCCAACCCGGAGGGACAACGTAGTAGAGGAAGACCTCGCCTTAGATGGCGCGCACAAGCGGAAGATCACCTCAACCAACTTGGAGTGCGCTACTGGAGGTGGTTAACCAAAGATCGGGCTAACTGGAGAGGCGTGTTAATTGCGACCCAGGTCCACCTGGGACTAAAACATCACCTAAGAAAGTAAGTAAGAAGTGGTTTTTTGACCGACTGTGTCCCTACCGCAAACTTTCCTAGCTTTCTTTATACGATAGCCGGGTTCAGCTGACAATATTTTATACAAACGGGTTTTTCAGATAAAAGGAATTTATGGCAGTTATTAAAAGCAAAATAATATACAATTTGAAAGTCATTTTTCCACAATAATAAAATAATAAATTAAATTTAAAATAATATATATATATTTGTTCACACTTTTAGTGTTCTATAAAATTATACGCAACCTAAACACAAACACTACAGAAAATGCAAAATACTTAACAATTTAATAAATGCAACTAAACAGCCTTTTCGAGAGACATCCAAGTAGATTATAGTTATACTGTAAATTCCTTGAATTTTTTTTTAAATGCAATTAGTTTCTATTTGTCTGTCAATCGCCACCATTTTTTCCTAAAAATACACGCACTATTGATCAGCGATCAAAAACAAAGCTGGATTTTCTAGATGCTCCTTCCAGGTGTTTGAGAAGCTTGCCATTGTCATGCCATCAATTACACGATGATCAGCCGTCCAACTTATATTCATAATGTGAGCCTTCACAACGTCACCCTTGTTGTTGAAACGCGGCACAACCTTAGTCCTGCCCATAGCGCCTATAGACACCTGTGGGGCCATGATGCATGGATGGGTGTAGGTTCCACCGACCTGAGAAAAGAATCATATAAGAAGAGTTTTTTTTTTAGTTTAGCTTCGACTTGAACTTACAGCTCCAATATTCGACAACGAAAAGGTTCCATTAGCGAAATCATCCGGACGAAGAGATCCCGATCGACCTTTCTCAACCAAAGCGTGTAAGTCCCTAGCGATTTCTAGAATTGATTTTGACTGGCAGTTTTTGATGTTAGGCACAACCAATCCCTGCGGAGTGTCAATGGCAACACTTATATTGTGGGCTCCCTTATAGATGACTGCTTCCTTTTCCACATCCAAAGAACTATTGATGATTGGGAACTTTGTTAGAGCAATCGAAGCCGCCTTGATACAGAATGGCATGAAGGTGAGCTTAGGAATGCCAAGTTTAATGGCAACATCCTTCAATTGGTCGCGGAACTCAACGAGTTTAGTCATATCGACCTCATCACTATACGCAAAGTGGGGGATTTTCAGTGACTCTGACATGGACTTTAACATTGCCTTGCGAACACCTTTCAACGTTTCTGTCCGATCAGCTGGCGGAGGTTTTGAGATGTTAGTGGCAGCAGCGCCAGTCTTTGCTATAGTTGGATGAGGAATATTGGTGCCTGGTGGGACTTGTCCTAGAAACTCCATAACATCTCCTTTCAGAATTCGACTACCACGTCCAGTGGGTGGCACTTTCGACAAATCGACATTATGTTCCTTTGCTATTCTACGAACAGCAGGAGTGGCTAAGGCTATAAGTCTTCCATTTGAGTCTGATGTAGACGATGGTGCTGTCTCAGATTTGGTTACCTTCTCTGTGGTATGTTTTTCCTCACCCTCACTCTCACTTGACGATGAATCGCTTGAATCACCATCCTCTTCTTCGATATCAAAATCCACAAGTGGAGTACCCACTAAAGCGATTTCATCGACCTTGTGATGGATCTTAGTGATCTTGCCATCGTAACGACTGGTGATTGTTACCGATGCCTTATCGGACTGTACCTCGCAAATGTTCTGAAATTGTTCAACAGTGTCGCCAACTTTAACAAACCTAAAAGGAAGTGGATTTATTAGTCGTTTGTTTGGAAGTTAAATCTCACAAAGACTTACCATTCTTTCACTGTAACTTCACGGATACCCTCGCCAATATCGCTGAGATTAAATGAAATAACTTTCTCAAGGCATGGTGATAGGTGGAATGAACGGAACTGACTAGTGGGTATCTGAAAAGAAAGAATATGTTTTAAATACAAATATCCATCTGACCATTTATTAAATGTCAAAAAAAAAAAATTACAAAAACATGTAACAACCTCATTACACTCTCAAATGATTAGATAATAGTAATTCGGAGATGTGGTTAACTGAAAATAGATATCACCCCTAGTCCAAATTGTAACTGACATTTGGCTTATCTAGTATAGGGTAGCCACACACTATAGATAATGCGTATTCCAAAATACGTACAAAATGCGTACATTGGTTGTTGTTAATCGAGTTTCCCAGAAGCAAATCGTGTGCCCAATATACTTATTAGGACACCATGCGTATTCCAATTATAGAACTGATTAACAACGGAGACCACAATTGATATTTACTTGTTATACTAATGTGCTACACGCATATGGATACAAAGATATCTTGATTGAAAGGAAACATTTTTTAGGGATGGCGGAATACATTGACCTTAAACTTTGTCGTTGGGTTATGTCTTCCCTGTGGCGCATAGGACGTCACAATCGCTGCACCTCATTGTGACAAGTAATTTGATAGTCAATGACCAATGTACCTGGCCTGGTTTGCCTTGGACCGCTCACTCTTTTCAGGTAATGAAGTGGTCGCCTAGTAAACCATCCAGTCTTTTTATTTTACCCTGTAATCTAAAGGGTGTCCCATAATTCACGCAAAATGTAATTTTGATAGAAAATACAGCTGTTTAATTAAAAATCTTACATTTTTTATTGATTTCTAGAGTATACAGATTGGGGTTATGTAAGGAATAGCACATCGAATAAATGGCCGCCACGGCTTTGCTGGCAAGTACGTACTATTTTATTGAACTTTTCTATGACCATTTTGCATAAATGTGGCTGAATTTCATTAATACACTTCCCAATTTCCTCTTTCAAGGCGTTGGTGGTCGTGGGCTTGTTTACATAGACCTTTGACTTAAAAAAAACCCCAAAGAAAAAAAGTCCAATGGCGTTAAATCGCAATATCTCTATGGCCAATTCCGATCTCAAAAACGGCCGTTTACACGATTTGGAAATGACTCATGCAGTAATTGAATTGTTTCTCTGGCTGTATGGCATGTGGCACCGTCTTGTTGAAACCACAAGTAGGTCACCATATCTTTTAATTTAGGCACTAAAATCTAGGTTATCATGCCATGATAATGAACACCATTAATTGTTACTGCCCGACCAGCCGCATTTTCGAAGAAGAATGGTTATCGGATCTCCAGCCCAAAATCCACACCAAACAGTCACTCGTTGTGGATGCATTTGTTTCTTAACAATTACTCGTGGGTTGTCTGGACCCCAAATGCGACAATTTTGTCGATTAACGAAGCCATCAAGATGAAAATGAGCTTCATCACTCAAGATGATTTTGTTCGAAAATTGCTGACTGTATGTAGCTGACAAACCGTCATTATTTTTTAAATATTGCTGAAGAATGAAAATGCGTTATTCTTTTGTATAGCGCTCCATTTTTACTAACCCCGAAGTGACAGCTGTCACATTGTTATTTTTTATACGTTGGCATCACTGTGTTGTTAAATGGCGCAAAACTCAAATTTTGCGTGAATTTTGGGCTTTATCCTAAAGCATAAAATACTAAATAGATGGCGAAAAAGGTCCGTGTAGACAAGCTAGACCTAGCTTCTTACAACCATTTCCTTAAGAATTGCAGACAGTCCATCAGCTGATGGATGTTGACCGCGAGCCGCATCTAATCAAAGCTCACGCCCTCCTAAATCTCAACAACAAATCCACTCAAAGAACTAGATTCCTATCTATTGGGTTATTTAAAGTTACGGATCTATGTGAACAAGCCACAAAATCTGTCAGCCCTCTAAAAAGAGCATCTGTCAAGAAGTGGAGAACCTATCTCCCAAAGTTTGAAAGAAAATAGCTCAAATGGTCATTTTAAAATCCGCATTAATTTTGTATCTAATTCTAAACACTAGCTTAGAAAAATAGGGTCCATATGTTATGAGACGGACCCTGTACCATTAAGTGTGTGGCTAGAATGAAAAATAAAAAAAAGACTCTGAGCTGTGACCGAAAAAACTGCCCTGCACAAAGTTTAAAATGGATCTGTTTAGTAATATGGCGACAAACCACCTGAACAAACGACCATAATTGCGAGACACACTTTTTTGAGTCCGAATATTTCGACAAAAAACAATCATCCTTATTCTGAGAGAAGTTTTACTTTCACAACGTTTGCTATTACTTGAGGGGTTTCGTTTTATGACTTGGACGACAGGGTACGACATCGTCGGTAAGAAGTTCACATTCCACATAATGTACGACTTAAACTTACTGATAGGGCGCTGACAGATAAATGGCCGGTAGGTATCGGTTTTTGTTACTTATCTTTTTTCAAAAGAAATTATTAGCTCATAATGGCCCTTGCCCCGTATTGTGATTGTCGATCAGCGATCGTCACGACAATTGTCGATTGCGTCGATTGATTATAGCTATTCCTATACGCACAAAATTTTATCACTTCCAAGAGAAAGCATCGACCAGACATTTTTGTAATCCACTACAAGCGATTGTCAAATCGACAAATATAATCGCAATCGACAATCACAGTTGTCGATCAATCGACAACACTATCGACACTCACAATAGGGGCCAATATCTTAAAAATGGTGTAGCAATGTATTAAAGTACCTACCTAGTTATGAAGACGAGGACGTAAGATAAGAATAAAATCTAGTCCATTTGATCTTACGGATATGAAGTCAGTAAAAGTATTAAAATTCATTAAACAATCGGTTAATCTATTATGTATTCTCAGATTCAAAATATTTCTAAAAATGTCTAAGGATAAGGAAGACTTCATAAAATAATAAAATTAACAACTTTCAGCTACAATTATTAACAAGAAAATCTGACAGAAAATAGCATGCAATTGAGCTATTACAATTGTTAACTTGAAGATCTTATGAATATGTTACACATCAAGAAGGTACTGAAGAAGATAGCGCGTAATTTATTTTGGAATTTCTTTTATTTTGATTTTAAATTCAATTATCAGCAAACTGACGTCCATAGAATGCACTAATGTCAAGTTTTGTCTGTCAATAACCACTTAAGTACCTACCTAATGTCAATAAATGCATAAAAAACACACTCACTCACAACTGATGAAAACACCTGATGAACATTCTTGCTTCCTGGCTATACACTTTTATTATTTCTTTGAAAAATAAATACAACAACAATGAATTTCTTGAGAAACACACCCCCAACGAATTCTGAAAAATCCATATTTGTAAACCTTAACACGTGTTAAGCATATTTCTATTGTAGATAAACAACAACAAAGACTCCATACACTCAAACTCAATACTAATATGCTTATCCAAGGTTATTGAGAGAAGCAGTTTTGCGATCTTCAGTTCTGCCACTTTTTGCAATAATTTACCTCAGGATTTGTGGACAAAATAACAAGTGAAACGAAGTGAATTAACATTTTTGTGATGTTTTCAATCAACGCACAATTGTTTATAAATAAATATTTTTCATAACAAAAATGTATTTATTGAACGAATCAGGAAATAATATTTTTCCTTATAAAAGAAAGATAAGCATAACCAGTAACATATAGGGATTTTCTTAAAAATATGTTTTATTATATTTCCATACACACTCTTTTCATGTGTATGTGACAACACTGGAGATCTCTCCTCGAAAAGAGTACTCTCTAATTATTTATATATCACACTCACACGCACTTCCACCGACACACATTATGTAATCATTTCGCACACGGCAACATAATAATTTTGGTTTTTTATATTCTTCAATTTTGATCGACAATTATTTTATTCACTTACACTTGTGATTGCCGTAAGTTGACGTGGAAGGTAACTTTTCAGAATCGTTGCACCGTTTTTTAAAATATGGGATGCCATTTGCAATAAAATTATTCAACTAACAACCAAGTAAACTTAAAATAAACTTAGGATTGTTATTCTAATACACGACGTTGACAAGACAATGTACGGAACCTGAAGTAAAATAAAAAACAAGTCCACCGGTTAAGAGAGTCAGCAACCAACTGAAAATGTATCGCTAAATTTATTCATTGAACAATCGACACAATCTTTAGGGAATGAGATATTGATATGGTAGGTGACAGATAATAACAAAGTTATGAGGGCGATAATATTTGATGGGTTATCATGTAAAGATATTGGAATTCATTAATTACGCTAGTCGCTACTGGCACAAAACAACATTTTTTCATAAAGTTTTCATACCCAGTTATTTTTTTTAGATCGAAATCAAAATACAATCAAGATCGTTCGTCTCTCTTGGTAAAGAGAAACGGACGATTTGCATCTTCTAGTACAATTTATAAATGAGTTTTCAATTAAGGTACCTGCAAACAATAGATTGGCTTAAAATATGAACCGAGATGGGCATTTCTGGGGAATCTTTTGAATATAGATACCTACTCCTATTGTAGTGTGTCGAATCACTTCTATAAGTGAGTGGCCACGTCTTATTGATCGCTAGACGTCTACCACTAAATATACCACATGGAGGAATGCTGCTGGCGAAAGAAAAATTTACGTTTTTTTTTTAAATTAAACAAATTTCTTATTAAATAATACATTACATATTTTGAATTTTATCGATGATTATTCTGAATTTTATCGATGATAATCCATTCCCACTTCTGTTTTTTATTAAATTTGACGCAAATTTAATTATTATTATTGTTATTATTAAATTTGCTTGGGACAGGAGCAGCAAATTTCTGACCGCTGAGACGAAATTAGTAATGTCAGTGGACCAAGAAATTAGTTTCGAAATGAAAAAGACCTTACATGATTGTTTAGTTGAAATGGTCATCGACGAGGTTCATTATTGTGCTGCCAATGGGAGGGACAGATGGTTCACATAGTCACATAGTGTGCTCCTAGGACCAATTGTTTTTGCTATGAAGTTGTTCACCATAAGTTAAGATCGTTAAATTGATATTTGGAGTTAACCTACTGTAGTTTTCCGGATGCTGTCGAGAGCAGGGCACAATGGCACATACAGTAAGAATTTAGGGAATGTCGAAACTTTGTGCATACATAATAACATCTATTCCCGTTGACGTTTGTCATAAACATTTGAATAAATATTTGAACATTTTTTGGGAAAAACGGTTTGAAATGACAGTGAACATGTAGAAAAAAAAAATGAAATCGTTAACAAAAGTTTGAAAAAAATGTGAATACACATGAGTCGTATACGAATACGACAAACGCCAACGGGAATAGGGGTGAATATGTATCGCACAATGTTCGATTTATTATAGGTTCGTTATTGCGCACGCTCTTTTTCAGTTGACTTTGGTTACCCTCTGAGCTTTCGTTTTAAGGTTTGCTATTCTCAGTTTTATAGAGGTATTTCTTCAATACTTTGGATCTTATAATTGTGGATGGTTGGGATTTGTCATTGACACAAATTGTCGCTTGAATGTGGGTGAACTTTAAGTGCTCTGATCCATTCAGAAAAATCCGATGTTATCAATTTAGTGGAATTGCTATTATTTTCGGAGAAATCCAAGAATGCACTTCAGTGATGAGAAGCTTAAAGTATCAGCACCGAAGATCAGCTACCTAGTCCGACCAAAGCAAGCACAATAAGATAAGAAATGATCCAACATCCTTGCAGACAGTAGTGTCTCTAAAGTCTATCACACTAAGGGCCGTTTGCTGATAGCATAGGTCTCATAGAGATTTAAGTTCTACATAAACAAAAAGTATCCCATTAGCATTGAAGTAGAATTTAAACCATTTGAGTAGTATCAGAAAACCGCCCCAAGATGCTTAGCAGAAGAATGTGCCCCATAAAAATTACAATAAGAAATATAATTGTAAAGGAAGCTCTGAACCGGAAGATTGAAACGCGAACGCAGGTTCAGAATTCTATAAGTCATAGCAACCTCATCTGAGATCTGTTATAGTCTTATCCCGCAATCCTAGGGCAAAAATTACTGTTGGGCGCCATTTTTTATCGATATACAAAAATTTAGAAACTTTTCGTTTTTCTAAACAAAAAATACGCCGCTAAAAATGCAAACATAGCAGGATTTAAAAAATGTATGCTAGCATGTTGGGTTTATTTGAATTAGGAGTGATAGCCAATTAATTCTAATCATTATGTGATCTAAAATGGAGGATGATCATTTACTCCTAAAGTAACTAGTAATTCCATAATTTCTAAATGTACCTGGGTTAGATAGAGATACCTACTATTTTTGATATATTCCGCATCTAACATCTACATCGCCTTTGGTTCTAGAAAACACCAGTTAAGACACACAACTAAGTTTATTAAATATTCCCACCTATTTTTATAGCTATGAAGCCTATTTTTAAACACAAACACCATCCAAGTTAATTTCAATACCCTAGGTCTGTACCGTAAAGTAAAACACTTCCAAACTCTCTTCATTCTATCTAATGCCAAAGCGAAAACATATGATTACAAAGAGTATTTGAGTGTGATTCTGATTTTAACATTCAACCGCGGCGCGGGCAAGATAACCAAACCACAAAATTTGATCGACTCTATGAGAGTCTACCCCTATATAAATACTCTATAGTTGAGTGAGTGCAGTAGTTCATTTTTTACCTCGCCGCCTTGCTATACACATTGTGGTGATTGTAGTTTGTTATAGAACGTTCTGTGCATCAAATACGAAATTTGTTTTATTATACAATTTTCAATTCGTTTTAAAACTAAAGGTGAGTGCAGTGAAAATTTATTTTATTTTGTGTCATTTGATGAAAGTATCTATTGGGTTTTCCCTGAGCTACATCTGTACAAAGCAGCATCACAATTTTTTTTTTTTATTTTTGCAAGTACCTAACCTGCCGTACCTGCTTCAAGGTACACTATGTAGTTTATGCTCTCTGTGAAGTACATGGCAGCAGCTATGGATTGGATACATGTCTGCCATCTTACTTGGGTGTATTTTAAAAAATGTGGTTAGCACTATTTATGAGTGATTGACTCCTAACAACAACAACACTGATTTTATGTACACAAAGCAATGAATAAAAAACGCGTGGCTCTACCGGTTGATTTTTGTTTCTAACATTTGAACTTCAGACTAGGTTATGTTTATGGATACTCTACTCTGTCTGTGGTATTTTCCCCACAGTTTATTGGGCGGCAAAAAAAATTATATCTGAAATTTCATCAGCATATTTGAGATACGTAGCTAGATACCTACTGGAATAGTAGTTAGAAATTTTGCCACACGATGAGTTTGTTTTCGTATGTGTTATTAAATTTTCTATTAGTTTTGTATTAATTTGCGTCACCAATAGAATGCACATGAATTTTTTGACATGTTTCTTCGATAACGTCAACAAACGTGTAAACAAATACAAGGACTTTTAAATGGAAAGTATATAGTCGATGTTAAAGGTAATCGGCCCCATTATAACTTGTTCTAGGTGTAGGTTAGGTATGGAATTTATTCTATACCGGCACCATGACCATCCCCTTTGCCTATGAAATTTTCATAGAGTCTTACAGATAATCGATTTTATTCTGGCATTTAAAACAGAGTGTTCGTACCTTCCAAAATGGCCTACCTATAAAAAATTTTTAGTGGACCAGAAGGTCATTTAATGGTACTGTTCGGAGATCCATATCTATGTCAGATAAATTAGTAAAATAAATTCAATATAAATTCCAAGCCATTTTCTGACGTTGACAATTTTGAGTGCAAGAGCCTTCGAGGAATAAAATTGGGACAGCGTAAACTGGTACATTTAATTTCAGTGAGCGGGTAGCAGGAGACCGTTGAATTAGAAATAAATTGTAGGAAAATTCTCAATTTGTGAGTTCCAAACTGTCCACTTGGGGGTTCGTATCAAATGTTAATTGAATACACACCATATTGGGTGTAGTGTTGATTGTTTTTTTCATTGGTGTCTGCGTTGGTCCAAAATTCAAACTTGTGGGAGCAGGTTTATTTTTAATTAAAAGTTGTAAACAGTGCCTTCCCATTTATTGTAAATATGACCAAATTTTCCACGTAATCTAAAAAAAAAATCTATTTTTATAATCGAAAATATAATTTGTATCATGCTTAATTTTTTTTTTGACAATATTGAATTTGATTAAGAATAAGGAGCAATTTTTGAAATTTATTAGTATGTACATATAACCAAATTTAAAATATTGCTTTAACATTGTTCTAATTTAAGAACAAAATATTTTAAATTTAAGGTTTAATTTTTTAAGGAATAATCAAGTAACTTTGAAACGGTATTTAAACGGTATTTATTTGTGTTTTTCCGGGGTTCGAACCTGAGACCCCTCGCACAGTATTCCAGCACACTAACCACTGAGCCACTGTGCCCACTTTTTTAGTTTAGTTTTAGTTTAAATTAATTTGACAGAAAATGTAATTTCATTTTAAATTTAAAGCTTTTAGAATTACTACAAGGTATATGTTCGATAAGAAATACTGACACTACACATCTTATATACATATGTTTTTTTTAACAGTGGGAACTATGGACATTGGCCCGTAGTTGGAGGCATTATTTTTGCTTACTTAGGTGGTGCTACAATACGTGGTATTTGACTAACTGCATTTAGTTGTTCTCCATCGTCATTCTGCACAGCTTGACAAGTTCGGCAGAGTTGCCAGAACTACACATATGGCTCTAATATAGCGTAACTCTATAAAAACTGTCATATTCGAGTCTAAGATCGATAAACAAATTATAGTTATCGATTTGGAGATCTTATGGTTTTTCTGCAGGATCTTCCGTATGGTGAATATTTGGTTGCTTGTGGGCATCTTGTTGAGCTTAGTTTTAGATATTGCTATTTTTGGGTCGGGTGATCGAAAACATTGGTTTTCATTTCATCCAAATTGAGTGGTCCGTACTGCGTCATTACCCTCTTTAACTGTACTACAAGATTTCCTAGTTCACCTTTACATTGACTCTGTTTGGGTCTCGTTGCTTTCACACGTTCTTTTTACGTTTGGACTCGCTTTATTAATATTCTAAATGCATATTTTGTACACATGTTTTATATATGTATAAGTATATACATAATTATATTTTTGGTAATTTAGTACATTAAGCCCGGATAAGGTTGGGTACTTAACAAACCAACTTAACCAAACAACAACTTATCCAAATTATCCGATTAATTACTTTTCCGATATTTATTTATACATTTATGGGGACAAGTAGTCTTAGGTTAATTGCTTTACTCGGTTAATTGACTTATATTTGTCAATGTTATGTATATGTGACTAATTTTATCACTTTTTATCACTCGTTTACTAAGTACCTATCTCAATAAAAAAAAAAGTGAAATGTTCGTCCCAGGAAACTTTACTTGCATTCATACATACAAACATACCCAAAATTGTATTCTTGTTCCGCTTTCTCGTTTTGATCTAAAATAAAGAATTATATACATATTAATTAAAGCTGTCAATTGAATTGTCACTTTCGCTGGTAATTTCAATTTTTTTTTTTGAGAAAAGTAAGGTGGGATTATAGTATCTTCTATAAATTGGAAGAACACATTATTAATCTCGAAGAAGTTTCGTCACTCATGAGCCTTTTAAGAAAAGTCATGTCTTAGATACTTCTTTTAGGTTAGAAAATGAGAAGAAAAAATAATGTCAAAACAAAATATGTAGACGGATAATGTCCGCACCATTTGCTGATGCATAGTTTTTTGACACTTCCACTTTTAAAGAAGGGGTTTCTAATCCCAATTGTCGTTGCAAAAGGCAAAAATGCACACCCAATATTTAGAATATATAGGTACACACTGATGATTTCATATTTTAGATATTTTACAAATAAATATCTATGATGCCCTGCTCGAACTAGCCAGGTCAAGTGCTCATCAGATACGAACCATGAGAGCTTTAACTTAGTAGGTACGTCTGTCTAGTTTGACGTGCACTGTGCCAGACCTACTCTCGACTGTTATACCCTTTGAGCTAGAGATTATTCTCTGCTCAACAAAGCTAGATCGATGTTGTGATGATGACATTAAGGATAACATCTACATATTTATATTAATAGACAAAATATAATTGGCACATTTAAAAAAAAAATGTTTCTACCATATTTATACAGTACAGGCCTATTATTAGATTGACGAAATTTCACTATCACTAACAAGAAATGTAAATGACTCAGGGGGAAACTATATACCTAGGCCTAGATTGATCATGAGATCCAGTTTTTCATTTGACGTTTAACAGGTAAATCTAGTGTCACGATTATTCTAGTTGTAAATAATTTGCCAAATTTAAATTTGAATAAGGCCTTAGTGAGCTAAGCTTCTACTATACAGTTTTTGATAAAAGTTTGCAATTACTTTCTTCTGTAAATCTTTTACTAAAGTATATAAACGAAAAGAAACGCTACATATTATATGGGAAGTACTAAACCAAACCTCCAAGAGGTTATCTAGAACGAAACTCGTCGGATTTTAATATTCTCTTCCATGTTATACTATTAGACAATGTATTTATTATCATTCAAGGACAAAAGATTAATTTCCTTAACATTTATTTATATTTTATGAACTTGAACTATTCGCCTAAATGAAGGCTAAACTTTCGCATACGCTGCAAAATGCTATCAAATCTTGGTGTCTATAACTATACATTAAGTCGTAGTAAAAATCATACTGGAAATGATGTATTAGACATAATACATAACTGTGACAGACGATTAACGACAAGTCCGTCTTTTGACACGTTTGACCCTAAACCAAATAATGTCTACGTTTAAAACGCGTCCGTGCTGACAACGTTCATATATATACAAGTTTAGGAAGGTACATTTAACCATAAATAAACAACTCATCAGACAGTTATTTGGCCGTTAATGGACGCGTTCCTATCGCATACGATCGTACAAAAGTTAGCAAGAAATCAAAACAGTTTTTGTTATTGTAACAGCCCTTTTTTTTTTTTTTTTTGTTTTGACAGAAAACTGTTCGCTAAAACTAAAGAATCACAGCAAAAACTTGCACGAATAGAACGCGCCGAAGAACTGACAATGCACTATTTACAAATCCCTGTTAAATTCATATGCACATATACATTAGTAACAATAGCTGTAATAGGTTAAAAGTTCATAAAAAATAAAAACAGTAATTGCCACTCATTTGTACACAAGTTGAATTTGTGCACTATTAGCACTTTAGTAGATTCCGTCCTTGACTACTACTCCTTGCACCTCTTCTAACTCTTTTTCCAAGCCAAGCAAAGCCCCTTTTCCAAAATTCCTTATTGGACAAAATCTCTCTTTTTTTTTCCAAAATCTCCCCGGACGAAATCCCCTTTTCCAAAATCCCCTTTCCCAAATCCCCTGTGCTGAAATCCCTTGCTCCAAAAGACCCTGAGAGAAAATCCCCCATTTTTAGATTTGGTGTTATTAATACCCACCTGCTCTACAAATATACCTACACATGATCTTCTCTAAAAGTAAATATAAGATGGCCGACAAAAATATGCTACTTTACACACATTTTTGCGTGTCAGTTGACTGTTTAGTATTGAGCATGCCACTCGTGTATATTTAATAATATAGCATTATTTATAGCATGTCAGAGGTTTAGGGCTTTTCAAACCGGTGATTAGTCGATAGAAAGATACAGTCGATCCCCGCTTCATCTGTCATTGTCTATTAACAGTCAATCAAAAATCTATACCCAAACTCTCGATTCACTGTAACTTGCAAATCAATCAACTAAATAATTTGTACAGCACACTCATAAAATTCATCGTCCCAATTGCATGTATTGTATACTGTCACTTGTTGTCAGTGCTATTGATATGATCGATCTGGCGAGCTCCCACTGCTCATCTATTTATAAAGCATGCATTGCCTTGCCGGCGTCATCGTCAAGGCGTTACGAATGAAACTCCCTGACACACCCCACTTTGACCATCTGGAGTTCCTAGGGCTGCAATTAACTTGAGCACCCACTTGACGTAATTTATTTCTCTTATCTAACCTTACTGTGGTCCGTCAAACTGGACATTATTTGGGCTTTAGATTTTTTTTTTTTTTTTTTGTCAAAAATAAAAACCACGTCGCTGATAAGCAATCGTCCCTCCAAGTCGGATTTATCACGGTACGTTATGATTGGAATTGTAGTTTAGTTGTTAGCCATTGTCAGCTAGACAATCATTATAAATCTGTGCGCTCGTGTGTGCGAACTAGAGTGGCGCTATCGGTATACGCTTTCAATATACTAAATTCCTAAGCATTGTGAGTAGTGTAGAGTGTGATGGGGAATATTTTTTTTTTTTGTCGATTTAATTGAGTTGATTGTTGATAAGGACTACACGTGTTTGATGCGTTAATGTGCAATTTTTTTTTTCTAGAGTACAAAAATTAAAGATGCCTGAAAATAAATCTTACGAAACACCAAAGGACTTCATCAGTCCTGCATTGCCATCAAGGTGTACCTGGAGTGCAAAAGCCGACAAGAAACTGTCTCCTCATTCGTGTAAGGAAATGTAAGTAATTTTTATTTTAATTTCATTCAAAAATTGTGTTAATATTTATAGTCGACTCATTTTAATTTAAGTTGGCGATAATTATGTAGGAGAATAAGTAGTTAATTCAATACATCAAAATTACGGAACCGAATACAACTACCAGAAAAAAGGCGTACTCCTTTGCCCTCAGTTTCTACCAATAATGGTCTCATATATATAACCTCCTAAAGAAGTAAGCTCATTACTTACACAGAACTTAAAAAATGCAACCAAGAATTTAAGAAAAATAAAATAAGGAAAAAGTTGCTTGCCTAAGTTGCCTATTCGTTATAAAATTTCCAAATTGATTTGGCCATACTTTTAAGGGCGTACCTTGCCATTCGCATGTCGCCGTTTTCCAATTTAGTTGGTCGGGGCGGGCGCTTTTTAAGACATAAAGTCGTAGCAGAACATTTTATGCAGAATCATGATAGTATTGCATTGGAGTAATCCAGCTTAAGCCATTGTGGGATTTCATTAAAGTAGTAGTATAGTACATACCTACATGCTGCGATCATAATAGGATAAGTGATTCCTTTCAAGTGTTTTGCTTAATGTAAGTTGATTTAATAAATTTTTGACAATAGCTAGCTTAAGCCCGCATAATTGGACTATATGAATGACCGTTTAGTGGTATCTACATTTTACGCAACTGTATTAAGAAATTTATATATTCGCGGTTGGATTTCCCCGGCGGGTTCATCTGAGGCGATAAAATCAAGTTTCGTATGAAATAGTTGACGTCAATGTCGATGGAAGAGTCACAGGCGATTTTCCAAAACCCGCACGAAAGTATACGAATTCATAGATAACGATTACTATAGCTTCTTGAGAAGCGATATTCAAATTTATGGGTATGTGGATTATGTGAGCTCACAGGAAAGTACTACTACTACTACTTCTACTCTGGGAACATTCCACATACGACTCCGAATGTCCTTGTCCTTTTACCGTTTTGGAGGGTCGTGAATAGTAAACCCATTATTATCCGCAGCTCTTGGTTCTTGGTTGTCCCTTAACCGTTTTTTTTTTTCGTGGTTCCTTTGTGGTTCAAAATGTGAGAGTGAAAATAAAATACGAGATAAGAAAATAAAATTAGACGTCACACGCGCCTTATAATTCTATTGACGTTGGTGCGCAAAGCAGCAAGGTCCCACATACTGGCGACTTAATTTCGAAGAGCATAAACTGCTTAAATACTTTACCACCCAAGGGTGTAATTCAAGATTAGGCACCTATAGGTATATATGTATGTTTTGTTTAAACGTGCCTTATACGAGTATAAAAAAATCAGAAATCATGTTTAATAACAAATTAGATTACCTACCCACAGTAACCACCAGCAAAGAAGTACATATACATACTTGATAACAATACTAAGGACTGTGATCTATTTTTGGGTTAGTAAAGTTCACATAAACAAGTTCAACTAAATATAAATAATAAAATACATCAATACTTGTGATTGATAGTTATCGGTAGTGGTAGTGATCGCTATTCAATGTTACATCGTTGCAGCATCTACATAATGGGCAAGCTGGAATACATTGTAAAAGGTTGAGCTCATAAACTAGACCTCCGTTTTTATAATCATAAACAAATTCAGACTATTGGTCTCCATATAGCTCTTGATCTATCAACTGGCCCTGTATATTCCATTAGAGGAACTGCTTCACGATGATGTCGTTTAATCTCTTCAGTTTGTGGCCAATTCAGCGCCACTTCGATTGTTGTGCATTATTTCGATCTTATTGCAAATGATCCTAAAATGGATCCATAGCCACCTCTCCATTCACACATCTAATTCATCCCGCTGTTGGTACCTACTTGCCAAGAAACAGATATCATCGAGATAATAATTAAGGTGGTTAAGCCTCACAAACGGTCTCCATTGGATACCATGTCTCTTAGATGTACCTACGGTGGTAGTCAGCCAATCTATCCCCAGTAGAAAGAGGATTAGCGACGGTATATCCGTCTCACTGCCTGTCGCACGACGAAAGAGTCAGAAAGCTGTCCATTATGGTCTAGATTTCCAGATGCATTCGCGGTTGACTCGGACAAAGGACTTCTCAAAGTCTACGAACATAAGGTGAACTCAGTTGACTGTTCGAGAATAGTACGCCGCCGGAAGTTTATGTGATCGACATAAGACCGACCACTGCGAGAGTCAGCTTCCTCTTGAGCGTATTTTCGATTCTGGTCCAACTCTACTGCAGTATGCCATTAATTCTAGCCGTTGAGCTTTAGGAAGTTTATCGCAGTTTTGATTTCTGCGGATGTAGGTGGCTCGGTGTCAATGCAACTGTATAGATCGCCACATTTCTAGCTGGGAGGGGGGCTCATCGTTGCACTTTGCTCATTATTTATGAAGACGCAAAAATGCTTCCTCCATCTCCGCAGTAAATCCTCAATTGTTACTAAGACAGGAAACCAAAAGGTTTTGGTATTTGCTGTAATCTTCAACGATCTACGACTTTGCAACGATCTCTATATAGCTCTCGACATTTTGGATACTACAGTTTCGGAACCTGCCTCGATGCTTTATACTTTGCCCGACATTGCGTCACCTAATTCAATTGATCTCGAAGCTTTGTTGTTACGTACGGTGATAAAACTACTACATGTGTTAGGATCCTTTATAGCTTAGAGCATTAGTACTGAATTTGGTTCTCCTTGTTGGATTTTCCTTATGCCGTTTAATGGCTTCTGTGCGCATCTCGGTTCCTGCTAGTACCAACTGGAGATGGAGATCACTCCCTTCGTCTGCACTCACATCACAGAGTGATTCGCTTCATCTCTGTTGAACGAAGCACGTGGTCGGCTTGGCTTTCAAAACCCGTTAAGGAATATCCAGGTTATTTTATGACAGGTCTTTTATATAGAAATAATGTCCCCCAAAACAAGAATCCTTTCATTGCTCCCAGCACTATACACTGATCGGACATTCCAAGCTCCTATTAGCGAAAGTTTTCGTTCCGAAATTTGCATCCGAAGAAGCAGAAAGTTTATTAAATTTGTCGAAGATTCACCTTTTGTAGCGTCACGGTTGCCACAAGTGCACGAAAGATGGCGCATACTTCTCGCATTGCGGAAGTATAGGAACTTGCACTTTATTCCTGACTTGGTCGCACACTGTGGTAGGGATGTAATTTGTGAATTAATTGTCATTCGATTCCTTTGCACTTTTACCCCAATCAGCAGTTTTCTTTAGTTTACACATTTATTAAAAAAAAACTATTCGTAGATACTTATTTGGATTTTTCTCTTCAACATTTATAGTGGCTCCACATCTACTAATGCCATACCTTGCGGCTCCACGTCTACAAACAGATATACCCGGACAAAGGTCTATTCTAACATACTTGACGTGATAGGATTCACACCATTGGTACGATTGAAAAAAATTCCCGAAGCAGAGGGAATCAAGTGTGAGATGTGTAAGTCTTTTACAAAAAAAAATAAAAAATAAAAAAATGCGCTAACTACTACATTATCCCTCTAGATGCAAAATGCGAATTCTTCAATCCTGGTGGATCAGTGAAGGACCGCATCGGTTTCAGAATGATTGAAGATGCCGAGAAAAAAGGTATCATCAAGCCCGGATTTACTATTATTGAGCCCACCTCTGGAAATACTGGAATCGGTCTAGCGATGGCATGCGCCGTCAAAGGCTACAAATGTCTCATTGTGATGCCAGACAAAATGTCCAACGAAAAAGTATACGCCTTGCGTGTCCTAGGCGCTAAAATCATCCGTACACCCATTGAAGCACCCTTTGACTCACCCGAGGGTCTAATCTGTGTTGCACAGCGTCTACAAAAGGAAATACCCAACTCAATTGTATTGGATCAGTACCGCAACGCAGGCAATCCTCTCGCCCATTACGATGGAACTGCTACCGAAATTCTCTGGCAATTGGACAACAAAGTTGATATGATTGTTTGCGGTGCTGGAACCGCTGGTACTATCTCAGGTATCGGTCGCAAAATCAAAGAAGAATTACCTTCATGTCAAATTATCGGTGTGGATCCTTACGGATCGGTATTGGCTGAGCCCGATCATTTAAACCAAACCGATGTGCAAATGTATGAAGTAGAGGGTATCGGCTATGACTTTGTGCCAACTGTTATGGATAAATCAGTGGTGGACCATTGGACAAAGACTACAGACAAGGAAAGCTTCCAAATGGCACGACGAATTAACAAGGAGGAGGGTATACTTAGCGGAGGTAGCAGTGGAACAGCAATGGTTGGGGCTTTGAAGTTCGCCAAAACTCTTAAAGAGGGCCAACGTTGTGTGGTTATCCTACCCGACAGTATTCGGAATTACATGACGAAATTTGTCTCCGACAACTGGATGGAGGCGAGAAACTTCAAGGAAGTGGTTAACGAGCACCAACACTGGTGGTGGAACCATACGATCTCACAGTTGAAACTGACCAAACCAGTTGCTATTGACTCATCCGCCACAGTTCACCAGGCTATTCAATTACTTAACATTAATAATGTTAAAGAGCTTGCAGTTTTGGAAAATGATGGGTAAGTTTGCTTTATTTGACTACGTGGCTATTATTTATGTTATCTGTCTTTATACCTAGTTCGGTTTTGGGCGTGGTTACTCAGGAAAATCTCATCAATCAGATTGTCAGCATGAATCGTCAAAATACCGATCTCGCAGTCAAAACTATTAACAAGAAACCAATTAAGGTGAATTCGAATGCAATTTTGGGCAAAGTAGCTAGAGCGTTGGAGGTTGAAACCTTGGTGCTGGTTATCGATCAAGTTGATGGCAAAGATGTTGTGAAGGGTATTGCCACCAAGCTGGATGTGCTGAACTACATATCACAAGAACCAATTATATCAACCAATGGTACGAATGGCACTAATGGTACCAACGGAATCAAGAAGTAAAAAAGGCTCTAGCAGGCACAAGCTGTGTATGAAAGAGAATGGCAGAGGACGATTTTCGAATGCATTTTAGATTAAACAAATAAAATAATCAACTTATATACTTTATAGTGATACATATTTAACCAAAATATATACCGATTACAAATTAGAAGTGGCCGTTATTATCCAAAAATGCATTTCGCCCGGATGTGGGGCTCAAATAAGAAGTCTCTCCAATTAGCCCGGTTCTTAGCTAACTGCTTCCAGTTGCACACTGAGAGTCGGATGAGGTCGTACAGATCCATCGGGATACGTAATCGGCGAAGATTCTGGCCGTCTCTTGCGATTGCAATTTTTCGACGTTATACTTTCTCACAGTATTTCTTTGTTGGGGTGTGTGAGATATCCGCATTCTTACCGTGTTGTCATGTAGGCTGTGTTTGTGTTTGCCATCTGCCCTACCAAAGATGTTCTCAGTGCCTATTCTGGCGTTAAAGTCGCCTATTACAATTTTAACGTTGTGCTTCGGGCATTGCTCTTAGATCTTTTCGAGGAGCTCGTAGAAACTTTCTTTGGTATTATTTGGCGCATATGAGGCTTATGTTCGAAAATGTTGCCTTGATGCGGATTGTCATAAGTAGTTCACAAACGTGCCGATAGCTAATAAACGCTGTCGCTGCTCTCTATAGCAATCGCCGTGCTATATATCAGTTTTTCAGCCGCTTTTTGCCTGGCCCATCCCATCGCACTTCCTTGATGGCGGTTATGTTGCTCGGCCGCACGAGGTCTGTTCAGTGTTCGAACATTCCACGTGCAGATCCGAAGGCCATTGTCTTTATTTCGTTTTCCAGGGTCGTCAACAGTAAATCCGTCCTTTTCCGAGGCTTGTCGCTGTTTCAGAAGAGGTATTTCTTTCCGTGGTAAGGAAGTTACACCCAACGCACAACCCCCAACCTGGAGGACCAGTTCCATATCATACCCCTACGACGACCCACTTCGGGATGTGAGCGCAGCCGTCGGTTCATTAAGGGTTCATCCGAGACCTGGGATCCGAATATGTCGAAACAGCTCTTATCGGGATGCCACTATGTAGTTCAGCCTGACTGGAACTGTAGGCGCCACAATTCATTGCATCTAGGGAGTTTGTCCGCTGCCGCCAGAAAACAAGACGAAGTGCTTTATTGAAGTCACTAATCCCCCCCCTCTCTCGACGGCTGCCACCAACGACCTTCCAAAGGGTTTAGATACCCAATCTCCAGTCGAGGTACTAGGCACCCGACTATCACCAATGTGGGGGTGAGGGTAGGAGTTGATAGTGGGAGGCTTGTGTTCTCATATAATCGCATCACTACCTTTTGACGGCCGCAATCGACAATCACAATACTAAAATTTACAATCGAGATCGACAGTTGTCCCTCAACGATCAAAGGTGGCTTGCCTAGTAAGAAAAAAAGGTGCTCCATTTTTGTGTACGTACGCCCATAAATGTAATGTACTGCAGTCCAATTTATTACCCAGTAAAACATTTATGTATATTATATATTTTTTAAATCGCATTTTTATTTCAACAATACTTTCATTTTTTAAATAACAGATTGTTTAGAAGAATAGCCAGAAAATGCACTTTCTATGGGCAAAATTAGAATTGTTACAAATGGTTCCCAAGAGAGCGCTACGGGTTATGTTGGAACCACCTTTTTCGCAGAAAATTGACAGTTCGCCAGCAATCCATATATTTATATGGGAATGACTTTCTTTTAGATTCATGTGGTATCACAAAGGACCTTATAATGGTCAGCGTGTCGGCTTTTGCTGACAGCCACTTCAACCTAACCTAATCTAACCTAAAGTAAAAATTTGTTAACTAAGCTTAGTGTTGTTCATAAAATAATGCTTTTGAGTGTGTGTTGTGGTTAATAATAATTATGAGACCGTTGGCTTAAACTCCGCGATTTCGCAGGTCCTTCACTTTGTAAATGCGCACCAGCCAGTGCTCTGTCGTGTATGCCTCCTCAAGAACATCCAGTTCAAAGTCCTTGTTTCCTATTTCCGCAGCTCGCACTCGGTCATAGCCGGCTGGCTTACCACCTTCGGTGTACACCTGACCAAAGCGATAGTAGCACATCTTGTACATCAGACAATTTAGCAAGGTGGGCGATCCTTCCTTGTCGACGCGAAACTCTCCATTTGCGGCGTAGTAATCTTTCTCTTTGATGTGTGCTCCTCGATCAGTGCTGCCTCCAATGCGCACCATCCACAGGAACTTATTGATATCGTCCGAAGAGTAGCCAGTCAGACCTCCAAAGATAACCAAAACGTAGTCGACGTCTAGTTCTCGCATGATCTCGTAAGCCTTCTCTTCGGATGACGCCATCGCCTGGCCAACACGAGAGATATGGGTGTTGTTCCACGTGTTGTTATCCACGAGTATAGTTCGATTGGCCATCGCTGTTATTTGGTAGCCATAATCCCACCATGACATTATTCGGGCGTCCTATAAATTAAATCTTACTTTAGAGGGGGAATTTCTAGTGAAGTGAGAAGGAAGTGTCAACTTAAGAACAGCTTATCACTCAAAGAAATTTACTAGGGGATTACTAACCTCTGGAGTATTCATCTGGAGCCAGTAGTACGCCTCTCGGAAATCATCGAAAATGATCCTCCCGCCGTCGTGGGATCTTGCACTCAACACGATACTTGGTGAGCTGTACGCCTCTGAGGTGACCCATGTGCAATGGAATGTGTAAGTGATCAGCATAACGGTGAGAATAGCCACAAAACTAATTGCAACTTCTTTCTTTACCGCCGTCTGCTGTTCGAGCTTCTTATGATGTCGCTTGTTTTGTTCAACTGGTTTACTAGCACCAGAGTCCACACATTTGATATACTTCGACAGCAAATGCGAGATGGCTATGCCCGAGAGAACGCACATCACAGGCGCGAGCACCAGCATCAGGCGCACCATTACACCCTATATTCAAAAGAAAATTCAATAAAAAACTCCTTGGAATGGGTGACCATTTTACTTACAGCGAAATAAATGCTGGTAACGCCATAGAGAATAATAAATATATTCGAGTCGGTCAACTTGGAGAAACAGAAATACAGTCCAGCTGGGAAGAGGAACACGAGGATCTGCAAATAGCAAAACATCGAATTTAGCGTTTCTGAGATGAACTACGGTTATCTAAGATATTTGAGATTCAGCGATCAAAGTGTAAGCAATCATAGTGATAAACGGCGGGGAGATGGCTATAGCCATCTCAACCCATCGATTAGGGACATTAACGCGCACTCTTTATGAATGATTTTTCATCAGTTTATGAATGGAATTGAATGTTTGATGTCCTTGAACTAAGAAGTGAGCAGCTGCTAGCCAACAGACGAACAACGCAAATACTTCCGATATTCTAAGAAAATTTGTTTAAATTATTACCTGCAAATCAAAGTAGAAAGAGGACCACGACGTGGGTTGATGCTCCGAGACGGACGCAATGATTGGAATGTGATTCTTGGCGTACGACGGATCCAACAGAGAATAGAAACGCCCTGTCCATGGCGATACTTTTCCAGTTATCGTAAGCAATGTGCCTACCACGACTACGATCGTAAGCACTGTCGAGACTAATGCCTTGAACAGTACCTCAAAATGCTCTTTGGGCATCCGGGACCGGATGTAGTCTACAAACGCATGTATCTGGCATAGTCCAAAGACGCCAAGTGCCTGCAAAGAAAGCGGAACTTTCATTAATTTCAAATTCAAGCCTCAATCACAATTAGGAAATATAATTCGTTGTCAGATTTATATAGTACTCATTATGTATCATACTCTTCCTATCAAGAATTAATAGAATTCATCATTAAGTGCTACTACCTATCTTCAGGTAGTTAGAATTTTAACTTACCAGCATATGTTCCGAGCTCTGAATGGGTTGGAAGCCAACAAACGAGATCTGCATAGACAAAATGGTTCCCACGCAGTACAAAGTACTGTAGGCTACATAGATTCGATGCGAGAAACGCCCAGTTACCATCAGTGCAAGCACGTGTAGAGGAATCAAGTTGATTAGGAACACATAGCCACCCCATGAGGAGACCATATAAAAGTACGCCAACGCTGTCATGGCCGACCAGAATATGGCGCCCGATTTCACCGCCTTAATCCAAAGATAGTAAGTCAGCAGCATGCAGAATATAGCAATCCCTTCGTTATCATAGGAACCGGCAACTGAACGTGAAATGTAGCCAGGAACTATGGCAATCATTGCGGCTGCGACCAGCCCCGCACCAGTGCTGTGGATCTCTTTCGTCAGCAAGTAGGTCACAATCGTAGTAAGAGATGAGAAAAATGGCGCTAGGAATACACAAACGTTGCGAATGTCCACCGTGATGTTGAGCAACCACATTACGCGATACAAAGCCGCCGATGTAACCATCAATCCGGGATAAATCGTACCACCAATGATACGACCCAGGGGGTACCACGCACGGTCATCAAACCAATTGTGGAAGTTATAGAACCCCTGCTCGGCCAAGAACCGCGTGGTTCGGTAGTTAAAGTATGGATCAAACTCATGGATGACGCTCTCGAACCGCAAAACTGAGAACAATCGCGTAGCGAATGCTAGAATGAAAAAGCTTTATTAGCATATGGATTTTTTTAGGCTATTTCCGATCACACACTTACATAGAACAGCGGCAATGAGAAGAATCGCTAATTTAATCAAATGCTCCTGCTTTTCCAGATTTAGCAGGAACTTGGATTTCACTGCCGATGACGTGTCCATCGTTGATTATTTGCGAACCAACTGCTAACCGGCTTAAATTCTGTGCAGATTCATAACCAAGATATTAGAAGAGTTTAGGTGATTTTTGGGCGGCAAATAGCCATTTGGATATATGAACTTACCTTTTAGCAAGAATATCACAGCACTACCGGCTTTTTTGCAACCCAAATTGATGCAATAAAAGTTATTTTTTTCAACAAGCTCTTCGTGGCAATTCGCAGGCGAACGCCCTTTGCTACCGTCCTGTTCAAGTCACATTTCGATTAAAAATTAAAAATGGTAGACGGTAGCCATATTTGTAGTGTGGAAGTTTCGTTGAGATAGCGTCGTTAAGTTCAAAATGCGCGGGAACTGTCGGGTGTGTTTGAAAAGTGAATTCGAGGTGGTCGGACATCTTTCGGATTTGAAAGGTACCTACCTGTGTTAGGGTACGTCCATAGTGGACCAGCTTATCGCTTTAGTGCTATCCTTCCAGCCGCTTGTTCACGCTGGTTAAAAATAAAACTGGTGATGAATGGGCGCGTTCAAGCGTGTACCAGTCTCCACGAAAAATAATTTCAAGTCATGAAAGCAATATCAGGTGAAGAGCGCGATTTTGTGGACAAGGCATATATAATGGACATAAGGATGAATTTATTTTATCGCAGAATGAAAGTCAGAATCGCTTTTAGTTGTTCCTTCCTTAACGACATGGTTGTAAAATGAAATGTCATAACATAATTTGCCCAATATTTACGTGCTTTGGAGAAGAGATTCCACGACGTACTATACGAGATGTGCAGCAACGTAATTTCAAACAATTGAGCATGAGACTTCTAGGAAATGCAGAGCGGGTAGAAACAAATGTTCCGGCCCGTAGAGTCTTCGAGTCGAAACCGTAGGGGCAACACAGAGGGACTTAAGTAGCGCGCACAAGTAGAGGAACAGCTTGAAAATAATAAACGCGAGAAGCGGAGCCAAAGCTAAATCTAAAGATTCTAAGCTATAGGCAAAGCGAATGGTGTCCATAATGAACGCTAACATTAAAGCTTGGGAAGTGCATCAAAGGAAACAACATCCTTGACAGAAGATGACTTCCATTCCCGGCTAACTTGGGTGTGAATCTCAGAAGTGTCAAGTAAAGTGTAGTTTTTGTAATTAGGTGCTGAAGATATTTGCATTTACATTTAGGTTTTTAGAGAAAAACGTGGACTGGACGGAGAGTTCTTCCGGACGCTTCTGGATTACCAATCGAAAACGACATAAGGGAACTCTCCGAGCGAACACTCACGGGTAAAGTATTTTCGTTAAAGGAAACAAACAATTTGGAGTGAGTAAAGCGATGGCTTTAGAATTTAGAATCTAGAATTAAGGAGCCGAATTATGTTCAAAAAATGGCTTTTGTTGTAGTGCGTGTAAAATGCACATAATTCAACGTATTACTCGATCATGGATGCGGTAATTCAAACGTCAAAATTTTCATTTTTTATTTTTTTATTTATTTATTTTTTTTTGTCCTAAATGTGAAGCCTTACTTATTTTTCATCCACTGTAAACAAACATCGATAACACAAGAAACCGCACATTCCACTACATCATGTTATCGAAATCCACGAACTGACTTCCCCTTAATCCAAATGCCATCATTCGCCGTCAAAAAGTTTGTTTTCAAATTGCAAACAAAAAAGCAAAAACTAATGTGGTTTTCCATTGGGACATAAAATCAATCTTTTTTTTGATCCGGATCACTTTTCATGTTCCATTGGGACAAAAAATCAATCTTTTTTTTGATTCGGATCACTTTTTGCAGATCTCGATAATTTTCGAGATTTACACATACTCTCACTAATACCAATATACCTTGCACAGCTGTTTTACGTCATTCAGAATTTGTTTTCAAAACAATGTTACGAAAAGCCTCGTGAAAAGCTATTATTCAGAACAAAAACGTAAATAATTGACATGGACTTAATTTTGGAGCAATTACTATCATCTTCGTCATCTTCTTCTTCTTCCTCGTCATCTGTGGATTTCGATTCTTCGTCGATATGATTATTCATATGAAGTTCGTATGTTTCCATCGACAAACGAAAACAATTTGCACAGCTGATGTACTGTCAAATAACGCACTAATACATTTACAAAAGCAGATCAATCTGCTTTCATGTTCCATTCGCCACGAAAAATCTGAGATCTGATGTGGTTTTCCATTGGGACATAAAATCAATCTTTTTTTTGATCCGGATCACTTTTCATGTTCCATTGGGACAAAAAATCAATCTTTTTTTTGATTCGGATCACTTTTTGCAGATCTCGATAATTTTCGAGATTTACACATACTCTCACTATAATACCAATATACCTTGCACAGCTGTTTTACGTCATTCAGAATTTGATTTCAAAACAATGTTACGAAAAGCCTCGTGAAAAGCTATTATTCAGAACAAAAACGTAAATAATGGACATGGACTTAATTTTGGAGCAATTACTATCAACTTCGTCATCATCTTCTTCTTCCTCGTCATCTGTGGATTTCGATTCTTCGTCGATATGATTATTCATATGAAGTTCGTATGTTTCCATCGACAAACGAAAACAATTTGCACAGCTGATGTACTGTCAAATAACGCACTAATACATTTACAAAAGCAGATCAATCTGCTTTCATGTTCCATTCGCCACGAAAAATCTGAGATCTGAAATAAAAATCTGATGGTCCCAATGGAAAACGACATGAAATAAAAATCTGATGGTCCCAATGGAAAACGACATAACAGAAAACTGCAAGGCCCGTAATCTCTTGTTTTGTTTTATTTTCTTCTATTTAGTCATAACTAATTAAAAATAAATTCAACGCACAATCAAGAGACCAATCACTATCCCGCGAATATCCCGAATTTAGCAAGAAAAATCAAATTGACAGAGTACAGCTGCCATATATATACACTCGAATTTTTTGTGTCAATTTCATTTAAAATTTTGTGGCAAACCGCAACCGATTTTTCTTTTCTCGCTGTTTTGTTTTTTTCTTTGTTGTGTGCTTTTTTCTTATTGGCAATTTAATTGCCTCAAAAATTGGCCTCAATTAATGTTCTCCGTATAATAGACGTAGTGGCAGCATCATGACAAATCGTGGAAACTACAAGGACATCTACGATTTGCTGGAGAAACTTTGCAAAAATGTTGGTGCTCACAATCACAGTAGGTTTCTTTTTTTGATATTTCCTAAATTATTCTGCATAAACTCTTCAATGAGTTGCTCATTTACATTGAATGCTCTGTTACTTGTTATTTTTTTGGGGCATAATTTGCCCTTGTTGCTCTGAAATCAGCAAATTGTCAAACATTTGGCGTCCGACTCGCCTTGGATGGGCTGTTTACAAATTAATGAACTACTTTTGTTTGTGTTCTAGACAAAGTTTTAATATTTAAATGCAATTGGTAATTTGTTTTTTGTTTTTGCAGGGGATGTGCTCCGCAATGTAACCCAATACATATCGAATTGTCCTACGGCCCTTGGCAATTCATTGCCATACAATGAGACTTCGCTGGTTTCGAAGATATCAAGCCATCTGACAAACACCAGTGGCTCTCAGAGTAGTGCAACGTTGTTTTTAAATCTCTATGAACAATTAAAAACCAGTGTAAGTTGTGCATAAATAATTGGATCTGTGATGGTCGCAATTATTCTCAATCTCTTTTGCAGCAAACTGATCAGAGACAGAGGAGTGCTTTGCTGACGTTTTTGTATTTTATGGCTGATTCGCAAAGTAATGCGTTAAATTTCTCTACAAATGGTTTCAACAATGCCATCGCCAACAATCAGAATAATGGCCCAGGTAGTTCGGCTCTGCATTCCATTCGAACGAGCATGATGCAGAAAACTCAAAATTTCAATCCGGGTACAACGCTAGGCCGAGGAGGAATGACCTCGTTCACCAACCAGAAGGTAATGAATTCCGTTGCATTCGATTTGGGTAAGGTATATATATTTTTAGCCTTGGAATGAATATAACCTTCAATGAGCACCACAAAAATGTATAAATGATGCAAAGAAAATGCAGTCGCATGTGTGGTCGAATAATTAAAGAACCCGTTTCGATGTCTCTGACTTCATCCAAATCATATTTTCATTTCTCTTTAGGCCGCAGGTGAAAGTAACCTGAAGATCTCAACACTTCGCACCACCCACAATCAGCAACTACAATCGGACAGTAGTGATACTGGCGGTAGAGAAGTACAATTAGCGAAACATCACACACATGATGCACAAAAGGATCTGAATGACGACATTGTGCAGAATGTCATTTATGCTTTTACTGGCATACAAGGAAAGTACCTGAAGAAGGATGTGATATCAGGAGCATTTAAGTTGGACTCAAAGGCCAGAAAACTGAATGTGGTGCAAGCCGGCATGCTACTGCGCTTATCCGAATTGGGGTAAGTTCACTGACGGTAATTAAACAGAGACTAGAAGTTAATTTCATTTTAGCTACTATCATGATCAGCTGCAATCGTATACAGACACAAAGAGTGGTCTGTGTGCTCTGGGTCTGATGGGTCAGGGCTTCATTTCTGCACTTAAGACCGAACTAACTAAGTATTACGGAATGGTTGCCATGCTACAGGAGCAGGTAAGGCGGCATAATATGCTAACTCTGTTCAATGAGAGTCACGATTTTCTTTCAGTTGAACAAGCAACGTAAATCTGAATCTCAGGAGTGGATCTCTTTGGTGGCGCCAGTCGAGAAAGTTACATTAATCAAGATTCTCGTGTGGTCTGTAGATCCGTTGCAGCGTCTGCAATGGTTAGCCACAATCGCTGAGGCTTGTCAGGAGAAAAAAGGCGGCGCTTTGGCTTCCATAGTTCACGGCTTCCTAAGCAACGGCGATCCAATGGTTAAATCAGTTGTCAAGGAAATGTTGCTCGCTATTGTGGGACCGCTGCAGCAGATGCTCTCGCGGTGGTTGCTAGAGGGTGAAATCTGCGATCCGCATGGTGAATTCTTCATTGAGTGTCTGTCTGAGGTGGGTGCTGATCGGCTGTGGTATGACAAGTATCGTGTGCGGACGTCAATGCTGCCCGACTTCATTTCCACAGATATGGCGCATAAAATCCTCGTCACCGGGAAGAGTATAAACTTCTTACGCGAAATCTGCGAAGATAAGGCACCGGTTAAAGGACGCGAGGAACTACGGCAATGTTTCGAGTTAAATGGTGAGTTGCATTTGTCGTGTTCTAGCCTTTGTATCATTCGCTATCTTTCCACAGCTGAAAATATCTTTTCCAAGGTGGCCGACACCAAACTTCACTCCACAATCGATGCTGTGTACTTGAATACCTCCAAACGTGTACTCGACATTGTGATGGGCCCACACAAACTGCTCGAGCACTTGCAGGCGATGAGACGCTACTTGCTACTTGGACAGGGCGATTTCATAGGAATTCTTATGGAAAATTTAAAGTAAGCAAAACTATTCGATCGCTCTCTTGAAATTTATTTTAATGAAAGAATTCGCTTTAAGATCGGAGCTCGACAAACCAGCAAAGGAATTGTATTCGTACGACTTGTCTTCCATCATGGACGCGGCCATTCGTAGCACCAATGCACAATACGACGATCCAGAGATTTTGAATCATTTGGATGTTAGATTACTGCATCCTTATGATGGTGATACTGGTTGGGATATCCTATCTCTGCAGTACACAGTTCGGGGCCCGTTGACAACAATGCTAGACCCTTCGATGGATAACTATCAGATTTTATTCAAGCGACTCTGGCGAATGAAGCATATCGAATTTCTGCTGTCGTCCAAAATCTGGAAAGAACAAATGTGCAATGCTAAGGTAAGTGGGCTGATATATGGAGTTTTTAGATGATCTCCGTCTTACTTGTGATATTAACCAAATATTTTTAATAACTGTTCTCTCATCTTCCAACTTGTCTAATCAATTGCTTCGAACCCAATATACTTATCACCTCCCTATACCGTCTGCTTAGTCTTGGTATATTGGAAAGGCACAAACGCTAACGTATGGAACGACCTATGGGAATTATTTTTGTCTTCTCATCGTTGGTCCCTCGTCCTCGTCAGCTGCAGTGATTGACACATTTTGTCTAGCCCGTTGATGGTACTTGCCGGCAAATAGATGTCATCGGCATAGTCCAAATTACTTAGCCTTTCAAACGGTCTCCATAGAATTTCATGTCTCTCAGGTACACCTACCGCGCGCCGCGGCGGCAGTCAGCACATCACCTGATGCCAGTAGAAAGAGTATTGGCGATACCCACAAAGTTTAACGTCACACTGTGCTAGGTACTAGTTCATTGCGAAGTATATAGCGTACCGCCGAAATCCTTTGCTCCCCTATGCTAACGAACATTAAAACAGTTAGCTATGAATTGAGACGGCCTAAGTTGAGGACTCGTTTCACTCCAAACTGTAGCGCCATTAAAAGTAAAGAAACACTTACCCACTTGAACCCAAAAGAACTCTTTTCTTTTCTAATTAACATACATAGCTACATTCGATTTCCTTGCACAATTTTTAGCACAACTCACAAAACTATTTGTTATACATTTATTTTTGTGTCTAATCGACCAATCATCTAAAGTACGAAATTCCGTACTGATTGTGTTATTATTTGATGTATCATGCTTTCCAATCTATTTGTGATTTGATAAGATTTTTATTGCATATTATTTGCAATTCAATGTACAAAGATACGCACTTCGCATAATCTTGCGTTGTGAGATCAAACTTTATACCTTACTAATCTTGAACTTTCGCAATACATACATACATGTAAAGTATTTTTTTCCTTCTCTTGAGGAGATTTTCATGTTCTTAATAATAGTCTGCTCTCTGGACGAATGATTTGGTCATCTTCTTCATTAACCCAGTCGGATAAATGTAGAAATATGTAATCAATCTGGTTAGTTATCCCTTGACTAGAGATCAAGCTTCATTGACTGACTGTATCTGTTAAAAAGTCCAGTCTTCTTTTCTTGCAAATGTATCTGAACGCAGTTAGCGGGCTGTTAATCCCAAAAAGGAATCTTATTAGACACTGGAGCAAACTCTTACTATTAATTCTCTATTCCAACTTTGTCTTGAAACGAATAGTGTATCAATTTTCAATCCTTCGAGGACATGTTGAGCTTCTGATGCAGGTCTAGAACAGACCAGAGTTTCATTTTCTCAACAGTTGACACTCACTTGCTGCGGCAGCGAAAACGCCTGCCCTATTTGTAAATACAATTTTCAACACCGTTCATTAACCGGAAAACATTAACCCTCTCATTAAATTGCACAGTCGGAGAAAGTCCAAATACCGCCGCACATTATTAGAGTCAGCGGTTTAAGTTTACAAAGTGCACTGAGAATTAAAACTTTTCGAACATTAATGACAGCATACACACACTATTGCGTTTAATTAATATACAGCAAGTCTCTGAATAACATTAGTACATACTGGACAAGAAACTTTTTTCCACTCTGCCGCCGCATACTTGTAGTCAAATTGACCTTTGTCCAGTCTAATGTGTATTTTGCACAAGCTCAAGTATATCGTTGGATTACAGATTAAGTAATCAGATTTTCTAACTATATAGGAACCAAATCTATTACGAATTAGATGTTAATCTATAATGATAAGATAAGGTGTGGCCAACAAACCATTTAAAGAAATATACGAATTTCTAACCTCTTTTCGGGAAAATATGATTTTCTATTTTTATTGATTTTCGTGCGAATGTGTGTTCAAATACTATTGGTATAAAAAAATGTAACCACTTCTATGTGCTATAAACCGAACTGTGTAATTATTGTCATCTATTATTTACAACTTAGCATCTGCGGCCTTAAGGAGTGGAGCCAATTTCTGTGATAGCATAATGTTGCCAGCAATCTTTAGTTTGCCCTTCATGAAAGCGGCCTGTGGGTTCAGTTTGCCAAGTGCAATGTCGACCATATCTTCATCGGCAACAGTCAGAGTGGTGTCAACCTTAACTCCTTGAGCTGGGCCTTCGTAAACCTTGGCGCTCTTCAGATCCAAAGCTACAAGTGTTTCAAGTTTTGCTTAGTCATTGCGATTCTGTTCGTTGGACATTGGTGTTTAGGAATACTTACTCCATTCCTTGACGACTTTGCCGTCTTTTGTGATTTTGTACAGGAAAACACCATTCACTGCCTTGGCTTTGGCCTCATTATCCTTGATTCCATCAATGATCTTTTGGAAAACTGCGTCACTGCTGAGAGACATGTTGATTTTTTAGCTGAACTTTTTTTTCTGTTGAGAAAATGATTCGCAATTATTAACACTTCTGGTTAGAGAAAGTGGGAAATTCACAGGTGCTTACAGTAGGAATAGACGAAGGGCTTTGAAATTTCGCAGACAACGTACGAGCAATTTATGGCAGTTCTTTGGAAAATATGTGACAATTCCGCACTTGTTGGGACAGTTGACAGCTGACAGCTGAGAGATAGAACTGTTTGTTTAAAAATTGACGACCGGTATATTCAAATGTTGTAGATTTTTCTGGACTAGATTTCCCCATGGGTCGAATTACGTGCTCGGTGAACGGATCGGTAATCATGCGAACAAGAATAATACCCAATTCACAACGGCGCTTTGCCGCTTGCGTGCGTTGACAGGCGTTTTAGAAACTTTACCGTACTTTATGTCAACGCGCGCAAGCCGCACTTTTCCAAAACTAAATGGCGCTTCAGAGCGTTGGGGCCACAAACCAGTAAGAATAGACCGCCGACTTCCCGTGCACCTACCCGATTCCCCCCGGAGGAAATTACCCTGTCTGTGAATACGTGTAAATGTCAAAATTAATGGCGGCAATGATTTTCCATGCTATACCATGGGCCTAGGATTTTTCAAGTATGCGTGCGTTAATGGCGCTCCTTTGATTTTGTACAGCACCAATACATGAAAAATCCTGGGCCCACCGGCAGCTTGTAGGCAAAGTCCGTTATGTGGGAGGAGTCGACGGTCTATTCTTACTGGTTTGTGGTTGGGGCGTTGAGAGATTAGAGTAGGAGAGATTGAAAGTTCTGTTTGGTTTATGTTGCGTACGTAAGTTATGTACGAATTCAGAGCAGAATGCAACTACTCCTTTTTTGCTTATAATTTTTATTTTAATGCACGAATTAAGAGGAAATTTGTTCAAAATAGTAAAAAATTCATAAATAAATATCAATAAAATGTATTTTCACTTTTATTGTCGTGGAATATTTTTGTGGAAGAATTGCCTGTGCATTCAATGTACGCAGGTGCATGCCTTCACATGAAAGGCGTTTCAGGCGAGACAGGTAGATTTTTAGTTTAGTTGAGAAAATATGGGTAAATTACATCGAAAATCCCTTCCCTTAAAATTGTGAATTGATTACTTTGTGGAATACCTCCTGTAAAACGATTTAAGTGAGCAATATTACCAAATGGACAGCATTTATCTGAGCTGTGGAAAGAAGTTCAGTCACTTAAATAGAGAAGTGCAATTTTGTTAAAAACTTGGTTTGGCTATTTAAAAAAAACCCCTATTAATAAATTCTCAAATATGGATACCGACGATTTACTTGATTTTTCAATTTATATTTATATTTTATATCAATTATATGTATACATCTGGTGGTATGCTGGTCATTCGGACGATTGCGATCGCAGGTACTGCTTCTCGTCGCTCGCTTGGGTTTTTACCACATCCGGTCACCCATCGGACAATGCATATTGAAAGGATTTTATGACCTAATTAGGGTAATTTTTTTGCTATATTTCCGCGAAGATCTTCGCTGTCTTGTCCAGACATTTTTTTATGTTCTTATGTACGGACTTCAAACCCTACCAGCCGATTGAGTTCAAATTTACAGGGAATCTTCGATATCTATTGGCCAGAGAATTCCCGTGAAGTTGGGTCAAAGTCGTACTAAGGTGCGCATATTCATGTGCATTGTCCCGATGGACAATAAAAAATATATCTAAGCAATGCAATTCATTGGCACGAGCAAACCTGGGCGGGTAAACCAAGTAATAAAATAATACCTATCATTTGCACATCGCAGGAAATTAGATTTACCCTCAACTAGAAAAAGAAACTATAAATATTCTAAACAAAAATGTTTATCTCGTTAATAAATTGTATGAAGAATAGAGTAGTTTCAGACAAAATTGAAATATCAAAAGCGTGTACATAACATTTGAGCACATATTTTTTTTATCAACAATCTAAAGAAATCACTAGTAGCATTACAACAAAAATAATATTCGTCATTTCCACACAGTAAAATAATTAATTTGTATTGAAAATACCTCATAGGCTACTAAAAACGAGTAGATACGTATATACCTAAGTGAATCCATGCAACTCCAACAATGAACGGCATATGCTCTAACACTTTAAATATTATCAAATCGAACAAACCAAACCGAAAGAAAACGTCAAAGCCGCCCAACGCCACTGAAAGTAGAAAGTTGCTCTACTTGGGCGCCGCGTTGGACTTTACGATATTTACGATCACAACGCGACCCGAAGCCTGAAGCCGCATTCTGGCTTGCACCATATGAAAGCATTGGTTCTACTTTATCTGTCAACGCGCGCACGCCGCAAAGCGCCATTGTGGCTTGGGCATAATGTACATAGGTACGTGATTCGTCATACGAAATAAAATATTCTGCTTTTATTCTGTCCAGAACAATTCACGATAGCAACAATTATGCCCAAAGCACATTTTGGAAGACTCTTCACTGGAAACAGTACAACAGATGGAATGGAATAGATGTGTACCTATTAAAATTTGACACATTTCGTATCGGTTGCGAAGGTAGAAAGTGAGAAAGAGATAAAAACTAATTCATGTCTTTCTTTTGCTCATATGCATCCTTAGAATATCTAGTACCGGTCATGCAAGTTTCTAAATTATCAAAATTTAAATCTTTATAGCTAATTTTTTAAATGTATCAAAAACGTGCCAGAGTAAGTATTGAGTCCGTTTATTAAATATGCGACAAGCAAACACGTTATATTACGAGTCGAATAGTTACAGGCACAGAGACTAGATGAAACGAATTGCAACGAAAATTATTGTCAGGGACTCTTAAGATTAAGATTGTCAAATCTTCAAAAATATCGTTAACACTTTCAAAGAATATAATATATAAATTCTATTTGTCATTTCAGCCCCTCCGTCCACTGAAAACTCAACTCAATCCAATTATGTACCGTTTGCATTTATTCACCTCTGAGATGATTCATTTTATTCACCAAATGCAGTATTACATCCTTTTCGAGGTGATCGAATGCTCTTGGGCTGAATTCCAAGAGAAAGTCCAACAAGCGAAAACCCTAGACGATATCCTGAATGCACACGATGAATTCCTAACCGTCATCAAAATCGGAGCATTTCTCGACTCGAAATCAGATCGTTTGTCTGGCAACATGGAAGAGGTGTACTTGGGTATAACACGTCTAGAAGTTTGGCAGGATAAATTCTTCGAACTATGCTTCAAGGAATTACTAGCCACAAAAGAATTCGAAGAAGAGATCCGCAAATCTGAGAAGACAGGTGCATATGGAGTAACTGCAGAAAAGCAACTGCAACGCGATGAAGAACACAAAATATTTGAACAAAATTTGAATAGTTGTCAAAAAAATCTCGAGATAATCGGTTGTGACTATGAGATTGCTGTTCGACAATTCCTACTTGCCTTGAACTCCAACAATGATCACAACCTGCAATTGTTTGGAATTCGTTTGGACTTTAACGAATACTACAAGAAACGCGATCAACGCTTAGGCGTACCACTCACATTTGAACACATGCGCATGAGCAACGTCTTCTTCAGCACAAACAAGAGTATGACTAGCAGTCGCTACAGTATCAACTGACCCCCGCCCGCAGAAACTCAAAACGAACTTATGCTATATTTTAGCCGAAACCGCAGTGAGATCACAAAATGTCATCGTGCCATTCTTTGCCATCACAATGGTGATGGGAGCAACAAGTGCCATCATACGCCATTGCTAGTGCCAAGCAAGAATCTAGTATACGTTTCGTGCTGCGAAATTCTCTAATTTCCATAAATAACATTTGAATCTCTCTAAAGAAGAAACAAAATATTTTATTCTAATAGCACTTATTGGTTATGCGCGTTGTTTTGAAAATGTTATTGTTTTGGAAAAAATGTTATCATTTTCCCTATCGATACTTTGACAAAAAAAAAAATTAAAGAGAACAAATCAAGTATTTTTGAAAAGCACGCTAGCACTGTTGTATTTTTAAATAAAAATTCAAATAAAAAAACCGAAACAAATTATCTAAAATAAATGGCCATATTTTAGGATACCTTGAAATGAATTTCTTTAATTTTACTGAATTTTTTGTTTGCACGCTGCATAAAAGGAACATATCGAGCGATTTCATCATAATAGTTTAGTCCCTTTGATGCATACGTTCGAAATTCGAAAAATTCCGAAACCAAAGTATCCGGAGTTAAATAAAGGAAATCTAGGAGAACTTCGGAAAATGTTCCCGCAAAGATGTCAAAAGTAAAATCATAAACGCTCTAAAGAATCATTCACATGAGCGCGAACGAACAAATTAATGAAATTCGAACAACTTTTGATGAATATATGAACACAAAATTGCACATTTTACCAAACTGAATAAGGTAATTTCCGTTGACATGAATCGATTAGTTTTTCGTCTCATAGGATTAACGTATGTATTTGTATATCTCTTATCTTTTATAACCGTTATCGTACAAGAACAGAAATATGAACGTTCCTTTTCAGATATTAATGTAATAGAAGTTTTCTGTGAAAGTCTAGTATAATTTTGATTGTGCACTTAAAACGATTATGAAGACTTTTTTACGAAAATATTCATTTGAACACCATTTCTGCAATGCAAAAGTCTGCCATTATTATCGTCAAACTAGTATGTATGTATATTTTAATAACACTTTCTAAAGGCATGTCACATGTGTAAATACAAGCTTTGGAGGGAGTTCGCACGATTCTGTCATGATCCTAATGCGCCGCTGACTACTTAAACGTTTATCGCATTTGCATAGTTGCACGAATGTAGTAGAGCAAAGTGCGAACTGAATAGTACCAAAATGCGAAACGTAAACAATGCCCGTTCCATTGACCGCTAGTCGTCTAGCAAATAATATCCCTGGTGTAGGATCTAGATCTATAGCGCGATCTAGATCTAGTGACATTAGAACCAATTTGAATTCGTAATATTAAATCTTCATGAGAGTCAAAAATATATTCACTCCTATTGTCGTCGTCGTCTGTCGCAAACGACTGGCGACGTCTGTCGTGTCGAGTCGTTTGGAATTTGGTATTGCGTAACTGAAACGACTCGACTCTCTGAAGTCTCACATTCCACATACATTCCACAAACTATGACACATGTGGTTTGTCATTTCAGTCGACGAATTTATACTTTGGTCTTGTGTTTTGTTTGTGACTTGGTTGATTATTTAATAAAACAAATCAAAAATGAATAGTGTTGAGAAGTTTTTTGAAAGCTGTGACGAAGAAGAAAACCAGAAAAAAGAGCTGGTAAAGTGAAGGAAAGGAATTCGAACCAAATGCAATCCATTGGATTTGCCTGACGTTGTGAGTGGTAGAAATAATTCAAATTGCAAACATTGTTTTAATTACAATAATTATTTTCAGATTTAAATTGTATACAAGACAATTGAAAGATAAGGCTATTTCGTCCTATTGCCGATTAACATCACGTTTTGTTAGGCCCTTTCTGAACGATTTTGCCAACGGAATATTTTTCTCCATTTCTTTCACTAACTGTTGAAATTGTCTTTTGTTTGTGATTTTCATTTTAAAGAATAATCTTTCGTTAGTTAAATATTAGATACACATACTTTTCTTTAACCCTTGATCGCGCAGTTGTAAAAAATTAATGCAAACTATTGATATAGTTGCAGCTCTTTTTATACCCCTGTGGCACATCCGCAGGGATACAAAAATACGATATCCAGGTACTGCATCCTTCCGCTTTCTGTGTTTTTAATCATATTAATGATTTTATGGCCTTAATTAGGGTCGTCGTGTAATAACTCATTACTTGTGCGCGTTGATTTATATGGTCCAAGATAATTCAGAGAAAAGGCTATGTGGTCTCATTGCCGATTAACATCACTTTTGTTAGGTCTTCGTGAATGATTTTGCCAAAGGAATATTTTTCTGCATTTCGTTCACTAAATGTAGAAATTGTCGTTTATTTGTTGTCTCCATTCTGCAAAATAACTATAATTGTCTTTTAGTTAATTAAAAATTAAGTACACATACTTTTTTTAACACATTTATCACACAGTCGTCCGCAAAATAGTCGACGACAGAAATGTATCATTTCCACGACAAACGTCGTCACAAAACGCCTCACGCAATACCGACGATCGTCGTCGAAAAATACAATCCACATTTTTTGACATTTCAGACGCCATTTGTCGATCGTCGCCGCGACAAAAGTCGTTTATTTTCAGTCGCCAATACCAAACAGTCGTGTCGCTTTTTTTAGAGTCGTAAACGACGACGACAATAGGGGTGATTTTGTGCCATCATGCCGCATATTTATTAATACAATATAATTTAAATAAACAAATAAAATGTATATTAATTACATAGAAGTTTGAATTCCCATTTTACACCAAATTGAAAATATTTGACATCTGCACTTTCACTTTTATTTTGGCATTTCGTTATTTTTTTTCAATCTAGCAGTTTATTTTCCGCTAGATTGAAAAATTTCCCAGAAAATGATATTTCACAAAATGTGCTACAGCTTTAGCGCAAATGCTGAAATGTCAGTTTTTTTATATGCAATTTGGCATGTGCAGCGAATTATGAGCACAGACTTTTGGAAAATTGTGCGCCTGATTTTGGCTGCCAAAGCTAGACATGGCTATGAATAGCTCATCTCTATAAATGCTATAATGCGGCCTCAAAATCGATAAATAGATGGTGAGTATCGATTTTGACTTTTTGGGTTTTTTTCGAGGATCTGCCGTAGTGTGAATATTTAGTCGGTTGTGGACTTACTGGGCCTACAACCACACTGATAGGGACCAATCATTTCGTTGACGAATGGATTCAGACGTTCACATACTACAACAGATTGCATCTTCTAGGCAATATTGAGGAGTCTGATACCCCTATAGTTGGCGCAGTTTAGAGAGTATCCTTTCTTGTGGATCGGGCAAATGATGCTGAAGTTCCATTCATCAGGCATACTTTCCTCTGACCAAATTTTGGAGACGCGAGTTGTTGTATGCTCTCCATCAAGTCATCGCCCGCTTCCTTAAAAAGCTAAGCAGTTAGACCGTTTGGTCCAGCATCTTTGTGGAACTTTAGCTTGGTGCTTGGATATTGCTACCCTCACTTAATTTTGGACAGGTGAACGGAAGTCTTGGATTTCATCGTCCAGGATAAATGGTTCATTACATAAAAGAAAAAAATCTCCTTCGTATGTTTTAAAAAGTTTTAACACGTTTCTCTCCTTTCGATTTTATTTTCTTCTTTTAATGTTGGAATATTGGAGCAGATTTATGCATATATAATATATATAATTAGTATATAAGAGTAATAATAATATATATATTTTTCTTGGTTATCTGTATATATAATGCATTTCAAAGAAGTTTACAATTTGCTGAATAAAATATTCTTGTGATTGGTTGTTTTATTACAATTACTATTTTTTTAAAACTTTATTGTTTTCTTCTTTCTTTATTTTCTGCATTCTGATCAAAGTTAAAAGAAACAAAACAAGCAATCTCTTATGTGTGTATGCGTGAGTGGCTTAGAGTAACAAATGATTTTAAATAAATCGCTAAAAATGTCTCTCTTACTTATTGTTCTATGGTTTTGCGATTTTTTTATTTTTACTTTTTTTTATAAATTTACCAATAACGTAAATAATGTTTGCATATATAAAATACATAATAATAATAAGTTTAACTAATTAATTGATTTTTTTGTTCATTAGCAAATGGTTTTCAATTTTTTTTTTCTCATTCTGTGCTTTCTTTTTAAAAAATACTTTCTTCTTGCTTAAGTGATGCGAGAAGGCGCTTTTAGATTGAGTAATTTATAGCTCGGTTTATAACACAACTTATACTCTCTTTGTCTCTATCGGTTTAACCTAAGACGGGAAAGGGAGGGGACTGAGTTCTTTTGAATTACGTACTTAGCAGCGTCAGACGGGCAGCTGGTGGTTGTTGTTGCTATTCTGTTTAAAAGACCTCTTTACTGGGCGTCGAGATGCCAAACGCTTCTTCGTACTCCCCTATTGAGGCGGATGGCTCCTTTTTCTTTTCTTTGTGGTGACGATGGTGATGCTTCTCCTTTTTCTCCTTCTTTTTGTGGCCGGCTTCGTCTTTTGTGGAAGACGATGATTTCGATTTCTCCTTTGTTTTCTTTTCAGGCGTGCCTAGCAGATTTGGACTGTCGTCGTTTTCTTTACTTTTTGATTTTGACTTGGACTTGTGTTCGCGGTCTTTGTCTTTTTTCTTTTCCTTTTTAGTGGTGCCGCCAGTACTGGTCGTCGCGATGTCGTTGGCGGATGCGGAGTCTTTTGATTTTTTCGATTTTGTTCGCTTGGATGGGGTTTCGAGGTTTTCATTGCTGGTAACAGCCGACTTTCGTGTTTTGGGAGGATCATCAAAGTCGGGACTGAGAAAGAAAGAGATTTAAACGGGTCTATGGGGAAAAAATTGTTTTACTTACATGCCCAAGTCAATGTCTAGGGCTCGATGGGGATCATCGGGATCAAATTTGCCATCTTTGTCGTCACCGTCTGAGAGAGCTACACCTTCGGGCATATCCAGAGTTGTGTTTACGACGTGCAGGGGTTTTGGTTCTAAGTACAAAAGAAATGGGCAGGCTTTAGAGTAATGTAATGGAAATATTAGAAGAAGAAGAAGATGGGATGCATTCGTTGGAAATGGGAATGTAATGGAAATTGTTGTATGTTTTTTGCATTCAAGTTGTTTCAATACAACGTTTGGACTTTTTGATTGGAAAACTTTCCTGGTCGTCCGAAACAGGGTCGAGATTGAAATCTTATTAGCACTGCTGCTGCTCGAAGACGCACGTAAAACACAGAATAACTGAACGATCCTTCAGTGCGAATCTTTGCCGAATCATTGGCGATGGGGGTAATGACCAGCAGTTCACTACATCTATGGCTGAGAGCAGTGCCTGTGCCGGTCAATCGCAGAGAAGACAATACGTGTTTTTTAGCTAATCCAATATCACCTTTTAGTGGACTTCAAAGCAGCACATGATTGCAATGATCTACCTGAGGATGCGCCTGCGACAAAAATCAATTCTCGACATTCTTAGCCTCTGCAGACCTAGTGCTAATTGGGTTCATGCCATTAACCACCCTCGGAACCACCACTTCTACCTACCTACCTAGCCTCTGCAGAAGTTTATAGAACATAACTAATAGTCTTCGAAATATACTAAGGATCTTATGGCTTAATCGCGTCACTATTCATTGGCGATGGTGGCAGTATATCCCCTAGACATCAACAAGCCAGGTCGCTATATAGCAGTACCAGTGCGATATATAAACCAGAAATATGAATATGCTGCGGTGAGATGTGATGTCATGATCTATGAGATCATATAAATAGCAAACTTTCAACCTAAACGGTATTTCAATAGCCCAACTTTAAAAAAATTTCAAGCGAACTCTTGTTTAAAATCGGCGAGTTATACAGCAGAATAGAACTACGACTCACCATCCTCTGACTCCGAACTAGTGTACGCAACTTTGTTCTTTGACTTTTTGCTCTTCTTCGACTTTTTGTGCTTCTTTTTCTCTTGCTTCGATGACTTCTTCTCATCCACCATATACTGGTCGGAACGTTTAGTGGCTAAAACAAAAAAAAAATACCAACATCAATAAATTGCAACACTTCAACCACTTCTACACTTACAATGCACTTGCAGCGGAATATCCAGTGATAGCTCAGCTATTGGGATTTCATCAATATTATCATACGCGTCTGCATCATTATTCACACTGTTGGCTGTACTCTTCTTACTGTCACCGGACTTCAAGTAATGCGGGTTATTACTTTGTTCGATTAGACGTGCCACTCTATTCTTTTCCAATTGTTCGGGTGTTATTTCTTCACTCTTTCGTCGGCGAGACCTGCCTTCCGCTTCATGATCGGCCGACACGAAGAGTTCTTCTTTCTCTCCCTCGCTCGATGAACTGCTTTCCTCTTCGGGTGGTGGATTTATCCATTCATCTAAATCCAGTCCATCGGGCAGTGGTACTTTACGCTGCGCCTTTGGCGCCACTGGAATCAGTTCACCGGCAAATAAGAGTGCCATCTCTTGAACGATTTCTATAGCTAATGTCGGAATGGTAGGAACCACAGGTTTTGTCACTGATGCTGCTTCATTCTCCACACTATCATCGGGAATCGTTTCGAGGCCACTTATAATTTCCATGGTGTGATTGTGATTGGTGTGATTCTCTGCTACGGTGTGGTCACAGAATTGTACACGAAGCATTTCAATAAGAACGTAGGCGGAGTGTGCACGTTCTTGTACTTCAATGTCGTTGGAACTGGAAAAGTCTTGAAGTTTCTCAAGGACGTGATCGCTTAGCTTTAATATTAAATGTAAATCATTAGTACACACATATAATAAAGGACGTGCTTAATCATGCTTACTCTAACAATTCCATCGACGTCTTGATTTTCTAGGCATGTCGTCACTAGTCGTGTAAATAATTTGATAACATTTTGCACGAAAACGCCTTTGATGTGGCCTGGTACTTGTCGCGGTCGCAACAAAATATTTAATGTACGTTCTGCATCGTGTAGTTCACTGATAATAATACAAATCAATTAAAATTGATAAACATGCTGAATACGTTCTCAATTTGTATGAATAAATTTTAAAAGCAATTGACGACTGTAGCTTTAATTTAAGATTGACTTTAGACGACCCGACGATTTTATAAGCCATGCTAAGGAAACACTAAGTCTGACTTTGGAGGTATTAAGAAAAACATTAAAAACACACTGATAATAAATTTATCCTTTACAACTTCCTCATGCATCAATTTTAAGATGTAACCGAGCAGTAAATCTGATCTAGACATCAAAAGTAGCTACAACTTCCATGCGAAAGTGAGGGTAATTTGGGTGTAAAAATATTGCGAATAGAAATAAGACAGGGAAAATGGGGATGTATTGTCCATAACTTGAGTTGAGTAAGGGCAAGCAGTGTTTGATGTGGTGTGGATGGTTGAGGAGTTCCTATAAGAAGCGCATGATACCTATGATGGTAACGCTTTTTGGGTTGAGGTTTGATTTGTGTTTTTTCCACAACATTAGCCAAGAACAAGTGATGACTGACATGATAATAATGGCATAGATTTAATAAATCATTTTTGGACGAAGACCCAATATTTTGTTGAATAATCCAGACCAGACAGCAGTTGTTATTGTATTTTCTACGTGGGCGTTCCAAGTGATCTTGTAATCTAGTGTTCTGCCTCGATACTTTACTTCCTTTGATAGAATTTGTCGTAGTTCCATTAAATTGCAATTGTTGTGCGATTTTTATTCACTCACATAACCATTGGTCCTACGCACTGGAGCGACTCAGCACCAGACTGATTCAGGGTGGCCACGACTAAGGATCATTTACCCACTCAGTAAAACCCTTCTTCTTTACATCAATATCGAAAAGAGGAATATACCGAACAAGTATGTATACACTAGCGAACTCAACTCTCGTTTTTTTTTACAGTGGAGCAGCCAATTTCGGAAGAACTGCTCCAGCAACTACTTCAACCCAACTCTGACCCCGGTAAAAAGCCACATAGAATGGAGCCATTAGTTCAAGGGTCGATGTTTTTAATCCAATGCTACCAGGATGACATAACACTCACATCCCCTAGTGCGGTTGTGCTCAATCTGTCATAATCATAACACAATTCGGCAAAATGACACCTCAGTGAAATACAATCAATTCGTTCAGTGGTGCCCATCTACTAGGTTGCTCAGATCTAATCAGCCATAGATTGTGTGCTTTATAGGTAGATATTTCCAGCACACCTAACAACAACAAACTACAAAACGGGTTCCCACCACTGACAACTCGCCACAACCAGAACAACAGAAATACAACACGACCGTGTAGAATACGGCACTCCACTGTACTCAGAGTAACAAACCATGATAGCGGACTTGGATTCTTTGTGCACAACAGTATTGGCTATACACCTATTCTTATTGGAGGAGGTTAACAGCCTTTATAGACAGTATATTCCAAATTTTACAAGAAACGTCCAGAAAAGAACATTTTTTCCAAAACTTGAGAGATACATTGAAAATTTGACCCGCTAGACTTGTTGAAATGTGGCACCTGGATACTTAACATGGCTTTAATGGTCTACTATCGAGATACATGAAAGCTAGAGTAGTACATAGTTAGTTGGATCGTCCCTCGATACCTATAAGTTTTGTGCCGAATCTTTTACCTCGTTATTTGCTTTCTCTTGAAAAAAAAAACTACCTTAATTGACTGATATTTAAATACAACATACCTTGAGAATTCGCCAACAATCCACGCAGCCGCGTATAGCACCTCATACATTGAATTACTTTGCGATGAAATCGTGAACGTATCTAGGAGACTACTCATTTCATTTACCGCAAACTGTCTTACCACTGGCACACGAATGGCAACATCCAGCAGCTGTGTAGCAATCAGACCACCTTGAAATGATTCAAAATATAAGAGACGCTTTGATTACAGTAACTCAAAACATACCATGCTTTGAACCAGCTTCCAATTGAATCAGCTCAACCAAAACAGTCAAGTACCACTCGAAATTCGTCACATACAGATATGAACTTTGCGAACAAATCTCAATCACCTTATACAGCAACTCATCCCGATAGGCAGAGCCTTCCGCTCGCTCCATATGACCCAGCAGTCGTTTGACGATTTCCATGAGATTCTTCTTCGACACCATGCCATAGAGCAGATCTAGTGCCCGCAATCTAATCGACTCATCCTTGTCGTCTAAACACGCCAGAATCAAATCCTTGTGCGCCTGAACACTCTTCGGATGTGTCTTTAGGATTTTCGACATTGCCAATAGTCCTAGGTATTTTACTAAACACACACACACACATACGCACATACAGAAATAATCTAAACACAAAAATTCTTGGTTTACTTACAATTTTGATCGGAATCTTCGATTAGGATACGTAGTTTTTGGACACACAGTTGTATTGAGGCACTATGATTTGGCATACCGCTACTTATGCTTATGAGAACAGCGATAACCGTATTTATGCACTCATACAGTAAACTCATCGCTGACGTACTAAAGGAACACAAGCGAGAAAACATTTAAACATTTTTTTTCTGTTGATCAATTCAGCTTACAAAAAGCAATAAAAACAAAACAAACAAAAAAAAAAATTCGAAAATCGTGAAACAAACTAAACAACTACATTGAGCGCTAAGAATGTAAAATGCACGCACACGTAAAGTACACACACTAATTTACAAAACGCAACAAATTTCACAACAATAATAAAGAAAAACTTAAAATAACCAAAAACTAAATTAAGATATAAATAAAATGATAAACACAAACAAAAAATAAACGTATGAGAGTTCACAAAACTTGCCTATGGATTAGATTTGTGAGAGGTTCTATTAATTTCTTTCCTAGCCGGGGTTCTAAAGGAGTTAAAGCGCCAAACTGCAAATGCAAGAGAAAAAGAAACAAGCAAAATAAAATCATAATAAAATATTGAATTTAAATTTTAAATGATGTGTGTGTGTGAGAGAGAGAGAGACAGATGGAAATAGAGAGAGAGAGTTAGTGATTGCCAATTGTTTATATTATTATGTGTAAGGGAAGGTCCTACCGGTCGGAAAACTGTTTTTTTAATCCTCTCTACTAAATTATATATTTATTAGGTGTGTGGTGTGATTCGTGGTGGTGGTGATGGTGGTTGATAAGTGAAAATATTTCGGGCGATAAACTCAATCGCTCTCGAGTTGTGGAAGTAGGCAATGTCTAATTATATAGACTCAGCTAAATCAGACCTCTCATGTAGCTGATCTTCTTGTGGGGTCAACTGGGTACACCAACTGGGCCTTATATCCTAAAGGCTATGACCCAGCCAGTGTTAAAATGTATAGATTAATGGAACAAAATGTAATCGGTGGCTCATGGGGATGTGACCGAAATCTTCGCGAACCCAACACTAGGTGTGATGCCATTTGGTTGCCGCGGCCAATTGCAATTCTACGGCGAAATGCAAAAGTCATCGATCACGAACACAGCTACATAATTCGCTGTAAACTAAATAAAAGAAAAATGTAAAATATCACGTATTTACTTAACTAATATTTCCCTTATAAACAGAGAATAACATCACATTATTAAATTTATCCGAAAAGAATCGATTTATTAAGGCGACGAACATCGCGGGTCGGCGACACCTAGAGATAAATAAACCCATCACCTAACTCAACACATCTTCACAGGAAAACAAGCTGAAGACTTTGCCATTTGCCGCAATCTTACTCAACTATCAGACAAGCCCACCCGGATTTCCAAACTTCTGGAACACTCTCCATCTACATCTCTGATGATCCCATCTCATCGTCAACAATATATTCTGGCAGCTGTTGTAGATCAACAAAAATTGTGTACATAGATGTACATTGATTCTGGGAATCACTTTGCATAATGGGGGCGGTATTGGACAAATGAGCGCCGTGGGATTAGAGAGAGAAAGTGCACTTAGCCCTAAAATGTCATCAAAGCCGTCTGCAGGTTAAGTAAGAGCTCTGGTTGTAGCATAGAGCACGAGAGCTGTTACAAATATTGCTCTCCCTTCAAGCTGGGTTCATTGGTCCGCTGGGAACTGTTTGACTTGATTCAGTATAGAAGTCTCGCCTAATGCCGTAATAGACAAAGAGCAGGTAGCTGCGTATTTATGTAGTTGAGTAACCAATTTTTCAAAATAAAATCTCCGAAAACTCTATTATGGAATCTGGATCCACCTCGACTTTGTAATGCAGCTAGACTGGCATTCTTTATTTCAAATTTGTATTGGTTTGTTTTACGCAATATTTATGTGCTTCACTATCGTTTGTTTACCAATATGGGTTTATCTCTTATTTGGTATTTCGTAGAACCATTTAACCACAAAAGTGCCAACAGGAAAGGTAAATAGAACTCGCTTCTATCCAACGGAAAAAGTTCCTATTGGTTTAATTTAAAGCGATTGCAATTTCCGATGCTCTTATTTTTAACTAAGAACAAAGCGCTTAAGCTACGTACAGGCAAGGGATGTTTTACCAAAAAGAGAAGCTATGGTGATACATAATAAGTAATTCCAGTAATTTCTTGCCCGCTTGTAGGAAGGTAGCTTTAAGATTATTGAACGGAGCCGTAGTGTAAAAGCTAGTTCTTGAATAACATGACAGGACCATTATCCGATATTTGAATAGCCCACCTGTTTTGGAATAGAAGCTGCAAGCGTAGATTTAGTAGCAAAGAAGGGAAAATCCAACTAAACCGGATGGCAAAAGGTTCAAGGCAGGAAAGTCAAAATGGATCTTCAAGAAATCCCGCAGGAAACACAGAACGGAAACGTTTGGAATACACTTTTCAATTAGATTATTAACTAATCGAGTTCTACACAACCATATAAACAAGAAAACTGCAAACAAGAATGTACACTTAACTTCGCCAAATCGGGCAGAACGTTTCGATAAGCAAAGCAGCTATAATTTTGAGGTAGTAAGGGACTTAAGGTGGTAATAGTACACGGGATGTAGAAAGCCACATACGTATGTAGCAGTGGCATAATTTTTACGTCAGCATAATGGTCCCAATGTGGGCGCAGTAGCGCAGTGGTTAGTGTGCTGGACTACTGTGCGAGGGATCCCAGGTTCGATCCCCGGAAAAAACACGAATTACATCTTAAGGTTTTTTCTACTGCGCCACCTCTCGCGAACGTCTGACAAACATCCGAGAGTATGACTGTCCTGAAAAAGCTTCTCAATACAGCAGTTCGGACTCGGCATAAAAATGTAGGTCCCTTCCATTCGTCCCAAAAATAGAAACTCACACAAACGAATGGTTGCGAGAAGCTAGGCCTCGGGTGTCTACCCGCCTGTTGCGCCACCTATTTTTTTTTTTATAATGATGGCTACATGCCGTGTACTAGCTTTCTTTGTGACACCGAAATATGGTACGATATGTGGGACTCTCAGAAGAATAGATTTTGGTAAACACTGTTTCTTTAAGTTGGTAAGGCAATTGTGTATTAAGGCCGGCCCTCTTCGAAATATACTGCGTGACACGAAGCATGCGTTATATCGAGAGCGCGTAAAGATATCCATTAGAGTGTAAAATTGTTCGTGTGATATTTGGCCCCGTAGCCTTGATGGGCTTTGGAACTAACCGCGGACAAAAAGCTACAAAAAGCTACAAAAAGCTGACAAAAAAGTACGTCAAATTTGAACAGGAAAATTGGTAGACCTTGCCTCAAAGGGCGCAAAAGGGAACCAAGTAGATGATTGTGCGAAGGAGGTGTTTAGCTAATGATCCTGCCAACTGGTAAGGTAAATTATTAGGTAAATGATTTGTGGTGTTGTAATAAAGTGATCTTAATCCATCTCCAATCAGATGTACCAACGATGTTATAGCGTGATGACTGTATTTTTACTTATACTAATTTAATTACCCACATCCATGTCACTGAATTTGTATTACGGTTTCTACAAATTTGCAAATAGCTTTTACTACCCTAAATAGATATCAATAGCATGATGCAGTGTTTTGCATGCCCAATCGACAACTTCCACTTCTCGAGAGATAAATTAAAATATTCGCTAACTAAATTCATAGGAAGCACTAACCATTGTGATGAAAAAATAAAATTCAACCAAACTATCACAAAAAAACAACCAAACAAACTGAATCGGTTCATAAAATTCAAACAAAGTTAACAAATTTGTAAAAAAACAAACATTGCTCGAATTGTAAAAATAGTGTTTTAAAAAAATCGGTTGGGTGATGAGATTTTAAAAAAATTAAACTTCCAAATTCAAAGAGAGGATAAATCAAAGAAAAAACTTAATTTCAAAAATTATATAGAAAAAGAGAGATAATAAACCTGGAAATAATTTCGATCAAGGGTTGCGTTAGTTTTCTTCCCAGAGCCGGTTCGATGGCAGTTAAGCTGGCGAACTGTTTTAATTTTTGTTTTTGTATTTTAATTAATTTGTTTGCAAACATTATTCATTATTAATTTGTTTAGGAGAAAGGAATTACAAAATATATTAAAACACAGTAGGAGAGGAGAAAGTAAAAGAAGAAAAGAAAAAAAAGAAATAAAGTATAGTCAGGTTAGGTTAGAACTAAAAAAAATTGTGTATTTTCTCTCCACAAACAGAGAGAAAGAGAAGGAAAGAGACTTTTATTTATGACAAATCGTGAGAACAATACTATGAATGGTGATGGGGTGTGGTGACGAAAAGGGAACAGTAGCAACTTACCAATTTGATGATTTTAATGAGCATCCAATTGTTGGTGGACGTTGTCATGAGTTTGAAGAATATCGGCGCCAATGGAAGATAATTTTTCGGATTCTTACGTGCTAGCTCACAGATGACGTTTACAGCAGCCGATTGAACTCCTTTGAGGGGCGGATTTTATTATTAGATGGAATTGAATGCAACAAATGGTTGCAGTGTGTATTTACCTGGATCGGGATCTTCAAGTTTCTCCTTAAGTTTGGGGAATGCCGGCCGAAGGGCTTCGGGATAGCGCAGGAAAACTTTATACATCATTAGGACGGCTTTCATACGTAGGTAGGGCTTTGTAGAACTCATCTGTAATGAAGGTGGGTTAGTATGGTAAAATTTAGTGTTTACAGTTTCATGCGAACCAAAGTCATAATGTCATTGGCTAGATCTCTTGACAAATCAGGCGATATGAAACAACTCAAGCCACTGAGCGCAACACCGGCGTCATATTGGTTCTGTGAATTCAAATCCTTGCGAATCATGTTTGTTGTAAGCATGAGGAGCTGGTAAAAATAGACAGAATGATTAGTAACTATAGAGTATGTGGGGTCTTGGGGTCTAACCTCACTCTCCGGATGGAAGCATTGACTGGCCGCTAAATAGCCGATTCTCTTGCAGGTAAATCTAGAGGAACTCATAACTTCTATGATGTTGAAACCAGCCCATGAGATGTCATAGCCAAGCATTTGTATCTGGAATTATGAGAAAAGAAGGTTTCCATTGTTAGAGTTGAGGCAATCGTCGAGCCACAATGTGATGTCATTCAACGCAACATTATAAATTTCATCAGACGCTTGTACAGTTATTTAGGTTTATCCAAAGCTCATTATTTTGGATATATAGGTGCTACCTGCGGAATATTGGCGATATCCAGATGGATCCGCTGACCACTACAACCGAGCTTGCAGTTCAGTTGTGTGTGGATGATCACTTGGAACGTTTGCATGGTTTCACAGCGTCAACGGCAAAGTTCAAAAACCAAAATTAGCGTAGTAAATGATTAATCTGTTGTCGCGATTTGCTAATAATGAGCTGGGAAATCATTTCATAAAAAATAAAATACATTGAATATGACTAACTATACATCAATAATAGATAAGACCAGTACAAATCTCATGCGTCTTAGTTATCAAACTCCAAATTAAATCATATTTTCGTTACTAAAAACCACAATGTTGGTGTTTGGTTTCAGTCGAAACTGCTTTGAGCTCAGCAACCTGCACAAGTGATTGTCTGTGAAGAGTTTAAGAACACAACAACGTCAATGCCGTCAATAACCCTGCTTTTCCCCACAATCCCATCGACAAGGTACGCTCCTAAACCACAAATGAAGACTAAAAATAAACTACATAGGTACTACAATTTTCTTAATGGCTTCTGAATTTGATCTCAGTCTCACTTTCAGCATCCCTTTTGGGTTTGTTTCCTTCACAATCCCGTGCGGCATGCTAGGTAACTACATATCTATTAAACCATCTATTTACTTACATACGTCAGCTTAGCGACAGCATTGCACTTAACATTGATATTGTCTTGGCGAAGCTCCTGCTTGATCTCCTCTATGCACTGTGCGATGTACTTGGCCTGCAAAAATAAAAAAAAAATGTAAAACAAGAATTATTCTCAAATAGCACTCTTTGATGAGGGTGGCATAAGGAGATGGTATAAAAATCCATCAACATAAGGTATGTGGCAGTGGCAGCTGGGAAGCCACCAATTAGATTGGATAGCTATTTTTATAAAAGAGCAAGGTACTTCAAAGCGCGCCCTCCAGAGACTCAAAATAATGAATTGAAGGTGAATTATTGATTTTTTTTTTTTTTCTTCATTATTTTTGCAAAAATATTGCTAGCGGTTGCTGCCATAATTGACAAAATATGTAACTTTTGTGTACTGTAAATAATTACCTCATTATCCTTGTTATTTCGGATTCCACGGACGAGATCTGTTAGATTTTTATCAAACATTCGTTCAAAGTTGCCTTTCACTTTTTTCAGTGCCATTTTCGTAGATACCAAAATCCACCAAAATAGTTGAGAATTTTTCTACTTTCCCAGGGAAGAGGATTTATCTACTTGTCTTTTTCCACAAATCACAACAAAATGTCACTAATCAAATGCATTTGCCAGTTGATGAGGTGGGCGATGGCGAAATTGAATTACAATTTAAAGGTGGTTTTATGTAGGTTTATTCGAAGAGATTGTATTTTATATGTTTGGGGGGGAAAGTCTGGCCGAATATAAAAATAAAATGCAGATAAAATTTTATTTCTTTTCCCCGAATTCGGGGTCTACTGCACTCACGAAGAAAAAACACAAAAATCTGACAAAAGAAAAAAATAAGGGCAAACTGTCAAAAATTTGCGTCCGCCATCATTTTTTGCGGGTTTGTCTGCACTAGCCGGCCACGTCAAAATTCGTCCACAATGATACCAAATCTATTTTTTTTATGTTCGAAAAATTATTCAAGTTCGGATTTCTAGTTAGGTCGACATCCATTGGGCTTTTACCGTTTTGCTTTCAGATTTTTCTTGCCCAATGGAACAAGAAATGAGATCACTTATTTTTTGCATTTGTGTTAATTTTTCATTTGACAGTCAGCTGTTTTAAATTGCATTTTATGTTTATAAAATGGCATGATTATAAAATTAAGTGTGTTTCATTCTGTGTGAGTGATAATATTTGTGTGAATCTCGCTCTCGAATCGAGATTCGCAAAAGTGCTCTGAATCTAAAATAAAAAGCTGCTTTCCAGAGCGGAAAAACTGTTCTGAGTCTGAAAAAGTGATTTTTCTTGCCCAATGGAAATCGACATTAAGATTGACTATATTTGTCGGAACTTCGAATAACATCACTGTAAGCAAAAAAAAAATTCACAAAAATAGTTCGCATCGCATTACTTATTCATAGATACTGTAACATTTTTGTGATTTTTGGTTATTTTGTAATTTAAATTTGTATTTGGGTAATTTAGTAAAATAAGACAGCGAACTCTATGAGCTGTACCAAGATGTGGATGTAGTCCAAAAAGCCAAAACACGTCGACTACATTGGCTCGGCCACATCGAGCGAATGGACAATAATGCTCCAGCTAAGAGCATCTTCGAATCCCAGCCCCCAGGTTCGAGAAGACAAGGAAGACCGAACCTCGGTTTCAAAGACAAAGCCATCGCGGATGCCAGAGCGCTTGGTCTGGACAACTGGAAGCAGCGTGCCCGGGATCGTAGAGGATGGAAGGCTGCAGTGTCTCAGGCAGAGACTCTTCACGGGTCGGGAGCCCGATAAGTAAAGTAAGTAAGTAAGAGTTTGACTCACAAGTAATACGCATCATGTGTCTACAGTAGTGCATGGACATGAAAGTCGTTTCAGGCGAGATAGGTGGATTTTTAAGTTGAGAAAAAAGGGGTAGATAAATAAACCTATCGAAAATCGCTTCACTACTCACTTGAAATCAACCTGTCAGTGTACAAGCTACTTTACGTCTGCAACGATCTGTCAACGATCGTTTTAGGTTCTAGGTCCGGTAAGTCCACAACACACTAAAATGTTCACACTACGGCAGATCCTGCAGAAAGCCCAAAAGGGTCCATCAGATACCCCTTACATACAGTTTGTCAAGGAATTGTTTTTACAAAGGAAAACAACTGGTAATTTAGACAGTTTCTTTATAAAACAAAAGAGCTTCTTTGATGATTTACTTCATTTTTTTAATAAATTTCTTTTTATTACGAACACTAACAAAAAATACTACATTATGAAAGTAATAAAAAATACGCAAAAATGAGCTTGTCAAGAAATTTGTAAAAACAATTTCGTGACAGACTGTATGTGTCGTTTTTAAGGCCGCATTATGCCAGCATTATAAAGATGAGCTATGGTCAAAAAAGTTTGATTCAGTCGTTGCAAATGCAGTTTAGGAGTAAACTGCGTCTTAAGTGCCGCACACAACCCTGAATGGAAAAACTGGAAAGCACTGGAAATATAATTTTCGCCCTCGTTCGCATTTGAGAATAACCAAAAGCGAAGACGGTCGAAATCCGGTACGATCCGCCGCGCATTTGGGAATAACCCCCCAGGGGAATTATTCCCAAAAGCGCGGCGTATCGCTTTTCATGGCGGATATTTTTTTTTAATTTCTAAAGCGATTCGCTCCATTCAAAAGCGATAGCAGCTTGGGTAACGAATTGCTGGCGGATGGTTTCCGGATAAAAAATTGAAAAAGCTGTCAAACTTTATATAAAATATATGAAAAAAAATGGAAAGCAAAATATCAGTTTGCTTTTGAAAATAAGCAAAAGCGACGACTGTCGAAATTGAGGTATCGCTTTCAAGACGACTCGCCGCGCTGCTCATTTAGGAATAACCCCCCTGAGGTCGACTCCGACTGTAGCGCCATCTATGTGCAAGCTTTCAACCTTCTATTTACATCATATTATGGTTTTCTTCGCTGTTGTTTGCTGCTTGCCTTGCGTAGGTAAACATTTTAAGTTAAGGCGGAAAGACGTCAGGTAAAAATTAGGAATACCAATTACCATGAAAATCTGAAGTTATAACGCGATTTTCCAAATAATCCCAAAATAGATAAAAGTTAGCTGCTAAAAAGTCGAGAAAAAAAAAACCAAAATGAATGCAAAGTTTTGTTAAAACGTTTTCCTTTATTTGAATTATGTATAGTTCCCTCTTCTGTAGATAATAGTTTGTAAATTGGAAAATATTTTGGTTTTAAATACATATTATGCTATTGCGTCTGTTTAGAATAATATAATTGTTTTCGTTTTTGTATTCCATTTAATGTTCACAATTGGGTTTTGGTTTTTTGTTGGTTTTCTTTGCTTCTTTTCTAACTTCTCTTTGTCTTGTATAAAATTCATCTTTTGACACAAAATATTTATTTTTTTCTTGCGTAACCTTAGCTTGTATGAATCTACATGTATTAAACGAAGTTAAATAATTGTTCGTTTTAATCCTTCAATTTATTTATTAATTGAATTCATTTCGATTCCATGTTTAACAAAATGCGCATAAAAATACCGGTATAACCGGTGTGTAAATGAGTTGATTTTGGTGTACTTAATGGTGGGTTTCTATAACCTACTGTTGATGTGTTGTTCGTTTGTGATGTTTAGATAGTTGTTTTTATTTTTTTATGAAACATTTAATATTCTTAACACTTAAATTGCTTTTACTATAGAATAGTTATAAAGTAATTCTCTCGCTACGAGAGGGATTTTATGTTATAGACTCTATTTTGTTTGAAGGTGTAGGTTACATTACATAGTTTTTAATATTTAGTGCATGGCTGAGAAGTTAAAAGAATTAATTATTATTTTGATGTTTTTTTTATCTGCTTCCGTTTGTATTCTAATGTGTAAGTTATGGTATATGGAAGTATGGTACACAATATTTACGTATTTGAACAGTCATTGCAATTAAAAAATAAAATATTTATTACTAAATACATAATTTTATTCATTAGTTAATTTTAGTAACCAAGAAGTCTTAAGTTTATTTTTAACAATACATACCCTGTTACCTTGAGTTGAGTGTTATAATTAATTTTTGTTTAAATAAACGTATCTAATTGTTAATTTATGAGGTCCAGGGAGATGCGATGATTTCAAACAGGGACTTGGGCGAATGGAACGGAGTTTGAGTCATAGTTTTAAAAGGCAGCTTTTGATTTATGTTATTCGTTGTTTTCTCTAGTTCTAGAGAAAAAGTTCAGCGCCTACAATACAATAATGTTAATAGTTCCGATAAGATGTTGCAAAAACAATAATTTTTTCATTCCGACCTGTCGTTGGGAGCCATTTTCGCGGTGTTGTCATATCAGGCGGTTTTTTAGATCACGCTATACAAATATACACCATTCGGTTGTTTGACAGATAGATATGGGTTTTGACAATTATTCATTTAAAAATGTAAAATATACCCATTATGGTACTGTACTACTCATTAGTGTACACTCTGACATTTTTCCAACTCACACTACCACCTCCATTGAGCGTTGAAAGTTAGTGAAACTCTGGAAATAGGTCTAAAGCCCAACAATCTGTAGAAATTTGTATAACGAAATAAAAGAATGTGTTTAATTAATACCAGGTTATTTCCTTTCTCCACTATGGAAAACTAGCAAAATGTCGCTTCGCACCAAGTTAAAACTGTTTGAATCCAACATAAAATTTGTAGTGGTATACGCATGTGAAACATGGAAATATTCCGCAAACATCTCGAGCGCAGGTTACTATATTTTGTTAATCGTTGTCTGCGTTACATCCTAAAGATCCGGCACCCACAAACGATTTCCAACAGTGAATTGTTTCGAGTTTTTTCGATAATGTAGAATCATCGCCTTTCAGGCCTTTGCACAAAAGTGGTAACAAACAGCATATTGAAAACTATAGAGGCATTGCAAAACTGTCTTGTGTACTGAAACTGTGTTGTATACCTAAACTTTTTGCAACTACGTTCAGTTTCACTGTTTCAACATTTTCGTGAATGGTTTACAAACGGATTTTAGCAAAGAGTTAAAGTAATGCTGCCATCAGCAGCTTTCGGAATACAAAAAGGGTACATCTACTTTTTACATCGATGCGGTGATGAGAAGGTACATAAGGAAACCCAACTTTTACTTTGCCGTTGCCCAGAGCTCTGCCACATAAGAAATAGAATCCTTGGTAGTTACTTTTTCGAGGATTTAGAGGAACTTTCCGACAGGTCCATTAATGACCTACTTAAGTTTGTAAATACATCGGGTTTGTTCACCAATCCGTTGGTTTTTCATAGGCTTCCGGTTTATTGGAGTCATATACCCCTAGGGCATCACAAAGGATCTACATTGATCTAAAGGCCCATTTAGACGATCATTTCAGTTTCAGTTTCAGTTGAGCTATCAGTTAAGCTTTCAGTTAAACTGATGTCTAAATGCAAAAATTGAAGCGTCGAACTGAAACTGAAACTGAGACTGAAACTGATGGAATTCCCATCAGTTTTCAGTTCAGTTGTCAGTTTTAGTAGATATATCTTCTAACCTCACGAGTAAATTGAAAGCTCAACTGAATACCGGACTGACGTCTAAATGCATTGCCAGTTTCAAATGAGAACTGATAACAGATCATCTAAATGGGGCTTAAGTGCGGCACGTACAGGTTTCTCCTGTCTTGCCAACCCACGAACCTAACCTAACCTACTTTTTACACAAACAACTTTGTAGGAAGTCCTTCTTTTTTTTACTCTTAGCTAGACTAAAAGGTGGGAAACTTTGAAATTGGTATCAAATTTCAAAGCGAGCAAATCTTAGCTGTAGGTAAAAGAAACTGTGGATATCCTCAATGTTTGGATATCCGTTGCGTATACCTTGCCTCTGTTAGTCGCATTCCAGCGGCAAGTTAGACGTCATTAGGAGTATTTTTTTGGGAAGTGAGTATAACAAAACCAAAAGTGGGTATAACAATTTTGCATGTAAAACCAAAAGTGAGTATAACAAAACCAAAAGTGAGTATACCAGTTTTGCATATAAAAGTAAAAGTGAGCTAGCTATAGATTCCCAAAAAAATACGCCTATTGTAACAGTAACAACTCTTGCCATTTGAATGGATATTCTTGTTTGTCATTGTCAGAAAGTAAAGTTCCCAAATCAATCTAAACAAAATTGAACTACCTTGAACGAACATTGGGCGCAGTGGCTCAGAGGTTAATGTGCTGGACCCCAGGAAAAACACAAAATTACATCTTAAGGTTTTTTCCACTGCGCCACCTCTCGCGAACATTTCACAAACATCCGAGAATATAACTGTCCAGAAAAAGCTTCTCAAGAACTAAGCCGTTCGAAATCGGCATAAATTGTAGGTCCCTTCCATTCGTTGTGAGAAGCTAGGCCAAGGGTTCCTATGATCTGTTGCTCGAACTATATATATAGATATCTACCTTGAACGCCGCTCCACTTCGTTGTTCCCTTTCGAAAAAATGTCCAATTAGAAACCAAATATAAATGAAAAACCAATTTGTCTTTTATGTTTAATACTAACTGACAAAAAAATTAATTTTGTTTGTTTTTTATTTAGATTGCGTGTTATAGGTTTCGTATCAATTTTGTTCTTATAAAATAGACAAAGAAATAAAATCTTTTAGAAAAAAAAATAAAATAAAAATTCAATACATCTAAAAAAAACATAATGTATGTGATAAAAATATGAAATATAATATGTATGTGTGTCTGGTTATTTAAATTTAACAATCGGTGTCGTACCAAGCGGCCAAATTGTTGTTATCATTTGGTGGTGTTGGCATTGCGTCTAAATCAAAGTTCAACTCTCCGGCTCCAATCTCACCAACATCCATGTCCATCGAATAGGGTGAAGTTGGTGCACCACCTGGCGGAGCTCCGACTGGGCTGCTTATCTCCAGACCTTGCATCGAATCTATTGGTAGAGTATCATATCCTGTTGTGATTAAATATTCATAAGAAAGGGAAAAACAATAAGAAAGTGTATATTTTAAATTAATTTTCAAACTATTACACTCGACAGTTTTCGTTCACATGGGAGGGGGCATTGTGCAGTTGCAGTGAGTTCATTCATATTGAAAACACAATCTCCACTTCATTATCCTCGAGCAAAGAATGCGATTCTGATTTCTTTTATTTTATTTTTTTTTATTGAAAATAATGCCAAAGGCTTTGTTTTGCATGTGTATTTTTAATTTATTTTTACAGTGCAATGACCACAACTTGCTTTCTTTACTTCGCGATGTCTCCTCCAACATGTGAACGAACGACTAAAGAGTTCAATGCAGGAATGCGAAATTCCATTTAACAAGAAGGTAAACGTTAAAAGAAAAATATTCATACACAAACGATTAAAAAAAATAGCAAGTAAAATATGCAGTAACCAAAAACTTAACAAACACTCAGTTAAATTTATAAAATTGATTTAATTCATTCAAGAACTATATAGTATACGATTATAAAGAAAAAACGATACACACACATTAGAAATTTAAATATGAATATTTAAGAGATACTGAAGTATTTATGTAGGAAAAATAAAAGTTTACAAAAACACATGCAATTGATTTGTATGATTTTTAAAATATTCATAGCATCAAAGTATTCAAAATTAGAATACGATTTTTAGTTATGAGAAAGAGTATTAGGTATACGATTTTGGGGAAAATATTAACTCAGAATGTCCTTTGTACTGACTGCATGATATCACAACTTAAAACTGTCGAAAATGTCAATTTGACATACAATTTCGACAGAAATATTTTTAAGGAAGGTTTTGAGCTAAAATTCTAATTCTTTCTTGGTTCATCAGTTACTGTGAATTATATTAATTGATAAACTAGACAAATTTATGAGCTAGCTCGCAGGGTCTCAACCACTCCCTTCTTTGCCCAGAAGCTTTTTGCGGTTCAAAATCATGACAGAGATGGACACTTGGGAGTTCCAAAATGAGACTATCGAATTGTAACTCCACATTGGGCTGGGCATGCGTCAGTACAACATAGCTTGTCAGCTGTGCTAATAAATAAGAAACGCACACTTCTTATGTTAATACCAAATATAAACGAGGCGAGACGAGCTTTGTGTCATTTGAATCACCTTGATTGTGGATTTGTCAGTTACAAATTTACAATACCCCAGTGGAATGGGCGGAAGAGCATAGTTTCGCTTTCCAAGCGTTTTTACAGAGTGGCGATTCTTACCGGCAGTTCTCGTTTTATAATCACCCCTATTCCCGTTGGCGTTTGTCGTAAACGACTCGTTTTTCACTTCGATTTTTAGTCGGTGTTTTTAACTTTTGACACAAGTGAATTGAAATGATAGTGAACACATAGAAAAGGAAATAAAATTGTTAACAAAAGTTGAAAAAAAAAAAAAAAATCTGAACATCGTTTTTCAGCGTCAGATTTGAGCATCCCAAAAACTTTCGTTCATGCAATTTTGAAGAAATATTTGCGCTCGACACAAAACACGATGGGCCGCTTCCAACAATGTGTCGTGTGACTAAATGGAGAACATTAATTTGTGATGATTAAATTGAGAACCAACCAGTAAGCACTTCACGCATAATATTAAAAGCATTCGTCTCGGAATGTACAAAAACATATTCACAAGTTTTTAATCAATCAATATTTGTTGCTTTTCAACATGCGATGTGTATCGCTAGCGATAATTATTGCCGCAAACAGCAACATTTTTCGTTCGAGTGATATTGAGTTGCTTTGATGTGAGACCTCTATTATGGGACACTTTGAACATCACGCATGAAATTCTTTGCGGGATTTCAGAGAGAGATCTTTTTTTTCTGCAGTCAATGGGCGCATTCGAGAATCTAGTCATTGTAAGTCGACTTGAATTGTCGGTATGTCACTTATTAACAATTTTATTCTTTTTCTCCTAGGTTCTGATTGGTGCTATACACGTCAGGACAATCGAAATGTCAAACTGCGCTCTAGAAATATCAAAACTGAGTTCCCCGGGGCCCGGACACATGTTGGCACAAAACAGATGTCAAGAAATTCTTTACTTGATTTGTCGGTGTTGCGGACATACACGTCAACTGAGAAAACTGTTCACAATTTCAGCGATACAAGATCGGGTTTCGACACTTTATAAAATGATGTCAAAATCGGACTTTAGATAGCTTAAGGTACGTTACCATCCGAGTAAGGGTTGCTGTTATCAGCAAAGGAATGATTTGGATTATAAGTTGAAGACAGGACGTCATATAGGAAAATGAGAAAGAGAGTCGGAGACAAAACATAACCTTGGGGAACACCATTATTTATATGGTGAGTTACAAACTTGAAACCATCCAAAACAACTTAGACTGAACGGCCAGAAATGAGAATGAGAGACGCATCGATCCCATTTTCGATAAGAGCTTGATGCCAAACTCTGTAAACAGCGAAAAAATGTTCGTTTCAGTGGAGTGATGGGAGAGAGAGAGAAATAAGGCGAGATAAGCCATTAAAACGCAAGCGCGTACTGTCGGTCATTGATGAGTTTTCGTGATATTTCATAAGCTGATGATTTATCAGCGTTTTCATAGAAAGGATGAATGTAAGTGCTATGGGTTGGATAAATGCTGCTTCACAACTTTTCGGAATATGACAGATGGAAAAGCTTAGGCAATGATTTTGCCAGCGTGGAAGAATACCTCTTCAGAACGATCGATGAGGGAAATACAGCCTGGTCTGGTCTATGTTGAGATTATAAAGTACTCCTCCGATTGTATGAGTGTGAATACGGATATGTTCCATTGTAAATCTGACGTCCTGAAGTACAGGTACAAATAAGCTTTGTCTCACGAGCTGATAGCTGAGGGGTCATTGTAAATGAGCGTCGGGATCGATGGTGAGGCCGAAGACGATGTTAAAAAATGGTTGTAGATACATATGTATATGAAATCCTAAAACAGAAAACTATTAATTTACCTACGTAATTTGTTTCTAATGTTCCTTTCACTTGTTGGACTGGGTACATGGCGCATTATTTGTGTTGCTTTAACATGTAAAGTGCGTATTTTGTTTAAACAATTTATTGCTAATCATAAATGTAATAGAATATGTACCAGAATTTAGCAAAATGTTGAAACTTTATAAACGTAAAATATTCAAACACTGATGGGCGTAATCATTAAAACAAAAACCATGCAGGATGCGTGAAAAGCTAAAACAACCATCGTCTACTATAGGAAAAATGATAAATTTAAAAATAATTCACACTTACATTGATTAAAACTTATTGGACCAAAATAATAGGTATATATAACTAAATAATAGGAAAAACAAAAATCCAATCCGTAAAGGATACAATAATATAAAATTAAAATGAATCAGTCTTTTTCTAACCAACAAATAAGGACATTTCTGATCTAAGCAAAACCAAATGAAAATTATATCTAAGAATATAAACTTTTTACAAAAATTTATTCATTTTTCTATTGTAATCAGTAATCACCTATTTAACGCCGTTTTGCTTTGCTTGCATTGTTCATTGTTTTCAAAACGAGACAAGTGAGGGGAAGTTTGGTGTGACGATCATGGTTGTCATAATCATGTTATTACAATTATTCTTTTTTTTCCTTAAGTTGTATCTCTTACGCTAAGATAAATACTTTTTTGGTTTGTTTTGAGTTTATTCTTATGATGAGCATATTATCTTCAAGACAATAATATTATTTTCCTTTTATCTTCTACACAAAAGTAAAATTATGTATATAATTTTTGTTTTATATTTTTTTTTTGTTTCTTGTTTAATGTTACTAAAAATTCGGTTTTTGTTTTTTTGTTATATTCATCATTTGTCCAAATCATTAATCAGTTGAACAAACTTGTGAAATTTGTTTTAGTGATGATATATGTTAGGCTGGCTTAGCTATAATTATTTTAAATAAAAACAAAAATCCCAAGGAGAGACAGAAAAAAAAGAAGATATAAAAATATTTTTTATTAGTTCATTCTATGGGTGTTGTAAAAGATGGAAGATTTTTTTTTTGTTTTTAATTACAAAACAAAAATAAAATTCAGCTAAATGATTTCGATGAGGCGCATGTACTTAGAAATGTAAAAGAATTTATTTGATCGTTTTTTTTAATGATGGGGTGGTCATTGATGATGATTCTGCGAGAGGAAAGCATAAAAGAAAATCCACCTACGCTTGCTATACAACATGGTGTGGCTTAAAACGTCGAAAATCATAACAAAGTAGATATACAAAAAATTAACGTTGCAATGAAACTAATAATAAAAAAAAGGAAACAGAAAATGAAAATTAAAACTATGATGAATACAAACAAATGGAAAACGTAATGAGAATGACAAGTTTAACGATTTTTAATAATAGCTGCAAAATTTTTAACACTGGGTTGGGGTCTATTTGATTATAATATATTTAAAGGGGGCCGGGTCTAGCGATTTACTGTGCTATTTGTGTATGTGTATAGGTGTAAATAAAATTTGATGTAATAAATTGGAATATTTATGCAGCACTTTTGGATTGTAATTTGTAATACCTTTTCGTCGAAACATGTGTCTATAAATGGGTTGGTAGGTCCATGGACTAACGAAAAGTATTTGATTCTTGTCATGTACCTATCATTAAATGTTTATTTTTTAATCATATGTTATTTTGACACAGATTTCACCCCTTTCAAATAGATCCAGAGAATCGCTTTAACAACGTTAGGAAATATTGCAATCTTTTTTTCAAAAGTGCTTCCCAAACAGTGGGTAATTGGAAAAGAAGGTAAAGCAAGTTGAAGCTGAAATGAAGCAAGCACTGTGACTGGGTTGCCTATGGACAACACTCACGGTCGCGTCGTCGTCGTATGCGTACCGACGAGAATATGGCTGCTGTGGGAGAGCGTGTTCAACTCAATACAAGAACATCGACTCTCCATCCATCTCAACAAGTCAACATTTCACGAACTAGCCTGATGAGAATTTCGCACAAAGATCTCGAATTATTCACTTACAAAGTTCAATTGACTCCGCAATAAAAGGCAAACGAAAGGCCTTCCAGCAGCTTGAATTGGACGCCGAATCTGGCCAACAAATTTTTATTTTTGAAGAAGCAATTTTTGTTTTATTTCTTATGAAAATGCTACTGGAAACATCATTTCGGTCAACGGTGTTCTATACAGAACCAAAGTTATCGAATGTTTGTGGATTGAAATTGCAGACATGGACTGGGTGGACGATCTTTGGTTTCTGCAGGATGTCCGTGACGATGTCAATTGTCCGCTTCGGATCTGCGATTTGATCATGTTGTGTGTTTAAGAATCATGAAATAAAAATAAACTACTATACCATATGTCAAAAATCGTATCAGTTTTTGACATGCTGACGTCAGATTTTGTCTACACACAACTTAAGGACAGAATCCGACGTCATATTCATGTCATCAGCAATCAGCAGTAATAGTAGAATTAGAGCTTTTAGCCGCAGGCTCCATTGGATCGTGTTTTTAGAACAGCGCGGGCCAAACGGTCACTGTAGATGTTGAGCGCTACAGAAGCATGCTCTATAATTTGTTCGCATTCTTCAATTATTGGTGAATATGGATTGAAGGACATGTGGTTCCAGCAGGATGTAGAGAAAACGGCGCATTATGCACAATCGACATTCTAAAACGGGCATTTTCCGATCGACTGATGTCGCGTTTCGGCGATTTCCATGATTACCTGATTTGACTGCCGCAGACTTCTTTCTATGGACCTCACGGGTTTATGAGAACAAGCCACAAACCCTGGCAATCCTCAGAAAGAACATGCTTCAAGAAGTGGACAACGTTTTGCCATGGAAAATGCCATAAAAAGAACCCAAAAGATGATCATTATTATTAATAAACCTTGTGGGAAAAATACGTTAATTTTTTATTATCAGCCTGATCTGATCCGGATCAGATCATGAAAATAAAACAAACTGGATCATTGAAAAATTTTATTTTTAAGTTGTGGCAACAGTTGTTTTCAACACATAACAGACAATACCAGGTATGTCATGTTTCGTATTGCCATCAGCCATATTGCGGCCACACGGTACAATGTGACGTCACAATGCGATGATTTTTCCATTGCACTTGCTCATATTTGAGTTGGACATTACGCTTGTTGTGTGGGGTTGTTACCATATGAATACAAATCTGCATACATTTTGCATTCAATATTTTTTTTTTTTTTTGAGAAACTATGTTTAAATGTTATGTTCAAATATGCAACATATTAACAGTATTTGACTGCTAATTTTTGTGTTTTATATTACGAAGAAAAAACATTTGAAAAGTCGCAGTAGTAAGTTATTCGAATATGAAAATATGCTAATTGATTTTTGTGTTATTAATAGTGTTTCATATTTTGGTCTGGCAACATTATTGTGTGGCTATAATTTACAGGGACACCAACATTCAAGAATGAAATAAACAACGCCACGAAACAAAAGGGAAAAATAGTTGAATTAATTATCAGATCATGATTCGTGATCTCGATGAAAAGCTGGATCACATGTTGTTGTTGTAAGTGCATGTAAATCGATGATCTATATGGGTCATAGCTCATAGCTGATAATAAAAATCGGCTAATAATTGTTTGAGAGAATTACATTAACAACAACTCCTAGAATTATTATTCCTACCAAAGTTACTGAAATTGAATAAATTGAAATTGTCAGGGTCAAACCCAAACAAGCGAGAATCGTTTTTACTACTCGCTTCCCACTCAAAAGATGTTAATGCCCAAATAAACGCTTTTAAAAAACGCATTCATTTTTTTTATCCTATTGCTAGGAATGGTCATATATTCATATTTTAGGTCGGCCACTTGTATCAATAGATTTCATAAAAATGTTGCATTTTTCTAATGATTTAAAATGACCTGAATTGTTGAATGATTTTGTTGTTGAATGATTTTAGTGAAGTTCGGTACACAATGATATTCGAAAGAATATTTGTAGCCAACTGGTAGTTAATCACTCGCAAGTTAACATGTTTGGACATACTCTTAGTTACAAACTATTCGAGGAAAATGTGATCAACATTACAGTGGAACTTCCATAAGTCGAACTCTCAAAATGAAAGAAAATAAATTCGAGTTATAGAAACTTCGAGTTATGGAGGACAAAAGTTGAAAAAGTTGAATTCACAGAGTTCTCAATAAAACTTCGAGTAATAAAGAAATTCGACTTAAAGATGTTCAAGGTATGGAAGTTTGGCACAAGGATAAAATATAGAAATCAATTTGCCACAATAAAATCCGTAGCTCTGATGAACGTAGTTGAAGTTAGTTTTGAGTTTATTATCCATATAGTGTTGTGTGCGAAGCAGGAGTTTCTAAACAACAAGCACCAATCCGATAAGTAATCTCGGCTACGAAAGGTTAACCATAAAAGGATTGCTGCGACTTTTGTCATCATGGACAAAAGTCCATTTAAACATAAACGCTTAAAATGGGCCACTAATCTCATTATGGTCACGAGATGCAGGCTGAGGCTGAGTGTCTTATTCCTATTCAGATAAGTTTCTCTAATTAGCTACATAAATATTCCAATTTCAGTTTACAAGTGTTGCATTGTTCTTACAACTTATTTTCTACAGAAAACTGCAATAAACAGTTCAAATTACGTGCTCGTTTCTGTGTTCAAACGTGTAACTTCGTTAGATACTCGTAAATTTGTTTTACATTTTGTATACCTGCCAGACAAGAGGAAAGAATTTTGTGTTGCCAATAGAGGGGGGATTGCCCTCTTGATAAGTTTTGTATAAGTATCCGAATATTTTTTTTTTTGTCAGAGACACAATGGTGTGTGTTCAATTATTTACTGTTATATTGCTTATTCAATCATTCGGTAACAATATTCACTATAGTTGTTCATCGTGTCATGGCCAATAACTGGTTCTGTAGTAGTGATTGTATTTTTTTGTGTTTGTTTTGGAAATAAAATAAAAGAGGAGATTTTTTTTTTGTTATATAAATACGTATTCATGTTGACAACATCCATTTAACTCAATCTAACTTCACAAACTCCTACAAAACGTGTGTGACTGAGGACATGAGGTGATTGTATATAGGTATAGTGAATTACAGAACAACAAAATAAACGTAACTGCATTTGATTTAGATTGTGCAGTAAGTAGTCTTGCCAACTTACGTTTAGTACTTTTTTTTGTTACACAAGGTAATTTGTTTTTTGTATATTTCTTTCAACAGTGCAATGTGTGTGTGGTTACTTAGAAAATATTTATTTTCTTTATGTGCATCGTTTGATAAATTATTAGTAAATATAATGTTAATAATGGTTAAGAGAGTGATTTTTTTTGTATAACTCTTGTTTTTTTGGTTTTAATTTAATTGAAATATATATATTTTTTTTTTTTGGTTGGTTAATATTCAACAAACTAAGTGAGATGACATGCAACTCGGTTTCTATTGTACGTACCTTGCTGGAAAGCTCGACCTCCGTGTGAGCTGTGTACGCTAGGAGGGCCTTGCCCATACAAGCCCTCATATGCTTGTTCTGGTCCAAGCATATCCTATTTTATGTATTTTTTGAATTAGTGGTAGTTTATCCCGTCAACAACAATAACGAATCAGTTAATTTGTTTGTTTGAGTGTTTTTTTTTTTTTTTTTTTTTTTGATTTAAATTTTTTGTGTAAAGGCAAAGCCCGAATCATACAGGTGCAAAGAGAGGGGGGATTGTTTATATAATTTTGTTGATAGTTGTTAAAAATCGTGGACAAATTTTGTTTCCAACATAAAAATAAAATAAAAAGAAAAGAAAAAAGTAACATTTAAATAAAAAAAAAATTAAAATTAAATGATACACGCTAAATAATATAGGAAACTTATACTAATTGTGACTAACTGACACAAAATGTGACTAACACCAGGTTTGCTTGACATTATTGCACACAAATATAGCGGTACTAAATATTCTTAAGGTAGTGTCACTTGACTGCCTTGGCAAATGTAATTATAAACGCCTAAGGATTAAAATAAGTAAATCTAAGTAAGGATTAAATGTGCGCAGACCCGAATATTTTATGAGTGCATTATATGGAAGAAGAAGAGTGTTGTACATTGGTTTAAAACGATTGGTAGGGCAATGTTTTCATGTGCGAGGGGTTCAGCAAATGAAAGAATTTCATTAAAAGGAATACAATGATGCACATTCGAGAAGTGAAGACCGAGCCAATGTCTGACACTAACTGATAGAAGAATAAAGATCTTTGGACCTCACTGGGCTGAGAGAAAAGCACCCAACGAAATGTACAGGTAACTCTAGAACTCAAGCCTCTATTCTTTAAAAAAATATGTTTCTATTGGCTATTTATTAGTAGCAGGTTAAGCATACAGAATAATTGACTTCTATCAAGCATTATGACTTCTATCAAATCGACGATATACGCTGCTGTCAGCCTTAGAAGTAAATCCTACCCTGCGCTATTCATTGATGGTTACCCCGTACGGAGAGCAACGAGTGTGGAACAAAGGTTCCTTGGAACTACCATATCTATACTCTGCTGCGAAATTATGTAATCATCCCGGTAAATGTGCTGAAGAGAGTCGACTTCATGTCAACGCGGTAAAAACAGAACTGGTAAAGCAGGAAATTGAAAATACCACCTTTCAAAGTTCAATGTCTGGGTACACCCTACTTCGACATAGGAAGTAATTAACTTGTGATAGGAAGGATTGATAAAGGGAAAAAAGTTTGCAGAATGTTTCAGGCAGAGTGTACCTAAAACTGCGGAACTACTTGAGATATTCAGAAAGAATATCAGATAGTAAGGCTGCGCTAAAGGCGCTATAGCCTTATGCCACAAAATCTGAACTAGTCAAGAGTTGCACAGCGTATTATGTTCGAAGAACAGTGTCAGACTATTTTGGATACGTTTGGTCGAGTTGGTTAGAGTTTTTGAGCGTCAAGATTCCCTAGGTGAATAAAATAAATATTACAGCGAACTGGTCACACAGTCGGATATAGTATGTTGTAAGAGGAGAGCTGAGAGATAACTCTATTGCTACTTAAAAAAAAAGATTACATTTGCCAAGGTAAATAATATAAAAAATATTCATCAAAGCGCCAAAATAAGTGCTATTCGAAAGCAAAGCTCGACAAAATGTGCCACAAGGTGCTTATCTCCGATTAACATAGATAGTGACAACATATTATTATTTCCCCTTCAAGTGCACTTATTTCGAGTTACTTTCATGTGCTGTCAAACAATAATATGAAAACTAAGATACCCTGTGCTACACTTCTAAAAGCCGTTGACTAATGAACTTTAGCTTACGTGTGCTTTACAAAAAATGTAAACACACCAGAGGATATATGAGATAATAACTTCTAGCTAGTGTTTTCCTATTCCAATCTCTAATTTTCTCTGTCGTAATGATAATAAATACTAGATCACGTATAGTCTCGCTCTTGTTTTGTATCTTTGTAAGTGTCATTTGAACGACTGACGTACCTGTAAGTCTGGGCCCATTCCGAGATCGGCATTTCCCCATATGTTGTTATCTTCCCGCAGAAGGGAGTTTGTTAGCTCAATAGACAAACGCTTCTTGTAATCTTGTGGTTTATCTTCGCTCATGCGGAAGAGAACGGCTGCAGCGTATGTGGCTACGCCCTCGTTCCTCGAATGCAATAGATCGGTGAGAGGGCCGGTGGCACCTTCTTGCTCGATTATCTCTGCGCCCTCCTTATCAGCGGCTAACTCACAAAGTACACCGGCAGCGACACGCTAAAAAAATAAGAGACAAATTAAGAAAATGATCGCCTGTGAAAAAATTTCCATTGAACTTACCTGAATATTTTCAATTTCGTTGAACAGCAAACGCACAAAGATCGGAATAACCGTCTGCTGGCGGATGAGTGCTCTATTGTGTGATTCTCTGGCGAGAATATGCAAAGCACCGACAGTGCCTTCGACAATCTCCTCCATGCGCACTCCATCGGCATAGGCACTAGGCTGCTGTGAGCCAGTGCTGGCAACTGACGAACGTTGCTGCAATAGAAAGCGTATGTTGACGAATCAATCTTTGGCGGTGAATTTTTAACTTACCCTTTCAGTGTCTTGGAAAGCCCTCATTAGCAGCCGCACGAGATGATGTATTGCACCGTGCTCACGCAACGGTGCATGATTTGCTGGGCATAGTGCCAGATTGCGAATCAAACCGATCACGGCCTTAATCAACGGCCAACGCGAAGGTGGATGCAATAACTTGACGATAACCGACAAGCCGTAGTTCAAACGAACTGCATTCTGTGCCAATTCCGAGTCAACATGACGCGACGTCAAGTGACGTAGAGCGCATACTGCCGGTTCGGTGATCTCCTCGCGATCACCAGCGTTTATGATGGTGCGGACAAGTGCATCGACACCTCCCACTTGGCAGACGGTTGCCTTGTTGCGTTGATTGTTGCAAGTCAAATTCGAGAGAATGCCAGCTGCGCATGTGACCACATTAACATCTGTGGAAGCCAAAACTTGAACCAAACTTTGGAGTAAAGCCTCGAGTCCCTCGACTTTGGTCGCTGCATCGGACAAGTTACGCAAGGTCCATAGGCAATTCTGTACCAAACGCTGTGATGGGTTACCCAAGTGCATAGCTAGTGCCTGCATGCCACCGGCGTCAACAATCGCTGGCTTGTTGCTGGAGCAAACCGACAACACCTTCAGCACACGCGATGTGGTCCAAAGCAACTTCTCGTAGTCGTACGAACGCATTATACGAACCAATTCGTTGGGCCCACCGGAAGCCAAAATTATCAACTTGCTCTCTTGATTGCCATAAGCCAGAATTTGCAAGCAATCAGTGACAATGGCTAAGAACTTCACATTGTTACGCTGCAAGAGGGTGACCATCTTTTGGAGACCACCGGCCAGACGTACGGCCATTTTAGAACCGTCCTGGTGCAGAAGCAAATTGTGCAAAGTGGTAATGGCATAGAAGAGAACAGATTCAACTGGCGAAGACAGCAACTTGACCAGTGCTGGAATGCCGCCGCTCTTGAAGATGGCCAACAGACCCTGGCGATGATGCGACAAGTTGTGCAAGGTACCAACGGCGCCCTTGGTCGTTTCCAGGTCGTTGCTGTTCGAGATGGCGCGCACTAGAGCGGCCACCATTTGTGGGCTGTTCATGATGGCGTGACGGGACGCCTCCTTCTTTGACAGCTGATGAACCATCATTGCCGCCTGCGAGACAACCACCTGATCTTCGTCATTCAACAGCTTAATCAGTTCCGGAATTGCACGTGTTGCAAGTTCAGCGTCATCCTGGTAGTTGATCAGATTAACCACGGCATGTTTTAGCATTTGCGATGGCTCAGATAAACGCTGAACAGCTGTGGGTTGTTGCGGATCGAACTGTGTCGATGGGATCTCAATGCCTTCTTCGAGCGTTTCGGGAAACATTGCTGCTCGCACACGCTGCGAGCGTGTCTGACTCAACTGCTGATTCATATCGTCCACCTGATCTTGGGTGAAATTCTGAGGGAAACCCTGGTCCAAGTCAAACATCAGGGGATCACCTTCCATTTCTTCATCCTCTTTGCCACTCAACGATGGCACTTGGGTGACTGCACCCGAATGGATACCAGAGTCACCCAGATACGAGTTTTGCTGCCACATAAGCGTCTGCTCCTTAGACGATACCATTGGTAAGTCCGGTGGATTATATTGATTATGCGGCACTGTTGGAAACACAGAAAAAACAAGAGGAAAAAAATATAGAAACGACCGTTAGCAAAGGGAAAGCACTAAAGTCTATAGAACATGAGATGGGATTAAAGAAAATAAAAGGCTGCACAGTAACTTTGAGGGAAACGAACGACAACAATAAATCGATGAGAGGCAGTAGAAATGGATTTCATTGCATGTGCCACTTGAGAATTTCTCTCCTAGAGATGATATCCATTAAAAACCAAAGCACCGCATTACTAAATGCGAATGAGGTAAGGCGGAGTGTTTGTGTTCGTTTTTTTTGTCAGACGCATTACAATAATTACAGTTCTATACATTGTACTGTGCATAGGCATCATCGTCAACAACTGGAAGTAATACAATATTTTAGATGTGACCACAAAATGAAGATTGTTTCTGATAAAATCTATGATATTGCGGAGGAGTAGTTAGTGGGAGTGCATTCCCCTTTGACATGAGAGAAATAGCAGATATGCGAGGCTGTATTTTCTCGCCGTCTGTGCAGATGTTTACGTGGAAAGCACGGAAGAAGTTATGATTTTTATAGCGATAGCATCGTGGAATCTTATGACTTAAAGGCCATAAGTTAAAAATGCAGTGCAAATCTATTTTGTAACTATTTAACTCGAAATAATTCTTACACAATAATAGAAATCGTTGTTTAAACGTATGGTAGAACTGTCATCTGGTTACCTGTTTTCGGTTGCGTTGCGAACTCGACAACTAGAGGAAAGATATGTTTTTAGTGGACATTAGCTGGTGATAGCGTTCGACAGAATATCCAGCAGCCATGTCTTCCTGAATCTGTTTCAGTTTTGTGTAGCGGAGCGAGCAACGTTAACACAAACAGAATTTACTACAGAATGAAAGAGCTTTATGTTCTGTTTGTTTTTTTTATCACTTGGTGGTTTTAATGATTGAATATTTCACCAAGCAGATTGCATGTAAAAACCGAGAAACTAATTTCAAAGAGTTGCTGAAAGGATTTACAAAGATCCAAATAGGATGTAAGCAGTACTTACTAACAAAGCATACTAATCTCTGGATTTGTTTTAGGACTGTTTGCTCATTCAGTCTCCCAAATAGAGGTGCAGTAACAAATCCATTGGCAGAATTCATCGGTAGGCTGTTTCAATGTCTTAACACAGTGTTTGACTTTTTAAAAAATTGTGGCGTTGTTTCCACCGTGAACTTCCATTCTAGGTACTACTACTTTTTTCTAAGGAGGATCTTTTGCTTGTTCCTTCTCCCGCTCGACGACACTTGCCACTGAAGGCTACGTTCTCAACTTTTCAATTTTTGGCCTCTATAACTCGAAGTTTCTATAACTCCAATTTATTTTCTTTCATTTTGGGAATTCGTGTTTAAAAAAAAGCTCATTGATTTTTCTCGGTCAAAAGCGGTCCTTAAATTTCGAATACTTTCGCGGACATAACCTTTATTTGCTCTAGGATTTATTTATTTGTCTACCTCTCGCGAACGTCTGAGAAACATCCTAGACCTCAACTCCTTTGAGAAACCTTCCCCTCATAAAACTCTAGGTCCCTTCCATTAATCGCAAAAATAAAATCTCACGCAAACGAAGGGTTGTGATAAGCTAGACCTAGGATGTTTGGACCTGTTATTTATTCATTTAATGATTTGAAACTAAAATCACTTATTGGCACCATAGTCATTGTGTATCCAGCCACCATGAATATAAGAAAAGAAATAAAATCGGTACGACAATCGCACGATTCTCGGTCGACAGTGCTCGACTATATGATACACACGATACAATCTCGCATATCTCGAGAGTCGTTAAGAGTCTTTTCAACAACTAATGGTGTTTCTAATGCGATAGAAAAACCAAGATTACGTGAGGAACTCAATGTCGGGCAGCTACTTTTCCGGACGGAGCGGTCCATGCTTCGGTGGTTTGTTCATGTTAAACGCATGTCCCCAACCAGGATCCTACGACGTGCTATGGAATCCGTACCATCAGGCAGGCGTCCTATAGGTAGAACCAGGATGAGATGGTTAGATCAAGTTCATAATCTCTGCTCTACCCGTATGGGGTTGTCCTTGATGATTTAGAGTCGATGGCGGAGAATCTAGAGCTAGTCAATTCCAAATTGACATTCGATTTAAAAGTTAGCTTTGGTAGTGTATAAAGAAAAAAGTTTTATACAGCAATGTCTAGTTTTGGAGAACGCTTGCTCCTGTATAAAGGTCGGTAAAAGAAAATATTATTTGTCCACAAGAAAGGGAACCCAGCATAGGAACGTCACAATGGAGAAATATAATTTCGAGGTATTAAACGACTTTATCTACCTAAGCTCTGGAGACAACTCCAGTAATGAAATCAGCGAAACATTTTCTTGCTCAACTCTGTTTCTACGGGCTTAGAAGACAATTGAGCTTAGAAGCCCTCTCACAAGCCACTAAGCAAACGTTTTATAGAACCTCATCAACCCCGTTATGATATATGGTGCAAAAGCATGGATGAACCCTGTCAAAGTCGGATAAAAATGCAATAAGTTGCTTGAATTTGGAGGAGAAGGTACAATGAAGAACTGAACGGGCTGCAGTCCCGCCATGGCGGCAGCACATTGTCTGCATATTCTTAGCTTATCTCTTTTCACATCGATAAATTCTACGAAGGCGAAAACTGCTCAACGACTTAATATGTATTTCCGAGACTTCTGGTAATAACGACCCCAAATTTGGTAGTCTGCTTGATCCCGGCCGAAAATTCCCATTTGTAGCATGTTTGGAAATTTGTCTAGGAGATATTGTATATTTGTGGACCTACATATTTGTAGTCCAACTAAACCATTCGTTGGCACTCCTTGCTGGTGGTATTGTTGTGCCTATCACGAGTTCTACCCACCTCTTGAGTAAAATATTTATTTTTTATTTTTATTATAACAACTTCTCGCCTTCTTGAGCCATTTCACGTTTTTACCCATAGCATGCATCTGTCTAAAGTATAAGTATCATTAATGCAGCTACAGGTCCATTTCTTTTAGCATCAAAGTCGGCTTGAGGACACACCACACAATATGGCTTAAAAGCCGAACGTGCACATCAGAAATGTTCAATTTCTCAAGAGCCTTCACTTGTAGCGTTTCATATAATCCTTCTTGGAATCACATCCATTAAACAAATGCATTTGGACTAGAAGCGACACAACAACGCAGCACAAAAAAGACCAATCAAATGTAAATTTAAATGGCGAAAAAATACCGCAAGCAATGCATTATGCAAGGATCCGCAAAATATATATATAGCCATTGTATATAGCCAGAGATTTCCTTCTTCTCTGCACATAAATGGGAAATAAATGTACATAAAGGTGATGAGAAATATTCATTGCACTTTGGGTTCTATAATTTTGTGTGGAATTTTTTTTTTTGTAAACACTGCAGAGCGCAACAGAAAGGCGCAGCCGAAGGACTCGACTTACGTAAACTTTTTCCGCCTCCTCAACCATCCGATTATTTCTTTTTTTTTTTTTTTTTTTCAAATTTATAGAAAGCGAACAAAAAATCCCTGTTGACAATCAAAATCCCTTTGACACATGCGACGACAGAATTAATGGGAAGCGGAAAAGTAGGTGGAGATTTTCATATCCTCCCCCTAAAAGGCTTGAAGGCTCACTCTCTCTCTATGTGTGCACTTACACTGCAAATAATACACAAACAACGAGATCAGAGCGAGGAGAAGAGAGCTAACGAGAGCAAGGCAAAAGTATAAGGGAGAAACGAAAAATTATCATGACTATGACGACGTCGACGAGGACGACAAGGACTATGACGAGACGCGACAGTGTTAGATGAATTAATTCAACCAAGTGCACGACTGTAGTGTGTAAGCTACATACATAGCACTTAGTTTCTATTACAACACAAGCAGTTTAATTCCTCTTTTTTGGGTTTTACTTTGTTTGCTTCTGCAATTTCTCTCATCATACTGGATATGAATACTGACTGAGACTGACGGCTTGCTGCAAGTTTATTCAGCCAAAGGGTTTCCCTTTCGCTCTCCCGTCCATTCGCCCATTCGCCCATTTTTCCCAGAAATGAGTACATGATTGAAAAAAAAAAAAAATAACTCGAGAAAAGAATGAAGCTTAATTTTTTTATGGCGGGAATTTTTCACAAGTTGGCATAATTTTCGCCTTTTTGTGTTAGAGAGCAAATATAGAGAGATGACATGCACACAAATGTAAACGGGGTGGTCCTGGTACAACACACTGTGGCGTGTAATTGCTCAAGAGACCTAAATTTGCATTTTCGGATTTTTTTTTTTTTTTTTGATTTTTTTTTGCTGTAACAAGGCAGGCTTTCAACACAGAGCATCGAGTCAAAACTCTTAAAATACTTAAAATCCCGATTGGGTGAGTTTCTTTTGAGAGGACTTTCATTATAATAAAGAACTGAAATCAATTAATTATGCAACGATGAGGAAGAAATCTCAACGACGAGCTAACAAAGAGAATGAACTGCTGAAAGGTACAGGGTACAGCAGCGCACAGCAATGATGAAGTGTTTGTTTTAGGTTAAATTATGTATATAAAAAATCATACGGTGATAGATAGGGGTAGGTAGGTTATACTTATAGCTTGTAGGTACTTACTGGTTCGATTTTGGGGAGGCAAGTAACTCATGGTGATTTAGGCGTTTCACACCACACCTGAAAAAACATAAAGAAAACATAAATTATAAACAATACAAATTTAGAGCAGAAGTAAATATAATTTGCTTGTTGGAATGGCAAAAATTAAATGTAAGTATAGATTGATAGATTATTTGATGCATAAGGGAATGCGTTTGACTGATGAAATTGTTGTTCACACATGGTTTGGCAATAGGAACAAAATACGTCGGAATTTTGTTAAAAGGACGCACATTACATTTGAATGCTAGTAGGTAGTATAGACTGGGTTAAATGCGATTTAGGAGTGACTTCTTACGAGTATAAATGAAAAGTTGGAAAACTTCTGATAAATGTAAAGCGCGATACTAATAATCATTTTTAGTGCCCAGTCTAACTATTATAAAGTCGCAATGGCGAAAATTTCCATAAAAAATGATTTATTGCGATCCTTAAAATATATACATATTTAATAATTAAAAATAATAAAAAATCATATTTTATTACTAATATTTGGTGGTAAATGTTTTTATTTTTTCTGGAGGGCGAAGAATGCCTCATGCTCACGCACCATCAAGAGGTTAGAAATTTCTTGGTGTATCAGACTCCAGCATTCCGAGACTTACTGAGTAAATACCCGCTACCTCTTAAAAAGCTCCCTGGAACCACTTATTCGTATTATTTTGGGGCCGTCTTTTTCTTTCTAACTCGTGAGGTTGCCTGTTCTTCTATGAGGGTCGCTCTGTTCTCTCTTCTTGATTTTAAGGTAGGGTTTCGATAAAGGATTATACTCGATTTCAGCTGTATTATTACTTGCGATCATCTGCCCAACTATATTTTCGTGGGAGATATAGCCTATTTCCGGTGCTGTCTTTGCGCATTCCATCTGCTACACGCGAAGAACATTATATGAAAAGCGTCGTCTGCAAGTTAGCGGTATAATGGGATCTATTATAATGTTCAAAAATGTTAAAAATGTATTTAAATTCTTCTCCGTTGCAAATTCGAGCTATTTACGTTGATTCCTTTAAACAATAAATGGCTTTTCGTTTTTACTGCTCGATACGAAGACAAGCCTCCATCAAGCGCTTTTCCTCGGATCGTCCTGCTTGAGGGTCTAGATGTAATTCATTTTTAATACATATGGCGATATGATGCATTCTTTTGATGGTACGCTTATCCTTGCGTGTGGTGGTTTTTCGTAGGGGGTTATTTCACGTCACTCATTCTCTAGTGTAGATCTTAATGCCAATTGTTATAAAAACTATGGGGATAATGCTTTTTTGTTGTGGGCCTTATAGTCACGTTAAAGATGAAATTAAGACCGAAGAAGAAGATTTTTCAATTTCGTCTGTGGTCCTTGAAGAAGAAGGACAATATACCTATATTCTATGGTGACTGGATAAAGATAGAGCAGGCTTCATTTTCGTACGAATTTGATACAAGCAGCCGACTAAGTCTAGACATTTTGAGCTTTCGAGATGTTCGTGAACGCATTATGATAATTCCCATCGCAGCTAAATTTTTTAAAACCACGTCCCCATTAAGGAAAGTGATAAGCGTAAGCGTAACTAATATTTATGTTGACTACTGCGACTTAACGGGCTCCCGACCCGTGAAGAAACTCTTTCTGAGAGATTGTAGCCTTACATCCTCTGCGATCCCGGGCATGCTGCTTCCAGTTGTCCAGACCACGATGGCTTGCTCTTTGAAACATAAGTTCGATCTTCCTTGTTTTCTCAAACCTGGGGGCTGGGATTGTTGTATCTTCTCTCACATTCGTCCTCCTCGCACACAGTACCAAAAATCCGCCGAATTATTCTTCTTTCGAAGGAGCCCAGTATCAGCTCTCCCTTCTTGCTTATCGTCTAGCACTCGGCGCCATAAAGCAAAACTGGCAGGATAAGGGTTTTGTAGAGCACACATTTCGTCCTTCGGGTCAGGAGTTTTGAACCCAGTTGTTTTGCCAAACCGAAGTAGCAACGGATCCTAGGGTAATTCTTTGCCGGATCTCCGCCAGGGTTTCATTCGTGGAGTTCATATTTACTCCGCGATAGGTGAACTCCTTAACTACCCCGAAATTGTTGCTATCAATAGTGACGTTTTGTCCTAGGAGGTGGACAGATGTTTGTTGTTTGTTTGTTGTTGATAGCACGTACTTAGTCTTGTCCTCATTCACTTCAAAGCCAACGGATTTCGCCAGTTCTTCAATCGCGGCACGCTGCGAACAACCGAAATCTTGTTTTGATGAAGAGCGCCGGCAAGTATATCAAGCAAAAAAGCAACAACGAACAATGCTCGAAAGTTCAAGCCATGTATATCCAAACAGAGACATGGATGAGCTAGGAAACCTTGTAGTTTCGGTTTTGAGGATACAAAAAAAAAACCTTTGCAGACTGTTAAACGGCAAAAACTATCCACATTTTTCTGTCAACCTGAACGAAGAAAGTCAGATGTTGTACACCTGATCAAATTAAAGTATAGAAAGCAACGTAGTGAATTCTACCCCTTTCGTTTATTTCTTGTTAAGAACTTATTATTCCTGTTCAAGTAACATTTGAAGAATGTATCCATAAAACAGAGAATACGGTCACAAAGAAATGACGGCGACGTTTATCACGAACACGATACCACCCAAAACTCCTAATATTGTTCAATTTTGTTGAATTTAATTTTTATTTATCAGAAGCGATACCAGCTACCAAAAACCAAAGATATCATGTACGTAATAAATGATAAATAAAATATTTAGTGTTACCAATAAAAACAAAAACGTATACATAAGTTATGGCCCGATGAAGGTGCATAAAATAGAAGGCGAAACAGGGGCGACATTGGTTTTACTATTATAGAAAATGTAAGCCGTGATACATTTCCAATCAACTGTTACAAATGTTAGTTATGGCAAACAATAAAATAAGTTCAAACACTTTATGTGCTTATTTTTTCACATTTTATGAACAGTCAACAACTGATTGGTAATAAAAGCTATGGTTTTACATTCAATACATCAGTGCCGTACTTAAAAATACTAGTCCAAGGGTCTGTTTCGTTTTGTGAAGTTTTAAAATACGATTTTGAACTGTCAGATTTTGTATGAAGAATACTTAACGCAGACCTCATAATTTCCCGCGATGATTTAGGCTGCCGAAAGTTACGCAAAAACAACAAATGTCAAACTTTTTCAGGCAGTCGTGCGAATTGTTTGACAATTTTCAGAGTTGTGAAAAAAAAAAAAATAGTTGGTCGGTATAGGTCCTTGGATCGAAACTGGGACCCATAGCAGAGTAGTCCAGCTCCTAAAATAGAAGATATTCCTGCAATATGAAGGGAAAAAATAGACAAATCTACTGAAGTCCCATTTAAGTACATACTTGATTAAATTAAAGATTATTTCGTCAAATAGCCCAATAAAAGTGATCATTTGCTGACTTCTCTCTTCATTTTGATAATTTTATTTTGAAAATTCGTGTAGGTACTGCTGAGTTTGGCAATCGACTTGAAAATGAAATTTCCCCGACGGGTGGTCACTTTGAACGCCGCAGAAATTTATACATCTACGAACTGCATAAATTATTGGTGGAGAAATTACTATGAACTATCGCAAAGAATTTTGTTGCTCAACTACAGTCTCAAAAGTGTCAAACATAGTGTAGTTCTTGTGATTGCATGCTGCAATTGCTCCATTCTACTATCGGAAAGCAAATCCAGTAGTATTATCTATTTTACTGGAATTTCTTGTGAAATGCACTTCAGCTTACAGTATTAGCATTCACATCATCAGCGCCAAAGATCTGCCATTTGATCCGAGCAAAGGCGGGATAATAACAAAGGAAATGGTCCGAAGTATATTCACCGTCTCCACAAGCGTTGCAGGAAGTGGTTAATCCTAGTACACTAAGATGCCTAGCAAAAGCGAAGTCTCCCACAAATACGCCTGTCTATAGTATTTTCTGCTGAAAGACAGCGGAGATGCCGCAAGCTTCTTAAAAACGTTCGGGAGCATGCATTTTGTCTGCCCACGCCCAGAAGCCGAGTAATAAACAATTGGGTTTGTAAGAAACCCTGTCGTCAATGGGGGCCCTGACAGAATACGCAGAATTATCGTCTAAAGAGACAAAGATCGTTTTTTGTATGTGGGATGGGACCTCCAGAATCCTAACTCCGACCGGATATAAAAAGACCACGGTTGGATTTGCACTTTCGCGGGTACTACCTGGAGTAATTTCATCCATTGTTTTGTCCGACATAGTCTTTTTGAAAGGTTGTACAACTAATTCAAGACAAGCATTTTAATCGGCTCTTACGACAGGCATATCTACCTCGGGTATATTCTAATCCCTACCCGAAGGAGTGAATCGCTTATTAAAAAGTATATAAATAATTGAGACACGGCGACTTTTTTTTGGATTCCCGGGCTTAGCAATATAGAAGGTATAGAAGGGGCGAATGCAAAGGCGAAAATGGGGTTGGAAATGACCGACGGCATAATAGAGAACGATGGTGCCATCTCTCGTACAAGGAGCTTTCTAGCACTAAACAGATTCACTAATCGCATCATAACTGTTATATTCATATCACATTGTGCCATTGGAATGATGCTCCGTAAATCCAGAACAGAGAGAAGTACAAATGCCCCGCTCTGCAAGAAAGACACCTACGTACCTTAGAGGCCGTTTTAGTTTTGTGTCGCACTTCATCCCTATTTCGCATACACTTGTTAAGTCTTAGGCAACGTAAGTTATCGGATTTTCATCGACATTTAATGAACAAAGCTGTTCACGGGACAATGTTATTAGACAAATTACAAGAAGATAACTTCCAATTATAGGTAAATTTGCCAAGCAGTGTCAAAAACAGTTAAAATATTTGGCCTCAGTCGCGAAGAATTACAGGCTCGGAAATATGGAATAAAAAGAATTATCCGCAAATTTGAAAGCAAATAAATTAGCCGTCAGAGCTGAACGTGTCCTACGCTTACACAAAAGTTCCGGAAGGCAAGGACCGTTGCTCAATTCTTGGGTATCGTTTAAACCCGAAGGAATATACAGAGGAAAATCTCACCTAAATTGGTGGTAGTTAACTAGGCGTGCTAAGCGAAGATATAAAACTTAGTCAAGTGATCTCAAGTAAGGCTAGACCCGAATTCTGAATTTGTATTGGCTTCACTTTGGCGCCTAATATCCACGAAATCACTGTGTGTTAATTAATTATAAAAGAGCTGGAAAAGATGCTGTGTGGAAGGGGGTGGAAAGGTTTTTTATGCAACATTTTGTTGTACTGAATACACTACAACATTACAATAAGCAAAAGTGACACAGTGTGCTCAAGAGCTAAGTACATTATGTATTTCCAAGTTGATGTAGGTGTAGGTATATTGAATATTTTTTGCCTTATGTGATTTTATCTGACCATCACAAAGATCCGATGAAGTGGGTGTAGAAATTATGAGTGATCACAAGACATGAATGAAAATTTAATAGCGAATGATATTAAAATAAAAATAAAATAAAAAATAGCCTAAAAGTAAATAAAAAGTAAGCTTTCGGAAGTACATATGTACATAAATAACATCATTCGAACTGACTGGTACCTAGGACATTAAGTAGATCACAGCAGTGTCTGAATGTTTATTTTGGTTTGGCAGTTTTAAGAAGCGCGCACGCTAGTTTGTCTAAAAGTTAAATTATGATTAAGGCAATGACTGTTTTAAGCGTACCCGTATATTTTTTTTAGCATTGTTCTTGCCGCAACTAACAGCATCAAGTAAAATTTGATGTTGTGCATTGCATATAAATGTACATACATTATTTTATTATAAAGACAAGATTGCTAGCGTTACTTTTTAGGTAATGAAAACCTTCCACTAGGGGTGGACGCATGTACACACATATAGCTAGGTATACGAAATAGCAAACTAAAACGTGTAAGAAAACTCCTTTCTTTCGAAAAAACCTACAAACAAATTATAATCCACCATTGCAAGACAAAGGCGCAGGTACCTTCGTCCCCAGATTACATTTCCAACAAAAACTCGAACCCACACCATATTCTACAAAACGAAACTCAAGTAGGTACATAGTGCACACAGCGTAAACTACGCTGAACCATTTTGTTCCCGTTCGCTTTAGCCAACACCAGTAAAGTTAACATACTTTGTACATTAGTCACGGATTTCCCAAGAACATCCACCTCCGACGCAAGATAATCCAATTCAAAGACAAAACAATACAATCCACGCAACGCATGTAAATTGTAAAAGGAGAATCCAAAGGAAAACGCAATTATTATGCATTTACATTTTCCCTAAACAGTATTTTAGGTTCTTATACAGAAAACCACTCTCGTCACGACATAATAAAGAGGTCAACAAGAGAAGCGCAGCGCCATGACGAAATAAAAAACGAAAAATAAACACAAAATTACAAAAAAAAACTCTCAGGTGAGTATTGGCATTTCCGGGCTTTTCTCAAGCGAGAAAACATAACTTCCACATTACAGAATAATTGTTGATAAAGAAAAATTCTGAAGAGCCAGCCATTTCATTTAAAAGAAATCTCAAAAGAAAAGTTGAGAAAAAAAAAATCCATGTACACCCGCAATCGTATGCAAGGTACGCCAGCCAGCCATTGCACTTGACACCACACCCCCAATTTGAAATTGATTTTTCGGCATTTTTCATTGGAAAAATTCACAAAATTTTATTCACTTACCGTTCGTGAATAGTTTATTAATGTTTTTATGCACAATACGGTTCGATAAACACACTTTTAGTTCACAAAAATTGATTTTCTTAAAATCACAAGAAAATTCGGGACAATGGTGGAAAGAATTTCCCCACGACTCGACTGTTCACTAGCAGATGAAAATTCACTTTGGTTGAACTTTACAAAAAATTTACACAACTTTCGGATGAACGTACACAATGGATGAACATATTCAGCGTGGCGGTAGCCATTTCTGTTTTTTCTTCCGAATGAACTCAGCGTTGTAGTGAAGTTTGTCGTGTTCAGAAAATCAGATTTGTTTGATTTTGAGAGTGCTGCCAAGTTCAATACAAATAACTAAATTGAAATTAGGTATACAATTTAGCTAGGCTTAGGGATCTATTGTCCCAACTATTTATTATTTACATATTTATTTATTAGGTACCTACTAAAAATTAGAAAATAATTTGTCACCTATATCCTACTATAAATAAAAGCTTGGGACAGTTTAAAGTCCAATTGCAGATATGTACGATAACTTTTATTTTAAATAAAATTTCGTAGTTTTTTTTACAATCAGATCTGAGTGGTGCTAACACTTATCATAAGTCGATAATCGCATGACTATAGTCTTGCAACACGTAATTTGAAAATCATTTATCTGGACATCGTTTCGACGATCCAATATTTGCACCTCGTACCTCAATAATCGACAGAACACTATCGTCAATACGATATCGTTTGCACGATAGCTAAAAAGGTATACAGTTAGGTTCCAGAAATCGAGTGAAATTGAAATTGAAAATCGAGTGAATTCGTTTTCAGTGTTCTGCATTTCAGAGCGATTCGGAAACTCCGAAAATTTTTCGAAATCACAATTTTTCTCAATACCGAAAATTTGTAAGTCGAAATCGAATACAGTGAAAAGTAGAACACAAAAATTCATTTCCGATTTCATTTCGAGTGAAAGTGAAATGTGGAACCTAGCAGATATCTCTAGTCTAGCAATGATTTGATTTGACCTTTCAGTACATTATTTAAGAAACTTCAATAAAATTGTAGATTTTCTTAATTGTTTATTCTTATAATAATTAAAATTGTAAGCTAAGATTAAAAGCGAAAGTATTCCACGCTATTATCACCAGGAGAAATATTTTTGATGATAAGACGTTTCAGTGATGTGCAAAATTTGGCGCAGAGATAAGTTTCTATACAGTCTTTGTGTGTTCGTTTTTATTGGCGAAGAGATTCACTTTGTGTACGTTCGCGGCTCAGAAATTGCCTGAGTGCAATTCTACTATTTGACTCCGTATACAAATCGTAAATGTGCACAAAACCAAAATATCCGGCTACTGTTATAACGCTGAAGAATAAAAAGACCAACAAAAGGGCTCCCAAACATCCAAACAGCAAGACTGATGCGACCGTGAGCAATGTTCCTAAATAAGCAAAATTAATAACGCTCCATTGGCCATCGCAATAATAATATCGATATTTACCTTCAAGCATTAAAAATCCCGTGAAAGTCATAGCCATGGTCGACAGTCCAAACGCCAAGAGAATCGTAAACGGCAGGAACACAACAACTATTCCTAACACTGCACCTAATGCAGCAAGTGGATATTTTGCTGCTAGTTTGGCAATTCTATCAAAAGCCTGATAGCCACCCCAGTCTGTGAGAAGTTTATTACCAGCCACCTTGAACTGCCCCCCTGCAATAGAATCAAGTTAAAAACATTGGATTGGATTGATTGACTCTTACATATTCTGTTGGCGCTTTCGGATAGCATCTGACCAAGTTCTTCCCTTGTGTATTCCTGTTCGCTGTTCATTCTATGTCTATCAGTCCGTTGTCCAGCATCATTGGCTTTGATTCTCTTTAAAAATACGAGAATTTGTTTCGATAGTTTTTGAGTCTATTAAACAACCTTTGCACTTACGGCCATTATAGTGGATGATTAATTTCTCTCAAATTGCTAAATATTTGAAATAGTAGGATGGTGTTTTTATGTAAATATCAATGCCGGCGTGTTCTCAAATTATTAAACAAACATTTAAAACTTCTGGTGGAATGGTGGTAAATTAAATTTTGGCAGTCGCAAAATATGCCCGGATTTTCTTGGTGATAAACAAAGGGCTGAATAGGAAAAGTGATGCCAAACTCATAGAACTTTTTGCTATGTTTGCTGTAGGTATTAAATAATTTAGTAAAGTTGGATTTTTTTACCAACGCCAAATTCATAAAATTGTTAATGTTAAATTGTTTTTAAATCTGCAAAAAAATCGTTAGGCTTTAAATTGTGGGCGCATAGTGGCTTTTTTTATGAAACATATATGGAAGGCGTCCGTTGTGATCTATGTGCAAAATGTAAGTTAATTATTTGAATATGATTGTAATTTTTAGTAAATGCAGCGCAAATTAATTTCTCGAAAGTCAGAAGTTACAAGAAGGCACACTTCTTGTAAAAAAAGAAACAACGCAATCACTCCTTTTTGTATGTTCACAACTACAGTAATTCACCCCTATTCCGGTAGGCGTTTGTCGTAAACGACAGGTATTTCACTTCGTTTTTTGGTCGCTGTTTGTAACTTTTTGAATTGAAATGATGGTGAACACATACAAAGGGAAATAAAATTGTTAACAAAAGTTAAAAAAAAATCTGAACATCGTTTTACAACGACACAAAACATGAGTCGTATACCACAAACGACAACAGAAAAGGGGTGATTATTTGTTGTGCCCAATACACATGTGCAGAAATTCTGAATGCTTTACTGCATGCAGTACTGCAGATGAAACAGATGTGCAGAATTCAATTTGCAGCGGTTGCTGTCAATGCGGGGAAAAATATGTGAGTGAAACACAGACGACAAATAATTCCCGTCTTTCTTTTCCTCGTATGCATCAGTAGCTGAATTAAGAAAATTCGATGCTGCCAAGTCTATTTAATTTGATTCACTGCGTTGCTATGCAGTGGATTTAGAAATAGAGACATGCTGCAGTGCTGCGGTGGCTGCAGAATTTACATTTGTTTGTCCACATAAGAACATGTGTATTCTAATCTTGCTGCGCAGTGAATTCTGCACATGTGCTTTGGGCATTACGTGTTTTATTTTGACATTTCTGTCAATTCTTGAAATCTTTCTTTCCAAATTTCCAGAAGGAAGACCACAGCGAAAAAATGATTTATTTTCATAAACATTTATTTTGACAGTTTGCGATTTATTTATTTTTATTGCTGAATTAGAAAAGGTATGTTATATTTTATGCTAGGATTACTTGCGATGACATACGTTAATTAAAAAAATAACACATATTCAGGCCTATTCGGCAAAATCTTTTATCCATTTTTCCTGTTATTCTGTTATGAATTTCCATACAAAAGTTCGAACTGTCAAAAAATCTTTTACGATCTCCAGAATTGCAAAAATCTTTTATGAAATCTGTTATAAATCATAACAGAATAAAAGACAGCATTTTGTGACTTTTATCATAAAAGATTTTTATTAATTAGAAAGTTTTGGATTGAAAGGGATAATCTATATAATTTATGGTCAACGACATGTTTACAAAAGAAGACAAATGTAATAATTGTGCATAAACTAGTGGGTATGTAATCGAAAATAATTTGGAAATTTATATTTACTTTATATTTATATTTACTTTAATTCGCGAGGAACTTCGAGTAGCTACTTCTCCGGACGGCGCCATCCATGCTTCGGTGGTTTGGTCATGATAAAACGCATGTCTCCAACCAGGATCGCACGACGTCCTATGGATTCCGTACCATCATCAGGCAGGCGTCATCTAGGTAGACCCAGTATGAGATGGTTATATCAAGTTCATAATCTCTCCTCTACCCGTATGGGGATTGCCCTTGATGATTTAGAGACGATGGCGGAGAATCGAGATCTATGGAGGGTCCACTTGAGCAACCTACACCCGCAACCCACTTATGTAATGGATTAGCCGGCCATTGAAAATGATGGAATGAATATTTTTGGTTTAGACGAAGACACCGATCACTTTTCTGGAACTAAGTAAGAATAAATAGTAATCCATTTGATCTTCCTAATGTATGAGTTTTATTCAGCTCTTAAGTTTGGATTGGAACAATTTACAAAACACGAATACAAACATTTCATTTCAAATTCAGGTAAATTGTATTTCTAATGATGACGATGTAAAGTTGGATATTTATTTCAAGTTTCTCGCGACACTAACAAATTTTTGGTTTATCGCAGCCCAGTACATCCAGATCGATTCAGTTGCTCAGTTACTGATTTGAAATAGAGTTTTCTAATTGGATTTTGCTCCATGTAAGGGCAATATATTTGTTTTTGCCTTGTTGTTTTTTGTTGTCTTTTTCCTAAAAAGATGTTCCACTATTTATTACACAATTATATAGTTTGTAATAATTCAAAAATTACTCTTTTCAGACTGCATTTTAATATGTTTTTTGCACAAATTTGATCAGTTTGCCTACCGTCTATGTATAAAAAAAAAACTCTGCGGTTTGTTTTGACAGCTTCGTAACAGATTTCCAAGTTTCGAACTTCCATAACAGATTTTCATAAAAGTTCGAAACCCTGAATACGATTTATAAAAGATCTTTTATGGTCGAAATCTTTTATGATTCATAACAGAAAATTCATAACAGAATAAAAGATTTTGCCGAATAGGCCTAATTATTTTAGCTAAGTCACGGTGGTGGGAACATTGTATAAAGTAAATGTGTTCGGTTGAATTTGTTTCAATTTGTTTCTACATCCTAAAATGATATGTGACATTTTTAAGGTGATTATTGCGATCTCATTCTTACCGCTTTCTTAGGCATTGACTGTATAAAAATTGTTCTCTCTCTCTCTCTTGATGTGTGATGATGTAATATGTTCCATAATCGAAAAATCACGAGTTGCGATAATTCATCAGTTTCGGTTTTATCGATATCACAGTCATCATTCTCTAAATGACAGCTGTCAACATCGAATATTGCTCATCTCTAGCCGACTGCGAATCTTCGAACTCACTCCACATAAAAAATACATTTTTCATCGGCACTCAGTAGATAACAGGTTCAACACCCGGCAATTTTCACGTCGTACTTATTCTCATTCGTTTTTCTACAAAGTAGGTAAGTTGCGCTGCGCTCGCTTTCTCTGTGATTCTACCTCCCACTCCTACCGACCCACCCTAATCGCCTGATATTCGAAAGGAATTCTTTTTCTGTAAAACATAATTAATCTTTCATATCAAACCCAAATCTTATCATCGATTTGTTCCACTTTAAAAATTCAATAAAACAATTTGTTGTACCTACTCTACATTTCACCTGAACATACGTGTCTTTATCATCAGATCTTTTGTTCTACATTATTCTAATTAGTTAAACTTTGACTTTCACTCTTTCAACAGGCTTTTGCAGTTCTAAAAAGAAAATAAATATTTAAACGCACAATCATGTCACTCAAGGAGGTAAGTGTTGCTTTTGCTTATAGAAAAATCAAATAAATATTCTATATATATTGAATCCACCTGCTCATCGCCTGCTTAGCAATTCGACAAGGCCGCTGAAGATGTCAAGAACTTGAAAACTACACCAGCCGATAATGACTTATTGGAGCTGTACAGTTTGTTCAAACAGGGAACCGTCGGCGATTGCAATACCGGTAAGTAGAAAGCAAACAAACAACTTATATGTGCTCTTGGAGGTTATCTCTGTGAAGAACGACAAATTAAATTCGTAATATTCTACAGATAAACCCGGCTTCTTGGACTTCAAAGGCAAGGCCAAGTGGGAGGCATGGAACAAATTGAAGGGAAAATCATCGGATGATGCACAAAAGGAATACGTGGAAAAAGTTAATTCGCTGGTCGAAAGCATCGGACTAAAGGCATAAGCCAACGGTCAAAGTCCATCTCTTATTCTGTAACTATTTTTCTATTCGCACAAGCATTTTGTAAGGACAACAACTCTTTGGGGTGTATTTTTATTGCCTACTTTTTGATATATTATTATAATAGTTGTGATTTGCACAATTTTGTTTCATTAAGCTTTTTTTCAATAATGTATACATGTATGTATAAACTAGATTCAATGTAATAAAAATGGACTCTAATCTTTAAATACGATGGAGTGCACTAGTAACTTCGTCTTTTCTTTTTTTTCTATTCTGTAATTGGTGGCGGTTTGTTTGCCGCCTGATGACGCATGTAAAATTCTCTTTGGAGTTCTCGCAAATTCATTTCTAGAGTTGCAACTTCGTCGAAACGCATCGCACTGCGCGCCTGTTTGATGTAGCCCTTGATGATGTTGATTTGTTCGACTAGCGGATCATTGCTGCTTACGCCTGAGGTGGTCATTTGATAGGCACTCCAATTATCCAGGGTGCGAAGGGCCGACTGTAAGGGAAAATAAATTGTATGAGGCAATTTTCATATCAGTTAAAACAGAGGTGATTGTAAAGATGGTGCAAGTTTTGTGCAACATGTTTGTTTTTGAAATATAGTCGGTGAGTGATAAAAAAGAGTCTTTGGGTCATATAGGTATAGGGTATACGTATAATATATTACTCATTGCTTTTGTTTATGCGTTATGAAACGGGTGACTGAGAGCTTCACTTTTGATAAGACAAACGTACGATCGATTAGTCATAAAACTTTTGAATAATACATATTTGATTAGTCGTTAAGTCACGCAAAGAAAACTCCGTAAGCTGCTACATTGTACGTTGTTTTACGTCGGTCGGTCGTTTGCTATTTTTACGTATTTTGTTTTGACGAAATTTTTAAAAATTTCACATCAAGATGGAATTATTCGAAAAAAATGTTGAAGCAGCTATAGACGTATTAGCATTTCATTTTGCATTTTTCCTTTGTAATTTTGGTGATTGTCGCACAGAAGTCTCAACTGCCACAGGAACACCCCTGATAACGTTGTATTCATTGAACCCACATTGTACATCAATATCCTGACAAAAATATTGTCTCCAAAAGCATGTGGCGTGTTAACTTACTTTGCTTACTTTTGTTAATGGTAAACAATGAGATAATTTTGATCCACGCCAAGAAGAATATAAGCCTACTCAACATCGTATACAAGATTCTGTTTGTGAACGTTTTTTGTTTTCAATAGCAAACCCGATAATATCCAGGGACTCCTCTAGCTCGGAGAGCCCTTTTTTAACTTCCGTGCTAATATTTTTCTGTCTCTCCGTAGCGTTTCGCATCTTCGTAATTATGTCTTTGCATTTCTGCACCTCCTGTTCCATAGTGCCTATAAGCATCGCACCTTTGTGTTTTCCCTCAACGGCTTCGGGCTCGGGTTGTGACGAACTCTCTACTCCTCTTAGTTCAGAGCAGTTTTTGGCAGATTGCTGTAACATCCATCTAAATGAACTTCTTACCGCTCCTACCGGTGTCTCGTCTCGGGCCTTCCTTGGCTCTGCTGATGTTGGGGTACTCCCATCTCTCTTCTGTTCATCTGCCTTGTCGATTTTCAGTGGCGGTGATCGCATTATCGCGGATCTCCGCCTGAACGGGTCTTCTACCATTTCCTGGTTAATCGATAAGCTTTCATTTTTTTGTTTTTTGTCTTCTTTATTCTGTTCTTTTTTGTTTTGTTCCATGTACTGTTTTAATTAGGATCCCACGAGTACGGGGGAAAGGATGTCGACCACGTCATAGCCCCCATTAACGTGGTAGGGCATTTATTACATCCAGAGGTCACCAGGTATCTGGAAGGCTCCGTTAGCGATGCTGTATTGATTTTGTATCCCCAGCACCACTCAGGCCTCGGCACGGGTCGCATAAAACGTTGCCCTTGGGATAGGACGCTTATTTGGAGGCGGCATCTACTCGCCTCGTCGCAGAGATTTCTCAGGGCTATTGTGTTTTTTCCCCCACACCCTCCATCACTGCCGCTCTTGGTCGGGGACTGCTTATTGATTATTCGCAGCTAACCTACATATCTGCAGGTTGTTCCCCATCCGCCACCTGTGACCTCCCCCAGTAGCCCGAGCCAAGCCCTGGAGGAGCATGGATGAAGCATGAAGCATGGATTCATTTAATAAATGATAGAATTGTATGAAACTCAGAAGCCAACTTCGGAGATCTAATGTTTTAAAGTCTGAGCAATTACTCGCATTTGCTGATGATTAGAATAACTCGGGGAGTTGCCAGTGGCGCATTTGTGAGTCTTAAGACATAAATGGTACTAGCGGTGCAAAATTATCACAACAAAATATATATGCTGTCCGCAAGGAAGTACATTCAACATTGGCCGCTTGGAATGTACGTAAAAATGGACAGTTATACTTTTGAGGTAGTAAAAGACTGCCTACCTAGAATCTGCGATGAACTCCAGCAATGACATCAGCGTTGAGAACAAGCGAAGAATTACTCTTGCCAATCGCTGTTTCTACGGCAATTCTAGACCCTTATTATTCGGTCGTATGTGCCAACGAAGCATGGATTCTGTCAAAGGCGGATAAAAGCGCACTCAGTTGCTTTGCGGAAAAAGTTCTCCGTGCGATCTTTGTTCCAGTTTGTATCGCAGGCGTCTAAAGTAGTAGGTACATAATTGTACGTGCAGACCTATTCAAAAAGATTCGAATAAATCATGACTGAGCCATACAGAGGGGATAATCTTCAACTCTTCTCCACATAACACCGCAAAACAATGCGCGCGCAGTTAGAAGGGGACCTCAAACAACAGGCGTGCCCAATTGGAGGCAGCTAGCGACGTATTGATCTGTCTCCTCTTCATCACCTCTTTCAAAGCTTTTAAACCTCATAAATATTTATAGCAAAAAAACCTTTCTAAAATACTTACCCCCGATGCATAGGAATCACTTGAAGCTCCTCCACTATCTCCATCGACTAGTCCATACTTTTCATATGCCTCCAATGCCAGTCGCCGTTCTGTTTCAATCCTCTGTTCGGTTTCCATGCGCTTTTTGTCTTGAATTTTTTTTATTTCCGCTTCTACTGGCAGTGGTGGAATCGAAAGCATTCTTTCCTTTATCAGCTGTACGCAGGACAGTCGAATGGATTTTTTGATAGATTCCTCTCGGCTACCCTCCTGACAGGGGAGTAATAGAATCTTCTTACTTTTAAGATCTACTGTTTCGGCAACTTGACCAATTTTGCCACGCAAAGCACTTGCGTCGGCGATTGTGAAAATTGAATCTCCCGCATACAAACTGTCGATGATTTTCAAATACATTTCAATGTCTGGCAGAATATTCTTCTTTAGTTGTTGGATCTCGTCATAGATGACAGAGATCGGTGGCCGGCATGTTCGGCTGTCATGCATTTCTTTGCGTGTCTCTAATAACCAAAGACAGTGATCACATGTCCGAATACTGTTCAGGCGCTCGTCTTTTGCTTTTGGAATTGGATCAGTACGGGACATTGTCAGGCTGGCTAGTTCCACTGAAAGAAGTTCGAATTAGAATAATACAGATACGATACATGCGGATACCTACATGCAGCATCGAGTGGTAGAAATTTGGAACAATCGTTGCACATAATAGTACCACAGAGTCGACAGTGATGTTGCCGTCGAGCGATATGGAAACCTTTTGCACAATTTGGACAGAGTTTCACCGAGCTTCCGTCTAGCCATGTAACAATCTAAAATAAGAGCTATGTTTGGATATGTGTTTAGTTTATCAAATTTTTGTTATCTACATTCTGCTCATGTTGTTTACGCAGCGTAGGTTCAGCCGGCATATCTTTCAACAGTTTATGCAGTCGGATTATCAGTTTGTTTGTCTCACTGGCATATCGTTCCAATCGGGGATTTCTGTAATAGCGCAGTTATCAAATATAGATTTCTATCACTATTCAAAAGAAAGAACATACCTTACTGAATTGAAGTAGGATAAGTGTGTACGCTCTGCGCCAGCACTTTGTACCATATAATTAAACACATTGCCACGAGTAGTGTAGTTACTAATGCGGGCGTCACGATCGAAGCTCTTTGCTAAATCGATGGAGTCATCAAAGTTTAACTTTATTTTACGCTTAGCTTTGCTAAAGATGTCTTTAAAGATTGATTTGATGGCGTCTTGCTCCTCGGCATGTTGCCTCTCCACATGATCGGTTAGGAACTCTAGAGATTTTAGATCTTCACGACATATGGGACACAGAAAACCTTCTAGAATTTCCCCACTGTCCTCATCGAATGGATTGGACATTGCTTTGATCGATGTGGAATGGTCTTGTGTTTAGGAGGAAACTTTAATTAAGCGAGGTAAAGGTTGGTAAAGGTGGATTCTTTTTTCCTTTCCTAATCAAAAACAAAGTCCCAAGTGACAGCGGAGCGTGATGTCAACAAAACACCTCTTGTCATGTACTTGTCATGGAGAGAGGTTTGGGTACAAAATAGCTTTGTTAGTTTTGAATATTTTATGATGGAAGAAAGTAGTTCCGGATTGAAATCGTCAGTGCTAAAATAAGGTCGATTCGTGAAAACGCTTATTTAAGTGCGATGAAAAGGCCTATTATATTGCACATTTATTTTAGTGAAGTAAAGTAAAGTAGAATCTTCAGCACGCAATTACAACAACTATAAAGAGACTCGAAAGTGTCAAGTAGTTTGTAGCTGTTGTAATTGTGTGTTAAAGATTCTGCTTTACTTTACTTCACTGAGATAGATGTGCAATAAAACATGAATAATATAGCATTTCGTTTGTAGTTTTTTATAGAAACAAAACTGACTACTACAAACAGTTTTCTTTGACACAATGTACGGTACCTACTAACAAATTATTAAGCAAAGTCTTCAACACTGCAATCGGCTTGAAACTGAGACATGTAGTTGTTGTAATTGCGTTATAAAGATTTTTCTTTTACTTTACTTGGCTGAGAAAGCTGTTCAATAAAACACGCCAAATAAGCACAACTTGGAATAGGGATAAGATGTAAACTCAGCCTTGGGCTGTCAGATTCATACAGTTTGTTGACAGTCAGCTGACGCTGAGTGAACTGTCAAAATTTTCAAACTGCATATTTGTCATGTCGAGCATTTCCTTTCAATTCTGATAAGTGGTGAAATATTTGCCTGGACTCAAAATATATCAGTGAAAATGACGACAACAACTCGAAATGTTATATTTTCGGTAACTTCCATATCCATTCTTAAATAAAACACCAATTTACCCCATTTTACCCCATTTTTTTAAATAGAATCCAGAAAAGAAGCCGCTGGAAGAACTAACCCTAAGAGTAAACGAGGAAGGAGTCACGTTAAATGTTCCAGCTTTGGTATGCCAATGCATAAATATTTTAATAATATTAAATTAAACCCGATTTAATTAGCACAAACGGTGGGCTCCTCGTGATACATTTACTGTTTACATAAGTCTGGTCGGATCTGGAGGTAAAATAAAAGCTGGCGCCGATTTGGATGAGTGGCTTTTTGAAGGCGAATGGTTTCTCAAAGACATTCAATTTCTACTTGAGTTAAAGCATTATGAGTATGGTTGCAATGGGCTTTTTTCCCATTTTTCCTTTTAAAGCATTACATTTTTTTTTCTTTGTAGATTTTGGTCATATATGATCCACCAGAAAGCCGCACTGAACTCCGTATTAACATTCCTTAAGAAAGCAACTCCATTCTACTTGGACCTATCGTCTCTTACAAAAAATGAACGCGTTCTTAAACTGTATGCGAACATTTTAGCTGTCGTTGTTCGTGTCGTATGTCGCATTATTACCAACAAAGAATCTGATGAGGAGTGGATCTCTAAGGATCGTCTCAAACAGCTGATCTATTCGAATTTTCTCATTTCCATACCGATGCTGTTCGATCTGATTATCGCCTTGGGCGAAACCAATTTAAATGTTCTACGAAAAATCATCACAACTGTATTTCAAATTGAGCCAAAGTATAAAAACGATTTGACAGCTGCATTGCAATACTATGTGGTTGCTTTTGAAGCTGTACAGCAACAGGCTGACAATGAGGGTGTCATCGGAGGTGATGCAGGGAGTAATGAAGACTTGGACACACCCTATGACGATTTGGTATTGTTCACACTCGATTGTGCATTCACATTAAGCATTCTGCTAGAAGTCTATCCAGACGCTCGTAACATTTGTTGCGATATTAACTTGGGACAGAGGTGGGAGGCAGTTTCGTTGCTCGTTGAGTGCTTTGACCAGAAGATTTTGTTGTCATTTCAGCATAACACATTTCTACGACAACACAATTCCATATCTTTATAAAAATATCTATCTTATCAATGGAGCGGCAAGCAGCTTGAAATGGCTGAATGAGGCGAGACTGCAATTTCTGAGGGCATTTCGAAGTGTTGTCTATTTTCATATTGAAACTGTACTGAGCAATCCGTAAGTTTGTGTTGGAGTGCGGAATGAAGTGGAAATATTTATGCAACTTTTCTTTTCCAGTGAGGAGAGCCTAATGCCGTCGGAGAATTTCGTTGCAATTATGACTGAATGCTTGGCGGACCGAGCATTTGTTATAGACTATCAGCGAGAGTATCCAATTGAACTGGACGTGGATATTCTGAAGCAGGCTTGCAAAGATCTGTATCCTTTACAAAAAACGCATTTGTTTTTTTGTTTGATCGTATGAAGTCCGTTCGTAGTCTAGTTAACGTTAATATTTGTCTGTATGCTTGTTGCTTTTCGTGTTGGCAGTAGAGACTGATTTTGTTTATTTGTGAACATTTCCTCTCATCCCTCCTACTCTAGTACTCATACGAGCTAAATGATCTCTTAATTAAACCAAACCTTTCAAGGATGGTAACCCATTTGTTTTTGATAAGTTATTTCCTTCACCTATCCCATAAACAGAGATGATTTCAAAACGGATTTCGTAGCGAAAGGCTATAAGGACGAGGCGGACTCTGAATCGTTTGGAATGATCGGTAATACGCTCGCACAATTAGATGAATCCGAATCGGAAACAGAACCAAGTGAGTACGCGTCAAATTCAGTCTCTAAACAATATACATATTGCATTTCTTCTTTCCAGCCAATGTAGCTCCACCCAAATCAAATAGTAAGCGACCAGAACCAGAAGGAGCCGCTTCAATAGACTACAACGCTGATAAGCCATCCACTAGTAAAGCTGCCAAACAGTCCATGTACACTGCCATCCGTTCAACAGACGCTGATCCCAAAACTCGTGACATCGATCTGGAAGTGACAAGTGTTTTAGACGTCTTACCACACCTGGGCGATGGGTTTGTGCGCCGTGTCCTGTGCCGATACGACAACTCCGAAGAAGCGATTGCAGCCATTCTTGAGCAAAATCTTCCACCCGATCTTATAAACTCGGATCAAAGTGAAGTCTATATCCCACCGGATCCGCGAGACCTCACCTATCAACAGACTGGCATCCAGCGTTTCAACGTCTTTGATGGCGACAAGTATGACGTGATGACACAGGACAACCCAGAGTGTATAATAAAAATAGGAAAAGGTTTCCCCAATGCACCACAAAATCTAGGCGATCTACTCGACGATAAGAGAGACGTTAATGAAGTTCGACACCGGTATCAGGAATACACATTAGTCGAAGAGGGTGCCAATGAGTACGATGACGAATATGATGATAGCTACGATGCTATATTGGAAAGTGAATCGCGAGCTGTGACATCGAAGCAGTTGCGAACAACTCTCGCCGATATTGAGGATAAGAGTGATAACGATGAAGATTCGTCTGAAGATAATGGCGAGCAGCAGAACGATGAAAATCTGGCCAATGGCAAAGAGAACTACGACAAACGAATGAATTTCTGTGAGAATCCCGAAGCTATACGAGCGAGATACGAAGCAAAGCGGGCGGCCAAATATGGAAATAATAATTCGGGTCGAGCGCCGCCTCAACAAAGTAAACCGAAAGATGTTGTTGGTGCTGCTAAGGGTCATGGGCAGGAGAAAGATGTTCTTATCAATCGCCACAAAAAAGATGTCAACAAGTCAAGTAGGGCCAATCATAATCGCAAGGCTGGCGCAGCCTTTAAACGCAGCAAGGGAATGATGTCGTAAATAGAACGAAGTCTATTCCTTATCCTTATACTTATGAAGCAGATAGTTGTTAAATTTCGTTTTTGAAACAAATTAGTTTATTTATTTTTTTATACCTAAGAAAAGGAAAACTGAAATACAAATAAATGTTTACACTTTGAATGTAAAAAATGGATGCTCTCTAGTTTGTTGTTTTTTGCGTGGTGGTAAAAAATTCTTAGGATTGTACACGCTATGGATATCGATCAATTTCAAACTCTTCTATCACAGTTGTAGGTCTATATTGCTAGCTAGTTAAAAGTCAACACAGCACAATGGTATGTGGCTAACTATGCGAAGAGAACAACGCCGACAAGGCATCAAAGCCAATATTTACGGATATGCACGGAATATTTGTAAACTCGATTTTCTGCGTGGGCTGCTACAAAGCAAACAAAACGAGGACTGGAAGTCTGTCTAAAGAACGTAAATCTGCAATCTCTACCGTTTGCTACTGTCAACAGAAACAATGCGAGCTCAGATGTAGTTTTGCAATCCCAAGCAGACCTGTGCAAAAAGTCTGTGCATTACGATACCAAAGTCTAAATTAGAGTATTGCGTTCGCTGATTCAATGGAAACAAAATAATAAGTCGCTTCCTAATTGTGCAATTGCCAAGCAACCGATGCACACAAAAGTTACATCCCTATCCGCACTTGCTAAAACGATCGATTCCCCACCGATATTGAGTATCTCGGTATTAATTACATTCACGATCACTTGCATGCACACAATTAATGCCACCGCAGCTTCGCTACTGTAAAACCTCAAAAAGGTGACGCAGATCATTTTCATATCAAAACTAGTTGCAAAACTTTCTCGAATGATTATTTGCTAGCTCATACTCTCACTTGTCGTCGATCGTTGCACAGTTCGAAATGGATCGTTGGGTGGACAGAGTCGCTGTAGTTACTGGAGCAAGCTCGGGGATTGGTGAAGCCATCGCCAGAGATCTACATCGGGAAGGAATGGTCGTTGTAGCGTTGGCTCGCCGTGAGGATCGGTTGGAGGATATTCGAAATAGCTTACCGATCGAGAAACGTTCGCGATTCCATATAATGCGTTGCGATGTCACCGATGAGGAGCAAGTGAAATCGGTTTTCTCCTTTGTCGAATTTGAATTGGGAGGCGTTGATGTTCTTGTCAATAATGCTGGAGTGGTGAAAACAACCGAGTTAGTTCAAGTGGATAATACAGCGGAAATTAAAGCGACTCTGGATACTAATATTCTCGGAGTGGTTCTTTGTACTCGAGAGGCGTTTAATTCGATGAAGGCAAGACAAGTTGATGGACATGTCGTGATTATTAACAGTATTGCAGGACATCGAACACCGAATTTGGGAGATCAAATGCCATCGTTCAATATTTATCCAGCATCCAAGCATGCTGTTACTTCGATGGTGGAGACCTATAGGCAGGAATTCAATCGGCATGGTACGAAAGTTAGAATAACGGTAAGTGAAATGCGAATAAAAGTGTCAGTGATAAAAATAATTTTTTTTTAAAGAGTGTAAGCCCAGGAGCAGTGGATACGGAGATTTTTCCCGATGATTTAATTGACATTATACGCGCTACCATGCCATTGTTGAGCCCTGAGGACGTATCGAATGCTGTGTTGTATGCAATCGCAACGCCACCTCATGTTCAGGTAGGATCAACAAAATAAGAAGACATTTATTTAGTGCACTATCATTATATATTAAATACTTTTGTTTTTACAGATTCACGAGATCATCATAAAACCCGTTGGTGAGCGATTTTAGTTAACATAATGTGGACTGTTGAAATTTGATGGAATCCTTAGAATTTCTCTCCCATTGGCTTGATTATTATATTGTGAATCTGGAATAAGAACAGATGATTATTTTACAGATATTTAAAAATAAAATTGTGTTCTTTAGCTACATGACTTAAAAAGAAAACATTGCATGATTTTGGGATTCAAACATATTCAAGAGGAACATAATGTGGAGAATTGACTTTGCAATCATACTCTCCACCACAGCGCATCATACGCATACCCTATCCTAAAAAAAATAATAAAAGTTGACAAGTTTAGTACACTAAACAATTTTGTGTTTATTTCCTATTTTTTGTATGTATTGTAGGTATGTTGAAGACTTTTATGACTTATTTTGTAGAAGACACTTTAAAAAGGTTACGTATACGCCATACAACTTGGGAGTGGCGTTAGTAGCATAAATGCATTGACATCGACGTTTCTTAACGTTGGGTCTTATGAATATCATTTTTAAACTTCATCTTAAATAATTTGCATGTTACCATGATCGATTTATATGGGAAATCCGACATTTTGAGTTCATATAATTTAAAGTAGATACTAAAAAAGATTTGTTCGATTTTGCAATTTATTATACCTAGGTGCCATTTGAATGAGCTTATATTTTCTTAGAAATACAGAGAGTTCCTCAACATCGTCCTAATAAATAAATAAATAAATTGCTTCTCACGGCCATTTTTTGTGCTGTTGAATTTTTATTTTTATTACATTATGGGACCATGGAATACTTTGCATATTTTAAAGTAAAATCGCATTAGTTGAACATTCAACTTGACACTTCTGAGATTCACACTGGGTGCATTATGTAGTTTCGAAGACGTTTCAACTGACAGATGGATATAATTCATCTCAGGTTATGAAGGGTGACACATAAGCAACTTATGTATGTATGTATATGATGCATGGGACCGAAAAAGTAAAGAATTTGTTTTTAGGTGTTATTTTCATTTTTAATTACCACCATTCCATCAGACAGCTGACAGATAGTTAAACTGACAGTCGATGATAGGTAGTTTGGATTTGCTGCTTATATTTGTTGTGGCTTTGTAATTATATCTGGGTGCTACTTGACATCTCGATCAGAACGCTGTGTGCCAACCACAAGCGGATGACCAAAGTAGGTAAAAAAATTGGTTTGTTCTTCTAATGGAAAATCAAAAAAGTCACTTCCAAATTGATATAAAAAAAAATTTGAATGCAATCTGTCAGACCAAAGTAAATTCCAGGATATTTTAGTGGCATGCGTATGGCATTGCGTATGGGATAAGAAACGAAGTTTTGACCAAAATTGACTAAACTTCATGACTAAATGTCATTATCTTCATGGTATGGGTCAAATGAAATGACTCATTAAAAGTGTCAGGCACTATTTAATCATGTGATACACATACACAACACATCTGAACATACCTGTACATTCTCGGGAGTTGAAATTGCATACAAAACAGAATCGGCGACATCATCCGAACTCAGCATTGGCATAAATTGTTTTACAACAGTTTGTATCTCCGATGGGAGGATATCTTTATTGACTATTCCAGGACTAATTCCCTGAAACCAAAATGAAAGCAAATACAAATTTTGTCAGCAAAAAGCCGTCACAACTTACAGTAATTCGAACTTTCGACTTGTTTCTCAAGAACTCTTGCCGGTAGATTTCCGTCATCGCTCGCAAAGCAAACTTAGTAGCTGGATAGATGTTTAAGGATGGCAAATCGGGTCCCAAATTTGGCACTTGATGTCCAGCCACACTATTCACTATCACAATATGTCCTTCCACATCCCTGTCCAGCATGGAATTGAATGCCTCTCGTGTACAGTACACCACTCCCATAAGATTCGTTTCGATTGTCTGTCGAATTTCCTTGGTATTGTTGCGTTTACTCAGCTGAGTCGTTTCAATGACACCTGCATTATTTACCAGGACATCTACTCCGCCTAGATTTTTCTGAGTCCATTCAAAAGCCTTTAGGACATCGTCTTCATTGGTTAAATCACATCTAATGGCATGCAAGTTCGCTCTCACTGCTTTTGGAAGCTCTTCAGCCAAATGGCGTACACGTTCATCTCTTCTCGCTAAGCCAACAACCACCAGTCCAGCTGTCACTAAAGCCTTAGCACATGCAGCTCCAATACCAGCACTCGCACCCGTAACAACAGCGACTTTCTTCTGCCAGCGTTCCATGGTGAATGTCTTGCATGATGATTAGGAACAGAAGCCAAGTGAAGACAACTTTATTGAATTATCCAATTAAAATGTGACCCACATTAGATTTCTACCCCTAATTGGCATACATGCGAGTCCTTTGTGGAACAGTGTTTCCCGTGGGCAGTTTCATTTCGCATTTAGTCATCAAAATGGAAAGGTGGCAGAATAAAGTTGCTGTTGTAACTGGTGCTAGTGGTGGCATTGGTGCAGCTTGCGCTAAGGCATTAGTAGGAGCTGGATTGAGAGTAGTGGCTTTGGCGAGGCGGGAACAAAAGTTGAAGGAGGTGAAAGAGAGTTTGCCGGGTAATCTGCAGTCCATGCTCATCACACGTAAATGTGATGTCTCCAAGGAGGACCAAGTTATCGATGCCATCGATTGGACTGAGAAACACTTGGGTGGAGCTAGCGTACTTCTGAATAACGCTGGAATTACAAGGGAAACGGAACTAGTGGCGCCCGGTAATACGAATAAAATTCGCGAAGTTATTGACACAAATGTGATGGGCGTGCTTTGGTGCACGCGAGAAGTGTTCAATCGGATTAAAGCGCGTGACGATGAGGGTCACATTTTGATAGTGAACAGCATAGCTGGCCATCAAGTGCTGAATTTTATTGATGTGCTGCCATCGTTTAATATTTATCCATCGACAAAGTTCGCAATAACCGCGATGACGGAGACATATCGGCAGGAATTTCAATTGCACAAATCGAAGGTGAAAATTACGGTAAGTTGTTGCAGTTAAAACGAAATCCGAAAATGCTGAGATTTGAGCTCTGGCTGTGCACTGAGATGACCCTAGGTATTATTATTCATTCAGGGCAGGAATTTAACTCTTATTTTTGTGAACTCTATTGATTTGTGCTAAATTTTAACGAAACATTTTGCAGGGTATTTGTCCAGGTGCAGTAGATACAAATATTTTCCCGGAAGAGATTCATTTCTATGTCAAGGATATGGCTAGACTACAGCCAGAGAATATTGCAGATGCTGTTTTGTATGCGCTGAGGACTCCACCTAATGTGCAGGTTTGTAATGGTGCTTTTGATTGTCTCAGAACTTATCGATTTTTTTTTTGATTTTTTCAGATCCACGAGATTACGGTGAAGCCCATGGGTGAAATATTTTAAGAGTTCAACTAAATTCAAATATTTTAAAAATAAACGTAGCAATAATCTATTTTCCTGTAAAGTAGAAGAGAGAAATAAAGAACCTAAATTGTAGATACGACCTTTACAGTTTTGCGTTTCTAGCATTAATCATTTCTTCTAGATGCATATTAAAGCATATTAAATTGGGAATTTCGTCTACAGATGAATTCAAAGGTTACCTGTTCAAATTTTAGTCAAGAAACGATTCTTATGAATAAAATAAATACAAAGTCCCCCCGGAAGTTTAGCGTTAACAAATTCACCCATCTACTCGGTAAAAGATCTCCACAGAATTATGCTTCGCAGCGCTGATTGAAGAATTCCTAGTCAGATCTCGGCGTCAATAGAAAGAACACCAAGTGATTGATCCAATTGTACGCTCCACCTGAGGTGGAGTCTGCCTCTGCTTCGGTGTCCCTAAAAGACTCGTCGAGCTGGTTCGTTGCTGTCCTTATGCTCCATGTGAACTAGCCACCTCATATAGTCAACGTCTATATTTTCCGTAAAGTTCTTCATTGAATCTCCTTCACCACACTCCATCGATACAAACTGAACCGAAAATCACTCGAAGAGTCTTTCTCTCAAAACATGCCACGAGGTTTTAATCCGCTTTCGATAATATCCATGCTTCTGCACCATACAGCAGGACCGGGATGATTAAGGTCTTTTTAAGGTTAAAAAAAAGGTCTTGCATTTCCTTGGTATGTGAGAGAGGGCTCATTCATTCATTCATTCATTCATTTTTGTTGGCCCGCTTATCCATTACGTGGGTCGCGGGTGTAGGTTGCTCAAGCGGACCCTCCATTTTCCATAGCTCTCGATTCACCGCCATCGACTCTAAATCATCAAGGGCAATTACCCATACGGGTAGAGGAGAGATTATGAACTTGATCTAACCATTTCATCCTGCGTCTACCTAGAGGACGTCTGTCTGATGGCTTTAGAGGGCGTAACTTCTTAAATGCCTTCTAAGGCCGAAAAAAACAGCGATTGTGAAGAGTGATTCCTCGATGGATTTCTGCGCCGATGTCGTTGTGCGAGATAATTGTAGAGCCTAGTTAGACAAAGTCTTTAACTACTTCGAAATTATATCTGTCAATTGTGACGTTCGCTGATGCTGAGAGTCCTTTCTCGATAACAGAATATATTACGTTTTGTCGTCATTAAGAGCCAGACAACTCGACTCATTTGCCTAAATATTTAAGGTATGCCTTTAGGAGGGCGTTATACTTGAAAATTCGTCCCTGCTGATTAGGAGTTATTGTCAGTGGCAGAAGTTCGAAAGCTAAGAAGAATCTACTTGAGCATCCTATAGCCTTGTAATGAATAGACAAGACTTTTAAGAGTGATGTGATGATGACGATTATATATACTAGAAAGATGTACCCAAAAGCGCACATTCTTTTGATTCTTAGAGAGTGCAATATCATTCACTTTTGGCATTACCTCAAGGCAACATAAACCAATTATAGTCGACCGTTTCAAGCTACTATTGCCATTTTTCAATCTCTTTCAAGTTTTACCTGGCTGTTAAAGGTTTTTGAAACTTTAAATAGCTATTGATGTTAAAGTGGCCTGATGTTACTCTTCAGTAATAAAAATAACAATGCATAATTCGATTATTATGTTTATTATTATGCTAGCTAAATAAGTTATTAAAAAATGCACTCCCATTCGCGCCACTCACGAAATCATCAGCCACATACTGTCTTCCTAGCAATAAACTCATCTAATCGCATTATTGCATAATATCACTTTACCCGATCAGTAATTGACACCAATCTGCGTGCAAGCTTCGATGCTCTCACCTAAATTAGTGCAACCAGTTTGCAATTGAATCGAATCCGTCAATCAGCTGCTTACCCTCTCCAACAGGTGCAGACATTAACACTACCACCGCGGAAGATGCTCTCTCCAACTGGCAGAAACACGAATAAGCCCTCCTGACCAGTAATGATATTACACCCAGCCCCACTCACCAATCCATCAATTCGTTCCATTTTCTATGCTGAAGCTGAAGAAGAATCACACCAAGTGAGTAAGCGTCTTCATAATAATAGTAGCACTCCCCCCTCGCACACTAAAGCAGCCCCCAGTCCCAGTTCACTACCCGACTTGTAATGGGATTAAAGCTGCTTCTACAATAACTTGTGATGTGTCCAACAATCCGCTTAAAAGGAACCTTTCCACAACAAAGCTAAAAAGACAAATTTTCTCACCTGGGTTGTGTTTATCTACCATACGAACATGTTTGATGTTCGAGACACATTTCCCCAGCCCCAACCTACAATATCGAGATGGTGAGGTGATGGTGTACAAGAATTTGCTTACCAGATGGAGGTGTCTCAAGCCAGACTTTGAAAAGCAACCAAGTATCTCCGCCAAGACAGTTCAATTGGAACTTTGTTCGGTAGCGGACGCGTGTAAGTTTTGCAAGATATACCGGATACTATCTCCTCGTCTCGTCTGGTGAAATGCGAAGAAAGGAAAACTCGATTCGAATCGAAAGTTCAAGCAACTAGTGTGTGTGTGCGTTCCAAAGTAGTCCGGTTCTTTTGATGTCCCCCGAGTGACACTACTTCATAGTATAAACGGATTAAACTGCAGAGAAAACCATTCACAAAACTCAGTTGTATCTCTGCGATACTTGAGACGATTTCTGTTGGCAAAGAAGTTGGACCATTGTTGTAAAGTGTCCACCAGTCGAATATTGTTTTCAAAAAAATTTTATTTTTCTTGGCGCAAGTGATTATTTTTAATTTTTATTAAATTTTGGGTCGGTTTCCCCCATTGTGGTGTGTATGATAACCAAAAGAAATGGAAAATCGTGATATGTGTTACGAGAGTGAAATTTGAGCAGTTTTGCTTATTTTTGACGGTTTTTTTCTTTGCGATTAAAAAAAAAATCATTCAAGTGAATAAATTTTAAATTTTAAGTGGAACGGCAACAATATCGTTATATCGTCGAGTAAGACGGTTTTTTTTTTGTTTGTTTGGATTTCTAATTGAAAACTATCATCATCGCATCTTGGATACGAATTGGTTGTGTGCAGCGAAATGTCGGATATTTACTACTGCAGTAATAATAAGGTTGGTACAACATTGTTTATTGTTTTTTTGTTTCCCTTTTCGTTTTGGGAGCAACAGCGGATTATTGTTTTTACTTTCTTTTGGGTACTTTTCTTTTGAATTGGGTTTTAAGTTTTTGGGCGGGATTGACACAAAAAATGGTTGGATGGGAATGGGAACTACCTTTTGCATGAAAGAGAAGGTGATTTTTTATTTTCGGTGATGTTATGGAAAAATGTATAATTAGGCAGTTATATAGACTAGAGATTATGCAATTTAATTTTGAGAGATGGGGTTTTTTGTTATAAATTTTTTTTTATGGACGAATGTTAAATAGGTGAACTAAGAATAACTTATTATTATTATTATTTTAACAATGTATATAAAAAATGCACTGCTAAAAACTTAAATTTAACGAGCGCTAGCTGCAGAGGCTTTCGGCTCAAAGAAGAACTTAGAAGAAGATTCATCATTGAGTTTTGGAATACCTACTTTAATTACCATACCTATCTGTAGGGATGCAACATCAGTCTTAAAAACATCGATGTTTGAAAACATCGATGGTTCCATGACAAACATCGACGTTAAAAAACATCGGTATTAACAACGATACATCGATGTTTTTCCGATGTTTTATTTATCTTCTCCATCATACAATTTGTTGGCTATATTTACAACGTACTGTACCTAAACAACAAAATATACGATAGTCTTACCAGTTTCAACCCAAAAACCAGTCAACTAGACCACAAAACAATAAAATTCATCTGCGAAATAAAACATAGTTCTCAATGGAGAATTTATTTATTTATTTATTTAAACGTAGGTAATTTTGAAATGAAATTAAGGCAGAGACATAGCTAATAAACATTTATTTCTTCGAATTTAACAACTGTGAAATTGAGTTGAGGAAAAGAAGCTTAGATAATCTAGTCCCCAATAATCTATTTCTGTCCTGAGTGATGGTTGCACCAGCCTCCGAGAACAAACGCTCGCTTGGAACAGACGTGGCAACGATGGGGAGATATAACATTGCAATCTTTGAAAGCTTTGGAAAAAGAGATTTCATATCCTCCCAAATCTCAATAGCGTCTCTTTTTATTGGTGTAACAGGAGACGACAGGTACATCTGAACTTCTGTTTCACTGATGGTCTCTGTTGAAGTTGTAGCAGATGATCTATTTTTCATGTTCTTGTGTGTCAGTTGTACAACAGATTGCAGTCAGTTCTATAACAGATGGCAGTATTGAAAACTCAGAACACAAACTTCGACACAAACCAAATCGCATGAATTGCTCGATGACATTGGAGTGTTTTTGTTTCTCTCTGCCGTGAACCAAAAGGGCTAGTGCTTATGTTTGCTTCAACGAAAAATTGGCTGCTAGCAGTCCATGTATAGTATGTCAATGATTTCATCATCTTGGCAATGTTAAACGAAATGAATGAACGATGTCGATGTTTGACAGTTTTGCCGTCGATGTATCGGCGATGTATCGGCTATCAAAACATCGATGTTGACATGTTTGATGTTTTGCAAACATCGATGTATCGTTTGCATCCCTACCTGTCTGTCTGACACATTATTGTGTGCTCGAGCTAAATTTTAACTCCCATACAAAATTCTCTCCAAAATTTAGTTAGCTAAATTAAAGTGAATCCCTTTTGCTAAAGAATCAATTTTTCATTTCGAACTTTACTTTATATACCTGTTAAAATTTAGCAAGCCTATTAATAGGTCTGTTCCTTTACTTTTAAATCTTACGAATTTTTACTAATTCCTACGAATTTTTACGCATTTTTACTCAATGTGGTTCCTTAACTTGAAAAATTCATAAAAGAGAGCGGCTTCGAGAGAGCAAGATATTACCCTTCCACTGAGAATCTTATGTCGTTTTCCATTGGGACCATCAGATTTTTATTTCAATCTCAGATTTTTCGTGGCGAATGGAACATGAAAGCAGATTGATCTGCTTTTGTAAATGTATTAGTGCGTTATTTGACAGTACATCAGCTGTGCAAATTGTTTTCGTTTGTCGATGGAAACATACGAACTTCATATGAATAATCATATCGACGAAGAATCGAAATCCACAGATGACGAGGAAGAAGAAGAAGATGACGAAGATGGTAGTAATTGCTCCAAAATTAAGTCCATGTCCATTATTTACGTTTTTATTCTGAATAATAGCTTTTCACGAGGCTTTTCGTAACATTGTTTTGAAAACAAATTCTGAATGACGTAAAACAGCTGTGAAAGGTATATTGGTATTAGTGAGAGTATGTGTAAATCTCGAAAATTATCGAGATCTGCAAAAAGTGATCCGAATCAAAAAAAAGATTGATTTTTTGTCCCAATGGAACATGAAAAGTGATCCGGATCAAAAAAAAGATTGATTTTATGTCCCAATGGAAAACCACATTACTTCTAGTTTTTAGTTTTTACTCAACAAATTTAAGAATTGAAACAACTGTCAGTCGCCTCAAAATTGACAGATAATTTGAAATTTGATTAGAAACGCGTATAACGACTATTTGCATTTGTCTTTATTTGATTTCATGCGATATGAGAAACAAATTGGTATGAAAATGGTATCAGATGGCGGGAAAATAATGTAGCTTTATTTCTTTTCTCGAATACGTATTTCAGTCAGTAAAATCTCTTCCACATACTTGGATTCATAATCACATGCAATTTAATTTAAAACGAAATGCATCTGTCATTTGTCATAGTTACTACAAAAGCGTTCCATAACATTTTCGTAAGTTTTTCTCTTTGAGAGAGACTTTATTCTCCACCACTGCCATTTTGACAGTCGTTTCGACTACAAAAGTAAAGGAACAGACCTAATACTGTGTGTATATAGTTTAATGTCGTTTTCGGTTGGTCGTCCAGAACCGTCCGGAAGAACTCTCCGCGATTCTGAATTCAAATCCAGAAGCAAATTTCTCTTCTTTTCAGTAGAAGAACTGTCAGTTGAGTGCCAATCGAACGCTTCTGAAAGGATTGATTCCGGACGGTTCTGGACGACCAATCGAAAACGACATAAGAGCAAAGGTTTAACATTGACAGCCCATTCTTTATAAGTTGCGACATCAACTTTTCACAGGAAATATGTTTGCTTGGATTTTTAGTTGAACACGCCGATAAATGAAATATTCTTTCGGTTCGAAGCAAACAAAATGCGAATAAAAAAGCATTTGCATATTCTTTCCTCTATGAGCTGGCATAATCAACAGCCCCAAATTTGAATTGTCCTTTCCAAATGATTCCAAATAATTACCCGAACTCATGTTTGTTTTCAAATAACTTCTCATAAAACCTTAAACACTTTTGTGACATCAAGGAATTCAACTGCCGCTCTCATATTTTCCACTGCAAACATACTATCTCAATGGCTGGCTATACTCGCACAGTCCTAAAATGTTAAAGTCAAACTCTGAACGTTCAAGTTCACCAATGCCATAATGAATAATTAATTTACTTATAGGACCTCCAACAGACCGCATCGAATAAATTTTGCTTCAACTCGATTCCACGCCATTTCTCCATAGAAGCAGATGTCTTGTCCATGCACCGACCGATCGCGTTATCAGCGGAAGGAATCTTCCTAGTCCAACCAATAGGGAGCTAAATACATACCCTATACACACGCCATAATCCCTGAGAACACAACACAACGTCCAACGCCAACCAAATGTCTACAGGAAGAGACAAACTACGTTTTATTGCTCCTTAAACTGATACCAATAACTCGCAAAAAAAAAAGGAAGAAAATTCGCCACATTAGCCTCGAGCAAGGGAAAGGCTGCGGCTGGTGGAACACCCAGTTCTTGAACAACCCGTTTATTATTATCGTTAGCTCCTTTTTGCTTTTAAATGCCTGCCGATCAGTATAACCCGATAACAGTGAATTGTTGAATTGGTTACTGCAGTTCTATCCACAGGCAAGTTATGTAATCGAATAGCAGCGCACCAGCAACTTGTTGCCAACATAAAATGCCAGAGACCTTCTATAAATGTTAGGTCGTTTCACTGGCACATTTTGCAGCAGCGGGCTCAGGTTTATACCATTTTCGCCTTTTGTGATCCGGCATTATTGTTGTTTGTGTCAAAATGGAATACTTTTGTAACTTTGTGATGGTGATAGCCAAAATGTAGTTATGCTGAGTATATGACTGTTTATGGGCAATCAGGGGATAAGTCGAGAAGTGAAACTGACTGCTGACAACTTTTGGCTTCTCTTTCACCATATGCGCGCATGCGTCGTTGCTTGCTTTTGTATCGCGTGTTGATGGTGTGCGACTTATTTTAACAGCACCACTGCCTGTCAGTGAGATAAGACAATTTCGTTCGGACAACCGCGTCACACTTCGAAGAGGATGTGAAGTTGAGGCAGCCGTGTATACAACCACGACGTACTATTGGTAAATGGTGCTGTGTCGCATTGCTGAAGCAGTGGAACCTGTTCCAGTTTGCAGGTGGATGGGAACAAAATGCACTGCGCAAGTGCATGCGCAATGGGTACTCGCATTCGCATACTCAAATCCACATACGTTTTAGTGGATACATTTTCTTAATGTGGGAATGCTTTCTGTGTTTTTTAGCATTTGCGTATAACTTCATTACTCCAAGGACGTAGTACAATTAAATTAAAAATAACACAAAAACTCGGCTTACTCATCGACTGGTAAAACGCGATTTAAGCTTGTAAATAGTTGTAGCCTACATTCAAGACAATTTATTGACCTAATGTACATAAATACATAGATTGGAAAGGAAACATGGTTAATTGAAACATAATCGTAAAGTGCTTTACATTTGTATTTTTTTTAAATTAGCCACAAATAAGCAACGGCTCTTAAACAAGGTAGGAAACTTGTCAAACAGTTGATTGTTACTGCTGATAGATAAAAGGACAATTAACACACCAAACGTCAAATAAGGTGTCAAACAGAAAAATCATTTGGCATTACATTGGCTACAGTTGAGGGTAATGCAGTTCTGTATACTTATGTCGTTTTCGGTTGGTCGCCTAGAACCGTCCGGAAGCAATCCGAACGCTTCTGAAAGCGTTCGATTGGCACTCAAATGACAGTTCTTCTACTGAAAAGAAGAGAAATTTGCTTCTGGATTTTAATTCAGAATCGCGGAGAGTTCTTCCGGACGGTTCTGGTGTTCTGGATGACCAACCGAAAACGATATTATTGTACCTAAAGTGACATCTGAACCTGACACTCAATTCATTTTAATAAAGAAAATTACTTGCCAATGAAGCTGCGTCAAACACTGGTGCTCTATGCATTAGTATTTAGTACCTACTTTGTGCAGCTGATGGTTATGTTTATTATCGGCGTCAACAAGAGTTAAAAATATATTTCATTAAAAGCTGGTTGAAGTTGAAACTCTTGACGCAGAAAGCAATGTCACTATGAACCGGAGCGTCGTGCGACTAAAACTCTTTACAGACAAATACGAAATCGCAAAAGCGGAAGCGGTTATAATCAAGAACTATACAAATCGTGGGAGCAGTATAAGAAGCTTACCGAACTAATTTATCAAAAGGTTTTCCAATAGGGACGGATGGATTTTGACAGTTAATGGCATTGTCATTATGAATCACAGCCGGCAATCGAAATATTCTTTCGCGGAATTGTCGAAGCGAAAGAAAAGCAAATCGCCAGGTTTGCTGATCTTGCGAAAACATTTAAATTTATAAGTTCAACGACTCCAAACTGTGATGTTATATGGGCCGGTTTATGATCTGAGTTTGTTTGGTGCTTATGAAAATGGTACTGCTGCCCTACGCAGTCTTTTACCATGTCATGGTTCTTCACAATGTTGGGTAAGCTACAAGCCGACCATGAACGATTTAAATGCAACAACCTTCAGATATATTCCCAATGCGAAAAATGTCGATCTCTTAATAGGTTTGCTGTCAAATTAGTGGATTCCAGAAGAGCTATGAAAGGGGGACGCGAGTACCATCAAAATGTCCTTCATGCCAACCGACAATATCTACGAGCAATTATATAAATGTATGTATGTATGTAATAGAGACATTAGCACAGGCCTCGGCCCTCATTGAAGCTAAGCTCTGGGCCTCCGGGTATCGTAGAATAGCGCCAATACAAATGGACAAACTAAACCCGTAAATAAGCTGATTGAATAATTACAGAGACGTAAATATTCAAGGTTCTTACATATTACCGCTTGAACTGAGTTTTGGAACTTTCTCCTGAGGGATCTTATCAAAGTAACGCTGGGCCTTTGACGATGTCATTAAACCTGGTGGCACCCAGGTGTAACCCAATTGTCGTGGATCTGATTCCCAGTGACTTGGCGAAATACTCTTGAAGTCGAGGCGTTCGCGAACCGATGTGACGATGTTACACATTTTCGGTTAAGTTTCTAAACTTAAAAATAAACATGTCTAACTAAATTACCTTTTCAGTAGCTTCGTATAGATATTTGATAAAAATGCACTCTTCTTGAATCTGTAATTTTATAATGGTTACATCGTTCACCAACAGTTCGAACTTTGCACTGTTCTGCCAACTTGGCTCTTCTCTTATTCGTCCTAATTTTGTGACTATCTTCAGTATACTCATCTACGAGCAATTATATAAATGTGATTTAAAAATCTTAACAAATAGCAACATTTTAAGGAGACAGTTGGTATTCACGGACCTAATAGGTCTACTCATTTACCTTTGTTCTAAAAATTGGAAAGACTGTCAAAATTCGCTTACAGAGAGAGAAACTTACGAAAAAGTAAGGAAACTCTTTTGTAGTAATCTATGAAAAATGACAGATGCATTTTGTTTTTCCATAAATTACAGTTGCGATGTGATATTTTTGTTTTTCAATTATTGGCTTTAGATCCTTTAGAGCTAAGTTATAAGGAATTAATGGATTCCGCATTCAAGAATCTAGTCATCGTCGACTTGAATTGTCTGGACTCAAATTTACCTGAACGCGAAAACTAACTTGAACTGTCGGTATGTCACTTATTGACAACTGTATTTTTTATTTCTCGTATGTTCTAAGCTTCTGATTGGTGTTCTATACGACAGGGCAATCGACATGTAAAACCAGTTTTGCCCAATAAAAACTCAGAAATATGAAGTTAGAAAGCTGTCAGACTTACTGAACTACATTCTTGAACTCACCCCATGACACAACGTCCCTAAGGGTTAACCATATTGGGTTGGCTGTGCTTAAACTTATGTCAAATGTCAAATGGACGAAAATCCCAAACAAGTTCTGTCAAATACTTCAAATGCTCCAAATCAATCATTATGATACAGGGTATACAGTTCATACGTAATCCTAATCACATATTAGCTTAAACCGGATTACTTTCACCCATTTACATTATGGTTCTAAGACTAAATAAAAATTATGCCGAACTGGGAATTGGGGATATGAATTCGTATACAACACTAGGCACCGATGTTATGTCCATTGTGATCTAAATTCTTGCTAATCGATGACAAATCAAAATTTAATAACCGACCTGTTTATTTGATATTTAAATAAACCAATGAACCCAGAAGTTTAATTTTCATACTTCACCGCTAAAGATTTTGCCTTTAGTTGCAATTTTATGGTTGAAAATCAAGTTGACAATGAGCACCAGTTGCAGAGACAACTTTCATTATAGTATACGCGCATACGAATCTGGTTACCATATTTCAAGGTCTTACTCAATTCAGATTTCTGCTAGTCTGGTTTGCGGGCACTGCAGTTATTTTTATTGACTATCGATGTCGTCGATATTTATAAATTATAACTTATATCATCAGTAGGTAGTTACCTATTCATATATATATAGTATAGCCGTTATTATTTTTAAACTAATTTAATTGGACAAAAATAAACACTTCATTAAATAGTTTATCTATAAGATTAGTTTCTCTATTTTAAATCTTCATGTTATGATTTTGAAAATGTTTTGAATATGTATTTTTGAAAGCGGTTACGTTATTGCCAAAGTATTGGTTTGATTACAATTTTATGAAAATTGACAAATTATTTATTTATGCAGCAGTATGAATCAATAAACTTTTGTCTCGTACCTATTTAGAAGCTGATTGACACTCTTTGATGAATAGAAATATGTTTTCTTTAATTTGGTAATACTTACTGGATGACATCATTACATGTTTGACGTAACAAAAACCTTCAAATTGGAAGTGTGCAAATGCAAGCAATGAGTAGTAATTATTGTCATTTGCAATTATGTATTGCAAAATGGCTTAAAATTGTAACAAAAGAATAGGATGCGATTATTACGAATATTGAGCAAGAAGTAGGCCATGATAGCGCGCATTTGAATGAAACCAACATACGCTCGGTACGTACCTACTTGACAAGGAGTTCCTGAACTTTTCAGTTCCAAACAGCTATTAAAATAAAAAGCATTCCATTGAACTGCGCAAGCGAGGAGTAACAACTTTCCTGCATAAATTGGGGAAAAGCCCCTGACAAATTTAAGTTGGGAATTTTCTGCCAAAATAATGAAATCTTTTTCATAAAGATTTGGTTAAAAAAAATAGCTATATCAAACCCCTAATTTATCATCAGGCTCCTTTATGGGGTTGCTTGATACAGTTTGTCAAGGAATTGTTTTTACAAAGGAAAACAACTGGTAATTTAGACAGTTTCTTTATAAAACAAAAGAGCTTCTTTGATGTTTTACTTAATTTTTTTAATAAATTTATTTTTATTAATATATCTACTAACGAACAGTAACAAAAAATACTACATTATGAAAGTAATAAAAAATACGCAAAAATGAGCTTGTCAAGAAATTTGTAAAAACAATTTCGTGACAGACTGTACATATTTCTCTCTCGGAATTGTTATTCGTCTGTCAGGAAGTGAACCTCATACTTCGCTTCGCTGTCAATTGTCAATGCGGCTATCATTTGTGGCAATTACAAATTTATCCCCACCATTGCCATTTTGACAGTGTTTTCCATTTTTACTACAAAAGTAAAGGAACAGACCTAGTAAAAACAGTAAAATTTAGATAGTGCTTCATTGTGAAAATGTCAAAAATTAGTGACGTTTATCAATCTGACAGGCAGCCGACAAAAGAATCTGTACTCTCTACCATTTGGACATGACTTCGTGGGCGTGGGTTTTATGAGCCTGCAGATGCACCTCTTTCTTTTGTTGGTCTCATGTCAATTTGGGGATATCGTTTCAGCGAATATCTCTGTGGATTGACGGTTGTCAGTTATTGAACTCTACATGCAGCGAAGCATTGAATTAAAATACCTACTGTTGAGTGAAAAGCGTTTTATCCAACCCCTCATTTCAATAATAAAAACCACAGAAATAAACTGCACTTCGAATGCCATTTTGCCATTTGTTACTAAATCTCTTTCCGTCTTTTATATTCTTGACCACAAGTACAGCTGCAACCATAATAATAATCGTTTGAATGAGAAAATTGATCCAGCTCGGACAGACATCTAACACTCTGATCTTCGCGTCTGCAGAGGTAACCTCAACCTTACTTGTGGTTACAAAGAGGGAAACTATTCCAGGAAATGACTCAAATGTCAATTAGGTTTCCGATAGATACAGCAACATTTTACTATACAGTGACAGCAAACTTCAAAATTCAGACACGTTCGACAAATGCACATATGCAAGACGAAAGGGTATAGTGGAGTAGGTAATTCTTTGAAGTGAACGATCGAAAATGTTTTTTAGGTTAAGGCGTTACCTTGATGGCTGTCAAAGTACAGATAGCTAGCTATCCCATATACCATGTAGGCATTTTTGTTTAATTATACATACGTTAACGTACGTGAGTTATTTTTCGTTTTTATAGACATGTAAAGTGAAATTGTCAAAGTAGAACAGATAAATCATAATAACCATCTAATGAATGGCATATACAATCTCAATATAAACAATAAACTCATGAGGTATCGTTCGCCGTGAATTGAATAATAATTAATCATGGATTAAGGTTAAGAAAAATGAAATTCTACTTTCGATTTATACCAAAAAACAAGATGGAGTATAGGTTAGGTATATTGTCCTAAATTTTTGGTTAGCTTAAATTTTATTTGCTTGCCATAAACGAAATATGTATTTTGACAGCACGTAAATTGTTTAATTCTCCCAGAATTGTCTTTTTTGGATTTTTTTAATTTGCAAAACCAAAAATAAATGACACTATAGCTGGCGGTAACATTCGCCATTAATTTGAAGTAATTTTCCACGCGTTTAAACAATGGATAATAATTTAATACCCCGTGTGGCTGTCTTGTCAATGTGAAGACATTAAATTATGTAGGTATGAGAAAATTGCAGACCTCTGGCGGGTATGTTTGTTTCGTTTTTGGAGTGTGCAACCAAAATGGTGTGCCTTGGAATGGAATGACACATAAAATGAAAATAGTAGGTTGCACATGACCATACTAGCTAAGCTATTGCGGATTTTTATTTAGTTTCCGCATTAAGCGTGGTTATGTGAAAATTCAATTAAATTTCATAGCATGGGGTTATGGTCATTTTGTGAAGATGTCTTTGGCAATCGCTACTAGAATGTCAAAAAACGACAGGAGGTTAATTGGATTAGTTCTGTAAGATGTGCAGATATCTAACTATATAATTTAAAATACACACATACATATGTAGGTAAATTAAATTCAAATTTTTGTTTACATCTACAAATGAAAGTAAGTTGGAAAAATCAAAGCTTATACTTGTCTTTAAATAAAGGCCCTGTACAATAAATTTCTTTCAAAATTAAATTTAAACTTTTCATCATACGAAGCTTGTGCATATGAAATTCAGTTCAATTTGACATTTTCTCAGACTAGCGATTCGTATTTTGTTCGCTACAAGTTACCTAGAAGAATACTTCGTTCGCCGATGAGTTCATCTGAGATTCCCATGCAATGGGGATGTGAAGTGTTTGATGCCACGGGGAATGTCGATGGAAGAATCGGTGACGATGGCGATTAACCAAAATCCAAGGGAAAGAACAAAATACGAAAGTGTATGCAAAATATGCAAAATTACGAATATAAATACTATATGTCACAGGCTGTGATAAAATAAAATCTATAGAGAAATAAAAAGCTGTGGGTAACAGATTTATTTTTGTATATTGGAACGAACTGGCTTAATTTTTAATAATGCACTACGGTTACATATAACTACAAGAAAAATAATGCTTTTTACTCACCGCCGTTTTTCCGCACAAGTCCATTTGCATTTATCACTCATTTAGAAAAATTACAGAGTAAGACAGTAGGTTGAACAAAAGGAAATAAAGATTACCTACCTACTTTATGTGTCTTCCCATATTCAAATAAAATGTAACTGCGAAACTTTCAGTTGGAAGAATGAATTCGTCAACTGGTTTACTGCAAAACCAGGCGACTCGTTTGCTTCGAGTTACGTACAAAAATATTTCGCCGGTGAATTCATATGGGAATCCCAGGCGTATATATCCTGCGAAATTTTAAATGCCAACGAATCGCGGAAGAGTAAAATGCGAGCATTTAGGGGAAGTAAATATGTGAATGCATAGAAGCGGACTATGCAGGCTTGCTGGAGAATGATACAATTTATGGCAGGCTCCGAGCTTATTGCAAAAAAAAAAAATGTGCACTTTCTTTTATAGTTGACACTAGCCTAAGCCTACATAGTGTCCTATTATGGTAATCCATTTGCTGTCATTCATGTCAAATTAGTGCAAGCTAGCAAAATGGTGAGACGGTTAGGTTAGGTTAGGTTTGTGGGCTGGCGGGGAGTTCTTCGTCCCACACTCAGGTCAATACTGACTCATCGTGATGCCTGTAGGCGAAAGAGGTTGTCTCTTATCCATTATAACCCTGTATTCAAATAACTTACTGTACTGGCTACATACAAACCATCCTGGTGATTTATCGAAGTTCATTATCTTCCATTGATGTGCTGGAAAGCTTGTATAGGTTGTTGAAGAAGTGACTCACTAGGAGTTTATACCTGGTGTGTTGGACACCTGGACAGTGGCATATGAAAGGGGTTGTATCCTCAAGAGCACCCTCATCACCGCAGCATCTATAAAGTTCTTCTTCCGTTAAGCCCATTTGATTAATACGAGGGTGGACAGGGATTTTCTATCCTTCCGTATGATATTCTCGGTTCTGGTTTCATTGAAGGACGGCCATAGCACTCTTGTGGTATTACAAGTATTCAAGGAGGCCCATATAGCGTTCGCCTCTCTTGTGACTTTTCGCCATTCTTAAACACGGCTCATCCTACCTGCTATCTGCTTTATGACAGTCTAGTTCCATAGATAATTGCTCGGCTGTATCCGATCTGTTCAAGATTCGAACATTTCACGTGCATATCCTAGAGTCATTGGGCCTTACCAATAATCAATGTTTAGTCTTCAACTTAACTATTTTGACGGTCACAATGGATAATTTTATATGGAAATTTTCCCCATTGTGACGTCGTAAAAGTTAGCCTGGACACTAAAAATGATTATTAGTACCGCGGATTGTTTTTGTTTTTCCTTATGAAGAGTTGTCAACACTGAATCCGTCCGAGGACGAGCAATTTTAAAGGTAAATAATGCAGAATGCTTCACGCCTGCAACAGGGTGTATATACAATGTAAGATAAACCTACATATTCAAAGTGGTGTAAAATATGATCAATTCCTGAGATAATTTGCAATACAACAAAAATATCATCAAAGTAGTATTTGCATTCAAAAATTCACTTACCGTATGCATAGTCCAAGTTAGTGCCCACAGCCAACAAAGTTCAAAGCATTGCCAACAAAACGCGTTAAAAATAAAATCACCACAATCAATAAATAGTTCATTACTGAGGGAAAGTGTTGAGTCAGCTTTGACTACTCTCGTAAAAATCGCATTCGAAATGAATACAACATTAAATTGGTGTATACAATTCCAAACTTATTTTGGTATCAAAATGTCATATAAGTCACCCCAAGTGAACTTTCCTTTTGCAATAATTGCGCTTTCGATTCAATCCAACCGTGCGGTGATCCGTCCAACAAAAACCTATAATTAGTTCACCTAAACTGATTTGATTTGATTCATTAATTCCAACCTACATTAACGTCAAATGATTTCACTCGCTGATAACCCGCAGCCAGCCATCACAGCAAAGTTGACTTGAGTTGCAGGTTGAAACAGCCAAGCCAAGCAATGGCAAATAAAAGAAACACAACTACATATATAGCATTTCACTTTTCCCTCAGAAAATAAGTAGGTACTTCAACTGTCCTGTACCATATCATTGAGATGCAGATACAAATACAGCCCATGTGCAATACCGACACTCTATGTGCAACAATGCAACCAAAAAGAAAGCTAAACCTCGGGCTGCAACAGCTAAAGTGATAATTTACCAACACAAAGCAACACCCTGTACTTATCTATCAATCGGCCCTAGAGGTGCGCTATCTCATACCGCAAGCAAATCGGAGGGAAATGTGGGCGTCAAAGTATGCAGTGAACGCACCTATTCGGTGAAAAGTCTTGATAAACAGAGAATTGACCTCGAGCTTGTGTCAATAAATAATTAAATTAGCGCCGGAGAAATTGAGGCATACCGAATAATTGACCCTTCTGGAAATGATTCGAGAAAGCCAGCAAATTCAGTTGTTACTGACAGCTGACAGCGTACCCGCAGCTAGTTGTCATAGAGGCGCATTTGTAAAACTCAATCAAGCTACTTTAATGACCTTAACAGACTCAATAGCTGGATCGAATCAATGGTCTTCGGTTTATTGTTCCAATTCTTGATGGGGAAACAAAAACAAAATATTGTTGGCAAGCCCGAGCACACCTCAAAAGTCAATCAGAGCAACCGCAGCACAGCATCGGCGCGCATTGTCCCACTTTCACGTTCTTTTGAGAAGCGATCTGGAGAATTGGTATCACACGCAATCTTTGTGCTGGAGTCGGAGTGTGGAAGATTGTTTTGTTGGATCTTCTTCTTTGGATGCTGGTTCATCGTGTGTTTGCTTTGGATGGGTTTATCTTGGAATAGAAAAAACCGCACAAACAGTTGCTTGTTAACTGATGTTGTGCGTTCTGACGCATGCGCGTCGGTGATCGCACGCCAAATCGATGGTGATGAAGAGATAATACAATATTGACGTTGATGACGGGCAATGATCAAAGATAACATCTGCCCAGTGGTCAGTGGCATGGCGAGAGGGACAGAGGAGAGAAATGGAGAAAGCTGATGGGTACGTGCCGAATTATTATTATTATGTTGGCAGCGCCTTTTATTTTCGAATTAATAAAGTGATCGGAAAGTTTAGTGTGCTTTAAGTGCGCCAGGGGTGTAAATTATGAAATCTTTACGAGTACTTGGATGTCTGATGAGACTTTTCAAATGAAATCGCAGTAGCTACTTGAACACATTGGTGCCTCAGAGGGAATCGGTGCACACAATGAATCGTAATTGCAAAGCAGGCGTAACTCGTATCGTAAGTCACTGTTTACGTATAGGTCTCAGCCTCTTTTCGACCTTGAGTCCTCAACGAATTGCTCAAAGCTAATGTTGTGAATTGTCATAAAAAGGCATCTCTCTTAATTCGGTCGGAGTTCATTTTCGAAATTTCAGGATTAGGCCTGGTATGCCCTTGCCGTTAAAATTAAGTCCCCATTCAGGAGTGAGTACGATAACTACGGCGACAAAAATTGATAACGGTATTTTGTAGAGGGGTTAAATACAAGCATTTTTTACTATGGGAGGGGGGGGGGGGTCTATCTCGCTCCTGTTAGGCGGGAGGGGTAATTAAAAAAAAATTATAAATAAAATTAAAATAAAAAATTAAAAAACAATGGCAACACTTACTATAGTATTTTTCAAAGCCAGGAATCCCTTCTAAATTGTCTAAAATGCAAATCGGCAAAATTTTGTCTACCAATGTGAAATTTCAGGCCAGAGACTGTATCTGAAGAATGTTTCTGACATTGGGTAAACTAATATAATTTAAAAAAAGTTTGCATATACTCAGTCTTCCACCCATCCCAAAATCCAACAGTGTCCCCAAGCAGGGGGGTTGCAGGGGGTCAGCATGCCCCCCATACGCATTAAAAGGCGCAAGGGTAGCAATTTGTACTCTAAGCGGAGCGATATATAAAATTAAATTTCAATTTTCTCAAAAATTAGAGGACATAAATCAATCTGGTTTTCAGTGTTCGATTATTCGATTAAGAATTGATTTAGGCAGTAAAAACTACAAACAAATTAAGTATCTTTTTCTCAATATTGAACAAAATTAGTATTCAACTTTTTTTTTTAAATTTTTTTGCTTAAATTACAAGTTTGAAAGTATTTTTTTTTTCAGAAATTATTAACAGCTATAACTTGATTTAAAAATAATATCAAAGAACAGATTCCTGGCTTTCAAAAATCCTAAAGTCCTTTATAATTGTAAGTGTTGCCATTGTTTCTCATTTTTTTTTTTTCATTTTAAGTATTTTTTTTTTAAACGAAGCAAGATAGACACCCCTAACCCCCCCCCCCCCACCCCTCCCAGCTTGTATTTAACCCCTCTACAAAATACCGTTATCAATTTTCGGCGCCGTAGTTATCGTACTCGTGCCCCCATTCAAAATAATATGTTTGTACTCAATGATAGGTATCCTATTGACACCGAGTCGAAAACCTAATCGAAACATTCAGCGAGTTCAGCAAAACATGCTGAACGCAGCTCGAGCGAAACTAAATTTTAGCTGCTTTCCAATTTTTCTCTCCAAACATTAGCTAAAATCCAAGCTAAATTTAGCTTGAGAAAATGTGAAGAACCATTAATGGGCGCGCAAAATTTTGACAGATATGCAGTCTGAAGTGCAGTCTGAAATGAAAATTTTATTTCTTAGCTGAAGCAGCGTACCACTCGGCTGAATGGGTTCGTCTAAATTTAGGTCAGCTAAATTTTGGAGAGAATTTTGTATGGGAGTTATAATTTAGCTCGAGCAGCGAACTAAGCTTTATTGGTTAATTTTCTATTAGGGTATAAGCAGCTATAGCCTTTTATACAATTCTCGTTTTTTTTTTCTCCGGGAGGTAGCTTAGCCTAATGCTCAATAAATAGTGTATAGATAGGGAACTGTTCACTTTACGATTTTGACGATACCAAAATTTTCTTTTCCGTGAATAATTCCCCCCGGCGGATTCCACGATAGGGGTGATAGTGAAATGGCAAAACATAGATACTGAGTACAAATAATTAATCCATAAAATTGAATTGTCACTAAAATGAATGTTACCAATATTTAAAAAAAAAAACAAACCACTACAAAAAACAAAAAATCGTAATCGAGTCGCATTGTTTTTTAGGAAGATTGTTATAGACCGCCAAAAGAGTGCTAAAGTTACAATTCTAATTAAAGTATTCGATTCAGTCTCGACAACATAAAATAAAAACTACAAATAATCCGAAAAACACCCATGAAATACTATATTACGGTCTTCGAAAATTAAAGAACAGAGTCGTTGAGGTGATCAACCTACATCGTCCCAACATGATCCGCCCCTAGGCTCTCCTTAAATGATAATAAATCAGATTCTTTGTAATAAGAACACATACACCTTTGGGATTAAAACTATTTCGATGTGGAATTCCCCTGTCCAACATCTAATCCATATTTACTATGAAATTGATGGATGATTGACAATATCGTGAGCAGTATCTATAGTATAGTACAACTGCTCCATTCTGCAGCTAAGATGAAGAAACAAGCCTATAAATCAAATAATTGGTATGCGCAAGAACGGTTGACCGTTACCTTTTCGACTTAATTTTTTTTTAAAAACCATCCACTGAACCCTTTTAATCCGATTAATCGGAAATTCGCTTATTTATTCGGACATATGACTCGCATAAATCACGGCTGAGTATGAATATGTACCTAACCTAGAGCTTCACCTACAACAACTTTCACTCAACACATCTGACTACAAAATTTGCACACCTTCTCATATGTTTGGGAAATTATTATTCTGCTGTGCCACACCCACTCATCGTGACCTCGAAACAGCGCAATTGTCATTCAAAAATGGTGATGCGCCAGCTGATAAACATCCTTTTTGGGTTGTTTGCTATACTTGAACCATCCATCACGTGCGCAAGTAAAATCGAGAATACGTCGTTAATATTATTACCTAAAAAAGAAACTGTTTCAATTTGATTGTCCTTTCGCAGTTAGTTGGTATGGGTACCATTCCGAATTGGTTCTGTCTTAACCAACGATCACTACTCTGATCAGTCTTTTATTTTTCGCTTTCGTTTTTATGGAATCTGTACATATTTACTCGAATACATTTCGAAGGTAATTTCACTAAAGTATCTTTCAAGAGAAAAGATTAATCCATCAAACAAATTAGTAAATCATAAGTCAAAGCACAGTTAGTCTTGAAATTGTGGTGATTGACTTTAATGATAGATACGCAGCTAATTAAATTTGACAGCAACATTTACAAACTAGAAATTAAGACTTAAATGATGAAACGAACGCATCGGTTGAAGGTGTATCTGCGTAGTTTGAAGAAGTTCTTGTGGCCATGAAGTGACGCTGTTCGGAGTGGGTGATTGTGCGGGATTTCGAAATTAAATTAGACGCCCATAAACTGATGGCCTACGCTTAAAATGACACCTGTGTTGCATTTCCGCTGCGATGAGTTGCATATGAGATGATTCATTGAAATTTAATTATGAAGTGGTATGAAAGTAGGTTTATATGTGAACAAATTAAGAACAATGTGTGATGTAGGGTCCCGTCCCAGAAAAGGATAATCCATACTACTTATAAAATGCAACGTCGGTCGGTCTGTTAGTTTCTCCATACCTTGAGAACCATTCGTCCGATTTTCATGATTTTTTTTCTGATTTATAAATGTGTGGCCAACTTAGGCCGTAGGGTGGATGAGAATTGCTCAGGAATAAAGGAGTCGCGGGGAGTAAGGGGGGTCTTAAGAACCATTAGCCGACTTTACTACGCTTAGCTTGCCATAATATTCATAGATCTATGTATGGCAATTCATGATATGCTTTTTATTGTTAGGCAATACTTCAACGAGTATTTTGAGCTAACATTCATTTTTCTGGTCCATCCAGAGGGGGAGATATATATAAATTAAAAATAGATCTTATTTGGACAAGTGCGAACTAAATTGCATATAATGGACATAATATTACAAATGTAATGGCAAAATTAATATGGATACCGACCTTCCTGTGGAGGGTTTAAAAATATAAAAAAAACGTGCAATGAGAAGTCAAATAAATTTTAAATTTATTAGTTATTAATTAATTTATTAGTTATTAGCGACGGATTCAGTTTTCATCCTATAGTAAAGCACACTAGGTACTTCTGTAACTGGAGCTAAGCCGCAGATAAATGCTAGTGTAACATAATATTATGCGACATCGCCCGGATACCGGATGAAGAAGGACTTATCCAATAGGATAATTAAATTCAACAAGTTGTGTGTAAGATATCAATGAACATTTTGTTCTATTTGAAAAGCTTATCAATGATATTATGTGTGAAATATGACATAGTTCAAATAGCCACCTCGGCTTCGATATAATTGTGACGTGCATCCGAGGGGCTCAATTTTTGATCCTTCTGGGGCATAGATCAGGCTGAATTTAAGCAATGGCATGGGTTATGTTGATTTTGGCGGAATCGGCCCCACAAAAAAAAGTCGAACGGTGTCAAAACGAACGATGTCTGTGGCCAGTTCACGTGCGCCCTCGGCCGGCGTGAGATAACCCCCTTTTCCTTTTTACACACATATTATTTTGGCTCTTTGGTGTCCGGAGTGGCTTCAAGGTGGCCCCGCCAACAACCCATAAGAAGAGAGACAATCTGTAAAAATTGTCATTGAAATTTGAATTTTTGGTCAAATAAAAATGATTTTGAATTTAATATAGCTCAGCTTCTGGATGAAGCAGAAAGCTGAGTAATACGTTATAGTTTTCGGGACAGTATTGCCTAAAAACCACTTTAAGATTTTTTTTGTATTTACATATTAGCAAAATACAAGAAAAAAGGTGTCCACTCGATATCAAAAACCCAAATTTTTTTTTATTGAATCGCGTCCCTATGTGCGTAAACATTTTTGGACCATTTAATATTTTTAAGTAAGTAGTTGAAAAGTGAGTGATGATTGATAGATTTTTACAGAAAATTAAAAGCTCACCATTATGAACTGCCAAAATTCACCCGTGCTTATTGGAAGACCCTGCAATTGAAAAAGAAAATGAAATTATTTTTGAAAGTGAATTTTACTAATCTACTTTCTACTCAATTAAAATAGACTAGTCTCGCAAGAAATTGGTGTAGGTAGTAGAAAAGTTAATTTGTTTTAATGAACCTTCTGTCCTCTGAACGAGGCATTATTCGCAGCTTCTCAAAGGAAGTGTGTACTCAACCACAATATGCCTGGTCCCCTCACTCATGTAGTATCACAATGAACCTACAATTCTGGTCAATGTATGTCTTCAAAGACAGCCACCTAACCTAGGCAATGAAAATAGTCCCAAAGGCACATTTTTCCCTGTATCAACAGTATCTTCATAGCTGTATAGCATTTACCATATTCGCTCTCCAACTTGCTTCTCAATGTCCATCAGATTTCCATCTTGTACTTCGCTGTTAAATCACCTTGCAAAAAAAAAAAAAAAAAACGGCCATGACCTTTGCACGCCGTAAAGATGCTCATAAATACCATTGCAAGACAAGTATCCAAACTGTTTCAATAATTTCACATAAAAGTCCACATATGGTTTTTAGCCAATTTCGTATTCACATTCAAATCAGAGCTCCATTTTTAAATGATATCCGTAGGCGTTATCTATGTCGTCATCTTGACCCAATTAAGAACAAAATCTGAGATAAAAATACAAAAATAAAAAAAAAAGAGAGAAGAATCCGCACAACCGAAAAAGCTACAGAAAAAGTAAAAGTAACAAGATTTACGATTGGCGTAACCAAAGTAAAAGTTTTCTACTATACCTATACTCGTAGACGTGATTAGAAAATGAGTTTGGTTTCGGTTTCTATTTAGTTTTTTTGAATATGTATTTTTTTTTAATGACACACGATTATTGGGTTCAGATCAGACATAACGACTGAATAGTGAAATTGTATTCTATTGCCATTGGAACAGCAGCGCAGCGCCAGCCACCAGGCAAAGGCAACCAGAACCAGTTCGATAGATCTTATAGACACTCACACCCTGGAGGCATTTGGTTTTCGATTTTTTTCCCCATCATCTCATCATAAATATACTTGTTGGCAATCTTGAGAATATGATAATTTATTCCTGCAGCAAAGGCTCGCTCTCGGGTTTGATATTTTCACCGCCAGACACCAAGCATATCGGGGTGAATGGGTCTTGAATGCGCTATGTTGCCAAAAAGGTTAACTTAAATGTTGGGTGCCAACACCGACACCGACATCGAGTCGATCGTTTACTTTAGACTTAGAGAATAATGGCTGAGCTATATAGTTCTTATGACTGATCATTTGAACTTTAAAAAAAACGTTTGTGGATAAAAATAAATAAAGTATTTTATAGGTAGAAGAAAGTGAAAATGTTAAGATGCTGGGTAAGATGATTTTTGTAATAAAAATCGCCATTATTGCGTGTTTAAAACAGCTATAGGTGGTTTAACTCGTTTATGATGAAGAAAGAGTACTATACGTATATCCAGATGTAATCTTTTAAGTCAGTGATTTAGAAATTTTTTTAAGTGTGTCTATTTATATGTGGATAATAGCTGAGGACCTACTAGATACACATTTGAAAGAAAAAATGTGTTACCCCTCAGGCTCCTCCCTCAGTACTACTTTACTCAGATTTTAGAACATCCGTTACAGAAATATAAATTTTCAACAGTTGATCTTATTTTTGGTCTGTCGAATATAGCAAAAAAACAAATTAGAAAAAAGATACATCTCTATGAGTGTTTTGTGGATTTCAAAGACGCGTTTGATACCGTTAATGGACAAGGCCTCATATACAAGCTATCACCCCTTGGAATCTATACAAAATGTCTGTCAATGTAGTATTCAGTTTTTACCGTCAACTTGCCAGCAAGCGGTTTGGGATTAATCGTTGATGTCAGAGTGGTTTGAAATGACAACTGGCGTTGCACAGGGTTCTATAATTAGTCCAATACTTTTAACACTTTTTGTTGATGGAATTTGTGATATTTGCCTCGAAGCGTGCTTGTAGCAGACATCTTTATTACGATTCTCTATGCTGACGATTTCGCGATTCTTGTTGAAAACCTATTTTCTCTTCAGTTTCAAATAAACAGACTGTAATCATACTGTAAAATCTGGGGTCTAAAGATGAATGCTAACAAGACTAATGGGAGAAACAGAAACAGAAATGGCACAGAAACAGTAACAGCAACTTTGACAGCAACAGTGAACTTTGCCGCTGATTTTTACTGGCTTAAGTCACATTACCACAGCAACATCGACATCGATATCGATGTTAGAGCTAAGTTCTAAAGTATTGATTTTTAAAGCGCCGCAACACAGCAGACTGGCTGAAGAAAATTACTCCTCAAAGGCGAGCGTATACCGAGCTCACTGCAAACTAAAGCCAATTTACCTTTGACATTATGAATGTCGAAAAGCCTTTGAGAGGTCTATAGTTGAAGTCTTTGCCATAGGTACGTATAGCCTAACTTAAGTATACAAATGTCCATGATCCTGGGATGATCATAACCGGAGCCTTTTGCAGCAGTAGCTGGTGGAGTATCATCAAGCTCATGTACTTTGAAAGGTGCGAAGAATATAACCTATTGCAGTTTGTTCCAGTTCCTGTTCTGGATATTCTTCTAACGACAAGTCAACGTTAGCATAACTTTCTTAAACAAGGAACTTGCCATACATTTAGATCTCATTACTTATCTTGACATAACTTAAAAAAAAAACCCAGAAAATGAAGTCTGTAACGGTCATATCAGGGGATCTTGACGGCTAGTGCAAATCAGCAAAGCGAGAGATTATAGGCATGGTCGAGGTTTAGGATAGCTTGAGCGTAGCTTAGACGCGCTCGGTCAGCGCTAACAGCTAACAGATGATGTACTGTGTGCACTTTGTAAGGGAACATCTTACAGTCTTTCACCAAAATTCTCTGTAAAGACCGCCGATTGATGCCCAATTGCGTGGGAGGTGATCTGGTCGGTACCTACTCCGGTGTCTCCTGCGGTATCTTCAGCCACAGTTGTGAATTGTGATATTCTCAGCAGAACGGCTTCTTCGGTGCCGCATCTCGTGTATTACCTCTATAAATACTCTATTTTCTTCTAGGCGAGCGGCTGAACGTCGTAATCTTTGCCCAGTTGGTGTCGGACCGGGAAATCTGCGCCAAAATTCACGCTGCACCAACACCACCGGCGAATTATTCCGCAAAAAAATCTCAAAAATTATTCCGCGTTCTTTAGGAGTATACCGATTCATATCTTGTTGACATCTATTTAATTTCAATATGCCTACCAGAAAGGCAAATCCACTGAAGGCACTCTTTTAAACATAACAACGCAAATAAAATGAGCATATCAGAGCAAAGAAGTCGCTCTCTGCGCCTTCCTAGACATAGAGGGTGCTTTTGACAATACTAGATATGATTCCATATCAAATGCTTTGACTCAGAGAAACATAGACCACCCTACTATTAAATGGATAACCCACTTCCAGACCTTAATAACGCACGCTTCAACATAGTTGGATACGCCGATGACCCAGTCATCATCATTAGGGGCAAGAAACCAAAACGACGTTACAACGCGTATGCAAAACGCCCTTAGGATGGTCCTGGTGTAATAAAGAAAATCTTTCTATCAACCCCAGCAAGTCAGTCATAGTTCCTTTCACGAAAAGAAGAAATTTAAATCTAAACCAAATTTCGATCAATGACACTGTCATTGAGTACTCAAACGGAGTCAGATATCTTGGAGTGATCCTGGATAAAAGGCTAAGTTGTAACTCCCATATAAACAACAAAATTCAAAAAAGAAACAAATGCTTTCTGGACCTGGGGGATCTCTCCAATACTCACCCACTGGATCTACACAGTCATGGTCAGACCCATTACAACATACGCCTCGATAGTATGATGGAACAACAACAAAGCCACCCAAAAAACACCCATAAAAAAGCTTAATAAGGTACAACGGCTCGCGTGTCTGGGCGCTTCCGGAGCCATGCGTACCTGACCTACTGCGGCTATAGAAGCCTTAATAGAACTAACACCCCTCCACATTTACATAAAAAAAGTGGCAATAAGCAGCAAGTCTGCAAGTCTGATACAAGCGAAAGAGTTAAATATTTACGAACATCAAGAACTAATAGAACTACTTTCCGAACTTCCAAAACTTGACATGATCTGTCCGGTTACAGACCGCCTACCAAACTACTATATGCACCTACCTACTATGCATCAACAAACATTTCTCCATAGAAATCACAAATAGGGAAGCATGATGGGTTAGCAATAACCTACCATATCGCCAAAACGGTCTAAAGTGGTATACGGATTGATCCAAAATGGACTCGGGATGGGAGCTGGTATTTATGGACCGAATCGAAATTTCTCTATACCTGTGGGAAAAAGTCCCAGTGTATTTCAGGCAGAAATACCATCAAAGAATGCGCAAACCTCATATACAACTCTGGTATAAAAGGCGCAAACATCCATATATTCACGGACAGTCAATCAGCGATAAAAGCCTTTAGCTCACCCACTATTGACTCCAAATCAATACTACACTGCTTCAATTCCCTCCAAACCCAGCTTATGGTGGGTCCCGGGCCACAAGGGGATTGAAGGAAATGAAAAAGCTGATGAACTACCCAGAAAAGGCTCGGAAACCCCTTTCATAGAACCTGAACCCTTCTGTGCAATCCCCAAATCAGCTACAAATTCGGCTATTAAAAGCTGGGAACGAAACAAGAGCATTTCTTATTGGGAGAACATCCCAGGTCTAAGACAGGCTAAACAAATTATACAGCCTTTCAAAAACGATGACAAAAAGCTACTAAATCTAAGCAGGCACGATATTAAAAATCTAGTAGGCTACCTAACAGGTCACCTCACCTAAATAAATTGCATTTAGTCGACTCACCGGAGTGCCGACTATGTCTTGAGGAAGACGAAACAGCTGAGCATATCATATGCGAATGCCCAGCCCTCCATGGTATTACAAGGAAATAATTTTTCAGGGAAGTAATAAGTACCGAAGAATTAAGGAAATCCTCTGCTGAATGTATCATCAGCTACATTAGGAAAGTAGATGCGCTACTAACCTTAACATAAACCTGACAATTTTAAGCACAATAGATCTTTTACGTCAACGTGCATAATATCGCTCTGGCGACAGCTTATAAAAAAAATTTATTTAATGTCAAAGTATAATTAACATTTGCGGCCATTTGCAAACATTAGGGCGATGTCGTTTTGAACGCTACCTGATATTTTTTTTTTTTTCTCCGAGGCAGGTGGAAACCTTCTAAAGACACTATGAGCACAGTAGGCGCGTGCTCATAGTAGTGTGAGATTTTTACTCACTAAAACCACCTCCCACAAATTTGTTTCGTACTGCAACTAAGTTATGACTTATCAAGCAATTTTTTTTATCACGAAGTTATACACGTTTGGCAGGTAACATTCCGGCGATAGTTCCTGCTCGTTCCGCAATTTTAACGCGGTTATGATAATTATCGGGCTAAGTCGGAAGGTTTAGTTCGTTGTAGACGCCGCAATAAATTTGTTTCATCAAGAATTTCCAAGACCGAGGTATTAACGTGTCCTAATAGTCGATTTCTATGCTTTCGAGCGCAATTTCTCGTTTCATCTTTAACCGTGGGCATTCCGAGATCTCTATGAAGATCTTCATTTCTAATATACCACGGTGCACTGACGAATGATCTTAACACTTTATTTTGAAAAGTTTGTAAAATATTTAGATTTGTGTTACTGGTACAACCCCATAACTGTATACCATACGTCCACACAGGCTTAAGCACTTGCTTATATAATAAAAGCTTGTTCTCGAGGTTTAGCTTGGAATATTTTCCGAGTAACCAATAAAGTTCTCTATATTTGTTTTTAAGTTCTTCGCATTTCTTTTTTACATGCGGTTTCCATTTCAACTTTGTGTCGAGAGTCATTCCGAGGTATTTGGCCTCATTTGCAAACGGAACTTGGGCCGTATTTATAAAAACGGGCAAATAATTTGTTTGCTTATATGTAAAATCCACGTGAACCGATTTCGTTTCGTTAAGAGCGATCCTCCATGATTTTGTCCATTCATTGAAGCTCGCCTTGTAATAATTTGTTTGTTTCTTTAGTAGTTGTACCAACTGCTAGTATGGCAGTGTCATCGGCAAAAGTGGCTACGGTAGTACCTTCTATTTGCGGTATGTCACGCGTAAATAATAGGTATAGGAGTGGCCCAAGGACGCTTCCTTGAGGCACACCTGCCGTTATTTCTTTAAATTCGGAATATTCGTTTCCGTGTTTGACACGAAAGAGTCTTTTCTCTAGATACGATTCTAGGATTTTCCACAATCGTTCGGGGAGAACTTGTCTTAATTTGCACTTGAGACCTTCGTGCCACACCTTATCAAATGCTTGCGAAACGTCCAAGAACACGGCAGAGCAGATTTTATTTTCTTCTAGAGCTCTCTCTATAACGTCAGTTATCCGATGCACTTGATCGATCGTCGAATGTTTGCTTCTAAACCCGAACTGGTGGTCAGGTATAAGACGGTTTTCTGCTATAATCGGTTGTAACCGTTTGAGTAATATCCTCTCAAAAACTTTCGAGATTATTGGAAGAAGCGAGATGGGTCTATAAGACTTTATTTCATTCGGTGGTTTGCCTGGTTTTAAAACCATAATAACTTCCGCGATTTTCCATTGACTCGGAATGTATTGTAATCTGATCGCGGCGTTTATAATGTGAAGAAACTTAGTTAATGCTTTCCGAGGTAGCATTTTTAGGATTTCACCCGTTATCAGGTCGTAACCCGGAGCTTTTTTGGGCTTAAGTTTCTTTATTTCTTGCACGAGCTCGGCGAGTGTAGCGTTTCTTACTGCATTATTCACATATGTTCTGTCCGACGCATTAATATTTCTATTAAGCGCTTGACCATCGAACGGCTTAAAAGTTTCTTCTAGATAGGCGGCGAAAACGTCCGCCTTTTCTTTATCGCTTTTTGCCCAGACGTCATGGGTTATCTTGATAGGCGGCGCTGCGATCTTCCGCTTTTTAGTGGCTTTAATAGCCTTCCAAAGCGAGTAATTGGATTCTTTTCCAGCTGTTAGGCTTTCGAGATAATTTCTGACCTCATCATTTTTATAATCTTTAATCAACTTTGTTAGCAAGTTACACAGTCGATTTAAGTGCGCTTTATCTTGCGGGACTCGAGTTTGTTGCCATCTTTTACGCGCTTTTCGTTTTGTCTTGACCATATCTATTATTTCTTGCGGGTATTTGGCGCAGTTATAGTCAGGTGTCCTCTGCTGGTGAGGAGTATTATTCCATGCAGCTTTTTGTACGATATCGACTGATATTTGAACTCTCTCTTACTCTCTATTTATATTGATCATCACCACATACAAAATCTATACATACTTGCTAAATTATTATTTATCTTGTGTATTCCACTGCTCAATGCGCAGATACAGTTTGGTTAACCCAGTTTTTAGAATTCTAAAAACTACTCCAAAACTAACGTTAAACTTATCTCAGTGAATCACCGTCGTCGGTCGCACTCAACAACGCGTTGAGCAATTGAAATTCAGAGCATTTTCAGTTTTCACCCTCTCTCGCAGCATATAACGGCGATACTTAGATACAAACCGCACTTAGTACACTGCACGATGGTATAGGTATCTAGGCATTTCGTGTTTGGCCATTATAATTCCACTCACAGCTCTAGTTCATTGCTTGCAGTGTAATGGTGGTGATTGTTGTTCCCTATCGCTAAGCTGTGATTATATATGTTTTGTTTTTTGTTAGGTCCAAAAAAAATCCAAAACCAACGATCGAGCAACAAAAATCCAAATACACTATGAACGTATGAACTATGAGTGCATTTTTAACCAGACTTACATAACGTGAAACACAAATCACCGATAGAAGTGTACGAAATTGGTATTTGAAGTCGAATTTGGGCTTCGACTAAATCGCGCGTATCGTCGTTGAACATAATATGGCCCGACAGACATGCAAACAGGCAGACAATTGGTGGTATTCAAAATGTCGTCGTGCGGAGAATGGCTAATTAAGTGTTGCGGAAAAAAATAATCCAGGAAATGGAGCAGTGTTGAACTTTTTATGTCACTGCGGAGTGTACTGCACACATGGCGATGTGAAGGTGACTGACCGGTGACCAGTAAATTGCTGGTAGATACATTAATATCGATTTTTGGAAATTCTATACTCTCCCCGGTGTCAAGGAACTATATAAAAAGTCGTGATCTATTAATGAAAGGCGAACCATGACTTATTAGCGAGATGAGAATTTTCGAGTAAATCACTAGAAAACTGCTAAAATCAGTAATGTTTGTCGCAGCCAGATCCAGAGTCAACCTCGCGCTAGATACCTAATCCTGAGTTGATACATGTGGGTAATCGCTTCCATATATTTTTTTCTTCTGCTTAGGTGTTAATTGGTGATGGCGATTAATGAGAGAGGCAACAATAAAGAATCAGAAGGAAAACAAAAAAAAAAAGAAAACAAAAGAGTTGACGCGCGAACTTGTGTTTTTACTGTCACGCTAATAGGCAAATGAATATAGTTTTATTATAACAACTTGTAGTACAGACAAACAATTAGGTTTTTTTGTTATTATTGTCGGTTTACGGGTTTTTAGGTGCGTTTTGTAGGTTGGCCATTATTTTAGGTGATACTGTTTGCTTTATTTTTACAAACAAACAGGCATTACCACAAACAAACAGCTTAAAGAGTCGTTATGACTTTAAATAGAGATCCGTGGTTTATTTCCACGCTAATTGTAGTGTAGAAGGCTGTTTATATTTTATCGTAAAGGTGACCAAGATTGTCTAGGTCAGTCAGTCGGGGGAATGTACTTTAGAAAATGGAAAGTCGTGGCTTTCTCTGTATGCACTACGCAGCCAAGTGCATGTTACAACTTTTCATTGTCAGCCTTTTGTTCCTAGTCGTGGCTTTTTTTTAAATCGAAACATTTTTTAAGAAATTGTCATTTTAAAGTATAGCGCAAGTAAAAAACAAGTCACAGAGCGGAGCTCAACAAATTCTGGAAGTTCCATGTAATCCGCGGGAAATTACTTTAAACTATAGTGACAGAGTGTTTTGATATATACACTATACCTGCTGACACCATTTACTATGTTATTGGTATAACACTTTCAATTTGCCTACTAAGACATGGCCAGCTATTTTTCAAGGGCGTTCTCATTTGAATGCGAAATTGAAAGCCTTTTATATGAAGCATATCATTAATTACCCGGAATTGAGCCTTGATGTGCAATAAGTTATGTGAAGCACAGGTGATTAGACTTATTGATTTGATATGACGTTTTTATGAAGCTATGTTGCTGTTTAAATGATGGATTTACATTTGTGTTGGTAGATGATACCAGCAGATGACTTTTCAAATTGTAGTAAATTTATGGGAACAAGTTTTCATACCAAACACTTTAGGTATCAATAATTTTACAAGGACGAAGCTATATATGTATTGACTTTCACCTAATTTAATTTAGCTTTTGAGTAATTTTAGCTATCATTCATCTTTCTGTACCATTCGGAGGATGAGTTACGATAAACTCAAAACAGATCTTATTTGATCAAATTCCATACAAAGTATAAGAAGATTGTTTTCTTCAAGCCTTGTTCGGAAGAAAGTATGCCTAATGAAAGGACCCTCAAAATTGCTCATCCGGTCCACGCAAAGAAAGGAGACCGTCTAAAGCGCGCCAACCATATAGAGCCATCTGTCTATTAACATCGCATACAGGATTGTATCTGGCGTGGTATGGCCTAAAACCATTTGTCAACAAATCGACAAAATATTCACACTGCGGCAGAACCTGTAGATATTTCAAGAAGTCCAAATCAATACCCATCATCTAGGTTAGTTAGGTAAGATAGCTGTCCTAAAGGGGACACACCTAGACCATATTATTTAGGAAACAAAATCTATGTGCCGGACATTACAGTGGGAACTCTATTGCTACTACTATTGCGAATTTGGGTGTCTTACCTCCTTAAGAGGTTTTGATGGTGACTGAGGCAGTCAAATCTTATATAAGTTTGCATCTCCTGGTTGCGGCTTAGTCTTCGGGTAAGGGAGGGGGTGACCGTAACAGTCTGCCCTCTGCCTATTGCCTCTGGAAGATAGGTGCGTGGCAGAAGTGGGTGATTGAACCAGTCCGCTTTGCTGCTTGACCAAAAGTCAGTAGATGGATTGTCTGTTAAAAAAGGATGGGGGTAACCGCAGCAGTCTGCCTCCCGTTTATTCCCTTTTGGCAATCAGTCCACATTACAGAGACTGGTGCTGAGCAGAATAGCTTGATTGAAGCAGTCTGTCCGACTGCTTGGTACCGAAAAGAGATGTCGCTTTGCTTTGCTTTTTTGTCTGCGACAGGAGAAAAAGACGAAGGGTGACCGAAAGAGTCTAACCCCCCGCCTATCACCTCTGACGGAGTCTGGAAGTTCGACGTGTAAAAGTGAAATTAACTGACGTAGTCAGCTTTTCCCGTTAGCGCTTAGTCTTCAGAAACAGACAAAGGGTGACCGAAACAGTCTAACCCCCACCTGTAGCTTCTGACTGTTCTTGCTTGCAAGAAGTGTGGCTGGTACAGAATGGAGATGATTTTGCTTCACTATTTGATGTCGGTAAGAGTGACGTTTTGTCTTCGGGAAAAAGACGGAGGGTAACCGAAATAGTATACCGCCGCCTATTGCCTTTGACAGTTAGTATGTTAGAAGAGAGAGACTGGTTTCGAGCAGAAGCGGGTGATCGAAGCAATCTACCCTACTGCTTGACACCGAAGAGGGTGACGATTGGTGTATGTTCAATAGGTAATTGCGTGTTGATATTTCAGACAAGCCAGTTCGACTTTGTAATGAACTTGCTGATGCAGCAAATATCGGTACGGGACAGGTTGCTCAAGTCTTCAAAGAAATAAGCTCCTAAGGTAGCCATACGCGAGGTGGCAAGAGCATATGAGCTGAGCAGAGGAGGTGAACGCTGGGTTTCCTCTTTCTCCTCATCAGATTCACAATTGGGGCTGCTATCGGGTTCCAAAACTGTCGAAATTTTCTTTGTTACCTCAAAGCGTAAAAACTACTGGACACATTTTAATGAAACTTTTTTTGAAATGTTTCTTAAGATTGCGAGATGGTCTTAGGGTATTTGGTTTATTGTCAATTACTTTGGGAAAGATTTTGACCAAAATAAGCATCAAGATACGTAAGCCATGTGCTTGCTATATACTTAGTTACATTTCACTCTGCAGCAAAGACAATTAGTCTTAGATGTGGTGTAGTTTAGGCTAAGGACGTGTTTTGGACTTTGCTCCTATAGGACTGTTCGGAGATTTCGCAGAATTGGCTTTTGCTAGCATCTTCATTTCATACTTCAGTGGGGGCATAACTCTGGTCGCTGATGTTCGAAAACTTAGCCTCAATGCCGATTCTCATAAGAAGTTCACTAATATGCCGATAGCTCGAGAGTTTTTGACTACGTCCACGGATGATAAACCTTCATCATTGCTCACAACATTTTCTAGGAAAAATGCATCAACAGTTCCCAAGTCCAAATGGATGACCATCCAATCCATCCCAAGGACTCAATGCACCTTCTAGGAGTCACAGTCAATTCAGAAATCACATGGCAGGACCGCATTTCCTATATCGCAAGATCGGCGTCCGCTAAGTTGAGCTACCTATTTAGAGCAAAGAGGTACTTTAGCCCCAAGCAACTTCTCCTTCTCTACAAAGCTCAGGTTAGACCAGGCCTGGAATATTGGGCGCCCCACAAGACAGGCTGCTAATGCTCATGACCATACAGTACACTTGACAACCGCGAGGACATCAACTTTCCAAAACTCCTTTTGTTACAGGACAAGCAAACTCGCTTCCTGGGGATATATTTCCAGAAGTATACAATTTGCAGCAATTTGAGTGCAGAACTAACATACATCTGCAAGCATCTCGGGCGCTGTTAAAGCGTTATAGGTTCGCCTTTCCCGAGAGAAGTATTTAAAAAAAAAAAAAATCTAAATAAGTGCTGTTACTGCTCCCTATACAGCAATCACTGTTAGTACCACAATTTTTCATCAATTCTTCGTCCAGCCTATCCTATCGCACTTCCTGAATTGTTAGGTTATGTCTGCCGTGTACCAGTCTAGGGCCTCTATTAATAATACATATCTATTATTCATTTGCATTTGGTCAGTGTACAAACCTTCCATACGCTGAGCTAATCCGAAAGACATTGCCCTTATTTCGGTTTGCAAGGTCGGACCTTTAATGAGGCCTATAGTTCGACGAACTGAATTTAGACCTAGAAACTCCAATAGTGACCACATATTTCTTCTTACTAGCACCGCAAAGGCATTCCTTTCAAAAGACAAGAAGTTTTGTATGTTAACAAGGAACGAGAGGATCTATTCCATTTTTGTGGGTAGATGTTCAATCCTATGAGCAACAAGGAGATATGTTCTTCGGAGCGGATTTTTTACCAAAAGAGCAAATGATTTGAATTTAAAAATATATCCTCAAATTCATTAATAAAATCGTACGTATCTATTTAATTTCACCAGTCTAGTTGTGCAATGAATAACTTCAAAACGTAAGCCAATTAGATTGAACAAAAGTGAAACAAAAACCAGCTGATAAGTCAGTTCTGTACAGTGTTCCATCTGCTTGCTGCCAACAACGGCGCGGCCGCGGTATCTGGTTTATTCGCCATCAACATGAGTCCGATGTGCTGGAACTCGTTTGATCAATGGTCCCATGGAGACCAACTAGTTTCAACTTTCGGCGGGAAGCTAAATCTATGCAAATGTAAATCTAGATGTAGATAAATTGCCGTGCTGTGGGAGCAATTTACCCACTTTCCATTTTTCTGAACGCTGCAATGCATTTTCCCCCGAAGAAGACCTTGACATTTGCCTGATGTTGTTCACTATGATGATGACGATGGGATGGTGCGCCTGCGCCGTTGGTTAATAGAGTCCATGGAAAGTAAGTTGCCAGTTAAATTGCATCAAACTTGCAGTTGACAATGAGAAACATCTACAAAACGAGTGTCGTGCCGTATTCGTGTGTTGGTTGGTCGTTCAATTCGCTTTCACTGGCAGATTCATATTTTTTGTCGTTTGTTTTTTTGGCGGATGAAAGTGCATACAAATGTGGAACCGCGCATAACGCAACCTCTATGGGTGAATAAATTTGCTGATGATGCGCCTTGACATTGGTGCAATGCGGCACTGACTTGCTGACACGGTGAAGCGTTTTCCTTTGGGTTCATGTTCAATGTTCATACTTCATAGTCAATATAATGTGACCGTCAAAAGTGGGTTCCGACGTTTGTTTTTTTTTGTTGTTTCGCTTCTTGTTTTGGCCATGTGCAAGATTTCACTTTTCCGCCATGGGAAACGCGCTGGGAAATTGTTCGTTTTTTTGAATGACACCAACAACATGGAAAATCAATTTATAAGGAGACAAGATAAGCAACCGCGCTTCTACGATTAGAAACAGAGGATCGTTGTGACATCTTTTGTGAGTACCTACATATTTTGTTTTTGGGAAGCGAGAGGGTTTAATTGTGGGCTGCAACTATGAGGTCTATGAGGCACATCTGCACGATTAATGGTGGAAAGTTTTATTATCTCAAAATGAAATTTATCGATAGGAATTGGAAGTTTAGCGATTTGCCATTTGTTATGAAGATCAAAGACGGCGATAGCAAAGCGATGGAAAGTATGTGATGGGAAATGGGACAGTAGTCTTTAGAAATATTGAATGTTTATACCTAGTCTTGTGTGTTGAAAGTTCGTAAGGATGTCAAACAGTTTTAAAGTGATGGCCTCTTCGAGGTAATTATTTAGGTTAAACGATTCGATAGCTGTGACAAAGTAAACACCTATACCTATACCTACCTGTTTTTGGTTAGAACTTAACTTACCTATGTCGTCTACACTTCTACAGTATTTAGTTTAGTTCCTAGCTTATTCCCGAAGAATTCGGTGTGGCAAAACAATTGGGTTCAAAACTCCTAACTCGAAGGACGAAATGTGTTCTCTGCAAAACCCTGATCCAGCCAGTTGAGCTTTTTAGCGCCGAGTGCTGGACGATAAGCAAGAACGGAGACCCGATACTGGGTTTCTTCGAAAGAAAATTACTTCGGCAGATTTTTGGTCCTGTGTGCGAGAAGGGCGAATGGAGGAGAAGATACAACCGCGAACTCTATATGAGCTGTATCAAGATGTGAATGTAGTCCAAAAAGCCAAAATACGTCGACTACATCGGCTCGGCCACGTTGAGCGAATGCACAATAATAATCTATCTAAGATGATCTTCGACCCCAGACCCCAGGTTCGAGACGACAAGGAAGACCGAACCTCAGTTTCAAAGACCAAGCCATCGCGGATGCCATTGCGCTAAGTCCGGATAACTGGAACAGCGTGCCCGCGATCACAGAGAATGGAAGGCTGCAGTGTCTGTGCAGGCAGAGGATCTCCACGGGTCGGGAGCCCGATAAGTAAGTAAGTATGTATTCCCTTGGTAAGGAATAAACTTAGTAATCAAATTCTAAACATATTCATCGAACGACTGAAGTTTCGGAAGGACAATTTCACTAGCTTGATTTAACATGCTGCGAATATTTCCGAACAGATCCTGAGTAAAATCGGGTCCCTAATTTAAAAATCTCATACATAAGACCGTTCGTATATTGACTGAATGGCGATTGGTGATCAACGGCCAGCCTAAACGGTGAGAGCTAGGAAGCTGACATTTTGAAACAAATTTCCCAAGTGAGCAATAAGAAACGATTTTGGAGAAATTTTAACTCAACAAAAAAGGGAGGGGAGGTACATTTTCTAGATATCGGAAAATTCTTATTTCTTATTTCGTTCGATCGATTACAAGCTCGTGTACCTACTCCTCGTGTGTACCTACTCTACGTGTGTTGAAAACTTATCGCGAGATTATTGATCAAAATAAAGTCCTAGAAAAAGCGGGTCACTCGAATAAGAGAGATCAAACATCTAGACCATAAGGTCGTATTAAACTTAGGTACTTACTTTTACTTACTTTTGATGGCGCTACAAAGCGTGGTGCTCCTGGGCTTTACTTAATATGCTCCTCCAGCTGGCTCGATCTCTAGCCTGCCGTTTCCAATTTCGCACTCCAAGTAGTCGGATGTCTACTTCTACCTGGTCAGTTCATCGGAGATGAGGTCTTCCTTGGTGTCCCTTTCCCTCTGGTATGGCGTCGAAGACCTTACGCACTGGAGCATCGATGTTCATCTCGTTATTTTATCTTCTTCTTCTTCTCCAGACATTATTTTCTTGGTCGACACAAACGTTTTTTTTTAATCTCGAATGCAAAAATTTCGAATGTACAAAAATCTCGAAAGACTATAATATCTCGAAAAAATCTCGAAAATAAAAAGTAAATTCGAGATTTATTTTTTTTTGCACCCACTCCTTATCCAAACAGTAAGCCCAAGCAGGGGGTATCTCACTTTTTAACACCATTTTTAATATTATGTAATTCGAGTTTTTTTTTCGAGATTTTTGTTATTCGAGATTAGGTATGCTTTCTAGATTTTTTTTCGTGATTTTTACATTCGACATTTTTGCTTTCGAGATTTTTTTTTTCGAGATATCGGGGTAGACCCAAGTTTCGAACCTCTTTCCCGCTAAAGTATCTCTGCATCTCCTCGATTTCACGTTGTTATGGTGATCTTTTTCTTGCTCATCTTTCCATCGCTCATAACGCATTAAACACCATCAATTATTTTATTTTTAAAACCTTTCCACAAGCATCAAAATAATCTCTAAACTTAAAAACCGACGATATCAGAAGACTGTCCTTTACTTGTATAAATATAAATACTAGCGCTAAGAATTTATTAATAAAACAGTCTTTAACACTATCTCGCCTCGCTTTTTTAACTGTGGAATTTTTGCCATAAACTATCAGTGTGCTGCGCCTTACACACCGTGCTATCCTAGCTTAGGGACGGATAGTAATAGAGCTCGACTTCGAACTATAAGATTACATTATTGCCAGCTTAGAAGTCTGTTTTATATGTTAACATGTACTTAGTATAATGAATGCATGGCTGTAAGGAAACCGTTTTTTTTTCCTCTGACACACTTTGGTTCCTGAACACCACTCCCCTAAAACTGACTTTGTGGCACTGAATATATTTTAGGAACAGCAACATAACTAATACCAGTCATTGACAGTGTCATTGGTTTTGTAGGTGAATGAGCCCAATTTGTTCTGTCACCTTTTATAATGACCTTTTATAATAGTGTCCTTCTTAAATTTAGTACCGCCCATTAAAAGCCTATAAATCCGAAATGAACCCAATTGACCATCTAACAAGCAAAAAAAAAAAAACATTATCACAGCCCACTCGGTCACTCGCATTCACTCACTCACTACATGCTAATGACACTTGTCATGGGAAATTGTCACCTCAACATTTTAATACCGTTAAGTAGTTAAACTACCCATTAACCGCTACAAAAACAGGTTTCAGTTAGCCGCACAAATGTGTATAATATGCGGATTTGGAAAGTTCAAATTCGGTTGACATTAGGAAAGCATTATAATTTTTTTATTTTTTTAATTAGTCAGCGAGTATCTCTGTGTTTACATATCTAATATATTGAATCACAAAAACACAAACCAGACGTTAACTATCATAATCATTATGCAAAAGGTCAGCAAACTCTATCGAGGGAGACATTACGCGGATAATATCTCTTCCTTGATGCATACGCGTATATTTCAAAATCGACGCGGGTATAATCAATCTGCAATAAGTGTCGGACAAATAGTTGTACAATGAGCGGGAAAAAGAAGTACAGTGAAAGTACACGAGTATATTTGCAATATTAGTAGCTTCTCATCTTGAGTGCGCGCATAACAAAATAGATTTCAAGACACATCATTGCGACGCGACCGACGGCGCGCGGTGGCTTCCCATGGGTAAGAAGATGGGTAATTTTTCAAACGCGTGTACATTCTTAATTGCATGAAGATGCACAGCAGATTTCCTGGTTTTCTCAAGCATTATTGACAGCTATTTAGTGGCGTTTGCTTTCGCAACAAAGTGCAATAAAAGTTTCTTAGCAAAACGTCAAAAGTGTTTGCATACATTGTGGGTGACATTTGTGACATTGACTGGATTAATACACGTATAAAGCTACGCAGTCCGTCAGTGGTCTTTGGCCACAATGCCACGCATTACGCACTTTAGGTCTGAAAGTAGGTCTACCTATATAGAGATATTGCCCTCCCACAGATGAAACGTGATTCACTTTATTGACAGATCATCGACATATTGTATACTACAAAAGTCAAGCAAACTGGGTCGCCGCGCGCCGACCGACGCAACGACGACGCACGTGAAGATAAGTTTGAGTTGTTTGTTATTTGCACTAGAGATGGAAGAAGTTCTCGGTTATAGATTGCTGATGGTGCGGTTTTTTTTCGATTTCAATTAGCGATCAACAGAGCCGGCTTGTAAGCAGATATTGGTGTTTCGTATGCCCATATGTCACTTTTGATTACTCAACCGAAGTGAGTTATGATTCATAGACCTTGTGATTTTTATGGTCCAGACTGTAGTTGACAGCTCGCAGAGCCCTAATTCAATTTGATTTTATTTGAGGCGAGAACTCTTGCTTCAAGGTGTACATAAGTAGACTAGACAGTTCATGCTTTTATATACATATAGGTACCTACATACATATTTTTTATTTTATCACGTGCCAACTATGTAGGTTCTAAAAACACGATAAGATTGGGGAATGTTAAGATAAATTTAATAAATTGGAATAGAGTGAACTTGTGAAAATTGTTTACAGTAATTTTTATAGGATCCATAAAATCAATTTTTGGAATACGAACATTCCCTTGACACAGCAGTAAAATATACAAATAGAATTTATGAATGTATAGAATCCCGAGAACAAATTTTGATTGCAAAAATGACTGACAGCGAGTGCTGTTGCTGACATCCTTAAAATGTACAATGTCTTAAGCACGGAGTAATAATGTTTCTCGCTTTAATTTGAGAGCGGGTGGTAGGTACTCCACTTTTTGACGTTTGCCAGAGTTTGTGGCTTGATCACATAAAACGATGACTTTAAATAAACCCATAGAAAGCAGTCTAGGGCGGTCAAATCGGATGATCTCTTGGGCAAGTGTAGAGTAGATCATGAATTCTGGATATCGGACGATCGGAAAAAACCTTCATTAGAGTGTCGGTAGTGACTCGTACCAAGTTGCTCTCTGGAGGATATGGGGCTCCTCCAGTTCCAGTTCATATACAATAGAGGAATGAAAAATGCCTGCAACTAGCACACCACGCAATGACGTTGAGTAGATGTAATGACTGTTCCTGCATTACTCAAAATAGGTAGAAGTAGGGGTCGCTACTCATGATTATTTCTGAAGACAAAATCGTCCAATTCGTTATTGTGATTTAGGAGGGCGTAAGCAAATGTCAGACACTATTCACTGACATAACATCAATACATGAAATCAGCTGATTTACTACTATCTGCACTTCGTACACTCAGAGGAAAAACGAGCTAAAATCAAGAATATCAGTGTCAGATCAAGCTCGTTCGTTGACGAAAGTATGGTAATCTCGGAAAATCTTATTTCAAGTACGAAAATCTTATTTTGAGCTCGTTTTTTCAAGACCAAAAAATCTTACTTCAATCCTGTTTCGGGATTGATTTAAGCTCGAAAATTCTTAAAACAAGACCAAAAAATCTTACTTCAATCCTGTTTCGGGATTGATTTAAGAATGTGGTTCTTACATTATGCGATGCCTGAAAAAAATGTATTTTGGGTATTCAAGATCTAAACCTAAGATCTTAATTACCTACCATCTTATAATATATCATCACATCATTCATTCACATTTCACATCAGTAGATAACATAGGTAATAATATTAAATTTTCAATGTTGCCTTATGAGAATTCACTCAGTAAGTGAGTGTGAATTTTAGGAACGAATAGAAATCAAAATAAAGTACATGCGCAGCGCATGCACTTTAAGTATTGTTGCGCTTGTTTCAATCATGAACAAGCTTGAAATAAGTTTGTTTCGGCTTATTTCAAGAACAAAAAAAGTAACTCAAGATTTTGCGAGCTCATTTGTGTTTCAATGTCCTCTTTTAAGATTGTTTCGGCTTATTTCAAGAACAATTGGTGTCATATTAAGATTTAGCACGTAAGAATGAAAAAATCTAAAATCAAGCTTGAGCATACTTGATTTGAGCTTGCGATTTTTCTCTGAGTGGCACGAACAAGCTTGAAATAAGATTGTTTGGGCTTATTTCAACAACAATTGGTGTCATATTAAGATTTAGCACGTAAGAATGAAAAAAATCTAAAATCAAGCTTGAGCATACTTGATTTTAGCTTGCGATTTTTCTCTCAGTGTAAGGAAACATCTTCAAGTCTTTAACAAATTGACGTCGCAGAGACGTATGTTGAATGGCAAATTGCGTGGCAATTCGACGTCTAGTCGATTTCCTTTACGATATCTTCTTTTTTAGCCACGACAAAGAGATACTCGTCCGGACACGATGCCTTTCAGGGCTTGTTCGGTCCCTTGTTGTTTCAAAATTACTAACGAATTTTCGTCAAAAACATGGTAAGGATTATTCCGCGTTCTTCTTGACTACAGCGTTCCATATTAAAAATATCAAAATCGAATTGACATTCGACGCCATTTGCAAAACCTATGCCACTTTCGATTCATGTGATTAAATGAAAATTTCAATTTTGTCAGAAAAGGCTTCGCATTAAAGGGCACGGTAGTGCCCGAATAAAGTTCTCTAGAAAAGGCACTTACAGGAACAAACTCAGGCTGTTTTTGACCACCTCACTTCAGAACCAATTAAGCCAGGAACTTCAAACTTGCTCATTAAAATGGTCCACCTCACCAAATATCATCTCTATAGCATTAGTGATTTTCAACATACAGGTCCTCAAAATTAACAAAAACTGTAAGTGGCTCTCTCACTCAGATGATGATCATCAAAATTATGAAGCACTTCCGGCCATCCTAGAGTCGTGAAATTTGGAATGCTAGATCCTGTGGTGCATACACTGGGAAAAGTCCAAAAAATTGGTAGGTTTACTTGGCAAATTTTTCGTTTATAACTTCATTATATTATTATACAATAGGTATATTAGAATTTAAAAACTTGACCAGTGAACCCACCAATTTTTTTTTTAACATTTAACCTTCTTAAAATTAGAACTTGGCTTGAATTCAGATCTCGTTACTTTTCGTGGCTGACTAGTGACTAGATGCAAATTTTTTTATATATATAACAGAACTTGGCTGTTTTTTTACATTTATGTTTTTGGTGTGATATATTTGACTAGGAAAGACATTTCTGTTTCTCAGCTGTCAGAAAGTGAACCTTGAATTCACTCACTTTTTGAAAATGTTTTTGACCTAGATTTTGTTTTGTCTCTGATGTAAAATGGGTAATAAAATATCGATGCATTTCTGAAAAAAATTAAGAAATTTCCCGGCGAACAAAAACTGGTTTAAAGGTTAAAAAACTGGAAAACAAAATGAAAATCTTAGTCAGCATCATTGACCGAAACTCAAAATTGTTTTGATCAGCGGCTTATGATTCTAGGTTAGGGTCATATTGAGGGCTTTGACACAAAGTGAATGTTTTATTTGTTTGAAAATATGAGAGTAATTAAAGTAATGAACCCTGAAAGGCCCTTAAAGCTTTTGGGTACATTCCCGAAAAGAAGCCTTTTAGTCATTATTTTACCTTGACACATTTTTTTAAATATTTATTTACTTAATTCGATAGAATTTCAATAAAATTCCCTCTCACTCGATGTAAACTCCCTCCTAATTGACACAAAACACGAGACTCTGAAGTCCAATTAGGGTATCTATATATGTACTATACCCACTCATGAACGACACACAGCGATTTCTAAAACTTGTTTCGCCGGCTGTCATAATTTGTCAAAACCTCACAATTAGACAATAACAAATTATTGCACCATCATCGCGCAAAACAAACAGAGAGTGCATTACGTTTACACCCAAGCGGTGCGATCTCCGTCGTGTTGTTTGATTGCAGCAATTTGCATCTATCATTCATCATCAGCAAAGCCCAGCATAGCACATCTGTATGCAACTTTCTCAATCTGCAACAAGACAAAGTTTTCTACGAATTGGTTCGCAGGGAGTCCGTTAAGACATCTGTTAGCTAGCGTGCACCTACTTCTTGAAAATCACGATGAGATGGCGTCGTTGCTGTCGTGAGAATATCATTTGTTAGATACACTTCATTGATCTTGCCATCTTCCACAGAGGTTTTTACAAAACAACAAAATATGAGGGCCTTCAATTTAAAAAGTTTTCTTTAAGCGTATTATTTTTGTTTTTTTTTTTTTTTAGAAAAAATCGGAAAAAATGTCAACCTCTGAGAAAGGAACGAAGACTGCCAGTGCTGCAAACCACAATAACAACAATAACGTCATTAATCGGGACAACAATAACATTTGTGGAAAGCATTCAAACGGAAAGACAAATTGGAACACGAAGGTAAGTTCATGGTGAATGTGGAATTTGTTTACTATCGTCTCCCCGGTCTCATGTATCTATGGGATACAATCACTGATTGATCAATTTTCAGTGGTAATATATTTTGAGAAAGAAAAACAAAAAAAGCACCTTCACATTGGATCACGTAATTTACATGAGAAGTACGTGCTTTCAATGACAGTTGGTAGGATCCCATTTCCCACATAAAGTTTCCCCATGTAAACTTTCTACAGTGAAACTTAATTGCTGAAGGATTGGTTACAGTACAGGTAGGTACACATTCAGGCTTACAGTTGGAGCGTTGAAGTTCTCACAAATGTCAAATTTTACATGTGTAACGTAGTGAAGTTCTAAATCTAAATCAACAGATTTCAAATCATCAACTACTCTTATGTAAACTTATGTATGTAAACCTTCTTTTGAGAAGTTAATCTCTGTCACTGTCGTCTACCATTTTGTCGTTGCTAGCAGATCGAACATTGTACTTTCCAATAAATATTGTATTACCTTTTAATATTCTTTAATTTTTACAATAAATAAAACGTATAAACATGTCATAGAAATAGAAGCTATAAAAAGACAGTAGATAGTTATTGTGTTTCTAAACAGAATACGAAGGTATGTACATATATGTAGTTCTATAGTCCGTAGTGGGTACAGTATCTCAGTCTGTTTCCTAGGTATTCTGATATTCCTTGTGACAAGCATTGTACAAAGCCAATTGGTGCGATGCTATGCTCTACATTTATCCTTTCCAGCACGTTTTATTGCCTCTAACATTATTGAAAGCCCCCTCAATCCCCAAAAAGGCAGCTAGTGCAAATTCCGTATGGTGCAGGCTCGTATACCGTTGCAACTCTTACTTCTTATGTGGATGTCAAGAAGCCTTTCGAGTGTCTTAAGGAGGCTAGAGACTAATGGTTCGATAGTCTTGCTGATGTATGGCTTGGTTTGCCTGCTTTGGGTATAAAAACCAATCGCACATCCCTCCATGCCGTAGGAATGTAGCCAAATTTAAGGCAATATATACAAATTCCCCTGATTCTTGAATGGCAATAAAATGACCGATCGACCCGCTCCACTCAAAGAAGGGTTCTAAGCATGAGTCGAGGAACATTGAAATGGGTGGTGGCGTTAGTTAAAGGACATGGTATCATTTCGGGTATCATTTAAGGACGATGGGCCTTAGAGAGGATGATACTTGTAAACTATGTCTGGAGGAATCTGAGACAGCGGCACTGTGACAATGTCCAGCTTTGGTTGCCAGAAGTGTGAGGATCTTGGGACAACATTGGGTCGAGACCCATTGGATGAAATAGATCTCACATAAACAGATGCTAGCGTTAATTCTAAGAATCGAACCCAGGGAAGAACTAAAGTCCAGAGACTTCTGAGTTGCCGAAAGACATAACTCTTGGATCAAGAGGATATGTTTCCGATAGGCGATACGAATCATTGCCATTTTTCAGCTTGTTGTTAAATATTTGACCAGCCTAGTCAGTGGAATGGTATATTAAAATTTCGTTACCCACTATTCAAACCACAGACCAGAAGGCTTTAAACTGATTTAAGGAGCAAAAATATTGTGAGACCTTTTACAACTTGTGTAATACCTCGTCATATCTTCTTACCATACTGTGTCCCAAAAACTGCTTCTCCCATTCAAATCGCTGTCAGAATTCAAATTTAGCTGATCACCACATGAGTTCTCGTATGTGTTCTCTTTTCCTCCGACAAAGCCTGGTAACTGCCTCCACTCCAGTCGTAGACTTTACACAATAAACAATCAAAGACAATCGTCGTCAGCGGGGTATGGAAAAGCAAAACTCTGACCCATTGTCGTTTTATTGCACGTGATCATTGGTGTCCAATGATCGTTATGATGAAGCAAGCATACACATATGAGAATGATGTCTAGCAATTGCGACTCTTCCGACTGGGCACGTAATTGGTGTGTTCTACCTGTTTTAGGGTAAATCTTCTGCCCGGAGGCCGTTTTCTCTTTGCCTCAGTTATCATCACAGTAGTCGTTGTATAGTAGCTGCAGTGGCAGTGGCAGTCTTGAATCAAAAGTAGGTCTCGGAGTATTATTCTTTCTAGCCAAAGTATGTTAACTAGAATTATGATACGGTTATGGAATTTCATTCGACTTGCAGACTTAAAGTTGTAATTGTCTTGAAAGACTTTAAGTGCGGCCTAAATGGTGTGACAATAATCACACAAGAGATGCTGGAGCTGGTTTTAAAACAATTTCGACACAAATTTCGAAATAAATTTTTAATTGAGATGTCACATCCAGAATGCAATCTTCTGAGAAAATCTCTGAGGTCAAAATGTGCGATGCGAACTGATGCAATTCAGAGGACTGGATGCCATGATTGTTTTATGTTTCAATGGCGATGTTGTGTAATATGTTTTATGACTTTCGGTTATGGGATGGGTTGATTTACTTGTATATTACAAAATGATTTATTGTCCAGCTGTCAATGACTGTCATACGACTTGACGACATAATCTGTTTGTATTACTGATGTCATTCGCTTCTAGTGGAGATGAGGATTGAAGTGAGTGATACTTGTTGTTGCACAATTATGAGTCGTTGAGCTACACTACAATTTAAATCATTTAAGATGAATGGAGAGGAGATGTTGCAGTAGATTATGAAGAAATGGAGTTAATTCTCTGGGAATTATATATCTTGAAGAATATGTATAAAAAATAAAGGGATGCTCCATGGAACATGATGCTGATATCCCCGAATCCTAAATCCATGAAGCAGTCCGCGCATCATCAAAATATTTTTTAAGGTACTACTCTTTCGGAAAATACCTTAATGCTCCAATAAGGAGATTCACCCAATAAACTGCCATTAGAATCGTTGACGATTGCGTATCTCTCAACCTAGTGAAAGGTCCTTTCTAGCTGTCATCAAGTCCAAGTACCGAGGATCAATAGTATCGATGCGGATATAGGCCATCAGAAACCCCGAGCTGATGTGCTATAGGTTTCACTTGTCCAACCCGTGAAAAAGCAGGGAAGAAAATCGAGGAGATAGAGAGGTGCTGCTCCAGGAGTCATATTCAAAAGTTTTAACAAAAGGTAAAGAGAACATATCAAGGTAACTGGACAGAGGCCTGTAGAGAAAATAAGAAAACCTTATAACAAAGTCACAGTCGGTGTTGTCGATATGGAAAACCACTTGATATTTATATATTCCGTCCATCTAATAGAAATAGTAACGGCCTGTCAGCCGAGGTAGTGGGAGACGATTTGGTGGGGAGCATACGTACTAATTCCATCACCAAGATTTGGAAAGAAAGTTAGTATGGGAACCTCAGCGTCGTCTGTTCGGTTCACAGGAAAAAATTCCCTCTAAACTGCGTCAAATACAGAGCCATCAGTCTCCTACCAGAGAGAAATTTTAGGCCCGGTAAGTCCACAACTGACTAAATATTCATACTGCGGCAGATCCTAGAGAAAAGCCAAGAAGTTCAGATCTATAACCATCATCTGTTAGAACCCCTACCAGCTTAGACAGCGATCAAACTGTAGAAATTTGATAGTCCGTCCTCTGTCATATTCTCGCCAAAGCTTCCGTGATACTTTACAGCTCGTTAGTTCTTTCCACCTGTTGTTGGTTTTCATATGAATCTCGTTCTCTAAGATTACAGAGTGGTGGCTTGATAGACTGTATACAGTGCTCGATCATGTTCCATTGCAGACCCATTTCTCGCCAGTTGCGTGTTTTTCACGGCAGCACAGAACTTTGAAAAGCTTGAATTTTATTTCAATAGCAGAGACTGCTTTCATACCCGCCTGGCTGTCAATGAAAATAGTAATATCGTTTCGTGGTATTGCCAACAATGTCACTTTACGAGCTGCTTCCGCGATTGTCAGTACCTCAGCTTGGAAGACACTGCTGCTATCAGGAAAGCCTGATTGAGCAGTGTATACTTAATTCCTCCGAGAATATACCGGCACCAGTACCACAGTTCATCTTTGATCCATCTATGTAGATGGACATCGATTTCCTCTTCGTGGGTTCATTTGTGTTCAATTCACCCCTACTCGAAAAAGAGCAAGATAATGGTCTTTGAAAGTCCAGATGGGAAGACATATAGTCAGAAGTCACAATGTTCCCCCTGTACTATTTCCCAAAAATCTTTGCATGCCCAAAATCCCATCGGCTCCAAGTGCCAGTTTGGCTGATGCTTAAGGCACTTTTAGTAGTAGATTCCTACATGTATAGGTCTAGAGGTGTCAGATTAAGAATTGCCTATAGTCCAGCTGTAGGTGTGGTTTTCTTACTTCATCATACTTAAGAAAATTGTACGAAACTCACAATCCGGTACCGGAGAAAACATTTCTTTTTTAAAGTCTGCACAATTACTGACAAAACCAAGTATACTAGGTATATCTATATGCTGTCAACAAGAAGGGGCAGCCCAAATCGACACAACGGAAGTGCGAAACTGGAGGCAGCTGGTTGAGGCCCATGTCCACCATTGCCCCCCGAAAAATGCACTGTTTGGTGCGTTGTACGGGTTGACGGCATTAACTAACTGTATTTTTTTTTTTAAATGGAGCTCGGTACCGAGATTTTTTAGATTCTAAAAATGTGTGAACATAATCTGAAGGACATTTTTATTCAATAGGATGGTGGCGCATAGCCCATAGTATTTTATTTAAAGGCCGTAACCTAATTTTCGTAGAGGTATTTAAAGTCGTTGGCATGTGTGGTGTGGATAAGCCAATAACGATTGCAGTTTATGGAATCTACAAGTACATTATGTACACAAAAGACCGTAATGCTAATACCTACCCTCAAATTAAACAAATGACCAGTAATCCACCTACTATGTATTTCTTAATTCACTTCCACGCAACAGATCGAACAAAGACTCCTTATATAAAACTTTATCATACTTTAATGCATCTTAAGCAGCATTTTGATCACTTAAAAGCTCAGCGGCAGTAATTTGATCACCAATTCAAAAGGTAAATTACAAAACTCGTTTGCAACCACAACCACAGGTTACCAAATAAAAACCCAACAAAAACAAAATCTACTACAATCGTTCAACTAATCCCGTCGCGTCGTAAGTCAACGCCACTATTATCGATTTTTATGCACGACTGGCTGCGAGTTAATACAAACACACACACATATAGCAGATGACATAGAAGAGAATGTCAAAAGCCGCCCTCTATGGCTTAAATGTCACTATGATCGTTTACAAGTCAAGACTTAACACCGCCTCTATTAGTAGACGCTGTTAAAATGTACGATTTACGAGCCACTATTTATTATGACTCTCATTCATTATCACGTGCGTGTGACACCTACTCATCGGCTAAACTCGTTCAGGAGAAAAACATTTTGACGTCATACGTGCGTCTCGTTGAAAGCATTGACCTCGGTCGAATTAAATGCGAAACCTTTTCAAATCGTGTTTGGAGTGCGCGCGCGGGAAAAACAGAAGAACATCAAATCAATGTAAAATGTAAACATAGAAAAAGAAAAAGCTCAACTTTTTCTTGTTAACTTCGGCTAAGCCAATGTCCAATAAGTCCAGTCATTGACATTAATTGGAAGGTTGTGGGAGGATGGATCGGCAGGAATTTAGATCACTTTGTATCACAATGAACAAGCACTTGAGCTTAAATGTAAAGTTTTAAGTTTTGTAAAAAAAATAAATAAATTAAAAAACTTTAGACATTTAAAATTAACTTAAAACAACATGCCAAACAACAATCATTTACATGGATAACAACCTTGTTAATAGCTGCACGCTTTGTTACTTTTTGGTTCAAAATTATTTAATTATTTTGCATTGCTAAATGGATTACATTTTTTTTTTTGTTGTGGTGGAGAACTGGTGAGTAATTATCTATTTGCGGGTTTGAAATTACTTTAATAAAGGAAATTAACGTTGCATGCGAGAAGTACACTAATCATAGTTTGATATTAGCGATTTTTTTCCTCATTGTATTTGTATAGGTAGTTGCCGGTTGAAGAGGAGTTTATCTTGCGAGACGTTGACCCAAGGTATAGTGAATGCACTTGATTCGGATAATAGTATATATTTAAAAAGGATGTACATTTTTGTATTTTTTAATCATGTCCTGAATTTATGTTGGCTTTGCAATATGACGGATCTACTGTAGGTACTGGCAAAAAAACAGCGCTCCTCTAGTTTCTTTCTTTTTCAAATACAATGAGCGTCAAAAGTGAGTGAACACCAATGCTCTTTGAAGGTTTACTCGATCATTCATATCTTACACGATCATACGTTCACGAAATTATGCGCATTTTACACACGATACAAAAACGATTCTCACACATAAGTAGGTACTGCTTGTTTACGGATAAGAAGATTCAATCCTAGCAATATCAGCACGAAATAAATGACAGGGTCGGGATTGACTTTGGTCATGTATGGCCTGGCCATATTTAGTAACATTTCGGTGTATCGTCGTTTTCTTGTCAGCATTTGCAGGTCCTAAGAGTTGGGAACAAGAGGTCAACAGTGAGTTGTCTACAGTCCTACCTATTGAAGGACATAGAAGGAAAGTTTTAACCCAATTGGCAATGGGTGTTTTTTAATGGTCTGAACATTGAATTCCGAGAAGGGACTTTTTGAGTGAATCAAGTCGCCCAAGGCTTACCTTTTTCAAGATGCCAACCTACCTCCTAGCTGTATTAAGAAAATCGATCTCTTTACCAATATGTAGGTATCCCTTTCTTCGGCCGGCGAAGGTTATACGAGTAATTTTTAAAAATTTATTCAAAAAGTGTGAACAAAATTATGAAATATCTTTACTTATTCCTTTTATACATAAAGGGAACCTCTGTGCAAAATTTCAGATTTCTTGGGCAAAGGGTTTGGGCTGGACTTTGATGAGTCAGTGAGCGAATCTGGATTACCTTTTTATATATAAAATGTTTTGGACTCCGATACCAGCCAACTGATTAAACTTTAGCGAAATCTTCGGTATTAGCCTGAGAGTGAGGTTTGTTCAAAATCAACAAAAAGAGGCGTGGCACCTCTCTTACAAAAAAAGAAACATTTCAACCTGGGGACGGACAAAGCCGGGCTGTCCGTGAAACCGTGAAACTCGATGACGTTATAACTCGATAACTGCTGGGCCGATTGTCAAGATTCTTTTTTTGTTTTGTTCGTATTGCTGTAAACCAGGTTTAAATAAAATAAATAATTAGTTGGCGGAGTGTAGACACCCTAGGTCAAGCTTCTCACAACCATACATTTCTGTGAGTTTATATTTTTGGGACGAATGGAAGGGACCTACATTTTTATGCCGAGACCGAACCTTAAGATGTAATTTGTGTCCCTTGCACAGTAGTCCAGCACACTAACCGCTGAGCCACTGCGCCCACCAGGTTTAGATATGACATAAAAAATTGACAAAGAAGCGTGGCACCTCCCATACAAAAAAAAAAAAAAAAAAACAATCAAAATCGTATACATATCTCGAAAACCCCTCAACCGATCGGACCGATTTATTCTCATTTTTCCCATTTAAGAAAGAACATTATTATCTAAGAGCTAGGCAATACAATTCTTGTGCACGGGCAAAGCCGGACTGGTACAGCTAGTTCTTAATAAAATCAGATTCAGTGATCCTAAACAATCATTCAGTCCACCATTTCTTGTCCCAATAGAGGACGAAGCCTGATTTTTAAGCACTTTAGTGCGAACAATCATCTCTCGAAAGTCATTTGAGTAAACAAGTTTGTAAATATTATCTACACAATAAGCGACGTATAAGTTGGAGTACGTATACTGATGTGCATGATATATGGCGTCCAAAGTATATATGCAGAGGGCTTGAAACTTCGGTAAACATCGGAAGTCTGAACCTCTTAAATACCGCTCGCCGATTTCTTCCTGCATTTCGTCAGATAGTTTTAAATGTTCTCAAATGACATAGGCAATGGATGCGATTGACTCAATTTCGTATGAACATTTTTCGGAACCAATCAAGCGGCATCATTACCGGACCTGAACCCTTCTGTGCAGGTGTAAGTAAAAAACATTCCAGGAACCACATTAAGACCTTGGCTCAAACCGAATACAATGAAGTCTGGCTTAACGAAGACATTTGGGCACAGCTGCATCAAACAATTTTTCCCAAAATTCTCCTCCAGAAAATCCTACATCCTCATTAATCTGGACAAAAATAACCTGAGAATCCTGAAAGACATAGTTACTAGCCATATGGCCTTATAAAAAAAACATCTTCACCCATTTGGCATCTCACATACATACATACAATACATTTAATCTGTTTAAAGAACTGAAAATTCTACCTGTAAGACATTTGTATTATTTCAAAGTACTCAAAATATTTTTTGTAAGAGGTGGTTATTTGCAAAGCCCCATAAATGACAGCCATAATCTTAGAAGAAATACTATGTCGTTGGTTATCATTCCACCATTTCATACTTCAAGCTTAAGAAATTTTTACACAATTGTGTTTAACACACTCCCAGAAGACATTCGAATCATCCGAACGTTAAAGAATTTTTTAAGTAAGGTAAAATGTTGGCTATTTTGTAATTTGTAATTTTGTAATTTTTTTGTAATATCTTTTGTACTTGTACTTCTTCATTTGAAAATTGTTAATTTGAAAATTGTTAATTGTAAATTACTTCTACTTACTTCTTACTTATCGGGCTCCCGACCCGTGAAGAGTCTCTGCCTGAGACACTGCAGCCTTCCATCCTCTACGATCCCGGGCACGCTGCTTCCAGTTGTCCAGACCAAGCGCTCTGGCATCCGCGATGGCTTGGTCTTTGAAACGGAGGTTCGGTCTTCCTTGTCTTCTCGAACCTGGGGGCTGGGATTCGAAGATCCTCTTAGCTGGAGCATTATTGTCCATTCGCTCGATGTGGCCGAGCTAATGTTGTCGACGTGTTTTGGCTTTTTGGACTACATCCACATCTTGGTACAGCTCATAGAGTTCGCGGTTGTATCTTCTCCTCGCATTCGCCCTCCTCGCACACAGGACCAAAAATCCGCCGAAGTATTTTTCTTTCGAAGGAGCCCAGTATCAGCTCTCCCTTCTTGCTTATCGTCCAGCACTCGGCGCCATAAAGCAGAACTGGCAGGATGAGGGTTTTGTAGAGCACACATTTCGTCCTTCGAGTTAGGAGTTTTGAACCCAGTTGTTTTGCCAAACCGAAGTAGCAACGGTTTCCTAGGGTAATTCTTCGCCGGATCTCCAGTAGGGTGTCATTCGTGGAGTTCATGTTTACTCCGAGGTAGGTGAACTCCTTGTTGTCAATAGTGACGTTTTGTCCTAGGCGGTGGACAGATGCTTGTTTGTTTGTTGATAGCATGTACTTAGTCTTGTCCTCATTTACTTGAAGGCCAACGGACTTCGCCTGTTCTTCAATCGCCGTGAACGCTTCTACCACGGCACGCTGGGAGCGACCGATGATGTCAATATCGTCCGCATAGCCGAGTAGCTGTACGGATCTGTTGAAGATAGTGCCTTCCGTGTTGACACCTGCCAGTACGAGATTGAAGAAGTCGCATGACAGCGCGTCTCCTTGCCGAAATCCGGTGCAAGTTTGGAATAGATTGGAGGAGCTGCTTCCAAACTGCACATTGCAGCGCGTGTTTTCCAGCGTCACGCGACACAACTGAATCAGTTTTGCCGGGATTCCGAATTCGGCCATCGCCACATAGAGCTCCTGACGATGTATGCTATCATACGCGGCTTTGAAGTCGATGAATAGGTGGTGAGTTTCGACTTGTAATTGTAAATTATTTATTGAAAATTGTTAATTGTAAATTATTTATTGGAGTTTTTAAGTGGATAGTTATCTATATACATATGTCACCCCACATTGTAATATTTTTATATAAAGTGGCATTTATCACTATTTTTAATTAATATTAAATGTTCCAACTATTCTCTGATCATAGGTAAATCGAAAATTGTAATAATATTAATATAGGAATTTTGAGAATAAAGTATTATTGAATATTATTATATGAATATATTATTACATGTAGACTCTGGCCTAAATGTATACCCTAGCTCTCTTTCGTCTCAGAAAGAATATCTTACTTCAGCAAATCTTGCTGACATACCCCCAGAGAAGATTCGTATCTTCCTGACTCTCTCCGGAGTAAAAATATCGCTCTAGCAAGGCACAATAGTCTAATTTTAAAGAGACAGCAGTGCCAGAGCCCCATGAAAAGGCTCTCCCGACTTATAATCTAATATTCTAATCTAAGCGGCATCATTTAGTTCTTGTTGTTTTGTATATATTTTAACCAGAGCCGTATTGATGATGACTTTGTAAGGGGTAAACGAGTAGAATTGCAGAGAGAGTTCCATATTTTGTCGTGGCATAACGCAAACCACATATAACTATAGACCGCCGACTTCCGTGCACCTACCCGATTCTCCCCGGAATTAATTCCCCTTCTTGTGAATACGTGTGAAATGTCAAAATCAATGGCGGCAATGATTTTCCATGCTATACCATGGGTCTAGGATTTTTCAAGTAGGTATGCGTGCGTTAATTGCGCTCCTTTGATTTTGTACAGCACCAATATATGAAAAATCCTGGGCCCGCAGGCAGCTTGTAAGCAAAGTCCGTTATGTGGGAGGAGTCGACGGTCTATTCTATGTTGTTTGTGGTGGCATAACTACGAAGGAGAAAAACACGATTTTTCCTTCCTAGATGTTCTCCATAAAGGCAGTCACCCCGCCATTATCAAAATCGTTAGTTTCGGATTGAACTAAGTTTTTAAGCTGTGATGTAAACAAAATGTGCAGCACTGAAAACATCGTTAAAGTTATTGAGTTGTTTCCTCAAATCAATCATATCCTTTCCTTGAAATAAAACCATTGGCTGGAACTCCTTGCTCGAAGATATGGTCTTTAGTACCTAACGCAATATATCGAACTGTCTACATTAAGCTTTGTCTTTGACCTACCATATTCTCGTGTCGAGTCGGCAGAGCAACACCAGTGATAATGCATCACAAATTCATATACGATTACATACCTAGATATTAATAAAGGTTGGGTATAGCAAAAAAAAAAAAGCCGCAACCGCAAAACGCAAAAACCACCCTTTCTGAAGTCTAGGGCCCAGGTGCCAAACGTTATTCTGACTATGGATAATCCGATACCGGGTCCATATAGGACACTTCGACACTCTCACGACGTTTTTGGGAGTTTTGATTTTTTGACTCATTATAAAGTCACAAAGTTACAAGTCTCGATAGACATTTTACCAAACAACATGTCGCCTTACACCACATATCGGGGAGAAATGCATTCTTGCAGTAAAAATCACTTGAATTCCGGTATGATGGCAGTTGTTTTCCAAATTTATATTGAGAGACCCATACCAAAGCTTGTTAGTATCCTCATCTAATCAAATACAACACAAATTGGGTTATTATACTTCCATCGCCTATAAAAATGTATTGGAACCTGTGCTACCCTCAGTTGAAGATTATGTATTTGATTATCGCAAATCCATATCAAATTTGTACACAAAATGTATCTGATTGTACACAATCTCATCAATCAAGTCAACGCCCTCATGGCACAATTAATACTGTGAGTAGTTAATCTAATAAATTCCCGTTGATTAGCTAGCTAGGCGTAATCTAATTAACATTAATCGAAACAATACAAAACACCACAATAAAACAAACACATCTTACGTAACATAACACACTCTAACTGTATGTCAGCATATAATCAGAACATTGAACCTTAACACAGATAAGGATAACATGTTTTTTTTTATTTTGAATTTACGAAACCAAGAATTTCCACCCCCAAAAAATATATTCAGCGAAACAATTACATACATATACCAACGCACATAGTGGAACCGAAATGAAATGATTCACCCTTATCAAACGCGAATAGTAGAGACCATCTACCACTCAAGTCGTGGCTGTCGTTTTGTCCATGGGCCACCGCATTGATGGTATGTTAAAGATTCTAAGACAACCCCCCTCACAGCGCTCCAGTGGCGCAATTGGTTAGCGCACGGTACTTATAATCAGTAACTTGTGTGAGACATGCCGGGGTTGTGAGTTCGAGCCTCACCTGGAGCAGCGCTATTTTTTTTTCCTTTTTTTTTTTTGAACATTTTCATATTGTAGATTGTATCTCATCGTTTAGCATGTTTAACTAGGTATTGAAAGAGCAATTACTATTTTTGTTTGCTCGAGTTTTTGAGTATAGTGTAGTGACCTACAGCCACCGAGGATAGCGTTAATATTCGCGTTGAAGAATTTCACCGAGGCATGCGACTTTCGAATGCTTTCTCTGCCCTTTGGGGTCTGATTAGAATGTTCGTGGCTTCTCTCACTTGATGCACTTGCGGATTTATTGTGTGAACGGACCAATTATGAGACGCAACACAGAGACTTGAAGCGAAGCAGGGCGGCGGTAATTAGTAATTACACTAGTGGACTCGTTTTGTTTATTAACTTTCTTGACGCGGCGGCGCGGCGGCAGCTTTAGTTAATTTTTCCACTTTACTCTCACAGAGATGGTGTAAAAGTAGGCAAGGCGAAGGCACTCGTATCTGATGGTTAATTATGATCGTTAGTGTAGGTAGCTAAAATGCTGGTTAAATTGTTCTATATCTGTCCGTATCTATGATAGTTCTTTTGTTACCACCTTTTGTTACCTCTTCGTACAATGCGAGTCAGTGATGCTGTTATACAATTTACGCGTTCGATTTTTAATTGAACGAAAAGTGCTGTAATAGCTGTTGGATAGATACTGCGGGGTCTGGAGCGTGATCGAAAATCTCATGCAAATTTCAGGAGTTAGCGATCCGCTTTATTCCGAAGTGATTTCATGTTCTGGTTGAGATATGAATTATTAGTTTGTGAGTGAGTTATAAAAAAAATATTACATTAATGTTAATGATTGCAAAATTCTGTACGCTTCGGGTTCCGTATTTCGAGAAGTTAATTAAATATTTTCAAAATTGTGTGCTACCTGCTGCTACCGGATTTATGAAATTATGTACATCTGAGTAGGATAAATGACTGCTAAATAAAATACCGCTGCTATGCGGAATACACAAGTTAGTAGAATATAGGTTCAGAGCTTTGTGAATTCTCAAGACGAATGGAAGGGACCTTGAATTTTATGTCACATATACGACACTTCATTTTTACGTCAGCGTCTTTGTGCATTCTCTGTTGACGTCAGAGCTACATACGTGTGTGGCTTTCTACATGCCGTGTACTAGCACCTTAACGCTCTACGAGTTTATTCTCCTTCGATATACTGCGCTAGCAGTGTCTCTCTGGCAACAAGGCTCGATTGGCGTAATGATTTTTTTTAAATAGAAGCTGCACGGAGGAGATTTCTCCATACAGGAGGATGAGGAGTCCTTTGTACATGCACGGCTCTCTTCAAAATATACAAATCCATCTAGATAAAGCTTTCCCAACTGGGATCAGCGTGTAGGGGGAAAAACAGTCAGCCACTAGATTGTAGATTGAAATTGTGAAAATAAGCGTTGTATTATATTCCAGGATCACCGCGGCCTGCAGTACTAGTGAGTCTTATCTTTTAGCCAGTATATAATATGTATTTCTTTGTATAGTATAAGGCGATTGATAAGCAGCGGGGTACCATGACTTGAGATGCAGATACTTATTTCCTGGCTAGCTCGTTTGGTTTTTCGTTGACTTCGTATCCATCTGTTACGTGTTTCAAAACAAAGTGGACTTTGTTTGTGGTAGTCAGTATTAGACTGAGTTTAAGTGCCCCACAACTTTTGAAGTAATTCCAAAGTCTTAACTACTGTCATTATAAATGGTCTTTTGTCATAATGTTTGCATAAAGATTATCCCAGACGAAGAGCTCTATTTTATAAATTTCAGTTTATAGTTATACTGTGGATCTTTGCACATTATTTGCTATTCTTGCTAACAATTATTTAGAAAACAAGTCCTAAAAAAAGAAATGAGTTGGGAACGTTTTAAAACTGCAATGAAGACTTCTTAGTATAGCGACTTGGTTGTCTACCGACATAGCTCCTACAGCAGTAAGTAGAAGAAATACTGTCCTGTGGAAGGACTATGGCTATGGGTACAGGTGATACCTAATACCTCTGCTTCTGGAACTAAAAACCGAATGTATCTCGCTCACGAACAAATTCCCTCAGGAGCTTCTCGCTTTATATGGGGCGAAGTTGCTCGCAGTGGTTTCTCTGCTGGACTACTGTTTAAATTTAGAGCGCTCGGTAAATGCCAGTAAGCTTGAATAAGCTAAATATTAGTTATAAATTGGATTTAATCATTTTTTGTCTAGTATTGTAGAGACCCAATATTAAAGAACCGATTTCTCTATAGTTTACTATCAATTGACTTTTATTTTCTGTATTTTTATTTTATACTAGCTGTACCCGCCTAATTTGCCCGTGCACAGGAATTGTATTGCTTAGGTCTTAGATAATAATGTTCTTTCGTAAAATGAGAATAAATCTATTTTCTGGAATTTTCTTTCTGCCTAAACCTTAAATACAGAGCAATACGAAAAAAACAAAAAAAGAATCATGAAAATCATAGAAGATGTTTTTTGTATGCGAGGCGTCACCCCCGTTTGTCCAATTTTCGCGATATCGATAATGGATGTAATGTATCGGATATATGTATAATGTGCACCCTCTGCATCGCCCTCCCTCTCCTTGATCATGCTACTTGTTTTTAAGGCTACGTCCATAGTGAACCAGCTTCTCGCTTACCAGCTTTTACCGGAATGCATTTTTAATTCTTGTTGACGCCGGTAACCAGCTTTCTAGGGTGAGGCTACGTCCATAGTGAAACCAGCTTCTCGCTTTCTCACCCTAGAAAGCTGGTTACCGGCGTCAACAAGAATTAAAAATGCATTCCGGTAAAAGCTGGTAAGCGAGAAGCTGGTTCACTATGGACGTAGCCTGAGAAAGCGAGAAGCTGGTTTCCAGCTTCGACGTAGCCTAATGCTGTATTTCCTTTCCTGTTTCCCTCTTCCTATGGAATCCGAACAACTACCTACCCCAACCCTACACTGTTACCATACCACATATCAGAATGAACGTCTGTACGTATCTTCTCTTCTGAAGATTATTAATATACCCCATGCCATAATATACATACCTACATATACAACTGACCATAGCACTCACTGCGAAAACAAATCAACCCTTTTTGAATGCGAGGTATGCGCTGCTAGTGTGGTTTTGTTTTTGTTTATCGTGTCGCACGATCGCAAAAGTATAAACATCCATTTGTAGCAAGGGATATGTGTATGTATATTTTTTCACTTCAAAAAATACATATGTCATATCAGAATGAAATTCCTACTGCGTTACGTGGCGATATGCGATAAGGGATGTAATATATTGGATATATAATGTGCACCCTCTGCATCGCCCTCCCTCTCCATGATTTTGCTACTTGTTTCTAATACTGCATTTCCTTTCCTTTCCTTTGTTTCCCTCTCCCGGTGGAATCCAAACAACTACCTACCCCAACCCTACACTGTTACCATACACCATATCGAATGAAATTCTGAAATGAAACCTGTTTTGTATTATAGGTACGTCTCTTCTCTTATGAAGATTATTAATATACCCCATGCCATACTGCAGCACGCACGACGCACCCCATCCCCATCCTGCATGCATCGGACATACGATCATAATATACATACCTACATTACATATACAGCTGACCATAGCACTCACTGCGAAAACAAATCAACCCTTTTCGAATGTGTAGTATACGTATTGTTTTTGTTTGACGATCGCAAAAGTATAAACATCCATTTGTAGCAAGGTATATGGTGTATGTATATATTTTCACTTCAGAAAATACATTTTGGCTAAAAACTGTTCCTAAGGACGTGGCTATAAACGACGTAGCCTATAGCAGTCTTACAGTCTTAAGGCACATTTTAAAAAAAGTTTCATCGAAATCTGTCCAGTAGTTTTCGAGTTTTTAGCTGACAAAGAAAAGTCCTACAGTTTTATTATATGTATAGATAGTGCGACTTTATTTTCATTGTTTTACATTTTATATAGTCAAGTATTGGCATCGCACAGTGCCGATACTACAAGTATGTAAGTTAAAAAATAAATTAATAACAATTTTACAATAACAATTTTACAAAAGTAGGCAGTGCTGAGCTACTGTGCGAGGGACTCAGGTTACATCTTAATGCTTTTTACACTGCGCCACGTCTGACAAACATCCGAGAGTAGATATTAATGTCCTGAGAAACCTTCCACGCATAAAATTGTAGGTTCCTTCCATTCGTCGCAAAAATAAAATCACTCACAAACGAATGGTTGCGAAAACCTACGGACCTCTTTTCAATTAAGTGGGTCGCGGGTGTCGTTCGATCGTTTTCATTTTACGTGATCTGGCCACTGATCTTTACAGCGCCATCTAAAGTCTGCACTACGCATCAAATAGAAACATTAAAAATGAAAGTTGTATTGAAAAAATAGAAGAAGAGAGTGGTAGAATGACAGTCTGTCGATTTTTGTCAACCTTTTTCTTGTCATCTTTCATTTCCGACTGGTTTGGCCCTGTATTTATATATATTTATTTTCAGGCTATCGTTACGGCGGCCATTGGAAACTATTTTTCGAAATATATTTGTTCTATTAGAAGCTATAGTTTACTCTAAATGACAGCAAATATTTTTTCACTTTAATTTATCAATATCGAGACCAGAAGTGCCCAAATTTGAATCGTATTTGACTGATACTGGTTGACGATAGTGTGCGGCTCTCCCTTGAAATACAGTGTGCGATAACATACGCTACGATGACAATACGAGCCGTTTGCGATTGGCCTTAGATTTGATAAATTTGAATCGTATGTATTTTCAATTTTTTTCCTGAAATTCGCATATTTACACTAGTCAGAATGTAGCATAAATCATTATGTATTTAAAGTGGTTTAAAAATGAGGCTTCTGTATTAATTGAAGTTGAAATATTTTGTCCGCCTAAACAAAGGCTCAAATGTATCATTTAATTAAAGCCAATGTTCCATTTGAGTATACCCATTAATAGATGTTAGTTACTTACTTAAAACTATTTCATATTTAACCATCAAATTTAAAATAAGTAGGTTAAGGTACCATACCTACCAATTATAGACCAGATGATGCAAGTTTATGAATTTCAGCCTATTTTATATCACCTGCTCATTCACAGGTCATAAATCAACAACTTTACATAAAATCATTGTTTTATAATTTAGAGGTACCTACTTTTTAAAACTGCTTTCTGCATATTGAGCATTTCCGTATTCGTAATAGTAAATATCCAATCCATGCGCATAATGAAGCTTGTGCAAATGATCGCCCAAATTACAAGCACGGCCGTTAATCATTTAAATTAATTTTGCGGAAACTCTAAATATAATACTCTCACTTTTTTTAAACTCATAATAGAATTATGTAGGTACCTACGCCGACTGTTTCATAATGCTCAACATGGTGGGTGAATTTAATTTAAGACATATCTTTGATTATCTATTGAATTTCATAGTACCACACCAGCTATATTATGAATAATATCAAGACATCATTTGCAAAAATTATCAGACGCCAGTGAAAGTAATGATTTTATGAGATACGTAGATGGCTCTTGTAAAAGTGAAAAGACAGTTAATTGACTGGAAGTCTTCTGAAAAAAATGTATAATTGAACACAATAAATGCAAAACTGCCGCAAAGTAACATCAAAGTTAATTGTCATGGGATGTAAAACAAGTCTGCAAATCACCGCACCGGGTTTTTAATGACTCTCTTGTTAGATTGCGTCTATATGTATACAAAATATTGTCTTGATGAGTAGGTATTTGTGGTGTTGTAAGACTGCCAGATTCAGCTATCCTCAATACTAATCTTAATCTAGTTTTATGATGAATGTAACTTAGCAGATGATTGGAATCAATGAGCTATAAGAAGCGTCTTAGAATTCCCAATTTTATTTTATTTTTATTTTATAACCAAAATTAGTGAACATTTCTAGCTGCAAATCGTGGATTACGCATCCGTTGACTAAAGAGTTAATTTTTAACAGTGAAAAAGGTATACCCTTTTTGCTATCTATTAAGGGTTAATAATTAGTGTTGCTGCTAAACGCAATAAAAAAAAACAGCGAAAAATCCAAAGAACACTCCAGAAATTCATTAGTTTTTTATTTAAGCGACAACATTTTATTAAAAATCGTTGAGTCTTAAAAATCCGCTGGAACATCAACAGGGGTTAATATTCTTTAACCTATTTTTTTAAATGATACATATGAGCATTTGTTTAGACGGACAAAATTTTGACCCGTTATGCGCCACAATTCTTGCTTCGATATAGTTTGCGGCCTTCAGATCCTAAGAATGCATCGAAGGCAGCGGTTTACATAGCCTGTAATCTTCTCGAGATAGAGGTAGAGACTTTCCATATGTTCCACTGGCATACAGCAGTACGGATTTGACATTGGATTCGAAAAGCCTTAACTTGGTACGTAGGGATATTTGACTGGAGTTCCATACTGAAGACAACATTCCAGTGACACTGCGAGCTTTACTTATTCTGGTATTAACATCCAGATCCGTACCTCCATCGGGCGATACAAAACTGTCTAGATAGTTAAATTGTTTGGCCCCCTCAATGGCGGGCGTCTGTCTCAGAATAATCGGCTGATGTGCTGAGCGGCCAGTGTGCATGATTTCGGTCTTGTTGCAATTGATGTTAAGACCAGCCATCTCTCCATTCACTTGCAGTGATTATAACATCTCGTTCATTCCGCTGTTGGTACTTGCCAGGAAACGGATATCGTCGGCATAATCCAGGTGGCTTAGCCTCTCAAACCGGTTGGAGATGTCCTCAATGCGCCCGTGATGCACTAGCATGCCAAGAGCTGTGTCTTCACTAGGATCTTTAGATTGGAACTTTTGTTCAAGGCCGGCCACCACACAACGATGACATGTAGAATTACCGGTTCTATGACCGCAGTATATAAAGCCAATACATTATATAGGGTTGAAGGGGTAGAGCCGACAGTCCTTTTACAGGAGTATAGAGCCACTAGAGATTTCCTAGAGCATTCGGCAATATTTTGTCTCCATAAGAGCTTCCTGTCCAGCCTCAGCCCCAAATATTTAGCTCTGCTAGTGAACTCGAGTGGAGTTCCTTTGCGCTTTGGTTAGCCACAGCCCATAGTCAAGATACAAAAATCCCTCTGGGACGACTTTGTCAATTCACAGTCGAAGCATCCAGCAGTAAAGATTATCAAACTGATTTTCAAGTTCACTCTGCATGTCTTGTATTTTCGAGCCACTTGCATACAGGATGATGTCATCCCCTCAGCCATTCTTTAAACCAAAAAAACCTACAAAGACCTGTGCTCATCATATAAAGCAAGAGGTTTTAATTATTTCGAATAGTTAACCGAGTTAAGCAACTGCATGCAATTAATCGATATCATACGCAAAAAGTATCTATATCTATCTATATTCTGTCTATAAAACTAACGTGTTTATATGCAATAACTTGTGGCGTTGCATGCCTCTTATGTTTTATTACTAACTTGTACCTGTTATCATTGCTAAAAAAAAAGACAAAGAAACCAGTCGGCAACCATAACGAAACAAATGACCACACTTCAACCGGCTTAAAGTCATGATCACATTTCATAGCCAACTCATATTCACTGCCGGACTTTCGACTTCTTGTCAAAAACATTTCACAGAAAGACAAAACATAAAGTATTCGCCCAAAGATCATGTATGACATGACAATCAATAAGTCATGCCTGACCCACCTATATAGATAGTTCAAGGCGCACTATACAGGTTTTCGCTACTCACTTTCCTAGCCAAGGTCAAGAATTGTCGCACTTTCTACCCCACCACAGCGGTCGACGGAACTTGAATTTTTAACCCGCGCGCTGCCGCTGGAATAGTTGATCAACTTAACACTTAAGATTCCATTGATCGTATAACACTTGTTGACCTTGTTGCAGCACTTCACTGTTACCACCTTGCCAAAGAACCAACACGAATAGGGAACCCGAACCATACAGAAACAAAACAAGTTCTATGGTCCGAGGGAATGCGATATCCGTCCAGTGCGAGCCACAGTCTATCGCATAACCAAACCACCGTCATCGATGACTTCAAAGTGCACTGGTACACTCTTGTCCAAGTATAGTATTGTTTCAACGATGAATTTGCATTGTTTGGATGCAACACGCCGGTAAGGTGCAGCGGACACGGTGGATAACTTCTGATCTTCTTTGGAATAGAAATGGTTCGCTTTGACGTCTGCTGCACCCCAGGCGCGATGGCGATGCAAATTGAAAGCCCGCTCTATCTCAAATGGCACGCAGAGTGGAAGTTGAGGAAGACTGGCGACAATATGGATTCCAAGTTACAAATGGCGAATTCGATATGAATGCGGTTGCAACTGCATGGAATTCTATGGAATGACGATTAGCATATCGCCTGCCTGGTGGCAGTGCCTATAAGAAAAGGAGTGTCGGAGACCGAGTACGAGAGAACAATTAATGGATCTGGGACAGGTGTCAGAGTCAGTCAGATTTTTGAGCATACATATTTGAGAAGATTTATGGCAATCCATATACAGATTTTTGTTTATTGGAAATGAAATAAGGGACAGAAGAAATACAAACTCGGAGGCTGCTTCGAATTGAGTGAAGCAACCGGAAGCTGTCTGTGATATTGACATTTGAAATGCATAATTGTTTAGTATTTATAGAAGAATCTTCAATCTGTTGTTTTTAAAAACTGGTCCCAAAGTAGGTAGCGAACAGCTTCTATAGGTTCAGCGTAGGTTTGCTATAATTAAGGTTTCAATATCAGTCGTCCATGTCAGGGTACTGAGAGAGGTTCCTCCTGTTTTCAGGGCCGAAGATGTATATATGCAGTTTTGATCCAATTTCTGCAAACTTGTCCGCCTCTCCATTACCGAAAATATCCATAGGCTCTGGTGTCCGGTATAGCGTCCCCGATTTGGCATTTGATATATTTTGTTCTAATATTTCTGACATTGTTTTACCGTCCCTAACTTTGCCGCCTAACGTGCTCCCGACCAGTGAGTCTCTACCAGAGACCCTTCAACCGTCCATTCTCTGCAATCGCGGGTAAGCTGCTTCCAGTTGTCCAGACCAAGCGCTCTGGCATCCGCAATAGATTGGTTCTTCCTGGGGGCTGAGATTCGAAGATCCTCTTAGCTAGACCATTATTGTCAATTCGCTCAATGTGGGCGAGCCAATGTACTCGACGTATGTTGGCTTTTTGGACTACATCCATATCTTGGTACAGCTCATAGAGTTCCCGTTTGTGTCCTCTCCTCCATTCGCCCTTCTCGCACACAAGACAGGACCAAAAATCCGCCGAAGTATTTTTCTTTCGAAGGAGCCCAGTATTAGCTCTCCCTGCTTGCTTATCGTCCATCACTCGGCGCCATAAAGCTCAATTGGCAGGATAAGGGTTTTGTAGAGCATACAATTCGTCCTTCGAGTTAGCAGTTTTGAACCCAGTTGTTTTTCCTCATATCTGATCTTCCATTCGCATCTGTCAGGAATTCTGGTAGTGAATCTTTTTTTTTTCTACGCCGCGCCGCATTGTACATACTTCAATAGATGCGTTTGAATGCCATATGTCTATGTCCAGAGGGGTGAGGTTTAGGAATACAGTCATTACTGCGGTAGCCACTTGCAACAGATGCTTTTTCGATGCGATCTTCTATGCCTTCCTTCCAACTTAGCCTAGAATCCAAAAGCATGCCAATGCTTTTCGCTGTCTTCGATATTTTCAGGCCACCTCCAACCATCCTCGGAGGGTGGAACGCGGGATTCAAGGCGGGGATCGCTATCTTCTTATAAAAAAGGGGCTTATCGATGAATGGCGTACTACGAATGGGCTCTCGGTCAATCTTCTGAAACCGAAGTTGGTCCCCTCACAGTGCTGATCACGGATGGCTCCAAAACTAGTTAAGGACCCGGTGCTAGTGTGGAAATCGACAACGATAGACTTCACTACACACTAAGTAAACATGTCTCTGTTTTTCAAGTCGAGATTTATGCTACCCTGATGACTGTAGTACAGTCAGGTTGTGTTTAAGTCCTCACTTAACCCTGAAACAAGTTACAAAATATTTCGGGAATTCAAGACCTCTTTGAATTCGGCAGCACTACTGAAGTTGTTGACTCTTGTCTGGTTCCAGGTCACACTGAGATTGTTGGAAATGAGATCTTCAATGAGATTGCTAATCAAGGCTCAGAGGATGATTTCCGGGGACCTGAAACCTTCGTTGGGTCTTCCAGCGTCCTTGTTCAGGGCCGTCCATTGATGATTGGGTTTCTTACGAACACAATTGTGTATGTCGGGGTTTCCAGGATGTGGGCCTACTGAACGCCTGTTCCGATCGCCTATAAGAAGTCTGCGACATTTTTAATGTCTCTCATCATAAAAGACTACATTCAACTTAGTGGCGTTCTTACGAAACGTTTTCATTTTGCTGGGCCTTTTAGTGTGCTAATCCTAAGTGACACCACTGTCTGCGATGCTTGTGGATGAGAAGGCGACGATACTTTGGAGTATTTCCATTTTTAATGTCCTGCTTGGATCAGGTGACAGATCTTCGGTGCTGATGTGGTGACTTGTGAGTGCTGATACTGTAAGCTACTGATCGCTGAAGTGCATTCTCGGTTTTCTCCGAAATTCCAAGAATTTCAAATAAAATGGCCAATACTGGAACTGGGGAATTGGTTCCTGGTAATACAATAGACCAAATGCGACTGAGTAATACATTTTTGTAAATTGTTATTAGTCTAAATGTCCATAAAAAACTTAGGCTTATAAAATCAGCATAACTTTTAAACAAAATCGCTTTAATTACAGTAGAACTTATTTCTTTTGCAGGTGATCCAAACCAACGCAACGACACATACAAATGGACATGTTCCACAGAAAACCTTCCACAATACACGATGCACACGACATCATAAGCCACACCAACATCACAGTCATGGTCGTAAGTCGGAATCCGTTCTTTCCACAGATTCAGACATTCGATTTACGAGGCGAAAAATCGGTGATAGTCAGAAATGCGGTTGCGTCGTCATCACAGGATTTCTAGTCGCTCTGCTTGTAGCCGGGGCGTTTGTATACATTGGCTGTAAGTACAACCATTTTTGCCTATTCAAAAGACCATAATAATAACCGATCTTCTCTTTAGACACATACTTCAGACCTGATCCCCTGCCAGATAGAACGTTCCGAGGTCGATTCAGGGTGGTGAATGACAAGTGGTCTATGGATCTGGCGGATCAGACCTCGATAAGGTTTCAACATAAGTCAAGGGACTACAAAGAAAGGATAAATCTGTTACTACGGAGGTCGGACTTGCGAGAGTCTTTTGAGGGAACTGAAATTCTAGCACTTGATGGGTACGATCAGTGAATATCTGTGTTTTTGACATTTCATCAAGCTTCTGGTTTATTTAGGACCGATGACACAAATGACGTACTCGTTCACTTCAACGTCATCTTTGACCCCTATGTTGGCCTGGTTTCAACTGCGGACCTACTAGCCATCTTTGCCGAAGAGATTACTGCTCAAGATCGTAGGTATTTCGCCAATATGACTGTCGATCCGGAAAGTTTGACCATCAAAGAGGTTACCGGGATGATTGAGGAACCGATAATGTCATCGTCGCCGCTAGGTAAGGACGATGAAATACCTTCCTCGACGACAACCACGCCACGCCCACCAAGACGCTGTGAGCCGCTCAAGTTGAACTATTGCCGGTCAATTGGTTACAATTACACCACCTATCCGAATCTACTAGGACACTCGTCCTACGAGGAGGTGGAAGCCGATGTGATTGCTTTCCGAGAAATGGTAGACGCCGAGTGTTTTCGAGAGGCTTTCGACTTTGTTTGCCGGCTCTTGCAACCGCCCTGTCAGACGCATGGACTGGCCGAACCCTCACCTGGAGTAATGTGTCGCGAATACTGTCAAATGTTTATGAAGGGTTGTGGCAATCGACTTCTGCATAGATTCAAACAATTCTTCGATTGTGAGGTCTTTCCAGAGTCCACTGGAATGCAGTCTTGCCATAATAAGCCGCGATGTTCAGAGGATCTTCAAAGTAATGCACAGAGTCCTAGGTTATGCGATGGTATTGGAGACTGTCCGGATCTATCTGATGAGAGATCTTGTTCATTTTGCCCGCCGAATTCGTTATATTGTGGGCGTGGCAGGGCATGTATAGCAAAGAAGGCTCGATGCGATGGAAAAGCCGATTGTCCGGATGGTTCCGATGAGAAGGATTGTTGTAAGTAGGAGGCTTTGCGATTGCTGAGAAGGTTGAAAATTGACTTCTTTTGTTTTTATGTTTCCTAGTATCTATAGCACCTCTGGCAGCGGATTTGATAAAACCAGAGCCCCTGGTTCCGTTCCAACCGAGATTCCATTCGGAAGGTTTTGCAGTTTTTTCAGAGAAGGGAACTGTTGGAAAATTGTGCGCCGAGGGCTTGGATGGCAGTGAAAAGGATATCGTGCGACAAACTGTGGCAGAGTCTTTGTGCAAGTCGCTTGGCTATGAGTAAGTTTATGGACAGTTTTTGTTTTCAGTAGTATGTAGCGACTAATGCGAATGCTACATGACAGTTAATATAGACCGATATAGGTACCCACTCAAGAGTTTTCGATAAAATGAACATGGTGCTTGGTAAGTAACGCTACAACCACCGAACTATTACACTTGGATATCTCTTGACGTACGTCGAAACGCGTCTTATTTTCATTCACTACTTTGATCTGTCACATTGACGTATTCTTCCCTTCTTTAGATCTGTTCGACTTTTCGATATTCGAAACGACACTGAACGCCTCAAGGACTACGTTCGCGTTCTAGATCCGCATGCTCCAGAGATCTCTTTTATACGGACCACCTGTCAGAGCAAAAGAGTCCTATATGTGAGTTGCGGAGAATTGCAGTGTGGTGTCCAGTCGGTCTTATCACCAAAGCACACATCTCTACCCAAAATGTCATCGCCTGGCGACTGGCCATGGCTTGTGGCCTTATACAGAGAGGACAGTCATGTTTGTGACGGTACTTTGGTAAGCTTTAAAACATACATAACTTAAGCCACAGTAACGATTCCCACGTCCCTTTTATAGGTCTCCCGAGATTGGGTGCTCACAACTGAATCCTGTTTCCAAGGTCAACCACGTGCAACTTGGATGGCAATATTCGGTTCTGTTCGACTTACGTCGAACTCACCATGGACTCAACGTCGACGTGTAATCGGTTTGATCAAGAGTCCAGTCGAGGGATCGACAGCGGCCTTAATTCGCCTCGAGACTTCCGTAGTCTTCTCCGACTTTGTTCGCCCAATTTGTCTGCCCGATGAGTTGGATCGAAAACTCAGACCAGAGTATCAACGACGAGCGTTTACTCCCCAAGCTGAGAAGCTAGAAAGTGATAGGCATAACTTACGTGACACGGCAGCCAAGGCACAGCTTGTACCGCAAGAGACACAACAGTTCTTTGTGGCACCATCGCTGGAAAAACCAATGCTTAGCACAGATGCTTCAGATATGGATAGTATAGAAGCGGCCGCATCACGAATTCCTCGGGCGGAGGCACTAACCCAGTTTGAAAGCTATCCATTACCAGAGAGCGTGCCGCAAATGCAGTACTATGCGGAAAAAGCTCGTTCTTTACGTCCACAACAATTACCAGTGAATTATGTGACAACGACGCGGTCGGCTGAACCGACGACAACATGGACGAACTGTAACACCTTAGGTTGGTCACGTCAGAGGGATCATCTGCAGAGGGTACAACTGAAGATCGGTGATATGGCGGCATGTGAGAATGTCTCCATTGCGACGGTGAATAGCATGTGCACGGAAGCTACATTCCAAAAGCATGATTGCACGGTAAGTACAAAAAAAAAATATTTCTAAGGGAATTTGAAAGGCTTAGGTTTTTATAGTGAGGAAACCTTCTGGAGGGCACAGATTTAGTCACTTTCTAAAGGCTTTATACCCACTAATGTAATTCACAATTACATAGTTTGGATGAGATATCAAAACTAGGTAGGTATGGCTCTGTATAGCTCGTCCTTACAAATACCGTCATGAGCGACATAGGTAAAACATTGTGAGCATTGACCTGAACTTATTGGCTTTTTTCCAGGATCTGTCCGCTGTCGTAGTGCGAAAATTTCAGTGGTGGGAGGTAAGAGCCCAAAAGATCGACTATAGTTATAAAAGTTATAAAAGCAAAAAATAGCAAAAAGGCGCAAACTACCTTTAACCTACGAAAAAAAAAAAAAAAATAGGCGAGGGAGTTTCGACCAATTGCTATTCTTCTATTCTATACCTTTCTAAGTTTAAAAAGCTACAAGTTCCTTTGGCTATAAATGTATTTCAAATTTTATATTTGAGTGGCCTCTACTCCAAAAATGCGTTTTGCCCGGATGTGGTGGGTGGACTCATTTGCCGGCAAGATTATCTGTGAGACCCAGGCGATAACTGTTTCTTGGAAGAATCGCATGCGATTTGCGAAAGAACAAAATACGAACATCTAGAAAAGACAATTTTTGCGAAGTACATATGATATGCAAGTTTACAGGAGTGTTGAAGAAGCTGATTTATATTTTAAAAAGTGAAATGGCACTTTGAACAAAAGTATAAACTCCAAAACTCCTAAATGGATAAAACCAGCAGGACACAGAGGCAATGAAATGACAGTCATACTATAGCCAGAAAATGATCAAAGTGAGTGACTGAGTCAGTCAGCTATGGATTTCGTGATTTTGGAAGTCCTGTATGTTGAGATCGATTAATGCTACAGAGATGGAATTTGGTTAGGTGAACATTTTTGATGATCTTGGTAAATGCTTTAATTTTGAAGTTTTTGGCTCAATTGGTTCCGAAGTTAGAGGAGGTCGAAAACAGCCTGACTTTGTTCCTGTAAAAAGGGTAAGTGCCTTTACTAGAGAACTTGGCTGGGGCACCACCGTGACCTTTGTTGTCTTTCGTCTTTTTGTTAGAAATGCAAATGCACGCTTCTTCTTTGCATCCTACGCTTCTGAGCACTTCCTCCATGTAAGAGATTAGAATAATTCTTCTTATTACCACATTTCGAATGCTTCTAATCTCTAATGTCTTTAACAGTTTTCTATTTAGAGTCATATTTACAGTTTAGTCTTAGCTGTTTGGCCACCTGGCGTTTAGTTAGAAACGTGGCGTTTCGTTTGTAAAATCGACCTAAATCTCGTTCACGAATGCGACTTATGTCATCGGAAAGTTGATTTAATTCAGTGCCAATCAATTTTATTTAAATTTGGCATTTTAATTATGAAAAACTCTTATCTTACTTATTTTATAAAGGAACACTATTTGAAGTTATACAAAAATAAATACACATAGATACTTATCATCTATCTTTGACAAAGTTATCAGTACCTTACCAACATTTACATATTTACAAAATCATTTCCATGATATTAACAGTATTTTTAACACTTGCACATAAATTATTGAGCTCCTCTTTAAATGCGAATCGATTTTTTTGAACAAGTCTTTTTCACGGCGGAAACTTTCGATTTTGAAAGTTCAATTCTAGTCCTCTTGGCTTTTTGTTCTGTTTCTGTTTCCTCGACTAAATCATTCTCCGGCAAAGATGCAATAAAACAATTTTGCCTTGTAACTGCACCAACTTCGTGTTCATCGTCCCTCTGACGTTTGTTAGTAAGTCTGCCAAATGGTTGTCGATCTGGATCTGAGTTCCCCAAAAAGTGGACATAATTCACACGTATGAAGAATATAATTTCCGGATTTGGGAACAGCAGGATAAAGTATTCAAATGTTTCCTTCTCGAACATGTAAGTATTTTCATTGGAGACTTGAATAAAGTCCTTGAAATCGTCCGGAATATCAAAGCGTTCAATGGCTGCATATAGAATAGAATGAGATAACTTTAGTTAATTCGTTAAATTAAAATATGTATAAAAGTAAATCTTACCGATATCTATGATGTCCTCGTACTTGGCGTTTGCTGGATAGGATATGTACTCCAATTGTCCACTGTAGAACATCTTAATAACTTTGGTTTGTTGTCCTTTAACCATTTTTACAATCACCAATTTAGTACAAACTGAATTTAACTCAATTTAAGACGATATCTAACTTCTTGCTCTCTGATGTTCACTGTTCAACGAGTTGATGACGAATGTATCTTAGAAGGGAAGACCGGTTGGTTTTATACTCACAGAAAAGGGAAAACAAAACTGACACTCAAAACAAACTCATTAATGTTCTTCCTTGCCTAGGTAAAATATTTCGAAAACAACAACAGATCTTATTGGTGGTGTCGTGGTGACACCCCTTCGTATTTTGTTTTTATTGTTATATTGCTTACGTCACCGATTAGGTATGTGTTTTTTGTTATATTTGTATCCCTTTTCCTTACTACATAATGTTTAGGTAAGTGTTGCCACTAAAAAAAGTGAATCCGGTCAAATCTGACCGAATGAACGGATTTTTATTTTCTAAAGCCGGTTAAAAAATCCGGTCAAAAGTTAAAATGAGAATTTTTGACCTGAAACCCGGTCAAAAAGAGAAAATACCTATACCTACCTGTACAATTTACGAATTTTTATGTTCACCTGCATTATCGATGTTTAGAAAACGTTTTTATAATATGTGAATCTTGAGTTTGTGAACTTGTTTTTTAATTCGTTTGTTTAGAATTTACTAAAACTAATTTCTCATTTTATATGACATGTTTAAAGTTCTGAATTATACACTTTTAGTGCATGGCCATACACGCCTTCCAATGAACGTCGTGTCCAGCGACACAGGTCGATTTTGAGTGAGTAAAGGAGAAAGGTAGATAGCATAGAAAATCCACTTTCAGAAATAATTCTAGCACGTTCTTTTTCGCACCATTGTGCTTTCGATACAAATCTTCATTTGATATTTGCGTTGATAGAGTGAGGACGTCAAAAACAGGCGTCCGCTTCGGCTTAACTATAGAATTTGTTTATGTTTTCAATTTCACTATTCTTTTACCTGCCAAATTTTATTTTATTGCAATGACGCCTGGTTTTTGTGTGTAGCCAAATCGTTAATGGAAATGAAAGTCTTGGGAAGACGTGTATGGCCAGGCCATGTACTAAGGCCGTGTGTCAATTGGGCTAAATAATTATACTCGGATAATTTTCTGACACTTGAAAAGAGTAGTTCAACAAACTCCAATCTGAGATTTATCGAATTTCACACTTCAATTAATTGAAATTCATTTAAAAAATTAGCCTATAAGATAATTTATTATCCTGCTCCCGGAGCAAAATTCCATGCGTGATGTTGTAGTCCCATTATTCGCATTAAATTGGTTTCTGTTTGAACCACATGGGAGTATGTTCTTAATGTATGGTAAAGTTTTATTTAAAATATAGAAATCTTTCTTTATTTATAGTCAGTAGGGCAAGGCCGGATTTCAAAATTTTCTCCGGTCAGAGTAAACAGATTTCGGTCAGATATGACCGGAATCCGGTCAGAATGGCATCACTGTCAGGTAGTAATGATGATTCGATTGACTCATTTACACAGAGTGCCGCTGCGCCGATCGTAAAATTAACTGTGTGTCTGACTAATGACGTCTTCACTCAATTACTTCAAAATTTGCGTTTGGATGTGTGTGTTTGTATGCTCAGAAGAATTCAACGAACCGACATGCGTGAAACAACTCAAAACGAAAAACTGCACATTCCGGGAGGGTTACAATTTTCATGTTCTATCTTGTCGATTGTATCGACCGTTGGGATGTAGTGTATCTACTGCATTAAGTATCAACTGTTTGAAATGTTAGATACAGAATTTTTGGCGTGCGCCTTTCTTTATATCAGTTGTGTGTGCTGGCGATAGTGTCGATCGAGATGGGGAATCAGTGTTGCCAGAATTTTAAAAATCAAAATGCTAAATAGGATACAAAAAAAATGCTAAAATGTATGAAGCTAAATAAAAAAAATGCTAAACGAAAAAAAATATACTTTTATCAGTCTTTTAAACAAATTTCATACGAATTCTTCTAAGTACAGAAATAATTTAAAAGGCGTAGGACTGTAGGTACCTAATCCATTTTCAATTGTGAAAATTTAAAGGATTTCATAAATCTTTCTATTTTATGAGAAAAAGAGCAATCAGTTTTTATTAAATTATAGAAAAAGAAGTTGTTATATACCTACAAAGAAAATTGAACGAATAAAATGAGATACTTCAGCGTAACGAAAAAATTATTTCAAGTTACGAAAAACACATCACCAGAGGGTAGATATTAGATAGGTAGGATAACAGATTTTATTGAAGAACTGCATAAGCATAAAACTTAAACACCTAGACAAAGCGAACGAGTTTTCCTAGCAAAAAACATGAAGGCGTGTTTTTTCCAACCTACTTTAAATGAACAAAGAGTGACTTTTTTAAAGAAACGAGCCCGTTCCAAAATTTCACGTATTCCTGTTTACCACCAGAACCATATTGTTCTCCAATTCGTATAAACTTTCACTATAATGTTCGCCTGTTTTTATTCGGTTGGGGATAAGCAATTGCCAGCAAGTCCTCCATATAAATTTGCCGCAACGTCAACCATTTCAGACAATACATGACATCGTCTTGAATTCCCAATCCCTAGAGCCTAGATGAGCTCGCTGCAAACGAAATGTTAATCGCCTTGTTAGGTTACTACTAGAGTTGTAAAATACTTAAGTATTCCAGTACTTCAGTCCTCTCAAGTACAAGTACTAGGTACTGGTATTTGTACTTCAGTACTCTGGTACTGGTACTTAAAAAAGGCAAGTACCAGTATTTTTCAAGTACCTCGTCGCAAGTACCAAGTATCGCGTACTTAAGTACCAAAGTACTTGAGCAGTACTTTCAAGTACCAGTACCAGTACCTCAAGTACTTAACCAGTACTTTCAAGTACTTGATCAGTTCCAAGAAGGAGTCACAGGAGACCCCATAAAGTATATATATTCTGAATCAGGATCAAATTCTGAATCGATTTAGCCATGTCCGTCTGTCTGTTGAAATCACGATAGCGTCCAAACGAATCGACGTAGGTGAATGAAATTTTGTGAGAGGACTTCTTCGACCAGGTGTTTAATTATAATTGTATATATAGTCTAGTAAATATTAATATTGAGAGTCTCTATTAGAGTCTAAGTGTTGTAGGGTATATAGTAAACAGTTTTCAGGAACAATAGAACTCGCTTATGTAAATAAATGAATTTATTTATAAAAGGCTACAGAATATATTAATCAACTAGCTGTACCCGCCCGGCTTTGCCCGTGCACAGAAATTGTATTGCTTATAGACCTTAGATAATAATGTTCTTTCGTGAAGTGCGAAAAATGATAATCAATAGATTTTCTGGAATTTTCTTTCTGCGTGAACCTGAAATACAGCAATACGAACAAAAAAAATCATGGAAATCGGCCCAGTGGTTATCGAGTTATAACGTCATCGAGTTTCACCCCATAGAAGATGTTTTTTATATGGGCGTAGCCACGCCCCTTTGTTCAATTTTGACCAATCTTCACAGCAACACTCCTGAACCAATACCTAGGATTGTTTGTAAGTTTCAACTCAATGGATTTGGCGGTTTTCGAGATACATATAAGATTGTGAATGTTTTTTTTGTATGGGCGGTGCCGCACCCCTTTGTCTAATTTTGACCAATCTTCACAGCGACACTCCTGGGCCAACACGTAGGAATATCTGTAAGTTTCAACTCAATCGATTCGGCGGTTTTCGAGATATAAGATTTTGAATGTTTTTGTTGTATGGGCGGTGCCACGCCCCTTTGTCCAATTTTGACCAAATAAAGCCTATTGCACTCCAAAAAGGCCTTACCAATCGAGTTAGTAGTTCTTACGTGATAGTGGAACAAAAAAAATCCACAATTTCATTATACATATAATACTCGTATGTACAGTACATCTACATATATATCACAAGAAAAAGTGTTTTGGATCAGAAATTGGATTAGCTACTTACAGTTTCCGGTCTGCTGATGAAGAAACCCCTTTTCTGATGAAATAATATAGTTTTCCTTTATAAATTGACGTTAATGAACAAACATTTCTCAATAGACTAGAAAATACCTGAAAGTACTGGTTAAGTACTTGAGGTACTGGTACTTGTACTTGGAAGTACTGCTCAAGTACTTTGGTACTTAAGTACGCGATACTTGGTACTTGCGACGAGGTGCTTGAAAAATACTGGTACTTGCCTTTTTAAAGTACCAGTATTCGAGACTGAAGTACAAGTACAAGTCCCGGTACTGGTACTGGTATTGGTACTGGTACTTGAAATTTTACAGCTCTGGTTACTACAAACCTTAAGTTTTGACCACAAAACACGAATACGATACAAATATGTACAAGCGATCAATCCACTTTTCATTCACTTTCATACACTGTCACTGCATTCACATTTCGCATCCCAATACCTCGGAAAATGGTAGAAAAATGAGTACTTATTGCACTACACTTCATCTCAGCATAGGATGGCTTGGGACAAACATTTCAATGAAAAGAAAACACAAAAATTAAGAATGAGAAAAATTTAAGAAAATGCTAAAAAAGCATTTAGCATTTTTCTTTTTTAAAAAAATGCTTTCAAATCTGCTAAAATGCTAGATCTAGCATTAAAAATGCCAGAATGGCATCACTGTGGGGAATCATGATTCTGAAGCGAATTTTTGAAAAGTGAGTCACGCGACATTTTCTTTACAAACATTTTTGAATGGTACCTGTTCGGGCTTAGATCGCCGGCCTTTGTGCGCGAAAGTGTAAACAAAGTATTTAATTATGAATATCAAAACAAGCCAGGGTGAGAATTGAGATGATAATCTTATTTATGACGAAACGGATACTCTGATACCTGGCTTGTGTAATTGAGGACGTGTTTATGCATGTTTTGAGAGATAACGTTTTTTATGATTAAGATACAGATTCTAGTTTGTTAGGTAGGTATATGATTTCCTAAATTTGTAGGTATACGAATGTAGTAATTAAAAAAAGAAGCATAAAAACACAGTATTTGAGACGATTATTACAGGGCGGAGTAAGTAGCTTTACGCTGTAAGGCGTAGGTAATAAATAAAGGGCACTCTATCACTTAAGGCTACCTAACAGATGAAGTCCATTCTGGAGAATAGTCTCGAATTTCTAGCTCCAAAATCAAGATTGTTGCTAAACAAAACACGTATCGAAACCCCATAATTTTCATTTTCGGAAATGAGCGCTCTCCAGTGCAATTAGACACCAACAAAACCAAATACATTCTGAGTGCAATTACAATGTTTGGCAATGTAGCTCTAAACCGTTGAGCTTTAAGAATGTGATAGTAAAATAGTCGGTAGATTGGTCTTTTCAATAATCCCTTTTGTACAAGTCGATCAAAGACAGAAATTGAACCAACTCATTACCAAGACTAGGCTCTAAATCATTTGTGTACAGTTCCACCAATGCCTCTGCTGCAGCGTCTAAATTTGCAGCATCCATCTTCTCTATGTGATTGAGAAATCCAAATCTCGAACGTTCAGCTTCGTATGCGCATGTAATATTTCAGTAAGAGAAACACATAGCTGATCGATCACTGGGATAAAACCGGATACTTTGAATTTCTCTTCTGGTGACAGATTTGCGACTTGTGCTTTCATGTAGTAGAGGTTGCGAGCATGATTTTTTTGTCTGGTGTTTACTCGTCGGAATTTGAAATATTGGGTCCCTGTTTTGTGGAGGCCCGGGCCAATAGCCCTGGCTGCTCTAAATCCGGCCCTGCTTAAAAGCAAAGGAGAAACCACCATCTGCATAAATGGGTCCCAGAAGCAGGTCTCTTCTCAGAAGTACTAAGCCTAGTCTGCTATCTGAATCTATAAAAGAAAACCTCAGTTTACCAAATCGAGGTGACAGTTCTGCAGAATGTGCTCAATCATTTTGCAGAGGAAGAATATTCTTATAGTGCTGGACAACCCTTTGTATGGAAAAGATGAACATGAATAGTCTAGAATTGGACTGTGTACAATAGAACAAAAAATGTGCGGCCCTGAATAAGCCGATGCTTCAGTAAAAGGGTTTGAAGGGATTTTAAAGGCGGGCACTCCAGCGAAACAGAGTTTTCGAAATTCATTGGTTCCATTCATTTCACTTGGCAAAGCAAATGTTCAATATTCTCATTGAAAGTGAAAATATAATAGACCCGCGAAAATGGTATTCAAAATGTCACTGTGTTCTTCTAAGCTGGAAGTTCTAATAATGAACACTTATGTCGTTTTCGGTTGGTCGTCCAGAACCGTCCGGAGGAACTCTCCGCGATTCTAAACTCAAATCCAGAAGCAAATTTCTCTTCTTTTCAGTAGAAGAACTGTCAGTTGAGTGCCAATCGAACGCTTTCAGAAGCGTTCGGATTGCTTCCGGACGATTCTGGACGACCAACCGAAAACACATTAAGTGGGTATAGCAGCATATCCTTGCAACTTGGTATGCCTGCGGACTTTAAATTGAATATAGCAAGAAGATAAAGTTATTGGATGCAGAATGGTTGAGTTATCAGAGAATGCATAATACAAGCCTTAAACAGTTGCTTTACAGTAAACGCAAATAATCGAGGTACTAAAAATAATCCAGGAATTAGAAACAAATTCAGAGAATATCATAGGAGTAACCTTTATACCGATCTTCTCTCGACCCTGTCAAAGTGACTCCTCTAGTTTTTTTTAAAGCGCTCATTGTTATAGTACTGAATACAGGGTTTATATTCTGGTGTTTTACTGTGATGAATATTGTAGCCATATTTACCGCGCTATCATATCTTTATGTCGAGTATTGCCAAGTCGCCCTCCGATCATGCTCCCAAATAACCAGTTACTCTCTAAGTCTTCTGGTCATCCCCAAAGTATTGTCTTTCCCTAATCAGGAGCCTAATTATACCCTCTCCCAAGGATCTTTAGTTCTGTATGTATTCGAAACAATTTTTGGGCTTTTCACAAATTATAATGCAGATTCTAGAAAACAAAATATTTGGCTTCTCTAAACCTGACTTAATTTCTCTTTTTTTCTTTTTCATTTTACAGCAAGAAGAATTCTCTGGTGCTCCAGTGCAATGTACGATACCGGGAACAAGCCAATGGGCATTAGTTGGCATTTCATCATGGCGGATAGCTTGTGGTCCAACCGGAGTAGAGCGACCAAGAATGTACGATAAAATTACATCGAACTCGGCCTGGATTAGAGAAACAATAAATTCTGGATAGTTTTAAGAAAAAACCAAGTCCAGCCCTGTATATTAACAAGCAAAGAGTACTTAGACTATTTGCTAGCAATTTTTTTTTAAATGATTGAGTGTGTGTGTGAAAAATATAGAATTAAATTAATTGATATATAGAAATACTCCAAACTGATTGAGATATTTTTTTTACTGTAATTAAATTATTAAAATAAAGTTAACACTGATTATTATTTGAATGAATGTGCTGCCATTAAAGTGTAATCATTTAGTTAAGTTAACAAAAAATTAAAAAAGAAAATTCCGTCAATTTCTTATTTATATGCATCCAATGTAAAGTTACTTGTAGTATTAAATTGTTTATATTGTTAAATTATTTTAAGTCGTACTTTTTACTGTGTTTTCAACATGAAACTTTATAAATGTAATATAGATATTTTTTTTAAATAAATAAAATTAATATATTAATTTGTGATTTTTTTTTTTAGAATAACTTTGATTTTTATTATTTGTGAATGGTGGTCACAAGCTTTTTTTTTTACTTTGGATGCTTGGTGGACATTATGCGAACTACTTTGGTCTAAATATATCTCGTCGATCCACCATTTCAAGTCACCATTTCGACCAACAAATCCTGTTACGGTTTCATCAGTACGAAGTATTTTAGTAACGTCTTTATTTTGGAATTGGTCCAAAACTGTGTTTTTATCTATTATTACACAATTTTGAAAAGCAACCTACAAGTCACTTTCTAATGCAATTCTAAGAACATCCGGGTAAAAATGTTCCTAAAACTCAATCAATTCAAATTTTCTTTTAGAGTTTTGTGGAAAAATTCGGGTAAGTAGGTACCTAACCATCTTTTTAGAATGTTACTTGTCACAGTTTAAATGGAATATTTAGCAGTTTAAATTTACGAAAATACACAAATTGACTTTAAAATTTCGTCATTCATCAAATCTGTAGAAATTTATTGGATACTTTATTCATTCGTGAATTCAATGACCGTCTAAAGGTACACTATTAGCAAAAGCCCATAATACATTGGCAATTATGTCGCCTTTCGACACCATATCATTTCTGCTCTGATTATGACTTCATAAAAATCAATAAACAAACCAAATTGCTGATTGAGCAATATATTCTTGAAAACTGCAAACTCAAGTGTGACTCAATAATATATTGTTGCATTTGTGCTTATGTATCTACGACCTACTAGCATTATTTCATTAACTGATGAGGTGCTTTTTATTTGTAGGTTGTTAAACATTTTGTACACAATTAATAATTTTCTATGCTTGTATCTTGTATGCATTGTGAAATGAGAATTTTATTGGTGTGAACAAATTCGAATGACACATAATCGTCTCTAATCCTGTAGTCGTTGTTCGCCGACGATAGTCTCGTTGCTAATATCCTCAACTGAAATTGTATATGTCTCGTTGCTGTGACTGAGAGTATTGACAATTGATCCAAAAATCCTCAAAATTACATTAAAAAAATTCACTGCGCGCAGACAGATGACAATTGAGTTAGGTATTGAAAAGGTCAAAAATACTGTCACGGCTTTTAATAAATTCCATTATGGTCATTAGACCATTGGTATTCAGATTCAGGCTTATTAACCGCTAGAGGTGTATCTAGCACATAATATTCAAGATGGTGGAACGTTCTCTAGAGCTTGCTTCCAAATCTTACGAGGAATTCTTTAAACAAAAAACTATATAACATTCCAATTCAAATAGTTTTTAAATCGTATGTATGTACTTAAACGAACATACTTAAATTATTTTACACACATTTTTTCAAAGCAGAGGACGATTGATTTTTTTTTGACATGAGATCAATCAGCTTATCTGGATCCACATTAATATACGAATGAACAGATATCATAGCAAGTGAGCTTAATCTTGCATTCTCCATAACACTTTCATAGTTGAAAAGGTTCTTTCAACACTAGCTGTGGTCACTGGAAGCGTGGCCAAAACCGTATGTGTCTTGTCACATTGTCAAGCAATTTCAAAACGTCATGTCAGTAGAAGGATCACTCGAGGATATTTTTTCGCATTAAAGAATGTACTCAGCTTTCACCAGGAGAACGTCTTCGTTGACCATGAATCTGTCCGTAAGATTTTGTATTAACGAAGCTATACAAAGAATCAGTATAAACAGTAAACACTCTAAAATAGGTTTTAGTAGAAGAGGTTTCCGGATTGAAACGCGTTGTTTGCTTCAATGCAGTTCTTGGAGCTCTTAATTCAACTTCAAATAAATTCTCGGCAAGTTGGGATGCGGACTGAAAAGCCTTTCTGAAAAAATCTTCTGCATTTTCTCTAATGTTCTTATAAGAGAATTCAGAGTTTTTTTTGAGTGGTCGATTGCAGAAGCGATCAGCCCCTCAAGCCCCCCTCCCTTTGGCATCGTGCCTGGCTCCAGCGCAAACAAATATGACATTGGTTTTGTTCACATTTCTTTTCACTCCAAAAATAAATGTATTTCCGGTGAAAAATATATGACTTACGAGTATTTAAGCCTCGACTTTTGTATATTTTTCTATACCTACTGATTTACTGTCATTCGAATTACATTAACAGCTAATTTTTTACCTCCCTTCTCCACAATGCTCAATCCAGAGATAATTTTGCGCCACATTGAAAAATGTCTCTGAATAGGGAAATGTCAGTTTTTTATATGGAGTTTGACATGTTGCTAATCATCTAGCGGGCAATGGCACGCGAGCTTTATAGTATTAATCAAAGTTTGTGTCTTGAAATAAATCTAGATTTGCGAAAATTAAAACCGAGGATGATTTTCCGTGAAAATTGATTTAGATATAAAAAAGATATATGTACCTATTTTTCGCTACAATGAAGATCAAGATGTCTGCCCTATAGCGAGGTATCTTTCGGAATCGGAACGGAAAATTCTCTTTCATACGAATCGGAGGATTTTTGCTTCGAGGTATTATTCCGAACAACTTTTCGGAACATTGTTTGATCAAGTGCGTTGTTGACTGATATTTCTGACTGTTTCATTCGAAGCAAAGTACCTAATTGTTTCTACCTATTTGTTGCTTAAATGTGCGTTTCCAGGGTAAAGCTAATGAAAAAACAAGCACCAAATAGGAAAACTTCGTAGCACGGAACTACATCATGTTTATTAATTTTTCCAAAGACGGATACCTCGATTGTAAATTGACCCTTCCTCCGACGGAGTACCTATGCGTTGCGGAGAATTCTCCATTCCGACGGATACCTCTCTAGGGCCGATTTCTTTGGTCAACTTGACAGATTGCTGTCAAATTTCTTCTTTGGAAGTGGCTAATAATTTCAATTATTTTATCGTTTTATTTTGCTTCCAGTAAATAAATAGTTTCTTCAAATGAAGCAGGTAGGTAAAAGCTGGTGAAAGTTTCTCAGTATCTGCTTAGCGGTCATTTTTATTTTACCGCCAAGTTTTTGAAATTTTTGATTCAAACGTTTCCCTATGTTTAAATTTTTTTCTTGAATGTAGTTAGTACCTACAATACACTGCTACGCCATTAAAAAAAGTTAAAAAACAATTTTGTTGGATGGAATATATTATTTAATAAATAAAGTAATACGTATTAAATATAAAAACAAATAATATATGTAGGTATTTAATGTTAAAAACACAAAGGAACTTTCAAAGTTAAAAAAAAATATTAGTTTTCTTTTATACAAAACTTGAAACTTTTTACTTACGAAACAAAATTAAGTAAGTAGTTCGAAAATAATATCGAAAAAAAAAGAAGATAAATAAATTAATAATTAAAAGAAAATGTTTATATACGAATGAACTTTTTCGAAGAGGTCCTTTTCACGGCGGCTGATGTTCTGAACATGATCCGATCATTTCGTTGTCTCTTCGCTTTTGGTTCTTCTGATCCTGATGACGAGACATTTCCAGGAAATGATCCTATAAAACAATTCTGTCTTGTCACTGGAACTGCTTCGATTTCATCGCTTCTTTGGCGTTTACTATTTAGCTTAGAAAACGGTATTCGGGTATCTCTATCCACTCGTAGGCTATCCAGCAGACCACTGTAGTCCACACGAATGTGGAAGATAATGTCAGGATTTTGTAGCAAAAACACAAATGATTCAAAGGACGCCTTGTCATATATAATATCTCTGGATTCATTGGAGATTTGAATAAAGTCCTTAAAATCGGTGGGAATCGCAAAACGTTCAATGGCTGAGGGAAGAGAGAAAGTAACAGTTACAGTAACAGTTTGAATGAAAATTATTTTAAACTCACCAATCTCAATAACGTTCTCATAATTTGAGTCCTTCGGGCAAAAGATGTACTCGATGTTACCACTGTACATCATCTTGAGCATTCTGGTTTGTTCTTGTGTCATCTTTCGATTTAAAATACAAATTAATTTTCAAAATAATAGTCGGCAGCACTTGCGTTTAGATGTTCACTGTTCAACGAGTTGTTCACGAATGTATCTAGGACACAGAGAAGTGGTTGGTTTTATAATCCATAGGAAAATGATTGACAATCAAAACAAACTAATAAAACATCCTTTGGGATGGTAAACATACAAAACCGTGTTAAAAACAATGTGGGTATATCTACCTACCTGTTCTTTTTTTTCCTCTGTTGTTATTGTTACGTCACCGTTTCCTCCTTATTAAATTTTTATTATGATCCTTTCTTAATTGCACAGCACAGTAGGCACTAGGTAGATCAGAAACACACCTCAATCGTCAGTAAAATTATTCATTAATGAATAGACACCCGGTTCCGTTAAAATACCACAAACGACTCAGACCAGACGCCGCGCCAGTGTTATTTGAGTGCTTGCTCATGTTAATTGAAGCAAATGTAAATGTGATACGAAGCGAATCGGAATGAATGGACGAGATGCGAAATATGGGTGTCTCACTTGACTTGACTATAACTATATTTTCTTGTTCAAACTTGTCGATTGGGTGCGATTGGCTTGTGCAGAAAGCACGTCACTCGACTCGATCAGCTGTTTCTCAGCTAGCAAAGCCGGAGCAAATGGAAAGTGACACTAGTCTGGGAGTGATATTATACCATTGATTTAATATTCAATATTCATTATTATTATGGAGGTAAGTGACCTACAAAATACATACTGCATTCATTGTATGACGTTTGTGTCTATCTACCGATCACTGGGATGGGACCACACTGGGAGTTTGGGTAAAATAAAATCATCCGAATTGAGAATAGGTACCACCTCCCTCACCGTCACCACTTTAGGGGCAGCAACGAAACATATGAGTTTAGTTGTAGGTATATAAGGCGTTGTGTCCAGTCAATATATTGCATAATATTATCTTCGGCTAATTTGTTGACACTATCGTGCTGAAAAACTAATTTTTTAACTGTCAAAAAATTATCAATGCTCCGGATGCGGGAGCAATGAAGCATGATAATAAATTAGGTAGTTATCCAATTGGCAAATTTCTTGACGTTTTATTTAGCTCGGATTTGCTGGAATTTTAAAGAGGAAAGCGTGAAATAAAATATAGATCTCTATTTTACGTCCTAACTGTCAGAAAATTTTCAATTTCCTTCGCTAACATATATCGTTCCCTTTCTGCGTTAAGCACGTATCTACAAAACATTCATTCGTCAGGAATTAAAAAAAAGAATAGCTTCCCTTAATCGAACACAATACACATGTCAAAAATCATGTCAATTTTTGACAGGCTGACATCATATTGACCTCCAGGTTAGTCAAACTGTCAAATTATAAATAATAGAAAGATTTTACTGATACATGCGTTTAATTATTCCTGAAGAATAGATGTTTTGTAGATACGTGCTTAACGCAGAAAGGGGACGATATGTCATTTTTTATTCGACATCTTCACATGAAATTAGTTGGATCACATTTTGCAATAGTGCTATACCTACACCATGGATTATCATAAAGCCAGATTTGTATACTCTCCACAGGAAGAAATACACCTTCCTGTCATTACATTTGTAACGCCAAGAAGGGGTCACCGGAGACCCCATAAAGTATATACAGTGAGCGTCAAAAGTAAGTGAACACCATGCTGTTTTCATTTTCCTTTGGAGTTTGGATAGCATTTCTTTTTAAATACCTGTCAAGTATTTTTGCTGTTGAAATGCGCTATATACCCATAGTTTGGTTATTGTTATTTCGTTATTAAACTTTTTACAGATTGTTGGTTTTTTATACTTGAGGATCGGTGTTCACTCACTTTTGACGCTCAATGTATATATTCTAAATCAGGATCAAATTCTGAATCGATTTAGCCATGTCCGTCGGCGTCTGTCCGTATGTCTGTTGAAAACACGATAGCATCCAAACGAATCGTCCTAGGCGAATGAAATTTTGTGAGTGGTCTTCATTTTACCGTCGTCAGGTTGGTATTGAAAGTGGGGTATGTCGTATGTCGGTCGTCAAGAGTGCGGTCAATGCGTCTACACTGTATCTACATGGCGTGGCAAATACTTTTATGCATAGTGGTGACTGGTGAGTCGTGGGTATCAAAGCATCGATCGGCCAGGCCGATGATAACACTTTTATTTGTTTTTTCTGTTTGTCGTTCCTTGGTTTCTTCAATAAATAGGTATCTATAAATAAATAAATTTTATATACCAAATCAAAATTTGAATTAAATTAGGTACATAATTATGTAATACATTGCCCGCGTTCCATTAACCCGCTAGCTAGATGACTAGCGGCATGCCAAACTCCATACAAAAAAAAAAAAACTGACATTTCACAATATGTGCTAGAGTTCCAGCGCAAATGCTGAAATGTCAGTTTTTTTTTTTATATGGAGTTTGACATGCCACAAGTCATCTAGCGGTCAATGGAACGCGGGCATTTACATGCTTCATTTTAATAAGGGTGCCTATTCACGATCCGGTGCGGTGTAATGTCATGTAAAGTCCAACATTTCCTGTCACTACAAACAACAAATGCCCCTATTGTGTAAAACAACTACAACTACAGTTGAGTTGTCTCTTGGTTTTATGTCATTCAAAATTCGGTATTCTCCTTATTGTCATACACAACCTGGATAGAAAAGTTGTCTGTCAAAACACAACAAAGATGGTGGTCGGTGGTTGTCTGTAAGTTGTTAAGTTAGTTTGGGTTGTGTAAAAGTCGAGTTGAGTTCAAGACAACTATGTTGAGTTGTGTTCTACAATAGGGACAAAAATAAAGGTAGGTACTCACTAAAATTTTGCTGACCCTAAAACATCAGAAACATCAGCAACAAAAAAATACAACAGAGTAAAATTTGCGTTTGTGTTTTTGATAGCTCGCCAATGTCACTTTCGTAAGAGTGTCAGAAAATTATCCAAGGATAATTTATTTATCCCAATTGACACACGGCCTTAATGGAAAAGGCAATTATTTTCTTTAATCGAAAACGCCATTATTCTGTTTGAGTTGAACTTAGTTGAACAATATAGATAATGCGTTCTTATCAAGGACGGCAGAAAAAGACTTTAAATTAATTACAATTACATACAAAACAAGTAATGAGTAAATAGGTCACACAATCTTTTGCGGCATATACAGATTAATTTCACATACAATAATAATAAAAAAAAAATACTGTAAGTTAGGTGACTTTGACAGAAGTGAAACTTCATCAAGCTCGTTTGCTGTTCGTAACTTTTGCATCGCTTATGGATAGCTCATTCATGGCGCGTTATCCTATTTCTATTTCCTACTTCGAATCTGTCGCCGTATCTGCTCTTCCATGTTGTTGACACCTTGGTTGTCACCACCTTCTGTTTCATTTCCCTTTTTTATTTCCAGACCCAACGATCTGTCGCTTTTTCGTTTCATCAAATTGTATAACTACATATAGTCAAACATTTCCTTTGCTTTTAAATAAATATTATGTTTTTAATAGAAAATACAAAAATCAATAGGTATAACAGGACAAGATATATAAGTAAAAATAAATAAATAGGTGGCGCAACAGGCGGTAGACACCCTAGGCCTAGCTTCTCGCATATATATAAGTAATACACGGAAATAAGTTAAAAAAAAACTTTGGCGAAGTATGGTTATGGGTAAATGTAGGTGCCTACTGTCTACTGACTGAAGTACCGCAATATGTGTACAAATGGGTACAAATTGTCAGTGACGTAAACTTTAAGTTGCAACATGCATAATTTTCCAGCCATTTTCTTCCGATTCGTCCTTCCTGTATTGTACTCTGTCAGCAATGCAGTTGGATAACTCTGATTTATAAAAGTCCCATACTGTAGGTATAATTTTCAATGCGGTACTGTAGGGAAAATAACATTTTACATATACCTACGTTGATGACCAATATTAAAACATTAACTACTTACAAAGTTTTTGTTTGAGATAATTCATCTTCACCATTTTCATATGCCCTGAGGAGTTCGTCATGCGCTTCCTTAAGTTCCTTATAGTCTACTGGTTTTCCGCATTCACTAATATGGCTGCGAATTTTGGCAAAAACTGGCTCTTCAGCCCATAGATCAGAGATTTGTTTCGTTGAGAGGTGTGTGGCTTCTCCAAAAAGTCGAATCTGTAAAGAGATAGTTGTGAGTCTTGAAAAAAATATATAGATACTGTAGCATATTTAGGGTTGGAGTATGTACTCCATAGCCTTCACATGACTACTGCCATTAAAATTGAAGGAAGCAAATGTCTAAACTGAACTGTTATACACTTTATTCCATCTTCTCTCATAATGCCTCCTTTCTAACAATGTTTTCCGGCTGCTCAGGGCTGGGTGTGGGAAGAGAAGAAAACGGAATATAGTTAAAGCTGATCTTAAGAGATCATACCACCGCTAGAGAGTAAGAAGACAACGTAATTCACAGAGAGTACCAAAATATTGCGGTTTCCCTCAAAAGTCTACACAACGATCACAGCTGATCATACCGACTATTTGGAGTGATAAGAGCATCTCCATCAAATGCGTATGAGGGATAAGGGATAGCTACCAATAGGGGGGTTTTGTATGCTAGCTGAAATGCATACTGGCTGCTGTTAAGGACTAATGAAAATGATGGGAATGACTGAAAAGTAAGTTTCTAGCAACACATTATGGTTTGATTTAACTAAAAGAATTTATTCCATACAAAAAAAATGTCTCATAGAATATGAGAATCAAAACAAAATGAAACTTGAGTGTATTTTTGCAATTATAAAGTCACTCAGATAAAACAAAAGTATGTATGTGTGTATTTTGGTTTGAGTGCAAATGCCAAATACTAATAAAATTTCTCACTGATATTTATATAAAATTATGAATGAGTAAAAATTGTATGTATGTATGCGAATTATGATTTCAATTAACTTTAGATTTAATATCAAATTTATATTATTAATGTTGCAAAACTATTATTTAATGAAAAATATCGGTTGAATGTATGTATTTGTGTAATAGTGGTTTATGTGTTCTTTTCTTTTAAATAATGTAATTTGTTACCTGTTTATCCATGCGTAGATTTTCGGGACATGTCTCGATGATCTGCTGCTATGATGATGTTGTTTTTGTGTGTATGCGTTATTTGCTTTTTTTGTTTAGGTATTTTAGATTTAAAATTAAGAACCACTATATCACTTTATACAATTAGTTAATTAGATGATTAGACAAATTTACAATTAGGATAATTTTATAAGTATGCATGAAAGTATGAATGAAATTGAATGAAAGGAAAATCTATTATTATATAAGTACTATGTATAATTTATGTATGTGTAATTGTGTAATCATGAATTAGAGTGAGAAACTAGATTAACTTTAAGTATGGTAGATTAAGTGAATTTGTATATGTGTGTATAAGATATGTATATATGTAATACTTTTTTCTTTTACTTTTTCTTTTTAGCTTAGATAATTAGCAATAATTTATTAATTAAACCATGCACTTTTAACTTTAACTTTAGATTTAACTCTTATATATATAAGCACATGTGCGAACACTTTTTGATGGAGCGGAGACTTCAATTAAGCGCGATTTCGGGTGTCTGCCAGCATGGGGTCTTGAGGTGGATTACCGACTTTTTGCTGCTTTTTTTCGGGAGCAATTGGCGTGGTTGGTTTGAAGACGCGTGCCGATCAACTGATCAAATTGATTGTGGTGCTGCTTTTCTTGACTATGTGCTTGCGTATGTGTCTGTGCACATATATGCAAAGCGCATGGGGTCTGATGGGGTGACCAGGTGAGGAGCAAGCAACGCACAATTTTCTTGCAGAAACAACGCGAATCTTCGATTACTCCCTCCTAGGCTATCAAATTCCGCTCCTAATGAAACATTTCATTTTCTTAGTTATCAAACTTATATTTTTAGGACGTGAAAACTCTTACCTCTTCAAAACAGGTTTACTATTTTAATTTTTATAAAATTAAGCACTTAATAATAGCGTTTTAAGTAAGCTACAAACTTACAATAGGTACTTTTGATTTCTTGGGACTTGGTATATAAAATATATTATATGCCCAAGTTATAGTATTAACTATGGACTTATTGGCTCGAGGTTTAAAGTGCAAAAGAAAGTTTTGGCGGAAATTTACACGCATATACTCAAATTTCGAATGGGTGGATTTTCGAAAATCCTTCATGAGCACGCCATCTAGACGTGAAATGCTTTCGCGATGTTGTGGTCGGTTCACATACTTTAGGGTAACTTGTGCAAGTTCATGCTTGAAATATTTTTATGCACCTAACTAATACTACAAAGCAAACAGGACGACTACTTTAGTCAGGCGTCATGCTTGAAGAAACAATCTTATCGCTACAAACAGAAAAGCAAACGTGGGGCAGACTCACACCCTGAGTGTCTCATGCCACAATCATATAGCCGGGCATTGATCCATTCTACGCAATGATATCTTTAGCATGAGCTCGACAAACAAATTTCCCATCAAAATTTTCAAGGTCGTATAAACAATTTCCTACTTTTCTTCTCACCCTGTATTTTTTAAATTTAGGTGCTAGTTTGGCATTGTATTTATTTGGAGCACTACTTTTAACAAAATTGCGTCTGTACACAGTCTGTCCAACAGTGAAATCTACAGGCTTAGAGCGTAAGTTATATCCCTTTGCATGTTTTAGTTGAGCTAGTTTAAGACACTCATATGCTTTTTCTCGGATTTTAATAAGGTGATCATGTCTTCCACAAACTTCTGGAGAGTCACCAGACAATGCCTCAAATTCTCTCAACAGTGCATAATTCGATCCATGGTTAATCATGTGGAATCCAAACAAAAGGTAGAACGGGCTGAATCCTGTGGATTCATGAACTACGTTTCGAAGGGCACATGCTATAGATCCAAGATGAGAATCCCATTCTCGATGATCCTTTTCTATGTACAGTCGCACAGCTGTGAAAATAGTTCGATTGGATCTCTCAGCGGCATTAGCTTGTGGCGAGTATGTACCTGTGCATACTTGTCGTATTCCGTTTTGCGAAAGAAAACTCTTGAATTCGTTGGACACAAACTGTGAACCGTTATCGGACACTATCTTCTCTGGTGTACCAAACAAATTGAAAACATCCTCAACCAATGTCTGAATTGCTAATTTCGATGTTGCGCTGCGTAACGGTTTCACCACTAAATACTTCGAGAAATTGTCAAGTACTACAAGTGCTTGAGTATTGCCCTTTTTAGATCGCGGAAAGGGTCCCACAAAATCTATGTGAATCTCTTGCCAAGGTCGCAGAGGCGGTTCCCTAGGCTGCATGGGTGGTCGCATGACTACGTTTGGAATTTTACACACCTTACATCTATCACAAGAATTAACAAAACTCGTTACGTCAATAATCATTTTAGGCCAATAATAAAGACGTTTCAACTTATACATCAGCTTTGTAACACCAGGATGAGCACAATTGGGTGGTTCGTGCTCGCGCTTGATTACATCCAGACGCTTATGCTTTGGCAACCACAAACGCCAACATTCAGACTCATTTGAAACATTAGCATCACGAAATTTGACACGCTTGAATATTTTGTCGTTATGGACTTTCAAATCGGGGTACTGATTAGGTGATCTCTCGATAGATCTCATCATGTTAGAATATTGTTCATCACTGCTAAAATCAGAATCCGCAAAGTTTGAACCACTCTCAACGATTTCTTCAATCATCGCACGGGATAATGCATCAGCAACTATGTTATCTTTACCTTTTCTGTGGATAATTTCGAAGTCAAAAGGTTGTAGTTTCAAAGACCAACGTGCCAATCGACCGTTAAGGTCTTTTTGCGACATCAGCCACTTTAGACTGGCATGATCAGTGACAACGACAAACCGAGTACCTTCTATGTACGCTCGAAACTTTTGGATGCTGAGCACAGCAGCTAAGCATTCTAGCTCAGTAATACTGTAGTTTCTCTGCGCAGCATTAAGTTTCTTGGACATAAAAGCTACTGGTCTATCGTTCCCACTGTCATCCACCTGAACCAATGCACCTCCAACACCAGTTGCTGATGCATCGCAATGAATCTGAAACGGACGTTCAAAATCTGGCGCAGCTAAAATCGGAGCCGTGGTGAGAATTGTTTTGAGTTTCTGAAAAGCATCTAACGATTCCTTTGACCACTCCCTCGAGAATGCATTTTTACCTGTCAGTGAAGTTAGTGGGGCAGCTACGGCAGCGAAATTTGGCACCATCCTCATGTACCACTGGCACATACCAAGAAAACGCCTTAGTTGCCTAATTGTCTTTGGTTGAGGAAACTCTGCAATAGCTGAAACCTTTTTAGGATCTGGTTTTAATCCATCCACTCCCACGATATACCCAAGGTAGCGAATCTCGCGCTGACAGAATTTGCTCTTCTCGAGGTTGATCGTAAGATTTGCTTTTTTCAGATAAGAAGCTACTTTTCTCAGCAGACTCATATGTTCATCAAAAGTTTCTGATATGATTAAGAGATCGTCGACATAGGTGAAAACATCTTCATGCAGTTCGTATGGAATCACATTGTCAATTAACTTGCACATAGATTGTGTAGCATTTTTCAACCCAAAAGGCATGACTTTAAATTGAAACAATCCACGTCCAGGAACTGGAAAAGCTGTTTTCTCCTTTGCCGACGAACTCAGCGGAATCTGCCAAAAACTGTCTTTAAGGTCTAGTGACGAAATGAATTTGGCTTTCTTTAATCTTGCTAAGATACCATCGATGATTGGCAGCGGATATGCATCTTTGAGAGTGTGCTCGTTCACCTTGCGCGCATCCAGACAAAGTCGCGTTTTGCCATTTGATTTTTTGACGATGACAACAGGAGATGACCAGCTACTCTCACTCTTCTCAATCACATCAAGTTCAAGCATTCTGTCGATCTCATCGTATAGCAATTTTTGCATGGGCGGCGAAATCGCGAAATGGCGCTGCTTAATGGGTTTTGCCCCTCCCACATCGATGTCATGCTCAATTATTGATGTCCTGCCTAACCCTAACTTCTCAAAAGAAGGAATCTCTTCAATGACCTTATCAAGAGTCTGCTGCTGTTCTACCGATAGAAAATGGATTTTGTCGTTTGGATTACGGGTGGATATTTCTTCCAAAATTAGTGGTTGTAATCCAAACGCATGCCAAAAATCAATGCCGAGTGTCACTAGCCTTTTAAGTGATGGAGAAATATAAAATTTTATTGTTCTTTCAATTTTATTAAATGTTACGGGAACGTAAACATATCCTATCACATGATGAGGTGATCCATCGGCAGTACACAAATTAGAATTTAAAGATAGGTGAGGAATTTGAAGTTCACGAAGAAGCTCCAAACCTCCTTCTCCTAAAACGGAAATTGTAGCCCCGCTATCCAATAAACCGGATAACGATTTTCGTTTGATTTGTATACTAGCCAAAGGACGACCACTTACATCAGTTAATAGCGTCGCTTGTTTTACTTTATTAGAGATTTGCTTACGATTCTTGAAATAAATTATTGATCTGTTTGAGTTGCGCCTGTGCGCATTTGAGTGCAATTGAGTTTCTGAAGAACACGGGTTTGATTTTGGTTTTGGGGATATAATGGACCTGCACTCGGATGTCTCACTCCCCGCTCCCCGCGGACATCCGATTGGCGGTTTAACTTATTGCACCTGAAACAGTTAGGCTTGGTCACATTCTTCGCACCACATGAGTAACAAAACAAGTTGCGCTGCTGCTTTGGACAATCAATAAAGTTATGTCCAATGTCTTGGCAATTCCAGCAAATGATAAAATTATTTTCTTCAACTTGGAATGAACTCCCAACATAACCATCTTGGTTGCCATGATAATCATCTGGTTGCTCATAAAAGTGGACCTGTTCGCTAGAAGGTAACGAGTATGAGAATTCGTTGACTTGCCTTCTTCTTGCAATGATTTGGTCATCTAATGACTCCCCTATGTCACTTAAACCTTTCTCTATTAGCATACACTTTTCTTTCAGGTCGTCGACAGAAACTATGTGCTCAAGTATGAGACGCTTACGCAGTGCCGGATGCATATTACTTTTCAAAATGCTAACCTTTTCTGCCTCCGAATATGGAATCCTTAACATAGAATCCATAGACTCAATGGCTAATTTGAATTCTGCGAATGTCTCTCTATGTTTCTGCCTACGGTTCTCAATTTGTCGCCTGATTTCTTGATCAGTCGTATATGTTTGGAATTCTGTAACGAAAGATCTACGGAAATGTTGCCAAGTTGGATTCCTATTTCTTTGAACGAAAATCCAGAACCAAACATTTGCATTTCCCGACAACAACAAGTGCATCGAGAGACAAAGTTGATCTAAAATGATACCTTCACTTCTGGCCAAAATTTCCACACGCGTTATAAACTGTTCGACAGTGAGAGGACTAGTGGAACCATCATAGCGTAGTTTCCAATTACTGACATTTCGCAGTCTGCTTGAAGAATCTACCGGATAGCTACTGACTTGAGGAAAAGGTTCGGCTATATTGACACGTGAATTCGACTCATTAGGGTGGTGAAATTGAGCAGCAGTAACGTAAGCGGTATTGAAATTCATTTGATTTCCCAAACCTACATCGTCTGGTAGTGCCTTACTAATACCACTCATAACGAAACTCTTATTATTTTGTTTTTGTTGTTGCCTTCCACTGGCAAGTTCCCCATTCACCTGATGATGCGAATTAAACAAATTCCCTCTAAACTTACCCCTACCTGCAACGGATTTTGAAATTGTACCTGTATTAGTTTGACCAAAATTGTTTGGAACAGATGGTAAAGAAAGATTTGACGAATAACCAGCTGTAGTTTTCTTAACACACGCAGGTGTAATTAACTTATTCTGGGTCACAATTGGCATCTCCAAAGGTTGTTGGATTTCTCTTTGCCCCAATTCAATATTAGGAAGAGGAGAGCTAGGACCAGCACCGCGATTTGCAATCAGCAAGTTGTCAACTAAATTGCTTAGCTTTGTCTCCAAGGACTCAATGGTTAATTTAAAATTTGGTTCTCTTAGAGCCAAAAGATTAAGGCGATTTCTTAAGTGAATAGCTTTTGCTATTGCCTTTTGATCTCTTCCTTGATCTACTGATCTAACACATTCTGTGACCATTGCTTCCAAACCAGAAAACTTTTCCTGACATGCCTCCATTTCAAGATTTGGGCTTAAAACTGTCATCGGCTTAAATTCTCGTTCACCTTGCTGTTCCTCCATAGATATTCTCTTCAATTCTGACGCTAACTGCCTAAGACTACCCTTTAGATCTAAACCTCTCAACTGACACTCATACCTAACTTCATCTGCATCTAAGAATGCAAAATCTAAATTCTCCATTTTCAAAAAGTGTATATGTATTTATAAATAAAAAAAAAAAACAAAAAAAATGTGTGCAATAAAAAAACAAAAAGTGCAAAAAAAATGTAAATAAAAAAAATCAAATTGTCACTGTACAAGAACAGTAATATAATTTGGCTCGATTGATTTGTTGTTTTATCATTCATTAAGGTTCAGTCATTCTCACCTATCCCATCAACCACTTAACTAAAAAACAGCTGTGTAAAATCACATTACCTATGCCCCTACATATAGCACCAGCAATATAGTGATACCATGCAATTCGATTCGAAGTATGTAGATCCCAGAAATGCTCTTGGACACTAAGTGAAAAGGAGCTTTATGAAAAAAATTATCCATATAGCCTTCTAATTTTCACATAGTCTAGTATATTGTTAGGAATGTCAAAAAGATTTCATAAACATCTTGCAACATATCTTACTAACAATATTACCTGCTACTATAAGGAAAGCAAAGAGAAGAACCAAAACGCTTCCTCTGCCAATCTGACTTATAGAGTACCTATCAATAAAAATAATCCAAGTAAACTTCTTCAAGAACTGAAACTTCTCATCACTGAAATTGCATTTGGTGTTAAACTCTGTATGATAATAGTGACATCATTGTCAAACAAATTAGTTGCTTCTACATAAAAATATAATTGGGTTTGGGCCGGAATGACCCGTCCGTAATTTTGGGCGCCATAATAGCTGTAGCATATTTAGGGTTGGAGTATGTACTCCATAGCCTTCACATGACTACTGCCATTAAAATTGAAGGAAGCAAATGTCTAAACTGAACTGTTATACACTTTATTCCATCTTCTCTCATAATGCCTCCTTTCTAACAATGTTTTCCGGCTGCTCAGGGCTGGGTGTGGGAAGAGAAGAAAACGGAATATAGTTAAAGCTGATCTTAAGAGATCATACCACCGCTAGAGAGTAAGAAGACAACGTAATTCACAGAGAGTACCAAAATATTGCGGTTTCCCTCAAAAGTCTACACAACGATCACAGCTGATCATACCGACTATTTGGAGTGATAAGAGCATCTCCATCAAATGCGTATGAGGGATAAGGGATAGCTACCAATAGGGGGGTTTTGTATGCTAGCTGAAATGCATACTGGCTGCTGTTAAGGACTAATGAAAATGATGGGAATGACTGAAAAGTAAGTTTCTAGCAACACATTATGGTTTGATTTAACTAAAAGAATTTATTCCATACAAAAAAAATGTCTCATAGAATATGAGAATCAAAACAAAATGAAACTTGAGTGTATTTTTGCAATTATAAAGTCACTCAGATAAAACAAAAGTATGTATGTGTGTATTTTGGTTTGAGTGCAAATGCCAAATACTAATAAAATTTCTCACTGATATTTATATAAAATTATGAATGAGTAAAAATTGTATGTATGTATGCGAATTATGATTTCAATTAACTTTAGATTTAATATCAAATTTATATTATTAATGTTGCAAAACTATTATTTAATGAAAAATATCGGTTGAATGTATGTATTTGTGTAATAGTGGTTTATGTGTTCTTTTCTTTTAAATAATGTAATTTGTTACCTGTTTATCCATGCGTAGATTTTCGGGACATGTCTCGATGATCTGCTGCTATGATGATGTTGTTTTTGTGTGTATGCGTTATTTGCTTTTTTTGTTTAGGTATTTTAGATTTAAAATTAAGAACCACTATATCACTTTATACAATTAGTTAATTAGATGATTAGACAAATTTACAATTAGGATAATTTTATAAGTATGCATGAAAGTATGAATGAAATTGAATGAAAGGAAAATCTATTATTATATAAGTACTATGTATAATTTATGTATGTGTAATTGTGTAATCATGAATTAGAGTGAGAAACTAGATTAACTTTAAGTATGGTAGATTAAGTGAATTTGTATATGTGTGTATAAGATATGTATATATGTAATACTTTTTTCTTTTACTTTTTCTTTTTAGCTTAGATAATTAGCAATAATTTATTAATTAAACCATGCACTTTTAACTTTAACTTTAGATTTAACTCTTATATATATAAGCACATGTGCGAACACTTTTTGATGGAGCGGAGACTTCAATTAAGCGCGATTTCGGGTGTCTGCCAGCATGGGGTCTTGAGGTGGATTACCGACTTTTTGCTGCTTTTTTTCGGGAGCAATTGGCGTGGTTGGTTTGAAGACGCGTGCCGATCAACTGATCAAATTGATTGTGGTGCTGCTTTTCTTGACTATGTGCTTGCGTATGTGTCTGTGCACATATATGCAAAGCGCATGGGGTCTGATGGGGTGACCAGGTGAGGAGCAAGCAACGCACAATTTTCTTGCAGAAACAACGCGAATCTTCGATTACTCCCTCCTAGGCTATCAAATTCCGCTCCTAATGAAACATTTCATTTTCTTAGTTATCAAACTTATATTTTTAGGACGTGAAAACTCTTACCTCTTCAAAACAGGTTTACTATTTTAATTTTTATAAAATTAAGCACTTAATAATAGCGTTTTAAGTAAGCTACAAACTTACAATAGGTACTTTTGATTTCTTGGGACTTGGTATATAAAATATATTATATGCCCAAGTTATAGTATTAACTATGGACTTATTGGCTCGAGGTTTAAAGTGCAAAAGAAAGTTTTGGCGGAAATTTACACGCATATACTCAAATTTCGAATGGGTGGATTTTCGAAAATCCTTCATGAGCACGCCATCTAGACGTGAAATGCTTTCGCGATGTTGTGGTCGGTTCACATACTTTAGGGTAACTTGTGCAAGTTCATGCTTGAAATATTTTTATGCACCTAACTAATACTACAATACTCGCATCCACAAATTATAAAATTGGACCTAACTACAGCATATTCACAATTTTCTTGTATCTACAGTCAATTATTTCACAACTCACCTGCCATATCGATTCAACGCCCTTACTCTCAAGTGTTCCCAAAAAGAACGTTACCGAAACTTTCGGATTCTCTATTATATTCAAATACTTGCGAGTATTTTTCTCTGTGACAAAAGTGACATGATTATCGGTTAGACCACGATAGACAACAGTTCGACCCAGGGCGCCAAATTCACTGCAGAGATTTATTTTTAAATTGCAGAATTTACACAGTTTAGTTTACAATTACCTATCGAGTGTTGCGATATTCATTGATACAAATTTTGAATCCGGATTTCGATTTTTCTGAAGTTCCAAAAGATCTTGAAACAATTTAACAGGATCTTCAGGTGGATCATCGATGTAGGCGAGTTTCGATACTGGCTTAAAAATCAGTTCAAATGCAAATGTAAATATTAACACGTTCTAGATATTTTTTTCTCACCTCCATGTTGGTGCAAAACTCAACTGAGATTGAGACCAGTAATAGTGCTAACAGAAATGAATGCATAAAAATAAATTAAATTCAATTTGAAGATAGACTGATGTCGTCGCGTCGGTTGAAAATGATGATAGCTACTGAATTTCAAGTGAAATAAAAATCAGCTTCAACGTATTCAAATAACGATAACCGTCACAATCTGGGACGTGTGGTTTTTCATCGTTTATTTTGTTTATTTTTAGAGCTCTGCGGTTATTTAACATATACCTACCATTGTTTACCATGAAGAGATTGAAGAGATCAATTTAAACAAGTTATCGTTATTTATGTCTGTGAACTCTCGTACTATTTGTAGGTATATGGGAAAGTCTCTTTAATATGGACACAATTCTGGAACGGATAACCAGTTTGATAAAGTACCAGTCATGATGAGCTTTGATCTTGGAGTAAACAGTCATCAACTACAAAACATGTTTCGAAGCATAATATATTGAAATATTGACAATACCTCTGACAATGTTATAATATGCTAGAACTTTTGATGATGATAGGCATTATCATCATGTTTTATTTAAATGTTTTCTAAGTAAAACAAATTGACTAAGGCTGTGGATGTCGTATGTTAAACGTAAAAATCTTACATGCCTCAGTGGACGCAATGGAGAGTAATATACTGGATTAAAATGTTTTTGTTTTTTTTAAATGCAGATAATTGTCAAGCAAATATGTCGCAATTTCGAATTACAGAAACAAGCACCGTGAACACGAACACGTCTACTCAACGTAAGATTTGAGTCCTATACAAATTTAGTTTCGCTCGGGCTGCGTACTTATCTTTAATTCCAATACCAAATTGAAGCGAAACTTTTAGCTCCAGCAGCTAAAAAAATTAAATTTTCAATTCCTACTGTACTTATCTACAGCATATATCTGTTAAAATTTAGCACGCCCATTAATGGTTTGGGACTCTAGCTAAATTTTGACATAGGTATAGAGGTTTCGAGAGCCGCTAAAATTTGAAAAATTGCTCGAGCTGCATACTTAGCTTGACTTTGATTCTATAAAACCAGCGCACAGCTACCAAAGTACCGAATACTAAACGATTTCGTGAATGACACAATGAGCGCCACTGTGTCGCGTATTCGATAAAATCGATGCGAGATTTCTCGAATTGCAGTGAGAAGTTCGGTCTGTATACGGAAAAAAATTTAACAAATAGCGGATTTTACCGCATGGGGTCTGTGTGAACAAATTGATAGAATACTAATCGCAACTGTTCTATTCGATAAAATCTCGTATAAGTTATACGAATAAAATATCGTTGTCTGAACATAGCCTTAAGCACCGTTGCTTTATTCTCAAACCGTACTCGGTCGCGATAGACATCTGAATTTGCTCTATTTTCGAACTGTGTGCGGTCTGCGCTTCGAAAATGCAGCTACCACCGCGCGTCGTTCGCATTTGATAAACAAAGGGAAACAAAGACCAATTTGACAACCAAGTCAATAAAGTGAAAACACTGGACGTATAAATGCACCATAAGTGCCCAAAAGAGAATTAAGAAGTATCGTGAGTGAAAACTCTCGGTGCGTGTAAAATGGGTCCTAGCTAAATTTTTGTGGATAAATTTGTATACAGTCCGAAAAGAATGTTTTCAAAATAAAGCCGGAAGCACGATTTTTTATGCTTAGATATTTGCATCCATTTTTAATGCGAGCTGAACTGAATTCCTTTTTTTATTTATCTATCAAAATCGCGGATTTATTAGCTACGTCATTTAAAAAACAGTGATTCGATTCCTGTACAGTTCGATAAGAATGCTGATAAAATTAAGCTCTTAAAGGTCCATTCACATGAGAGCGACCAACTATCTACGAATGAACGAATATTCTCCAGTTTTGACAGTTCGTTCACATGAACACTTTTTTAGGTCGCTGCAGTTCACGAATTCAGCCATCAGTTTCTACCCGCAATGTCTAGTTTGAGTTTAAGTTCGTACGAATTATTTCATCATCGTTCGTTCGCTCTCATGTGAATGGTTTTTAAGTTCATAATGCTCGTCTCAGAAAGCTATTAAAGAGTGTTTCTAAGCTTCTAAAAATACAAATTGGACAGTCACCGTTTTATTATTCGCAATTCGCTAACACATAATAATGGCTGATGTATTTTTCCACAAATGGGCAACCGCACAATTTTTTTTTTTGTTTATACGACCTACTTCAATAGTTAAAAGTCGTTTTTTCCGTTTATTTATTTTGGTACAATAATATACATACATGTAGATGAATGGAAGCCACACATATTAACCGTCATACTTATATATAATTGTGTGTCTCTTTGGTATTTATTGAAAATGCAAAAGCCAACAAAACAAGCATTTCGATTTTGTGTAGTGAAACTTCATGCACTCATAATATTTTGAACGACCAACCGTGTAATAAAAACGAATTACAAAATTTTCACACCTAGATGCCAGCACACATCGCATAGTTCCAACTGTCAGGGGTGTGCATGTGCACTTTCTCGCTCTCTACACACATCAAGTGTTTGACAGTTGACGTTAGTGGCAGTGTGCGAGAGTAAAAAAAAACCATCGTCCCGGGACGAAAAACAAAAATTTTCCGAACAAGATTTTATGGAAAATTTTACCCTTTTCGAAACATGTAATCGCGAATTAAGTTACATTAGCCCAGAGACAGCTTAATAACCAAAAGAACGACTTAACGAATACGCATCATGGCATCGATTTTGGACATGAGAACAAATGTGAACCCCAGCACTTTCGATTACTGGTCGCAAGAAATTACCAATTTTTTCACACCACTAAAGTACTTACTGGCAAATACAAGATTCGAAGTGTTCCTGAAGGATGTGAACGTAAATTATCTCGTGAATACAGTGTTTTGGATTTTTCTAATGTTCACATTGGGTTTCTATGGATTTTACCGTTTATTTCACGTAAGTTTTCGTATACGCGGCAATTTAAAGAATTTTTCTTCCCTCGTAGAATTTTTCTATTTTTATTTGTTTTTCTTTGGCGCCCGGTTATGTGTGAGTTTGGGGAGATCGAACTATATGTGTGTGTGTTTTTAGAGAGAAATGTGTCAAAAACAGCTGTCTTTTGTTATCAGCGAGGGAGTGATTTTAATGGTTCTTGTGGCGGACTGTAGGTGGCTGTTGTGTAGGTAGTTGGAACGAATGGTTTATGGCATGGATGAAACCGGAAATGCTTAATTAAACGTTACTGATTCGAATTTGAACTTTCGGATTCTATTCTGTTTTGAATGGGGCATATGTATTTGATTTCAAATAAACCCTTTTGTTATGAGCATATCTATCAATACGTTTCTCTTTTCAGGTCTTTTTCAAATCACCCAATGTAAAGTTCTACAAGCGTAAGCAATTCGCTCGCTCCATTTGGAACATCGCCTTCTATGCAGCATCCACAATATTTCTGTATTACTACAACGAATATATGATCTCACCTCAGTTGGTCAGAAACGCTGGCCGGCTTTTCCCCACCTATGAAAACACAATTTTCTACAAATCTCAGTCGTGTGAGAAATTTCAACTCTACTCTCTGTTTATCATAACGTTCTACCTCCACGGCGCAATGTTGGATACCAAGGAATGCGATTTTTCCGAAGCTGCATCAAAGACTCTATACGCGATGGCTTTGACCGCAATCAACGGATACAAGTAAGAAAACAGTCTTTCTGGTATCGTAGTTTCACTAGTGTTCTTTAGATTTGAGAACTATTTCGTTGGATTGAACCTGAATTTGGGTGTTTACAACATCATAACCGAGTGTTTGTTCCTCATGGCTTTGCAAAACTCGCATCGAAATCGCTTGGTATATCAGGTTTTCCTCGGGTTGAGGATCGCTTCATGGTAAGGCAAGTGTCCCCTAATTGAGAGCGATTAAGAATTTTCTCTTGCAGGTCTCATGTCTTTATTAGTTTGCTGCCTTTCAAGTATCTCGTCCCAACGCTGTTCGCCAAGAATTTCAAAATCCTCTTAAACATAGTCATATGGCTGTGGTACGGCCTATCCATATGGAACTCACCTGTGTTGCAGTATTTCTACCACCAAATCTATCACAATTCACCGCTCGACTGCTCAGGCGAAGGGTCTGCTGCCAGGTAAGTACATAGTTCGATTGGGTGTGTCGACAAATTTCTCATAAATCCACCTTATTTTCAGGTGCATTCTGTTGAAAGACTCCAGCGAGCATCGACACTTCAAGGCACTGAAGAAAGCCTACTACGAGGTGAAATTGGCGCATGAAAAGCTGACAGCATCAGCAGCTGCTGCAACCACCTCAGAAAGTTCGTCCGCGAAAACCTTTCAAGCTATCAAATGTGAGTTGTGGCATCCTATATCTTGTGGTTTAATGATATTTTTCGTTCATCTAGGTATCATGACGCTCAAACGCAAGCTTAAACGGATTCGTGAAGGACGCGGCGAGACTACCTATGACACCGAGGAGGACCTGACTCCCGATTCATCCGCCGAAACTGAATAAAGAAGAAACACCACGACACGAAACAGCTCAACTAGGCTACATGACTTATTATCTCTACTCTTTCCAATTAATAAGAAAAGAAAAATACTACATGATTACCTTGTGATATACTGGGGACGAATTACGTTTTACTACACTCGGTCTTTTCTTTTGTTCGATTGCTCTCCCACTTAAGACTTTATTTTGTTGTTGTTCGGACCGACAAGTCTGAATCTCAATGTTTTGATTCCTAACTTACCACTTAATAGATAGTCCTAAGATATAAACCTATTTCCTAGCACCATAAAAGACAGTTATTGTGTTGATGACCTCTGTATTCCTTTGATAAACATTTTTTCGAATTTTTCTGATTGTGTGCGTTCCTTTGAATATTGTTTGTTAGTTTTTATTACATTTTAGTGTGAAGTTTATTGTATAGCTATGGATTTAAATAAATATACACATGCAAGATATTATTGTTGAACATTCACTTGGTTGTTGTTATTGTTGTTGTTGTTGTAGCTTCATTCGTGACTTGTCAGTCTGATTCTCACTCTCAGTCCGAGACATTTTACCACATCAGTTGTTGTTCTTCCAGATAGGTTAATTTATGTGGTTGGACAAGGGGCAGTTAAAGAGGTGTTAGTCGACATTCCGGGGTCTAATAATAGTTTTTAGTGTCCAGGCTAACTTTTACGAAGTCACAATGGCGAACATTTCCATACAAAATGTTCCAATGTGACGTTGAAAATATTTAAGTTGAAGATTAAAAATGATTATTGGTAAGGCCCTTTGTGTTTATGTTTTAATGCTCTTTCGCAGCAACTGAATGGGTCTCAGCATTCAGAAGGATGATGTGCAGCAGATTAATTCTTAATGCACTGGATTGAATAAACGGTGTCGTCAGTAGTCAAGGTGACAGTACAGACCTTACATGCACCACTCTATCATATTTGAAGCTAAGGTAAGTGAAGTTTTTGTCGGTACTAGCTACCCAACACTAAACGAAAAACCAACCATGACCCTTGGATAATGATGGCCTTTTACGGTGTTCATTAAAGACGTTTTCGGGGAGTTTTTGGGACGATTATTGGGACGTTTTCGGTACGTTTTTTGTGGCGGCCATAACTACATCCAGAAAGCACTATAGGATCGCACGGACTGAGGCGTTTTTCGGGTCGTTTTCGGTTCGTTTTTTTGGGCATATTTCGGCGGCCATAACTACATCCAGAAAGCACTATAGGATCGCACAGACTGAGGCGTTTTTCGGGACGTTTTCGGTTCGTTTTTTGGGACAAATTTCTGCGAATATAGCTGCACAAAGGAAGTACTATAGGACGGACTGGGGCATTTTTCAGAGTTTTTGAGGCGTTTTTTTAGGGCGTTTATTGGGTTGTTTTCGATTCGTTTTTTGGACCATATTTTGGGGCACATAACTGCATCCAGAAGGGACTATAGGATCGCATGGACTGGGCGTTTTATGGTGATCTTAAAGACGGCTTTTTAGAGCGTTTATTGCGTTTTTTTCGGATCGTTTTTTGGGACATAATTTCGGGGGACATATCTGCTAGCAGAAATTACTATAGGATCGTACGGACTGGGCGTTTTTTTTGGTGTTTTTGAAAGATTTAGCACCGAAAGTAAAAAGTATTGAGGCGTTTTTGGGCGTTTATTGGGTCATTTTCGGTTCGTTTTTTTTGTGGCGTTTTTAAAGGACTTTTTGGGGCTACTTGCCAGACAATGGCAAAAACTCTAAAATAAAATATTTTTCTAAACAAAATCAAACACAGTTGCATTTTAAAATCTTCAGTGAAACATTTCATTTTTTATTGATTTCTTGTTCGTTTTTTTTTTTTTTTCTTCATATGACTTATTTATTAATCATTACGTTATTTCCTGTTTTAAATTTCTGTGTGTTCGTTTATTTTTTTTTTCCTCAAATTTCTTATTTAAAATTTACATATTATATTTTATGTTCCAAACTTAGTTTATATTTTTTCTCTTCAAATTTACATAGGTACTTACAACAATTGTTCGTTAAATTTACATATATAATGTGAGTGTATATATATTTATCTGTTTTTGTTTTAAGAAACAAAAATTTAGATGCTTAGGTTAAATTTTGTTTGTCATAAAATGTTCATTTATTTTTTTTTAACTTTAACGAAACCCCAATAAAGTGTAAGTGAAGTGTTTTTCTGTCCCCTTATTTAATTTATTTATTATCCTATTATGCCTAGTTGGAAATTTTATATTTAACAATTTTTCTCTATGACTTTCGTATTTATTTCTGTTTTGTTGTTGTCAAGAATTTTGTTAAAAAATTCTTAAACAAATTCCAAAAAAACAAAATTTGTTTTCACATTTAAAATCTAATGATATATTTATGAATTTTTTTCTTTAAATACACATATCTATAGTAGTTTTCTTTAATTTTTATTTTTTTTTTTTAATATTGTGAGAACCAATATTTGCTAAATATTCTATTTTATAATTATTTATTTGACTGGTCCATTCCAGGGTGATACAAAAAGGGGTGACAAAACGAAAAGAAAAAGAAATTATATATAAAATTTTATTTTATAAATATGTAACAGTGTTTTATAGTATTCTTGTTTTAATATTTATTTCTCATTAACATGAATATACATTTCTTTTATTTTTAATAGTTTGTGTTCATATTTTTTTTTATAAATCTTGGTCAATTCGATTAACCACTCTATCACATAAGATTCCGTTGTTTATATAAATTTCTATTTTTTTTTATTATTAAGATCATTAAATTTATGGATTTTTTTTTATAAAAAAAAATTACGGAATTTCTTCAATATAAAAAAAGGAGTTACACTTGTTTTCATTTAAAAAAGTACAGTGGAAATATAAAAAGGACTAGAAAACTATTTTTTTTTTCTTTTTATAGAGAAAACCTGGAAAAAGTTTTAGTTATAATTTTTTTTTTTAATTTTAAGATTTTGTATAGTTTTTCTCCAATTAAATTTATTTTTATTTTAAAGAGAAAGATCATTTTTGTGTTTTGTCTAAGAATTTAAAACCAAATTTTGGTTTGCCTAAGATTAGGAAATTTAGAACTCATTGCTTTATTTTCTTCAAGAATTTTTACAGATTTTTTTTTTTAGACTAGACTTAGACTAGATAATAAATAGATTTAAAGTTAAAATACAAAATACAAATGGAAGTGGAGGGCGATCATTTTCAATGGAAGGTGAACAGATTGTTATTCTTGTCTTACTATTGTGTGTGCTTACTAAGCCTGAATTCGTACCTATTTAATTTTTTAAGGAATACTCATGCAATGGCTGAGAGAAAAACGGCTCCAATTATAACATTTTTGGCGAACATTTATAAACTTGGTAAACCACTTATTTCTGGCAATACGAGTTTGCCAAAGTAATTTAGGATTTTTTTTTTATAAGGGGGCAATTTGCAAATCTGCAACTCTGAGGAGCATTTTAAATTCCACGAAACAATAATTATTTAATTGCAGACGCAGAGACGAAGCCCCACCACCAAGGCTTAAGTTTGCAAAGTTTGTCTATTTAGAGTTTTTTTTTGTAGATTAACTGTCATAATATAAAATAAAAATAATATCGCGACCATTGACATACTATATAATGGACTGCCAATGAAATGTCAGTTTCATACAATCTCTGCCCAGAAAATTATGATAATATAGCCAACGCTCTTGGTTCTAAGCAAAAAATAAGTGAAACAAAATGACAGCCATCTTAGATTTTTCCATAAAATGCTAGAGACACCTATTGAGTGTCATTCTCATTTAAATCAAAGTTCAAAGGTTTTAATTTGTCGAATAATGAAGGTTTATCACCGAAACCTTTGATGTCAAAAAAGGTTTTAGATAAGGTGATGCGTTGTCACGTGACTTTTTCAACATCATACTGTGTGAAACTCGTAAGTCAACACCATGGCATTATTTTCCAATAGTCGATGCCAAACATTGACATCATTGGCAGAAAGCAGCGAGCTGTCACCTGGTGCGTTTGCAAGTATTAGCACAGAAGCGGCAAAAAATGCGTTTAGTGGTGAACAAAATATTTACAATGCTATCAACAAGAAGGGACACCCGACGAGTCGGACAAAATGTCACGATAGACAGCTACAACTTGTAGCTGGTTAGGGACTATGTCTACCTCGGCTCCGCTATTAACTCTGAGAATGTCACCACAGCAGAAATCAAACGAAGAGGTACACTTGCCAACCGCTGTTTATTTTACCTAAAAAGCCAACTCTGACTAGTAAGGCCTTGACATTAATCATGCTGAAACGACATATATTTGAACGATCGTGGAGTCTTTGGGCATCTCTCTAATAGAGAAGAAAAAAGACGGTTTAAAAAGCTTTGCGTAAACAACCATAAATTGAAAGATGTCACCATTAAGGACTCCTTTCCTCTACCATAAGAATCGACGACACATTCGATGCGGTTGCTGTAGCCAAATGGTTCAGCACAGTTGATTGTCAGTACTCAGCATCCAAGATCCAAGTGATAAGGAAGTCGTACCGAAGTCTACAGAAGTGACTAAAATGGAGGTTATGAGAATGGACAAAACTATAGGACCACTCATGCATGCTGCGACGATTACGCGTAGCAGACGAGTCGTGTGTGGTTCTCCATTTAAATACAAGTGTGCGACAACAAATCGTATGCCTCTCGTACATCGCACCGCATACGATGACGAGACGAGCCGTGTGTGGAAGGCCTAAGGGATCAACATGGAGAAATTCACGATAGTGCCATATGTCAAATACATTAAGGATCAAGCTGTCAGCAGAATGAAATCCATGGTAAGGGTATTCACTTAAACGCGTAAAAGCCTCATAAACTGCGTAAACTGCAGAAATTTACCACCTCGTAAATGAACTGTCAGATTTTGTATGCAGAAAATAGTTTAAGCAGAGCTCATAATTTTCCGCGATGATTTACATAGGCTCGGAAATCAACCACGGAAAGTTACGCAAATGTCAAACTTTGACAGACAGTCGTATGAATTGTTTATTTGATTCCGAGGGGTGTTCACTTAAAGCACCGTAGAAATTTATACATTTACGAGCTGCATAAATTTATCAGATTAGGTGAATACCCTTGGTATGATTATGCATCAAATACAATTCGTTTTAAGGTAGGACAAAATTTTAGGTCAGAGAAGACTATAACCAGAGTGGTCATCCAGGTGCCGTATTCGAGCTTCAAAAAGAGTAATTCTAAGAACATGGCAAAACCTTTGGTTCAAGGATAGCTACATTCAAGGAATTTATTCACCTTAGAAGAAGAAAACTAAAACCTACCTACGGATATGATGAACTTTCACTCGCGACGGTTCTATGATAAGAAGAACATCGAGGGGAGCGAGAGTGTTCAAAGTTCAAGGGGAAAATTCAGCCGGAAACTTGAAATTCTTATGAAAGAAGAAGAATCTTCCAACCTTACAGACGAACCAGTATAGGGCTAGGGATTCAGTAGGGAGAGTTATGATCCCTATAATCCTCATAATAACCTCGCCATAAGAAGAAGAAGAGAAGGAGAATCATTATTAGAAATATGCATAATAGGAAGCTTGCATAATCTTCCGCTATGCATTTGCAAATTATACTTCCTCTAGATCTTCGCAATTTGATTTTCCGTCTAGGTTTTGATGAATCGACGACACTTCTTTCATCGACATTCACTGCAAAATGTCAAACATTTCACACGACTGATATTTTTCATATATCGGCAATTATTCTCTGAAGAACTTCCGGGGAACTCAAAGCGAACAAAATGCGAATCGTCTGGTTTTATTGATGTGGAATAAATCTGTAATTTATTTTTCCATTGTCATTGATACACATGCAAAGTCTGTATGCAATATCTCGAGAATAACACCTACTTCCACGAAGAAGAAGTAGGTGGAGATACTGTCCATTATAATATCCAAGTTGTGAATACAACCACTTTGACCTGGTGAATGCATGAACAAAATGCACTTAATTACCTAGTTTTCAAAAATTCACCAACAACTTGAACAGAAAACATTAAGCAACAGAAAATATTGAACAAAACTAATGCACTTATACCAATTTAAAGAATACACCAGAACCATAAATTGAATTTAATTGCAGGCTCGCTTCATATAATCTCTCTCTATGATATGATCATTAATACTATAGCTCTCTAATTGCAGTTTGCCTCTTTTATCCTGATAGACCGCATTGGGCAGTGCTTGTGCAAACCGAATTTTCAACCGCCACGCTCCCACTCATTCATTTTGTGCGAAATAATTAATTTCGTCCTTGCGTCCAGATCCGGCATCCATTTCGTCTATCCGTGTGCGCCAACAACAACAAAAAATATATAAAATAGATCATAACATCAACAACAAGAAAAAAAGACGAATAAATCCTGCGGTCCTCCGCTAATAGCATAGTCCATAGCAGAAAACCCAACAATTTATGCGAATGGGACAGTGAATGAGAATCATCGCGACTCACAATCACCATACGATGAGGACAACGACAATGATGATATCCTCTGGCTGTGTTTCTAAAATACGTGTGCCAGTGTGGGATGTTGCTTTGTCCCGCCCCGTCTTCAGCCAGCGCCCCCTATTTTGAGGTTGATGTTGAGGCTAACTTCAGGACTTTTGCACGATGGATTTGGTCAGATTATGATGTGTACGAGCTTTGAATTTACGAATTTGTGAACCGAGGTTATACGGCTTGACTATTTTTTTTTCCGATGGCATGCCACAAAGGCTTTGCCGAACAAAAATATACCCACAGAAGTAAATTTTGAATTTGATTCTGGTTCTGCTTGTGAAGTACACACGCACACACAGGGCACCCAGACCAGTCGACCGACTTGGCCATTTGTCAAAGTTAGTTGTCCAGCGATTGTCCCACAACGAGAAACGTAATGGCTCAGCTGGTCCCATTCTCTAATTGAAAATAAAAGCTCTATATATGTATGCATGGATTAATTTGTATAACATTGGCCGGTTGTGCTGGCAAACCGCAGGATATTAAAAATTGTTTCGTTCTGTTGTAGGGACATTTCGAAATTTTGTATATATATCGTTTAAGGGTTGATCGGTTTGGTTAGAGTGAGCGGCTTTTGGTTAAGGGCCAATTAGAAATTTAGATTTTATTCTATGAAATCCTTGATGGTTATTTAATTGAAATGAAAATGGAAATAGTTGGGTACTGGAAACATTTTGTTAGCACTAAATTTCTGGGAAAATTATTTCTAATTAAGATGGCGTCTTTTGTTAAGCAGGTACATAATATGCCTTTGGGATGCAACAATCACGTGAAAGTCAATCCTCGATGAAGGTTTCGACGAGTTAAGTTATCCAAAGTTGAGTAAGTACTTATCAACAAACAAGTACCTAAAGTTTGATATCCCTTTGCTGTACCTGCTTGTCCTCGCTAGGTATTGATGTGTTTTTTGTATATAGGACAGTTTTAACACTTATATTGGGTAGAACCTGGCAAAATTCCCAGCTGTTAGCAAACAACACTTTCCCAGCCAGCCATGACGATTCGCATTTATATTTATTTCGCTTCGAGTTCTCCGGCAGAAGACTTCGACCGCCGCGCCGGCCGGCGAGTTCATCGGAGAATCGCAAGCGAACCATGACCAAATCATCAAACAAGGTATGTTCCACGATAGGGGTGAACATCAAAACTGGTCTGGGACTGCCTCCAAATCCTGCAAATACTGGCCACCACAAACAAGGTTCACCTAATCTATGGGTGCCAGGGCACAGTGGATATGAAGACAACGAAAAAGCAGACGAATAAGCCAGAAAAGGATCCGCATCCCAGTTCATGATGCCATGACCATTCTGCGGGCTACCAATCAACACTATAAAAAGCAGTGTGAAAACCTGGCTGAACGAAAAGAAGCTCCATTTCTGGAGGACCACCGAAGGAAACAGGCAAGCCAAAAACTTCATGCCAAACAGTTCCCACAAAAAACGAAATAACTTCTACAATTAAGTAGAAGTCAGATTCGACTGGTCACAGGCTTCCTCACAGGGCACTGTCGAATAAAGAAACATCTGATGACAATGGGTATAACACAAGACAACATTTGCAGAATATGCAACGAGGACGCAGAAACAGCGGAACACATACTATGTGACTGCAACTGTTTAATCAAAACACGTCAACGTTATCTAGGTAAATTCTACCTCGAAGCAGCGGACATAGATGCCAGCACGCCCAAAGAGCTAGCCGCCTTTATAACAAACTGCGGCATCATGGATGAGCTATAAATGGAGGACATCACAATAGGCCCACTTGTGGCCGCAGTGATCTGGAATTTAACCTACCACCTCCCCCCTTCAATCTACAATCTTTGGTAGGGAACATGCATCAAATATAGATAGAAGAAAACATGCCCGATGACTGGACTATCAGTTCCATATGCCCCATCAACAAAAAAGGCGTTCCCATGTTTTGCAAGAACTATCGAGGTATATCCCTGCTTATTATCGCATTTATAAGATTCTATTTAACGAACTGGGTGAACTACTTAAACCGCTCTGCACCACACTAATCGGAACATACCAGTGTGGCTTTCGGCCCGGCAGATCGACTATAGACCAAGGCAAATCCTGGAAAAGGCCAACGAATTTCAAGTCGAAACTCACCACCTATTCATCCACTTTAAAGCTGCCTATGATAGCATACATCTTCAGGAGCTCTACATGGCGATGCGCGAATTCGGAATCCCGGCAAAATTGATTCAGCTGTGTCGCGTGACGCTGAAAAACACGCCCTTCAACGTGCAGTTTGAAAGAAGCTCCTCCGAACTATTTCAATCATACACCAGAAGGAGACGCGCTATCATCCGACTTCTTCAATCTTGTACTGGAGCAGATGTCAACACGGAAGGCACTATCTTCAATAGGTCCGTTCAGCTGCTGGGATAGGTAGAGTAAGTGCGGCAAATGTGGCCCACCCTTAACATTTTTTAGAATAAAACCATGAATTTAAGTCGAATTGATTTTTGTTTTTTTTAAACAGTTTTACAAAACATTTGTACTTCAGTCTTTATTATCTAAAATAATAATAAAAAACGTAACAGAAAGATATTAACAAAAACGTAAAGGAACTCAATTTTTCAATTTTAAAAGAAGTGCGGGTAATATGGCCCACCCTGTGTTAAATATGGCCCAGAGTGGCTATCTACTATTAGCCCATGGTGGGCCATATTTAACACTATCGTTTTCAAGAAAATTGAGTTTGGTTTACTAGAATTATTTCTTCTTTGACCCTGGTCAATTGTTGTTTTGTGCTCTTATTGGAGCTAGAAGTCATTTTATCTGTCAAACGTTCAATTAATATCAGGTGTCAAATATGGTCTACTGGGTTACATGGGTAGGCCATATTAAACACACCGTGATTTTTTCACTCATTTTTATTTTTAATACAACTGATAAACTTTTTTTAATTTCTGATGCCACACAAAATAAGAAAAGATTTAACATTATTCACTCTTAGAAAAAGATTATCGAATTTAAGCAAAATTCAATGCGAAAAAAATTAACAAAACTTCCCAAAAAATTACATCGAAAACGAAAAAAAGCTATTATGGTCTATATTTTACAGATCCGTCGAGCTACGCCTACCATAATCGACAGAGACAAAACCGGTCTTAACTTGTTTGAAATGTATTAGTTTTTATCTACCTGCGCTTTTTGATTCAGGATATATAATGGTGGGCCATATTACCCACCTGGGCCACATTTGCCGCACTTACTCTATATCAACTATATTGACATCATCGGTCGTTTCTAGTGTGCCGAAGCTTTCACGGCGATTGAAGAACAGGCGAAATCAATTGGCCTTGAACAAGACAAGACTAAGTACATGCTTTCGTCAAACAAACAAGCATCTGTCCACCGCCTAGGGCAAAACGTCACAATTGACAACAGTCACTGCAGCAGTTAAATATAAACTCCACGAATGGCGCCATGACCTCGAAACAACTCAAAGGAACAAATGTAGTACATATGCTTTAAAGAGTCCTCTCCCTATCAGTTCTGCACCAGAAGGAAAGGTGACTTCTCCACCGAATGGAGGACAATATATTCATCTGCGAACTGAATAAGGGATGTACTACCAAAAGCCAAAACACGTGGTTGATCCAATGAAGCGTTCTGCGTTAACATAAACGGATCAGCCGTAAGCTATATTTGTACATGCAAATTCAGACACAAGTTCTTAGAAGATTCAATTTACCAAAAAGACTGGTTGTCCAATTAAACTTGGCTTCAAGTTGTATCCATTCATTCGTTGTGTCCCTATCCTCGGGCGGCTTTCAAAATCAAGATTCTCATCCTTTATAGCGGCATTAAATCAATTTCTCAGCGCGCCAGCGAATAATACGGGATCAAAACTTCCCATTGCCGTTTAAATACAAATTCTGTATGTTCCATACAATAGACTGATGCTATTGAATGTTTGTGACTCCCTGTAGACAGTGCTAATCCATAGATACATTTAAAAGTCTATCGCGTCTAAAGGCTATACCCATCGTTTGCTTTTGCAATTTTTATTCTCTCTTTGGCATGATGCGGTGGCGAATTGTCGGGGATTATAATGGGAAAGGACGACGACTCCTGCAAAGCAGAATTGTTTTTCTTACAGTTCAGTTTTTTTTTTTTTGAATGTGACCTCTTGAGTCGAAGCAGCTTTGGCAATAGCATCCTTTTCAACACAACATCACACACACACATACATAGATGTCGACATGCGATAGACTAACAATGTCAGACGGGAGCATCGTGTGAAATTTAGTAGATCGATTTCCATAATGCAAGGCATGCGGGGATATCGATTCGGATGACGATAATAGGGTCGTGGGCGGCCGACAACAATGTCGAAGAGAAAGACAGACAGAGAGAGAGAAAGTGCGAGAAATGTTAATGCGCGACGAGGCTGGAGATGATGATAATGACTACCATCATATCCCCATTATCATTCACAGGCTTAATGGATCCGGACATTATAATGTCTATTGCTTCGCGTGTCCTATCTGCTCTGTTGAATGAACTTTTTCTATATTTATGCGAATTTATTAATGAGAAACAGTCTTGAGGTTGCGAGAGGTATGCCGCATAGTGGGATTAGGGGCGCCTTTTCGATCCTACCATAGACTTTGAAATTTAATGGCATATTTTTTTTGTCGGTATTGTTATCATTTTTATGAAGGTGGACAGCCATTAAAAATGGAAGAGATGAGAGTGAGAATAATTTTTTTTTTTGATAAATTAAATGATAATTGTTATGCGTATATATTGAGGGGTGAACTTTGCACTTGAGGGTTGTAGGTTTTTTTTTCTGTGCTTAGGTGTTCTACTTTGTTTATTTAGAAAAATTGGGTTTCGAATGTGGATATAAATAAAATTCATCGTTGGTATGTTCGTTTTCCATTTAGTTATAGAACTGAGCCCATTTATGTCTAGATTTTGAGAATCTTTTGTAATTTTAGATGTTTTCGAAACTTGACTGACACTTTTGATGCACTGAGATGATGTTTTAACAAATTTCCAACATTAGAAGATGACAGAGCTGTCATCTGAGCTTTAAGATCTCAGTAGATTTAGACACTTACACATCTTTCAATTAGAGTACAATGAGGATCCGTGTTATAAAAGGAATCAATTGTGCAGAGATTTTTGATTTTGAATCTGATCGTAAAACAGAAGCCCGTAAATGAACATTTTTAAAAAGGCCGTATTTCATACGGGCTTGTACTCATTCCAAATCCTACAGTGACCACAGGCAAGGCGGTTGCACCAATTACGGTCTTATGTTTTACGGGCTTTTGGATTGCAGGTGTAGTACCTCGCACCACCTGTTCATCGGCGTTTCCTTATTCCTATACATTTCCTATTCTGCCAACCACAACTGCTCACAGAACCATATTACCGCATACCAAAAATGCATATATTCGATATTCCCAATAATTCGCCTCACTAGGTCAATGTCAAAGCATATCACACATATCGCCGACAAAACACATAAACAATATGAGTAATGGGACAGCAAGGGAACTCCACTTCAGTTCTGTACACATATGCTGATATCACACTGTGTGTAACTAAGGCGAAGAGTGAATGACATGCTGGTAATTCTGACGCACATATGCTGACAAAGCACTATGCGCAGCTAGGGCAAAACGCCAATGACTTGTTGCGATATCGATGGTATTTTTGGGTTACAAAGGTATGAAGGACTGCATCAGCATGGTTGAGCAACGCACTTCCAAGAAGTGCAAAAGAATATGTGTTGGAGGGGAACGCAAATGAAAGTGGATGAACTAGAAAAGACGTATAAAAGGACTGAGAATTTTGGAAGCAACAGAGAGTTGTTAAATAGATTTTGTATGGTAAAGGTTGCAGCCAAGCAATAAGACAGCGGGCCTTACCATTGAAATAAATAAATATAATAAAAACAAATAAACAAATAATTAGTAAAGGTTGCAGCCAAGCAATAAGACAGCGGGCCTTACTAATCAAAATAAAATAAAAACTTCTTTTATTTCCAACCTCTCCGCGAGTTCGTTCTTCTCCTGGTGACAGGAAAGCACGACGAACTTTGGCGATACAACAATTGGTGGCAGCGGTGGGATACCCAAAGAGGTCCCGACTACCATACCAACATACCGAAGCGTTCTCTGGGGCTATACACCAGAGAAAGTGTTAAAGCGTACTGGGGCATACACCAGTTAAGTGAAGTGAAAAAAAAAAAAGAGAAAAAAAGTGCAAAGTCCCAAATACTGTAAGACCTGGCGAATCCCTGGAATACGGGCGCCGGAGGCAAACAATTGGGCAGTGACATAAAAGACCAGGCCACCACACCTATAGGGCGGGAAGCCTGCCTGGCAGAGGAAGAAGAAAAAAAAAATACAGCACCATCATCACCATCGGCATCAGAAAACCTACCAGCAGCAGCAGAGGAAATTAAGGAAAAAAAAAGACAACAACAAAACCATCAGCATCCGCAGCAGAGAAATTTAAGATTTAAGGTATTTAAGAAGTTATATATATATATATATATTTTTTTTACACAAAAAAAAAACACATTTGACTTAGTTACGCCACGTTTCTTTATATTTATACTTTTTTTTATTTCGGTGAAGAAAACGAAAAAAAAAACTCTAAAACCCAGAATTTTCATTTCCTACCCATTATTCTTCCTACACCCCCAATATTACCACAAGAAAGCAAGCTGCGATAGTGCAGCTCTTCGAACAACTACCTTTTTGTGTAGAAATAACCGAGAGTTCTGAATCCGGCACCACCATGTCTGAATACAAAATTAGTCTTAACGACATTTACAACATTATCCCGGCTTTCAGCGGAAACCCGGAAGAATTAAATAAATTTATAGCTTGTGGGAATATATTGTTCACGTCAATTAGAACTGACCCCGAACATAAACTTTTTCTGGAAGTCGTGAAAACGAGGCTCCAGGGACCGGCATTCGAGCTAGTCCAGTTAAAATCTTTTGCAAAATGGAATGACTTAGTCTCAGAACTAGAAAGACAATTCAAGGAAGAAAAATCTCGTTCCTCAGCTCAGAACGAGTTACTAAATGCTAAACAAAAGGCAGGAGAAAACGTTAAGGAATTTGGTGATCGCATCAATCGATTACTAAACTCCTTGAACTCTGCTACTTTTGCCAGCACTAGTGACGAAGCTGTGAGAAGGTTCCTTTCCCACGAAAATGATAGGCTAGCCATACAGGTTTTCGAAGACGGTCTTCTAAATCTAAATCTCAAATTCATGGTTCAAGCCCACGGGGAAGGCGATCTAAGGAAAGCCATAGCATACGCGGAAGAACATTCGGTTCGCCTCGAACGTACCGCAGTAACTCACCTTTCTGAAAACAACAAACATCCAACAAAGTTTTCCTCTTCAAAACCCACATGCCAAACTTGTAATAGGGTAGGACATACATCCACTACTTGTTTTAGAAATCGAAATATAGTCCCCACTCCCAGACCTATCTGCCAAACCTGTAACAAGGTGGGACACACGTCCGCAACCTGTTACAGAAACACCAATCTTCCTAACTTCGCTCCTCAGCAAATTAAAAGAGAAATACAGTATTTAAGATGTACCTACTGCAACAAACCCAATCATCACCAGGATGAATGCAGGACACGTTTGGCTCAAATTGGAGTTCCTCCACAAAATATACAACCAGACTCATTACAAAGGCAACACAACCAAAATAATAATAATAACTCCTCACGCAATATACGACGAGAATTCCGACACTATACCACTTCAAACGAAAATGAAGCGGGAAACGGGTTGACTCGGGGAGATGGTGTCGACAATCAGCCCCGAGCGCAAATACAAGTCGACATGCACAGAATCCCAAACTAAATTCCAATATATACGTACCATTTTGCCCCAAACGTCTGGAGCCAGTGGTACAAATAAAATTTCACCCATCAGAAAAAATATCAGCTACATTTTTGATTGACACAGGCGCTGACATCAGCCTTGTGAACCCAACAAAATTCGAAACAAAAATATGTAATAGAAATCAATGTACTATATCCACCATATCAGGAAAAGAATTTAAAACTATAGGAGAAACTATAGGAACTTTGGAATTCCAAACAGAAGACCACTTGATTCTTCTGGACCATCCGTTCCAAGTAATACCGAACCATTTGAGTTTAGCATATGATGGCATACTCGGTAACGATTTTTTAACCAAATTCCAATGTTACATTAACTATGAAAATAGGGAAATCGAAATTAAAACACCAGTAAACGGCTTAGTCACAACTCAGCAAAATAAAAAAGACTCAGCAATGGTCAATAAGACTGAGCAAAATAAAAAAGACTCAGCAATGGTCAATAAGCCTGAGCAACGAAATAAATATCCAGCAAAACGTAAGACTGAGGACAGCAGTGCCTCAGCAGAAAATAAGCCTGAGATAATGATAAATCCAGCAAAACGTAAGACTGAGGATAGAAGTGCCTCAGCAGAAGGTAAGACTGAACAAAATAAAAAGGACTCAGCAATAGTCAATAAGCCTGAGCAACAAAATAAAAACCCAGCTAAACGTAAGACTAAGGCAAAAGAGAACCTAGCAGACAGTAAGACTGAGGAAATTTTAACAAATAGCCAAACAAAAGCTGAGAAAGGCACCATCATACTTAAACCACGAACACAGCGCGTGGTAGAACTCCCATTTCATAAAACAGGTAATATCGATTTAATTATACGAAAAAAACAAATTATTCCAGGCGTATACCTCGGTGAAAGCCTGAGTAGATCCAAGGACTCCAAGATAAAAGTGTTGATGATGAATACCTTGGAAACAGAGCACAGGTTAAACACCGAAAATATCAACCCCGAATGGGAATCTCTAGACAATTTTAACTTGGTATCTAACAAACCAAATGACAAGATCAAAGGCAGACTAGACAAACTTAAGTCAATCATAGACGTCGAACATTGCAACCAAGAAGAAAAGGAATCAGTCCACAACATTTGTAGGGAATACAATGATTTGTTCTTCCTCGAAGGCGACCAACTTACTTTCACGGATGCCATAAGCCACAGAATCATAACTGACCAAAACAAACCACCACTATATGTCAAACCGTACAGATTGCCTAACGCACATACAAGTGAGATCCATAGGCAAGTTAACGATATGCTACAGGAAGGAATAATCCAGCCTAGTGCAAGTCCATGGAACTCCCCCTTGCTTCTGGTTCCTAAGAAACCAGACAAAGAAGGCAATAAGCGATGGCGAGTCGTGGTAGATTTTCGTCGACTAAATGAACTAACAGTCGCTGACGCATATCCGCTACCAAACATTACAGATATACTGGATCAACTTGGTAGAGCGAAGTATTTTAGTACCCTTGATTTGGCAAGTGGATTCCACCAAATTCGTATGGATAAGGAAGACAGGTGCAAGACGGGATTCAGCACTCCATATGGACACTACGAATATAATCGTATGCCATTTGGGCTAAGAAATGCCCCAGCAACCTTCCAACGCCTGATGAATACGGTATTAATTGGTCTACAAGGATTCGATTGCTTCGTATATGTTGATGACATTGTTCTATACGGATACAACCTGAAAGACCATAACGACAAATTGGTAAGAGTATTTGATCAATTACGCAAAAATAATTTGAAACTTCAGCCTGAAAAATGCAATTTCATGAAGAAAGAACTAACGTATTTAGGTCATATTATCTCCGAACACGGTCTTAAACCAGATCCAGAGAAAGTAAAGGCAGTCAAAACATATCCAACACCACAAAACACCAAAGGTATAAAATCGTTTCTAGGTCTCATAGGCTACTATAGAAGATTCATTGATAACTTCTCCAGTATAGCTAAACCCTTGACAAAATTACTAAAGAAAGATATCAAATTTGAATGGGATGCATTCTGTGATGAAGCATTCCGTCTACTTAAAAGTAAAATAATACACCCTCCTATTTTAGCTTATCCAAATTTTAAGGAAGAATTCATAGTCACTACAGACGCAAGTGACGTTGGACTAGGTGCGATATTATCACAAGGAGACATTGGTCAAGACAAACCAATCTGTTATGCTAGTCGTACTCTCAACGACGCTGAGACTCGGTACACCACAACCGAAAAGGAATTATTGGCAATTGTCTACGCGGTACAACAATTTAGGCCCTACATCTATGGACGTAAATTCACAATATGTACGGACCATAGGCCTTTACAATGGCTTATGAACCTTAAAGACCCGACGTCAAGATTGGCTCGTTGGAGAATATTATTAGACGAATATGAATACCAAATAATTTATAAAGCAGGAAAAACCAACGTAAATGCCGACGCATTAAGCCGCATACCCAAAAATATAGCAGAAACGTCCAAGACTGTCATGGTAACTACACGTAGCCAAAACAAACAACCTTTACAAAACGTACGTTCCGACCTTTCAGACATTCAGGTTCTTTCTAGTATTACTCTACACGAACATAAGGGATCCATTTTTGTAGACAAACTAGTCCAACTCAAAATAATAGTGTTACCCCTAATACATACATCCGAGGAAGAGGTGCTAAAAGAGAAGTCACCACAGTTTGTTAAACCACAATTAGGTAAGAGAACCCTGGTACAGTTAAGTAACCAAGAACAAATCTGTGTAATAACTTTACCGGTACCATTCCGAAGCTCAACTGATCAGAAAATCGTGAGCACATGTCTAAACGACATCAAAGAAATATGCTTTGAAAAATGCTTAAAAAATATTGGATTCTCTTTACCCGTAATAGGGGATGAATTTAAGAAAACTTTCAAAAATCTTCTTGAAAAAACATTCCAAACCCTTGATATAGACATCCATATTTATGATGACGACAGAATTCTCTTAACAGGCACCAAAGCCATACAAGAATTACTCGCTGAGTATCACGACTCACCTTTCGGAGGTCATCAAGGAGTCACTCGAACACTTAAGAGAATCAGGTCCAAATACTTTTGGCCTACAATGGCAGCAGACATCGATGAATACATCCGAAAATGTGCCTCCTGCCAGGTTAATAAAAGCAGGCGAAATCCTCCCATACCTATGAAAATCACGACTACCAGTTCAAAACCATTTGAACGGATCGCATTAGATATAGTTGGACCCTTACCAACAAGTTACGGTGATCATAAATATCTTCTAACATTCCAAGATGATCTTACTAAATACTCTGAAGCATACGCTTTATCCAATACAGAAGCTTCAACTATAGCAAGAGTTTTCGTCGAAAGCATTGTTTGTCGACACGGCATTCCGTTCTCACTACTAACGGACCAAGGTGCAAACTTCCTAAGCAAAATGTTTTTGGAAGTGTGTTCGCTCATGAAAATAAAAAAGCTAAATACAACACCATATCACCCGCAAACAAATGGAGCGCTAGAACGCAGCCACAAAACCTTGACTGAGTATTTACGCCATTACATCAACCATGATCCACTTACATGGGATACCTGGATTCCTTATGCGATGTTTGTGTATAATACGACTCCTCATTCAAGTACAGGCTTCACGCCATATGAATTGCTCTACGGTTATCCAGCAAACGTACCTAGCAAGTTCGCACAACAACCAAACGTTTCATATAATTATGATAACTATGCGAACGAGTTGAAGTCACGATTGCAACACGGATACCAAGCAGCAAAAGAAATACTTAACAAGAAAAAGGAAAACTCAAAAAAATACTTTGACGCAAAAACCAACACCAAAATATTTAACGTCGGTGATAAGGTCTTGCTCAAAAATAACGCCAGAAAAAACAAGCTATCCCCGTTATGGGAAGGTCCATTCGAAGTCATAAAAATAATATCCAACGAAAACACTATAATTAAAGTTAAAAACAAACCCAAACTAATACACAACAACAATCTACAGTCTTACTACGAATAACTACACTCACCACGCTCACACATACGACTCTTCACGAATATAAACTCATCTTTCTCCACATATTGCTAAGACGACCACTAAACATTTCCCCATTGTTCTTCTCTTCTCTCTTAAAAGATGGAGTCGATACATTACACACCAGACTCGGAATGGAGACTATTTAATATTGTAACACAAAAAGTACTTCGCTTGCGCCGTGGAACCACTAGGATAGGCAGGGGGCACGCAAATAACATAGAACTAAATACACCACTTGTGTCTCCTGGCCAGTCGGCCATCCACGTGGATCTTAACGATCAAAAGGTGCATATAGTGGACCACCATTTTTCCCGTGGAACCTATATTAATAGAGAAAAACTTCCACCATGTACCATAAGAGAGCTCCATTTCGGAGACATAATAAGTTTTGGGACAGTCGAAGAAGATTTTGAATTAAAATTCTGTCCCACATACGTATTAAAAGGCCCACTCCCACGACTCTATAACCCCATTACACGCACTCCACCACACCGAATCGACTACGACGTCAACGACGACGACGACACATCAGGCTACGAATCTTCCGACACCGTATTATGGGAACCGCCTAGCAATTAGTTTATAAAAAAAAAAAGAAATAGTAGAATAAATGTATACCTACTTCAACTATTTTTGTTCTTTCTTTCCTTCTTTACAAACCTACGACCACACTTCACCACATCGACTCGAATACTGTAAACATAAACTATAAACATATGCCCCTTTACAGATGACACCAATTATTCTCATCTCAGTGATTGGGCTATCGCTCACCTGCGGAAAACTTCAAGTCACTCCAACCAATAACGAAGCAGGCGTATACTTCGAAAAAATAGGAAACGCCGAACTATACTCCAGTGAGTGGAAACTAGTCGTCTACTATGATCTAACGCAACTCACGAAAGCTCTAAATCATGCTACTAATTACGTGGTGGAAATCAACGATTTGTGCCGCCTATTACAAGGAAACGCTAACTTTGGCATAATTTGTGATGGTGCAATAAGCGAAATCAACCACTTATTAATGAACCTTCAAAACAAATATATTCTCCTAGGCACACAAAAGCGATATAGACGAGCCCTAATCAATATAGTCGGTACATTAAGCAAATCCTTGTTTGGTACCTTGAATGAAGACGATGCAAAACACTACGACAAACAAATAGAGAAAATCAAAAGAAACGAAAACCATTTACTTGATCTTATGAAAAACCAAACATTTATAATGGAAACTACCAAAAATATTTTTAATAAATCGGAAAAAAACATAGAAGACCAAATGCTTGCGGTAAATGCAAAAATAACCAACATAAAAGGAGTAATGACTAACCTCGCGAGTCTCACTCAAGATCAAAATACATTTACTGAAATAGAATCTTTAACGTCACTAATAACTTTAATTATAATCAGATACCAGAACACGATCGACGATATTCTCGATTTAGCTACAGACGTCAAACATGGGAAACCCCACCCGGCCATAGTAACGCCAGATCAACTAAAATCTGCACTAAAAACTATCAGACAACAAATTCCAAACGGTCTTAGACTACCGCACCTAGCAAATGAAAATAACATCATCTCGCTTTACCATATTTGTACCACTAGCGTCGCAACTAACAAAGACAAAATAATCTACGAATTTAAAATACCCCTTTCCCTTGTAGACAATTTTCAAATATACAAAATTATCCCCTTTCCCATGAAATACAAAAACAATTTCGTATACTTACAACCAACAAATGATTATTTAGTAATAGATCACAAAAGAGAACATTACTCACCCCTGTACCTTAAAGACCTTAGCAATTGCAAAACTCAAGATAATGATTTCCTATGCCCAATTACACATCCACTTTTTGACACCGACACAGCTAATCCCCAATGCGAAATCCAACTCTTAATTGGAAATCCGACGCTTCACGATTCATGCGTGATAAAACAGGCAAACTTAACAACCATATGGATACAATCACACCAACCACATAAATGGCTATTTTCATCCATGGAACCATGCATTGCTAACGAAATCTGTCAAGATAATATGACAAGACATACTCTTCAGGGACCGGCAATAATAGAATTATCCGGTAACTGCTACCTCAAATCAAAAGATTTTACTTTATACGCCTACAATGAAAAATCGTCAATCATTAATAACTTCTTCATTCCACCAATAAATATCTCAAAATTCCTAACTAACCCCTCCATCAATTTTCCTAACTTCACCGAAAAAACCGCAATTGTAAGATTTTCAAGCCAAAATGAGCTAGAACTTGTTTCCCAAAGAATAAGCGAGCTAAAGAATGAAGAATCAAGACCACTTATTTCTTTGGATAAAAATGATGTTCACCACTATATTTTAATTTACGGAATAATTGTAACAATATTGATTCTTGTATCCTTAAGAAAATACAAGTCTTACAAACTCAGACATACTTCAAAAGAAAACAATAAAAAAAAGTCCAGCAATGAAACAATTAGGGACACCCCTACCTTCATTTTGGCCTAAAAATAAAAAGAAAAAAAAAAAGGAAAATGTGTATCTACTTTTATAAATTCAAATAACAATAACATATAACCTTACAAACTTAACTTTGCATAAAATATTACAAGAATAATTTTTGGTAAATTGTCTAAAAATAAATTTCCATCAAAAATATATGTAAGAAAAAATAAGAAAATTTTTGTCTAAGATATTTTGTTTAAGCTAATTAAGAAATTTTTTTTTACGATACTTCATTTTTTACAATATTTGGTTAAGAAAATACAATATTTTGTTTAAAGAATAACTAAGAAAATAAGAAAAAATTTTCTTACAATATCTTGTCTAAGTAAAGAAAAACGAACTATGTAATAGAAAATAAGCTAATAGAAAGTAATTGTAAATTGTTTCTAAAATTCTCCTAAGTCACTTCTCTGAAAGAAAATTGATCTTTTTACTCTCAATTTTCTTTTTCTAAGGGGGGAAGGATGTAGTACCTCGCACCACCTGTTCATCGGCGTTTCCTTATTCCTATACATTTCCTATTCTGCCAACCACAACTGCTCACAGAACCATATTACCGCATACCAAAAATGCATATATTCGATATTCCCAATAATTCGCCTCACTAGGTCAATGTCAAAGCATATCACACATATCGCCGACAAAACACATAAACAATATGAGTAATGGGACAGCAAGGGAACTCCACTTCAGTTCTGTACACATATGCTGATATCACACTGTGTGTAACTAAGGCGAAGAGTGAATGACATGCTGGTAATTCTGACGCACATATGCTGACAAAGCACTATGCGCAGCTAGGGCAAAACGCCAATGACTTGTTGCGATATCGATGGTATTTTTGGGTTACAAAGGTATGAAGGACTGCATCAGCATGGTTGAGCAACGCACTTCCAAGAAGTGCAAAAGAATATGTGTTGGAGGGGAACGCAAATGAAAGTGGATGAACTAGAAAAGACGTATAAAAGGACTGAGAATTTTGGAAGCAACAGAGAGTTGTTAAATAGATTTTGTATGGTAAAGGTTGCAGCCAAGCAATAAGACAGCGGGCCTTACCATTGAAATAAATAAATATAATAAAAACAAATAAACAAATAATTAGTAAAGGTTGCAGCCAAGCAATAAGACAGCGGGCCTTACTAATCAAAATAAAATAAAAACTTCTTTTATTTCCAACCTCTCCGCGAGTTCGTTCTTCTCCTGGTGACAGGAAAGCACGACGAACTTTGGCGATACAACACAGGCAAACGTACCCAACCCTTCGGCATTAGGTACACAAACAAGCGTCTTCTCGCTGACTCGGAACTGGTTTTACTCATTTCTGCTTAATCAGTTGCCTATCAAGAACTGTCAGAAGATCTTCAATAATTTGCTCAAGCTGAAAGTCCTTTAGCTTTTATAGCAAAGCCAATTTAGTTTCTGGCAAATTATATCCAGCATTATCTACTCAAAGTATGGGAAACACATCAAGCTTCAAAAACCGCAACTGCTTGTGAGACATCTACAAAAATTTAGAAGAAATTAAACGCTACTGACAACAGCTTTATTTAGACCAAAGGGTCTGAAATAAATATGATCAGAAAAGCTTAGCCTTGTGGGCGCATTGGCTCAGTGGTTGGGTTAGTGTGCTGGCCTGCTGTGCGAGCGTTTCCAGGTTCGATGTCCGAAAAAACACGATTGATTTTTAAAAAACGAAAAAGTGACTTATCGAAGTGAATTTCATTCAATTCTTCGAAAAAAATAAACAAGACTTTCTCGGACCACTTACGTGGACGAAACAATGCGGCCTTGTGGTTAACCCCCAGAAAACTGAGCTTGTCCTGTTCACATACTAAAGAATAACACCACTATTCAAGCAACCTACTCTTGAAGAAACACCTCTAAAGGCCACAGATAGGGTGAAATATCTAGTAATGATATTAGATAGAATACTTAATTGAAAGCCGAATGTCAATGAAAGAGTGAAGAAAGTAGGTAATGCTTTCTGCGCATGTAACAGCATATTTGGCAGGAGGTGGGGACCAAACCCCAAAACATTCCTGTGGAAGTACACGGCAATCGTGCGGCCTATACTAGAATATGGCAGCGTAATCTGGTGGCAAGCCGCGGGCAAGGCGACCAATCTTAAGTCAATGACAAAAATACAAAGACTAGCATGTATATTGTATAGGGACAACCAGTGCGATGAAAACCACACCTACGGATGGACTGAAAGCAATTCTCAATCTGACCCCTCTACCCCTATACATATACATGGGGGAATTTGCTATACCAAAAGTGCTTAAAGGAATAGCCAAACTGATACTTGGAACCCGTGCAATTTTGGTCACGCACAGATTCTAGGGAAATACGTTTGGAACGTTGTCACTTCTGTCTATATGATCCCCCATCTAAACTTTGATAGACCATTCTCCTGCTCGTTTCCAAGTAGAGAAGAATGGAACACAAATGAACCCATGAAAAGGAAATCGATATATCTCTGTGGAATTAAATATACACTGCTCAATAAGGCTTCCTGATCCTGATAGCAGTAGCAGTATTTCAAACAGAGGTTCTGGCAATCAAGTAGGCGGCCTGTAACGTGTCATTGTTGGCAGTACCAAGAAATGATATTACCATTTTCATTGACATCATCTTTTCGAACTTTCTGCATGTAAACCTTGGTTTAGAATTTGTAGGCCGCATGCCACAACATAGGAAACTTGATCAAATCGTTTAAGATTATATACAAACTGTATAATGCTTTTGAAGGACACTATATGATTCATTTTTGAGCTGTGACTAGAAAAAAATGGACATCCATAGGCACCATCATTATATGCTGAGGTATTAGGTGCTTTGTCAATCGGACTATACTTGTGACTTCTTGTGAGAGATCATAAATAAATACTGCAAAAAGAAATGCCCCAAAAATTCATCTTTGTGGTAGGTACCTACTCCTGACTTCAGTTCTAAGTGCCGAGCGGTCCTTTCCCCAACCGATATCGGTGGACTTCTTTAACTTAGACACGAAAGATTTAAGTTAGAAGCAGAGTTACTAAAATGTAAATTCCGCTTTAATTTAGAAAAAATTATTGCATCGATTGACAGTATCGTAAGTTCAATAAAGGATATCAAGTCGCGATCCATTGCAGGTCTCTGATCTTTTGGTTATTTTTAAAACAACAGAGACCAACTTATGGTTTTCCCTGAAACCTGCCTATTGGTGTATGCGATTAATCCGAATCCGTTTAAAACTTGATTTAAACGATTTATTTCTCTAAGAATTGTGACGCGTAAAGAAAGAAATAAAAGACCAAATTGGCGAGCAGATAACAGGCTTTTTTTAACTATCGGAATAACCTTAGCGTTAGCAACCTTTTTACATAGAAGGGATTAAAAGGAGATGTAATGATAATAAATTGCGTTTAAAATGTTTGTAATGGTAGAAAGAATGTAGGTCAAAATTATTTAAATCAAGTGTGGATTTATTTAATAAAGACTCAAAGCTTTAAACTTATTTAGACGAGGGCGTACAGAATGTCGTTTTTATCTAAGTACTGCAATAACCTAAAAGCAATCAATTCTTTTAAGGTTAAGCAAAGAATCAACCCTACTGGCTGTACAAGGTGCAATGATGAAGTTTAGCGATTTGCGAATTTAATAAGTCAGCATTTGTGTTCAAGGACTATAATTTTTTTTCGACCTGTAAAATTGTATTAAGTCGCTTAGCTTCTGTATTCTCAATGTTACGTATAGAGCCCGGAAAACTGGATTAAACTCATCGAGTCTTAACGCAGGTTCAGCTTCGTATTCAGCTTCTTTATCCAGAGGCAAAAGAAGTTATCGAGCACAATGCTTACGTCGATGAGATGTCAACGTTCTTCCTGTACAAGATAGCTCTGTATATTGTTGCCAAAGTATCAGCTCTTCTTTACTGGACTGATTCCAGTAATTTTTTTGTTTTATATTTAATACATGGTTGGTATTAAATCTAGGTGGAACACTTTTGTACGCAACTGTGCCCCGGAAATACAAAGTAGCTCAAGAGGTTTTTCACAAAAAATAAAAAATAAAAATTACATTGGGCCTAGTTCGCTGGAACTAATTCGCAACTGCTACAAAAGGCGTATTTTTTTGGGAAGTGAGTATAACAAAACCAAAAGTGAGTATACCAGTTTTGCGTGTAAAAGTAAAAGTGAGCTAGCTATAGATTCCCAAAAAAATACACCTAAAGACATATTTAGAGGAACGTCAGCCAACTACTGTAACGTTAGCTCAAATGAAAATTCGGCATTGATTGAGAATTTTGGGGATTTTTAAAGCAAGGACCATGGGTAAAGATCATTTTTTTAAATTACTGTTTTAGTAAATGATTTCGGGCATTATAGGCAGTCTTATTTTCGACTAGTTTTTCGAGCAGCTGGTCCTGGAAACGTATATCACAAGCCAATATTTAGATGAAATAGTAGTTGTCATCATTTGCGAGTGGTTGTCACTAAAAAAAGTGTTGCCATTTCGAAAAACAAGCCTCTAAATAATACTCATTATTAATGTTATCCATACAGCGATTTTAGGCTTCGGCATCTTCACCGTTCAATTATTTTCATCAATATCAAGGACAGGGTAAATCCCAGTGTGCTGGAATACGAATAGTCGACGGTCTTTCCGACTGTCAATTAGGAACAAAAGAAAACTTTTGAAAATATATTTAAAAACTGTTCTTCCTGTGAGAATAATGACGGTGAAGCTACGAAAATTTCAACCAAATCAATGAACGTCTTTCGAAGATTACCTCCAAACATACTAACAACAAAAAGAACTACAAGTACAACACTAAATCCTGAAAAATCTCTCTTTGTTTAATGGACTGTCACGTCGATACAATTCCAATAAACTTCTTCTAAGGGAATTGATGTATCCGTTTCTTTCGAAGACACACCATTATCCACATTTCAACTGGTACCATTTCAAATGTCCTTTTGACCAAAGTAATAGAATGGGGAGGACCAGAATGTATAGAAGCCAAAAAGAATAAATTTAAAAGTTTTCTTCAAAATCACACACACACACACACACACGCACAAACAGACAGTCGCAATCAAAACAACAAGCATCATTAATCAAAGAAATAGATAGAGAAAAATGAAGGAACAGAAGCGAGATAGGACAAGACAAATAAAAAATGAGCTTGTTCGCATCCACAAGGTTTTTTTTTTTTTTTTTTTATTTGTCTAGATCTGGCGGATGCCTTTTCAAAGCCAACAAGGATTTCCACGATGATGGTGATTTTTCTTCATCATACATTGCAGGACACGTCGGTTCGGTCGTTCGGTTTATTCTCGGATAAAGGGTTTCATCTATATACTCGTAGTACTAGGTAGGTACCTATAGGATAACAAAACCAAAAAAAAACTACTGACTGAATGTGGTTGGTTTGGTATAGTATAATGTTTCGCATTGTTTCTACGTCCGAGCTGCAAACTCCAGGAAAGCAATCTGGATTATGTCCGTTTTTCTCTTAGCTCTAGGTGGCTGAAAACTGAAGTTAACTTAAAATAAATCGAATGAGTAATGCCACCTCGAAAGGTGAATAAAGTCAAACGGGAGCTGAATGAGGGAAATGAAAGTTAAATTATTCTGCTCATACTTTCATGGAAAATTAACTTTTAAACTAAGAAGGATACATGTATATTTTTTTTGGTATTCCAACAAATAATTTGGAGGTTTTTTTTTTAACTTATAATTTAATATTAATTTATCTAATAAATTTAAATTTACCAGATGGGTGTGATTGGTGTAGGTACCTGACGGAATGTGATTTATATAAATGCGTTTCGTTTTTGGATTCTGAAAGGTGTGATCAGAAAGAGTTTGTAAATTGTTTTGACAAAAGGTAGATTTTTATAAAACTGCTAAGAATCAATAACAAAAGTCTTTACTTTATATAGTTAGTTTGACCACTTGCACACATCAATTTTAAAATGTCTACAGCAGCGAGCAAATAAACGACGGATTAGCAACACTAAGAACATCCAGGTTTTAAGAACTTTGTAAAATTATTTATATACAAAAACTATCTTTATATATATAATTCTTCTGTTCGTGTTTGTTACCGTACTCCACCTAAACGGCTGGACCGATTTTAATGAAACTTTGTGTGTGTATTTGAATGGGACTTGGGATGATTTATATTCACAATTGGACTCGGTAGGAGGCGCTGCGATGCGATTCCACAAAAGTTCAAATAATAACCACTCAATAATAATAAAAAAATTAAAAAGCAAGAAGCTCATAAATTTCTCGACACCCGTGGGAGCTAAAGTTGTAAAATTGTAGATATTGATGAGCATTGTCCAAACAAACAACCGCGCAAAGTGTGGGCGGGATTCCTGGGCACACGTCTAAGGAAATAACGGTCGAAGCACACGGAGTACAGAATCAGTCCAGACATATCCGTTAAATAAAACGGCCGCAGAACAATTTATGAACAATGAAAATGTACCTACGAGCAGGAAAAACAACGTTTGCCGGGTCTGCTAGTAAATTATACAAAATGTTACATGTATTCAAATATTTTGATTAAACATAAAAAAAAAATACATTCTGGAACACATTACACATCTCGCTTTCCGGATCAACCAGCCAGAAACTAGCTTTTCGAGGAGTTGTTTAATTTTATTTAATTTTAAGTTCAATTCTATTTTTAGGTACTTTTTGGGTTGTCCTTCTTTAACAAAAAATATCTATTTCGTGGTTATTTACAGACAATATGCATCCATTTGATATGCATACATCCTGATAGTTATTTGTCGGGACTAATAATTTCTATAAAGACTCATTTACATTAATTATTACTTTGGATTTGGACGTTAATCTGGGATGAATCATTTTTGATGACAGCTGTGGAGGAATTCACTTTAAGTGATTCACTTTGGATGCGTCTCTATCAAGGATTTGCCGTAAAATACGAGTGTCGAAGAATGAAAGCATGCCCCAGGTCCATTTTAAAACATTTACAGTCAATAATGCGCAGGTTGTTGTCTAATATTCTAATAGTCTAATTTATTCATGGATGTCCTATAAAATACGATAACAAATGTGGAAATTATATTGTTCTAAATAATTTATAAAATGCTGAAATTTTATTCAAAACTAATTTTGAAAAGTATCTTTTGTAACGCTTCTGTAGCAATTAATAGGTTAATATTTGAAAGTTGAGAAAATTGAAAACAAGTAACCGAAAACGAGGATCCCTATTTTTTTTTTTTTTTTTTTTTTTTTTTGTCGGAGGTTGTTACTATCCGATGGAGCACTCAGACACAACTACTGGTCCATTGTACTGCCAAACAGACACCTTACATTGCTGTACTTAGTTTTCCCGTCTTTCGAAGAAAGATAAGAAGGAGCTTCAGTGATGAAGAGCTTAGATGTTCGGCACTCACCACGTCAGCCCCAAAAATCCGCCACCTGATGCGAGCAAAGGCAGGACAACTACAGAGGAAGTGTTCCGCCGTATCATCGTCCTCTCCACAAGCAGGACAGATGGTGGTGTCGCTCAAGCCCAATACATTTAAGTGTTTGGCGAAAGCTTGGTGGCCCGAAAGGACGCCCACAAGCAGTCTACAGTCGATTCTCCTGAGAGACAGAAGAAAGGACGCGGACCTTTTGCAGATGTCCGGAAGCAGTCGCTTGGCCTGTCTGCACCCAGCACAATCACGCCACCGACGCTCGTGTTTGCGAGAAACCCAAATATCGATGGATGACCCAACCACAGATGCAGGCAGACCCAGCGCGGGTTCAGGTCCTGAAAGAGCTTCTTCTGAACCCAGCCTGGCAAGCCCATCAGCGATCTCATTTCCCTGGATACCAGTGTGACCTGGGACCCAAACAAGTTTGACCGTGTTTAGCCTACCGACCAGGTTCAAAGCAAGCTTGAGTTCGAGCACTAGCTTGGACGAGGTGAGAGGGTTAAGCAGCGCTTTTAGTGCAGCCTGGCTGTCACTGCAAACGCATATACTTTTAGCCCTCCACCTGTTTGTCACAATATAGCGCATAGCCATAAGGATAGCGAAAATCTCCGCCTGGAAGACAGTCGCGTGGTTACCTAAAGGGTAGTGTAGTCTAATGTTCTCGCATTCCACGAAGACTCCAGAACCAGACCCCTGTCCGGTTTTAGAGCCATCCGTGAATACACGATGGCATTCTTTCCCTGGCTCAGAGTCCGGCCGAAGCCATTCCGTTGCCTGAGGAAAGTTGACGTGGTAGTTTTGTCGCAGTAGGATTTCTGGTGTCATTGCATCAGACGGCATATCCATAAGACAGGGGTCAAAGGATAATTCTCGCACAAGTTCATCAAAATTCCAATGCGCGTGGTACCAAAAGCCACCTCTCTTTAAACGGGAGATGGTTTTCAGTGTACACCCCATGATAAAAATATCAAGGGGGGGGAGATTCATCATAGCATCTAGAGCAGAACCCGGGGTGCTGGGGAAGGCCCCTGTGCAGCCAAGGCAAACTGTTCTTTGGAGTTTGGCGAAAGAGGCAGTAACACGTTTCCGCGAAAGCCTGTTCCACCACACAACCGATGCATATGAGAGAAGTGGTCTTACCATTGCCGTATAGATCCAAAGGACCCTTTTCGGAGATAAGCCCCATGTCTTACCAAAAGCGCCTTTGCACTGCCAGAAAGTCGACAGCGCTTTATCGGTTTTCGATTCAACATGCTTGGACCAAAGAAGTTTTCTATCGAGGATTACTCCAAGATATTTGACTTCGTCAGAGATCGGGATAGTGACACCTTTTAGCACAAGTTGAGTCAGACCAGTGAAGTTCCTCCTCCTCGTGAAGAGAACAACCGTAGTTTTAAGAGGATTCACTGAAAGCCCATTTCTTGTGCACCAATCATCGATCAAGCCCAAGGATCTCTGCGCCTGAGAGCAGACAGTCCTTAGGTTCGAGCCGACAGACAGAACGGCGACATCGTCCGCGTAGGCTTGTGTGTAGGTTCCAGGAAGATTGAGTAACGTTAGCAGAGAGTCTACTACCATACACCATAAAAGGGGAGACAGAACACCACCTTGTGGGCAGCCCCTGTTTACCCCTGTCATGACGCATTTGCCACAATCCGCCTCGGCAATCAACGTCCTGTACATTAGCATTGCTTTAATCCACAACACCAATGTTTCATCTATACCGTGATGTCTAGCTGCGTTACACATGCTGTCAAAAGTCGCATTATCAAAAGCACCCTCAATATCGACGAAAATACCCAACGCGTACTCCTTCCGATCAAGAGCGCTTTCGATCCTACCAACAAGGTTCTGAAGCGCAGTTTCACAGGATTTTCCGCGCTGATAAGCATGTTGCATCTCAGAAAGAGGATGCGATCGAAGAGCAACATTGCGCACGTGCAGCTCAACCAGTCTTTCCAAACTTTTCAGCAGGAAGGAAGACAGACTTATGGGTCTGAAACTTTTGGCGAGAGTGTAGTCAGTCTTACCGATTTTTGGTATGAACACGACTTTAACCATACGCCAAAGAGAAGGTATGTAGGCCAAGGCCAAGCTAGCGGTGAAAATTCTTTTCAACGTCGGCATCAGCTGACTAAAACCTTGTTTCAGCATAGCCGGGTAAATTCCATCCGGACCAGGTGCCTTGAAACTCTCAAACGATGCAATTGCATATTTGATAGCGTCATCCGTCACCACTCTGGATGCAATATACCAGCTACGCCGCGTGGTGTTTGTCCGTTCCGTGGTGGCCACCGTTTCCGGTACCACTGAAGAGCGCGTAGTGATCTGATTTCCCGGGAAATGAGTCTCCAACAGAAGACTGAAAGTCTCCGCCTTTGTCTCAGTGTAGGTGCCATCAGATTTTTGGAGCGATTCCAGTTTACTTGGTCTGTCCCTTTTGAGGATTTTAACAGGTCTACTGGTTGCACTTAGTGATTCGACCTCCTCACAAAATTTCCTATAAGAGTCATTTTTCGATTTACGAATCAGTCTCTTAAATTCTTTTTGCTTCGATCGATACAGATTCCAGTCTTCTTCTAAGTTGGTTTTTAAAGACCGATTTAGGAGCTTCCTGGTTTCTCTGCGAAAACGCTGCAGTTCGGTATTCCACCAAGGTACCGGTTTTCTGCAGGAGTTTTTTGTAACCGGACACGCTTGTTCAAAACAACGGATAAGGACGCTGTTCAGATCCTGAGCAGACCTCTCTACCCCTTGTATTGACCTTAATTTAAGTGGAGCTTTAACAGAATTGCCAAGTTCCTCCTTAAACCGTGCCCAATTCGTTTTTCTCGGATTTCTCCTCTCTTGCGAAGGTGAAACTTCACAGTAGATTTGAAATTCGATGTATCTGTGATCTGACAAAGTGCTATCTGGCGATACCCTCCAATTGATGATAGTCTTGGAATGCCTGTTGGACAGGGTAATATCGATTACTTGCTGTCTCCTGGCTGTAACAAATGTAGGCCGACGACCCACATTGTTGATGGTGATGTCAGACGATAGGATGAAATCCAGAAGACGATCTCCTCGTATATTGCATTTGCTGCTGCCCCAAACAGTGTTTTGAGCATTAGCATCGCAACATAAGACAAGACCAATCTTTTTGACCTCGCAGTACTCTATGAGCTCAACAATTGCCTTTGGTGGTGGAGGAATTAGAGAGTCATAGGGGAAGTAAGCCGATGCAACAACAAAGGTTTCCCAATTGCCATTTGCATGGTAAGTGATAGTTGCAGCAACCAAATCTTGGCCACAAAACCGTTTGATTTTAACTGCCGTGAGGGATTTCGATACAACAAGACATGTCCTAGGTCTCTCGGACAGTTCATCGTAAAGAACATGGTATGCACCGCTCAACTCACCAAGGCCACAGATGCGATTTTTCCACACCCATGGTTCCTGGATGGATGTTATGCGGTTTTTTGTCCTACTGACAGCAAGCCTCCTACTTAAAAGAGCAGTAGCAGCCTTACAGTGTTGTAGGTTGATCTGAGTGAACAAAATGGATGTAAACTCTGGGTTACGACCACTATTAGCACTACTTGACATTGAAATGGAAATTAATCCTACCAAGGTGCAGATAGGGACGCATGTCGTACCTAGACTTGATGATCTCGGCAGAAGCCTTGTCTATGCTCACAACCAGAGAGCTACCATCTTCATCGTGACGGTTTTTACTCTGCCTGTGAGAACGGACAATCCAGGCTTTTGTGTCGAGACCAGGATTCTGGGCATGCAAACGCGTTAGCACGTCCGCCGATTTCCCCAGTTTCCCAGGAATCCAGCAGACAGCACGCGTGAGCTTGGGTGGTTTGTAGACCTCAAAAATTGTGGTCCCGTGGGGAGGGATCTTCGGCACCATGTTGCTGACCCATTTCGAGGTAAGCTGCGAGGAGGTATTCACCGTGAAGGTTCCGTCCTTGAACTCACATCCCTCAACCTGGATACAAGCATTAGTTGCCGCGGCAAGCTCCAAAAGATGTGCTTTACAGTGTTTGCACTCTGCATCGCTCATGCTATTGTCATTGCCTGCTTTCCCTATACGAACTGCTAGAGAGGAGACAGCGGCATCTTTGTAGGATGGCCTCTTGTCCCGCACCTTAGCTGTTCTGCGTTCGAAAGAAGCACTCTGACCGACAGAGCCATCCGCATCAACAAAGTTCTGTCCGCTGGTACTGCAACCTGGGTTGGTTCCAGCACCTGCATCATTCAGTACCAGTGCACAGGTAGCTCCAACGATTGGAGGGCCTCGGGAGCTCTCGCCTGTAGGTGCGATTGCGACGTCCAGTTTCCTTCCGCCAGTACTGCTTCCATTTCTGGTAGAAGCACCGGCTTCATTAGGAGACCGCACGCGGACAGACTCACAGACTTGAGGGGGGTTTATTCTCTTTTCGAGCTTGGGTCGCTTCTTCTTGCTTTTCGGGTAGGCAGAAGAGGAGGCAGCGTCAGATCCAAGGGGTTGGTTGGCTTCAGTTGGTGAGACTTCCACCGACCGGTTCCTTTTCAAAGGCGCCGCCGAAGAGCTGACGGATGTGCTTGCGCCTTCAGCAGGTGCAGCTTCTTTGCGCCGCAGATCCCTCAGCTTCTTCCTTTTCCTTTTCCGCTGTCCCTTAGACAGGCACAGCTCAAGGACCGCCTCTTCAGGAGCCCGTTCAACCAAGGTGTCCCGGGTCTGACCGTCAGTGGCAGTGCAGTGAGCCACAGCTTGTCTCATGCTCAATTTGCCGAATGAATCAGACATAGAGCCGCATGAGTCGCTTGTGAAATCAGGTATGAATGTTGGGACCTCCAGAATCCGTGTCCCGGCCGTAGTCGAGAAGACTACGGGTGGATTTTGGCTATTGCCATTACCACCTAGAGTAATCAATTCCTTTTGTTTCTCCATTCATAACGTTTTTGAGTGTTTACCACTGGCTCCTGTGGGAGGGATTTACTGAGGATAGGCTAGCCGTTGCCTCAAACCCTTAGTTGGATTTTAGTCGCCTCTTACGACAGGCATGCCTACCTCGGGTATATTCTAACCCCTACCCGAAGGGGGATAAATAGAGGATCCCTATACTGATCCATATAGATCACCCCATTGACATACGTTATATGAACTGCCAGTGGAATGTCAGTTCCATACAATGGCCGCATTCAAGAATCTAGTCATCGTAAGTCGACTTGAATTGTCGGTATTCTTCTTGACTTCTTGACAATATTTTTTTTGGCAAAGGGTTCTGAATTCTGATTGGTGTTGGTGCCTTACGGTCAGGGCAATCGAAGTCAAAACTGAGTTCTCCGGACACATGTTGGCACACATAGATGTCAACTTAAGGCGTATTTTTTTGGGAAGTGAGTGAGTGAGGGAAGTGAAGGAACAAAACCAAAAGTGAGTATACCAAAACCAAAAGTGAGTATAGCAGTTTTGCATGTAAAAGTAAAAGTGAGCTAGCTATAGATTCCCAAAAAAATACGCCTTTAGTAGTAAATTGAGGAATTCTTGACTTGATTTGTCGGTGTTGCGGACATAGACGTCAACTGAGAAAACTCTTCAAGTCACCAGTTCAGCCCAATGAAAACTCAGCAACATGAAATTAGAGAGCTGTCACACTTACTAAACTAGATTCTTGAAAGGCCTCAATATCTGTCCAGAAAATGACGCCAAAATAACTAGCGCTCGTGGTTCCAAGCGAAAAATAAGTGAAATAAAATGACAAAATGACAATCATCTTATATTTCTCCATAGAATGCTAGAGACACCTATTGGGCCAGAGTGAAATTGCAAGTAAAACGGTTGAAATTCAAATTGTTGCATCATAGTTTACAATAGATGTGATATCAAAAATGTGCGGGTTTCTAATTTATTCCGCTCTAAACCACGAGAGTTAAGGCCTATTCACATGCGAGCGAACGAACGAATTGATGAAATACGACCAAACCACTTTTTAAGCATTTATAAATAAAAAATTTCACATTTTACTATTCCAAGAGTAGGATAATTAATTATCCCATTAAAATGTATTAAGAAAACAAGTTTATAAACAGTTTAAATAACGAAATTTCGAATTCCAAACTTTTTGACGCGAACGAAAACAACCTTGGCGCGAATTGTCAAAGTTTATTCGCAATCCACAAATAAAAGAATCGGAAACTGTCCTTTCACAATATGTGCTATAGTTCTAGCGCAAATGCTGAAATGTCAGTTTTTTTTATATGGAGTTTGGCATGCCGCTAGGCATCTAGCGATCAATGGAACGCGGACATTAATTGCTTGCGAAAATTTGACATTTCTTTTTTTTCGGGGTTGTTTTTTTTTGTAATCTCACGAAGTGGACGATATTGAATTTCTGTATTCCGAAGAATTGGAGTGGAAATATCAGGGAGATGACCCACCACCATTAGTACAGTACCATCAGTGCAGCATAAGCAAGTAATCAACGGAGAATCCGATTTCAAAATGCGGATGCGGAAGATATTATTGTTGTTGTAATGATATCGTTTTTAATCTCCTTGTTTTACATTTTTATAAAATTCTATATTTTAATTATGATTGCTTTCAGTTACAAAATACAAATTCTTGCTGTGGTCAAATGTTACATGTCACTTCCACTTGTATAGCAGCTGATGGATCTCTCCACAAACCTGTTTTTTTTTCGCATTTTTGGTCCGCCCCACTGCGTCGTCTCCTACACACAATGCAGTTTTTAATATGTATATACATTTTAAAAGCATTCCGAGGCACGGTTGAAGCGTTAAAAAATCGTCGTTATCGAGATAAGTACCTACTTCAAAAAGGTATTAAGAATGGACCTAAACAGTAGATATCATAGCGGGGCAAAAGTGGTCTCATTCGACGGGTGTGATTTTAAAATGATGTTTCCTTGCATATCAGTCGTCATCACAAACCACAGAGAATAGACCGCCAGCTTAGAGCAAAAAAGAGAATCCATAGAGCAAGTTTTGAAATAAGTAGCTCCGCCTCTTTTTCTATCTGTGAAATAACTATAAATGTTATTAGGTGCTTGTGTATGTGTGACCAAATTCACCTTCCATTTACTTTAACATGGGACACATACTTAACTACCTAATAACTTTTTGAAACTGTCTTTATGGATCTCTAATTTTTGCCTGAAGCTGTCGGTCTATTCTCTGTGGTTTATGGTCGTAATCATGCGTTTGAATCCATCCAGACCGATTAGGCCATTTAGAATTTTTTTTTCTAAATTTTTTAATTAAATCCGCATGTCAACCGTCCAAGGTTACAAGACTGCCATCCATGTAGGAATTGCCAACATACTCGTACTCGCTGCTATGCTGGTAAGGAGATCATGACAAATGCCCGAAATTTATTCAGTACATAAGCAAAACTTTAGATTAAACATTAAAAAAAAAAAAAAAAAATAAAAAAAAAACTTCTCCATAAAATGGATTTTATTGCGTTTTGAAAAAAAAAAAAAGTAATTTAGGACGCCACACCCTGTCAAAAAAAAAAAAATTATTTATATATACTTAGTTGCGCAGATCTATTTAAAAAAAATGGAACTGCGCAAAATCAACAAAACCGTTCTGATCACACATTCCACTATGGTTATGGAGTTGATGCTTTACAATTTGCTAAACCTACATACATCATAAACAAATTCCCTTTTACACTTAATTAATGTTTCTTTTTTCTGCAAAATTCGTATAAGGTACAATTTATCATTATCCTATAATATTTAAATTTAATTTACTATACATAATATTTAAATTTAAATTTGTTTTCAAATATCTAAACGTAGTTAGTTGTAAATTTTACAATAAATTCAATTTTCTATATTCAATTTACTTAATTTTAATTTTCTTCATCTAGTTTTCGTAACAAAAATCTATAATTACATTTTTTTTCCTATTCGTTTTACAAATTTAATATTATGTGTGGGATTTTTGTGTTTTCAATTGTTAATTGGTTTATCCTAAGAATTTTCAGAATTTTTCTCGCAGGCGGACTTATTAAATTTATTGATTTTTATCTTGTAGTGATGTAGTCTGTAGTGAAATGATGAATGAATGAAATTCATCCTACCAACACTGTGATGGAATGACATTGACAACTTATTGAAGACTCACTGGGGAGAAACTTTCGATATTATATTATGACAGTGCATAATTGCATTTTTGGGGTAAATTTAAATTGATCCTTTAGCATAATGTCAAACTGGCTGTCAAAATTTCGTTGGCAAAGTGATTTCCGTTGTAACAAGACAGATTCGTATTAGCAATGAAATGACATTGCAATTATATGAGTTTGTGTATAGCTGGAGAGGGTGTTTGGTGGTAGTAGGGTATTTCAGTTGTAATTAGGATCAAGCGGGTGGTATATAATTTTGAGTGAGGGTAGATTGGATATAAAATTTTCTTGTGGTAAAATATAAATTGGTTTTAGAGGGAGGGGAGCAAGGCAAACGTTTAGTTTCGTGTTTTGAGTCAATTGTCATAGCGTTGTGTTTTAATTGGTGGCCTTAAAGGAACGCATTGTCATTTTTATGCTGGCTATTTTTAAAAAAACTTTTCTGTGAATTACATAAAGACACTGATCAAAAGAAGCAGTCTATTTAAATGAAAATGTCAAAAGCGTCGATTTTAATTATTGTTTTCATGTCATCAGTTTGTAGCTGAATAAAAATACGAGACTAGTATATATACCAAACAGCTAACCCGCATTTAATTTCAAGCATTTTACGAAGGGTACACCCCCATCAGACTAACCAGTCTAGACACAATACTGCAATAGCTGTATCGACAGTTCCAAAGGGAATCATTATAACTGAATATAAATTGAACTGGGTAGTTGATATATTCTCTCCGTTCAAATCCCCTGGGGCGGGACGGAATTTTTCAATCATACTCTAGGAAACTAAGTCCATTATGACACCGGCCATAAAAACGTTTTAAATGCTGTCTTGAATGTGACTCATTCCTAAAGCGTGGCGAAAGGTAAAGGCCGTATTCATGGGAAGCAGGGAAATCTAGCCACGTCAATACCAAGGATTTTAGACTTATAAGTCTGACATTATTCATCCTGAAACATTTTGAAAAATCCATGAACATCTTTAGGTACACGCAATCGGTTAGTTGACAGTGCGCTCTTCACGGCTCAATATGCCCATATTAAAGGCAGAGGGATCGAAACCGCATTGCATGAGGTCGTTAGTACCTATATTATAGAGAAGTCATTAAAAGAATATACACTAGCCGCGTTTCTGGACATTCAAGGAGCATTCGGACAATCTTCCACTGTCGTGTTTGTGAATTTTTTCAATGACAGGAATATGAACGCAAAACTAGGTGATACTGACTTTAGAGTGACTACTCCCAGAGGCACGCCACAAGGCGAAGTTATCTCTCTTTAACTTTGGGTTCTTGACCAAAGTTAAAGGTTAAAAAGTTAAAGTTAAAGTTGGGTTTGTGGGCTGTGTCACACTCAGGTTAATACTGACCCGTTGTGATCCCATATAAGAGAAAGAGGTTGTCCCTTACCCATTATAACCCTATATTCAAATTACTGTGTGCTGTTACATACAGACCATCCTGATGATTTGGCGAAGTTCATTATCTTATCTATTGGTGTGGTAGAAAGCTCGTCTAGCATTCTTGTGGTATTACAATTATTTAAGGCGACCCATCTGGTGTTCGTCTCTCTTGTGGCTTTTCTTCCTGCTTCAAATTCGAGTGTACAAGGCGGGATATTCACAGAGGGATCAGTTTGTTTTGAAACTGCTGTCGAACCTCGTCTTGGGAAACATAATGCGGACTTGTAGGCCATTATCCGGAAGACCGTATGTACTTGTCCTCTACACAAACCAAACAAAAATACCTCAAATTCGTGCCACCAATTCTTGGAGAATACCTCTGAAGGTAGCAGAGGGCGTGAAAGGTCGAATTGAAAGCCGAATGTCCACAAAAGACTGAAAAAAGCAACGAATGTTTCCTACGCATGTAACCAAACTCAAACCCGCCCTATAAATGCAAGAATCTGTTGCCAAACGTGTTTTAAGGTTCAGCCAAACAAACAGCTGAAACCGATCTAGATTTGGCCATGATTCTCCATGTTTGGAGAAATGATTAGGGAACGTTGTCACTTCTGATTATTTTTCTCCCCATCTGGACTCTGGAATTCTGGATAGATAATTCAATTGGTCTTTTCCGAGTAGGATAACACAATAAGTGAACCTTCGATATCCATTTATACAGCCAGATCGAAGATGGACTGTGTCGATGAACTTATGCCGATCTATTGTCAAAGGAATTAAATATACATTGCTCAATTAGACTTTCTGATCACATCAGTCTCTGTTTCTTAAATGCGGAAGCGGACCCAATGGTGTCAATGTTGGCAATACCATACGGAATGTTGTTACCATATTTATTATTGATCAGGCGGCCATAAAATAATTTCCTGTAACTGAAACAAAATGTAAGCCAGCTCACCTCTGTCGCGAAGAAGTCAATGCTATTTGGTCACAGCATAGGTACCACAAGTGTCTGCCGCTGTTCCTTGACAAAGTCGAAGAAGATGGCTGACGAACTGGCTACAAAAAAGTCAATCAAGATGAGTGGAGAATAAGATTCGTAAGAAAGTCAATGACTAGCCAATAATCTGAGCATTATTCGCGCAGAACCATTTCAGATTGTGTTGGGTACCCGGCAGCGTTCCCTCCCTTTTGGTTGGGCACAGTTTTCATCTCGGTGGAAAATAGTACTCAAATGGCTTCCAAGGTAGTACGTCTCACAATGCTGCACCTAAACTAAAGTGTACTTTCCAGTTATAAGTTTAGTATAAAATGGTCAAAATTAGAATTTCTATCAATTTCCACAATCAGTAATCTTTTAACGTAATAACCACACGTGGCCATGCTGATTTTGACAGACAAATTTGATAAAAATAGTGCCTAGCTAAATGTGGTGTGGCAATGTATATTTATTTCTTTAATGGTATGATTTATTTTTCTATAAATTGCTTAGTTGTAGTTTTATTGTTTTTGAGACTACACTCTTTAGTTAACCCGCCAATGGTGACGCAAATTTGACTTTGATCAATGGTGACGCCGGTCTCACAGACCGGGTTTTTCAACTGAAGATTTTTCGAAACGTGTTACTAATAGTTCATGTTTTTTTTTTTATTTATGCTCTTTGACAATAAAACAAAGATATTTAATCAATTTAAGCTCTTTTATTCCAATATTACAATTCAAAAAACATTTTTAATTAGAGCATTAAAAATAACAATGTTTTTAGTAATACATTTTTTAAAATTAAGAAAACAATAAAAAATCACATATTAATAAAGGAAAATAACGTTTTTTAGTCTTTCGACATATGGAACTTTTATAAAATGAACAAAATACACAATTAAACAATAAAAAAAAAATCAAAGTAAAATAATACGAATAATAAAAAATTATTTTACTTACATAAACGGTGACGCACGGTCTCACGCACCGGGTTAGTAAAAAAAATACACAACGTGTGCTCACTACGCAGTTTCGACGTCAACTGATGGTGGGGGACGTGCAATACGGCAGCTACTCGAAATTGCAACAAAAAACAATGACGGAGAATAAAGTTATTCGCATTTTTTAACACACCCGGTCTCACAGACCAGTTCGTCACCATTGGCGGGTTAAAAAATATCTGCTGCTTTTTCCAAGCTGTTAGAATTCGTGTATTCAAACAATAACCAGTGTTGCCAGTTTGACTGTTTTCCAGTCAAATTTGACTGGATTTTTTCGGTTTTGACTGGAAAAAAAAATCAAATCCAGCCGACTGTTTTTTTTTGACTGGAGTTTTTTCGCTTTTGACTGTAAATCAAGCTGACTGTTTTTATTTTTTGACTATATAATTCCTATAAAAATTAAAATGTAAACGAGCATTGAACTGAACACACCCATTTTCCGCAAACCGCTAAAATAGTATTTCTTGCAATTTGCGCAGCAATTTAATTCGGTTTGTTGTATGTTGTTTATGTTTTGATTTATGGCAGCTGTTCACTCCAGATTTTAGAAACAAAAAATAAACACAACTCTATTTTGACCACTAGAAATACATAATTTGCGAGATAAAAAAACATGTTGTACAAATTTTGAAATTTGAAAAGAAAACTAAGTATCAAATTTTATCCATGTATTATGGCTTTATTAATAAGAGCAAATATTCGCATGAATTATGGAACACAACGTCGTTCAAGTGGCTGCCTCAGCTGGCTTCGCAGTAGCGCATTCTGTCACTACAATTTTCCAAGACCTTGTTGATGGTTTCGGGCTGTATCTCACGGATTGGATTGGATGATAATGGCCTTAACTGCTTGAATCGTTTACCGATTGTTGGCATAACATCGGTCCTTCAGTAAAAAAAAAAGTCGGTTAACAAGGCTCTGTAACGCCCACCGTTGACCGAAAAGTTGTTCCCAGCCTCATTTTCGAAGAAAAATGGTCCAATGATGCCACCACTCCACAATCCGCACCAAAGTGTCTGTGCGCACAGTAGGAAGATTGGGACCATGAGTGTTGTCCACTAGCACACCAGTTTCACGAACTTTTTGGACAAACTTGCGTACAGCAGGCGCGGTGGGCGCTTCGGTCAAAACTTATTTTCAAAAAAACACACTGTTTGGGATACATATCACTCACTTTGGAAATATTTTTTCAATATTTCCCAACGTTGTTCAAGTGTAAAGCGACTCACTTCGTTCCGTGGAGGTATGATACTGACTACTGTCAAAATTTCGAGCGGGAAACAGCTGTCAGTGTTAAAATAACCTATGATTTAAAAAGAAACCACATGGCCCACCCTGTGGAAACAGAAGAAATAGAGAACTGCAATGACACAGATTCAGAAGACTGTATTTTAATGGTATAGAATAATAACCAGTTAATGTATTTTATAATTAATAATTGTTATATATATAACTTATTTTTTTTTTTTTTTTATTAAATAAAAACTATTTTTGTTTTATTTTTATATCAAAAAATAGCTGTTTTCATTTTCGACTGTTTTTTTGACTGGAATTATTTGTTTTTAATATTTGACTGTTTTTTTTGACTGGATTCGGAGGGAAAAAATCCAGTCAAACAGTCAAATTTGACTGGATTTTAACACTTTGACCTGGCAACACTAACAATAACTTTTAAGACTAATAATGTATTGGGCGGACGTTGTTCAAAAAGCTATAATTCCGACCAATGTGACTATATGATATTTTCTTAACATTCATTTTTAGAAAATTCGACTTTACAAATTCACAAATAAATAAAGACGAAGTTAGTTTTCCTTTATTTCATTACAATATGTATGTTGTTTCGCATAGCGAATTATATCTGATTTGTTAAACATCAAATAAATTTGTATGAAAACAAAACCATTTTTCACAGTTTTCTTTAACATTTTTTGAAAAAGTGTGAAATACGAAAAGCATTACAAAAATTGCGCAAACATAGAAGTTACCTCGCTAATAGTATGAAAATACATCAAAAAGAAAAGGCAGTGGGTAGATTCACCAGTCAATTCTTGGACTTTGCTGAAGCTTTGACTTCGTTCCAGTGTATACAGAGTCAACTTCGTTTCAAATAAATAGTTGAAAATCGAAGAAATCCTCATTATTCCTGAATGTTTTATGTAACGGAGTTTACTCTACTCAGCTTGTCCAGTCTAGCTCCATTAGTAGGTAAATAATATTTATTGAGTAAGTTACACATCTTCTTTAAAAAAAAGTAGGTAGTAGGTAGTACATATAACATTAGAATTACGTAGCTTACAGTTTTAATCGCGCCATAATGACCATTTTTCTTATTCGTACTAGCTATTATTGTAATGCACATTTCAACAATTTTTAAAGAAAACAAATCTCTCACTATATAAAGTCAATTTTAGGTAATTAAGTACTCCACAAGTGTTAGGTTTAGGAAACAAAAATATTATGTATTTGGAAAAAAATAAAAATGAATTATGTCTACCTATATGTTATGAAATAGTAGTACGCGACGGCTTCAAAGTAGTATCCGTACTCAGTTCATAAAAATGTACTCAAAATGAGCAAATGAGTACAATAGTAGCACGGGAGGGAACGCTGGTACCCGGACACTTACTGTGGTGAGGGTAACGAAAGAGATGAAATTCTGGCAAAAAAACGGAGAAGAGCAAAACGAAACAATTGATGGCATAAGAGCCAAACTAAAAATAGGGCAAACTTACGATGGCCACATATAGAATGCCACAGTTTCTCAAAAGCCTTGTGGCCTGAGCTAGATCGGAAAAATATCTGTAGAATTGTTAAAACTCAGCAGATCAAAGCTGCGAATGGTGATAGGGATACGTACTCTCTGAACACTGACTTCTTAGGAAACACGCTAAGAGATGAGGTTTAACAAATACGGACACGTGCATGTATTACGAGGACCTGTCATAGAGGCTATTACTCATCTTATGTGCTAATGTCAAGCTATATTGCTCGGAGTAGAAGGTAACCCATTGAATGGTTCTTTTTCGACAATTTGGTGTAGGTTGCTCCAACAAATTTGAAACCATTTTTAGGTTCTGTGGGGAAATTAAGTGTGTTTGCGAATTGGTTAAGATTTTGACAGTACAGGTTGCGCAAGGATAGCGATGGGTTCAATATGGTGCCCAGATGTACTCACATTCTATATAATCTAACCTAGCATAACCATAAAGCATAAAGAAAGCCAATAAATGTTATATACAATATAATTCGGACCAAAAAATTTGTGCTGTTTGACAGATTATCGCTTTCTAAGTAGGGGGTCTGATGGGTCATATAATTTCCCAAGAAACTGTGCAATGAAATCAAGCCTCAAGGATGACAACATATATATAGGCACCACCTCACTTCCTCTGTCACTATTCAATGCGTTGTCACTTGAGGAACAGAACATTTGGAAGCTACTACTTCCATGACATACAACAACTTTCTGTGCCTTGCTGTCTAATCTTTAAAAGTGTTCGAGGTTATAAAGAAAGACGAACATGAAGCAAATTCAATTCTGACTCCAAAGGCTGACCCCTAAAAGGGGGGATCTTAATGGGCCCACAATAACCTAAATATAGAAGGATTCACTCTACCCGATAACAGAACCAAAGGGTAGTTTTCTATGCTTCAGATTTGTTGTCAACTGCCTCTATATTGTTATTGTAGATGGTGAACCAATAGTCGACTTGACACAAATTTAACACGAAAGAGACCAAAAATGAGTTGTCTTAATGTAAAAAAAACATCAACAATTTAAAGTCCACACCTGAAAGAAAAATCTTCAAAATATATTTTTTTTTATTCCATTTAAGTTTCCATGTTGTTTGACATCGCTATAGCAAATTTATTTAATTTACTTTTAAGAATAATTGTTTTTTGTTTTTGTGAGTGTGTTTTTTCTTTTTTTTTTGCTTTTAGTATATAAATATAAATTGTATAGTAAATTTTCTTATTCCCATGTTCGTGTTGCTTGCATTTAAATTATCATACATACACTAAAAATAATATATATATATATTTTTTTTTATATTAACTATTTACCTTTTTTTTATTGAATTGTTTTGTTGTATTGTTGAATTTATTTTTGTTCATCGTTAAATAAATTTATAACACAGGTTTGGCAATGTTCGGTTTAGCTGTTGTCGATGCAATTTCGGATAATTTAATATCGATTGGTACCCGAGTGTCGTACAAGGTTGGCGCTTGCAATATAATCCCAGCTGTTCCAACAACAACAGCTATGGTGAATATCCATAAGAATAAGCGATCCAATACCATCGCAACATACTTCCAATCTTCTTTCACCTAGAAGGGCAATAGAAAAAAAAAACCAAAATGACATGAGAAGGGCAAAGATCCATCACTATCTGTATAAGGTATAACTAAAAGTCAGTGAGAGTGGGAATTGTACAAACAATATATTTGATTAAGGCGAAAAAAGGACACTTTGGTATACAGTTGTTATTTTCATGAGATTTCAGGGAAGGTATCTTGTTGCTGCTATGAAGAAGGACATTCACATGTGCGAAGGTTGATGGAGATGCCTTCACTCTGTTTCCATGTAAGGATATTGGAAACGGAGAACCTATATATTGATGTTGGATGCAAAGGAAGAAAGGATAAATCATCTCTGCTATACAACATCATGTGAGATTTGTACAAAACGGAAACATCTGCTGACATTTTTATGATTTGCTATACAAAATCGTTGGTCCTTTTTTTTTTCTTTTCTATCATCATCGCGCTGACATGTATATTCGCATATATCCGCAGTTATGCCAACGTAAAGAAAAATTGGCAGGATATTAGGAGATTTGGCGTTGAATTGTGGGTTATTAGGCGTTTTCTCTTCGACATGGAGGAATTTCTCTTGTCTACGAGTATGTGTTGTATATATGTGTTGTATGTATCGCTACAGCTGGCGTTTGGATGTGTAACCGCAAATTGATGGGGCGTTTTCGAAGGAAACTGTTGTTCGTGATATAGAGGCAAAATCGTGAGGATTTTCTTTGAAGAAAATAGAATTAAGCCTGAAAAGGATGTGCCACTCGAGACAGATCTGAATTTTTCAAGATAATGAGTAATGAGCTAATGTTGGTTACTCATGGCGTATACGTAATATTTTTTGTTTGGCAAATTTCTAATAGCAAATTGGAATTAATTCAATTTAATAAGCATGCGTCAGAAAAGGAGTTAATAATTATTCTTAGGTAATAACATTTCAAGCGGTGTAGTCATAATATCACTTGAGTTTTATAGCTAAACTGAAGAAATTGGTCTATGAACCAATTTTAGGAGTGGGCTGAATTTAAGTTTTTTTAAAGGATGGTTGGTCACTTCTTTTTAAATAGTATAACAATTGCATAGATAGATCGTTTTAATGTCATATTAAATATTTAAAGACAACTTGGGACATATACGCGATAAAGCTCTTTAAGGAGGTCCGATCTTCGACCATTTTTCAATGGCCGTATGGCATTAGGCAACATAAGGACAATGGAAAAAAAAACCTAAACAAATTTCCATTGAAAACACTGCAGAAACTAAGTAGCCAAACTGGATTAACCCCAATTATAGATCAAAAGCAATATAACCGTTCCAAAGCATTTGGGAAGACGATACTAAAGCAGTTGCAATCACACCTTAGCAACAGCCAACTGCCTTTTGAGTTCCGACCGGCTGCTATGAAAAAAAGTTCAAAGACTGCAATGTTAAGGTGGGTTTCCACGTGTCATTTGATTGGCAAAGTTTGACAGCTCTCGTTTATGTCATTGAACGAAATTACTGCCAGTTCCACTTCTTCTTGTGTTTTGTTGGTCCAAGTTGAGGTAGAAGACGTAGAAAGTCGAATATTTTTAGGCGCAAAATGCATATGAAATGAATAGAACTGACTACGAATTTATTTTGAAAAGGGTGAATCCATAAACAAAAACAGAAACATTCATGTGAAAAGGGGTGGGACCTGCCGAAAGTTTTGCATAACCTTGTATATCAAAATGTGTTTATTAATTTTTACTGTCAATTAAAGACAAAGTGATATTTTTTTTGACAACTCAGCTATTTCTACTTGACATGTGCATTTTTTGTCAATTTTGTAATTGGACGTTATCAAAGGCGGATGAAGATCTCCTTGATCGCTTCGAACGCAAAATTCTTCGAGTGATTTTTGAATTTCGTTTGCGTTGACGGGCCTTGGAGGAGGAGATTTAACCACAAATTCTACGAGCTGTACATCGACATCGACATGGTCGGAAAAGTACGCACCAGTCATCTAAAATAGCTGGAACATGTAGAGCGAATGAACACCAACGCTCCGGCCCGAAGAGTCTTCGATTCTAATCCGGAGGAACAAGCGGACAAAGCAGTAGAGGAAAACCTCGCCTTAGGTGGCGCGTATATATCAAAGAGGACCACAACCATCTTGGAGTGTGCAACTGGAGGCGGTTAGCCAAAAATCGGGCTAAATGGAGAGGCGTGTTGGTTGAGGCCCAAGTCCACCCCGGACATCTAAGTAAGTAAGTAAGTAATTTTGAAATTGACATATCTACAAGTACGTAGAAGCCTAGTATTTCTTGTTGTCAAAAACATTCGCAAAGGCCAACGTTTTGATTTTGTTGGACTTCACAAAAGCAGTCCACATCATTATTTACTCTTGCTGGGGTTCCATAGGGTTCCATTCTCGGCCCAATATTATTTTCAACTTATGTGAACGAATTTCCAAACATAGTACTGGGGTCTCATCGCGTCGGCTAAAACGATCGAACGAAGTCGCGTCGTCTCGATGATACTGCTACTTCGTATAACAACCAAAAAACGATGATCGTCGAAACGATTGAACGCTAATCGTTTTTTGTTGCTTCGCGTAAACAATTCAACTGTCAAATACCGTCCTCGAAACGATTCGATTGAACGATGGCTCTTTCGCAATCGTTTCATCGTTTTTGGTATATTTTGTTTCCATTTAGGGTTTTTAAAAGCAAAACAAATGTTAAAAGAAAATTATTTCAATTAAAACTTTTATAATATCAACAAATAGTAGACACTGTAGTCCCCGGATTGTTAGTCGGGGAAAATGTAAAATTTCCAACGCATTTATCCGAGGAATGCACTTACGAGAATCCTGCTTAAGTGCGTTGTCGACGCAATAAGGAAACTCCCGCTTTATTGTCTTGAAAACGCAATAAAGCGTTTTTATTAGCTTGTTCAAACTAAAAACTGGAGAACACAAACAATGTTCACGAACGCTTTAAAAACTCGAAAAGTTTTGCTCCTATTCAGCTCAAACCTTTGATATTGGACCGAGATGGTTATTGTGAAGATTGGTCAAAATTAGACAAAGGGGCGTGACACCGTCTATACAAAAGAAACATTCAAACTCTTATATCTCGAAAACCGCCGAATCGACATGTTCAAAATTACAGACAATCGTAGGTATTGGCCCGGGAGTATTCCTGTGAATATCGGAAAAATTAGGCAAAAGGGCGTGGCGCATCGCATACAAGAAAAAAAAAAGACATAGCAAACTCTATTTTTCGATAGCAATGGAATCCAAGGTTTTACAAATTTGTAGCATTGATATTCATTATCCTGATAGACAAGAATGTTATCTACGTATGCAATACGATTCCTTAAAAAACCAAAAATGTTGTGTACCACAGAACAAAAACTGTTTATCAGTTTGGTTGGTTTTTTTATTTTTCTATTTTGCAGTACGAAGTGTGTCTACTGGTTCGCTAGTTGTTAATAACTTATTTGATGTCTTTTTCGATTAAGGGCTTTGTAAAATAGGTCACTTTCATCGATATTGAAAATGTCTTTGGGTGCATAATTTTTCCGAATTGAGATCCTTGTAGTAACAACAGATGAGCATGTTGCAATTACGGCACTATACGCTGATATTACCTTTTCCAGTGACAGCCAGACGGCAATACGAGTGAAAAAGATTTGTGCCGTGTAAATAAAACCAAAGTGCGTGAGTCTCTTAAGTAAAGCTATTGGTTCTTAGCCACAGCACAATTGACCAGTAGGGTTTCTGAAATATGAGGAATCATTTCCTACCTAAAACTGACAGGGTAGAATTACAGGTAGATTCTAACCTGTAATTTTCAATACGAAAAGGGTTTCGCGATTGATTCAATTGACAGCATTCGAACAAATGACATTATAAGAACTGCTTGATTTGAAATCTGAAACAACGCCATGATTCGAAAATCAAAAAGACAATAACGCAAAAAAAGATTTAGTTCGTCCAATTTGACATTTCTCCTTTTCGAATTATACAGAGGGTCCACTGAAGCACCATACATCCGCGACCCTTATAGACAGGACATTTAAAAATGAATGAATGACACACGAAAATGAAACATTTTGCATAGAAATAATAGTAATTTTTGGACTCACCCGTGTGCTCTCCTCCTCTTTTCGCGTCTGATCCGCAATATACGTCACACCATCCATCGCCTTGTGCAGTTCAGGACATGTATGCCATCGATGTCGCACCGTGGTACACGATCTCCCCGAGGAACAACATGGCGCCTGATTCTGTTGCTGTTGTTGCTGATGCTGACTACTACTACTCGTGCCCGCTGTCCCCACTCCTGTCGACGTGTGATGTGTCGCCTGATATTGCGCCTGAATGCTACAACATGATTCCGCCAGTGTCGACGCAGTCGCTACGGAATTCACCGTCGTTGTGGATTTTATCACATTTGAGTTACCTAACAGATCGCAGGTTGTCGTTGACTGGTGTTGCTGATGTGAATGCAACGGTGCCGGTGAGAATGTCGCCGACGACGTCGACTGCTGACGATACAAATGATGATGCTGCTGTTGCCGCTGCTGTTCATGATGGTGATGCAGTGTAGATGTGGATGCTGATTGATGCGGATTATAGCTCCCCATGCCGTTTGTTTGACATGAGGTCGATGTCATTTGACGAAAACGTGACGGCGTCAGCGGATGATCAAGCAAACTGCCACCCGTCTGCTGGTACTGACTATGATGATGGCCGTCGATCAGTGACGATGTGGTCGATGTCTGTTGATTGACAGTCGATATTGTCGATGGATATGGCAGCGCTGTCATTTCATCCATCAGATTGAAACTTTGTACTCTGTGCTGGAGATGGGGCGATGTGCTCCGCGATGTTTTCTTCGGACTGTGATGGAGTCTGTCGAAGAGACTATGATTCATAAGACCCATCACAATTTGGCATACCAGACATGTAAACAACTTACTTTGACAAGGCAACTGGTGGCGGCAGCGGTGGTATTTGATCCCTCAATTCCAGTCCATTGCATGTCCGGACCATTAGACGTCGTGATGATTGGCTATCGGAAATTAATGAAAAAAAAGAAAAATTAAATTTCCACAGGGTGTGGTGCTTGTCATTGAACTTACATCATCTCGCTGATTGGATAGAGTGGTCGCCGCATCACCAGTATTCGTGGCAATTGATTTATGAACACAGTACGTACCCATGGGGCCATTGTATGAGTTTGCGGCGAACGAAAGTGCACATTCAGTACGACTACTGTAACGCATATACTGTTGAGGTTGCGGCCATATGGATGCCATAATGTAAGGACGAAGCATGAAATTAAAACGAGAAAATGGAATAAAAACTGGGAAGCATAAGTGAGTGAGATTGCTTATATAGGCCATTACCATGTATGGTGTCGGTGTCATTTATTCGCAATTCCAGTTATTTACTGTCAATAACGATAACCCACCAGCAAGAGCAAGACACACAAACATATCTATTACCCTAACGAAGGCTTTGTAAGTGAATTACGGGTTGTTCGGTAGTTGGTAGCCAGTAATTGAGTTTGTTATAAAATGTATCCAACAATGGGGTATATGTGGTGACTCGTAAGGCGAATGATTTTGGACAGGCTATAATGTCAACATAGTTGAACACCGACACTGCATATATGATAGATGGCCGAGTTGGTGGGGTTTACTTGTTGATGTTAAGAGTTGGGTGCAATTTATTGCAAAAGACTAACCATTCGTTATGTCTGAAAAACCTTCAAGCTGCTTTGAAAATGCAATAATTTTAAGAAGACAATATCGGCATAAACTGGACATAACTAGCGGTCACGTGTGTTTTGACATTTAGACAATTTCCCGCCTCATTTTCTTGCTCCTAGATGGCGCCGTTTATTTATCAAGTTCTACAACCGTTGGCGCGAAAGATTATGCACAAATTGGCAGCGCTAGCCATTTCTACGTTTCCATTCTCTCTTGTTCAATCGATCGAGGCTGGTGGCAGATAATAACAAAGTTTTCCAAGGCCCTTGTGTTCTTTTGTTTTTTGTTTTGCGCGGTTTTTAATTTTTTTTCAGTACTGAAAGTTTTTAGTGGACATTAATTTCACGATAGCGTTGGAATAGACGGCAGCTAAGTTTTTCTGGATCTGTTTCAGTTTTGTATAGCTGGGTGAGCAACGTAAAAACAACCAAAATTTACTACAGAACGAAAAAATGGGGCATACGGATCAACACAGCCAAATCTGAACTGATCTGCATCAGAAGACCCATTAGAGGAAGAAGTAGAGGACGGTCAGCCACCAATTGTCGTAATATAACGTTGAGACTACCTGATGGATCAGCGCTATCAACCACAAACGACGTTAAATATCTTGGAGTCAACTTTAACGAGCGATTTAGATTCAACCCACACCTGAACACTGTTCTGAGGAAGGCTGCATTTGCGTTTCATCGAGTCTACCCCCTGATGAAGAAGCAAAACGGACTCAGTAAAAAAACCAAGCTGCTACTCTACCAACAACTTATAAGGCCGGTAGTAACTTACGGTTTCCCCATTTGGTACACCATTTCCAAGACGTACATGAGAAAGCTGGCCATTTTTGAGAGAAAACTCTTAAGGATCTGCACAGGACTCCACTACGATCCAATCCGCAGGAAAAACGTCAGAAGTTCAAGACTCTACGAAGAAGCCAACATCATCCCCCTAGAAAAGTACATGGTCACACTTTTCCAGAGAATACTCGGGAATGCATCCAGCCATCCAAACCCTCTAGTCCGCAGGATTGCGGAAACGCAACACATCTCAGAGCATCGATACCTGCATGTATTGGCTCTACTAAATGAGGACCTATTCCCAAGAGACACTGACAGGGCAACTATACCCTTCTACCATTTGACCGAAACAACCCACCATCGAGGATAAAACCAAGATCAACAACCCTCTCTACCACCATAAGGACATCGACACCCGGATTTGAACACCCTTAGGTCAACCCTGACAACGATGAATACTATACGAGTATGAATCTAAGAAAACAATAACAATTTATGTAAATATAATTAAAAAAAAAAATCAATGTAAACCGTTGGGCCCCTGTTGTTGAGCCAACACATAAAATATTAATAACCACTTTGTAAACTAGCCTTAAGTCAAATTGTATATAACAGTTCAATAAAAATTAATGTAATGTAAAAACTACTAAATTCATTGCCAAACTGAAATTAATTGGGGAATTGAGGAACTCTACGGAGAAGTGAAAACGATCAAAAAATAAAATATTCCCAACCAGACTGACCATTTCTGTCGGTAGTTGAACCCGGAATCGCTTTCTTTTAGTAGTCCGCCAGACTGCGCCATTGAAAACACACACTTTCACAAAATCACGCGGTCGATATTACAAGAACAAAAACCAACAAACATAAAGACTTCTAAGCCAAGGAGAAAAATCTCATAAAAGTTCATTAATTACATCATTTCACAATCCTGACATAAAGGGCCAAAAGTAACGAATGGCATTCCAACCGCGCTATCCAACTTTTCAAAGCCACAAAAACCCCTACTTATACATAGTTGAGGCAACTCTCTTACACTCACTCTCTCTCTCTCTTTTAGCCACCCTCTCATCTGGTATAATGATCCCAACCGCACGACACCATTTCTGGCACATATCTTCATTCCAACGACACGACAAAATTACTTCCGTCTCAGCAATAGGCACAGGATGTAGAAAGGTTACGAGGATAAGTAGGATACCACTACACTTCATATACACAGTTATGACACGTAAGTATATTTTAATGAAAATATTTAATGACAAAATTCGGAGGCGTTATATGCCTGTCGGCATTGCCACAAGGATCTTTTGGAAGGAGACCATAGAAATGTTATCCTTTAGGGGTTACACATACGTAATTAGGATGGCAATTCACATTCCATTGTATGTTTTTTTGCGTTTTGTGAATAAAGTTGCAAGGACAACAAGAAGGACGTACTTCTAAAAGAAAGGCTATATACCTACACACATATTGTATGTATTGTGCATGTGAGTTTTGTATGGAAGTGAAAGCTTTAACGCACATTTAATGTGCATTAAGCTGTGTTCGTCCTGGCAACTGAAGTAATTAAAATATCCCTTGTATTGATGGAGAGTGATCCTGTTAAGTGTTGTCATGGGAATTAGTTTGAAGGAATCGAAATTTACTTTTTTTTTTTAAGTTAAAAAGATTTTGTGGCTACTAGTGTCCTTATTTTAGACAATTTGTGAAAAATCCTTCGTTAAACTATATAAAGCAATAATTGCAACAGAAATAAAATCGAATTAATGGAACCTCAGCATCGTTTGTCCGATCCACAGAAAAGGAGGCCCATAAGGCGGATGCCATAAAGGCGGTAGTAGATACAGCAGCTGAAGTATTACTGGAAAAAATATGGAGAGGGGGGACAAAGAAAAATAAAGCAGTTGTGTCGCTGCACGTTAAAAATGCCTTTAACTCGGCGAACAGGTCGTCATTAGGAGGTCGCTCGCCAGAATGGAAGTGCCGGTGTTTCTGCGGAACTTAGTTGCAAATTACTTTACCGATAGAAAGTTAAGGTACCAGACTGAGTACCAGATGGAGTTAAGTACTACAACGTTACCGCGGGAGTACAATAAGGCTCTTTTCTTGGACCTCTCCTGTGGAATATAATATATATATATAATAATATAATGACGGAGTCATACGACTAACGCTACCTCAAGGAGTTAAGGTGATCGGGTTTGCTCTGGATGTTGCTGTGGTAACGGTGGCCAAACACATTCCCGAGATAGAGTCCGCTACGGATAAATCAGTTGATATGATCAACAAATGGCTGGAGTCCGCCCACTTTGAGCTAGCTGACCACAAGACCGAAGGTGTCTTGATAACCAGCCGAAAGTATGTGGAATTTGCAAATTTCCGGGTTGGGAATCGAACCATTAGGACTAAGGAGTCTCTAATGTACCTAGAAGTAATGCACGACAACAGGCTAAACTTTAAAATGCACATCCAGTACACGTATTGAGCTATCCAGAGTGGTTAGCTCAATACTTCTATACGCTGCACCGGTCTGATGGGCGGGGGCTCTAAAACCAAACGAAACAAGGAGAAAGCTCTCGTCAGCATACAGGCTCAGCGCAGTACGAACAATAAGGGGATTTCGAACAATCTCGGATGAAGCAGTCTGCGTTATCCCCATCGACATCTTTGCCCTCGAGATGCAAAGGATCTACCTTAGGCAAACAGCCAACCGGCAAGAGGTCCTTAATAGAAGGGTCAAAGTAGAAGAGAGGGAAACATCGATGGCACTATGGCAAGCCAGGTGGGATAACACGGCAAAAGGCAGATGAACCCACAGACTGCTCCCCAACATCGAGGTCTGGACAAAAAGAACAAACGGGGACTGCAACTACCACCTTACGCAGTTCGATAGCTCGCCTTTCTGTCCCGAATGCCCAGACGATGAATAAAATATGCAGCACGCAATGTTCCATTGTAGGCACTTTGCAGAGGGAAGAGCGAATTTACCAAACCCCCAGGCCCAAAGTCTGATAAGCCTATGTTGAGGTCAGAAGATCCACTTATTTCAACATTTCGTGAATGTTGGTAGCACGGGCTATCGCATCTTTAGAAGATTACCACATACATTGGCGCAACCAAAAAAAAAAAAAAAAAAACAAGCAATATAACCATATCTTTAGTGATAGTGGATGGGTTCTTCAAATTCGTTCGGCTCTATCTATCGAAAAGTTCGGAGAGATGTTAGGCGCTGGATCGGTTAAAAAAGCAGACCATGACGGTCGCTAGCACCAGGCGCATTACATCAGACAGAGGAACTGCTTTAACGTTGAATGTACTTGTACATATTTGAAAGCTATAGCATAGAAGAGGGCTTCCATCATCAATAGAAGTTCGGCGCAATGTCTTGCAAGTGGAGAGCAGTAATTAGGACGTTTGCAGCAGCTGATCAACAAGTCGCTGTTGAGGAGCACGAGTTTTAGTTCATTCAAGATACTAACTGGGTTTTAGATGACTTTTCAATCTTCAAAACATATTTTAACTTGTGACTATTGATACCTCCCCATAATACCCCAAAAGATGGTGGCCCCAAAACCAGGAAACTGTCATACCGCAGTTCCACTTATTTCATTCCCAAATCGAGGTACGAAACCAATAAAGTCCTACTAAAGAGCAACGCACACACCTTCCTCACATAAAACTTTAACAGAAATTCTTTCCTTACCTACTCACTACCTTACTACTCACAATTCCCCTCCAAGCATCTATGTATATGCAGTTTCGCATCCCGTACCGATCTGTGTCCGACATTTCATAATATTATTTCCGGTCAATTTTTCATTGTTTATACCCTACTTACCCAGCTCAGAAAAGGTTAAAATTCCCAAGAAACTCAACCTACACCCAAGCTAATTAAGAATTCAGTATTCGTCCAGCAAATTACGACGAGTCCCTATACAAGACTTCGGTAGGTATACTAATAATCTGACCACCAACTTTTGCCAGGACCAACGGCACAAAAAAAAGACAAGGAAGAAGAGCCCAATAAAATATCTATAAAGTCTGAAACACCACCGTCAAATGCAACCCGCTTCCACACAACAAACAGCCCTACGGGACATTAATATTTAAACGTTAAACATAAAACTCCATTTAAATCCTGCAAGAGGGAAAACATACAAAAAAAAATATCCTTCCACCTTCTACCGGAAGAAACGAATTATTTGCTCAGATCACCTTTCGGGGGGTTGCACAGAAAGCGGAATGCCTTTGCTTTTGGAAAATTTACCACGAAAATATATTCAATGAACTTTCCAACTCTTGATGAATAAAAAAAAACATTCCATTCCTGTGGTGGTTTTTTGGCACAGTATCCTTTAATGACCCATAACTGTGAATTGCCAAGTAGGTATAGTATCTATGATAGGTCTACAGGGACGAGGTCAAAGCTATTTGGTCTGATAGGTATTTTCTAAACATCTATATAGAAAAAAAATAAAAAATAGGAAGAAACCTTTACTCACCTGAATGTATCGAGAATCATTGTAAATAGTACGAATTTTCCTAATAACGGAACAACTAATGATGTTGGGGGTATAATTTCCGCCAATAGCAAGAAGAACACAGTCAGCGAGAGTAGAATAGATATGCTTAATGATACCTGTAAAAAAAGAAGGAACAAAAGGAAACAAAAAATGGACATTCATGGTTAGAGTTAGTTGAAGTGAAAAACTTCCACGAAAGTGGGGTTGAATAAAAAAAAAATCAATTCAATATTGATCAAGGTGCGTTAGGGTTTTATTGGAGTTGAAAGGAAGCCAGTTAAATGGGAGATAATGGGTGCAAACTATAAAAGTGATAAATTGCAATCGGTATATGGATAGTATCTAACTGTATAGCGATTCCAAATGAAATGAATTCTTACCAAAATTTAAATGTCAATTCTTTCATCACTAAAAATTGCGTTACTCAGCAATTTGCTATGATCTGTTTTATCTTCTACTACATTTTTTGTGCAATAAATTTTTATTCTTTTTTTCTATAATTTACATAGTTTATTGACGAATGTACAAGTTGGCCTGCGATCTCTGGTGGCGAGGAAAAGAAACCTCTCAGATACACAGGAATCCGTCATCGGTAAGCGGACGTGTATTTTTTTTAGGTACAGTTAATTTATTTATTTTATAAATGAAAAACTATTTTAATTGATGTAAACGCCTTGTCGGTCTAAAATTCAAGTTTTGTTTCTGAAAAATAAAATAACCATAGGGTCCATAAAATATCAAGTGGAATGAAAAACTTGTGTTGGTTTCGTGTAAACAATTTTTTTTTTGCGGATTAGACCCTTTTTAACTATTTAAAGTTCTTGAAGTTATTGTTAATATTTCATTTGCAGCATTATCCCGAATAGCACTGGCAGACCCAACTAACCGAAATTTATCCCAGACTTTGTCGATAACCCGTGACATTCCAGAATATTTTAGCGGCATAAAACGATCCATTCGCTAAGGGAAAGAGTTCGTCAAGTCTGGTTGGGTCTATCCTATTAGTGTGATACCAGATTCAGCAAACAGAGATGTAACTGGACTGCTCTTAAATGCATCCTCGATGACTTGAAAACCCCATGAAATCAAATAAGATATCTTACAAAGTCTTGGATATGTACTTGCTCGTGCAAATCTGGTGAAGGAAGAAAATAAGACGCTCGATGCAACACATTTTCTTTAATTTCCATTATTGTAAACTAAAGTGTGTTTTTTTTTTAGAGGTATAGAACTTTAAGTTGGTAACACTATTTTAACTGGCGGCCATTTTGTCAGCTGTCAAGTGATTTATTTTTAGTTTGGTTTGGCATTTCAACTTGAATAGACTGCCGCTTGAACAACGCTTCCAAATTGTGCAAATTTATTTTGAAAATCATGGTTCTGTTCGAAATACGTATCGCACACTACGTCCATTTTACAGTCAACACAATCGTCAACTTTTGGTTGAATGGATACGTCAATAAACAAAGCTGCCGTATTTGGAGTGATGATAATCCGCAAGTGTATGTTGAGACACCGTTACATTCACAAGAACTGACTGTTTGGTGTGACTGTGAATAATTGGCCCGTACTTCTTTAAAAACGATGCTGGCCAGAACGTTACATTCAATGGTGACCGCTATAGAGCCAAGATTAATGAATTTTTCGTTCATCAATTGAACAACCATGATGTGCAGGAGCTGTGATCTCAACATGTCACACAGCTCGTACCACAATTGATTTATTGAAGGAAACGTTTGGTAACCGCATAGTTTCACGCTGCGGACCCGTGAATTGGTCTCCAATATCGTGCGATTTAAAGCCGCTTGACTATTTTCTGTTTGGGATATGTTAAGTCGCTAGTCTACGCCGATAAGTGCGAAACGATTGACCACTTGGAGGACAACATTCGCCGCGTTATTGCCGATATACGGCCACAAATGTTGGAAAAAGTTATCGAAAATTGGACCTCCCGATTAGACTACGTCCGAGCAAAACTGCCGTATTTGGAGTGATGCCAGAATGCCAGAAGATTATCTTTAGAATAAAGTAAATTTCATGTTAATTTAAAAAAAATTAACTTCGTTTTATTCCATTTCAAATTTCTATACCTGTAAAAAAAACACCCTTTAGTTAGGAATTTATTGTAAAAATAAAATGTTTCATACCACCGGCACCGACTGTAACCTACGCCATCTAACGTTTTTTTTTTTCAACTAGTGCTTATTACGCGAATGGTAACACTTAGCTCATGTCTGATTTGACAGATAATTAGTTTTATCCTTCCGCTGAACGAATATGGTTGTGTATACACTTGAATAACGCTGGGAAATATTGCGACATTACTTTGAAAATCATGGTAATGTTGCAGAATGTGTGCAAAAATTGCGTACGGATTTTGGAAGAAGAGAAGCACCGTCAGCTCCGTATGTTCGTTATCTTGTGAAAAAAGTGAAAGAAACTGGCATCCTCATCGATAAACCAAAGCGTGAAAAGCCAAAAACAGTGCGTACACCCGAGAAAATTGCTGCTGTGGCAGAAAGTGTGCGTGAAGCGCCATCAACATCAATTCACCGTCGTTCTCAACAATTGAACATTTCGGAGACATCATTGAGAGGAATTTTGCATAAAGACCTTGGTATGACGCCATACAAAGTCCAATTGGTTCAGGAGTTGAAGGCAACTGACCATCCAATGCGTTTTCGCTTCGCTAAGTGGGCCTGCGATCGAAGATCGCATTATCAGCCGCAGAGCTGATGTCGTTTGGCCACTGCGGAGCTGCGATTTGACACCGTTGGACTATTATTTGTGGGGTGCCGTAAAAGATAAGTGTTACGCCGACATGCCAGAGACAATTGACGCTTTAAAGGACAATATTCGTGAAGCCATTGGTGAAATACAGCTGCACACAATCGATAATGTGCTTAAAAATTGGACCGATCACTGCATGGCCAGCCGAGGCAGCCATTTGAATGAAATTATTTTCCATTATTAACCGGAAGGATTGTACTTTCAAATAAAAAAAGAAATTTGAGAAAATATTCAGTAGTTTTTTTTTTATAGCATTTTCAAAAAAAAAAAAAGTTATTTGGCGGACCCTTTATATGTCAAACTCTACAATAAATTGCAGTTGCGATTATTGAACTTAGTGTGGCATAAATCGAAAGCTTGATCAGGTCGGCCCAAATGGTCAAAATTCTGTCAAAAAATCGTTTATTATGAAACGATTTTTTTTTGCTGTAAACAAAAGAATCTAGAATCAAGGTGCCCACTTTCGGCAATAACAGCAATACTTTCCGTCAAGCGCACAGGACGAACAATACTGGAAACTGGAATATTTTCAATAATCAAACCAGTCTCATGAACTGTCTTTATAAATGTGCTTTACTTCAGTTTCAGTGGGTGCATTACTTTGACAATGCACCAGTTTCTGCCCAAAATACGCACTATTTCGGGAACGCAGCATCGACTTTGAAAGTTATTTTGCAATATTTCCAACATTGTTCAAACATAAATCGATCCATTTCGTACCGCGGAAGCGAAAGTATAACACAGAGTTTTTGTCAATATTTTAACGCATAAACTGTTAGTGTCAAACTAATTCGAAAAGAAACTAACAGATGGCCCATCCTATATAAAATACATTTTCCCGCCAAAATGACTTGCAGTTGCCACACGTTTTTATACCCTTCACAAGAAAGTATATTCACTTTTTCATTACATTTGTCACGCCAAGAAGGAGTCACCGGAGACCCCATAAAGTATATTCCTAATCAGGATCGAATTCTGAATCGATTTAGACATGACCGTGTGTCTGCCTGTTTGTTGAAAACACGATAGCGTCCAAACGAAACGACCTAGGCGAATGACATTTTGTGAGAGGACTTATTTTTCCCGTCGTCAGGTTGGTTAATTGAAAAACCATACAAAACCAATATTAGACCCATGTTTTGTGTACCTACTAACACCTTCAAACCCAAAAGTAAAAATGAAATAAATCCCCAAAAAACAACAAAAAAAATTCAAAATTTGGGGAGGAGGAAACACCATTCCACTTGTTATGTAACTGTGCTAGCCTTGCTTAGACAGCCTACTCTGGGAGAGTATAGGTACTTTTTTGAGGAATTCGTGCAGATACGGATATTCATCCAGACTTCGAAATGGTTGCAAGAGTGGCGGACATAATCAACTCCACTAGCACAATGGACCTAATTTGGACTAAGTGAATTCCGAATGTATTGTAATCTAACCAAAGATCAAGTCATCGCGGATGTCAAAGCATCAAAGCCCTTGGTATGCATATAATTGTCTAGGATCGCCAGGAGATGGGAGGACTTCCATACAGAGACTATGCAGTAAGTATGTGTTATTAGCTCTAGCCTCTACCAAATAACAATTATGCAGTCAGTTTCATCTGTGCCTTATAGAGCAAGTTTATAATATTCCTCACTTCCAGTCGAATTCAATGAATTCATCAATTCGTATTCGTTTTACATGTTAGATACATTCGCTTCAATTTTCAACCGCCAAGAGTCGAGTTACTCACCCAATCCCAAGGGTAGTCCATTAATGGAAGTTGTTCACCCCAACGTTTACATGAAATCTCAATCTTCCATCCGATTCCTTTCTCGTTACAAAACCCATAAATTCCGCCCGCCCATCTAGCGGATGAGCTAACATCCACCACATATGGATACCGTATAGATTCGGTTATATTGCCCCACTCAACTCTTCGCTTTCGCTGCTGTTGCGGTGTGAATAAAATATTTAATCGATTTTTGATGCGCAAAGTCATAGGAAGTTGTGTCGAGATAAGAAGACCACCGTATCCGTATACCGTATCCCCCCTAGCCATCTAGCGAGTAAATAATATTTTTCCTTTATAAGGATTGCCCTTGTACATCTACTCGTATATACATGAAGGGGGTTGGGGTGTTTTTTTGTAAAATCTCTCTCTATGCACTCGTATACGCATTGATGAGATTTTCAAGTACACACATATGGCAAAGTAGCGTGATATAGTACCGTGTCGTATCGTCATACAGTAACGTGATGATGATGAACCTTTTCCTGCAGCTACTAAGGATACTAGATTTTTTATTCTTTTTTTTTTTGAAATTTCGTCGAGCATTACTCGCACACGAGGTCAGAAGAGATACACGTCATAGTATCCTGCAATTTTACATGGCGATGACATTTTTCCTGCCAGCATGGTAATTAGAAACGCAAAGCGTCGCATTTTATACACACATTATGACGCTGCAAAGCGTGCGATATGTCATTTGGTATATTTTCTCCATGTTGCGGTGGAAATCGATGAAAATATTTATTTTATATTTTTTTTTTTTCATTAAAAATTAATCATAACCATTCCACAGAGGGATTGAAAAATTAGAATTTTAATTGAAAAATTATTTATACACTATAAAATACGAGTTGACATTTTTACATATAAATTTGGAATTTTCAAATGAAATCGCTTATACAAGTAGATATTTAAATGATAATATTTTTTTTTTAGCATTTTAGTGACAACTTACCTTCTCTCCACTATCCGATGGTAGGTAAAAAACTAAAATTGTTAAAAAACTAATTCCCATACAGGGAATAATTAAGTTGACAGTGTAAAATAATGTCTTACGTCTCATTGTTATATTAAATGTTATATCTAAATATGGTTCATCGCAGCATGTGTAGAATTTTTCATTTCTGTAATAGATATAAAAAAAAATATATTTAAAATAATTTTTAATTCAAAATGCATTTTTTTTAATGTGGATAATTTAATGAGAACAATTTTCATTCGTTGACTCATCGCGTCGTCGGCTTAATAATTTATACGACTTCTAATGATGGGCCTTAATTATTCATGCCCAACTCTGTGGCGGTGGCGGGTAATGGAAATTTGTGATTTTAGGACAAATTGTTTGATGGAAGTTAAGTGAGGGTTGTTTTAAGTTGATTTCCTAAGTAGGATAACCAGGCAGACATTATTTTTCAATTAAATTAAATAGGATTCACTTAAGTGTTTTGGGATTGATTAAACCACTTACAAAGCGAATAAATAAATTTAAATATGGGTAACAATGAGTTAGTTACGATGAGTGAATAGTTCTCCATTTTAGATTTATTTTAAAAATATATATCAGTTGTGGTTATATTCAATAGTTTCTGTAAATTGCTTTTAATTTTGATGTATTTCTTTAAGTGCATTTGACTGGTTGCTGAGTGTGAGGTTATAAGTTCAACTTACAGACGGAAAAAATACGCAATGCATAAATTTCGAATTCAACATTTAATCATAATGATCGAATTCAACAACGTTAACCTAACGTAACTGAAACTGACCCATTAAATAACCACGGTAGCTACATCTACCGGACGATAGATGCCAAGAAGTATAATGAGTGGTAAAGTAATCCAATTGAAGAGGTGAGTACGAGTACGACATCATAAAGGGTGTCCCATAATTCTCACAAAATGTAATTTTGATAGAAAATACAGATTTTTAATTAGAAAGCTTAAATTTATTGATTTATAAAGTATACAGATTAGGGCTATGTATGGAATAGCACATCGGATAAATGGCCGCCACGGCTTTGCTGGCAAGTACGTACTCTTTTATTGACATTTTCTATGACCGTTTCGCATAAATGTGGCTGAATTTCAATAATACACCTCCCAATTTCCTCTTTCAAGGCGTTGGTGGTAGTGGGCTTGTTTGCATAGACCTTTGACTTCAAAAAATCCCAAAGTAAAAAATCAATGGCATTAAATCGCAAAATCTGGATGGCCAATTCTGATCGCAAAAACGGTCGATTACACGATTACGAAATGGCTCATGCAGTAATTGAATTGTTTCTCTGGCTGTATGGCATGTGGCACCGTCTTGTGAAAATCACATGTTGGTCACATCCATATCTTGTAATTTAGACACTAAAAACTGGGTTATAACTTCAGGGGATAACGAACACCATTATTTGTTACTGCCTGACCAGCTGCATTTCCGAAGAAGAATGGTCCAACCCAAAATCCGCACCAAACAGTCACGCGTTGTTGATGCATTTGTTTCTCAACAATTACTCGTGGGTTTTCTGAACCCCAAATGTGACAATTTTGACGATTCATTAACGAAGCCATCAAGATGAAAATGAGCTTCATCTCTGAAGATGATTTTGTTCGAAAAATCAGTATCCATTCTTGTTGTTGTTCCAAAATCGATTCAACGAGCTCTTTTCGCACTGCATGGTCTTCAGTTATTTAGTCAATTGAACTTTGTAAGCATGAAGTTTCAAGTCTTTTGTGAGAATTCGTTGTATACAGCTTCTCGAAATGCCCAATTGATGTTCCTGGACTATCAGCAATACTCTCGCGAACTGCTTCTATGTTTTCTGTTGAAAGACTTGTGAGTTGTGACAGGACACCCAGAGTAAGATCACTAATTGATCCAGTCTCCCTTAATTTTTCAATTATTTTCTTCACAGTTGATGGTTTTAAATCAATATGACGACCATATTTTGTTCGAAAGTAGCTGACAAACCTTCATTATTTTTAAAATATTGCTCAACAATGAAAACCGTTGTTCTTTCATATAGCGCTCCATGTTTACTAACCCCGAACTGTCAGCTGTCACATTGTTATTTTTTTCCGTTGGCATCACTGTAGGTACTATTAAATGGTGAAAAATTCAAATTTTGCATGAATTATGTTACACCCTTTAGAAAAGTAGGACTGCATCACGTCGAACCTAAATACCAATTGTATTGCATTGCAATGACCATAATGGCAATAATGGACAATGAACGTCTTAAAAAAGCCATGAAAAAACGTTGGTATACCCTACTATAGTAGTAAGAGGGGTTGAATATGTAAAACATAAGGGTGATAAATATTCAGTGGAGAGTTATAAAACTCACAGGACAGGCCAAATTACAAAGGGATGTTCCTTCATCTACACTCTGGAATACCAATGGGAACTTTCACCTCGACCGACTTAAAGAGTCTTTCAGTCGTAGGGTGGGATTTGCTATGACATAGCAATAATGGCGAGGGGAAAATTCATAGACATCTTTGCAGATATTATGAGGAAAGCTCTTAAAATGGTGTCAAGAACAAGGGCTCTCCATTAACGCGAAGAAAACAGATCTAGAAACTTTCATTCGGAAGAGGGAAAGTCTGGAATTTCAGTCCTTAACAGGTCTTGGATCAGAATTAACCCCGTGCTACTTCAATGCATATAGGTACGTGTATATGCCGACAAAGGTGGCGATTATTGCTTAATCTAGTTTGCTGGATATACGATTATAATTGGACCTATTATTACCTAGCCTACCAGAATATTGTAGGAAGTACCTACCTGGATCGTGGACAATGTTTGGCATGCATACGAATTACAAGTGTATAGGAATCACAAAACTCTTTAACGTATTGAGAATGAATCACTTTTAGAAGAATTTTGTGAATTTCCCAGAAGGGTTAATGGTGAATGGTGGAGCGAGGATATCTATTTACCCAGAAGAACTGGAACTAGTGCTTCATGTTAGGGCGTTAGGATGCGTATTTGAGACTGAGTTGGGCGCATTGACTCAGTGGTTGCATTGCTTGAGTACTGAACGAGTGGTCTCACGTTCGATCCATAGACAAAATTATACAACTCCTAAGAAAGCTTCTTAATTCAACCAATCGGACTTGGCATAACATTTTTAGTTCCTTCTACTCGTCAAGAAAATAAAAACGAATGAGCGCTAGTCCTCTTATCCTATACAGATCGGAGTCAGGTGGAGGGAAGACAAATCCTTATAGCACTGGAAAATCAGGCAAGTGATCCGACGAATGCGATGAACAAATATTACAACACTATATTGGCACTGGAATGTGGAGGTCGAAACGTTCATCCAAAAATGAAGTAACACTGCTTTGGGTACGAGGACAGATTTCAAAACCATTTTCTAAAATGCACCTGCTCGACAATACGGATTTCGGCAAAAGACCTGATAAGATGGTCAACCGTAGAACAATGTAGACCTGTTCCGCTCGAAAACAAGTTATAGGTATGAGTATGAGTAACGCTCGTATCTTTTTGCGGACAGAAAAGGGGATAAATGCCCGAAATTTGGAGATTTCAAGGGATATCGCAATTTAAAAAAGAGGATATATAGGGGATAAGTTTTTAACTTGTTTTCGCACTAAAATTGATGAAATTCAAGAATAGTATCAATGCAAAAATTAATGTAAATTGTGTTTAATAAATTATTATTATTTTTAAATTACATACAGTCAGTGGCAAAATTATTTGCACAAAAGTAAAGTCAATCTACTCATAAATTTGAACTTACTTCATGTAAATTTTGGTATCAATGGAAACTTTCCAAAGGTCAAGGAAAGGTCATTTACATTCCGTTTGAATGATACAAAACTTTCCTTAACCCTTAAGTACCCATTAAAAATTTAGAACTTTTGTAAAAGTCTACTTTTTTGACTTTTTTCCTCGGTCAAAAAAAAAAAAATGTTTTGATGCCAAAGTTTCTTCAAACAATTCTAATAGTGACAGCAAAAAAATGTTTTCAAAAACCTCTTCGCTAATATTTTTTATGATTTTTTGAAAATTGCTGAAAATGACTATTTTAGCCACTTTTTCCTCCTTTTCATACAAAATTTTTCTGAGATCATCCCATTCAAAAAATCATAAAAATGTATATACTATTGTTCACGGCACAAAATGTATTCATTCCACCCACATTTTCGGCTTACAGATGTTTGAATATTTCCACCAGAAATCTGCTATGGTGAAAAGAGGAGTTTATAGGATAAAAAAGGGATTTTGGAAATTTTCAGGGGATAGTTTCCTTGACTTCGAAAAAAGGGATAATCCCCTAAAAAGAGGATAGATACGAGCGTTAGGTATGAGTCTAGGACCACTGAAATGTGTGTTGGCAGATTTTATGTCGATTTTGTAAGTGCGAATGTTTTCAAAGTTTCTGAAGAATGAAACTGTTTCATTGTTCTATTAAAAAGTTCGGTTTTATGAGCGTTCAAATATTGGGACAAGTAGTGAAGTAAGGTAAAACCAAATTGTGTCAAAAAGTATTGAGATACTTACATCATCGAATCGAGCGCAGAAGATCATAATAAACAGATATAACTTTGAGGTAGTTAGGGCCTTTAATCGGCTCCGCCATAAACTCAGAAAATATCATCGGGTCTACCACGATATCTCGAAAAAAAATCTAGAAAGCAAATCTCGAATAACAAAAATCTCGAAAATAAAATGTCGAATTAATATTAACTAGGCTCACCCAGTGGTCGAAATTCGACCACCATACATTTAAACACAAAGCAACGCAACATGCATGCAGAACGACAAAAAAATGAGTATGTGCTTCACCTTCATTATGTACATAAGCACTCTACTGAGGTAAAACTTCACAACAACTGTGTTTTGTTTTGCTTTGCTTTGTTTTGGTTTGTATTGTTTTGACCCACTGTAAACCATCCATTTAAAGAGGAAATAAATAAAATTGCTGCGCCATCTACCGGGTCTACTTCATCTACTTAACCATCCAGGGATCCCCTCAAACACACACACCAAATTTCAGCAAAATCGGTCCAGGCGTTTAGAAGGAAATAAATAATATTCCTGGAACTCGATTGCAGCGCCACCTACCGGGTCCTTAACCATGCAGGGATCCCCTCAAACACACACACCAAATTTCAGCAAAGTCGGTCCAGGCGATTAGAAGGAAATAAATAAAATTCCTGGAACTCGATTGCAGCGCCACCTACCGAGTCCTTAATCATCCAGGGATCCCCTCAAACACACACACCAAATTTCAGAAAAATCAGTCCAGGCGTTTAGAAGGAAATAAATAAAATTCCTGGAACTCGATTGTAGCGCTATCTACCGGGTCCTTAACCATCCAGGGATCCCCTCACACACACACACCAAATTTCAGAAAAATCAGTCCAGGCGTTTAGAAGGAAATCAATAAAATTCCTGGAACTCGATTGCAGCGCTATCTACCGGGTCCTTAACCATCCAGGGATCCCCTCAAACACACACACCAAATTTCAGAAAAATCGGTCCAGGCGTTTAGAAAGAAATAAATAAAATTCCTGGAACTCGATTGCAGCGCCACCTACCGTGTCCTTAACCATCCAGGGATCCCCTCAAACACACACAGCAAATTTCAGCAAAATCGGTCCAGGCGTTTAGAAGGAAATAAATAAAATTCCTGGAACTCGATTGCAGCGCCACCTACCGAGTCCTTAACCATCCAGGGATCCCCTGAAACACACACACCAAATTTCAGAAAAATCAGTCCAGGCGTTTAGAAGGAAATAAATAAAATTCCTGGAACTCGATTGCAGCGCCACCTACCGAGTCCTTAACCATCCAGGGATCCCCTCAAACACACACACCAAATTTCAGAAAAATCGGTCCAGGCGTTTAGAAAGAAATAAATAAAATTCCTGGAACCCGATTGCAGCGCCACCTACCGGGTCCAATTGTGAATCTAAAGTTAAACCATCCAGGGACCGTGCACAAGTCGGTACGCGTGAAAGAAGTGAAACTTCTTAAAAAGTATCGGATCGCCATATATCTACGCCAATGGAGAATGAAAGACAACAATTATAATGTGCACCCTCTGCACCGCCCACCCTTGTTTCCCTCTTCATATGAAATCCAAACAACTAACCCAACCCAACCTTACCCTGTTACCTGGTTTGTACGTCTCTTCTCTTATGAAGATTATTAATATACCTACCCCATGCTATACTGCAGCACGCACCCCATCCTGCATAGGACATACGATCACTATGTATGTACATACAGCTGCTCCTTCTGACCATAGCACTCACTGAGAAAACAAATCAACCCTTTTCGAATGAGGTACACAGACACACCACCCCCACGTATGACGATGTGGTTTTGTTTTTGTTTGTCCTGTCGCACGATCGCAAAAAGTAGAATTTCGACTGAGCGAAGAAGGGGAAATATTAATTTTCTTTGTTTGTTGTTGTTGTAACCAAGCAATTTAAAAATATTAATTTACCTATTTTACAAAAGTTTTTTTCAAATAATTATTCTTCATAACACATCTATGAGTGGTAAGCTTCAACTTGGTAAAAAGAAAAATGGATTTTGTATTCTTTAAGTAGGGTAAATGACTATCACAAGAAATCGGGTCGGCTTTTAATATTATAATAGATTTTTGAGACAATGGTAACAATTTGCGCGCGACAGAATTAATAACATCTAAAAATGGGGTTAAAAAGTGAGATACGTATGGGGGGCATGCTGCCCCCTACAATCTCCTGCTTGTGGTCACTGTGGGATTTGGAGTAAGGTTGGGTATTACAAAGTTTATATTATGGGATCCAAAGAAAAATCTCGAATTTACTTTTTATTGTCGAGATTTTTTCCAGATATAGTCTTTCGAGATTTTTGTACATTCGAGATTCTTGTACATTCGAAATGTTTGCATTCGAGATTAAAAAACAACTTTTCGAGATTATTAGCCTTCCAGATTTTTGTCATTCGAAATTACATCATGATCCCCATATCATCCACACCTTAGAAATCAAACGAAGAATTCCTCTTGCCAATCGCTGTTTCCTTGGAATATGAAGAAAATTGAGTAGTAACGCCTTGACAAGAAACACTAAGGAAACTCTATATAAGACACCCTCATCAGCCAAATCCTGCTATATGGCGAAGGCGGATGAATATACCCTGGGTCGTTTTAAACGCAATATTCTTCGAGTGATTATTGGTTAGTGCTAATCAGTCGTCATGCTATGTCATGCAAAGCGAATGGTTCTCATCATTACGGCCTAAAGAGTCTTCGACTCCAAACTAGAGCGATAACGCAGTAGAGGAAGTCCTCGTCAAGAAGTGGAAGGAGGCTGACTGGTTCACTCCGTAAGAAAGTACCTACCAAAGTGAACTTCCCACAAATTGAGTGTACGAAGTCTAAAAATATAATTATGAAATATTGAAGACTCGCCGTGTCAAATAAAGCTGCCTGGCATTTAATTTTACTGAAGTCTATTTGAATTAATTTCGCAAATCAAATAAAATCCACAACGTAATTATTTACTTTCACCCTTAATTATCCCGCATGACTACTCGCAACTGAAAAGTCAGTAGTATGACCGTCTAAACGTTAAACGCTCTCTCGACCTCATTACACAAAGAAATACAATTTAAGTGAGCGTACTTTCTTTTTCCACTTGGGAGCTGCAAATTTTATCTCAACACATTTTTTTCTTCCATTCCATGATTTTCCCCAAGTGCCTACAGCCTTTTTTTTTTGCGGATAAGCACCTCAGCTTCACTCTAAAAGCCACGTTATACCTGATGGCGGCATAGGACAGATATACAGCAATAAAGGCGTCCAACAGGCAATGCTCGTTCCAGCGACTTGTAATGAGAAAATGCACTATACATCTCAGGAAGAACGATTGTAATCATTAAATTGCTGATGATGATTTAGTCCTTTTTAGGGGTCCTTGTTGCTATGAAATATTGTATAGTGAAACTTGATGACTGAATATAAATTGAAATTTATTACTATCGAGGATTTTTTTTTGTTTTCTTCTTTATCCTTAACGGCGATGAAGGAGAAGGACCTTTTCGTGTTTTCAAATATTACATACATATAGGACATTCAACACTCTTATGTTATTGGATTGATAATCTTGTTAGAAAGTGAATTCTAAAAGTTCAACCAGAGGCAAAAAGGTGTGAAACTTTTGGCCCATCATGAGTTGATGAAAGTTTACACGTGTCAAAAATCAAAAATCGAGATGCCAACCCAACGTGAAAGAGCAACACTTCAAGGATCAGGTCATAGATTGTAATCGGATACCATTGTGAAACGAAAATCAATAATTGAAGTTTGATGTGAGCTGCAAAAGGAGTTGACGAATTTATTTGTATGTCCTGGAAGGGATCAAAACCTTTTCCTTTCAATTTGTTAAATTATTGAACAGTCATTGCTACATACACTACACAACACACATAAACTCATATAGTGGAATACCAAATCAACAATCCAAATGCGAGTGTGTTATTTGTTGTAGGCAACTACTACTCACTTTGAATACCAACCATATATCCTGTGCACTGTGTTGCTTATATGTCAATTTAAAACATCTGTTACGGTTTTGAATAATACGGATGATTCCTGTTATAACATCTCCATAAGCAGGGATACGATGGATCTGACACACACTCACATTTATATGTTTTAAACTAAGGAACATTTAAATTCCATTTTCATACGAGTTAAGCACAAAGGACATAAATATATAGAAGACATTTAGATTTTGAGGGTACTCAATTCAGGACTCAGTGTATATTGTGAGGAGTTTTGTTGTCTCTTAACTATCTATATCTAGTTTGAAAAAGTGCCTTATGGATTTGACTCTGAATGTGTTACATATTTGAATTTTCTTAAGCAAGGACTGCATTAAGATCGAATGCGAGAAGAGAATTTAAATTCGTATAGAGCTGCTGGGGACACGTCATTTGAATACTACTGGGGTGGAGTGTCAGCAGCAGAAGTACATAATAAAAGGATATGGTGTTGCTGTGCTCTTGGAGGGTAAAAGTGCATTCGGTTGAGTGCAGGATCAATATTTTAGTTGGGAACGATAAATTATTCTTAGTAACTAAGCTGACAGAGTTAGCTATGCATCATGTGCACATGATGGAGAGATTGTGTGATATTTTACTGTATATTCGTATCATGTCAAAGAAGGGTGTTTTCGGCCTCATAGACTTTCAAATAACTTGCAGCTTCTCATTTATATAGAGTTTTTTTTTATAGTGTTTCTTGATAAGACCTTACTACTCAATTGCCTTCTCAAGTCAAAGGAAAGAAAAGCGATTGGCAAGCTTAATTCTTCGCTTGATTTCTGAGGTGAGGCCATTTTCAGAATTTTTAGATTAAATCCCTATCTCAGAGTTATAGCTGTCTATAATGAGGTTCTGCCCGATTCGTCGATGTTGTGTCTCAATTCCTTTTGACAGCATTTGGTTTTACCCTCGTTCACTATCAATCCCATTTTTGTCGATGCCATCGCCATATTTGCTAATGCGCCAATGACAGCTCGCTGAGTTCTGGCAATGCTGACAATGACATCCGCTTATGAAAATAACTGTACAGATTTGGAAAAACTGTCCCTCAGGTGCTGGCTGGTGAGTTTCGCACAATTTTCTCAAGTATGATGTTGAAGAAGGTACAATCACTTTGTCTAAATTTTTTGACATCAAATTTGTAGTTGTTGTCTATCGTTATTCTGCACAACCTGACAAGTTTGGCAAAAGTAGACCTGAGTCTATACTGGGTGGGCCATCTAGTGGTTTCTTTTTAAATCATAGGTTATTTTGACACTGACAACTGTTTCTCGCTCGGAATCTTGACAGAAAGTCAGTATCATACCTTTGTGGAATGAAATGAGTCGCTTTACGCTTGAACGACGCACGTTGGGAAATATTGAAAACTTATTTCCAAAGTGAGTGCTGTGTAGTGTAGCCCAAATGGTGCGTTTTTTGAAAAGAAGTTTTGGCCGAAATGAAGCATCCACCGCGCAAGTTTGTGCAAAAAGTTCGTAAGACTGCGGTATGCTAGTGGACAACAAGTGGAGTGGTGGCATCATTGGACCATTTTTCTTCGAAAATGAGGCTGGGGACAATGTTTCGGTCAACGGTGGGCGTTACGTGCCATGTTAACTCACTTTTTTTTTTACTGAACATGGATTTAGACAACCACTGATTCATGCAGGATGGCGCGCTACGCGCTCTAAATTCCCAAATAGTGTTATCAAACGTCTTGGCGATGTCATTTGGCCGCCTCGGAGCTGCGATTTGTTTCCTTTGGACTTTTTTTTGTGGAAACCGTGAAGGACCCATGTTGTGCCAACAATCCGGAAACGATTCAAGCACTTAAGGTAAATATCATATTAAAGCAATCCGTGAGCTACAGCCCGAAACCATCAACAAGGTCTTGGAAAATTGGAGTGACAGAATGCGCTACTGCGAAGCCAGCCGAGGCAGCTACTTGAACGACGTTTTTTCCTATAATTAATGGGAATGTTTGCTCTTACTTATTGGATTTTTAAAAAGAAACTTGCCCACCCTTTATAAGTCGTCTCTTTAAATGCTGTCATATTAAGTCCTGAAATCGATAAACAGATGGTGAGTATCGATCTTGGACTTTTTGGTTTTCTCCCGGATATGTTATAGGGGAATATTTGGTCGGTTGTGGACTAACCAGTCCTAAAACTGCATTGGTAACTGACAAATCAGCTCGTTGATAAATGGTTTCTCACTCAATTTTTTGGATGGATTGAAATCGTATTATTCATTGTTTAAATTGTATGCTTTGTTCTGACTGAATTAGGTCGTCTTCGTCTTTTAACAGACTGCAGAATTAGTCTCTCCATTTTCTCAAAACCGACTCTGACTCCACTACAGCGTTTTCTCTTTCAACCTTTACAGGTTTCCGTTCGGGTTCGGGAGTAGCGCACTTTTCGTACTCCTGAAAGCCCGATGTTCTTCCCTCCTCTTTTGCTCGTAGGGCTTACAAGCCGCTCTTGTCCTTTTCTGTAGCGTTACTTTGTATAAGTGAGTTGATTTTCTGCATGTGCATTTCGACGATCTATATCAAATCAAGAGGGTGGTTGCGGTTGCGTAAAACTCGGTTTCGGACCTTGGTTAGAACAATTTAGTGGTCCGTGTCAATGTTGGCAGCTCGGAAAGTTCGGACATAAGAATACTGAGTCGATCTCAAATGATGAACTTGTGTGGCGGTTTTTGATTAGAAATCGTATGCAGTATGCTAGCTATAGTAACGGTATGCCACTCAGAAAAGTCAGTTAGCCCTAGTCCCTTTCCAGACGTAGTGTCATGTAGGTTAGGCTTCCCAATTTTTCTACCAACGGTAAAACTACCAAGAACGATTTTAACGGTGATTTTGGATATGAATTGTAATATGTCCCGCAGCTACTTCTTACGAATTAAGCTACGATTACACGGCCATTTTTTCGCGTCATTTAAATGGCGCTTTGACGTAAAAATCGCATCACAAAGCCGTCATTTTAATGTCGTTCTGTGTGATCACCAATTTTGGGATAACATTTTCGGCGTCATTTAAATGACTAAGAAAATGGCGGACCAAATGACATGAATTGTGTGCCATTAAAATGACTGAAAAAATGGTCGTGTCATCGCTCTTTAATGACGCCTAGGACAAATGACTGTTTTTTTTTTTTGGCTGTTGTTTTTATGAAATATTGACCCAATTTTTGGAGCCTTTTTTCATTTATTTTCTTTTTTCATTGGGGCCTAATTTCATGGAGCCATTGGGTCCAATTTTTGGCAAGATTTTCAAGTATTTTCCATGTGACGAAAAACGCGGACAGTGTTAACATCCAAGACATCAATCATTTGCTTGTCGACCCGATAAAAATCAAAAATCCGTTTCCACTTCTTACGAAACGTGCAAATTGTTGATCTAATAGGATTACTACCAAATTCATAACTTTTACTATACACAAAGCCCACAAATTTGGATTTCTCCTCAAATAACACAAATAAATGTCCACCCTAAAAACCAACGCGTTGAACTAAGACACCCTGTAGACTAAGTCTACGAGTATACCTCACGCCCCTAAAGAAAGCATACCTTTACAAATTTGTAGACGACCTAAAAATACCACAAAAGCCCTTAAATGCATTCCACTTAACCCATTCTTTCATTATAAACAAATTGAACCCAACAACTCATCTGTAAAGAGGTGGGGTGATCAACAATGCATGTTCACGTGAAATGTGTGTTGCTGCTGAGAACATCACGTAGTATAGGTAGAGGTACTACTGCCAGTGCACCCCTCGCTCAATGAAATTCCTCTCATGCAAAATTCATTTCCCTCAAGGATTATTTAAACTTGCAGTGAAAGACTCAAGTATAGTGCCAAAAGGACGGAAGCGAACTTTAAATGAAGGAACTTTCAAGTATCCTGGTGCCCTAGAACCCGCGTTTTAGTGGAAAACTTTCAAGAATTATCCAATCCAAACGGCAAACACCTTCATCGCAGTCCTTAACTCCTCACCTTGTATATATGGGTAAGTTAACTTCTTTATTTTTTCGGTGTAGCCCTATTGACTTGCTTAGTTCTCTGTAAGGGAATTTCTTGGAAATACCCTTACTCCACACAACATTTATACTCGTATATTATGAAGAACAACTCACTACAGAGGTCATGGGAGCATGACGAAAGTCAAATTCTGAATTTAGTGTACCTACCTATATAACCATTACCCACATCCACACGCAAGGAGTGAACAACATGAGGAATTGATGCCAAAAGTTATTAGGAAACAATAACCTTCCACTCAGCTTTTATTAAGGACATTTGAAGGATTTTCCGAAAGGATAAACTCATTCAGTTAACTTTCACCTGGTTGTTCATGTACGCGTGACGGTATTACTAACACGACATGATGGATGCTGAGCCTGTACCTGATGCCTGCAATGACTGTTGTATAGTAGGTAGGTATACTAAGGGAGGCGGCATAGTTTTGTTTTTGTTTGAGAGCCATACAAGTCTGCTAAGCTGTGGTAGACTTAATATTGCTGGTCACGATTCTCAATTTCCCTCAGTATAGTTTTATATGTGCTATTTGAGTGATGTATCCTTAAAGCGGATAGCTTGGAGGATTAGAGCCCTATTTCGGGAATATAATGTATTTGGCTTTAGTATTGCGGTAACGACATTTACTATAACAATCTGACAGACATTGCATTTCGGGCGTGCATTGGAAAGATGTGAACTTATTACAAGGACTCGTTGGAATGGTGTCGTACTTTCGAAAGGGATGTCCAATGATGTACATTAGGAAAATTTATCCAAAGTTGGGTTTTTGTTGTGACATTTGTTTGCTCCGGTTGTCTTTAGATTCATGACACAAATTCTACACCAACAGGTCCATTTGGGATCCTTCTCACAGGGTGTTTGCGATTTCCACAGCTCTAAGTTGAAAAAGTAGTTGGAATTAATGTCATTTTTATTATAAGAATCCTTGATCCATTATTTTGAATACGATAAGCACGTAGTACGAAAAAATAAAATAAAATTTGTGAAGCAACAATAACACCCAACGTCTCTGTCGGAATTGACTGGTTGAAAGAGTTTCGGGCGTCTAAAATGAGCCACTCAGAAGGCGGACCTACGGTAGATGAATCCATAATGCAAGGAACCAACGGTGCGCCAAAAGTCAAAATATCGGATACCTCACCCTCACGTGTGTATAGATTTTTCAGGAATAGTCTGATGGGCGTCTAATGGAAGTTCTCACTTCCCCGAAGTGGCACCGGAGTATCTGGCCTACTTTCCTTGAGCCAGGCCATTCCGGTTGGGGGTTGTACGTGGTGTTAACTTTCCAAACACATAATAACACAACAATGATTACGAAGGAACCAAGAGTTTCGGATAATGATGAGTCTACTGTTTACGACCGGAAACGGAAAAATACCAATGACATAATGCACGTAGAATGTTTGAACTCTGAACAGGCCCCATGTAGTCGCATGATTAGCGGAGGTCCTAGACTGCACCCTAGACTGCTACTAAGCAGGCATAACTACCATCCAGGAACGATGGAATGGGGCGGACAAAACAGCGGATGGAAAAAGAGGTAGGTTCTGAGCTATCGAGACGTTAGTAAACGTCTTATGATAATCCCAATCAAGGCTAGAATCGCTAACTTCAGTCTGATATGCGCTTAGACCCCACAGATGAAAAAGATGATGCTACAAAAGATTATTTCTATTTTTATACGAGCTCCTCGGCCGAATATACCAAGAGACTACCAGAATATTCGCAGATCGGGTTTCCCATGCCTGCGAACAATAGCTAGTGTAGAATAAGCCATCAACAATACCGCGACTGAGATGCTGGGTTTCTCTCGACCAGTTTCATTTCCAAATGTGGAAGAACATTGTCAACTAGAAAACGCAGCAAAAACCAGTAAGACAATTATCTTCGACTATGCCGAAGCTCAAATACCCGGTACTATATTAGGCGTATTTTTTGGGAAGTGAGTATAACAAAATCAAAAGTGAGTATAACAGTTTTGCATGTAAAACCAAAAGTGGGTATAACAAAACCAAAAGTGAGTATACCAGTTTTGCATGTAAAAGTAAAAGTGAACTAGCTATAGATTTCCAAAAAATACGCCTATTATTGTAAAATAAAAAAATATTTTAGTATTAAAAAATTATATATTTGTATGGGAGGTATGGGTAGTTTTTATTCGATCAAGCTCCTTTTTTGTCAAAAAATTTTAAATATTATTAAAACAATACGTGCAAAGTTTAAACTTGCTATCTTTACTGTAGCTATTTAAATTTAATTTTTAACATAAAAAGCTATATAAATCTGATACTTTTGTATGGGAGGTAGTAGTAGTTTTCATCCGATCTTGCTCATCTTCGAACTTAACCTCAGTCTGGTGGATAAAAGCTTACGTACCAAATTTCAAGTCGATAGCTCTTAAATTACGGCCGTAATCGTGCGGACAGACAGACAGACGGACAGACAGACGGACAGACAGACGGACAGACGGACAGACAGACGGACATCGCTAGATCGACTAAGAAAGTGATGCTGATCAATAATATATATAGTTTGTCATACCTACAACGCCTCCTTATGGGCGTTACAAATGGAATGACAAAGTGAATATACCCTCACCACAGTGTGGTACCGGGTATAAAAAGAGGCAAACAGAGCGGCCCGCTGTCAAGGATGACTAGTTAGAGCTCGAGAGATCCACGAGCAAGAGAGACGGGAGGAACATCGACTCCTCATCCTCATTAATAAAAAGAAAGAGAAGAGAAGCATGCTGTCGATGATTTCAAGAGATGCTACTCCAGAAACAATGTAAGGAAGTTTTTTGCAGAAGGTAGCAATAATCTGTCAAGACATCAGAAAATTCTATAGAGCTAACGAGGAAACCTTGTAGAACTCGTAGAATCACATAGTTGTTTCTGAGAATGTGGAAAAATTATTTCCGCGGACTCCAAAATGGCGACGACAACCAGAATCTACTATTCAATGTATAAATGAGGCGTTAGGCAATAACGCCCAAGGAAATAACGCCCAAATCAATTTGGAATAACGCCCTAAAAAAACTCACTCAATTTTTTGTTGCAAACTTTTTCGTCATTTTGGGTGTTATTTTCTTTCCAGGGTTCGTTTTTTGACAAGCAGTAAAGCCCAAAATAGTAAGTGCGGAAATGCATAAACAGTGGAATAAGTATAGGGGTATGCCCCCTGCAACCACCCTGCTTGGGTTTTCTGTTGGGTTTTCTTGCTTGGGCGCTATTTCCTTGGGCGTTATTGCCTAAATCCTATAAATGACGATATACAAAACGTCTGTACACCTCATCAAAATGAGGAAAGGATAGCAATATTCAAGTTTCAAGATCCAAGTATAGCGAGCTCATGCTACTAACTCATTTCCAGGATTTGGTGAGACGAATACTTGCCTGATGAATAGAATCTCAGAGTCGATTGTCCCGTTCTGGTCCACAAGAAAGGAGACCTCTTCACATGCACCAACTACCGATATGGAGGCATCAGCCTCCTTAATATAGCATCCTGCTTGCCATACTGTGTGAACGCCTGAAATCTTTCGTATTATAACCTGATTGGACCAGTGTACTTTTACGCCCTTTAAGACCAAAACCCGGAAGTCTAGAACGATACCCATACCATCTCTGTTCACCGATGTTCAAGGACCCATATGACAGAATTTATGGAGACGAGTTATATAGGGCTATGTCTTGTTTTGGCATCCTTGCCAAACTCGTCAGGTTATGCAGAATGGCGATGGATAGCACTCGCCGCTCTATTAAGGTCGTAAACAATCCCACTGAGACAGTCGATATCATGGCACACGTGCAACTAAAGTCTGTCTACTAAAATGAATGCACCCATGATATTGACATAATTGGTAGGACATAGCGAGCCGTCACGGGGGAATTGTCTTGTCTAGTATACAAACGGAAGAGGCAACGCAGTGATGAAGACCTAGCCTTAAATGGCGTGGACAAGTGAAATATGACCAAAAGCTGAGCAACAATAAATTTAAAGCACATTTTTTGATCAATTGCGATCATATTCCAAAATGATAGTTTTTGACGGTAGTTCTACTTTCGTTTTCTCTGTTGGATCGGAACGCTCGCCACAATCGTCCTCATCTTAAAAAAAAACTGTGTGATTGAGATGCTCCTGCACAAATCTATTTTATTACTAGTTCAGTTTTTTTATGTAACCCAGTTTAATGACACATTTAATTTGCTCTTCAATTTGCATATTTAAGAGGATTAACCTTCAACATTGAATCCATTAGTCATTTATTCACCGTTATGCTGTCAAATCCTCATTAACCCTCCCTTTTTTATCCCGTAAAATCCTCTTAAAATTTGCACTTCTGCACGCCACGTAATCAGAAATTCCGCCCATGTCGTGTACCATCAAATTCACTTTTATATGCATTTCATCTATCACAGCCCCGCTGACATCATTTACTGTCTTTTGCGTCACATTTCACCCCCCGCGCCATTTTAATAGGCTTTGTTACTATACACTTTAGCGATGGAACACTTTTTAATGCCACCATCTCGGTGTTACCCTTCAATGCCACTGTTATATCCTTGAACGGTAGGTCCAAAGTAATAAATCACAACAGTGGGGTAGGGAAATTATTCCACTTGCAGTGTCAAGAGCCACCCTGCCCCCGCCACCCCCTACATAAGCGCAGATATTCACCCGCTCCAACACACTGATGGATAATTTCATGCTTTCATGATTTTAAAGCTTATCCGCCCACTCGTCATCGTTTTGACAAAATCACCGACTCCATGTCCTTGTCACCATTTTTGACTGTGACGAATATAATCGCACAAACAAAAAAATGTGCCAATAATATCGGAGAGAAACCCAACGCTCTCGCTTGGATTGAGATTGGGAGTGGCAATTTGTCGGTGCGTCAACTTTTTTGAAGTTTAATTGACAACCGGTATAATTGGACGTAATGCTTTGGACCATAGGCTTGATGTTTGCATTTAATGAGGTTGTCTTGTCAACGTTTTTAGTTCAATGAATAACCGTTAGATCAGCACAGAACAACTGCGAGAGGGTTCCGGATGAGAAAACGGTTTTGAAAATGTTTGTTAACTTTGGCGAAATAATAAGACATGATAAGGAGGAACGTGTTGGCTGTAATTTCCTCACTGAGCGGGTTTGACTTTGATGTACATAATGTGACGCGTGTATCTTTTTAAGATGGAGTTGGGGTTTTTATTCTCGGGATAGTTAAAAAAATTGCAAAATTGTGTAGGATGCACACATGAAACACCGTATACAGACATCAATGGGATTCACGAAATGTACTACCCGACCGACGAATTATTGTCAATATTCACAGACGGGAGTTGGCACCGGGGTCTTCTCAGAATAACTAAATCTGGGCCTTCTACTTCTCTCTCCTTTAGCACTGGAGTTGGAGTCTCTCCCAAGCCGCAATCACAGCAATTCGTCAACCCACAGCGTGGCTGTCGATTAATACGGTATCACAAAGGGATATATTCAAAAACATTGACACTCAAGCTGCCATCAAATATCTAGTAGGTATACAGTGAAACAAGATATAAAACCGTGGAAGATTGCCACATATCTCTTAACGAGACAGCTGGTCAACCTCACCCTTTGCTGGGCTCATGGTCACCGTGACATCCCAGGGAATTTTGCAGCAGATGAACTAGCAACACTAGGCTCCTCTGGCGTGGCATCTAGGATTACCGGCATTTTGCAAACTACATCTCTCTCATTGGGAGAGGCGCCAACGCCTCAGAGGATTGCAGAGGAAGGGGTGGCACAACCGACGCATGTGGCTTCCGAACCACGACCATCCAACCAGATGTCTGTCTTCCACAAACTGGGAGAACAGATTCAAATTTTATTGGAAATGATAGATGACGGTGAGAGGCGTTCTAGGAGCTCTCTGCAATTGAGATGCACGACGATAAAGCCAAAGAGGTCATACGAAAAAACTACGCCTCGCAGACATCACCATATGGCAAAAAATAGTAATCACGGACTCAAAAAGAAGACCGGAACCCAACTCCAAAACCCAAAGTGCGCGCCGACAGAAAACGCCATCAGTTACTAGAAACAAGGCAGCACGTACGTACACGGAGCAAAGTGGATAGCAAAAATAATGGCAAAGTTGAAAAAGGTGCTAAAGTTATACCCCTGAAAGCTGACAAAGCCAGGAAGGACGGCCAAGCAGTGAGCAATGATAACAACGCTTGGTCATTAACAAAATACAGAAGGAGCTCAAGAAACCAAGGACTATAAAGGAGAATACACGACCCGATGTAATTGTGATAGCAGCCAAGGTAGAGCTCTCATATGCCCAAATATACTACTGACCTACTGTTCCAGCTGAAGTAGTCAGGTGAAAAAACCGAGCAGCTCAAGGGAATACTCGGAGAAACTCTCGGCACGGCGCGCCACTGCAAGAGCGATCATGATCGATTCAAAGAGTGTAGAAGATGTGGGGAAGAAGGGCACATTGCCAAAACCTGCACCAAGAAACCGCTATGCTTCTGGTGTAAAGAGGATAAGCCTGATACTGGCCATTTGGCCAATATTCGGTATTCAATAAGGCTCTAACCAATAAAGTATGATGAAGGTCGTCCAAATAAACCTTAACCACTGTGCGACCGCACAGGATTTGCTGGCACAAACGACAAGGGAACAAAGAGTAGATATTCCCCTAATTAGCGAGACCTACAAATCTAAATGGCGAGTAAGCAAAGAATATACGCACAGCGACCACCAGCACCAGGCGATCATATATATGACATGCACAAGGATTAGCCCAGCCAGCGGCCCAAACTTACAGGGCCAAAGTGGAAAGACACGTACTTCGACAAAGATGCGTTCGAAGAAATGATTAATACTGATTATACATCCAAAAGCGAAGAAGCGGAGACCATATGGCCCAACAACTGGTGCAGGAAATCACCACAGCGTGTGATGCAGCAATGCCTATAAGATCAACTAGTAAAAGGGGTGGACATTGTTACTGGTGGAACGACGAAATCAGAGCAACGTGTCTTAATGCTCGACGCAGATCCCAGCGAACCAAAGGAAGGCCAGAATTCAGAAATCATAATGGAGCTCTTCGGCATCAAATGAGGAAAATGTGGCAGACGGAAGAAGAACTTTGCAGAGGCTAATGTGATGAAGTAGTTCTTGAGGACACAACCCAATTCCTATGTCACAGAGTCCAGTGATGTAAAATACCGACCCATGTTCTGTTACTCTCGCATCGAGAAATTTCTCGACGGAACGCTGTGAATTGAATGAAAATACAGTTTCTGAATCTGATTCTGACATTCATCTGTTATTTCGTAATGAAATAAGACCCCAAAAGAAGAAATGAAATAAGATCCCAAACGAAAAACGAAAACGTATGGAGGTGCATGCTGCCCCCCTGCAACCCCGCCTACTTGGGTTTACTGTCAGACTTGGGGCCTTATTTCATTTCTTTTTGGGGCCCTATTTCATAATTGAATTTGGGGTATTATTTCATTATGAAATAGCACCCCAAATTTGGGGCTTATTTCATTTTCTCTTTTGGGGCTTTATTTCATTGGGGTACTTCCTGCAGCCAAAAGTTTTCGCTGTAACAAAATTTTCTCAAATTTTGTGGAGGTTCTTATTATAAAAATAAACCTGTAAAAGGTTTCTTAGCCAAAGTTACCAATAAATGTTAAATTTTGATAAAAAAAAAATTCCTTTACCGTTCTAAAGAATGTAATTTCAAATAGGTATCTACTCTACTCACCTTACAGCAGGAACTTCCAGAATATCCCATTCGACTGATGTGTAAAATTCTGATAAATCAACACCAACTTCAACTATATTTGTACCATTAAGTTCATCGATATGCCTCAGGTCCACCTATATAAGTCCGGTGTAAGCCGCACAAAGAAAGAGAAGAAAAGAGAGAAAGAAAAATCATAGAAATCGCACAAAAAACACGTAATAAATACGTAAGCACTTTCAAAGGATATATAGCTGAACACCAACACACATACGGATACCGTGACAAAACCCTTCTATTGCCTCTCTACTAAAAATCAATCGGCCGTCTCCGAAAGCAGCAGACAAGTCCGACAAAATGAATGCGAAGACGGCCGGTTGCACAAAATGGAACAACAATAAAAAAAAAAAATCCCCCGACACGGGAATTGAAAATTGAGAACACAAAAAAACTGCAAAAAGGATAATAGAATAAAAGGAAAAAAAAACGAAGTCAATTCGCCATCGACATCTAACAGACGATGGACTAACTGATTGCGGCTCGGCTCGTTCACCCTGATTTCTGGTCCTCAAAAGAAGTTTTTTATTTTTTTTGCTCTCCTTTCACTGCATGCATTCCTTTCACTCATTGTCCACCTCGTTTACGAAAGTCAAATCAACAAGAAAAATCTTGGCAAAGGAGAAGAAAAGTTGTGCAGGAAAAAAAAAAACGACGAACTGCATTTAAATAGGAACAAGCCAAACAAAAAGGATATTGGTCCTGTATTGGAATTTCAAAGGCAAATTGCTGATATTCTGTATCAGTATCCCATGGTGGACGATGTCTATACACCTTGACGGATGTGCACATCTGTCGATGGAATGGAAGCACCGAACCGAGCCCGAAGTCTCCCTGATGGGGTGAGTGGTGAGCTCTGCTAAAATTAAAGTCTCCATCTCCACATAGCCCCATGAATAAAATCGGAAGAATGCTGAACAGGATTGAACGGTGCTTTTTTGTTGATTTTTTTTTTTGAGTAAGCTTCTGTTTTACGACATTTTTCGATGCTTAAAGCAGTTTTCGTGTCCATCCGATTAAAAATGCTGCCAAAAACGATTCAAATTCAACCCTTCTGGCATGGAACTGCATATTTGGAGGGAAGCAACTGTATAGTTGTCCCCATCCTGGAGCAATGGGACGTCGAATACATTTCCGTTTATTTATTACTTGGCATCGTTACCGAGGTGAATGTGCAAAATTCTTTCGCTAGTCAACTTACAACTTGGTCTGTCATACACAAGCCAGCAGGAGTTTTGTGTAATTTGAAACGTGTCTTCCTGGCAATTTGCGATAAATTAGTGTATACACGAAATCCGGAGGAGATTCGACGGATGGGAACGTTGGAATTCGTTGCGATGTATCACAGAAGTGTGAGGACGCTGCATATCGTGTGGATGGTAAATTGTTAACAGGGACACGTACAAATAGCTGCACTATTTTAAGCTTGCCCAAATGAAGGGGTGGGGTTTTTTCAAGAGAGCCCCTCATAAGATGGATTAGGGGGAATTGTTAAATCAGATTTTTGGAATTGTTGCCACCTTAATTCCTGGGAAATAATAATAAAGCACAAAGATGTGGAATTCACTTTTCGGAGAATCCAGTCATAACAGGGAATATGATGATGATGAGTGCTTTCTGTGAAATAATTTCTGAAACCCATTCTACGACTTCACCTTTGACAACGTTTCATAATTTGAGATTCTTGGAAATGCTGTTTTCCTCATCGTTACGATGTCAGCTACAGGAGATAGACAAGAAAAACACGGACATTTGAAGGGAAGGTGGAGACATTGCATGAGGGCCCAGCATGAGGTCCGACGGCAATTGGTTGTGCCGGATTCTTATTGGCCACAAGTAAAGTTCTTTAAATAGGGCTGGTCTTTGCAATAACATTTTGTCGGTTGCTGGTATATTTTTGTTTAAGTTCCCGGTGTCGGGCGGGAAACAGTGATACAGAGATGAAAATGGGCCTCGTCGCTCAAATTACTTGGCACCTCGTCCGGGATCCTCTGCGACATCTTCAGCCACAACTGCAATATTCTTACCAGAAGGACTGCTCCATTTGACGTCCCCGTGGTAACCACTGGGTACTGTTCTCGCTCACCTGGGCTTGACTTGCTGAACTTATAAGCGCGAATGTTGAAGACGAAGAAAATAGCAACACTATATTCTGCTCTGTCGGAATGGCTGACTGAACGAGTCTCAGAGATCTTACATGAGCCCCTCAGAAAGAGGACGTGCAGCGGATGAATTCACTATAGACCGAGGTGACGGTAACAGTCAATTTGGCAGATACCTCATTTGAGCTACTTCGACATATTTGGAGCTGAGGTCCGTGAGGATTTTCCAGGACTATACATGGTCCTGAAACAGAGATGGTGGCGGATTAACCCTTTATGGGGCAACGACAGCTCTCACATCCTCGAAGTGGGTTACTGACACCGGAAGAATCCGGCACCTAAGGTCAAAGGAAAAGGAGTCCAACAAAGGGTCTGGCCCTCCAGGTTGGGGGTTGTACGCCGGAATAACTGCCCAACTGCGAAAAAACTACTATAGTTACGAAGCAACAACAATCCTCGGATATACGGATGATTTTACTGTTGACGAACCTGGCAAATGAAAAAGGACAACGAATTTCGGATCTGTACGTGGAATGTTAGATCCCTTAACACTAACAGACCGCGGAGGCCATGAACTGCTATGAAGCAGACCTAACCGCCATCCATAAGAAGTGCGATGGTATGGAATGGACCGGGCAAAAAGTGGATGAAAAATTGCGATATTTATTATGGTCAACAAAAACAGCACTTATTTGGATGTGGATTCGTCGTTGGCGGCAGACTTAGGCAAGAACTAGTCTTAAGTTTCAATTATGTGAACGAGCGTGTCACGACAATCCGCATCAAGGCTAGATTCGCCAACGTTAGCCTAATATGCATGCCCCCACGGAGGAGAAAGACGACGACACCAAAGAGAGGTTCTACGAGCTCTTAAGGACCATTCACATGAGAGCGAACGAACGAATTGATGAAATGCGAACATACCACTTTTTGAGTATTTATGAACAGAAAATTGCACATTTTATTATTCCAAGAAGAGGATAATTAAATATACCATCAAAATGTGTTAAAAAACAAGTTTATAAACAAATAACGAAATTTCGAATTCCAAACTTTTTGCCGCGAACGAAAACACCCTTGGCGCGAATTGTCAAAGTATATTCGCAATCCACATCATTTCATTCGCGTTCCACAAACTAACGAATAAAACATTCGTTCGAGCTTAACCTCAATCTAGACATTGCTGGTAGAAACTGATGGCTGAAATTCGCGAACTGCCTCGACCTAGAAAAGTGTTCATGTGAATGGACTGTCAAAACTTGCGGTTATTCGTTCGTTCGTCGATGTTGTTCGCTCTCATGTGAATGGTCCTTTAGACAAGACATACGAGCAGTACCGTAACTATTACATTAAAATTGTCCTTGGTGATTTTAATGCAAAGATAAGAAGACAGGGCATGCGAAACTGGAAACAACTGGCCGAAGATCATGATGGCTGGAGGAGACGCTTGTTGGCTGAGGCACAGGTCCACTCCGGTAGCATCACCTTAAGTAAGTAAGTAAGTAAGAAGTTAGTCTTTGGTAAAATGTTGCCTGCTACAGAAATTTACATTGAATATTTTTTTAAGGGCTTAGTTAAGGTATTCATGTCCAAGGTTGCCCCAAAGAAACACCAAACTTTTGCTCAACGTTCAATACTTTTATTTATTTATCGTACGCCGAATAGGTACTAGCAAAGTAAGTAACAATATTTCCTATTAACGACTTATTCCTACTTTAACAATATATTTGGCAGGTCAGAGCTTATACAAATGAGAAGTGCTATTGAAACTTCAGACTTTACAAGGCGAAGTGCTGGTGAAAATTCAGGCTTTATAGCTTTAGGCTTAGTGCTGGTATGCTTCATACCTGGCAATGTATAAAATAAATATGTATGTGGCGCAACAGGCTTCTCGCAACCATTCGTTTGTGCGAGTTTATATTTTTGGGACGAATGGAAGGGACCTACAACTTTTATGCCGAGTCCGAACGGCTGAATTGAGAAGCTTTTTCAGGACAGTCATACTCTGGGATGTTTGTCAGACGTTCGCGAGAGGTGGCGCAGTAGAAAATACCTTAAGATGTAATTTGGGGTTTTCCGGCGATCGAACCTGGGTTCCCTCGCACAGTAGTCCAGCACACTAACTACTGCGCTACTGCGCCCACCTGGCAATGCATATAGTGCTGGTTCTGACCTTGTAAAGCGAAAAGCGAAACTTCAGACCTGGCACCACGAAGTGCAGATAAAACTCGAGACCTTGCAAAGTCAAGTGCTGAAGTAAACTTCAGAACCGAAAAAGGGTATAGGAACGCCTTGGAGCCGCACGATAATTTCCGACTACTACTTATCACTGAGAGTCAAAGATTTTCAAATGCAACCACTACGAGTACCAGAAGGATACTCATGCAAATTCAAGGTTAAGTCAATAAAAAAGAGGCGGCCATCACAAATTTCAGTAGCAAGTCTTGCGACTGGCTTATTGTTTCAAGGTCTACCACCCAGTACCCACTAACGATGCATACACTACTGTGGCTTCCTCTGCTTCTTCGCTAAATTAGGCATGTCGCATGTATCTTTACATTGTATCTTTATTTAGGGAAGACATCATAAATGGTGTGACCTTTAAGAGTCGAAATGAACTTTTACCGCCTTAAGGGAATGTAATGAGGTTATGATAGGCCGTCTTCTTTTGTCCTCTTTTATATACATTCAGAAAGACCATGACCCTACCTATAGTGGTCATTGGAACAGATGTCAGGTGTTACAAAAGCAATAGTCAAAACGAAGACTTTCATGTATCAGTATTGCAAGAGAGCTCACATTTTTATTATTAACTACAAACTCGTTTTTAAGGTCAACTCCTTCAAAGGGAATATCCACTTGATCCAATCGAATACATACAAGCGAAAGAAGAATCCAAAAGGTTCAATAATTTGAGCCAACATAAAGCTGTCTCCACGCACATGTTGATAAGCTAATAAGGAACCACCCCCAAAACCGAGCAGAGCACAAGCAAAAAAACTCCTCCCAAGCAGATATGTTATCCAATTTCTCACATCCTTATGGCTTTCTCTAGATGACGACACGTTTGATGGCACGTTCCAACAAAAGGACCTCTGAAGCTGAACTAAATTCCACCATCGAGCGTATATAGGAAGAAGAAATGAGCACAGCACGAAAAAAAAAAAACAGCACAAAGGAACGTTCCTAACAACATGTCTTCCACATCACTTTTATAATATCAAGCGGGACACACAGAAGCAAATTGCTTTGTCAAAGCTCACAGGGAGCTCACAAATCAACTGATTTTTCCTTATTTACTTCGAAAAAGAAAAAAAACATAAAACGTGGAAAAGCAAAAAAGGGAAAAAATGCTTTGTGCGAGGATGTAACTTACTTACTCCCAGGCGTAAAATAGGCGCTCCTTGGTCTCCCCTTCCATACTAATAACGAATAATCGAGAAAAATTCAAAGGATACTGCTGGTGGATCTATATTTTGACATTGTTATGAATTTTCTTGGTTTTATACTGGAGGTACTACAACAACAGCACTCTTCACACATATACTCGTACGGACGGGTGGAGGGGCGGCCGCCCTATCCTTGCTTTGAATTGTTACACACCAAGGAAAATGTCGTAAATTTGCTTTTCGAGCTGAGTGGCTGGATACGCAATGTCTTTTGCTGGATACGCAAAGTACCCTCGAGCAGCGGCACAGCGGCGACAACGAAAACACGTGAACGGAAACAACAAAAACTGTCGCCTACCTAAGGGGAAGGGAGTCCGTTTTCGACAGTTTTATGTGCCGTTGAAGACCCTTAAATCGATTTATACCGATTCCGCCATTCTTATAGGTCGCAGTTACTTCTTTTTTGTATCTTTTTGAAATGACATCCTCAAGGACTATCCGATGGATGGGCGTGATTTTCCGTTGTTTTTTTTCCTCGCAAAACCTGTTCAATGGATGAATTGGTTGCCAAGAGATTTGTTAACCAATTTTTTTTTTCGAATTTTCTTCTGCGAATGTGAAAGAGAGGTGGACATGAAAGAAAAAAAAAAACAGCCTCTCTCAAGTGATGTGTAAATTTCGTTCCATTTAGGGCGAAGGCTAAAGCTAATCCGATCGGTTATTAAAGGAATTATAAATGCGTCCTTACTGGGCGAGGAGTGTGAAAGGACGTAGCACTCTTATACATCGACCGGATATTTCGAGTGGAAAATTTAATTTCTTTTGAACTTTGGCACACGATTGATTTTGCTCTTTGTTCCTGCATTTGATTTTTCATTCATCTACTAATATGGTAACGGGAGAATATTGACTGCTGGAAGCAATAAAGGCAGCCAATGAACTTGATGAATGCGATTAAATGTTGACTTCGAAAGGGAAAGGAAATTCCATTGGTGTATTGAAAAAGAATTGATTGCAAATGAATTTGAGGAATATCCGATTGTTTAGATATTGTATCTATATACCTACGTACGAGTGTAATGCTAAATTGATTTGAATTGAACGCACATCGGCTGGGAGAGATATTTGCAAATATACAAACCCGGGGGAAAATTTCAATTTGGGATGAAAATTACTCCAAAAGTTTATGTTGACTGAAAGCAACAATAATATGAAGTCCTCCTAAATGGGGGTAAATTTTACATCCTTTGGGACCTAATTTAAATTTTTGCGGGGTGATTAATATTATCGATGGAAATATTGCAGCACAAATTGTATGCAAATGCAACGAAGAAATAAATTATTTAAATTTTCTAAATAGAATCGTGTTCACGTGCAAACACTTAAATGTCACTTGGGCCTTAAGCCATCGATCAAATAGAAAATTCTAGTACAAAAATGTTAGCCGTAAGCCGCCGTCGTAATTCACTTTTCTAGCATGACTTTCCTCGCATTCAATCGCGTTGGCAGTGTAATAATAATTATACTTTCAATAATTTTAATTGTAAGATTTCGTTAAATTAAGTATAAGTATTAATAAAGTGTTAAAATCAATGTTTTTGACATTTTTGCGCGTTTTAGAATTGCCCATTATACAACCAATTGAAAAAAGAGGAGTTTTTGATGACTCGGATATCTGGCAGTTGATAATGTGTTAATTTGGAGACAAAGAACCAAATCGCACGATCTTGTAGCCCAATGAACTGAACCTCAGTAGTAAACGGCATTGGCTAAGAATATCTACATCCGCTTTTGAGTCCATGTCCTGTCAGTGCTTCAGATCCATTTGAGTATAAGACTGGGATGATGATGGTGACTAATATAGAGTCTCCTTAATATTTCTTGACAAGGCCTCACTTCAGTTGACATCTGAGCTGAGAAACACCGACTTGGCAATTACAGTATACAGTACAGTATAGAATTTTTAGCTTTATTTCTTATGTGATGTCAGACATAGACCAGTGCTGGGCCACACATGCCTTCCCACGAAAGTCGTGTCGGGCGAGACGCGTAAATGGATCATTGCGGGGTGATACGAGGAGCTGAAAGCCTTCTAGGTATGGCCATTCTCATCGAGTCACTCTCAAGTGTTAGTCTTACCTCCTACGGATAATGGGTAGTCGGTATTGACCGGGCAATGCATCCTAGCATGTTGCTGAACTTACTAATGCGAAGAAAAGCAAACATGACAACGAAATGATTTGACTACTCAAGGTGGGATGCACGCAAGTGTAAATCCACTCGTCTCTTTGGAGACGAAATCTGGAGGGCCCTACTGTTATCAAGGGTGTGAAGGCAGCTCGCTACTTGAAAGACCAAATTATAAATCGGCAGGAAGAAACCAATGACACCCTTGAAGTTACCATACTCTGTCGGAGAGACCTTGGGTGACTGCACTGGGTGAAATGTTCTCATCCCAGACTAGTAACGTTCTATCCATAGACTCCGAGACAGAGAACACCCAGGACATTCTCGTTCCCACCAATCAAAAAAAAACTCTCAGAACCTTCGAGCAGAAAACCAGAGACGGCTACAAATGCTCGTTGAGGTTTCTAAAGAAAATTAACACCAGAGATGTTGCTAATTTCTCCGATAGAGACAGGGTTCTGATGAGGAAGCATACCAAGAAGGTCAAGCAGTACGAGAAACGTTATGGTCAAATGACATGTTATGTACCATTAACGGTCAAGGCTAGGGACTCATCGACTAGCTGTGAAGGTGAAGCCAAAAATGTAGAGAGGGCCAAAGAGCGGCGTAATGGAGAGGCAAACCGTACCACCTCAACATCCAAAGCGTCAACTTCCAAATTACCACCACCAAGTAAGCCAGGCACCATTCCTAAGGAACAAAGGAACCAATCGCCAAGACTAAAAACTTGACAACACGGCCGGCTTCAAAAAGAATACGCTCAGCTAACAAAGTAACAGGTAATGTGGCTAAGAAAGTGAAGTCTAGTCTCAAGATTCCTGAGGAGCTAGCTCTAGCTATCATCGACCGCAGCAACCCCGATGGCAAGATGTCTGCCGATAACTGGTTAAAATTGTGGGTCGAGTTACTGAAAGCCATCGTTAAACAACGCAACGGAGATATTTGCGACTTTGACGGAGCGGGTTTGAGTAATGGCGTTAAGGTTGTAGGATGTCGCAAGAGAGAGTCTTTTGATTTTCTAACGCGCTGCAAACACAGCCTTGGGGACATCTTTTCCGGTGCCAAACTAGACGCGATACCTGCCTTAGTCCTACTTCTTCGTACATTGGCGTAAGTATGGATACCTCCTATGGTTCTGGATGTACAATCCGCATACTCAAGTTGGTGAGTATGCTGAATAAGGAACTGATGGTAGTAGAAAGGAAGGTTGAATACATTCAAAGACGCGGGAGAAAGAAGGAGGCATGGAGTTGCGAGTCGCGGTGGATCCTAGATTCGCCGAACATCTGAGAGCTGTGACAGGAGTTGTCAAATTTGGACTGAGGCCAGCGTCGGAAAGCTCAAAGTGGTGCAAATTAATCCCGCTTGAGCAGAAATCTATATCGATGGACGATTCTATGAAGATAAACTGTTACATAAAGAGTTTATGATCTTTATTAGTGGAATCAGCAAACTGCCTTAGCCTTGACGCCTCCTTCAATTAAAAAAAAAAAACACTCTATAAAAGCACTTACGGATTAGAGCGGGTATTGCTTGTCTAAAGGGCCCAATCCAAGCTAATGGAAGGTGGATCAAGTAGGTTTACTAGCTACTTTTGTGCGCGGTGAATCCGTTGATCGTAAGATCGTTCACTAAGAAGGCTCCCAAATAGAGCTTTCGTTTTTAAGAGAAAGCCGGGCAAGTACAAAGAAAGTGGAGAATGGTCTCCTCTACATTCCTGCATACAGCTTCTAACAAAATCCTTCGAAAATAAGCCAAGTCTTATTGCTTACTTGCCTATGTCATCCTCCCAAACTGATCTTTAGAATGGCATCGTGGCCATTTGATTTACTGATCCACTGTGAAAATGCTTTAAGGCGAACATCTGCAGGGGCTGCAGTTTGGTTGCTAAACGTCTTAAATGGTGTCAAATGAGAGTGAATGTCAAGTACCAGCGGATGGAGGAGTCTGAAGTGCTCCTCAGATGCACAAGCAGCTGTTATGGAATTTGCTTAGCTTATCACGATTTATCGCTTTATTCAAGACAGTCCACCAGACAACCCCACTGTACGAAAGTATTGGTACTAGGACCGAGACGTATAGCCAAAAAATCATACAGGCCACATACTTTACCGACTTCTTTTTAGAGAAAATTTCAACAGTAGCTTTTCTAACTCTTCATTGCACTCTGTCTATTGGGCTTCCAGCTTAACTTTCTGTTTAAAGTAAGACCCATTTATTTAGCTTCATTCAAAAATGACAAGCTTGTGTCATTGATAGATGGAGGGTCAATGTGCGAAGTTTCGTTTTTCCTAAAGAAGAATACAAGCGCAGCTTTGTGTGGGTTTATGCCCAATCAATAGCAATTCGCCCATCTTAATAGTTCGTTAAGAGGGTATTGTAGGGGTTCCTTTAAGGTGCTTCCCTGATACGGCTATATCACTTTCATCCTTAGTAATCACTACCCAGCCCTTCGCTTTGACTAAAATCCAGAGCAGTTACAAGTCAAAATGACACAGCGTTCATAATTTCTGATAAATGCTGCAAGTATTTGGCGCAAATGGGCTAACCAAATGAAACTACAGGACTAGATAACATCTATAGCAAGAAAGAGTAAATCAAGCATACAAATGGTGGTCACAGTCCAAAGAATACTAGAAAGGTTGTATCAGTCCATGTCTTCTTCCGTCTGTCTAAAATCACGGTCCCAAAAGGTCAGTTGAATACTGAATTGTAGACAGTTTTTTGACCTATTAGCTCAGATGGTCAAAAACCTATAAATGTCGAAAGACGTGGTATCGAAAATGTGCTAATCGTTTACCTTAGCAATCTTCAAGTCGCGGGTAACAGCTTTAAGGGGTAAATTTACGATACTGATGCACGGATACTCAAAACAAATCAGCTTCCTCGACCACGAAATTCACCTTCGCATTTAAATTCATTTAGCGCCATTACCGGTGGGCTATTTGTTGTAGACAGTAAGGAAATTGCTCCTGTCAAAATCTGTGAAAAGTGCACTTCCTTTTCACAAAACGAAGGCAATTTAAATAACCCACGATACCGACTAAGAAATATTACCAAACCCTACCCGAAATAGTTTCGTTTGCGGGTCCAGACTACATAAGTAGGTTTGCCGCATTCCAATTCGAGGAGTACTTACCCTCGTTATCCCTTTCCATAATTGAGTATCGGAAAAAGGGCACACAAATCCTCTAACCATCCGAATGGACAAATTGTTTTCGATAAAATGAAACCGTTTACCCTTTCCTTTATCCCCATCATCCTTCTGACCAGTTTACCTCGATTTTCTTTCGAAAAAAAAGCGACTTAAGTTTGGGTACACCACTAACTTCGGTATAAGCTTCGGTATAACAGTTCCCTACTGCTCTACGTGGTTTAATATCATCTTCCACCCCAAGGATATTAAAGGATTCTTTCGTCTTTTCACTTTATTACCAGACTCCGATGTGTTTCTGTTATTTAACACATTCCAGTGAAATAATTTCCGCCCTGTCAGTTTCAGATTTCTTTTCAAAGAGCAAAAAAAAAAAAGGATTCGGAAAGGAAACTCATTTACTGTGCATAAGGACGTCTGTGCCGAAAGATGATGATAAAAGAAACGAGCCAAACAATCACGAAGGGTTCAACCAAATGGGAAGGGTCTTGTTACGTTTCTGTATGTGGCTTAAGTGGGCTTCGAATTAACCGCACGTATTTTTGATTTAACTTACCTGAAATCCATCGTACGTCCAGCTGCCGAACTTCATCACACACGTCTGTTCGTCGAAGGGAAAGTACTCGACATCGATCTCACAGGAGCTCTTGTAGATCGCTGGCGGACGCCATTCCACTCGTCCGGTGTAATTTAGTGTCGCCTTGGTAGCCAGTGTGACCTCAAAGTTACCATCGGCACTGTAAAAAAATAGAAAATCACAAAAAGTACTCAATGAAAGGACTTTCTCCAAAGACACTCACTTGTTGTACAAAACAATATCCGGTCGCCATATGTGATCCGAGGGCACATGTAGCATCTCAACGCCGCCATACTCCTTCGGTTCCCATTTCAATTTGTAGTCATACCAGGACTGCTCCACCCACAAGTTGGTCGTCATTATTTGATTCTTTAGATTGACATCAATCAATTGGGACAGCTTCAGTTTGATGCGTACTGTCAGTGCATCTGTCACATTGACAACGGGTCGCACCAATTTATTATAATTACTAAGGAGATCGTCGTACAGGCGTTTAGCATCGGGATTCGCTGTGCTGCCTGAAAATAGATAAGCACACACACACACATTAGGGCAAATTAGGATGTTTTGTTTGGTTCTTAGTTTCTGATAAGGGATAACGAGGTACACTGTTTCGGATGTGGGGGTCTTTGGTAAACAATTCCCCGTTTGTCATGGGTCTTGTAGCTGATAGCTCTATTATCCATTGCATAAGGCACTGAATTGACTCAGAAAGGATACACTTATCCTCTTTGACAAAAACTTTGCTGCACACAGAGTTCGTTCATGTATATATCTACCGTCAGCCCCGCATATCCGCATTCGCACACCCATGGTAGGGGTTACTCCCATGTGCACTTCATCTGCTCCACATCGTCCTCTCTCTGTATCTACTACACTTAGAAGGACGACAGTGCTTGGTATCAATATCAATAAAGGATGTGTGTGCTGTTTTGGGGGATTTTCTAACGACATACTGTTTGTGTTAGATTTTTGGCTAAATTAGATCGTTTTCCCAAGAACCATATATGTATATCTTTGTGTAAACATTCAGAAGGGGTGCGGCAAGGAGAGGTTATCCCTGACAAAGAATAAACTTTTTGTGTTTAATATGCTTACAAGTTGCGCTCTATAAGTGGATATTGAGGGTTGCGAGTTGTCTTGGCATTCCAATTGAAGGTGTATTTTCAAACGATGCATGTTTCGTGGTCGGATATTGAGGATGTGATCCCTCCTTAGAGAATGTGATTGTATTGTGCTTAATCAATTTTATTTGTTTTGTTCGAAAGTTTTGTTTAATGTGTGAGGGATCAGATGAAGTTATGTGCATTGGCATATCTTTAATGCTAGTGTGTTTTTGATGGTATCCTGTTTGTGAAGTTTAATTACTGCCTTGAAGTTTAAGGAAACTGTACAAAACAAAGTCGAAGTGCTCTTTAATGTATACTCGATATCCTTTTTAACCCCCGTATTAATAAATACCGCATAGTGGCGAATTAGCTCTAAAACATCTTTTAAGTCGTAAATATTATTAATAAACATATCTTAGCTTTCACTGACATGTTTTAAGGAGCGGATAACTTAATTCAACGAATTCGGCGTATAGAGAGTGGTTAACTTGCACACACAGTTAATTTACTATACACATATTTCAAATACACGTATACCAACAAAAAGTTCGATTGGACGCGAGAAATTTAAAAGCTGGAAGAGAATTTCAGAGAGAATCTGAAATTCGTAAACGAAAATGCTCTGAGCATGATAGTGTCAGCTGATGGAATATGACAGATTTACAACCATGTTTAGTACAGTTTGGACGCAGTGCTGCCGTGCGTTTAGTGATAAAGAGTGGATAGCTAATATGGATATAAGATGTATTTATTAATAATAAAAGTTATCAAACGAATAAGTCCACTATCCGTATGGTGGCTAAAAGATGTTTTAAAGAGCGGATAGGTCTTTTTTATTAATTCCGCTGTGAGTGTCTAAGCAAAAGTTAGTTATGTGAATCTGAGGTGATGTTATTACAGAGGGTGCATTTTTGGGAGTTGACGGTTGGTAAACTTGGCGGTGAGCAGTTGTTGGAACTGTCTCGTATATAGCAATCACCTGTATTCAAATGCAACTTATAATAAGCGCGAGTGTTGAAAACAATGCAAATATGATGCTCTGTCGGAATTCAGTCTCAGAAGTGCCCCCAAAAGGCGGACTTACGTCGGAGGAGTTCAATGGATTGAATCAGCAGGTTCATCAGTAGTGAAGATGACACTTACCTTACGTGGGGTACTCTGACATATTCGGAGCTTGGGCCAGTGAGGATTAGGCAAAAAGTATTGAGCTGCCGATACGTTAGTGAACGTCTTATGACAATATTATTCGTATTAAGGACAAAATCAGCTCTGATGCCCAAACAGAGGAAAAGATGGTATAACCAAAGACTGTTTACGATACGAGCTCGTCGACAAACATATGAAAAAAAAAAATGTCCTAAGTACGCCGGTAAATCGTCCTTGTTGGTTTTATCGCCAGAATTGGCAAGGAGTTAATTTTTCGTAGAACAATTGCGAAGCATATAACCTACGTGACACCATGTCTGGACAAGGACTTAGGCCAATTGACATAGCAGTAGGCATTGGGACGGTTTGGACTGAGAATTCTGCTCTAGAAAGAGACAGACTATGTCCGAGAGAGATATGGATGGGTTGTACGATGGAAGATTGATATTGTTGGTTTTTTGTTGGCTGTGAGTTATGTAGGTATTTTTGCGGGATGCTGGCAAGAGTTTGAGGAGTTCATATGCTGGCAAGGGGGGGAGAGGGGTTCAGATGTACAAAGTTAGCGATAGCAATATTCTGATTTTGTATTATTCGCTACATTTTGGGCCACAGATGTTCAACGTTAGCTTTAAGATACCTCTACATTGGGTCGGCCATTTAATTTGAAAGGGCGTAAAATTGAATTCTGTATAAAGGATGTGGCTGATAATGCTGAACCAACATCATGGATTTAGAACGCTGTCAACGGTATGTTCAAACGTGTTAACCAGCCAGCGCAGTATTGATTTCGCATTTATGTTTGTTGTTCTACATTCAGATTATCAAAGTGTAGTGAATAATAACAAATCGATAAAGATGAGACTACCGCTACGTCGCGTCGTCTGTGGTTCCAACCATGGACTGGTTTATTGCTTTCGCCAACACTGAACATATGTTGTTCCATTCCTATCGCCAACATTGTACATCTGAACCCCTTGCCATTGCCAGCATATGAACCCCTCTCCTTCTTGCCAGCATTCCGCAAACAAACCAAAAAAAACAACCAACACAACGCACAGCAAAAAAAAACCAACAAAATCAATCTTCCACAACCCATCCATCTCTCTCGCACATAGTCTGTCTCTTTCTAGCGCCGAATTCCCCGGACAAACCGACCCAATACCCACTCATAGCTAATGGGAATAACTTTACCTTACGAGAATCTAGCACATGGTTTCCTAACTGAATATTTGTAATACAAATTTACTGTCACCAGATCAAAAAACCATTGACCAAATTGATCACATAGGGATCTATAAAAGGTATTCCTTCAAAATTTTAGATTTCCGAAATGTACGATCTGTTTATATAGACTTGTAGCCAAGGTACAAATAGGGATATCTCAAACGTCGGACAAATGTGAAGCTACTTTGCTTAGCTTTGCCGTTGATTCAAACTTCCCGAAACTTTGCCCTTTCGCATGTAACTCAACTGCAACTCCCCGCCATAATGCGTGATCGATTGAAACCATTTATCAATGAGATAGATAAGTTACCAGACTTAGGCCGGGTAAGTCTACAACCGACCACATATTCACACTACAACAGATCCTGAAGAAACCCCACAGGGATCGGTCTTAGGGCCGTTATTGTGGAACATCATGTACGACGGAGTCTTACGATTGGCGCTGCCTGAGGGAGTGACGATAATTGGATTCGCCGACGACATTGCCGTTGTGACAGTAGGTAAACAGATTCGTACAGTTGAATCCGTTACAAACGAAGCAATTGTCCGGATAAAGGAGTGGCTAGCAACCGCCAGCCTGGAACTAGCTGATCATAAAACAGAAGCTGTCCTCATAACCAGCCGAAAAACTGTAGAGTTTGCCAACTTCCAGGTTGGTAACCAAATAATCAGGTCCAAAGAAGCTGTTAAATACCTTGGAGTAATGCTGGACAATAGATTGCGGTTTAAAACACACGTGGACTACTTAGCCAAGAAAGCATCGCAAATGCAGGGAGCTCTCTCGCGCATAATGCCTAACATTGGTGGACCTGGATACGCAAGAAGGATCCTACTTTCCAGAGTTGTTACATCTGTCCTGTTGTATGCAGCTCCAGTCTGGGCGCAGGCACTGAGGACGAAGAAGACCAAAAGGAGACTATTGTCAACATACAGGCTCTGCGCGCTAAGGACAATCAGCGGCTTCCGAACCATATCGGACGAGGCCGTCTTTGTATATAACAAAAGAGTCTTAAACCAATACGATGCCAGTGAAATCAAGAGGATTAAAACTGAAGAAAAGGCTGCGTCAATAGCTATGTGGCAAGCTTGCTGGAATAGCACATTGAAAGGCAGATGGACATACAAACTTATACCGTCAATCCAGGAATGGATAGAACGTAACCATGGAGACTGAAACTACAACCTTACACAGTTCCTGTCAGGCCACGGTGGCTATCGGAAGTATCTGCACCGTTTTGGGCACGACAGCTCACCATCTTGCCCCGAATGCGTAAATGAAGATGAAGACACAGAGCACGCAGTATTTTATTGCCCACGCTTCATGGCATGGAGAAATACTTTGCCAGTCCGTCACTAATCATCGACCACATGTTGCAGTCTGAAGAGAATTGGGCGGAATTATGCAATTTTATAACCATCGTACAAAACGAGCTACGGAGAATAGAAAGACTAAGAAAAGCCACAGGAGAAGCCTCAGAGGCCATAGAAACACCAGAAGCAGGTGACACAACACGAATAGCTTGAATGCTAACCAACCCCGCGAAGTAATACCTAACGGCAGTCCCGCGGGGAGAGTGGTTGAAGTGTGTGGGGTGTGGATTAGTACGTTTAGGCGCACTCCCGGCATCGATTATTCGGGTTTGCGAATCGTCCATGTTGGTAGCACGGGCTACCGCATCTTTAGAAGATTACCACATCCATTGGCGCATCCAAAAAAAAAAAAAAAAAAAAGAAACCCTAAGAAGTCTAAGATCGATACTCACCATCCTGAACTCGGCAAGCTGTTACTCGCGTGTTCGCAAATATTGGGACAAAATGGAATTAGTAGGACAAGAAGGTACACGCTAGATTGACGCATTAGACGGAACGTCAAAATAGACAGCCGTAACTTTAAGGTAGTCAGAGCCTATACTCGGCTCAGCTATAAAATCTAAAAATGACAACACCTCTGAAATCAATCGCTGAATCGAATATTAATCGCTGTTTCCTCGGCCTAAAAAAGGAACTGACAAGAAGAGCTAAGGAAACTCTAAATAAGACTCTATAATCATCCCTGTCCTGCAATACGGTGCCAAAGTGTGAACTTCGTCAAGGGGAAATGAAAATATACACTCAGTTGCTTCAAATGAGAAGTTCTCCGTGTGATATTTGGTCCAGTTCATTGCACAGGAATCCAGAGGTAAATGAAGAACGTGCTCTACCGCGATATAGACCTAGTCAATCGGCTTATATGGCTGGGTCTTATAGAGCGTATGTACAGCAATGCTCCGGGCCAGAGAATCTTCAACTTTATTCTGGAGTGACAACGCTGTAGAAGACGACCTACCATCCTTACCTTAGGTGACACCCGCAGTTCGAGGGGAAACCAACTTGGAGCGAGCAAGTGGAGGCAGAGACAGTTAGCTAAAGACCGATCTAACTGAAGAGACATCTTGGTTTAGGCACAGGTTCACCCCGAACTGAAGCGCCACCTAATTGAGTAAAGTTAATATTACCAACAAAATGAGACCAACGTCCATCTGACATCTGACTAATTTATTATCGATGATTCAAGGTATTTCTAAAGGGTCTCCTTTTTTAACTTATACTCATTATGTAGCTCCAATAGGAAATACATAAATGTCATCCTATCACTGACTATCCTGATCGAATTGTGTTTTCAAATTACTCCAACGGATGTCTGAGTCACACAATTCGGCATTAAACGACAGGTTACTTCAATTCCTTTGTTTGCACACTCAAATGATTGCCAAAACTGACCCAAAGGACCCATAATCATTCGGAAACACCATTGATAAGTTCAAAGGCAAATAGTTTCCTTTCCCAACACAATATGGTCTACCTTCGTCCAATAAATTGATAGGCTGCCCAAAAGGACAATAAATTCGGCTTTACCTCTCGGAGTACCCTAAATTACATTTAGATCACAAATTTATTCCAATCCTTTCAACTGGATTTCTCTCTTTGAAAACGAATAATTTATTTATTTCGAGAAAATGTATGTATGTCAAGCTGATTTGTATGGTAATATACTTATGTCCGCCTTGCAAAAAGGAATGGTTTTCAGTGCGTAGCAAAATTAGTCCATATAATGTACCTATGTCCTTATTGTCCGTCGGATTTTTAACAAATAAAAAAATCTCCCAATTAAATTCATAAAAGAAGAACACACACACTTTTGTGGAAAATGCGCGATACATCATCTGAGAATATCCTTTCCTCAGACAAGACAACTGACACTAATCCTGTGCCAGACAGAATATCAATTGAAAAATGTATACGCACATGCAAAAGGGCTCAACAAAAATACAAGATGTAGTTGTCAATACCCAAATAGGAATTAAGGATTCACGGACGAGTGCAAACATCGTATACAATACGCACGCACTCTAACCCTCGAATCGAAGAAGGGTCATTTGTCAGTCGCGTTTGGTCGTATATCAAACAGTTAAAGAGCTAAAGAGTCACATAGAATTAGACCTATACGTAGGCGTCCTTGCTCCCATGTGGTACCAGCCACCTTAATAAATTTAAGGACACCAATCTGCTGAGCTGTTTTTTTCCCTCCTTTCACCCTAGCCATATGCTCCTTACATACAAACATACGAGGCAAGAAGCAAAGGAAGCTAAAACGATGTTTCTTGAGTTGGATTAGACATCACAGTAGTAATAGTAATAGCAACAGCTTATGAGTGGGAAGCCAGAGACTCCAAGAATAGCAAGTGAACCTTGGCATTTATGTAGGACAATATATACGACGACTGTGTCCCCATTGAGGAAGAAGCTAGTCAGCAGGTCCTTGCGCAACATGACAACAAGAATTTCTCATTTCACATTGTGCAGACGATGCGACGACTAAGGATGTGTATGTGTCCCGTCGCTATAGAGTACATTGCTCGCATGTGGATGTCCTTGCTGTGATTGCGTTGCAATAATCGTTCCGCAATTGAAATTACAAGATCAATGTGCAGAGGAGACATGTCTCGAATAAGGGATAGCAAATTGTGTTCCACTTAAACTTAAACGTATTCGCAGAGCAAAATCGATGGGGTGTGCCGTTGCCGTGTGCCTGTGCCATGCCATGCACTTCTAAATGAAAAGTGACGATTATATGGTCGGAACGGAAGGGTGTAAGTGGTTTCTATTTGATTTTCCACTTATTTGCGTTTTCTCTCTGTGGGCGAAGGGACATACTTAGAGTAGTTCCAGTAAGTGGTGTGCACTTAATGAATGAACGACTGGACTCAAGTGGTGGCAGCAAGGATCTTGTTTTTTTTTCCTATTGAATGGTATAACGAAATTGCCACATAACTAAAGTGTTTTATCACATGCGTGTTTTAATAATGAAAACGTTTAATTTGAACTAAACACCCTGACAGACACACAGCGCTCTTACTGGTCATTAAAAGTTTCCAAATAATGACCAGCACCTGTATAAAGATAGGATGACTGTGGTTGACTCCCTTCTCGGTAATAACGGCTACATTTTACGATAAGACAATCATAAAATTAATTATCCCAACACGAAGTTATATTCGCACGGCTAAGCTGCATTCTCTGTCGGGGGGGACTTACGTGAAAGCCCATAAATTATTTACTTAGCTATGGGTAATGGAATTTCTTACCTTTGCCCTTGAGTATCACACATTCGCACATTTGCACTTTATTACTTAGCACAAGATGAAGTAATAATTTCACTCCAAAGAATAACACTCGCTCTTGCATTAAAATTTAACAAAAGAGCCCTCAGATTCCTCAGCACAAAAAAAAAAAAGGGAGGAAAAACGAACCCGAAATTGCTCATTACCCCACGTCCTGTGGTTTTACTCCCCCGCACAGCAGCCGTATAAAGGCCACAAAAAAAGGTGACGACATCGGTAAGCCTCCAAAATTGTTGAATTTTTCATGTTCCACCACCGCAATTCCACCTGTCACGCACTGAGAGACAGCGGCGACAATACTCTGGTTCGCCTTTATGTGATTATTATTTAATAGGATATAATAATTCCTTCCTGTGTCTCTGTGGTGTACTCAATTTTAAGCGGATTACAAATCCCAGATAGCGACACCCGAACCAAACCGGCTGCTGTGGTGGTTTAGAGGACAGCCAGGACACGTGCGCCATCATGAGCGATGCCTATAAATTAACAATACGATGAGCAAATTTGCATCACGTCGCTTTTCAGGACCATGACATAGTCAACCGGCGACACCTTCGCCAAGTGATATCAAATTATTTCACACATAAAACTTTTAGCGTGCGCGCGCGTACACAAGGCAGCAGCAGCACATCCTTCTTTGAAAATGAGAAATTTATGCTGCCCGAGGAAAAATAAATCTTTTGTGAGCATCCGAGCATCCTTGGAGAAAAGGCGTTAGTCGAGTTGATGGTGATATTTAGTATATACTTGAAATTAGTTAATTAAAGTCCCTTTGAAGAGCTTACGGTGTTGTGGGGATGCAAAAGGTTTGTGTTCGGGAGACGGGAGTCTCATGATAATTTACGGCGTGTCAGAGGAGTAAGTCATTTTTGGTTGATATCAAATCGGAACGGTAAGTTGTTGTTGGTAATAAATTTGTATGTTCGATATATCCCATGGGAGGTATTAATTTCAAATTGAAAATGTCTCAGACAAAGTTTAAATATTATCCGCCTGCAACGGAAGGCGTAGACATTTTTGAAGATTTTATTACCCCTTTCGTACATGGTCAGTGGTTAATTACTGAGGGGTCTCATCAGTTTCGATTCCCGAAAAAATACAAACTACATCTTAAGAAAAACTTCTTCAATTCAGTCGAGTTCGAGTTCGAGCTCGGCATAAAATTATTGGTCCCTTCCATTGGTCCCAAAAAATAAAACCTCAGTGAAAAGAATTGCGGTGAAATGCTGGAATGCTTATAGGGATTTGTTCCGCCAACTTAAACTATCGAGGGAAATCTAATTCGATTATAAAGGCTTCCAGTAGCTGGTGACAGCTTAAAAATGCTTTGAACATTTTTTTAGGAATAAAACCACTGGGTAGCCGAATGCGAGTGGTAGTCGGGTCGGGAAAGCTCTTTTCAAGTATTGCCAGAATTTTAAAAATCAAATTTCTTAATCGCTAACATAAAAATTCTTAAGTGTATGAAGCTAAATAAACAAAATGTTAAACAAAAAAAATATGTGATCCAGTCTCCTTGAATTTTTCAATATTATTCTCTTCACACTTGATGGGAAATCACTATGACGGTCATAGTTTGTTCGAAAGTAGCTGACAAACCTTCATTACTTTTACAATATTGCTTAACAATGAAAATGCGTTGTTCTTTCATATAGCGCTCCATTTTTACTAACCTCGAACTGCCAGCTATCACATTGTTATCTTTTTTTTCCATTGGCATCACTGTATACTATTAAATGGCGCAAAATTCAAATTTTGCGTGAATAATGGGACACCCTTTATATAATATTAGTCATCTTAAACACTCTGGATGTCCTGTCACAATTCGTTCAACAGAAAACATCGACGCAGTTCGCGAGAGTATTGCTGACAGTCCAGGAAGGAACATCAATTCGGCACTGTGTCAAGAATTGGGCATTTCGAGAAGCCCTCTACAGTGAAGCGAATTCTTACAAAGTTCAATTGACTCAAGAATTGAAGACTACTGACCATCCAGCCCGAAGAGAGTTCATTGAATGGATTTTGGAACAACAACAAGTGGATGCTGATTTTTCGAACAAAATCATCTTCAGTGATGAAGCTCATTTTCATCTTGATGGCTTCGTTAATCGTCCAAATTGTTACATTTGGGGTTCAGAAAACCCTCGAGTATTTGTTGAGAAACAAATGCATCCACTCCACAACGCGTGACTGTTTGGTGCGGATTTTGAGCTGGAGGCATTATCGGACCATTCTTCTTCGAAAATGCGGCTGGTCAGGCAGTAACAATTAATGGTGCTCGTTATCGTGACATTATAACCCAGTTTCTAGTGCCTAAAATACAAGATATGGATGTGACCAACAAAACGGTGCCACGCCTGCCATACAGCCAGAGAAACAATTCAATTACTGCATAAGTCAGGGGGATGCGAAATCCCCCCCACGCTTTTCAACAGTCGCCAAATCAAAGAAGCTACATAATATTAACTTGAGCAACTAAAAAAAAATCGGCAAAAACGAGGAATTTAAAAAAAAAATAGCTCGGAACAAAATGTTAAAAAATAAGCAAATAAGAATAAGAAGAAATAAGAAGTGAGTTTGGTTTAGGTTTTCAAACTTGTAATTGTATACAAGTCGGAATTTTCAAAGATTCCACCTTTGCCGACTGAAATCCTTAAATTTAGAGAGTTTCGTTTCGATTTTAAAAAGGACGGTCGACTTCGGTGAATTTGTCGTCTGAACTCCTTAAAATTTACGGAGTTTCGATTCGATTTTAAAAAGGACGGTCGGCAGCGGTGAATTTGCGGATTGAGCTCCTTAAAATTTAGAGAGTTTGTTTGTAATTGCTAAGCGAAGGTTTAGGAAAAAATAAAAGTGGGAAATTTCTCAACTGGCGGCGCTGTAGGCGCAGATTTCGAAATCTCGAAAACCATCTACTCGATTGAGCTTAAATTTACAGGTGGTCTTAGGTATTGGCCCAGGAGTGTTCCTGTTAAGATTGGTCAAAATTGTACAAAGGGGCGCCTCGCATACCAAAAAAAAAAAAAAAAACATTCAAAATGTTATATCTCGAAAACCACTGAACCGATGGAACTCAAATTTTCAGGCAATTTTAGGTATTGGCTCGGGATATTTCTTGTGAAAATTAATCAAAATTGGACAAAGGGGACTGAAATTCGATGACACGTTATAACTCTATAACCGCTGGGCCGATTTTCATGATTTCTTTACAGTCGGCAGGTTCCTAAAATAAGTCGGCATTTCAATGAAAGTCACCCCCACCATTACAGAAAAATGATTTCAAAACTTTACAAATGCTAAAAGCGCCGTATACCGTAGTTGATCTTGGTTAATCTATGAACATTTTTCACCGTCGCCGCTTAGCGATTTATTCTTCCCTGATCTTGATTCTGAGGCGTTCACCGTTTTCGACTGAACCATTGTTACTACCAAAACTTAATACTTAAGTCATACTTTCTTATATGTTTTTATGGAATAAAAGTTGTGTACCTCTTATTCAAAGTGCTCTTTTCTTGGGGAATACTCTGAATTCAACGAGTTATACCTTAGCTCCCCACAAAAGCTCATCAGAATTTAAAAGCCCTATTAGGTACTAGTTTATGTTGATCGACAGCTGTAGAATTCAAAAAATATTCATAATTCTGCATGAATCTATGTATGTATCTAGAAGTACGATCGTTGTGGTTTGAGGCCCAAGTCTCGGTCTGTAAGCAGATAGTCTTGTTGTTTTTAGAGTCCATTACATATGACCCGAGCGGCGGCGTAGGTTCGAGCCTTGCCGGAGAACGGAAATACTCTAACATCTATAGAAATGTAGGCGACTCCCAAACTGTATTCCGCTTATACTCCCACAGTAACAATAGAGCTAATGTCGGAATATTACTGTGAACTGGACCTGGAACCTAGCACAGGGTAGCTTTCGTTACAAGAAAACAATTTTTAAAAAACTCTCTGAACAAATTCCCCATCTGTCAGATTACAAAATAGTTAGAAATGCAAAATTTATACCTGAATGTCAAAAGCCAAGTACAAGGACATCCAACAAAAAGATTAGTAGCAGCAGTCTGTTACGAACCACTTAATGCACCTGTAATCACATCCCTCGCGGCAAGAATAAAAAAAATATATATATTTTAACCGGAGCAGACTATTTTCAGCTCACATAATGGTATAGGACTGTTATACATCCTCACTTAACCTTGTGTCACTCAGAAGGGCCAAAACTACACAACAACGACACCAAAGAATAAGTGCAAGCAAAAGCGCAAGCCACTTACACAACCTTTCACATTGCATTTCAGTCTATTCTCGCACACAGCAAGAGGATGCCATATCCATCTCTGATGATGTTGCCAAAAATAAAAGGACTCCTCCACTTGCTATATGTATATAGACTCTGTCCTCCCTCCTCCTTTGAATGCAATACCATGTCGCCGCCAAAAGGTAGATAGGCAGATCACGATGAATAAAAATAAAAAAAAACCCAAAGTGCAAGAGTAGCGGTTGAACTTTATTACATGTCTACTGAGAGTCAGTTTTAGACAAACGCTATGACAAGAGTATATCCTTTTGAATAGGAAAATACAAAAACAAATGGAAAAATGGAAAAGAAGAAAATTCTAAAGTAACCCGAAGGAGGAAATAAACACACGAGATGCAGAAAAGTGGATTCTCGTTTCATTGTTCTCGGTTCATCATAATAAATAGCGCTTGTGGGTGAGTTGGCAAACGCTCACAGATTTTGCTTTTCATTCCTTTTATATAGGGATTTTCATTTCAAGAAGGTGAATCCGAATAATATCGCTTTGTCGTCCTTCCAAAACAAAAGCTAATAAACTTGTGAATGAAATTAGAATTAGCAACTCGCCGAATAGATTTATAAATTGAAATTATATGCTCTGAAAAAAGTTTATCCTCTGTGGGAGCTTTAGCTGTTGTGGATTGTTGCTGTTCCGCTGACCTTAAATGTTTAAGGATATTAGGCTGCTGCAACAGTATAAATGCGAGGGAAACATTAACCCCTGTAGGTATAAGGGGAGCTTAAAGAGTGGGAATATTTCTACCATCTGAAACCGACTTGGGAGAAAGTTTGTAGCTTCCGTCACATGTTCACTAACACAAGACTCATTCATTCTCATACTTCAATTCAATACTAAGAGGCGATGCCACCATAGGGAGTTTTTACGAGCTCCTCGAGAGTAGCTATATAATGTACAACGTATCATGTTAGAATCATTCTTAGAGACTTGATCGGTGAAACGGGGCCATCTCGGTATTACAGCAGTGGCCCAGAATTCAATAAGAGGATGTTAAATTCAATTAAAAAAAGAAAAAACAATCCTCGAAGGTAAAGGGCAAAAATTGACCGCAATATTACATATGCAGTTCCATCGAAAGCCATGAACGTCGCGGCAAAATAACCACCATTGCGATGAGGTTTCACTGTCAAAGGATGCATTCAGATACGTCTGCAAAAAATGTCTTTTTGGACCGAGTGTCCAAAAAGTAATACATTTGAGACAAAAATCTGGTAGAGCCCAGTATCAACTGCCTAGGGATCCTGCTTAAAAGGAGTAGATTAAAGCCCTACATTGATGAGCTCTGTAAAGGGGCAGACGCCGATTATCAGCTCTAAAAGCAAACGTGACGTTTCTTCAAATAACGGTTATAATAGAAAATTATTACGTCAGGAAAAATATATCTAGAATTTCTAAAAACATTAAAGGGAGCAACATGTCAGAAATTCCGCTAACAAATTCCGAGTCAGCAAATACAAAAACGGATGCTCATATTATGAAAAATATTTTCAATAGAAAGTTATAAAGCGGCGAAGGAAAAAATTCGAGATCCATGGAGTTTTCTCCATACATAGTAAAGTAAATTAGACGCTCAATAAAACGATTCATTGTGATATTTTCCGAATTAGCCTGAAAGTAGGCAACTATTTTGATAAGGGGGTAGAAACGGGTATTTTGGTGTGTGTCTTGACTTTTGGTTTGATTCAACGTTCGTCTAGTGTCTGATCGATAAAAGTGAATGGCGGTGAGAGCAGTTTACTAGCATTATCAAGCATCAGAAATCGGCTGTTGTCAAGTTACATCTATTTGGAATAAATTCCTTCGCTTAGCTAGTATGAATCTCCAACTAAACTGAATGTCAACCGCTGTTGCCAGCTCTGGAGATCTATCATTTCAACGAATACCTGCAACCTAGTCGTGTAGATTTATTTAATTTTAAATTGTGTATGTAGGTGGTGAAAGTCACGTAGACTTCAAAGATCTTCTGCGCCGTATGTGAAAATATTTACGCTCTTAGTTTCTTCTAATTTTATTGGGAACCATTTGTTCATTGAAGGCGATCCTATTCATTCTTCCAAATTCAATAAAAAGTTTTCTTCAAGACACAAGTTAGTATCTTGTTAATTTTTTTTTATATCAAGCCTGAGTCAAGGGATCTTTTTCCTATAATGGCCTTCCTTAGGTCTGGGGTGCGGCTCCCGGAAATTGCGCCAGAAGAAATTACACCAGATTTTTTTTTTTTAAAAAATGCCAGAAAATGTTTTTGCTTTTGAATTTGGAAAAGAAATATCAGAATTCTTTATGGAAAATATGCCAGGAATTAGGAAATTATGCCAGACAAATGTGGAAAAAGCACCAGAAAGTAAAATGGAAATTAAGCCAGACAATAAACATAGGCAACTGGTATTCTGATGGCCTAATTTCCAAACTAATTTTGGAAAAAAGGCCAGAAAATTATTTATTTGAAATTTATCGAACTTCACATACAAAAAACCTCGCACTCACTCGAAATCCTACAGTGACCCCAGAAATGAAAAAAAAAAAAAAAACCCATAAAACTTTTTGGAAAAAAGACCTGAAATTTCGGAAAGATAGGCAGAAAATTCTGGCTTTTCTTCCTAGGAAAAAAAGTCAGACTTTTGTATAGAACTTATTTTTCAAAAAATAAAAAATAAAAATCTGGCGTAATTTTCGGAAAGCTACATATTATACGAAAGACACTACTTCTTGTAATCACAGCTAAATTAGTGAGTTCCTAACGAACGCCTAGCCTATGTCGAGTTGACTGTTTGAAGGGAATTAAAGCAGTACAAGACTGATTTAGAATCAATTGAAACTGTGGTAAGAGCGTTTAATTACACGAGTTGTAAAATTGTATAATATTTTGGTCGTTTAGGGCATGTATCTAAAGGCCGTTGATAACTTAGTTTTGAAGAACACTGTTTCTGGAAGGCAGTTTGTAGATCTCTATAAGTCATGTCTACTCAAGGAAATTAAGAGATCCGAACTTGCTTTGGTGTGTATTGAAGCCTTATTGGTATGTTGTACCTTTTCTGCTTTTATACCAAGTATAGGCTCGGGATAAATGTAGGTATGTCAAGACATTGTACCCCTCTTCGCCTTATATAATCACTAATCAGTCTTTTGGGAGGCTTTATTACACCAAACTAATGAAGAATAATATTACGACGAATCTAATCATCAATGTACAGATCCAACGGGTGGTCTTTGAAGTGATCCCCTGTGGCGACATAACCTCATAAAGCTTAAGTTGCTTTTGTAATTTTATGGCTAATATGGCACTATCCTATCGCTCGATTCACTGTGAAGAAGCAGAATGTAACTATAGAAGCTTTAGAAGCTGTAATGCGATGTCGACCCAGTTTAAAAAATAGGCCTCCAGCCGCTAAGGTGCTAGCTTATATAAATGAATGAGATGAACTTCAATGCACTTGCTCGAAAGTTTTTGGAATCCATCTCATCATAAGACCTAAGTAAGTCTCATCATAGGAGTGGTAAAGGAGATGACATGCATAAAACGAAAGGATGGCCTCGACCACGACAGCTAAATTAGAGAGCTGTTTCAAAAGTGGGTAGAGTACATCGTAGAGTGTTGATGTGTTTTTTTTCTTAGAATAGTAGGAATTTGATAATCGACTCATCAAAGTCCTAATCCGTCTATGGCCTACCATTCTACTATTGCTCAATCTCACAAAGGCTTGAAATGACATAAAAGAACCAATTCAGCAGATAGATCTGAACTAAATTGAGTGCCATTTTGTCTGTCACACCGCACGTGCTAAATACTAAGCTACAAAACTTTTGAAGAGCAGTGATTTGATTTCCCTACCAATTAAACTAATACCAATATTTGGTTCATGCATCGGCTAACACAAAATTATTCCATATATAACATTTTGGTTAACACGTTACTCTTGCTGCTTTCCGAGGTAGAGTTGGACCTCAAACGACATACCTACCTCCCCAGCCATCAATGGCTAGCAGGCTTTAATGGCGCTCGCCATGTTGGTTGGAGCCCACTCCAAACAAGGCGCGCTTCTTTAGATTTCCTTATATCTTTCAAGACCGACCACATAAATGTCACCAAGTCATAGTCTCCAATCAAATAAAATGCTTCTCTCTTACCCGCTTATACCTTTCAACTTAGCAGTAGTACTTAAATTTTCTTGAAACACCCACCAATCGTCAATGGTGCTGAAAATCGCACCCACATACATCAATGAGTTATATTCCAATTTGGCCTTCGGCTGCTCAACGCCTGAACACCGGTGAATTGGAATTTATTGCATTTACCCATAGTTCGGGCACATTCGTACATTACACGGCAGTGCGGTTCATGAAATATTCAAAACACCCTTCAACATGGATAAACTTTTACCGGATTTCCTGCGATTTCTCGCGAGATGCAGAGGCACATCCGCACAGACGTACATTCGCACACTATCGCACCTTCATGGCCCAGTTATGATGCAAAGCTCCTTATCTTCAAAATTCAGAACATAAAAGGTGAGAATTAAAGTAACTTTCCAACGAAAAGCCATTAAACACCAACGACCGAAGCGAGTTAACCATTACTCCATTGCCACATCCTGGCCAAGGGCCCACCAGCCACCAGCCTCAGACCAAAGTCCATTATAAAGTTTATGGCGGGATTATACCGCAAGGGGAACTTCTGCGCCCAGGCAAATACGAGAGGACCAACAAAGAAATATGCTAATACTTGTAACCTTAAAGAACGAGCACCACGGGCACGGAATATTGGCTTTGCTCATGAGAAAGTTAATTTTTTCCAATATCCCTAAGGGCAGTGATGGCTGAGGGGGGCACACGACCGACAATATGACGAGCTCCCGAATATGCTAATGGAAATTGTTGTGGTCAGCATTGAAGCAACACAACTTTATCCTCGAATGGTATACGAAACGGATCACACTGCTCATTTGAATGGAATATTTTTCCTTTTTGGTTAATTTGCATTTGTGTGTGTGTGCGTTAATGTCTTCTTCTTTGGGATGATACCCATGCATATGACCTTTGGACGCTGTCAAAGTGAAAGTGTCAGAGTGCAAGCGTCAGAGGAGCAAATATCGAATACAAGGACAAAGTCAACAAATTGACAGGGATCCTGGTGATATTAACTCTGTGATACAGGGTAGCCATCAGGAAGCATCTAACAGCAATAGTGACACTGAAAAGGATGTGTGCGCGCTCTATGAGAGAATAACTTTCTTTGTCATCATGTCAGGCTGCGCGACATACACACCATCGAGCTGGAAGTTAAGAAGTTACTTAATACGAAGATTGTGACACAGCAAGTTCGACAAAGTTCAAAGGCGACATGACATAGATATATGATCTCTGGTGGTAATGGAGGAAGTTTGCTTATTTAATATACTTCTGCTGTCGTGCATGCTGGACATAGAAAAAAACATATTATTTGATTCTTTTGTCCCTTTTTGTGGGGCACCGAGGTAGCGTCCAGTTTAATAGTTGGATTTGGAAAATGGTTTTGTCTATCATGACATGGGATAGTGTTGAGGAAAAATGCAAAAAGTGTCAAAGGCACACATATAGGAGTGCAAGTATGGAATGCTATCTTGAAACAAAGAGAAAAAAATGTATGGGGTTGTTGATTTTAAATTATGTCCTCTCTTTTCTTATGAGGTATAGGGATACCCCCTACTCTATACCCAAAGTTAACAAAACTACAAAAAACCCACCGCCTAATCAAGGATGCAAGCAACCCACGCATTGAATTTGAAAGGTCTCACATGGCGTGCGATATGAACAATGAACATGAACAAAAATTAAGTTTAACTTGGATGATGCTGCGCAACTAAATATTACTTTCATGATATTTTGAACCGTTATCATTCGAAATTAGGAGTAGTTATGGTATGGGGTGCAATTTCATTCTTCGGCGCTTTTAAATTGGAAATCGTTTTCAATAAAATTACTACTATTTCTTGCAAAACTTTTTTGGAAGCAGCTTATTTTTTAATTTTTTTTTGCCTATGTGCCTATACGCAATTCACGCCTTGTTAAAGAATTGCCAGTGAAAATATTAAAATATTGCACTGTCCGTCACATTCGCCTGATTTTTATATTATTGAAAATATTGCCCCGTGAAATTTATTGACGTAACAATCAGTATCATCACAATCAAGAGCTGATTGCGGCGATTAAAGAGGGAATATATCCTTGAATTACCTTAAAACTTCATATGGCTCTTTGAAGAATAGAATTTTTGAGATTACATCTAATATTTCAATGGCACTGCCTCACACATTATTAAAATAACAGAAAATTAATTAAAATAATTAAAAAAAAATTCAAAATATCGCAAACAAATTTTATGTTTTGTTGATTTCGATTTTTTTACAGGTGCGTCTATTCAAATGAACCAAAAAAATGCATACGTTTTTGCATGGTATACAAAAAAATACCAAAACTACCGTCATGAACAAGCATGTCAAACGTTTTCGTAATATCAACAAAGACACAAAGAGGCCAGCGCAAAATTGACTGCTGTCCAAAGTTTTATAAAAGAAAAAACATATTGGAGTAGAGGTAGGTACCCTTTCGCCCAAACTGTACCGGAATATAAAAATATATTCTAGGCAGATCCAGATCCAGGCAGATCTTTATAGCTTTTTCAAAAAATGTCAAAATATCGAAGAAATCAAGAAAATATATGTGTAATTGTTCACTTCTTTTCGAATTCCCTTTTAAAAAGTGGTAACACGTCAACACATTTCAAATTTCAGAAATTGGTATGCTGCAACGCCATCTAGTGACGATTTAGAAAAAGGTGAATATCATAGAAATCTTCTTCAACTTTCATGGTGATCGGTCAAACGGTGTCACATCAAGCCTATTAATCTCAATCATGTATACCAACATCCTAGCTTTTGTCCCTTATACATCCAGCTAAGAAGCACCTGGATAGGGTCCAGCGTTTAGCATGTATAGCAATTACAGGTGCAATACGCACAACACCAACATTCACATTGGAAGTAATCTTAGGGATTTTACCGCAAGATTTATTTATTAAGAAAACAGCGGCCCTAACAGTACTTCGTCTGCATCGAGATGCGAAATGGCACAATAGTGGTACCATCTATGGACACAGGATGATCCTGGAGCTTGTAAAAAACGAGATTAGGGAACTGAACATTCCTATGGATGGTATGACAAAGGTGCGTATTATGGAAAGGAATCACAAAACTCGTATTGAGAATGGATTACTTCCAGGAAATAGGAATGGTGAGATGATTGCTTTGCTGCATGCGTGGGATTACTTGCTGGAAAGTCAGGTGGAAGGAAGAAATATCCTAATAGCACTTGACAACCAGGCGGTGATTAGATGCATGGAGCAGACAACCATCACAACATCACTGACACTGGAATGTGTATTCAAGCTCAATAAGTGTTCATCTAAAAATCAGGTAACACTTGCTTGTTGCTTGGGTACGAGGACACATAGGGATCGACGGCAACGAAAAGGCGGACTCTCTTGCAAAACAGGGGTCAACTGAGAAGTTGCTGGGACCAGAACCATTCTCTTCAATTGGTAGAGGAATGGTAGAACAGCTTATTCACAATTGGATCGCGGCAGAACACCTGAGAAGGTGGTCAACCATGGAACAATGTAGACAAGCTAAAATGGCAGTACCATGGCCGACCTGCTCCACTCAGAGAAAGGTTCTATAGGCATGATTCGAGGAACATTGAAATGGGTGGTGGCGGTAACTACAGGTCATGGTAATTTCGGGTATCATTTAAGGAAGATTGGCCTTAGAGAGGATGATACTTATAAGCTATGCCTGGAGGAATCTGAGACAGCGGCACGTATATTGTGTCAATGTCCAACTTTGGCTGGCAGAATAATGAGGTTCTTGGGAAAACATTGGGTCGAGACCCATTGGATAAAACAGATCTCACATAAACAGATGCTAGCGTTAACACTATAGGATTCGAACTCAGGGAAGAACTCTGGAGAAAGCCAGAGAGTCTCTCTGGGTAAGGTTTATAGTGGTAGCGAGTCGAAAAGAGACCCGACAATGGTGGTCTGGTTCGAATATCTCTCGAAAATTTATATATCTATACATATAATAAAACTGTAGGACTTTTCTTTGTCAGCTAAAAACTCGAAAACTACTGGACAGATTTCGATGAAACTTTTTTTTAAATGTTCCTTAAGACTGTAAGACTGCTATAGGCTATATCGTTTATAGCCACGTCCTTAGGAACAGTTTTTAGACAAAATGTATTTTCGGAAGTGAAAATATATACATACACTACACATATACCTTGCTACAAATGGATGTTTATACTTTTGCGATCGTCAGATTCGAAAGGGGTTGATTTGTTTTCGCAGTGAGTGCTATGGTCAGTTGTATATGTAGGTATGTTTATTATGATCGTATGTCCGATGCATGCAGGATGGGGATGGGGTGCGTCGTGTGTGCTGCTGTATGGCGTGGGGTATATTAATAATTTTCATAAGAGAAGAGACTTATAATACAAAACAGGTTTCATTTCAGAATTTCATTCGATATGTGGTATGGGAACAGTGTAGGGTTGGGTTGGGATAGGTAGTTGTTCGGATTCCATAGGAAGAGGGAAACAAAGGAAAGGAAATACAGCATTTCGGACAAGTGGCATGATCAAGGAGAGGGAGGGCGATGCAGAGGGTGCACATTATATATCCAATACATTACATCCATTATCGATATCGCCACGCCAAAATTGGCCAAACGGGGGTGACGCCTCGCATACAAAAAAACAACTTCTATGATTTTCATGATTCTTTTTTTGTTTTTTTCGCATTGCTGTATATTTCAGGTTAAGCCAGAAAGAAAATTCCAGAAAATAGATTTATTCTCATTTTCGCATTTTACGAAAGAACATTAAGTATTATCTAAGACCTAAGCAATACAATTTCTGTGCACTGCCAAAGCTGGGCGGGTACAGCTAGTACTATATACTTGTATATACCTACATCCAGCTATTTTTTTTTTGACAAAACTTCACCTTTCGAAGATTTAAGATTTTGAGCAAACGGTCCATACACTAGTGTTATATTCTGAGCGACTTGAAGCATGACAATGAAAGCTGCGACGAAATGATTCAGAGCATATTTTAGTTCTACTTCCTTCGTAACCATTAGTCCCTGTCATAGGTTCGTATTTTATGAATAGATGTACTTGTAGTAGGGACAATTTCATAAATTTAAAAGAACAGTCAAATATCGCTTTATGCCTTCTGAGAAAATTTCAAGACATAAGATCCTTTAGGTGCCTTAATTAAGAAATTCATATTGAACAGCTCTCATGAAATACCTGGACCTTTTAGTCTCAATAGGTAGTTTGTGTCCATAAATCAACTTTGTTACTTTAACAAAAAAAAAGAAATAAAAAATTTCAATTGCATTACATAAAATGATCCCCACCTTTAAGTGCGTATCCTTTTTGGGCTACACCCAGCCACTTGACCCAGAAAGTCGAACGAACTCATTTACCCTCATTTCGCTAAAGTGCCTACATCAACACAATTCGTCACTCTCGCAAGTGTCAATAACGTTTCACATGACTGACCCACAGGGAGAAGAACACAATCTCTCCTCGATTCTCGAATAACTCGATACAAACATCTATTTTCCTTCACCCACACACACATGTGCTCACTTCAGATTTATGTGAAGCAGAAAACGAAAATAAAAATGAAAAAAAAAAAAAAAAAAAAAAAATAAATAAAAAAAAAGTCCAAACGATATAAAAAATGTGCCCGGAAAATCAGTCCAAAACGATATAGCATGAGCTATAGGCTTGTCGACTTGTGCTCTTATTAAATTGAACTATAGAAACATAACCACCACCATAACCCTCAGTCCTCAGACTCTCAGTGCCACATTATCCTTAAATAATTTCATAGACTTTTGTCGGTGTATGGCTAGTCGTTTCTTTCGTCTCCTGCCCCGACAGGTCTCTAACCAACTCGAGTGGATGCATCCAGTCGGTCATACATTAAACTGCTTTCTTCAAAGGACGAAGCGAAATGTAAAGGGCGACCAGGCAAAAAATCATTGCCGGTAGAGTATTCATGTTGGCCGTTCGTTTTTGCCTACCACTGCAAGTAGGTGATTATAGATGTAACTGTATTAAAGCGTATAACACAGCCCTTCCGCTTGTTAAAAGGATATACGACAAGCTATAAGGATACTCGTAAGGGATATTGTAACGAGTGAGTGGGATGTTTTGCTTTCCTTTTTCTATTTTATACCGTTGGGATTCTGGTCCTACTCCTACGCCATGATAAATATGACCATCTAGACGGTATACATGTATATAGCGACTTACTTTGCTCCTTAGAGCCTTTCACAAAGATTGGCTGTATAGTTAGTGTGAGGAAACAAAAATCACTGGATGGCTTAATAAATTTTAAAAACTTTAAAAATTATATGCGCACGCGAATTGAAAAATAAAAGTTGATAACCAACAACAAAAGTCCTTCCTTTGAGAATATTTTATTATTCCTTTAAAGTTCTTTAAGATTATTGTATTTTTGTATCTTCAGCTTTGTGGTGGAGTTGGAATTTTTTTTTTATTTATTTTCTTAGTTTTCCTGAGCATTTCTTCGGATTTAACGCAAAAGGATCAAAACAATTTGTTTTGTGTTCGCTTTGTGTTATTTCTTTTATTAGAGAAAAACGTTCGAGCCAAAGAGAAAGACAGATGAATAGGCACTTTTTTATGAGATTCCTTCTTAAGTTTTGTTTTGTTTCGAGAGTAGCGCAATTTAGGAAGAAAAGAAACGGTTTTGCTTTCGTTGTTTTTTTATTTGTTTGATGTTCTCTCTGAGTGTGTGCGAAGTGCGACAGACATTGATTTGTTATGAGTTGGGGATTGAAAAAAAGGGGAGGCTATATATTTGCTTTTTTTTTTACTTTTTAATAAATTTTGAAACGTTTCGTATTACGCACAGTTGGTATTTCAAACAATCAAAGCGTAGTTTTGAAGATTTCGTACTTTGTAGTATTTTACAGGCTTTGAGTTTTTTTTTCGTTGTATGAAACAAATGTTATCTTCAACAGCAAAGGAAGACACAGGTCGTTCGTTACAGTTCAAGCGCTGTTTCAAGTTTATACCGTCAAAGTGTGTTTTGATTTATCAAGGTGTTTCTTTTATATGAAGAAACAAAAATCAAGTGGGTACCTAAATAGTTTGACTAACTAAGGTATATGACCATTCCGAGAAATACACATTATGATATATTATCAGTTCTGTCACTATTCAGTAAATTTAGACACAAAATTTATTGAAACAAGACGCCTCTCCAGTTAACACGATATTTGGCTAACCGCTTCTAGTTGCGCACTCCATGTTGGTTGAGGTCCCCTTTGACTTGTGCGCGCTACCGATACCGAGATCTTCCTCTACTGCGTTGCCCCTCCGGGTTGGAATCGAAGACTCTTCGGGCCGGAGCGATGGTGTCCATTTGCTCTAAATGTTAGTCCCGTGTTATACGTACTTTTCTGTCCAGGCGGATGTCGCTGTACATCTCGTAGAGTTTATTGTTAAATCTCCTCCTCCAAAGTCCGTCAACGAAAACGGGACCGAAAATCACTCGAAGAAAGATCTTCGTCCGCCTTTGTTAACGTCCATAGAGCAAGACTAGGTGACTGATGAAGATCTCATATAGAGTCTCCTTAGTGTTTCTCGACATGATCTACTAATCAGTTGCCTTCTTAGGCCAAATAAACAGCGGTTGCCAAGTCTTAGATTTCTGATGTGGTGTCATTATCAAAGTTTATAGCGGAGTCGAGGTATATAAAGAAGTTATAGCTTTCTATCGTATGACGCTCCGTCCGATTCATCGATGTTGTGTATGCCTTCTTGTTGACAGGATGTATTGTGTTTTGCCCTCATTCACCTCTAAATGCATTTTTGCCGCTTCTGTGCTAATACTCTCAAACGCACCGGTGACAGCCCGCTGCGTTCTGCCAATTATGTCAATGTCGTCAGCGTATGCAAGTAGTTGCACAGACTTTTGGCAAATGGTGCCCCTGGTGAGTTTCGCACAATTTTCTCAAGAATGATGTTGAAAAAGTTACATGACAGCGCATCACCTTGTCTCAATCCTTTTTTTGACATCAAAGGTCACGGTGAGATTGTTTCCCCCCTTTATGGAGCAGTGAGCGTTCTCCATCGTCGTTCTGCACAATTTGATAAGTTTAGCAGGGATACAAAAACTAGCTCGTCTCTATAAATGCTGTCACATGCGACCTTAAAATCGATAAATAGATGGTGAGTATCGATTTGGACTTCTTGGGTTTTATCCAAGATCTCCCGCAGTGTGAATATTTAGTTGGTTGTGGACTAACCAGGCCTAAAACGACACTGATAGGAACCAATTAGTTCAGTTACACAGTACAAAAGATATGATCTTGTAGCCGATGTTAAGGAGACTGATGCCTCTATAGTTGGCGCAGTTTAGAAGGTCTCCTTTCTTATGGATCGGACAAACAATGCTGAGGCTCTATAGTTGGCGCAGTTTAGAAGGTCTCCTTTCTTATGGATCGGACAAACAATGCTGAGGCTCTATTCAGCAGGCATACTTTCCCCTGCCCAAATTTTAGAAACTTGTATATTGCAATCCCTTCCTTATTTTGGTCAGGTGGACGGAAGTCTTGGCTTTCATCGCCCAGGTTGAATGGGCGTTGACAGCGGAATTTCTGTCGTCTTCGCCATTTAACAGTCTGGAGAAATGGTTTTCCCATGTCCTCATCACCGACTGTGACTCCACTACAAGGTTTCCTTGTTAGTCTCTACAGGTCTCTGTTCGGGCCTTATTCCCATGACACGTTCATTTTACATTTTGGTAAAACTTCCGAACATTGTTCCTGGAGTAGCACCTCTTTATTTCTTCGATCGCGCGCTTTAATTTCATTAGGAAGCATAAAAACTTGATCCCCCCCAGGGAGCATCGCTTCCGATATGCCTATTAATTTTGTTTAAAACTGGACACTTTCATCCGCTCTCTCTCTTGCAAGTTACACAGCACTCGAAGGTCTAATTTGTGTTTAATATACTTAAGCTTCAGAGAATCTCCAAGCAACTTAACCACTCTCCATATTTCGGGTATCCATTTTACACGCGGAAGTAATTATTTTTCCTCAGAACATGAGGAATCGTCAGTCAAATGTTTTCCAACATTTCAATGATGCGTGTTCAATTCATTAGATTCTTGTCTATTTCACAGGATAAAGCTGTTTAGGGCACATTCACCATAATATAAAGTCCCCACACTGTTCCATTTCAAATTGAAAAAAAAACACGCCCATACAACACCGATCCCAAGGAACACAACCCACTCACCATTCACAAAACGAACTTAAACATTCGTCTCTCGTAGTCGCACAACAGATATCGCAAAACTTCATTAATAACTTCCAATATTGATAGGATGGTGCCAGCTAACTGGCCTCTTTATCATCCATTTAATTTATTCTATCGCAATAAATTAATAACTTACAGGCGATGATACAACAAACTTTATTGCCATTATCAGTTAGAGCTGGCCACCCCGTCCCCACACACAGTTACTACATCATCTGTGAAACTTAATCCAATCAGAGGCCATAACCTTTCAAACCTATATAAAGATGTAATAATATGATAAAATAATTCCAAAGAAAATATCCTCTGATGAATATCCTTTTGTTTCGCTTTATGTTCATCCAATAAACAACCATATTAATGCCGTTCGTCCTTCGTTCGTATACCTTATCCTTTATTCACATTTCGATATCTGATATCTACTGTCCATTGCCTATGGATATGGAGCAGAGCAACCTTTTCGCCGACCATGTATGAGATATTTTATTTTTCGATTTCGATAAAAGTTTCCCAACAAATTTCTACCCCCACGCCACCCCGTTCTGTAGAACATGCCTCCGAAAGACCTTTTTTTGTGGGTGGAACTATCCTCACCCGCTTTGGAAATAGTTTTGATTTATGGGACGCATTTTTCCAAAACCACCCGCTGACTCCCTACGGGTATGCGTGCGTGTAGGTATCTTTCCGGTCAATCGACACAGACAGTTGGAACTTATTTTCTCGAGATGATGAATAGAGATTCACCTTCGACCTAAAGGACATTTTCGCTTCCCCCTTCTGAATAAGAACGTAATTCAATACATATAGTCAAAAGCGGACTCTTTGTATGAGTGTTTGGAACTCTGTTTGTACCTCGTGTGTATTCGGAAGGCAAAGTGAGTTACCAGCAATTCTTCCAGTTAATCTCATTACACAGCCGAACGACTAAATAGTTTCGTCCTCTTTCTCGGAGTAATAATTGATTTTAGGTGCGTAGCTATAGTTTGGATACTTTGACATGAGGTCAACTGAGGGATGGCACGTATCTATAGTTGCCTTGCGAAACGATAAACAAAAACTAATTGACCCCAAACAATGGTTATGACGATGCCGACCGTATTGATGGTCACATCCACACGACCATCCATTTGAAAGCCAAATCGACGAAGGCGGACTGGCATATCCGGGAGAGTTTTGTGGGGGGCACGACGCACGACACGCAGTGAATCGTCAGGTCGGCCACCATTGGAAATCGATTTACGGTTTATCTGTAATTAGTTGGTATAAATTAGATGCATCCGAACAATAATTGATTGCTATTAAGAACATGATTGCAAAAGCACTGCCAGCAAAATGCGTCCCACACTCCCACAGCCCCGTAGGCAGGAGGGCATGATGTGATTGCTGGTTTAATTAATGACACTGGGTGTGCGAGAGGAGAGCTGATTTTCAGAAAGGATTTAATGCGGTCGTGCAAAGTGATTTTGAGTGATGAATTTTTATTGGACCTTTGCGTTGCGTTAGGTTGTCGGTCAACTTCGAAATGGTGTTGATTTAGAATTTGTGGGTTTTACCATTCGAAAATACTGCGACTGTGGTTTGGGCATTCAATGAGCACCTTGATGGCAAAGTGTGTGCTGCGATGAGCAGATTAAAAAATCTGTTGCCACCCTTCTAAAGTTAAAATTTTACAGAACCAGCTGTTGGTTCTACGGGTGCGCCAGCCAATGTTAAAGCTATGCTCCTTTAGACAGGCAATGAATTAATGGAAGTACTTATTAACACATAGGTGCTCTTTTCGTCCTTGCCCGTGTGTAGTTTGTAGATTAAGCCCTTGTGCTTGATTCTGGGCATCGGAAATGCAATCTCTTGGAATTAAATTATGGAAATGCGTTGAATGTAAAATAAAATGGACTTCTTATAGTATTGCTACTTAAATGTTACATAGAATTAAATTTTGTAATGCAAGTCTAGCTTCATTACAAAGCCGAGGTGGATCCAACTTTCATAATGGAATATGTGGACAGTCGTGCACGTTCTACTAAATCGTTAGCCACTTGATATTTGTCTATTAAGGTGTCAAGCGATTTATAAGTCCTACAAATGAATGGCTGTACGAAGCTATGTACTAGAGTCCTATATGAAATCAATCACTAGTTCCCAGCGGATCCATATAAAGCCTAAGTGAAGAGTGAAAGTTTTAGCCTAAAAATATGGCTGTGGTGAAATATTTGTAATATCCCTCGCACAAAGATCTCTTGCAGAAGGAGTAGTGCCCAGCGGCAGTCTTCTTAATTAGCTTCGGAAGCTGTAAGGTTTAATGAAAATGTTAGGGTTAAAGCCCTCGTTGTGTATGGGGAGTGGAGGTTAAATAGTAATCGATCAAAGAAACTTCGGAGTAGCGCTGTTATATGATCTTAATCGTCTTATAGTTTCTAAGATATTGAGGTGGAATCTATGAGAATATATTCACTCAATTCGAATGCATTTTTTTTTTAAAGATTTGTAGAATCGTAATAAGATTTGTTTAGATGTAAACTTTAAATTTAAAATTTAATTCCAAAAAATTCATTCGACATCAGAACTTTGACGAAAATTGTCCATCCATACTACTATATAAAGTTCTTCTAACTCGATAACCATTCGTCCGAATTTTATGATTTATTTTCTTTTTTATAGATGTGTGTCCAAATTAGGCCGTAGGGTGGGTGAGAATTGCTGTGGAGTAAAGTAGTCGTGGGGAGTAAGGGGGGTCTCACGAACCATTAGCCGTATGAACTTGAAAGTTTGTATGTGGATAGATAAGTCAAAATTATTACATGCCTCATTCATCGTGTTCCAAAATTCGTCCTAAAAGGGTTAAAAAAAAAAAAAAAAAATAGGATGAGAACAGTTCTATTTCGACTTTACAACTCTCAACAGTGTTTTGTATGAAGGAAAATATTTTTTTAACCAAATTAGATACTAATTATGTATGTACTCCAAAACTCAGTCAATTTATCGCTATCATTGGTATTTGCCGTTTAACTAGAGGTTATAATGTTGTGTGCAAATTTCAGCCTTCTACGTCAATTAGTTCTTGAAATGGACCTAGGAACAAAATTGGCTTAGTGGGTTCGGACTGACATCGTAGCGAAAACTATAAGGTTCCGTTTTGTTCCTATGGGAACGGAACCTTTAAAAGAAAGCGCGTGGTGGACTAGCTTTTTATATTTCCTTACAGAATTCTATTTATTTTTACCCCATTTCGTTTAAGCAAAAACATTTGAAATAAACGTCAAAATACAATGATGCCAAATACGGTGAACATTTTTTTTTTGTTTTGTGGTTACATTGTATTTTGCAGTGTATTTAGAAATAGAGACAACTTGCACAAACTGAATTTACATAATATGTTCTCTCCCATTGCATGAAAAGTTCTGCATGTGTATTTTGGGCATTACCACTTCATGGTCGAGAGTGGGTGTTAAGAGATCTTCAGATATACAATTAAACTAACCTAATTGTGGGCGCAGTAGCGCAGTGGTTAGTGTGCTGGACTGCTGTGCGAGGGAACCCAGGTTCGATCCCCGGAAAAACACAAATTACATCTTAAGGTTTTTTTCTACTGCGCCACCTCTCGCGAACGTCTGACAAACATCCGAGAGTATAACTGTCCTGAAAAAGCTTCTCAATTCAGCCGTTCGGAATCGGCATAAAATTGTAGGTCCCTTCCATTCGTCCCAAAAATAGAAACTCACACAAACGAATGGTTGCGAGAAGCTAGGCCTAGGGTGTCTACCGCCTGTTGCGCCAACTATTTATTTTTTTTTTTTTTTTTTTAAATTATAGTCACCGTAGTTATGATGCTGCTCGACTAAACTCGACCACAACTAACCTCTGGCTCTGGATAGCAGTTTGATAGCAATTTTTCCTTTCTGATGCCTTTTTCTACTTCACACATCTCACAATTTTTTTCTCTAGCCAACTTTTTTTTTATTTTACGATTTTAATCAATTTTCAAAAAATTGTCTGTTGCTCAAACAAAAACGTTAACACTTCAGCAATGCCCTCATTTAACATGTCTGCGAACCTACCTACCCTACCCAGCTGCAAAAATTGTGACAAATCACCTCGTCAGTTTAACAAATTTCCTGTCATCCCAATACATAAGCCCTCTTTCAATGGATATCGATGATAAAGATCCTGACATGTGAAAGAGCACTCAACAAATTAACCCCCTAACCTGCTCAATAGATTGGGGGGAAGAAGAATAAGGTTCACCCTGTACCCATCTTCAAAAATAACTCGACGAAAAATTGCGATTAAATCAATCACCGGAAATTGCCTACAACTCCTTTTACCCGCCCACCAACACGAAGTCATGAAGTGTAAATGCTGACAAATAGCAGAAGAAAAAAAAATGAAAATTTATATACACACACATAGACAGGACATACTTACTTGATATGAATGATAGCACAAGAATCATATCTATCGCCACTTGAAACCACTTCATCTCATTTCCCTGTGAACTATTGAAAGTCCTCTGGCAAGCTACGGAGGATTGATATATCCCAATGGTGGCAAGACTATTGTTGCTGCTGTTCCAACTAGGACCGCCGAAACCAAGACCACCACCCAAGTAGTACGCCTCCACCGCGCTCACTCGATTTGAATCCAATTTGATTGATTTGCCTATTTTAATGCTGATGGAATATCTCTGTCCTCGATCTCGATTATATAGATGGATTGACAGAGCGTGTGGATGCTGGTGTGTTTATGTGTGTGTGTGAGTAGAATTAACGTAGCTTGCACGCTAAGAAGTTCTTCTTGTGGTGACCTCCTTCTTGTGTGGACTTAGTGTTTGTGCGTGGGTGCGAGCGGCAGATAGGAGAACTCGTGTTTAATTTGTCATTACTATTCCAATCATTCGCATCATCATCATCATCATTATGGTTATCCGCAAGATGTATAGGAAAATCCTTTTGAAAACGAATTGCTATCTGTCGCTAATGGCATCCAAGTCTAGAGTCCTTGAAGTGTTAGTCATGCGTCGAGGTTGTAGCCCATTGCCGCTCATTTGGTGGCCTTGCTTTGGAGAATATTTGATTTCGATATCAGTTGGACGCTGGCATGTCCTTTGATTTGTTTGAAAACAATTTCTGAAAAGAAAAAACAAAACGGAAAAGAATTATTTTATTGCGACGCATTGCAGGCAAAATTTAAACATTAGAATATTAAATGATGTCCTTCGCAGTAGTTGGCTGGAATTCATATAGCAGCTCTCTAAATCTAAAACAAGGGACTTTGAACTCAAAGCCGAGTCAAGGATGGTTTTGTTTTGTTCTATATACCTACGAAATGTTTTTTGTTTAAGTTCAATTGTTGTGCTTTTTTTTTTGTTTGTATATCCTTTTTTTTTAGTACTGCAGTTGCTGTTGGATATCCTCCCTGCTTTTGCGCTATTCTCGTAACAAAGGGAATGGAATTTTATTTTCTGATATTAAATGCGAAGCAAGTTTTCGGTTTGGCCTCTTTGTGTGTGTACTCGTCTATGCAAAAATTGAGGCAAAACTAAAAATCCTGGAATACTTCCAAAACAACATTTTAGCAGAAAAAAAAGAGTTTGCGGTTTGACCGATTTCTTTTTGTAGGTACTGGTTGCGTACAGCTAGTTTCAATTGTGAATAGAAATTGGAGTCACTCTGGGTGCATATGGCAAGATAGTTGTGTGCATTTAAATGGTCCAGGGATGTAATTTGCGTTATAAAATGCGGCAAATCGAAACTGCTGGCATACTCAATGACTAATGGAGAGAGTTTCTAAGATTATTATCTTCTGGAAAATCGTATAGACAGTTTAGATGGCAAATGTGGAGCAGGCTTTTATGAAGATGCATGATGTAACGAAAGACACAATGGAAATAAGGGTGGAAAAGAATGAACGTCTTGCTTTGGCGCGATAAACTTATACATTTCACTCACCGCCTTTGCTGCTTCTGTCTCAATACTGACAAATGCCCCACTGACAGTTCGATGAGTTCTCTCGATTATGTCAATAGTCAATGCCATCGGGAAGTAATTGTACAGACTTTTGGGAAAGATTCTACCTCCGTAGTTGGGAAATAAAGCCCCAAAAGTAAAAATGAAATAAAGCACAGAATTAGCCTAAATTTTCATGATGAAAATATGCCCCATTTTTAAATTGGAAATTAGGCCCCAATGAAATGAAATAAGGCCCTAAAATTGGAGTAAATTTTAATGAAATGACTCTCTAACTTTTTTTTGGGTATATTCTTAATTTTCAAAAATGATAATGCACACCGAACCGTCATACAAATAGTACTTGCATTGTGTCCTGAACAATGTGTCTAAAACAAGGATACCTATAGTTTTCGTGTCCTTCAGCAGTCAGTTGAGTTTTTGAAATAACTTTTAATTTTACGAAAATTTCTAAAGCTTAAAGGCAGCTCAGTTTTTGAAAGCATTTTTAAAGCCAGCTCTTACTTACTTACTTACATACTTATAGATGGCGCTACAGTCCGGGTTGGAACTGGGCCTCAACCAACACGCCTCTCCACTTGCGGAGGCGATTTTTTCAGATATTCTGTTATTCGGTGTAGGTTTTCAACGCGAGGCCTATATTTTTTGTGTTTTGAGTGTTTTGTGTGACGAAAACAAAAATTACAAAAATTGGCCTTCTTCCGCACGATGTGTAAAATGGCATAGGATTTTACTCGTCCTACGATATTCCGAAATTAGTCCAAACTGACTTCAATTTGGTGTTGATTTATGATGCGCAAACATTTTTAAGTAAATATAGAAAAAATAAAGAAGGCCCCACTCTATTAAATTAAAATTAAATTATACCCCAAAAAGATAAAAAAAAATGAAATTAGGATCAAAAATAATGTTGGGGTATTTTTTCATTGCGGCTTTATTTCATTAAGAAATTAAACCGCAATTGAAAAAATGAAATAAAGCCCCAAAAAGTGAAATTACACCCCAAATTTACACAATTTCTGTTGTTGTTGTATTGTATGCACCTTATTGGGGCCTTATTTCATTTTTACTTTTAGGGCCTTATTTCGCGGAACCCAATTCATCACCTTGTCTAAGACCTTTCCTTCCATCGAATGGAAGGGTGGTGTTCTTAGTGAACTTTGTGGAGCAGAGAGTTTTTTTCAAAGTCATCCACACAAATAGAGTTTGGTGGGTATGGAAAAACTAGACTCATAGCTCATATCTATGTACCTACGCTATCAAATGTAAACTAAAATCGATGAATAGCAGGTGGTGTCTATTCCCCGACCTAAAACCGCAATGATACGGACCTATTCGGTTGCTGACCGTACGTCGGATTAAGGCTTTATCATCAGTGATCGACTTCCATCTGAGACACTGCCAAAAGCCTGCATCAGGTAGAGGCCTGAAAACTTCTCAAGCGACAGTTCCGAGCTGAGCAAGTGATTCAGCACTCTATCCACAAGTGAAATTGTGCAACCTGGGTCTGCGAGAGTGGACCAAAGATTGCCCGCCCAACATAATTTTTTTTCTGCTCTAGGGCAGTGAAATGGGAAAGGTAATCTACTTCGCATCGGTGATAAATAAAGTGAGCCCTAGAGGGTTTCTTGAGTTTACATTAGGGGTTCTACCTACTTTTAAGAAGATTTTAAATCGTGACGTTTTTTTTACATCAGAGACTTGTGCCTCTGTAGTTAGCACAGATCAAACGATCTAATTTTTTTACAACCACACAACCGAAGCTGATGCATACTTTCATCCTACCAAAATGAGTTTGATGAAGGTATGTTACCTACAAATCATCTCCTCCAGCTTTAAAAATTTCAGCGACTAAGCCGTCATAACCCACAGCCTTTTTGAATTTACGTACATAGAGTTATGTGTATAAGGTTGACGGGATTCTTGCATATAATCTTGACTAGTAGCTCGTACTACTGACAGCGGTATCTTGGTCATCATCGCCGTTTAGGTTAAGTTAGGTATACACTTAGATCATATTTGTAGGTCCATTGTGATAGCAGATGAGGGGGGCCCTCTCCCAAGTGGCTGAAAACTATGATACAAGTGGAAACCACGTTGATACGTGCGAAGTTACTTTGAGAGAAATATCTTTGACACTTCCTCTTTCAGAGATCCAGAAGCAGTCAAACCCCATTGGTTAAGCCAAGACGATCCTGAATTGATGCTGATTGCCCCTGACAGTTCGTCTCTAAGGAGTGAAAAAAGTGCATAGCAGAAATAGGTAATTGAAGCAATCTACCTAACTGCTTGACACCGAGAGTCAGGATGACGTTTTGTCTTCGGGAAGACGAAGGGTGACAGAAACAGTCTAAAGCCATGCTTGTAGCCACTGATAGTCCATGCCTAAAGAAAAAAACTGGTGTGGAATATAACTCCACTCCAATTCCAACACTGAAAATAGATGGGGTCGTATACTAAGTAGTCGTTCAATAGGTTGCAGTATGTTAGATGTCCAGTCAAGCCAGTTGGAAATTGCAACGAATTTACTGATACCTCTAATGTCAATTAGAGGAATAGTTCAGGACTTCAAAGAAGTAATTACCTAAGGTAGTCCTACGAAAAATGGCAAGAGATGGACAGGCGCAAAGGAGGTGAATGCCTCCATCATCGTTTAACAGTCTGTAAAAGGTGGTGCTTTGAAATTCTCAGCGCCGACTGTGACTCTAAAACGATGTTCTATTGTTCGTCTTTACAGGCTTCGGTTAAAGTTTTAAAGCCTTGACGTATCCTTTCCTTAGGTGAAACTTTCGAATCTCTTTAATGATACAGCCCCATTCCTATATATCGATTCAACCGAGTGCATTTCTCATTCCTTCTTTTTTCTTCGGAGAATTTCTTCTCTTCTTTCCTCTTCTGTCCAAAGGTGTATAAGCAGCTTTTCTCTCGGCCCTGGTCCTTATCTGCCCCGTTGCAAGATATGGCTCTTTCTTAGCCGCATAAGCTCGTTGGAATTCCTAATCGAAACATTGTGTTTCGGCACTCCTAACGGTGGAATTGGTCTTTTAGACTTGAATTTGGTTGCAAGCAACTTCTTGAAGGAAAATGCGATCGGCAAAGGCTCTGGTAGTCTGCGAGGTTATCTTGGCGGTTACTATGTGTGGTAAGAATCTATGTTGGCACTTCTCCATGTGCGAACGTCTAAAATATTGAAGACATGCCTTCAAAATGCGATCAAGCTGACTTATTGTGTTTTGATCGGGGACATGCACTTGTTTGGGGATACAAGTTAACCCTTTTGTCAGTAATAGCTTTTTTTATACCTTCCCGTCAACCACAAGGTCTGGTCAGACATGCCCAAATTTTGCATGAAAATAAAAGTGACAAAGCAGAAAATATAGAAGAACCGCGGATTCTTCATTCGCTCTTCTAACGAAATTTGTCACTATAGTTACTTTTTTCCTCGTATTCTTAGAAGTAAATAGGGACAGCAGCTAGTTATCGACTACTATACTCTGTCCAACAAAAATTGTCAGTACAGGGAAGATAGGGTGTTTGTCTCTCAGTCTGGTTGCAATCACTTACATAAATCGGTCCCTCTTTAAAGCTCTTACAGGGTTGCCATAAAAATATTGCTGTACAAAATAAATTCCGTTTATCTTTTTAATTTTCCGCTTTAGTTTGTTTTCCAACAAAAAATAAACACAAAAAAACATTAGCTGCATTTCCAACGGCTTCCGATTTACTTTTAAAAAGGCCATAGAATTATTCAGTTGCATCAACAATTTGTTGTTTCTTTTCTACACTTAAATCCTTTGAAGACTTTGTAGCCATGTTTCTCTTTATTCATATGCACAATAAAGTAAACCATTTGCTTAGATGCACTATGCGCGATTGAGATAACAACCATTGTTTCCGCCTTATACAAACAGGCAATTAGAATACAAAATTATATAACCACGATGCAATGTCATATACCTAAACAGATGGTAAAAGGACTGCACTTGTGAAGCTGTACATACATTTTTGAATATAGACATGATACCTAGATTACATATTTGTTAAAAAAAAGAATGACCCTGTAGTGCAGATCTTCGCGGAAACAGTAGTAACAAAGGATCATAAAATCCTTTCAAGGCATTATCTTTACTGGGGACGAGTGACTGAATGTGGTAAAACCCAACGACCGACAATAAGCAGTATAGGTTTACCTGCAACGTCATTTTGATTTTTCAGTGTAAAAAACTATTTGATGAAAAAATAGACAAATATGCAAATAGAAAATTATGCTCTACAAAGTGAAATATGTATTTATACCCAAATACGCAGAAATATGCCCTAACGAATAGGGCTGAAAATATGTACTTAGTTTCGTATATTAAAATATTTAATACGATATCCCAAAAAACATGTTTTTGAATGAATCCGATTGCCCTATTAATTTATCGCAATATCACTACAGCCCACTTATGATCACTTTTTGCGTTAATGAAATGAATGCATTTAAACACCTCACGAATAAACCTTTCTAAAAGACAACATTAAAAAAATGGTTTAACTGAATATTATGGATCCTTCAGAAATACAAACAAACTAAAACCGAATGGCAACACCCCACATAATAATTCGTTCTCAAAAGCACCAAAACCGAAAGTTCTTTGACAAAATCCATAGAAACACCCTTAATGATATGTTTTCATTGTATGCATGGTAACACTTCTTCTGATGTGCTTTCCTCACACACACTGCTTACTTTCGTGGATGATAATAGCAAGCGAACACAAAACGATCATGCTCATGCCTCGTTCACAATGTGGGCGTGATAACTAGACGAGAGCGAGGCGAGAATCGCTCTCGCCTCGTTCTCGCTTTAAGCTCGTCCGGCAATTCACAATGAAACGTGGTACGTCGGCGAGTTTTTCTGACAACGAATAGAGGGACCACTGAAACTACAAAACCATATTGCCACTTCGATTTTTTTTACAAAACAGAGCTGCACTTTTATTGCTTTTTTAGCACAATTGCATGCAGTTTGAATATTCTAAAAACAACCAATTCGCAGTTTTCAGGCGTCGCTATCATCAGTCGCTATAACTATCAGTAAAATGCAACCGAAAAAAATTCGGTTGCTTTTTTTGAGCACTTAAACTTAATGACTGAACTCAATCTTGGTTTTAAAATGTTGCTTATGAATTATAAAGTTAGTTAAAAAATATTAAGCAATTGTTGTCTAAGGTTGAAAACTCACCGGATAAAGCAAAACGTGTTTTTTTGTTTCGTGATACAAGAGCACATTGTTTCTTATGAGGCAACACACACCAAAGCAAATGAAACAAAACAGATGTTTTTGTTTTTAAGTGTTTCGGTGGTGGTTGTCGAAAATACATGCCATTGTATACAAGCATAACACACACCGAATGCAACAAAACTGTTTCGAACCAGCGTCGTTGACGATAATTGCCTACTTTCTTAGAGCGCAACACACACCAAAGAAAACAAAACATAAAAACCAAAGCAAAACAGAAAAACATGTTTCGTTGCCGATAGTTAACCTGTTGTTTTTGCGAAACAAAATTTACATGTCGTTGTTTTTAAAATGTAAATAAGATTTGCACAACTTCATTGTCTGAGTCCGACCAACACTAAAAGCAAGTCGTAAATTCCACACCAAAAGAAACAAGAAAACAAAACGTTTTGTTTTGCTACAATCTGTTTCGCTTGGTGTGTGTTCAAATAAAAAAATTTGTTTTTTCGAATCAAAAACGTGTTGAATCTAATCTACATTTTCTAGAAAATAAATTTATTAATTTTTTCGTACATACAACTTTTTCTGTTGAACTTCTTAGTCAATTCCAGAACAGGTTCCAATGAATTCCTATGAAAAGCTTACAGTCTTACATCCTAATAAATCATAAATAAATAAATAAAATTACATCAAGAAGAAAATGACCCCCAATAACCTAGAAATCAAAAAGAAACACACTCAAAACATATATATTTTCGGGGCAATGTTTGTTTAAAGAAATACGAAATTCCCCTTTTAACCGTTATTCATTATTATGGGAAAATAAGTTCTAACATTATCGCTGACTTATTTAAAAATTTCTCAGAATAATCAAACCGTATCAAAATAATAACAAAAAAAACGATAAAAGTGCCGCCCTGTTTGCTTGAGAAAATACAAGTGGCAACCTTAAGTACATTTCTATGAAAATGGCGTCGCTTCCCACTCAGAGAGTAAATGTCATCGGTGTCTCGGGCGAGATTTTTCCAAATTTCCGAAATGGTCGCGAGACGAGGCAACGAGTCTCGCGCCATTGTGTATTGGTGCATGCATTTCCTTTGATTGGAAATTATTTGACAACTCGCGCTAGACTCGATCTCGCTCTCGTCTCGCTCTCTCGCTGTATTGTGAATCGGCCATCATTCTGCCCGCGGTTGTGTGGCAGACTGGTTGTGGTGGTCTGTATGCGAATTTTGGGAAAATTATGACTATAATTCCTTGGTAAGTCAGTGGTTTGGTTTTTATTTCAGTGGCAATTCTTGTGTTTGAGTGCCGTGAGAGTACCTACAGGCACCATTGGTAGAAAAAAAGCTCTCCCATAAGGCCTGTACTGACAATTTTTGTTGGACAGAGTATAGTTAAAAAAAATGTAATTTAACACCACAAAATATGCAACATAATTTATCTTTGCAGCTAACAACAATTTAGCCCATAAATTGCTTCATACACTTAGGCTGACACATATTCCAAAACACTTGTCGTGAGAAAATCTGTTTGAATTGAACTATTAATTTTTCTCTCCTGACGATCAAATTTCATTCAGTGGAGTAGTTTCTCTTTCAGTAACTGGGCTCGAAGGGGAGCCATATGTTGTGCGTCCTTCTCTTCTAATGACGATGGTATAATAACACATAAAAAATAAAACAATTGGCTGACAAAATCGTAAAGCCTGTTCTCTTTAGGGATACATACATAAAACATAACATTCTATTAAACGATAAAAAGTTAACCACCGAGAGAACTTTGCCATTCAAGTCAAATCCAGCGCAATTTATGGAGAATTAATCTGAAATTGAATCTATCAAATTGACTAGAACAAAGATCCTTCGGAGATGATTGTATTTGTAAATAGGGGTAATGAGTATACTTCGATCCACAAGGGACATTCTTATTATTTGATTTTTTGTGCAGCGACTGTGGAAAGTATTTTTAAAATATGTCCACACTTTCATCCCATTAAGAGAAGTACCTAGTCCTTTTTTGTGTAAATTACAAATTATATGCCCCTAAGTCTACACGAGGCTCATAGAAAATTACCAATAAAATATCGACCATCAATCTTAAAAGCAACATAACTTTATGTATACCTCTTTTCCGTTAATAATATAATTTATTGCTGTCAGTCTTATCAAATCCCATCGTAAACATTTTAATTAAAATTTCCTTTGAAAATCCAAACGAACACAAAAATCTCCCCATGTTTCGTGTTTAAAACAAGTCAAAAGCAATTATCATCTAAAGCTCCCCTCTAATGGTTTTTATTCTTCTTCCGCATGGGGTCACCTTCTTTTTTAAGTCCCCTTCATTATCATTATCATCATCATCATTATCGTCGTCGTCGTCGTTGTCGTTGTCGTTGTCGTTGTCGTCCTGGTGGCCATCAAATCCATAAAATTGTGAAGATTATTGCCGATTCCATTGCCACTGTCATGGTCATTCATGCGGGGTGCCAAAAGCATTCGCTTATCGATTCACCATCGCTGTCTTTTGCTCCCCTTATACACAAAAAACATTCATCTAAATGCTAAATAAAAACACACAGAAATTCGCTCTCCCCCTCTTTCTAAAAAAAGGCAAAGGAAAGATACAAGCCAAAGTCGGCGCTTGGTTGAGAGATAAAACTTTGAAAAGATGGATGAAAAGATTCACGGTGCAAAAAAAGAAAAAAAAAAAAAATGTTACGTATACGCCACCCGCAGCACAAATATGAGATTGGTTTTGCTCGTGTTTTGCCATCATCAATAATCATTATTATTTTACTATTTGCCAGTTACCTTCATTATATGTCTCTCTGTATAGCACTCTTTCTGCAGCTGGCAGCTGGAATAGAAGTCCTGCGAAAACAGAGCGATAAAAGACAAGCTACTGCGAATGTTAATGACAATTTCATGGCCAAAGCTAACAATTTTAATTACACCCCGCCAACTAATTTATGATTGTAGCATCCTCCCAAGGGTGTAATTGTACAAGGACAAGAGTGGAAAGGTTTCCTTTTTTATGGTTTCTAGCCGGCGGGTGACGAATTATGTTCTTCTTCGTCGAACCTGGGGATTTCGCCAAAATAATCATAAACATCATCATCAGCGTCAATCAAAGATACTTTCACAAATTGACGCGGATCATCAATGAAGCCTTAAGGGGAATTGATATCGATTGGATTCAAACAGCGAATGGATGTGGCAATACCAATAAGTAACAATTAGAGTCACAAGTTGTGTTGGACCGATTCCATGGAACTTTGGGCAAAACAAAAAATGAACAAATTTGTATGTCAATTAAGCTTGTTTGTTAACAGTGATCCCATCACTATGAACAACTTAATTTCCAGGTAGGGAATTACATACTTGGCAACATAATCGCTGTCCAAGGATCTGCACTAACAACACAAAAAAAAAGCTGTTCGCTATAATTTGCAAGCAAATTACCAGAAAGAAGAACACAAACAAACAGAGAGAGGGACAGAGGCGAAAAGCCTCCCCAAAGAAAGGACCAACCTTATCTATAGCATCACGGTGTAGGTTGATACTGTTCCCAGGCATATAATAATTCAATCCCTCAAGGACGACGGTGTCGGTGTGGCTAAATAAAAATTGTATTTTATGTGACATACAAGGAGATAACTAAATCTATCTGCATCGTTCCATCTGCGATGACAAGCCATTGAAGTCCATTCCCTTTTTTGTGTGGTTGGTAAATCTGTCATCTCTTCACTCATAAAAGGCTTACAAGGGGAAATCTATTGTCAGCGAACATCTATACCGCGCGCGCCCTTAAATGGAATAAATTTATCTGACCATAATCATAATGGTAACATTTATAAACGTTGACATCTCTCGCGAGAGAAGAGACCGGCCTCTTGGTCCTTTCATTTCCCTTCTGTTCTCTGATTCTGTCCTGTATAGCGGTTTGTTGAAATCTTCATTTTCCTTGGTCGCATGGTGGTTCATTGCTGTCGCCAATTTGTGTTGTGCTGCCATGTTTACAGAGGACACAAACACAACTCATTTGAATTTCTGAATGTAATTCCTTTTCTCCACTCTCCCTCGCTCTCTGTCTTTTACCTCCACCCGAAGCCCTCCTGGTCCTGACTGAAAGGTGTGTCTTTTTTTGTTTATGTGTTGTTTCTGTCTGTGTGGATATTTTGTTTGTTTGTTGGTTAAACAAGCGAATAATTTATTTTATCCTGGACCGCTTTTTGTTTGTGTTTCATTTCGGAACAAGATTTCGAATATGTTAGAGATAAAATGACAGCGAAGAGTGTGCTTTGAGATCTGATGGCATCAGGGGAGGGGGTTCATGTCTTTGGGCACGTGGTTTTATTGAATCATTTAGTCGCAATTGCCCTCAGAAAATTGTGAGAGCTGAATGGTATTTCGGCTTGTTTTTGTGTACGTTGTCTGGGGATAAATGGAGCTCAAATTGGGTTAGTTGGGATCAACCATTTTTAATAGACTTTGACATAATGGTTGTCGTCCAGTCTAATAGCCATATTTGTAGTGAATTGACGTATACTGAGTCTAACCATACATGCAGAACTTAGAGAAACCAACCCCTTTTTGGATGCAGATTTGTTAGACTTAGAAGAAAAGCATTGAGATTTGAACATGTGAGTGAACGCCTAGAATCAATCCCGATAAAGTGATCGGCCACTGTCCGATAGAGGAAAAAGAAAAAGCACCGACAGTGCCGAAGAAAGCTTAATAAGTTGCTGAAAACAAGCTGCGAACCACCCAGAAGAAGAAATTCGACGGTGGACGCCTTAGCACATCTGGAGTAGCCAGAGCCTACTGGGAGTATGAAACTCTCCTCCATATGGACTCAGCTACCACTGACGCCAACAATCAGTAGTACCAGTACCGCGACATCATTAAGGAGGTAGCCGAAATCACTGTAGGGTACAAGCCACCCCAGAGAAAGATGATGATGAATGCATGTACAGGAAAAAGGTGACAGAAGAACTGAACACAAGAAACCGCTGAAGCGCAAAACAAGGGCAGCGAGAGAAGAGTATTGAGCCGGGAGAAGGGAGGAAGAAAAGATTCTGCTCACGCAGCTTTCCGGCTCAAGGAGATCGAAGGAAACCTAGTCACCGAAGCAAGAATAGGGAAAGAAGAGAACCCACGTCCAGTCAATGAAGAACCAGTTCCACTACCTAGACTAGAAGAAGTTGGCTTAGCTATAAAAAAAGCTTAAGAACAACAAGGCCGTAGGCTCTGATGGCTTACCAGCGGAGCTCTTTAAAAACGGTGGTGATGTTTTGGTAGGGAGCATGCACCGAATCATCAACCAAGTATATGGGTCGAAGAAAACATGACCGATCAATATGCCCCATCTACAAAAAGGCGATCCTATGTCTTGCAAGAACTATCGAGGCATATCCCTGACTAATGTCGCATAAAAGATCCTATCCAACGTACTCTGTGAACGTCTTAAACCGTTCTGCCAACCGTTCTGTGACCAAATGTTCACACTCAGGCAAATCCTGGAAAACACCAACGAATTTCAAGTCGAGACTCACAATTTATTCATCGACTTCAAAGGCGCGTCCCTATGATAGCATACATCGGCAGGACCTCTATATGGCGATGACCGAATTCGGAATCCCGGCAACACTGATTCAGCTGTATCGCGTGAGGCTGGAAAACACGCGATGCAACGTGTAGTTTGGAAGTAGTTCCTCCGAGATATTTCAAACATGCGCCGGATTTCGGCAAGAAGACGCGCTATCATGCGACTTCTTCAATCTTGTATCTTGGAGTATATAGTGCGCAGGGTAATTGTCAACACGGAAGGTACTATCGACGAAATGTGTGCTCTACAAATTACAAAACCCTTATCCATCCTGCCAGTTCTGCTTTATGGCGCTGAGTGCTGGACGATAACCAAGAAGGGAGAACTGATACTGGGCTCCTTCGAAAGAAAAATACTTTGTCGAATTTTTAGACCTGTGTGCGAGGAGGGCGAATGGTGGAGAAGATACAACCGCGAACTTTATGACTTGTACCAAGATGTGGATTTAGTCCAAAAGCCAAAACACATCGACTACATTGGCTCGGCCACATCGAGCGAATAGATAATAATGGTCCGAATAAGAGGATCTTCGAATCCCAGCCCCCAGGTTCGAGAAGACAAGGAAGACCGAATATCAGTTTTCTACTTAAACTAAAAGGCTGGAGCTTACAGGTTTGAGCACGGATAAAAAATATTTTGTCTTAAATAACTGTCAAACATTTTATAAAAAACTTTCAGAAGAAATCAAAAGAAAACTAATTTTAAAAGACGATGTACTAAACGCTTTTAAGATTATTGACCCTTCCTTTCTAAAATAAAATTCAAGTACACAAAGTATTTTTCCACACTTCAACATTCTAGTTTCAAAATGTTCTCATCTATTTGAGTGCGAGAGAGATGTTTTTTTTCCGAAACGAGAACAATTTTTGAAATTGGACTAGCTACCTGAAATCGTTTTTTTTGAAGATTCAACAACATTTTGAATTAAGTTGTACAAATTTAAAAAGAATATAGATGAACTAATGTTCGTAAATATTTCGAAATTTATGTTGTCCCTCCTTAGCTTGCCTAATGGAAGCGCCTTGGCAGAGCGAGTTTTTCAAAATTGAACTACATTAAAATACATAATAAATACAGACTTTCTTATAAAACATTAAATGTAATTATGTCATACAATGAAATAATTAAGCCAAATAAAACTTTCAACCTCCAAATAATTTAATTATTTAATTTTTATGCATGTACAATGTACCTTATATGTAGGTACATTGTACATGCATAAAAATTATTTTTTTGTAAATAAATTAGTATTAATTAAAATTTTTATATTTTTTCATTATTTAAATTATTATTTAACCCAAACTAAAAACAAAAATGAAATAGATATTTTTTTTTCGGTTTGTAAAGATCTTTATTTATTTTCCTTGGACACGCTAAGGGCAAGCTCCTCTGAAAAAAGTGACACGCAACGCAACGAGACTCCTACCTCGTGGATCAGGCAAACGTCGCACGCTGAGATTCCATTCATCAGGCATATTTTTCTCGGACCAAATCTTGGAGACGAGTTGGTGTAAATCTTGGAAATTTTCGCATTCTAGCGGAACTTAATTCCAAATCTTACGATTGGCATCTTTTGTAGGCTAATTTGACTGTAAAAGGCCATTTTGTGTTAAAGCAAGTCAAATTTTAAAATGTACCGTACTATTTTTTTTTTTATTTTAATTTTTAATTTTATTGATTTTTTATTTTTATTTTTTTTTATTACGACCGTACTCAGTAACAGTGCGGTGATTTTGACCCACTTACCCTTTCTCCCTTCTTCCCGTTACATGCGGTATCGTCAGTTTGTCGCCATAGCTCAAAAAAATCTAGCCTTAACATTTAATAGTAATTGAAAAAAAATTATATGGGTGCTGCAAAAACGCGCACGAGATTACCTTTTTTTCTGATTTTAAAATAATCAGAGAAACAGAAAATGTAAAAATTGTCTTGAATCTAGGTGAATCAAATTTTAAAACTCTACCCAAAGTGCAAGCTTTCACCTTGTTTTTTGTTTTCTTTAGCCTGAGTGGAAATCGGGCAAAAAAGTATAAACAAATTAAAAGGATATAAAATCTACTTACTTTCGCGTAAAGTATAAATATAGTAGATATCAAAAATTCGTGAAATTTTTTCACGATCACTAAAGATTTAAAACTTGAATATTTACTAAATTTTATCAATAAATCGAAAAATTCTATATACTCTGTTTTTCGACAGAGAACCTTGACTTTAACCGCTTCCTGCGCAATAAATTATGCAAATATACAGCTAAAATAGGCATAAACAAATGGTCTGTTATATTGGGAGCTGAGAAAAAAAAATTTTTGTTCATGTAAGACTATAGTGACCATAATTTTTTGAAGACAATGCGGGACACAACTCAGATTTTGGATCTTAAAAAAATGTTTGTATATGGATTTAAACGGCTCAAATAATTTCAACAGACGTTCGATGGCGGGCAGTAGAGCTATGTAATCTTGGCAAGCCTGAGGAATCTATTATATTTGAGCTGCGTATAGCAGCAAAATTCTTTCAATTTTTCCTCTCTAACAGTGTAGTTATAGTATATGAAAATGAGAGTATATTTTCACAATAATGTTTTCTATGTCAACCGGAAGCAAATTACTCTCCGTGCCACTTGATTACGAACAGGAATTTTTTTGTTTTAATTTTACGATATTTTTCAAATCCTTCGCTAATCTGGGAAAAACCGAATGCACAAGGAATGAAGGATATATTATGTTTATATTGTAGAAAAAAATATGGGATTAAGTTGATAAATGTAACTTTTATGACGCTTTTCCCCAAAAGGTCATAAAATGTACCTGTTATTTTTGTTTCACTTAAGATTACGAACAGTGGCTTAATCTACCTGTTAGAAGCTTAAAAGGTAAATTAAATAATGTTTTTATTCAAAGAGTAGCAATAGTTTTTAGTAATAGGTAGTAGATACTACCTCCTGATCGCTAAATCACTTCAAGTAGCCTGCTGTGTAGAGATTCATAGAGTGCTGTCAAATAATCTAGCGAAACTACGGACCAGGCTCGTTTTATGGCTCCATAATTTCTTCCGTTTCATGATATTGCTTTCCTCCTTCGTAGACATTTCTTTAAAGCCAACTCCACACGTTTTCCACGATATGCTCAGGTCAGGTGAATATGGGGGCCATGCAAGTAGGTTTACATGTTGGTACTGAATCCAGGCTTTTGTTGTCCGTGCGGTATTTATAGGTGCATTGTCTTGTTGGAAAGTCCATCGCTGACCACGAAATATCTCCGAAAACTGCGGAAAAGCTCTTCCCAGTATCGATTTGTAAGTGATTGCCATCATTTTGGAGCTTTGGAAATCCATCTCCACAATTCTGTAATGGCTTATTGCTCCCCATACCATTACACCACATCCTTTGATGTGCTGCTTTGCTGACTCTTCCTTTGCGGTTTTTTTCCATACTTCTCCAGGTCTTTAATAAAGTTGTGTACAACAGTGGCGCCTATTCCAATCTTGTTGGATATAAAACGGATGGATTTTCCTTGTTCCCGTTAAGCTCGAATTTGGCCTATTTCCTCCTTGGTTAATGTCTTTCCTTTACCTATAGTTGTGGATTAGGTATATGAAGTTATTTCTTAAACTAAGCTCCCTAATACTCCAAGTATCCTTTTATTTCATTTAAAACATGATAATAGGTTGATTAAGTAACTGTTCGTAATCAAGTGAAACAAAAATAACAGGTAAATTTTATGACCTTTCTGGGATAAGCGTCATAAAAGTTACATTTATCAACTTAATCCCATTTTTTTTTTTGCAAAATTTTGTAAAATTAAAACAAACAAATTCCTGTTCGTAATCAAGTGGCACGGAGTGTAGTAGTGGATTGAATTGATTTACACCAATTATGGATTGCTTAAGTTCTATATTTAGTACTAAAAACATTTTTGCTTTCCCTTCGTGTCAAGCCGCCAAAGTTCTTAAAATTTACAAAATAGACTCACTTATCATTTCGAACATTTTTATATTTATAATTTTGCGGGACTTTCCGGGACAAATCTGTAAATGAGGGACATTTTTCCGGCAGTTTATGATGCGGGACAGCCATGTGAAATGCGGGACTGTCCCGCAAAATGCGGGACGTCTGGTCACTATATGTAAGACCAACTTCATAATCTTCTATCTTCTATATATATAAAAATGAATTGCTGTTCGTTAGTCTCACTAAAACTCGAGAACGGCTGGACCGATTTAGCTAATTTTGGTCTTGAATTATTTGTGGAAGTCCAGGGAAGGTTTAAAAGGTGAGAAATTGGACAAAGGGGAGTGGCACTTCCCATAACATTCAAAATCTTATATTTCGAAAACCACTGAATCGATTGAGTTCAAATTTACATACAATCTTAGGTATCGGCCTAGGAGTATTCCAGTGAAGATTGATCAAAATTGGACAAAGGGGCATGGCACCGCCTAAACAAAAAATATCTTGAAAACCGCCGAATCGATTGAGTTGAAACTTACAGACAATTTTAGGTATTGGCTTAGGAGTGTTGCTGTAAGATTGGTCAAAATTGTACAAAAGGGGGTTGCACCGCCCATACAAAAAACATCTTCTATTGGGTGAAACTCGATGACGTTATAACTCGATAACCGCTGAGCCGATTTTCATGATTCTTTTTTTTTTGTTTTGTTCGTATTGCTGTATTTCAGGTTTACGCAGGAAGAAAATTACAGAAAGTCGATTTTTCTCATTTTTCGCATTTTACGAAGGAACATTATTATCTAAGAAGATAGAAGATGAAGAAGAAGGTGTTTCTGTGAAAGTTTGATCAAAATTGGACAAAGGAGCGTGGTACCTACCGTATAAAAAAATATACATTTTAAATCCTATTTGTCGACACACATGGGAGCTAAAGTGGGTGGGATTGGAAAACGGGCCATGGCACCCACCCTTACAATAAAGTTATTTAAATCACGATATCTGAACATTGCCTGATTGAAGCATTTTACAAAACCTGGCGGGACTGGACAAAAGAGCGTCACACCTCTCATAACAAAAAAATACATTTCAAACGTTATTCTTCGACAGTCATGGGGAGAAATTTGTCTAGTCAATACAATTCGTGGGCACACGACCGAGGAAATATCGGTCTAAGCACACGGAGTACAGAATCAGTCTGGACACATCGGTTAAATAAAAATGAAATATAAATGTTCGAGCAGGCAAAACAACGTTCGCCGGGTCCGCTAGTCTTGAATAAAGTTCCGCTAGAATGCGAAAATTTCACACTGTGCGCTGCCTTAAAAAACTCAGCCGATAAGCTACTATTACAAATGCCAAAAATTGTGTCATGACATGAAGTCAGATTATGTCGACACACAACTTTGGGGCAAAATATGATTACATCATGTCAAAAATTGATACGATTGTTACTGCACTGTAACTTTCAACTTACCCAGTTCTTATTTGCCCATGGTAGACCCACACCTATAGAAAATATTTTCATAGTTTTGCGGACTCGTTCTTCTGCTGTGAATGTCGCATGAGGAGAAATATACTCTATATCCACAGGATTTAGAGGAAAGAGCAAGCCTCCCAACCGCGTTGTATCTAATAAACCGTACTGCTCAGGTTAGAGGACAACACGTGATTTTGTACAATTACTGAAAACCCATTTAATCATTGATTTGTTACGAACACAAATTCTTCGTGAAGGTAAAGATTTCAGCTCACCGATTCCACATCCCAGTGCTGACATGCACAACACTGGATTATCTTCATCAACCAAATCCAATTTGATCTTAAAATCAAATGCATTCCCAATTTAATTACATTTCACCAACATCAGCGATGCAACTTAATCCGCACACACAATGCGATGAGAGATCGCAATCCGCTTACAATGAAGCAATTTGAATATTGCAGCACATCCCTTCTTACATCGCATCCGAACAATTAACTCGGTCTAAATCTCCACTTTAAATGACAATCGTAAGCCAAATAATTACTTAGCCACAGTATCCCCATGAGCAATGCGCTTAAGGGTGCCAAGAACGGAGTGAAGGTCTACCTAGACCTATACACCACCCTCGGAAACCAATTTCGGGTTGGAAATTTCCAAAAATTGCGTTTTCTCTTCGGTTTTCTCTTAATTAAATTTATCTGCCGTCTATTATGGTTTCATCTTTAAATCCTGTAGCCGAATAAACAATGAATAAATTGGCGTGCTCCAATTTCGGCTGCCGTGTCCCTGTTTCGCCTTTCTGGGTCTGCAATTTATAATCCCACTAGGCCGTCTCCTGTATGTAGTGTGCGCTATTTAAGCCGCTGCCATTGATTTAATTTTACACTTCAAGACCGCATGGATGCATTCGGTGTTCTTGGGGTGGCTGGCTATACGCAGCGCATAGCCACGTATTATTCATGCGGAAATTTAATTTCAGCTTTGGCTCTGTCGCAGGTTTTGTTTATTTTTTTTTTTGTAATTTGCTTAAGGACGAAAATATAATTTCATTCGTATTGGATTTAAATTCAAATTTGTGCGGTACTATAACTTGAATTAAATGGAAGCTGCATCTACTTTCGGGTGCGTTTGCTTGTTTAGCTTTTGCCACCCCCCGCTCGCCGGATAAATCCGCATGAGTGTGCTACAATTCAATTAGCACAGGATAATATTAGCACAAATATACGTGCATGGAGCTAGGGTATAAGTTATTCCGGTACCGGCACTCGGCAGTGCTAAAGACGCCAGATACCAGCTCAGGTGGCTTGTGAAGCTATTGTTTAACTATTGTCGCTTCAATATTTGGAGCGGTAATGCTGCTATAAGCTTTAGATGCACAAGGATGTGATTACGGATGTTAATTGCAGAAGATATATTGTGCATATTGTGACAACGGCTTTTGTTTACTATTATGAAAAGCAGCCGGGGATATGAATAGCACGACGACGTGGCTGGCTGAGCTGATACTATTGAGTTTGGAAAGGATAATGCTGTGGCATATTGAACAATTTTTTTATGACAGGAATGTGTATCGAAGGATGAACGAACGCATGACAATGGTAGTAAACAGTAAACCTTATAATAGTTGAGTATAATAGTTTCGAGGTGATCATTTGACTATAGGTAGTATCCTGTAATAAGTTGGGTTGGTATATCTTGAGATAATGCAACTAATGCCATAGGAATAACATGTAAATAACGTGGTCTGTCTGTATATGTGGTATGGTATTATGAAGCTATTCATAGTGTAATGAGAGTAAATATTTGATTACAATGAACTTGATTCATATCATCATATCATATCATGGTCTAAGATGTACTACCGGGATTAATCCCCCTAAGGGCGGGTGGTTTTAACTTAACAATAAAGGGAATTAATTACGATCTATGTTATGCTATGCATCCTTATCAGCCACAGAAATATTATGTACACATTCGCTAAAAGAGACACAAACGAAATAAAATAGTCGATTGAAGAACCGAACTTTAAGATTAACAAGACTTAAAATATCTACACCATCCCAAAAAGTATTCTATGTAGGAAAATATTTCTGGACACCTTTCTCTTAACTTCAAGGGATTCGAGTCCAATTAGCTATAATTGAGCTGAATAAGGTGGTAAGTTAAGTCTTAAAATATATTTGCTGACCTTGTCGAACGTCGACTGAAACTTAATCTAAGAGATAACCTATTGAACATGACTGAGGTCAACGAAACAGTCTACATGTTCAGAAAAAGATTGATATAGCCTTTTGTAAAAAAATACCTTCAGTCGGCCCTCCAAAGAATCAAAAGCGATGTGGTATAATTTCTTAAACAAAATTAAGAAATTTTTGAACAGAGTAACAGTGACACAAAAACTAAGAAGACTGGTGCTAAAATAACGACTTGGGAGCTAGACTATGAAAAATCCTAGCCTAATCCTCTTCCTCCATGGGAAAGAAACAGTTGACCTTCTAACAACCAGGAAATCTAGAAACTGCTTATAAAAATCTACTTCCGGATTATAGACATATCAGCTATCCAATTCCATTACCAAATCACCTTTTACTTCGGGATAAAGAACTAGTAAGCATGGATTGGATTGGACAAGAAAAAAAAAACATGATCTTTAAATGCTCCCACACCTACAACCTACAAGTCTGTGGGAGCGGGCGGTAACTAGGTTAGGTTAGTGGGTTGGCAGGACAGCAGAAACCTGTAGATCAATCTAGATCCGTGTTGATGCCTTAAGGGTTTATGACCACCATACTCTGGAAACCTATGAAAAACCGACGGATTGGTAAACCAACAAATTTAAGTAGGTCCTTAATGGACCAGTCTGAAAGTTCTTCTAATGGCCAGTTGCACAGTCAGAGTTTAAACTAAAGTTTAACTAAACCTGACGGAGAGTTTAAACTTTTGGTTTAACTCGTTCAGTTTTACAGTTCAAAATAATCTGCCAGTTAACTAAACGCAGTTGTGGAAGCGCAGAACAATTTCCCTTAAGGGGATATTTTTCTACCAGCGCACTTTTGATCAAATAAATGGTTATTGCTTTTCTCAACTTTATCTATTTTACCATTTGTAAATAAAAGAAATTGTGTGCAATATTATTACATTATGTATATCGGTATTAACGAAGTGAATTGATTTATTTTTGACACATGTTTGACCTGTCATCTACTTTCACCAATTAATTATTGCAGCAGGTATATATATATATTTTTTTAAATAATAATAATATGTAGCTAGTTGTTGAAATGTAGTGGCCATTCGGACGGATGCGATCACTGCTAACTGCTTCTTGTCACTCGCTGGGTTTTTACCACATCCGATCACCCGTCGCCAGTAGGTAATGATAATGAAAATTGAAAGGATTTTATGAGCCTCTAATTAGAGTCATTGTCTGGTAATAGGTACGCGCACAGTTTTTTGCTGGTGTTTCTGCGAAAATCTGCGCTATCTTGTTCCTGTTATACAAAAATGTAATCTAGATCTGTATACAAATATGGTATGAACTCCGAGAAGTGTGTTCAAAATCGGACAAAAAAATTGCATTGTATAAGCATAGAGTAGGTAGTGTCTTGTTTCAGCCAAAACAAAAGGTGAAAGATTTGAGTATGTATAGATATATTTTGTTCGTCAATAATCTAAAGAAATCACTGGTAGCATTACAAAAAAATAATCGTCATTTCCACAAACTAATTAATTTGTATTGAAAAAACCACAATAGGTACTATTTACGCTTGTCTACATTATGTTTGGGCTAAAATCTACCTGATGTTCACATGAAAAAAAGGGTTTTTCCTTGAAAAGTATATTGGTTGGAAATCTATTGAAATTTTCTGATGACATTTTTTAACAGTGGGTTTACCGCCGTAATGCTGAAACTAATCATAACTCTAGTTTTCACTCATATAAATTCAAGAAGTGTAGCACCCAGACAATTTATCTCATTTTATTCTCTCTCTCAACACTCCGTAGGAAATAGCAGCTGTCAAACGAAATTTTAAACGGCAGAATGCAGGCGTTTAACTTAAACCGAGAGTTGAACTCCACTTTGGGTTTAAACGAACACAGTGAAACCGAAAATTTGTTGAACGAAGGTTTAAACCAAAACGAGAGTTTGAACTCTGACTGTGCAACTGGGCATAAATCTACCAAAGATTTTATTTCTTATGTGGCAGAGCGCTGGGCAGTGACAAAGTAAGTGTGGGGTGTCCTCATGCACCTCCTCATCACCGCATCCTCTGCACAAGTCGTCTGTACTGATTCCCATTTTCTTGGTATGGTATTTCAGCGATTTTCTTTTGATTTCTTTTTCAATTGTAAGATTTTTTCAGTTTTCTGTTTGTTGTAGTCCGAGACGTTTCGAGTAAAAACCGTGTATATAGGTATGGTTGATCCAATGGATGTTGGTTGATCTTCATACCATTCCTCCCATTCGAAACACGTGGTAAATGGTCTTGTGAAATCTAACCGGGGAGTAATATAGTCCGTGAATACATTATTGCCCATGTATATGTTCAGAATTTGTGCATGTCCCGTCAGGCTGTGTTTTCAGTTTTTGGTCTGGCTTAATCGAAGGGCGTTGTTAGCAGCAGATTCCTGTACAAAGAGGTCTAGGGGTTTGAGATTGAGTATAGCCTCTAGCCCTGTCGTGGGGCTGGTTCTCATTGCCCCCGTGGTGCCAATGCAGGCCATTCTTTGAATTTTTGTCATGGTTTTAAGGTAAACCTATGTTAGTATCGGTTTTACAACCGCTCTGTAGAGCAATATGACTATTTTAGGACCCCATGCGTTCTTCTGAATGGACGGTACCTATACCAGTCATACTACAAAAGACGAGCGAAACCACTATCCCATGCCTGAAATTATGATTCATTGCCGACAGTGCTGGGAAATAGTGCAAAGCTGCGAAACCCCATCCACTCTACAGGAAGGGTTATAGGCAAAAATAAGTCTTCCTGCCATTCTTTTGAAAACCTTATAAAAGTTGTTGAACTTATTAGTAAGAAGCAATCTCAAGGTTAATGATTCCAATTTGTTTGAGGGACGATGGAACAACACTTGTGGTTGTACCATAACCAGCGACTTTTGGCCCGCAATACGAGTGCTAATCGGGGGCCGGCCGGCCGGTGCTATACCTGAAATCGTGAACAAAAGACTATGCATCTTTACACATGATTTCTGCTGTAGGATAGGAAGGTAGGTGTGACGGCTTTGAAAACCCCAAGCAGCGCTGACATAAGTCGAGGACTTCCCCTACTGCGTTGTCTCTCCGGATTAGGAATGAAGACTCTACAGGCCGAAATATTTGATTCCATCCTCCGATGAATGATGAAAAAGTTTTTTACCAGGTCGATGTATAGCCTTTCTTTGAATATGAATTATGAGACTGGAAGTTCAAAATATTCACTTTTTAATACTATTTTTCTAGACTTCTCCAAAGGAGTCGAAGAATGCCTTACTTAGAGCTGGGTGATGGAGCAACAGGTTCATATAGGAGGCAAAAGGTTCATACCTTCTCACAACGATTTGTTTGCGTGAGGAGTTTCTATTTTTTGGGATGAAAGGGACCTACAATTTTACGCCGAGTTCGAACGGCTGAATTGAGAAAGATTTATGTATGACAAACGTTCGCGGGAGGTGGCGCAGTGGAAAAAACCTCAAGTTGTAATTTGTGTTTTTCCAAGGACCGAATGAGACCCCTCGCACAGTAGTCCAGCACACTAACCACTGAGCGATTGTAGTTAGTGACTACAGGCGTGTATAAGTGCGGCACTTGTGGGATACCCAATCTGCCTTCATGGTCATCAACCTATGGTGGTGGCAAATGTCAACCTTACTTTTATATTTGTGACGTAAATAGACATGTACACAAGACATAAATCGTTATACTTCTAAAAAAGTTTTTGTCGGTGGTTTTGGTACAGCGGTGATTTCGGCACAGATTTCCAGGTCGTCCGGGTCCGATACTAACTGAGTAAACACTACGAAGTTTAGGCGTACAATTAGAAGAGCATAGGACAACACGATATTCTGCCAGGTCTGTAGCCGTTCTGCCGATAATATCGCAGCTGTGACTGAAGATGTCGCAGTCGACGTGCCACGCAATTGGACATAAATTAGTGGTCTCTACAGAGAATTTTGGTAAAATACAGCTACAACATATTCCTTTACAAAGTACAGACATCCAGACATCAGCTATTGACCGCCAAGCACGTTTAACCGGGAGGCAACTTTCCATCATTATGAGCAACGATGCCCATTTCCATATCCTTCTGTAGGGGCTTTTTTAAGCCACGAGTCTATATCAACAAGCCTCAAACTCTTGAATCATCAAGACTCGCAAGAGTGATGAAAAATGCTATAAATCGGACCTGAATGGTCATCAATTCTGGCGGCAGCTACGTAGCCGATATAATTTTCTTGACTTAATGGAAACACATTTAAGACATCAAATAAGCACAATCCAAAAGTAAAACAAACTTTTTTCATTCTTCAAAAAAAAAAAAAAAAAAATTGACAGCCAAAGAACATCGGGGGACAACTATTGTACTATTAATTTTGAGGTTATATTGACTGTAATGGTAGCTGGTTATCAATTTAGGGTATACCCCTCTAATATTTAAAGTAGTCGGCTGATTGCATAGGGGACATTGTCGTATTGGCAAGGATTACCCAAAAAATGTGATGAGTACCAATGCAGGACATATTGTAAAAGTTGCTAGCCATGACCAAAAACAGTTGAATGACTTCAAAGTAGTAGTTTGAAAATCTTCTTAAAAGCCTACAGCAATCCAATTTGTACATTTTCTACATCATCCACTCAGCACTTGTCGTACTTGTCGTATACAAATGCAGAAAGTCCTTGGAATAAGAAAAAAAAAATGTCATCTTCGAATAAATCAAAGGCTCCACGGTTGTTCTTGATATTTTTTTTTGTATAGCTCAAAGAGGGCAATCGTTCTCATCGTTATTCTCACCACCATCATTAAAAACCAGAAGCCAGCATGAGTCCTAAACCCAGTTCTAATGTTGCTCATCATCATCGACACCAACTGGGAATAGCAGGTAGTAACTGGCTATAGTGTTCGGTTTGATATATATGTATCATGTTCCACGACCCTTAATGGATCCCCCAAGTTACCCAGTCATTCAATCCACAGTGGGTGGCATACTCGTAGTTGTGTGGCAAACAAACGGATTGTTGCGAGTGCACGATTCCTTGTTTGTTTGTTTATTTGCAACTGTATTATTTGGGTGAATTTTGGTTTGTATTTACCCGCAAGGATATGGCACTGTGCTCTACCCTCATGGTGTTGTCGTTGCTGCTGCTGCTGCAGTTAACGGCAATTCCCATTGTAATCGTTTAATTGTATTCTATGTGGGTCGTTATTGCAGTCATTTAACCAGCTGCCATGGCATTGTAGAGCACCAGCTCCAGCTATAGCGTGCCGCTTGCCAAAAACTATATACTGGTACCGTACCGACGACTTTCATTATGAACGCCCCCAGCGATTTTAACTACCACAGCGACACAGTTGATATGCGCTCAGGGGATATAGAGGTGTACACTGTGTACAATGCCAAGGCGGGTAGAAGTAGTTGTTGCAACAGAAGGCGCTATATTGTTGGGGTACTTTGATTATGGTGGAAATCTTGCCAACACATCATTAGTGCAATGAGTAGACCCTAAGGGGTCGTTTCATTTGTTGCCAGTGTGTTTTTATTTTCGAGAAATAAATAGTAATTGAAGTAAGGAATCAGATTGTTTTTTTTTTTGTCACGTGTTTTGTGGGTGGATGTGATTTTGGAACTTTTTCTTAGGGTGACAACCCTTTCTACATTTTCTGCAAGGTGTATTTATATTCGCACTTATGTCTAGAACAAATTGTGATGACCGACATCCACATTTCAATCCTTCATTAATCCCGCATCCGTGAGTTTACTGATTTCGATAGAATTGAGAGAGTGTGCACGACTGAGTCGCACGAAACTTTCTTGTTCACTTTGTTTGAGATTGAATTATCCTTACCATTTTTTTGCTTCATTTCAAAATTCAGTTTCAGATTACTCTTTTCGTTCAATCGAAAATCTGGAGGCAATCTTCAGGAAATTAGCTCGGTATTAGATCGAAAGTGATTCTGGGAAGTTCGATTACTTTAGACAAAGTGGCGTGGGAGCACTGTTTGTTTCTGTATCCAATAGGTGCAATATGGTTTTCGATCGAAGCACCAGACCAGATATGAGAATAGTACTCAATAGTACTTTGGGGCAAATGAACGCAAGGGGTAGACAATTTCTTACATCGTTTAAGGAAATCTAGACATTTCGCAGCGTTCATGGCGACTTCGTGTATATGGTCATTCCAAAAGAGGTTATCATGAACGCATATACCGAGAATGGAAAGTCTTTTGGTTTCAGTGACACAAGTGCCATTCATACAGTACAATCCCGATAAATCGTAATACCAAGGGACCTAGAGTTTTTTACGAATTATAGAGGTTTTCGAAATAGCGAGATTACGAATTATTGAAGACTTAAAAAATTAAAATTCGATTTACCGGGATAATAAGTTTTAACAGTCAGTTTGTGAATTCATGTGTGAAAATGACTAACATTTCAACAAAACAGCACCCAATTGTAGTAGTGGTCTCATTTTACACACATTCTCAAGTGTGAGAGTTTAAGAACCAAATTCTTAATCTGTCTTTCCAATTACCTAACAAACGTATTTCAGAGTATTGAAGAGAGAGAAGGAGGTTTTTTTTCGAATAAACGGGGTTGTCAACACAGACTTACGAATTATAAGACGTTTAATGGCAAAGTCATACCCAAATTATTGCGAATTACCGAGGGGACCGAAATGCACTGTTTTTTACTAATAACCGGGATTTTTTCAAGGGACCAGCAGTTTATTTCGAATAAGGGGGGTTTACGAATTAACGGGGTACGAATTATCGAGATTATACTGTAGTTCATGGATAACGGGCTGCATATTCGAGTATCTCTCAAGAGACAGTGGAGAGCAGTTTGTTTACGAAGCATTTCATTCTACTTTATTGGCTGAACCCCATTTTATAATGCTGTCAAGGTCGGAAGTTAATGAGCTTAACATACGTTGCCGTTCCAGAGATCAGAGACGTGAGTCCTGACAAGAATATGCGAAGCTAAGAGTGCTGTCATCAGCGAAGGAATGAATTTGATTAGAATTTGCTGACAAGAGATCATTTATGGAAATAAGAAAGAGAGTCCGAGACAGACTAGAGCCTTGGGGAACACCAGCATTTATATGATGAGTTTTAGACTTGAAACCATCAAAAACAACTTGCATTGAACGGCCAGAAGGGTTAGTTTCTAATCAATTCAATAAAAAATTAGTTCCCTAAATGATGATCTGGACAAAATCTTGAAGTGGGGAAAAGAAAACTTGGTTGTATTTAATGCAAACAAGACACAGCTCACAACATTTTCTAGGAAAAATGCATCAACAGTTCCTCAGATCCAAATGGATGACCATCCAATCCATCCCAAGGACTCAATGCACCTTCTAGGAGTCACAGTCAATTCAGGAATCACATGGCAGGACCACAATTCCTATATCGCAAGATCGACGTCCGCTAAGTTGAGCTACCTATTTAGAGCAAAGAGGTACTTTAGCCCCAAGCAACTTCTCCTTCTCTACAAAGCTCAGGTTAGACCAGGCCTCGAATATTGTTCCCATATATGGAGCTCGGCCCCAAAACATTCACTTAACCTACTTGACAGCATACAGAGACGAGCAGTTCGACTTATTGGAGACCCTAGACCCTACACTCACATCAAATCTTCAACCGTTGGTGCACAGAAGACAAGTCGCTGACCTATGCTTGTTCTATAGGTACTTCCATGGTAGATGTTCCGAGGAACTCAAAGACATTATCCGTCGAAATGCAACTTTTGGGCGCACAAGACAGGCTGCTAATTAATGCTCATGACCATACAGTACACTTGACAACCGCGAGGACATCAACTTTCCAAAACTCCTTTTGTTACAGGACAAGCAAACTTGGAACTCACTTCCTGGGGATATATTTCCAGAAGTATACAATTTGCAGCAATTTAAGTGCAGAACTAACATCCATCTGCAAGCATCTCGGGGCGTTGTTGAAGCGTTATAGGTTCGCCTTTCCCGAGAGAAGTATTTAAAAAAAAAAATAAAAAAGACGCATCGATCCCATAGGCACGCATTTTCCACAAAAGAGCTTGGTGACAAACTCTGTCAAATGCCTTTGAAATATCAAGTGCAACAATCTTCGATTCACCGTGATGGAGAGATTGGTTCCACTTCTCGGTGAGATAAGCTATCAAATCACCAGTGGATCTGTTGCCAAGAAAACCATACTGCCGGTTATTAACTAGTTTCTGTGATTCAAAATATTTCATAAGCTGAAGATTTATCAGCGTTTCCATGTCCTTAAAAAGAATGTACGTAAGTAAGTGCTATGAGCTATAGGTAGGTTAGGTAAATTGGTGGGAGAGGTAAATTCGCCTTTTTGTACGAACGGGCAAGAGTTCAAAAGAATAGGACAGATGGAAAAGCCTGCGCAGTGGTTTTTCCAGAATACCTCTTCAGGGCGATGCATGGAGGATAAAAAGTTAGGACCATCGGATTAATTTATCCTGAGATCATATGGTACTCTTGTATAACTGGGCGAAAATGAATTTGTCCCTTTGTAAATTTGACGCTCTCGAGCACAGGTGGGGCCAATGAGGAATCTGGGAACATCGAGCTGGCTACAAAATGTGCAGCAAACAGATTAGCTTTGTCTAAAGAGCTAACAGCTGGAATTTCATTGTAAACGAGTGCAGGGATCGATGGTGAGACCGAATTCTTTATATTTTTTTTACTACTTTTGGGACATTGTATCATTTTTTGCCTTAGATTTTGGTCATGTAAAAATTTGACACGCTAAGGACATTGCAGTCAATTATTGTGGCTCTTTTAAACTTATTTCGGTTATCCTCAGTTGTCTTGGCTGAAGTGTTTGAAACGCTTTTTCTCAACACTTCGAAAAGTAGTCGCTCGATTAAGCTGAAACTTACACAGTATATTTTTATGGAACGAAAAGTTGACGTTGATCAAAAGTTTTTTAAGTTTTCTGATAGATGGTGCTGTACACCAAAAATCGCACTATACATCTTGACACCAAATTCTTGACATTTATGGCCGCTTTAGCCTCGAAATGAGGTAAATAGACGTTTATTTTAGAAAGCATTCAAAAAACTGAGGGCGGGATCGGGACGTTCTATTAATTAATTGTATATTAGTCCTGCCATGCTTATAACATTTTGCTCCTGATTTTATCCAAGAATTACATAGCGTAGTAGGGAAGATAGAAAGAAGTTTACACTTGGGCGAGTTTGCTCTAGCAGCTTTTCTCGATATTGAGGGTGCTTTTAATAACGTAGAGGGCAAAGCTATAAAGAGTGCCATGTTAAATATGAACATTGAACACAGTATAGTTATCTGGGTCTGCAACATGCTTGCAAGTAGGAAGATAAACTGCTCCCTTGGACAAAGTTCCATTAGAATGGCTGTGACAAGAGGTACACCACAGGGGGGAGTCCTTTCACCTCTCCTTTGGGTGCTTGTTATGGACGACATTCTGAAGAAACTGAGCTCCAGGGGTATAAGTGCCACAGCATATGCTGATGACCTAGTTATTATCATTCAGGGAAAGTTTTTAAACACCTTAAGTGAAATCATGGATAGTGCCTTAAGAAAAGTCAACTTATGGGCAAAGGGTTGTGGACTTAACGTCAACCCCTCCAAAACGGAACTGGTACTCTTCACCAGAAAACATAAGATACCACACTTTAACCTCCCAAAACTGGAAGGAGTGGAATTGCCTCTGTCTGACAAGGCTAAGTATCTTGGGGTTATTCTGGACAGGAAACTGAACTGGAATGCAAATGTAGGGGAAAGAATCAAAAAGGCGTATAACGCTCTTTTTATTTGTAAGAAAATAGTAGGCAAGACTTGGGGCCTAAAACCTGCTATGGTGCACTGGCTATATACAGTGGTGGTCAGGCCCATACTCACATATGGCGCACTAGTATGGTGGAAGGCGACAAAGAAGAAAACAGTAGTCGGCAAACTGGCGTCGGTGCAGAGAGCGTCTAGCATAGCAATAACGGGTGCACTTCGTAGCACTCCTACGGCAGCGCTGGACACCTTTCTACACCTCACGCCACTTGACTTGCATATTAAGCAACTTGCGGGAAGCAGTGCGCTACGGCTCACAACCTTGGGCTATTTTAAAGAGGGCAGTTTTGGGCACTGTACAATACTAGCGGAGCTACTCCCTGGCGTACAGGTGCAAACTGATGAAATTCACCCTCTGGTCGATTTCGACACTCCGTACGAGGTATCATACCCGGAAAGATACGAATGGCAAAGGGATAAAGTAATTAAACATTGCGAAGTAGCAGTCTATACAGACGCCTCAAAAACAGCGGAAGGTACTGGAGCTGGAATCTACTCCGTAGACCCAGACCTAAAAATGTCTATACGACTGCCGGATACAAGCAGTGTCTTCCAATCAGAAGTTCTGGCTGTTCTGAAAGCGGCAGAGCTAATGCGGATGAGATCTGTATCTGGAAGGGATATAGCCATCTACATCGATAGCCAGGCTGCGCTCAAGGCACTGGAATCTACAAACATCAATTCTGAATTAGTCAGGAACTGTCGCACAATGCTCAAGGCATTATGCAGTCAGAACCGAGTGAGACTGTGCTGGGTACCAGGACACTGCGGTATAGCTGGAAATGAGCAGGCTGATGAGCTTGCGAGAAAAGGCGGGGAAATGCTAGATGGAGGAGATGTGGATATTAAACCACCTCCCTGCATCATAAGAAGTGATATTAGGAATAAAATAACTGAGGAAGCCGACCGGAGGTGGGAGGGCCTTACCGGTCACGCAGTATCTAAGGCACTTTGGCCGCAATACGACCGTAAAAGATCTAGGGTAATCCTCAAACTAGGCAGGGAACAGCTCAGGACACTGATCGGCATATTATCAGGGCATTGTCTTCTTAGAAAACATGCCAAAAGGCTCAGGCTGGCAGACTCGGACAATTGTAGATTCTGCGATGACCTGCAAGCCGAAGAGGACATAATACATATACTTTGTGAATGTGAGGCAATATGTCGTAGTAGAAGGAAATTTCTGGGCAGGTACTTCTTCCAACATCTAGAGGAGATAGACAATACCAACTACAAGGGGCTACTTGGTTTTTGCAGGGAAATTGGGGTTTTCTCAAGGGCAAGTGTTTAGGTGTTTTTCCATTGTAGGTCACTGCAATTGGTTCCCTCTAGGGATCGCGATGGGCCCTTTTGGTGCCTAGTGCCGTATGAGATATCTCTCTCATACCCCTATTTAACCTAACCTAACCTAACCTTATCCAAGAATTAAAAGTTGTAATGAAACATCCCCTTTCATGACATATACCCGTACTCCGATGCTCACACTTTGCCGTAGAGCTCGTTCTGCTTACCCGTAATCCGATGCTTACGCCTTGCCGTAGAGCTTATTCTGCCCCTCTCTATTGAAGTTAGTCTTTCTTAAGTGTAGTAGTAAGAAACCGTTGAATAAAGTTGTACCTCTTCTCCAAAGCTGTTTCTGTGTTTCTTTGGAAAGACTCTGGATCTGGATCCGACAAGTTATACGACCTTAGCTTTTGATAAGAATCACATCACAAAGTCTTCTTTACAACTTTTTAATGGAGAGTGATTTAGTTTTAAATGGTGATTTGATTTTGCATATTTCTTAAATTCATAATATTTTGCTTAGTTTTTCTTAATTTCAGAAATAGTAATTAATTGCGCCCAAGTTTAAATTTAAAAATATGTACCTATTTCAATGGATTTTTTTCTTTTTATAATTATATAAAGAGAATTGTTCGATTAAGAACATTTTATTATATCTCTAATAGAATGGAATAATAGAAAATCTGATTAAACTTTTACATTTTCCAATTTATAACTTCGTGACGAAATAATTTTGAAAATTTGTTGTTCATTTTTAAATCCGTTTCTGACTTCAATATTAGGTACTTTCTAAAATTAATATTCCAATACGCTCCGAACCACGAACCCCAAAACGTAGGTACATAGTTTGAGACAATGTTAAAAAAAAGTCTCCATTCAGAACAGATTTTGAAAATTTAAAAAGACCTACCAACGTTTTCAATGCGAACAAAAAACTATCAAAAAAAATATTCAAATTATATAATCTTAACAAACTGTTCGACCAACTTTTCCTATGCACATATTGTGGAGAAGAATATCCTCAAATTTATATGTATTTTGGCGACATCCTTGAATCTCTTCGAATGCATAATGCATCATTATTTGTTCAGATTTTCATTGAATTTTCAACTTCTTGCATTATTGAGATCGTTATATGCGCCATAGAAAAGAGGTCGGAATAGCACCCCAACTTTTTTTCTCTGACTTCTCGATGTATATTCGCTACACACAAAGGAGAGAAAGCTTCATTTCCTTTCGTTTTGGCAGTATTTCAATAACAACAACCACGCATTTTGTGGGTGCTACTGTGGACTGCTTAATGCTTGCTTATATACCTTTTTACCATGGTAAGCATAGTGCATGGCGTGCACAACTACGCCCATTTTTTTCTTTGCCCATATTTTCATGAAAAAAAAGTTCTTCTTTTTCTTAGTTTCAATAAATATGTGTTTTCTAAACTTTGCTGTTTTCGCCAACAGCAGTGAATGGCATCCATAGGATGGGACCAACCAGAAAAAGGAAAATTTTATTTTATAAATAAATCAAGGAAGAATATTGGAAAAGGTTATTTTTTCGAAATGGTCTGTGGGGTAGGTATTATGTGAAAAAGTAAAACAACAGCAGACAGAGATTGTTACAGAGTTTTTTTCGATTTATAAACAAATAATTTTTTTTTTATACTACGCCATCTAGTAGGCAGGGAAATACTAAAAAAGGAAAATGGCCGACCGCTTTTTTTGGGGGGGGGTTTTGTTTCAAATTTATGTGTCGTCAGGTGTTTATAGTTGAGAGGAAATGTGATGTCATCTACGAAATCGTTGTTTCAACATTGACAAGTGCAGAAAATGCAATAGCAGTCAAGCCAAGGCCAAGTCCGCCGGTTGGCAGAATAACTTGCGTATAATCGGTGGCAATTTTTCGAATTGTTTCAAGACCAGGTCAGCTACATAATAGTTACTAACTGAACAGGTGAACTTCTTACCGCCTCTGAATCAATAGCTGATTCAGTTTTTTATTAAGTCCTATTCGGTGTCATCCGAATTCTTGGAATAAGAACTTCTTCGCCTTTGAACTTGCCTTTGATTACGGAGGATTGGTTCACGTTGTTCATGTGTTTATTTACCGTCAATTTGGTTCCATTGCACAGTTTCGGGTGGTACAGATTACACAGCATTATGATGACAGAGCCGACTTTAAGTTGCAAATTTTGCGGTGGTAGACCGGGATAGATTGGACAGATTGTTGCTTCGTCATCGTTTGTTAAGCGATCAACCGATTTGAACGAGTGGAATGTGCCGGCGATTTTATTTATAATTAAATTCAAATCATTGAAGTCCTTATTCTTCGCAGCTAATAGGTATCGCAAGTTAACTTATCCAATCGTGGTCCAAACAATAGCGACTGATGTTCGAGAACACTTTGCTGATGAATTCTTCTTTCAATGATGTGAATTCAGAAAAAATTTACAGAAATGAATCAGATTTGAGCACTGAGAAGTGTCAGTGAATTTTTGTGGCTGCCAAAAAAAACCCAAGGAAACCCCAGAAATTTAGTTTCATGTCCAACACGAAATGTAACCCTGAGACCTGTCACTGAACAAATTTTGTAATATAAGCAATAAAATTAAATTTGTTTAATTAATGATTTTAATGTTAAAAACCACATCAGTAGACTGATGAGCTCACCCACCACATCGGGGCGAAACGCATTTATGGAGTCGAGGCCAACTCAGATTTAAAAATTTGTGATGACAATCGTACATTCCAACAATTTATTCACTTCATAAATATGTTTATGATTTGAAAGTAGTTTGATAAACCACATTTCTTTTAACATTTAGTAGTGCAGCATAAGTCAATAATTCACAAAAATATGATTTCACCCAAAAGACAACTACGATTGACAGAAAAATCCAGCACTGAATTCTCGTCCTGACAATATCTAGGGTCAGCACAGTGCTCAACTAATCCGCCCCAATGCACACATCGAACACAGGTTTTTATTGTCAGTGCGAACTCAGTGCTATATCGAACGCGACAGGGCTAACCCAGTGCGCACTATTGCGCCATAGAGCCCACGTCAAACAAACCTATTGTTCATTGAGTTCTTTCCAGCTTCGTTTGCTTAGTGGATGAGTTCAGCTCTATTTTAAAAATAATTTAGTTTGGGTTTATTCGCTGTCAAAGTGTTATTGATTGTATGCGAATTTAAAAAAAATATTAAGAATTCAGCTAGATTTCCTGCCAGATCAGAAAATTCTGCTAGAAATTATGCTAACAGGTTTTAATTTTTTTCCATGTTTACATGTTAACTTTGCACAGCATTCTTGTTGAATCTTCATTCTGGCCACAGTCAATACGCTGATGAGGAAGCCGTAATAAGGGTACAGCTCTTAAATGATGAGGACTAGTATTCAAAAAGATTTGATAAAGTAGATGAGGGCAATCTAGGAATATTTTCAGATACAAGCTGATGAACAAAAACCATATCAGAGATACCACGACGAGCTTGTAAATTAAGCAGCTTTAAGCGATGCTTGTACAGGAAGGTAGATTGTATGCCGCGGTTTTATAGTTTCAACAAAATGATACACACAAAAGTCAGTTCGATTCATTTAACATTTCTTTTACTTTACAGATCTTAACAACGAGGTATCGCTTCAAATAATGAAATTCCAATCGCGGGACAATAAGCGATTAAATATTATTATATAAAGTTTAATTTTGATTTCGTACAAATGGTGGGAGAGTGTGTGGTTTGCCTTGCGACTATCACTTTTGGCGGTTCGTGTTCAACTTGTCGCTTTTCTTTTCTGCCACGTACATAGACGCAAAGTGACAGGTCGGCCATATTTGCACAGCGTACACTATGAATCATAATTTTATTAGTTTTTATGTGCACAGGGTGCCACAGATTGTATGGGCCATCCCATTCGAGCTTACGTAAGGCAAACCGGATGATCCTATGCTGGACAGCTTCGATTCTCATAATATACGAGAAGTGATGGTGGTCTTACAAACGTCGTATAAAGGGATTTAGCTAGAGAACTCCTTCGACCAACGTTTAACAAATGCGAGTGCTTAGTTAGTTCTGCTGACTTGTCGATGTGGGGACGAAAGTTATGTTGGGCGTCACAGATAATGCCCAAAGCGCGAATTGAGGAAAAAGAAGAGCCAAGCTTGATGTTAAAGTGATAAGAAGAAGTTTCCGAAAGAAGCTTGATATGTAATAGCTTGCAGTTATTTTAAGTTCAAAATTTGAGGGAAGAATCAACTGGTACTTCTGCCTTTAATAATCCCTTTCGTTTGTAAAACGAAGAGTGACTTTCCATTCGATTTTCCTTCCTGCTAGTAGGATTGAATAAAAAAAAATAATCAGATCCATATAGGTTAGGTATCCTTTGCCTAACTATAAGGACATGGTATTCAAATGGCCGCACTGCAGTACTACTAAATGTCCACCCTCCTGTTGAAGAACTACGACGCTGCAGTGAATTGGCCCCAATTTAATTTATACATTTCTCCATAATGCCACTCACGGTGAAATGCGTTCCTCAGTGTGGTTCCTCGTAAAAACGTCCAAATTGTGATACAATGTATTGATAGCTACAACATATTATTATCCACGTGCAACCGCACAGATTCCGCAACAATTTTATTGGTTTCCCTTCATCAGGACGATGCGGTGTAGCTATGTCGTCATAAAGCCATTCCCGGCCCTACGTGTATCCTTTATGTATGCATTCAATCCACTCGACAAAAGAATCCGCATTTGTGAGTTTAAATCAAACACTATGCTATTCATATCACTCGTATCCTCTTTCACGCATGGCCAAGCGTTGCCACATAAAATATAAATCATCACAAAACAAAAAAAAATTAAAATTAGTGCAAAACGTATGCACTTTGTATTCGTTAAAAAAAAGGATATATTATAACAAGCTTAAGGCTGTTATTCTGGTTGGTTTCCCCTGTTCGATATTTGGAAGAGGCAAATACGACGAGCTCAAAGGAATCCTTTTTTTTTGGAATAAGTCACGTTTCAGCATAATTTTCCACTAAATAAATTATTTAAATTGTCGTACCTTTGTACCTTATGTGCAAATGGGTGTGCTGACTCTATAGTTGGCTATCTTTGGGTGTGCAAAATGTATTTGCATGCCGACACAGTGAGAACTGAAGAACGTGCTGTTGGAAGAATAGTTTTTTTTTTGCTTCCATAAACAGAACTTTAATGTTTTTGTTTTGTTGGAAATTCTTCGACGTCCAAGTTTGGCTGGTGGAATATTTGTTCGGCAATGTTAAAGCAAATTTAAATAATAACGAACTTTTCTCAAAGTTCCGCTATTTGGAAAGAATCTCTCTTTGAAAGTGTTTTTTTTTCTGTGGAGTAGAGTTGTTGCGTTGAAGTTTGATATCACTGTTTGTATGTATTGTATACGCATGTATGTGAATCAGTTGACAAAATAAATGTTGGTACATCTGAGATTGGTAGATTGAGCTTAAATTTTCAGAAGGTTTTTGTTTGGTCAAAATCGGACAAATAGGCGTGGCACCTTATATACAAATAATGAAACATTGGCAACGTTGGAAAATTTCACAATACGATAGATAAAATTGTAAAATTTGGGACATTGATGTTCATTTACCGAAGCAAGTAGGTACTTTGCGCAATGTGGGCGGGAATGAACATTTCTATTAATATAGGTAAAACATGCATAAGACCGGGCATAAGTCTAGAACGGATCGTTCGAGTTGAAGTCTTTTCTTTTTGTTGTGTTCGTCTCCGCTCGAGAAAAGTTTTTGCAATGAGAAAATGACTTTTTGTTTGCAAGATTAATAAAAGATGGCGCTGTAGTGAGATCGTAGAAGTGCAAATCCACAAGATGGAGTTGATAGTCCCCTTGACACTGTGCAATTTGACAGTTGTTCTTTTTCGTCATTTCACATTGCTCTGTTGTTTTGAATAATCAAAATTGGGTCTAAATTATTCGTGGACGATTACTTCGTCGCGACCAGGTGAAGTTCAGTGTGACTTGTATAACTTCGGAGATTTTTTTGTGTGTTTAGTGAGGTTATGGATTCAATTTGATTCAGTTAATTTGAAAATGTTTTTTTCGGTTATTTGTGAAATTTTGATTATTTCTGGATTTTATTCCAGTTAACTATTCGTCAGTAAGGCATCTTCAGATTGTTTAGACATCAGCTCACGTTTTGTGAATTTGCCGGTGATTGTAGGGGACATTTCAGTGAAGTTTATCGAAACATTCAATGTTTGTATTTGCGAATGAGATGATGATAATTTGAATTATACTTTCAATGTTCGAGCAATCAGCAGATAGGACATTGGCTGACGAAGTCGCTATGAATGAATATTGGCTAATATTATTGTTAGGAATTGCCTGTAGCGACAGTTCTTTCTCAGCTCTGTAACCCATTCGAATATAGTTCGTTAATGCTAGAACTTTTTGATTGCGGTCGCAGGTCTAAATTCATTGACATTTGTATAGGAGTATAGGCCACCAGCTCAGTTCAGTAAGTATTGCGAAAAATAAGATCTCCGACGAAATTGCTGAGCATTGTACAGAGTATGGTTTTTCGGAACCTGAAAATGCTAAGCCCTCTGTCAGGGGGTCTCCATTGACGATTGGGTAACTTACGAAGACAATTATTATTGTAAAGGGTGATTTTTCAAACGTTTGGTTTTTAAAAATGAAAAAAAAAAAAAAAAAATAAACAACGAATTTGAATATTATTTCGTGTAAATGTTTACCGCGACTACGCCTCCAGGGGGGGTGCGTGAACTTAGCAAAGTTTGAAAAGGATATATTTTTTAGAGTTTTGGATATCTGGACAAGAGTTCTAGAGTTCCTGACAAACATTTTGAAAAGTTCTGTTCATTTAGTATTTTTTATTTTTTTTTAATGTGGGGTGCTAAGTGCACGATGCACCCCATTTGCAAAAATTTTGAATTTTTCTTTTCTTTTTTGTATAGAATCAACATAGTTCTGGAGTTCCTGATAGTTAAAAAAAACGCCAAAATAGAGCAAACAACTTTTTTTCCGCAATAAGCCAGCACCCCATTTTCGTAAAAGTAATTTTTGTTTAGAAAATGTATGCACTACGCCAAGAGTTCTGGAGTTCCGTTAGCAAGATTTTTTTTCCGTAACAAAAACAAACAAGTTATGAAACTGTGAAAATTGTCAAAAATTGCGAAAATATTTTTCGGAGTTCCGAAGAGTTCTGGAAAGTACTTTTGAAACTCAACAAAAAATCTTTATAAAATAATCTTCTACACCCAAACACAAAAAAAGTTAGACAATATTAAAAATATCAAAATGTAGTTCCAGTGAGTTCTGGTTATAGTTCCGAAAAGTGCTCCTAAAACTCTACAATACTCTCATATAACGAAATCGTTATTTTTTTCGGCATTCCGAAGAATTCTGATTAGGGTTCTGGAAAGTGCTCAAGAAACTCTACAAAATATCCTCATGAAACTCTATAACTCTTGTCCAGCTATCCAGAACTCTAAACAAATATATATTTTTTAAACTTTGGGTGCTAAGTTCACGCACCCCTCCAGAAGTCCATCACGAATGTCAAATTTTGGCATACTTTTTCCAGCATATGGACTGGTATCTTACCAATAACACGAGTTATGTTGTCTTTTAAGGAGGCAATAGTTGGTGGCTTATTCGTATAATCGAGAGACTATCACATATCTCCACAGAAAATAGTAAATCACTGTCAAAAAAATCAAACACTAATGAACTGTCAAAAAAATCAGGCTGAAAAACCAAACAGCAGAAAAATCATGCACCACTTCTTAGGATGTGGGCAGTTAGTCTTCTCCCGAATATTATCTGTGCGACATCTACGGCGGTCTCTCAGCAAAAATACTGTAGGCAACTTATTGGCGTTCTCGCGGAAAACTTTTCTTATGCTAACCATCTACAAAAAATTGTATAAGCAGATTCAACTTTAGCATGTTTTTACAAAAAAAAATAATTTGCGCAAAATGCTCATATAAGACCTATACTTGCTTCTCATAACCACTTTTTTGTTCGAGTCTTTGTCTTGCAAAAGAAACAAATAGCTGACTTGCGCACAAGATGCCTATACTTTTGTATGTTTGTTGAACGTTCCGTAAAAGTGGGTCAGTGGACAAAATCTCTCTGAAATCCAGCCCATCAATAGCTGAACTACTGCACCCATCTTTAATAAAGTTCCAACTGATTGGTTACTTTCTGTCGAGAAGTCAGCCTACCGAGAACTCTAGTCTTTCCAGAATTGAGTCAAATTAGACAAAGCATTTTTAATGTTGTCACTTAAAGTTTTTTTTTGTTTGGACCTGTGTCATTTAGACTAATTTAAAGACATCTGTGATCCGAGCTTATCCGACATCTTCAAGCCTTTAACAAACTCAGGACTTAAGTCAAAGACAAGAATTTTGTGTTGAACCTCAAATTTTGGTAGTAGACGTTGCGGTCGATGATTATTATTTGCATAGGATATGCCTAGGATATACCAAAAACTAAAGAGTGACAAAAGTGAACATTTTTTGACATCAGCAATCATAACTTCCAAGCCATTAATGCTGGTTTCATCATTGCCTAGTGCTACTAAACTTACAAGGAAGTACATTTTACGTTCATTGCAAAATCTATTAACACCCACCCATTTTAATCTCTCCTATATCCTTTGGCATTCCCCTTACCACATTACCATAAAATTTATATTCGTCCAAAAGTCAACCCAAACCCGGTGAACTTTTTGGCCCATCGATATTGCTTGTTATTAGGTTCAGCCAGGACAAACGCCAAACATGGAATCCAAAACATGGAATGATTAAAAATATTAACGAACTGGAGCGTTTCAAATGAGGGGGGTAGTAAATTCTTGACACAACCACAACCGAAAAGGGGGGGACAATTAAATGAATTCCACAAAAATCACTTGAAACGTTTGAGATATGGTCGAGATGATAAATCAAACCACCCCAAGTGGATCCATTAAGCGGTCGTATTCAAATTCCCAGCACAATCAGAGCGTTTGAAAGTCTCGATGAGAAGACTAACGACCGCAAAGGACGACGACTGATTTCTTAATTTTTGTTTACCCTACACGTCCTGCTGGCTCGTCATCATCATCATCATTATAGCTATCATTATCACACACACGGAGAGGAAGGATATTTCTGTTCATGTATCTTGTTCCCTCTGACAAAGTGTGTCGAAATCAAACCATTGCCTGTCAGGTATCAGAGAAATTCATCATCGTCATCACCAGCATCAGCATCACCATCAACATCAGCATCATCATCATTATTATCACTGGATCGATTTACAGGGTTAAATGCGACCAAAAGGACTTGATTATATTACGTTAGACAGGCGGTATGACGCGGGGGCAGATAGTAAATTTGCGACTTGCACTGGCATTATGATGTTGCCACTCACACTCACATACTGTCTCTGTGTATTATTATTCTTCCTGTTTTACTGTGTACCATTGTCGGAAGTTGAGAGCGTTTTATTTGTTTTCCTTTTCTGGTTGGATGCAGATACTATCGACAACATCATCACAGGCAATGCTGATGAATATGTATCCTTTAGTATAATTTCATGGAATGAGATTTGGATATGTGCCCACCGCGCACACGCACAGAAGCATGTGCATCTAACGTAATAGATGCGGATATAAAATATCGAACATCGCATGAAGGCTGTATGGCTCCCCGCATATACTCATGTCCTCAGATCTGTGTACGTATTTATTTATACATTAGTTATCTCTTCGAGATACTATGCCATGATGTTGGTTGATGGAAATAATTTTCTTTTTCGTCTTCACTCCTTCACCCAGAGAGGAGGAGTATACGAGGAAACGATTGCGAAAGTTCTTAGGCATGTGCGTCGAGTTATGGTAATGATGTTTTAAAATTGTTTTTTTCGTATTGTATTTGTTGGAGAAGTAAACCTAAGGATACATATCGTTTCTGTGAAATGTTCTTTTTAATTTACGACATACGGAAGCACACAACATACACCACTTGCGTCAGGCGGTAATAAAATCTCAAAGCCGAGATAACGCAAAAAGTTGTCAACAAATTTCGACAGAATGTTTTTTTCTTTTATCATTTTGTGGATAATTTAAAAATAATTATGTACATGGAATTTTAGATGTTATTAGGAAAATTAATACCCTTGTCTCACTGTGGGACACTTGAAAATGTCCTTCGAGATTAGACGAAATGGGTTTGGTCAAAATCTTCATACTTCTGTCCTTCTCGTGGGCGCCTGCCTGAAAATGGCTAATCAGCTTGTCTGGTTAGTGTCAGCCAAGGGTCTCACATACATATCAGCTGTATACTGTACGACTGATGTGAAAACGTGATCCATTAGATGAGGTGGGAGTAAACCTTTAGGTCGTCTGCTGATGCGACTCATAACGATTTGGGTTCTACTTAGATCCTTATGCGCTGCTTTTTGCAAGGCATAAACTGTAACATGGAAGTTTATGTGGTGCTTAAGTCTTTGTGTACCGTAGAAGCAAACGGCCCTAAATCAAGGCCGAACCAAGGTATCATACGACCCATGTCGAGGGTTAACCTGGCTGGGGGCCATAGTTCAGTCGCTAACGGAGTATCCGGATACCTGGCCACCTCCGGATTAGCCAGCCTTGTCTGTGTAATGCGGATCTCTGCACAGATCGACATTCTTTCTTCGCTACTCGTGGGTCCAATTATGAATAAAAACCTAACTAAACAAAAAAAAACATTTTAGAGTCCGGTGCTCTCAAACTACCAGCTGGGATTACTGCCTCTGAGCTCGCTCCCAGTACTAGCGCTACTGCAGCGAAGGTAGCTGAGAACTTGGTGACCAAACCTGATCTTAGCGACACCAATAGCAAAAAAACCAGAGGCAGCAGGTCGTGCTTCCTCGAGCTCCCGACAAGCAAGCCTCTCCAACTTCACTAGGCAATACAGAGAGCGACGTACTGCCTTCAGACTAGAGCGATATAAGGACGTCCCAGTAGATCAGCTCTCTGAAAAGAGAAAAAATTCGATCTCCTGGGCAACGAAAGTTGTCAAGTCTCGTCGTTGGGTGAGGTGTGGAAGGGGGCTCAGCTTGAGGTCGTAAGCAGGGAAGAAATTCCTAGCATACCGAGAACTCGTTCCTGGATATCGGCCGAGCCCTCCGACCCAGTAATATTATTGCGGTAAGCAATCCTCATCTTACGACTGCCAACTGGAAGATTCCAAAGCTGGAGGAACCAAAAGCGGACAAGAGATCAGCGATCATCGTAATCAATATAGAATCTCTGGTTCCTCTAGCCGCAATGGAAAAGCAGATCAATTATGGGGGCAGAGTAGGGGGGGTGGGGTGTATTCTCCCAAGATTTAAATTGTACGATCTCATTCCGTATTCCCAATCACTGTAGTGTGTTTCAGGCGGAAATAATGGCGATCGAGGAGGCCCTATCGTGGCTACGGTGTAATGTAATATCCGCAAAGGATATCGTGATCTTTACCGATAGTCAAGCCTCTTAATTGCCGCTTATCTCTTAACGAGATGGCGAAACTATTCAAAATTCACCTTACCGGGCCACAGGGACATTCCAGGGAAATACAAGGCCGACGAACTCGCTAGGCACATGGCACAACTTTGTCGATTCTACTGGAAAAGGAGAATCTCTATATGCCTCTCGCTACGTGTAAACTTCTAATTAAACAAAATGCGATAGGCGCCACTAATCGCAGGTGGTCAAACTGCACCACGTGCTCCATCATGAAGCAGATCTGGCCCATGCTGGATCTCAAGTGCTCCAACAATCTTTTAAATCTAAAAATATCCAATAAAAGGACTCTAGAAGGTGTGATCACGGGACACTGCATTATAGGGAGACACGCACTTAGGCTGGGCCTCCCTTGCAATGATGTCTGTAGAAGCTGCATGGACGAGCAGGAGGAAGAGACAATTCTTCATCCCCTATGCAGGTGCCCGTGCTCGTAGAAAACTATATCTCGGGGAATACTTCTTCGACAATCTGGGCGAACTCGCTAATGCAAGCATTGGTTGCCCCCAACGCTTCATTCTCAGCTCCTCTTGGTTCAACGGGTAGTTGTGAGATCATTAGATCCTGTGATATCAAAATGGGCCTCCTCTAGCCTACGTGAGGCAACACTTATTGCGGCCTGCCACTCTAACCTAACCTTAGGCGCAATGAATATTTTGTATTTAGGGTAGATTTTTTAAACCTATATCTGAATTTAATTTTGTTTTGTGCAAAAAACTGCAAAAATTACAACAAAACTAATTCCAAAAAATAAAAATTCATTTTACACCGACAAATAAAAAAAAACCGCACGTTTTGCGATATATGCAATCTGGCAAGTCTGTAATAGCCTATTACTAATAGGGATCGTGATTTGTTTGAAGAAGTCTCTCTTCGAACTATTATTATCATTTTAAACATCATACCCGTGTCTCTGTATAGCACAGCTGGGTAGACGGACTGGTTGCTTAAAAATTCTATACTTTATCCCATTACAGACATTATTGTATGTATAAATTAAATTTTATTAAAAAGTATACTATGCTAATGGTTCAAATTCCTAAACGCACAATGATGTCCTTCCCAGTTTGCTACATCAATAGCACGTTTTTGGTGGTTTTGCACTGTAAGTATATGGACGTACAACCTCTCCTTTCTGTATTAATGCGATTGGCATTACGGACACCACAACAAGCTGATGATGTATGCGAGTATGCCAGAAACAACCATCGTCCATATCAAATATTGCAAATCTACAGATTAATTTCAAATGCCAGCTACATAACGGTAATTCATCCATTCTAACTAGGTACAAGCTATTGCCTATCAAAAATAATATAATCCAATCGACCCAAATCCCACAATTTATAGCACACTCAATGTGAACCGAACAATTATTATCCACTTCGGACTTTACTGACCCGAAATAATTGAAATCACTTCATAATGCAATTGATTGCGATTTGATTGCAATTTTTGACCACATCCCATCTATCAAATTGTCAAATTATATTTGACAAATGGTTGTGATAGCAGTACCTCACCCCCCCCCCCCCCCACCAAATCGCACTATCCCTTTTAACCGAAAACTAAAAACAAACTTGTGGAAAATATAATTTTCCGCCCCTTACCAGTTTTCCGCTAATGGGTTAATTACTTCCTGTAAATAATTAATTTGCAAAACTGACGTGAATATTTCATGCGGAGCTGTATGAGTTAGGGTCCTTACTTTTTTCAATATAAATGCATGTAAGTATAGAAAACAAGCGAACAACAGACTATATGTCCTTGGAGGGGAAGAGCGATGATGAAACGAGAGGATGTTAGTAATGGGGTCGCGCACTTTAATCCATACCCCAGAGCAAATTTAGTAGAATTTTATTCCTCAGCATGGTTGACACAGGAATCAACTAACTGAAGGATGACAAACTGCAAGCAGTGCTTTCAGATCATATAGGAAAGGGAAATTCTCATTCATGGATCTATTATGTGACATTTGGGAGTAAAGCAGCCACAAAGTGTCACTTAGAGTAGCGATGTGTCAAGGTCCTTGCTTTAGTTCATTTTGAATTTTTAATATAATGTTATATAACCGAACATACTAAGAGGTTTTTTTTTGTTTTACAAGATGATTTTCTCGATGTGTGACAGGATGTATGTAAATTAGCATTTTTTTTTTCAATTACGAGGAGGGTCTTTTTTTTTTTTTGGTATTCTATCATTGACCCATTAATAATTGACTTGTGTTTTATTTACATGGAACAGAGTTGACAAGAAATGAATGAATGAAAGGGATTTCGATTTCAATTTCAATTGAATTTTTAATGTTAATTTTTAAAAGGATATGTAGACGAATTGTGTATTGGACAATAAACACTGTCTCGAATATGGAAGAAGGAACGCATTGAGGTCTTTCACATTTTTCTAAAGTTTATCCTTGCTACAAAAAAATATCGCTCCAAATTTTATTTTATTTTTTAAGAAATACTTAACAAAAGTACTGACGTCATGGAAGTTTTGAAATTTAAAAAAAAAAAAAAATAATAATAAATGTATAATAAATTTGAAGGAATTCTTCTGTCTGTTACCGGTTGTTGTGAAAACTATTGTAGCAAATTCGAACTTTTTTTGAAACGTTGCTTAAGACTCCGAGAAGGTTTTAGACTATGTCGTTCATTGGCACGCCTACTTTTTTGGGGCGTTTTTGAATAAAGTGAATTTATCACTTCTAATAACTTGCTATCGACTTCAAATTCGGTTTGTGTACTCTCTATAAGAAATGGAGAAGACCTATTTCTCCGATTCTTGGAAAATTTGTTTGCGGTCCAAGTTATTAGCGATGGGAAATGGGGGGATTCATTTTGTATGGGGATGATTTTTTGTTAGTTATTTAACGGGTCCGAATACAAAGGCCCGTATAAATGCGTCAATGCATAAAAAAAGAGCGAATACATTCTTACAAATTTTAAACTTTCAATCAGCTTCCAGCTAAGCTACAGACCAGACTCAAAATAGATTCATTTCACCAAACCAAAAAATATCGGGCAACGATTGATCTTCTTGATGATTCATTTCACCAAACCAAAAAATATCGGGCAACGATTGATCTTGATCGTGGTTCTGCCTTCGGATTGTGGGAGCACATAAAAAGCGCTGTGTGTCATTTTCTCCTATGCAGCGGAACGAAAGAGTAGTATGAGGTATTCACGTCACGGTCTAATCGAGGTTTTTCTGAGGTATTCTGGATGTTTGGCCGCATGTATTTAATTTGAGTACAAGTGCTGCTCTAGATTTTTGGAGAAAACTCTAGAATTAGTGGAAAAAAGTATTTTGTCAAGTTCAACGAAAACCTAGTACTCACCGACTGACACCATTTCAAAACTTAGGGTTTAGAGTCTATTATCATAGAAAAACCCCATCCTCAGTTTCGGCATCACATCACGATAGTGCCCCCATTTTTAAATAGCCTGCTCCGAATCTGTGGCATTTTTTTTCTATTCCATTTTGTATTCTGACCAAGCTATCTTACAACGCGTGCTACTTGTCGCTTTTTCGTTTCATATCAGTTCGGTATTACTTCCCAAGGAGCTATATATAGATGTTTCACTTCGTCCCCCCATTTTACTCAAGCTGCTACACCACACGTGCTATCTCCTCCCGTTTTTTTTTAGGGTTTTTTGTTTCATCGAAGTTTTGGATTTAATGATCAAACGAAGAAGTTTCGCTCTCCCATGTCTTATTCTGCACGAGCTGCCTCACCACCGATTTTCTTCCGTTTCATGTTGCTTTTTCGCTTCATCGTAGCACTCTTAAAGTGCCATGAAATTATACTTCGTTCAATTCTACTCGAGCTGCAACAGTACGCATGCTACCCCCTCCCGTTTCTTGTCGCTTTTTCGTTTCATCAGAGTTTTAGAATTACTGTGCAAAAGAAGAAGTTTCACTGCCTCACCACCGCGTTCTTCTCCTACGTTCCTTATTTCATTTTCCCTTTATCGGAGTTTGGAGTTATTTTCTAATGAGCCGTGATAAATTGTGGTGCCACAACACGCGTGCTAAACGTTGCCGTTTCTTGACGATTCATCGGATTTTTATGTAACTGCTCAAATTTAAGAAGTTTCACTCTTTCACTTCTTAATCCATCTGAGCTACCACACCACGCGGGCTACCCCCTCTCGTTATCTGTCGCTTTTTCGTTTCAGTAGAGTTCAGAATTCTTGTCCAATGATCTATCTCTTTTTCATTTCATTGGAATTGGGAATTATTACCCAACAAGCCTTAAGAAATTTAACTCTCCTCACTACGTTTTACACCCCTCCTTCTTCCTGTCGCCTTTTCGTTTCATCGGAGTTTAAAATTGCTACCAAACGAGCTAAAGAAAGTTTCGCTTCAAAAGTAAAGAAAAGAATGGTCTGATGTTATCGAACTTACGGTAATCGGTAGGAGGTATGAGTGTCTTCGCCTTAAAGGACCATTCATATGAGATCGAGTTGTGATTTGTGAACTGCAAATAAACGAATATATTCGTAAATTCTGGCATGTCCTCTATATGAACAGCAATTCGTGGATTTAAGCCATCAGTTGCAGTTTCTATAGTTGCTATTAGGTCGCGGTTAAGATCGAACGAGTTTTCCATTGGCGGATATTTATTTTTCGGACGTTAATAAAGTCTGACAGTAATCGAAAAATTTAAATTTTTTTATAATGTTCTAGTTTTGGTAATTTGTATTTATATATCTCGTATCTGGTAATACCCAGATTGACGCTTTAAAATTGTCTGGAAAGAGAAAACATTGACGCTTCGTAGTGCACGGCTGCTGTACCTCTAAAACTGTGGCAGTGGTGAAGTCGATGGCAGCATTTATCGAAAAATTGTAATTTTTTTTATCATGTACTAGTTTTGGTAATTTGTCAATGTCTCAGAGCTGGTAACACCCAGAGTGACGGTTTAAAATTTTCTAGAAAGAGGAAAAATAGATAGAGTATGGTGAACGGCTCCTGTAGCTCTAAAACTGTGGCAGTGGTGCCAAGTCGATGGAATTTTAATTTTTTTTATAATGTACTACTTTTGGTAATTTGACAATATCTCGGAGATGGTAATACCCAGATTGACGCTTTAAAATTTTCTGGAAAGAGAAAACATTGACGCTTCGTTTGAGTGGTGAACGGTCCAGGTCCATGGCAGCATTTATCGAAAAATTTCAATTTTTTTATAATGTACTAGTTTTAGTAATTTGTCAATATTTCAGAGCTGGTAAAACCGAGAGTGACGCTTCTGGAAAGAGGAAACATTGACACTCTAAAACTGTGGCAGTGGTGCCAAGTCGATGGCAGCATTTGTTTGTGTCAAGACTGTTTCAATTTGTTGTCTTAAATTCCCTATCATATGAATATTCCTTAACTGGTGGCTACATTTTTAATATCGGGTAGTCCCAATAGCACGTTCTTCTTCACCTGCTATACTCAAATTAGGCGAATAAAAATAAACCAAATTGTCTACTTGTGTCGTAGAAGAAGTGGCTACATTGGCCAGTAGGTATATTGAATTAAATACATAAATAGCATTTTAAACATGCAATAAAATAACATCGCCAAATGAAAGCCATTGTCCAACTTGACTGGAATCCACAAAAGGGGGAAACACAATAACCTATTAAAAACACACCAATTCTATACGCTCCACCAACCAACAAGCCCAACATTTACCCCACCAAACTACGAGTATTGAAGGCTGATAGCCCACCAACCATAACGAACTCAAAACAACTTCTTCAATTATTAAATTTGAAAATGCTGAATCCTTTGCTATGTACACATAGTCCCACATTAAATTGAAAATTTAAATAAGGTACACACTACACAGGATTCATTTTTAATTCACGAACTTTGCACGGAGTATAGGTAGGGATTGAATCGTTTACTCGCTTTTATTGGACAGAAAGGGCTTGCCGAGGGAGACTTTTTTTTTTAAATCACACACCTGAAGTACTAAAAATACAAATAAACCGAAAGTAATTCAATCTGCAGGATCTAGCAGCGTCCAAATCATGGTATTTCAATCAAAATTTAAATAATTTAAATCGCCGCCTAGGGTCGGATCCTTTTTATTGTTGCGATGCTTGCATTAAGGGACAAACTTAAATTGAGATTTCTATGATTTTATTACGATTGCCAGTCCCAGAAAAAAGTCATTGCTCCACCTATGACAGGGGGTCACAAAATCCCTTAAGCTCCAGGTAAGTACCCATCAACATAAAATCCAATCATAGTTATATACACACATTCGTTTCTGTCTCATTCAAAACGTAAATATTTGCCTGCCTCGTAGTTCGTATACCACAGGACGACTTAACCTCGACGAAATTACTCAATTTAAATGTTTTTCCAGTAAACTACTGACTAAACAACTTTATCCTCAAGGAAACCCCAAAGCATATTTCACAACAAGACTCTGACTCTCAAGAAAGTCTCAATTCGTCCATTTATGTGCGAATCCCCTCAACATCGCAAACACAGCATAATAGCGTGTCAAACATTCAATTTAAAGTCATAATCTGTTGGATGCTGTATGTGTGGCAGTACACAATACCCGAAATTCCATTCAGGACAAGGATAATTTAATTTGACCCTTTTTGGGTCGTATACAACGTACAACCCTGCCTCCAGTTTACCGGCACAGACAACGCATTTCAGTGTACTCCTGCGAGTATACTATTCATCAGGACTCGGTTGGATGGAAATTTAATAACTTTGTCTCTGACTTCTGCCATGAAATGTCCTTCCACACTTTTGTTTTGATGAAGAAGATGACGACAATGACGACGTACATAAACGATGGCAGTGATAGGGGATAATCTCTCATTTTGACAGGCCATACCAAAGGATTTCCAAATTAAACTGTCTGCGTGTGTGGATATGAATTTTGCATGAGTGCTTCAAGTCTCAAATGCAAAATTAGGCAAAGGTAATAATCCATTTTTGGTGTACTCACAGGACTGGACATGGAATCAACACCAAAAAAGCCACATTCAAATGTACCCAACTTGGTTGGTGTTGAATTCATGCTCTTGTGACAGGTGATGCATGCAATCAAGTGGCATTTGGCCACAGGAAAAAAAAAAAGTGAAAAATTATCTCTCCCCCGCCCATTAAAAATCAAAGAGTAGCAAATCGATTTTCTATCTTTTATGCAAAAATGGTACGAATTTGCATATACCCATCTCAATCTAATCGGTGAATTAAGATATCGTTTCGACATTTTTCTTCTCAAATCGTTATCCTGAGACACGTCATTATTCTTCGGAAATTATATATACGTATTTTCAAACCCCTCCCCAGAGTCAGTCACCTCTGAACAAAAGGTCGGCACTTTTTAATTAGATTTAAAAAAAAATTAAATGAAAACTGCTCTGAAAGAAAATTGTTATATTGGTCCTTTGGGTGGTTTGCATGGCGTTGCTTTGGGTGGTTTGCATGGCGTTGCTGATTTCGGGGGGTTTTCATGAGACCATCCATCCGTGTACGTAGAATGATATAATTAAAATTGAACCATTGACTGCTGCAGTTGAACGGAGTAGAAGTGGTTGTAAATATTTGCAGCACGCTGCCGGCCGGTTGGGAATGTTTTCGAAATTAAAAATTAAAAGGAAGTTTGAGGCTGAGTATAATATATGTGGCACATGATTGGCCATAAAAGTAGAGCGGTGCCCTATAACTGTCTGGACTTTTTTGCCATATTTTTGAGGTGGTTGCGTTCTTTGAGGTTGAGGTCTTCAGATAATTTTTTTGAGAAATGGCAACGGCTTGCGTGATGGACGTTTTGGAATATAATCAATTCAAAGATTGGATTGTGAGGATGTTCAGTGCCAATTTAAAACGGAGCACTTTTTTTTTGTTTTAGAAAAGACTGGCTCTGAGGAAGCAAAGTCGTTGAACTCTTTTATGGCTGACATAACTTGTACTGCACTGGGTGCACTAGACTAGCCGGTCTGTTAAACGCCTTTGCGAATGCAAGCCAAATAGGAAATTAAAAGCAAATTCAGCTGTCAGGCAGAACGAACCATTGATTCTGGACGGACGATGAAAACATTGACTTCAGTCAACCCGACCCAGATAGGGTGAGGATAATAAATAAAATAAATAGTTGGTGCAACATATTCGTATAGATATAGACACCCTAATCATATCTTCTCACAACCTTTCGTTTGTATCAGTTTTTATTTTTGGGACGAATGAAAAGGTCATACAATTTTATGCCGAGTCCGAAAGGTTGAATTGGGAAGCATTTTCAGGACAATTAAAGTCTCGCATGTTTGTCAGCCGTTTGCGACAGTGTATAAAAACGATTTATGTTTTTCCCGAGAATCGAACCTGGGACTCCTCGCACAGTATAGTCCAGCACACTAACCACTGAGCCACTGCACGCATAGAAAAGGTGAGGATAGCAATACCTAAACTCATATCCAAGATTTGGTCGAAAGGAATGAATGGAAATAAAAAGGCCGCGTGAATCTTTTAAGGACTTTCAATGGCTGCGGGAATGCCCCAGGTAGGAACCATCTAACCTACCACAGGTGCCAATTAGAACAGGTACCATAGGTAATGAGAGTAGATCAGGAAGCAGTGTTGTCGTAAAACTAAAATTTTTGTTTGGCACGAAATTTTGGAAACAAGTTCCCACCCCAATACGGCGATCTATGTCGAGCATCGCGTGCGTGCCATCCGTTTCCACTAAAGGAGACTCTACCTCTAACCCCAACCGTTACAGCCCTTTAATGTTGGGGTTTAGATTACATTATAAGTCGGGAGAGCCTTCACCGGCCCTGGCACTGCGGCCTCTTTAAAGGGGCCTTTTGTTCCTTCCCTCGTAGGGTCGTAGAGCCATCTATTTACTCCGGAGACAGTCAGGCAGGGGTAACTATTTCTTCGCCAAGGACGTTCTCTCTAAGGCGAAAGAGAGCCGAATGTGTGTGAAAAGAGGTTTCGTCTACTGTCTACATGTGGGGTCCGGAGAGACTCCAATTCGGTGAAGATGTTTTTTCATAAGGTCATGACCAGTAATTATACCTGTTAGAATTCTTAGGTTATTTTTTCATAGTTTGGTGAGAAAATAGGATTTCCTGAAGGATCATTTTGGGAAGAATTGTTTGGTACAGTTCTGCCCAGGTGTTTTAAGCCAGACTTCATTAGATTCGGTTAGAGATAAGTTCTTGATGTGTTTCCTGAAGCATCTCTTACTGACGCCGCAGAAGGGTTCAGTTCCAACAAGTGGCATTGTCGCGTCGACATTGGCTGTTGTGTCAGCTGTTTCATTTCCATCAAAGCCACTACACTACTGTGTAGTGTAGAATGACTAGGTTTTTCTTTGCAAGTTCGTAGATGGCCATGTACGTTTCCAGGACCAGCTTCGATTTTATGACAGATGAGTCCAGAGCTTTAAGAGCAGCTTGGCTGTCTGAGAAGGTGAATATAGTTTTACCACGTGTATTAGAACTTATGTTTATTCTAACGCAATGGTTAATGGCAAGGACTTCAGCCTGGAATATGGACAAGTATTTGCCTAGGCTGACTGAAACGTTCGCTTGAGGCAATTCGCCATAGATGCCAGATCAAGTCCCTGTATCCATCTTGGAACCAGTCTAGTTCAAGTCGCGAAGGAATGGGTTTGTATTTTTCCAAGTCATATCTTGGAGGGATGATGATAGAGACGTTTTTATGGAATCCATATTTCGGTAGCACGTCGTCTAAGAACATGCTGAATACTCCTTCAGATTCCATATGTCGATTAGGGACAGGTAACCAGCATGGTAGGAATAGGGGTCGATGTTTTTCGAGTGGAATAGACGATGAATACTCAGTATTGCTTCCATTTGAATATGTACCTGAATAGGTAATAGGCCTAGGATGACATTCAGTGCAGTGGTGGAGAATAGACAGCCCGTCATGGAGTTTCCAACTACTTATACGTTGGACCCGTTCTGAAGTGACTTCGTTAGTCTTTGTCCACCAGACCAAGGCCGCATAGGTAATCGCTGGTCTAACCACAAGCGAATACAGCCAATATATCAGCCGGGGTTTTAAACACCCATTGTTACCACAGACTCGACGGCAGATCCAAAGGGACCTGGTGGCTCTGTTTGGTAGTTTGCTGTCAAGGATGATTCCCTGGCTTCCCATGAAAATTCAATGGTTTCGCCATACATGGTGGGGAGAGTTAGAAGATCTAGTTTCATTCGTTTGGTAAAATGGACGATTGTCGTCTTTTTTGGATTTACAGAAAGTCCTTCTTTGTGACACCATCTTTGGACTATGGATAGTGCATTTTGCAGTATTTCTGATATAGTGCTTTCGAATTTACCACTGACAATGATTGCTACGTCGTCAGCATATCCTATAGCGTCGATCCCATGATTAGACAGGGATTGGAGTAGGTCGTCAATGACTAGGGACCATAAAAGAGGCGAGAGGACACCCTCTTGTGGATACCCTCTAGTTGTTAATGCCGAAAGTTACACATCATCAATGCGGGTCTGGATTACTCTTTCATTGAACATTGCCATAATCCACCTTCCTATTATTGGAGACAGATTCATATTGTTGAGAGCCCTGTTGGTGGACTCAAAGGACGTGTAGTTGAAGGCTCCTTCAATATCTAAAAAAGCAACAAGACAGATTTCTTTTCTATTGATGTTGGGGAATGAGTTTTGCACTATTCTTTCAAGAACGATGTTGAAGAAACCACATAACAGCGCATCGCCTCGTCTAAATCCTTTTTGGACATCGAAGGACATCGGTGAGATTTTACAGACTTTGATGAAGGAATGTCATAATAAAACCATCAATTTGGACTTTTTCCACCTTAGAACTGCTATAAATTCTGACAATAATATCTCAGCAGAAAAAAAGAAGAGTAGATGCCAAGGGTCCTTTGGCCTGAGAGGGCAATTTGGTAATAGAGCCTATCTGTTTGCATTCATAGGAGTAGGTTCAACGACGAACTATAACACATAGACACTCCAGTCGTCTAAAATGGCTACGCTATGTAGAACATAATATGTACACTCACAGAAAAAAATTGTAATATTTACAAATTTCTGCGTAAAATTTACAAATGGATACAACCAAGTTGGCGTTGAGGGACCTATCCATAAAATTTAAGATTTTTCAATTGAAAATAGTAAAAAAAAAACGAAATTTACTATTAAATTGTAATGACTATAGTTACAATTAAAAATGGTAAATTTTACGCAGAAAAATACATATTACAATTTTTTTCTGTGAGTGCCAGCACGATAAAAAAACATAAAAACACAAATTTTCAACAAAAAATAAAATAGTAAAACTAAAAAAATTGCAATTAAAATAGTAAATTAACCAAATTTGCTATTTAAATTGTAAATAGATGGTGTTACAATTCGGATAGTAAAGCCTTTACAATTTTTTTCTATGAGTGTAGAGCTGTTGAATTCATAAAATTTCCTTCTTACACAGTATTTCGAGGAAACAACTCGCTTAAAGTTGTCTTTGATTATTCGATTTGAACTTATTTTCATAGAGTTATCACATTTAAGATTTATGTGAACTGCCGATACCGAAGGAGCATAAATTGGTTCTAAAATATCCCCTCTTATGATATAAGGTTACAGTAAAGAATATGCTACAGCACCAAATTTAAAACGAGTCAGCCCTTTTCGACCCAGCCAAACACGTCGTCTGAGTTTAAATAAATATCCTCTTCTATGAAATATATGACTATGCCTACCCTTCCATTTGCTCGCACCAACAACACGTGTCGCAAAAGTTAAAAACAACTCGCTGGAGAAAGTTAAATTCTAACTCCTTTAATAGACATCTGTCAAAGTGTATAATATATCAACAAAACGATGCCTCAAGTTTCTTGACAGCGAGCAAACTCCCGAAATACAAGACCTACCCATTAAGATATGTACCTACCCATGAATCTCCAAGGACTATACAGCTATGCCTGGAAGAAATTGTCCCTTTTGCGGGCAAATAGGAGCATGAAAATCCATTGTGTTCAAAAGAATTTATTGCGACTAAATCAAACGGAAAGTGTACAGCAAACAAAATGGAAAACGGGAGCGAAAAATACACGAGTATGAGAAAAAAGCGTTTGTTCCACTCGTTGGCTTCAGAGTGCTAGCATATCCTTGTTAGAATACAATTTTTAAATATTAGCCTCGGGATATTCTTTAAGAAATCCACCGCACCAAAATACGAAACGAAAGAGTATTTGCCACCATTCACAAAATGGCTTCAGCAAAAATTTGCCATTTTGTATCTGTGTGTGCGAGAGTGTACAAAATGGCATTTCAATTGGACTATACGGTTAGCGAACATGACACACCGTCGCCCGAAGAGGCGATCGTTGGTTCGAAACTTTGGCAATGCGGTAAATTGCCTCTGCGATACATTTGTTTGCTTATTTGCTCTGATGTCCTTATTATGGTTTCTCCCGCCCGGACAAAAAAAAAATGAAGGCAAATAAATAGCAGAATGTACATCGCATAATACGTATCCTTATTTTTCTGTTCCTATTGTGCTATTTTATTTCATGCAAGATGAAGCACCTCTTCATTGTTTTTTTTGTTGTTCGTTTTATTTCTTTTTTTAAGGGAAGCAAATTAGCTACCCCAATGAGGAAGATTTCCATTTCACAGTTGTTTACTTGGGTATAAGCAAATTGAAGGAAACCCTCTAATTTTTGTTTACTCATCATTAGCTTGTTTGCGTTTAATAGACGCATTTGCAAATTTTTGCATTTGGGGAAGAGAATCTTGTTGTCGAAAATTATTTACACTCACTGTTGAAGTAATTATTTATTATAAAAAGCCTCAACACAATAATCAAAATGGCTGTCCATCAGAGCGTATTTCGTGTTTTATTTCCCACTGCTTCGCTGTAATTAGATATTCCGTTCGCAAGCATATCCTTGTGCAAACACACACTTGGCATTAAGACAAGGCTTTCAATTCTCGTTCGTTTTTCTTATCCTTGCAGAGGAAATAAAAATAAATCCAGTTGCGGTAAGAGTACATCAAGATGACAAACCACAAGCAGCCATCCTGACAAGGAAGATAATATCCTCCTACGCAATGGCAATTGCATCGAAATGGAAATGTACTCATTTTCAATTAGGATTTAGAATTTTGTGTTCTTTTTTTTATGTGCGATCCTTTTCTACAGTCATTTTTGATGGCTCAAGTTGTACAACATGTACTTGACTCCGCTTTGGCTTAGTTTTAATTATTGCAATTTTGTTTTGTCGTCGCTTTTAATTAATTTGAACCGAAAATCACTGTCTAATTTGTTTCTGTCATGAGCGAGGCAAAAAAAAAATACGGACCGAATATAATTTAATTATGATTCTGTTTGTGAGATAATTTCATTTTGATCCCTTGTCTGGATGGATCTTAAAGTGTAACGACAAAGATATAACTGCCCAGGGCAATGTTGGCTGAATGACAAGGGAATTTCTTTTTTTTTGTGAGCTTCATTCAGAGCAACTGGCAACTGCTGAATACAGATGAGAAATCGATAGGACAAGCGATGGAGGACTTACCTTTTTGCCGTTTGCTTATCAACTCGATTTGTCACCAGTGAAAGATTCGCATATCCTTTCATGCATATTTAATGAAGACTTGAAGGGGGTTCAACTGGAATTAAGTTAATAGTTGTCCATTCTGTTCTGTGTAGAGTATAGAGGGACCGATGGTGAATGCTCCTTAACACGCATTAGATAAGCAGTTGATTAGAGTCATCCCATCTTCCATCTAATGTGGTTAATAAGATTGGACTGTCTAGACTGTCAAATTCGTACACTAACTGGATGTAGTTATTTGCTTTGCTTTGTTGTCCTTGCTCATATAACCTGCTTCTTGTTTGATAGAGCAGAACATATGTAATTTACAAGCAAATGGAACCATAATGCCCCGAAGTTTGGGACAGGCATTTCTTAAACCAATTGTGGGTTTTAATATATTCTTTAGCAGAAACAAATACACTTAAATGTGGGCAAGTATTTATTTTCTATGAATTCTCCGGTTTAGTTATCTCAATATGCTGAAAGAGACTATAAAATTCAAGGAAGAAGCTGACATTTTTTGTGCAAGCGACGAAATATCTATACGTCATTTATGCTCTTTTATCTTATAAACGTGATGGCAAGTAACTGTAATCTTGTAGATACATATCTGAGTTAACATCAAAGTTCCAACCTAAATGATCAGAAATAGTAGCTTAGTTTAGGCTATAGCTCCTGAAAACACTTTTTGTCAAAGCTCTATAATGGAAAGTCCGGTTAATTTAAGAGCTCAATTAAAAAGTCTGACTCTGGAATTCACGCAGCTTAGGGTGTAGTTCGAAAAAAAATATGTGAGCAATGTCCTAAGTATGACGTTAAGATCGTTGATTTTAACGCCAAAATAGGAGAGGAGGACAATCGGGAATCGGGAAGCACAGACTACATGACACCACGTCCGGAAACGGACTTAAGCTAATCGAATTTGCTGCGGGACATACGGGACACGTTACGACCGACGTAAGGCACTCATTCAGTATTTTACATGTCCGAACTTTCCGAGCGGGCAACAGATCGGACTATCTTGCTGTAGCCAAAGTTTGAATGCGGGTATCTCAGACACCACAACAACGAGGAAATACCGTGAGGAGATTTAACTTTGAACTGCTACATGGCAGGACAACATATCCTATATCGCAAGATCAGCGTCCGCTAAGTTGAGCTACATATTTAGAGCAAAGAGGTACTTTAGCCCCAAGCATCTTTTCCTTTTCTACAAAGTACAGATTAGACCAGGCCTGGAATATTGTTCCCATATATGGAGCTCGGCCCGAAAACATTCACTTAACCTATTTGACAGCATACAGAGATGAGCAGTTCGACTTATTGGAGACTCTACACTCACATCGAATCTACAACCGTCGGTTCACAGAAGACAAGTCGCTGATCTTTGCTTGTTCTATAGGTACTTCCATGGTAGATGTTCCGAGGAACTCAAAGACATTATCCCTCGAAATGCAACTTTTTGGGCGCCCCACAAGACAGGCAGCTAATGCTCATGACAATACAGTATACTTGACAACCGCGAGGACAGCAACTTTCCAAAACTTCCTCTGTTAGAGGACAAGCAAACTTTGGAACTCGTTTCCTGGGGATATATTTCCAGAAGACTACAATTTGCAGCAATTTAAGTCCAGAACTAACATACATCTGCAAGCATCTTGAGGCGTTGTTAAAGCATTATAGGTTCGCCTTTCCCGGGAGAAGTTTAAAAAAAAAACCCTTCAAACCGCCAGTCGATCGCGTCTCCTTCAACTTCTGGAAAAGTCCTGTGAAGCCAGCATCAAGTGTAGACCAGTCCAATCGATGCCAAGAAGCCATCAGAAAAGTCGCTCGGTTTCACAAAACCACCTCCACGAAACCCCTGGTTTGATGAAGAGTGCTGGCGAGCGCATGCAGAAAAACAACTGGCCTACAAAGCGAGGCTGCAGAGAAGCTCGTGAGCTCTAAGAGAAAAATCCACCGTGCGTCGATCAAAATTTCACACTTCTTAGGCAGATTATCGAAAAATCCCAGGACTTCCAAATCGACAGGTACTCACCATCTTTTCATCGATTTCAAAACCGCTTATGACAGCATCTCCAGAAATGCTCTACATAGAGCCATACCTATCTACTTTTGGCATCCCTGCAAAATTCGGTGGTCTGTGTGAGATAATGATAGACAAAGCTGGCTACTGAAGCTAGACCCGTAACAACCACAACCTTTGATGCAACAAGAGGAGTTAGACAAGATAATGCGCTGTCATGCTTCTTCGACATCATACTTGAGGAATTTGTGCGAAACTGACCAACACACAAGTTGCGATCTTAGAAAAGGCCTGTTCAGTTATTGGCATACGCCGATGATATTGACATCATTGGCTCGCATGGAAATGGAGCATGGAGCAACTAAGGAGATTCTGTATACGACCTTGACCATCTCAGTCCTGCTTTATGGCGCTGAAATGTGTGGTCTAAGGCGGATGAAGATATCATCGGTCGCTTTGACAGAAAGCGTACATTGCCTTGACGGGCTTTGGAGGAGGAGATTTAACGATGGAATATATGAGCTGCTCAGCGACATCCAAAAATTGTGCCAGGTGATGGTTAGGTTATGTAGAGCGGAAAAACACATACTCGGGCTTGTAAAGTTTTCAAGTCAAGGATGCAGTAGACGAAACTCTTGTCGTAAGTGGCGCGCACAGAGCTAAGGAAATTTACTCTGAAGACTAATTTTATTTCGGAAATTTCGGAGAGGATTTTAAAGAAGGGTCTGCCTAGTCCTATGTCTAGTTTTTGCTATTGCGGGTTGTAGTATTTAGGTTAGTAGGCTGATGACGAGGAGGGCCGGTTCCACACTAGGTTAAATATCGGACCCATTATGATGTCCATCGAGGGAAAGAGGTTGACCCTCACCCACTTTAACCTTATCCATAACCTACATACAAATGATCCTGAGGGTTTAATCAAGTTCACTATCGTGTCTGTTGGTATGCTGGAAAGGTCGTCCTGGAAGAAGTAGGTACAACCCAAACGAAATTGTTTCTGATAAGTTAGGTAACTATAACTGGTCAGCAACATTTGAAAGGTCTTAATTCTTTCTGGCGTATTTTCTTTTGCGGTACCGCAGACTATTGTGCGCCGTTATATTTTATAATTCCTAGGATCGTCGAAAGGGATCTTCTGTCCTTCCGTATAAGTTTCTCGGCCATTTCTTTTCTGTGTATATATTTCCAGGGCGGTCCATCTTGCGTTCGTTTCAAGCTGAGAGAGCTAGGCGGGTTTTTCACAGAGCTTGCTCGCTTGTTCTTAAACATTTACCTCGCCTCGAGCCGTGTCTTGCTAATTCGTTGGCTTTCTCATTGCCAAAAATGGCTTCATATCTAGGGACCCAGCAGATTTACACTTTGTGCAAAAAACTTGAATTCAACGCGTCTGTATTTTACAAGCACAGTGTTGGCGCCGTGGCACCCTACTTTTTGAACTTTTATAATGGTCTTCCGTAGGTGACCTTGTCCGTTACTGGCCACCGCAGGAGTAAAAGGCTATTGTCACCTTTCAGAGATTCTGAGGGCTGTACCTTCAATAGAAGGTATGACAAGTTGTGGTATTTTCCGCAGTACAAATTACTAGTTCGGTTTTTTGAGAGTTAGGCCGTAGTTTCTGGTGTAGGTGTCAATGGGGGTTGAGAGCTTCATTGTGCCGAACAAGGGTTAAGTCACTAACAACTAGAGATGCATCATTGTTAGATACAAAATATGGCATAGACAAACTGCCTAAATGACGTCTATTGACAATGTTCTGTTAAAAGAGGCACTGACTATGTTAATAACCTTCACAGCGGTAAATTTTTAGAAACACCTTCATGTTAAAAAAGCTTAACAATTAACGGTTGAGTTGGCTGGGACCAGTGGAGCGAATTGACGACAACGTCCAGGGGTCTCAATTACTCCTCCCTTTTGGCTTGATGTACTGAGTACGTTCTTCGCTTCCACAGTCCCGGCCGTGTAATTGTTCACCTCTACATTTAACTATAGATCCACCATAGTAAGTAATAATTTCCAACCGGCCTCCAGTACATACTCGTAAATGGAACCTGCTCTCACTTTCAAAGTGTCCCAAAGAGTGGTCCTCGCAAAAAAAAGAAATGGAAACACAATTTCTCATAAAATCAAATGCACCATAGCCGTCATTTAATCGAAGTGCCAGACCGAAAAGAAGGGCACAGGCAGAGCCTTCATTTCCCGTGACCGCTTGGACTATACAGACAAATGTGCAAAAGTGCTTTGGTCTTTTGCTTGCACAAATTGAAGAGCGTGCTACCGCACTTGAGCCGCACACCAGTTAAGTATAGTGTTCTGGGGTTGGGCACTTCACAGCATATCCGAACCGTAACCAATATATATCTGCCGCACCTTGCCAGGCTTCCTTTTCATATCCGAATTTTCTGAATGCTGCGAGAGTCATCCTTTCCAAACCAACGAAACCACCCACTGTGAGTGAAGTTGTCCAGACCACTGAAGCCAGTCCACTTTTCACAGTTTTTCACCCATCACTTTGTGGGTTTCGAAATTTGAATCGCAGCTCGGACGTACATTTTCCAATTTTTTACTCTTGTCTTTTGGTGGGAGAGGAGGGACATTTAAAAAAAAAATGCCAACCCACCCAACGCCTGGATAATTTTAGATGGTGGTCGGGATTCCAGTGACTTCTATCCGTTGGCAGCCGCCAACGTGAATGCAATTTAAACAAATTGAAATTGTACATGCCACTTTAGCCGAGTGGTATCAGTGTGTGTGTGTGTTTGTGGGTGAGAGTGTGTGTTAGCATAAAGTGGAACTTGAGTTAATTGCATTTCGGATAAAGTTATTTGAAGCTGAGTGATATTCATGTCCATTTGGTGATTTAGATAGAACACGTGAAAATGTTGCACATACGCCAGAGTAGGTGCCAAAGTTGGGTAGAGTGAATTTGTAAACGGTTGTGAATAGCTTTCTACCCCCACTTGTGGTATCGCCCAGTAAATAAAGTAGTCGAAGTATTTGAATCTTGAAGTCCTTCCTTCATCATCGGAACTTACTTCCATCTACATGTTGAGTGAAGCAATCTATTTTGTTGATAGAAGGTAGTTTCTTCTTCCATTTGAAATCCCCAAAAAATATTTCACTGCAGAATACTTTTTAGGACTTTGGCTCCATTTACATTTTGAATTGTGATTTGTACCGCCAAACAAAAGCAAACATTTTAAATAACAATTTTCTTCGCAATACCGTACTGTGTGTATTCCATTCGAGGGAATTTTCGACCGAATTGTGTGCATCCTGTGAGAAACCGACCATGAATGCATATGGCCTCACTGTGAAACATTATCTTGGAGATAGCAGGAAAATAACTACAAAATTTTTGCCTTACAAATACAAATATTAGTCTGAAGCTCTTGTAGTGTTGCACACACAAGCAATAACTTTGCATTGGAATCCCTTTCAATTGTTGGGGTTCCGTTGTGGGTTTTCTGTGCGGTGAGTGTAGATAATATCCGCAAGAGGGAACACAGTATACAAGTATAAATAAACACGTTTCCCATCCTGTTATAGGGATTTGTTTCCAAAGCTGTGTTTGTATTGCTCTACCAATGTTCTTTTAAATCGATGGTGTTCCACTATTGTTGAGTTTTGCGGTAACGTAAAGGACATATTTGTAGTGATCCTTAGCGGCACTTAGAGCCGGTGCACACTTGCGTTTTTTTCCCGCGCGGGCCCGCAGCGGAAATTTTAAAGAACAAAATAGAAGCGAAAAAGAAAAGAAATATAAATAAAAGAAATACTTCACGGGAAAATTATGAAGAAAGACGCAATGAAGGTTATATAAGAAATTACAAACACTTAAGACATAAGAATGAAACATATTACAGAAAACATAATTTAAAAAATGTACACGCCACAAATACTAAAAGACCAAATCAATTTGCAGGTAATCTATTTTACTGGTATTAACTATAGTCATTGTGGACCCTGTATCTATTAGACATATATGTTTTTCATTTCCTATAGAAAATGCTATTTGTGTCTTCCTACCAGTGAGGCTGCATTCAGAAAAACCGGAGCTTCTATTGAATGGGCTTCTTCTGGAATGTTATTCTGTTCCTCGTTATTATTTTGATATTGAACTGAATTTAAATGAGCTATGTTATCGATATCCAGAGTTATTGTAATTATTTTGTTGTCTTTCTGGATTGAATTGTCCAGAGTTATTGCCATTAGCATTTCGTCGCTGTCCAGGGTTATTGTAATAATTATTATTTTGTCTGTGTTGGTTGGTGTTTGGAAACCATGTTTATTGTTAATTTTGTTCATTTATTTTCATCATGTTCTTATAATTATGTAATTTTTTGTTAATATCTAATTTATCTGCTAAAATTTTAATTTACCAAATGTAGTATTGCATACCCTATGGTTCGATGGTTCGATTAAGATTTCTATGTTTTCTCTTTTTTTGTAATTTCCTAATTCGGTTGTTTTTGGTTGCTCGCAATCTAGCATATGCATGTGCAAGTGCCGTTGCCAAATATGGACTTGGTGAGAGCATTACAGCTCGATTTTCTGTCCCATTTCCAATTGGTAACTTGTGCTTGCATTTGCATATGCGATGTAATTTGCTTCACTTATGTTCTAGCAACCATCCGGGTAACACCTCGTTTTTTGCACCAGCGAACCACTGGTATTTATTTTTGATTAACCTCGATTTGTGGCAATTAAAATAAAGTTGTTGTAACGTTTTAACGTTTTGCCTTTTTTGTTCCTTTTTTAATTGCTCAACAAAATTGGTCCTTCTTGCGCGGATTTTTCGTTTGTTGGTGGTTGCTAGCAACATCCCTAAGGTAACATCCAGGTAATACCTATAATTAGGATTAATATTTTTTGCCGCCTATTGCTGTAAATTGATTGACCTTTGGGATTGCTGATACGTTTGTTGCTTGTGATTGATTTGCTGGTAGATTGATTTCGCTGACTATACGGTAGACTCTAATATCTCATAATACGCGGTCGGTATTGAGTAGGAAAAATGGAATTGCTGAAACAAACTCGTGGGCATATAAAAGGTGCTATCACACGTGTTCACAATTTTGCACTTAGCATTCCCGCCGATACAGACAATACGGTTTTGGAAGTCCGGTTAGAACGTTTGGAAAATGCATGGCAAGACTTTTGCAAAAACCAAACGGAACTTATTGCATTTCATGAGGAAGAAGGATACGGTGACCCAGAATCTGATTTCGAGATAGTCGAAATGAAATATATTACCACAAAAAGTGAGCTTCTGAAACAGATTCGAAAGGTGCTTCCCGTTCGTAATGAAGCTTCCGTTAATTCAATGAACTTATTAGTCAATTCGCAAACTGCTTTAATTGAACAGTTAGAGAAAACGGCTTCTGCCAGTTCCGCTACAAAACCAATATCCAATGCCGATATCGAGTTACCGCAAATGAAATTGGAGCCCTTTGCGGGCGATTATCGTGAGTGGCCTGGTTTTCGGGATATGTTTTTAAAAACCATTGACTGTCGCAAAAATTTGTCGGGTTCGCAAAAGTTTCGGTATTTAAAATCTTTCCTACGCGATGAGGCAGCGAAACTGCTAAATCATTTGACGATTTCGGACAATAATTATGAACAAGCGTGGGAAAAATTAGAAAAACGGTACGATAAACCTCTGTATATAATTAATGCCTATATTGAAAGTTTTTTAAAACTGCCAAATGTCGTTTCGGCCGACGGTTTTCATTTGAGGAAGTTAGTTGACAATGCAGATGAAGTTATTCGCGGTTTAGCTGCACTAGAATCTGATGGCAGGGATCCCTGGCTAATTTATTTGTTAATCGGTAAAACAGATATCGAAACGCGTAAGGCATGGGCTTTAGAAAGCAAAAACTCGGAGGTGTCTACAATTCAAGACCTAATAGACTTTTTAGATGTTCGGTGTAACGCTTTAGAAGCATGTGATTCGAAAAATCGTAATAATAAAAACTCTCGTGTGAACTCGAATATTAAAAGCTTATCCGTCGTGAAACCATCGTGCTCAAAATGCAAAGGTGAACACTTTCTTCCCCAGTGTGCTGAATTCCTATCCATGCCCATTAATTCTCGACGTAGTTTTGTTAGGGATCAGAGGTTGTGCTATAATTGTCTCGGTACTAAACATTCATCGGCTCGGTGTCGAGTCAAAGCTCGTTGCTCATATTGTAACACTCGACACCACAGTTTAGTACATCTCGATAACTCTAGTCGCTCTACAAACCCCCCAAATGCTGAAGCTGCGTCTGATGTTTCTGGACCCACTTCTTCGTCGCCGATCCTGCAAGAAATTATAAGCAATCATATTCGGAATGAAGTTCGCCCATCAGGCATTTTGCCTACTGCTGTTGTGAAAGTGTTGGATGCTTTGGGAAATGCTCAGCTCGTTCGTGTTCTCCTTGACACCGGGTCACAGGTTTCATTTGTGACAGAATCATTGGTGAAACGGTTAGGCCTTCGTCGTTCCCATGCCCGTTTGCCAATCTCAGGAATCTCATCCGTTGAAGCAGGTGTAACACATGGTGTCGTAAGTTTGTCGTTGAGTTCTCGGTTCGATTCGTGTAAAATTCTTGAAGTTGAGGCTTATGTTTTAAGCAAAATAACTTCACAGACTCCATCGTTTCCATTCAATGTTGGCCATATTTCTTTCCTTCAAAACATCCAATTGGCTGACACCAATTTCGATACCCCCGGACCAATTGACATATTGTTGGGATCTTATAAGGCTTGGAGCATCCTTAAAAATGGCCATCGTTCAGATGAAAAGGGAAATATAATAGCCCATGAAACCATATTTGGATGGATTGTTACTGGTTGCTTGCCAGACCTATCAGTCGTTTCGCTGCACGTAGGGGTTGATCTAGATGTGATCTTGAAATCGTTTTGGGAGATTGAAGAAGTTTCCCACAAATCTTCCAATTTGTGCGATGAGGACATAGTCGATGCTCACTTTTCTAAAACGCTAACTCGTGCACAAGATAATAGGTATATGGTGGAATTGCCATTTCGCCAAGATAAGGTGGAATTCGGTAATACTATTTCTGGTGCGCTATCTAGATTATTCGCTATGGAACGCCGGTTTTCTCGCAACCAAAGTCTACAATCGGAATACAGGAATTTCATGAAGACTTATCGTGACTTAGGACACATGAGCGCGTTCCTGAAGACGAAATAGAACCTACTTCGGGTGGGGTTTTCTATTTACCACACCATGCTGTCATTACTAATAAGATTCGCGTTGTATTCGACGGCTCGCATAGGGATTCAAAGGGGAATAGTCTGAATGAAATGCTACACATAGGAACGCCCCTTCAACGTAACCTTATCAATGTATGCCTACGATTTCGTTTGCACAAATATGTATTTTGCGCCGACATCGTAAAAATGTTTCGGCAGATATGGGTTCATCCAAGGCACAGGGATTATCAGCGCATCGTTTGGAGGGAATCTCCTGATGAACCAATTGCACATTATCGCTTGTGCACAGTTACGTACGGTACATCTCCTGCTCCGTTTTTGTCCATGAGAGTGCTCCAGCAACTAGCATTAGACTATAAACACAAGTTCCCCTTTGCTTCGCACGCGATTCTCCATGATATGTATGTAGATGACATAATGACTGGATCAGATACAGTGTCGGAGACTTTGGAGATTAAGAAACAGTTAGTAGATATGTTGTCCTGTGGTGGGCTGGAGTTGAGCAAGTGGAGCTCGAACTGCTGGTCGATTTTGTGTGAGATGGACTGCGTGGAGACTGTCTCTTTGGATTTGGATAATACAACCCAGTGGACCAAGGTTCTCGGTCTTGTTTGGAATCCCCAGCGCGACATTTTTACCTATAAAATAACGTTATCTAATGAAATACTACCTACCAAACGGAAACTACTGTCAGAAGTTGCAAAGATATTTGATCCCTTAGGTTTTTTGGCTCCTTCCACTATTCTATTTAAAATACTGTTTCAGGAGCTGTGGGTTGCTAAGATAGGTTGGGATGATCCCTTACCAGTTGAGGTAGCCAACAAGTGGAAGACCTATCGGGGAGAACTATCCTGTTTTGAGAACTTTAGGATTTCCAGTAGGTTTACCTTAAATCCTAATTGCTTTGAGCTAATAGGGTTCTCCGATGCATCAGAAAAGGCATATTCTGCGGTAGTGTATGCTCGAAGTTTTTTGGATGGCGAAGTTGAGGTTCGATTGGTAGCGGCTAAAACCCGTGTGGCTCCTCTCAAGCAAATATCTATTCCTCGCCTGGAACTATGTGGAGCTGTGCTCTTGTGTCGTTTAATGGAGCTTATTCGATCATCGCTAGATACTAAACCTATTCGAATGTTGGCGTTTACGGATTCGCAAATTGTTCTATCTTGGTTCTCTTCTTCCCCTCGACGCTGGAACACCTTCGTAGCGAATCGTACATCGGAGGTACTAGCTACTTTGCCGCGGTCTGCTTGGAACTACGTCTGTTCGGCAGAAAACCCAGCTGATTGTGCTTCTAGAGGAATTGCGCCTGATAAACTTCTTGAATTGGAACTTTGGTGGAAAGGCCCAAATTGGTTATATCAAGATTTAAGCCATCGTCTCATGACACCACAACCATTGCTGCGAGATCTACCGGAGGAACGGAAACAATCTATTGTTGTTAACGTTTCGTCTTCGATTCAACATTTTCTCGAACCTTTGTCCAATAATATATCATCGTGGAGAAGATTGCTGCGGATTGTCTGTTTCGTTTTCCGTTTTATTCACAATTGCAGAAGGGCATCCAGAGATCGTTCTCGAGGTCATATTTCTTTCTCAGAATTTAGTCGTGCTGAGGAATTTTGTTTGCTGTGGTCCCAATTAGAATTTAATGCCGAAATACATGCTCTAAAGAGATCTCATTTTGTTTCTAAGGGTTCCAAATTGAGTTCATTGTCTCCTTTTATTGATGAAAAAGGTCTGCTGCGAGTAGGTGGAAGAATTGCCAATGCTAAAGATGTACCTTTCGCTGTTAAACATCCTATAATTTTGCCAAAACACCATCGATTTACTCAACTTATTTTACGGGATGCGCACAAATTATATCTTCATATTGGAGTTTCCGGACTTTTCGCTGTAATTCGACAGAAATTCTGGATTCTCGGGAGCAGAAATTTGATCCGAAAAATTGTTCATGAGTGCATAATATGCTTTCGTTTACGTCAGTCTACGTCATCTCAGATTATGGGAAACTTGCCCACATCTCGTGTGGACCCATCCTTTGCTTTCGCACATACAGGATGCGACTACGCGGGGCCAATAATACTACGTTTGTCAAAGGGAAGGAAGCCAAAGTTGGTAAAAGGGTACATCGCTCTATTTGTGTGTATGACCACAAAGGCGATCCACCTCGAGATGGTAACGGACTTAACAACAGATGCATTTTTAGCTGCTCTTAAAAGGTTTATTGCGAGACGTGGGAAGTGCAGCGTAATGTACTCAGATCATGGAACCAATTTCCAGGGAGCAGCGCGGGTTTTGTGTGAAATGTTGCGGCTCATTCGATCAACAGATCATCAGGAAAAGGTGGCGGAGACATTGGCTACAGAAGGAATCAAATGGGAATTTATTCCTCCTCGTAGCCCCCATTTTGGTGGACTCTGGGAGGCCGGAGTCAAGTTAGTAAAGCAGCATCTTCGTCGGGTCATCGGAACCAACATTCTCACATTTGAGGAGATGTCCACGTTGTTAGCCCAAATTGAAGCCCTTTTGAATTCTAGGCCCCTTTGTACTATTTCAGATTCTGACCTAAACCCACTAACGCCTTCTCATTTTCTCATAGGTAGGCCGTACACAGCTGTTTCGGAACCTAGCTATTTGGACATTCCCGCTAACCGTTTGGGTCGATGGCAAGCTATACAGAACATGATGCAGGGATTCTGGCGACGGTGGCAAACCGACTATTTGACGTCTCTGCAACAACGTCCAAAATGGAGAGAAACCAAGCGAGATTTTCAAATTGGGGATTTAGTCGTCATTAAGGAGCCTAACCAACAACCCTCACATTGGGCTTTAGGAAGAGTTGAAGAGGTCCATCCAGGCGACGATGGTCATGTTAGAGTCGTTACCTTGCGCACTAACAGTGGAAATTTCAAGCGCCCTATAGCCAAACTAGCTCTATTGCCGATTGCCTGAATTCCTTCAGGGGGGCCGGAATGTTTGGAAACCATGTTTATTGTTAATTTTGTTCATTTATTTTCATCATGTTCTTATAATTATGTAATTTTTTGTTAATATCTAATTTATCTGCTAAAATTTTAATTTACCAAATGTAGTATTGCATACCCTATGGTTCGATGGTTCGATTAAGATTTCTATGTTTTCTCTTTTTTTGTAATTTCCTAATTCGGTTGTTTTTGGTTGCTCGCAATCTAGCATATGCATGTGCAAGTGCCGTTGCCAAATATGGACTTGGTGAGAGCATTACAGCTCGATTTTCTGTCCCATTTCCAATTGGTAACTTGTGCTTGCATTTGCATATGCGATGTAATTTGCTTCACTTATGTTCTAGCAACCATCCGGGTAACACCTCGTTTTTTGCACCAGCGAACCACTGGTATTTATTTTTGATTAACCTCGATTTGTGGCAATTAAAATAAAGTTGTTGTAACGTTTTAACGTTTTGCCTTTTTTGTTCCTTTTTTAATTGCTCAACAGTTGGTTTGTTCAGAAATATTAAAGTTCGAATTTTTTCGTGTTTGGTTTGTCTGTCGTGGATTATTGCAGTTAGTGTATTGTCTTTCTTCATGAACCTGTTCCGAATTATTGAAATTAGCATTCTGTCGTAATTGGTTATTAGGTATATTATTTTTTTCTTTATCTCTGTAATTTTTATATGCCCGATTACTACTTCTGTCAGTGCTTATGTTCCCTTCATCAAACCCTACATATGAATACAATATCATTTTTATTTTATGTAGATCATATTCATCCCTAATTTCTCTAGCTAAGTTCCCTGTTGCTAATTCTTTAATCTTATTCACTACTAAATTATACAACAGAGACTTAAGACTATCCTTTTTATTTTCATACATTATTATCGTATGAATATCTGTCAATAAGAACTCTATTTTATTATTTAGATCTAAAATTGAGCTTACCCTCAAATTATTTATTTTCCTAGTTATTTCTCCTTGGTCGATGATCGGTCGAAAGGTCAGTCCTAGCAGATTCTTCGCTTCATCCCACGTTGTTGTTCCGTTGGTTAGTAGTACCTCCTTTGCTCTTCCAATCACCTTACATTGTGCTACGGCGGTCCATGTAGCGGCTCTTCTGTCCTCCGGTGTTAAGTTTATGTGGTTGTCCGCCACATTTAAAAACTGCGTCAGTTCTTCCCTGTTTCCAGAAAATTCCTTTATATGGGCAATCTCTCTCATTAGAACTAGGGCTCGGCTATCAGCTTGTTGTGTATTTGCCTCTAGTCTAGCGAGAATTTGCGCCATCGTAGCCAATATGGTATTTGGATCGGCTGCCATTTCTTCCTCTGCTGGTAAATTCCTTCTGGAGTCGTGGAGTACTTGTCGCGAAATGTTGGTGTTTTCGTACAGCACTTCTAACAGACACTTCTTCTTATTTTATATATTATGTTGCGACTGATTTTTAGTCTGCAACTATCACTTGAACACTATTTTTATTTTGTCTCTTTGCTACAACTGATTTATAGTTCGTAACAATCACTGAATTCTCATTTAGTTTACGTTTACACTAACGACTGATTTTTAGTTCATCAATGTACACTTTGGTTCGTTTTCTTCTTTTTCTTTTCTTTCTATCAGAAACAAAAAAAAAATTCCGTTCGACTGCCCCAATTAAATAAAAAACGTCAAGTAAATATTTCCGTCGGTGGTCTGTTTACGACTGACTTTATTTTTGATTCATTCAATTCTTTGACAATTTAGTTTTAGTATAAAAGTGCATTTCCTGCAATCAGTGTTGTGCCATGTAGACTAAAAATGTAGACTACACGATTGTCTACGTGTAGACAACTCAACGTAAACAATTCCCAATTGTCGACATGTCCATGTTAACAACGTAGACAATGTAGATAATTATTAGAACAACGTTTTTCTTAATTTTTCCTGTAAAGTGATTCCTAATAAATCATTAAAAAAGAAGCAAGTTTTGTATATAAACTTTTAATTCAATATCGTATATATTTATTTAAAAACAAAACAAAGTAAGTTAATGATGTTTAACACAAAAAAAAAAAGAAAATACTCACAAGAGTATTGATAACCATTGCATTCTGATTGTCACCTTCACCAATATTTGTAACAGAAACAGACATCTAAAAGAATAGTTTGTGTTGGTCATTAATTTTTTGGTAAATCAATGGAAATTAAAATACACTATTATTTACCTGTGTCTGCGAAGACGGGTATCATTTTTCCTGCAAACTGTGCAATGTGCTGAGTATTTGTTGTTTGTTTTCACCAAAACAAAACCTAGAAGATCCTCAAAAGCCTTGTTTTTTGGTCGACCAGACATATTTAAAGTTTTATATTTATGATACACAGGATTTGAATTTTTAAGAAAAGAAATTTTTAATTAATTCTTAAAAGTGTACTTTCTCGATTGAAGTTTACAGATGAATGACAGATTGACAGATCTGAAAGGTATTGATGACATTGTCGACATATTGTTGACATTTACGACATTGTCGACGTTGTTGACATTGTCGACGCGATTGTCTACGTTGAAAAGTCGACAATTAAAGTCGACATGTAGAGGAACAACACTGCCTGCAATATAGAAATGCTGTTGCTGTAAACGGAAATGCTACACATATTGGCATCCGTTTATAAACTGCTGATTTGAATGGGGCAACGACTTAAGGTTGTTGCCCGCCATGTATGTAAAAGGTATAAACAATGCTTTGTTAATCAAATTTATAGCAACGACTTAAGGTTGTTGCTATAGATACATATTTATTCATGGAGGTCACCATACAAATATGTAACTCGCGGGAAAAAAACGCATGTGTGCACCGGGCCTTAGGCATAATGTTTCAAAATCAGGGAATAGATAATTTACTTGGGGAATTGTTTTCATCGACAACTACGTTAGGTTACGTTAGGTTAGATTTGCACTGTGTGCAATTTTCAGCCAGAAATCAATAAGTTCCATTTTGAATACCCTTATATAGGACATTGTAGGACATGAATCTAACAAAACCACTTGAATCTGTGGGATGAATCTCCTTAAATCTGGTCAGGGTATCACGCAATCCTTGCATGAGAAGCGCCGTTCTTATAGGACTAGCCAGCGACATAAGAGATATTCTAATGATTCTACTACACTCTGAAGAACTCATTTGTCTAACCTTTTGGCCATGACGAGAACTCGGATTTGGTTTCTGTCAAAGATGTAACAATCTTTGACAATTTAGTATCAACTGCGGGCTACAAGTTGTGGGTTGTTCCATCGGTCCTTAGACAAATTAAATGTGACATTATCAATGAAGATCTTAGCTCTGTTGAAATCTGGTAACACTTGTCTGTTAGCTAATAGAATGTCCAATTAAGAGCCGTATCTGACGAGTTTATCTGATGCCTCGTACTAAACGCAACAGGACTGTGCGATGGCTTATTACTCTCAATTCCAAATGACACTGATTTACAGATTTGGAATATACCAGATTGGATTTAATAGCTTTAAGGTGCTGGTTGGTCCCTTGTTTATACGGTTTTCGTTGCTTTCTGCCATGTAGATTTGAGTCTGAACAACACTACAGTAATCTGCGAGTCGGTATGACTGCCTGATACAAAGTCATCCTGAGAACACTCCTGCTCGCGTTCCATTCTCGGCCATTGAGCTTGAAATATCTGTGAAGATTGCACTACTGAGACAGATCCAGTTCAGTCTGTGAGATGTGCAGACCTTTATTTTCTTGTCAAAGTCATGCCTTGGTTTCTTATAGTCCGCGAGTGGATCAAGCTCGCTCTGAATAAAGATGTCAAGTATGCGCGACCGGCCGAACTATTGCGCCCTCCAAATGTTAATCTGTCTTAGTCTTAACGTACCTTTGGATTTCGGATGTTGTTTCATTATCATTTTTTCATAGACCCACCTAACCATTAGCCGCGGGTGGGGGGTATCAGATATTGAAGTGAAGCTTCCATACCTCTGACAATCAAATGCTATTTCCTTGGCCGTTTTAGACATTGAATCGTTGAAGACATTCCCCAAACGGGTACGGGAAAATGGCATCAGACTTTATTAAAACATGACATCCAGAGACTATCTGGAGGACGGATTTTGGAATCCGAGATTGGGGGACATTGTATTTATCTTGGTCAAACCACCGAAACATGTACCCAGCTGCTCAATATTGGGTATCTTACATACTTTGTTAAAGTAGAAATGGTGAACCTGGGCAGGGCATACAATCTGTAGTGGGAGATGTCCTGAATACAAGAAGGTGAAAACTACTTTAAAAAAGCAATATTAATTATATTAAAAAGCTAACTACCTACAGTGATCCCCGGATAAGTGACCCTCCCTTATTTGCGTTCCTCGTTTAATTCAGACGAAAATTGAGCAAATAAAGCATTCCATAACAAATATGCCTAACTTTTCCCGTTTAAATGCGTACCGCTTAAATGCGTTACACGGTTAATTGCGCTACTAAAAGTAAAGCTTCTCGCAAAACTTCATACAAAGTCTCCCGGAACACACAAAAAAATGTAAATTATTGTAAAGTAGCCGAAGATCTACTAAAACAAACTGTTCCTGAATGGAAGATTGACATAGCTATTTTCTGTGAAGAACACGACGAAAACATCTGCAAATTGTAATTTTTCTGCGCTAATACATTATTCCCCAATTGGGCATAGTATGGGTCAATGTTTGTATAAGCTAGATCTTGAGTCCTGTATGGAACTATTGCGTTAACTAAAAAAAATATATTAATAGTTGGCGCAGTATAGGTCGATATACCCTAGGCTTAGCTCCTCACTGCCATTCGTTTGTAGGAGTCTTAATTTTTTCGACCAATGGATGAGGCGTAAAAATTTATAAAGAGTCCAAACTTCGAACGGCTACATTGAGAAGCTTTCCCAGGACAGTTACATTCTTAAATGTTTGTCGGACGTTCGCAAGAGATTGCGCAGCGGAAAACAAATTTATTTGTGACTAGCTTTTGCCCGCGGCTTCGCTCGCGCAGTCCTCAGTATTTGATCACAGAGATTTCTTCACAGTCAGTTAGTTGCCTCTTTTATATTTATATATCGTGCAGGAAACCTACCAAAGAAAGTACTTCAGAAGTAATTAGTATCTCTGAAAAATATTTCTAGCGCCCTATTGGAGAAAACAGTTCAAAAATTATATGATCAATATTATTTTGTTGTATCTGGCATCTCAACACAGAACATACTATAGCAGACTGAGCCACTATCTACGGGACAAAACATATTTCTTAGCTGGCGAATACACCGATATGATGAGCAACATCTTTAGACTAAGGCGGAACTCTTACCTTTTAATTGTATCCCACACCGCCCAGATCTTCCTATACTGTGCAACATATGCAACCGGAAAGATCGTGAGGATGTGTACCATTTTCGATGAACGGTTCGTGAGTTAAGAAAAGGGCCCCATTAAATGGGTTCATCACCAATAACTCGGGCCCCAAGCTGAATTTCCAAAATAGAAAAGATTTATTTTCTTTATTTCTTAGAATAGACTACATAAACCGAGTTTGAAGTCTATCGGATGAAAAATAAAAATTTTCCCATACAAACTTTGACCCCCCTTTTACCCCTTTAAGGGTTGAATTTCCAAAATCGGAGAAATTAGTTTTCTTTATTTTGTATAGAGAGTACACAAACAAAGTTTGAAGTCTATCGGATGAAAAATATAAATTTTCCCATACAAACTTTGACCCCCCTTTTACCCCTTTAGGGGTTGAATTTCGAAAAATCCTTCCTTAGTGGTTGTATACATCATAAAGGGAAGCTCTGTGCAAAATTTCAGCTTTCTACAGGAAAGGGTTTAGGCTGGGCGTTGATCATCTGTCAGTCGGAATCTTCATTTTTATATATATAGATTTGTGTTTTTTTCCGGGAATCGAACCTAAGTTCCCTCGCCACAGCGCCCACATACAGCTACATCTAGTATGTGTGTATGTAAATAAAATATGATGTTTGATGTGTATCAGGTATAAAAATTAATTAGCCTATTTCATTGGATATTATTTAAGAATTTGTTCTTATAAGTGCCGGCATTGTTAATAGTTCGGATTGAATGTAATCCGATAGGTGGTACTGTATTCACAATGAATAGTATTATCTTTTCAGTGCAAGCAATATCGTGTGTTTTTCTGTAGGTACAAAGAAAACAAACCGGCCAAAATTTGACTCATTCTAGCGAAAAGTTAAATACATACATATGGAGTAATTTTTAAAGGCAACTACAAATTCATATAATTGCGATAACATTTTATTTACACCCTCCACAGGAAGGTATATTCACCTTGTCATTACGTTTGTAATGATAAGAAGGACACCCCATAATGTATATATGATATGTATATTCTATGTATAATATGTATATTCTGAATCAGGATCAAATTCTGAATCAATTAATTATCTGTCTGTCCGTTGAAAACACGACAGTATCTAAACGAATCGACTTAGGCGGATGAAATTTAGTGAGAGGACTTATTTTTGTCGCCAGGTTGTAGCGTACACCTTGAAAACTTATATTCCTGAAAACTTAATTCGAACACTTGTTGATTTTGATGGTCTCGTTTATTTTGTAAACATAATTCTACGACTGAACGCACCTTTAAAAATGCCGCTGTACATGTCTCCCCAATTGCCCCCAACTTAACAGAGGAAACAGCGAATAAGCCGAACCTTGGTATAAAAGCCAAGCCAACAAAATGGCCAGCTCTTTTCTTTTACGTTTTGGCGGAGTGGTGGTGCTCGTGACCGCGGATATTTCACGAAATTTTATTTTAACCCGTTTGAATATTAGCCCTTAGTGGTTTTAAAAAAGTTTAACGTGTGCGAAAAAACATAAAAAGCGAAAAAAAAGGAAAACTTTATTGCAACACAGTCGCGTAAGAAAAAATAAAAGTTCCCATCTGCATATACGTAGGTATGTATGTACGCGTATGGCCATATTGCATATATAATACGTCGTATATTATAGATATATTTGCAAAGAAAAAAACCAACAAAATAATCTTGTGCGGGTGGGCGAGTTATTAAAAACTCCGTCAAGGAATTTAGCGGCCCAAAAGCATTGAAAAAAATCGTTAAGGTTTTATTACTTTGCATTTTATTACGTTGTGAATAGCACGTGTGTGTATACATTTATTTCAGCCGATCCCTCTTCCACGAAGAAAATCCTTCACCCACCCGTACTGCAAGTGAAAAACCTGCCGTATATTGTATCTTTTAGAGAACCAAAAATTGCTCTAAGCTAAGCCACGAAGTACAGCAACATTGCCAACAAAATCCACCCTGTTTCTGCACCCCCACGCTACTTGTGTGCAACATCGCCAAACCACTACGATCTCGCCACCTTTGATCGAATTTCGTAAGTCCAAGACGCCGTTCACGTTCCACCATCATACCACAACGCCACCTAACCTGTTCCAAAAGCGAAAAAAGCTCCCACACCATCGCATCGTTGAGATCCCACAATCTGACTTGCTCTCAGTCGGCTCTGTCTGAAGATAGCAGATTTCTTCAACCCGCAGAAAGATCGCCAACACAGCATCGACTTCGATCAAGTAGATATCCAAAGCGATATATCCTTAATCGAAGACTTCATCATCGTTGACCCGCCTCACTACTTCACGTGCTATCAGTAAGACCATCGTGTGATCAAAACGATCACGTGCCTACGTTACGTGAGAATCAATAGTAGCTTGAGTTTGGTAGTCTTAGGAAGCCTAAAGATCATATAAACCAATTTTAATTTTTCAGATCATTAACAAGTTTTTATCAGCAAAAGAGTACAACCAGAAAGAGATCCGCGATTTGTGCGCATAAACCGAAGGAGCATCTGGATTCATCGACAACTACAGTAACTACATATTTCAAACGTATCAAACCGTAAGTGCGAAGTTTTTGTATCTTTTATATTTTCTTTGGGCTCTATAATATTTTTCAAATATCGGAAAGCATAGAATGAGATAAACTATGAAACATATATACATAAATAATCTGTATATTCGAATTTTTAAGAACTAAATGTTCAATTGTAACCACTCATTCGATAATTAGTATATCCTTTTTTTGAATTGACGATAAATACTACCATAACCATTAATCTCTGCTCAGGGTGGGTTCCGCCGAAGGATGATTACAATCATCCCCTATCAACAACATCTGATAGTTTTATGTTTCCCCTTGTCTCGTGTTATCATCATCCCTTGTTTTAGCGGTTATCTTGCTGGGTACCCGTCTTTATGTAGCCATGAGTTACATCATATCTTTTAAAGTATGTCACTCACCGGAACAACTTATTCCAAATTATACCAGACATTACAAAAACAAAAAATACAAAACCTTTTCGGCACGATAAATTTTATTTTGTGGACCAAAGGGACAGCAGAAAGAACACCACCCCACCGACGAGTTTAATGCCGGAGCCTTACGCAAGCGTGCCGACCCTCTGCCCAGTAGATGGAAATTTATTTCCATGACATCATCTCTCCTCCCCGTCCTGTGTATATGCGAAAGCGCGTTTCCCACAAGGTTGGTATTGAACATGATCTATATCGGTCGAGTAGTACTGGAACCTCTCATACAAAACCAATATTAGACTCATGCGTGTATGTACTAACTCAGACGGCTAAAATGTTGCATGACTTTTAAGCAGGGCTGATGGTAGCACTCTTTTTCTCTACTTTATCCGAATGAGAGATTTTTTGTTTAATTTGAATGCAATAACAAATCATTCTCACTGCTGAAATTTGTATACCTACTTAGAAAGGGTTTCCTTCAATCACGCAATTACTACCCACCAAATTAGCTTATACAGTGGTGGAAAACTAATTAGAAACAAATAATTTTTTTCTGAGGATTTAATTACCGCTGGTTTATTTATCAACAATTTCGATACGACCTTAGTAAACATAAATAATAGCGTATTAATAGTAATAAAAATGGGAATCAAATAAAGAAATAAAGAAGAAATAGAAACAAATTCAAAAAAAAGAGCAGAAGGTATGTTTCTGTGTGGAATTATAATTATAAACAAAAAATGTAATTATAATTTAAATTCAAAAATAAATATAAAAAATTAAGTTTTTGATTCCAACTCTTAATAATTATAAAATTTGATTAATATTTTGTTGGATATCCACTATTTGCAGTGACAGCAGCACACCGGTTTGGTAAAATGGCTACCAACTTTTGACATCTCTTAACGGGGATATTTCTCCTAGCTTGTTCAAAGTTTCTGAACAATTCGCGGACGTTTTTCGATGTTTTCGTTCCCAAACTTCTTTCCAGATCAGTCCACAAATTCTCAATTGGATTGAGGTCGGGACTTTGCGCTGGATCAATTTTTTCTTCCGGAAACTAACTCTTCACAAGCCGTGAAGTGAGTTTAGCATCATTGTCTTGTTGGAAAATTTAAGACACTGGCAAATGGTCAAAAGCATATGGCTCCATAACATTTGCTAGTATGTCCTTATACCGCGCCAGGAAAAGGCTCCCCAAACCATCACATTTCCACCACCATGCTTGAACATTTTTATGGTGTACTTGGGGTTCAGTTTCTGATTTTTTGGCCGACTTAAATATTTTTTCCGTTGGATCCAAACATATTAAATTTTGATTCATCACTCCAAAGCACTTTTTTTTTTTTAGAAAGAGGGGGGTTTAAGTGCATATTCCTTCGAAAATTCCAACCGCCATTTTACGTTTTGTTTTGAAACGTGTGGCTTTTTACGTGTGATGCACCCCCGCAGACCTGCTTCTAATAGTCGGTTCCTGACGGTTTTGCATGTGATTTCCTGACTTAGTTGTCCCGATACATTTGACAGAATTTCTTTACTGGTAAGAAAAGGATGTGTCCTACTCAAACGGAAAATGAGTATGTCTTCTTTAGCGGTTCTTTTTCTTGAACTTTTTTTTTCTTTTGGGGTTTTCTATACTACCTGTATCATTGAAAACTTTTATTGCGCCATAGACCATCTTTTTGGAGCATTCCAGGTCCTGGTGATGTAATCCATAGATGCTCCTGCCGTACAGTATTTTCGGATGATCAATTGTCTTAGTTCCGGTGTGCAGCTCTCGTTTTTTCCCATTTTACTAAACTAAATGATATTACTAAGACGTATTAACAGGGAAAATATGCACAGTCAAGCTTTTACCGTAATAAAAACAAAGTATTCAAAATTTGTATGCGATGTTTCTAATTAAATTTCCACAGAATTTCTTATATCGATCTTAACACTTACTAAAATTTGTCCACCAAATACTTCGCGAGAAATTTTAACGGATCTACTTAATGCACAAGAAATACGCAAGGCTGCTGCAAAACAACGGCACTTAACAAGTCCATATATATTGTATGAAACTTGTGTAAACAAAGACACAATGACAACTCCATGTCTATTTTTTCATTGTTTCTAATTAGGCTTCCACCACTGTATATGCAACGCTTTCCATTGGTTTCTTTCAATGGTACGTCTACGTGTGACAGAAAAAGGATTAACATCGAATTTACCGTCATCACAATATGATTACACAACCTAAAGGGAGCAATGGCTTTTTTTTTACTTAATTCTTTTGAGCTATTAATCATTATTCTGCGTTGTTTTGATAAACGCCCTTTTCGATGCTATGTTATATTTTTATTTCAACATTCAATATTTTGTTATAAGTGATTTGTTTTAAATTTTGTTGTTGAATTTAAGTTTTAAGGTAATTGTACAAATAAGCAAATTTTTAAAAATAAGTTTATAAGGAGATAACCAAGGAGACTCTATATAAGACCCTCATCATCCCAGTCCTGCTTTATGGCGCAGAATCATGGACGTTATCAAAGGCGGATGAAGATCTCCTTGGTCGCTTCGAACGCAAAATTCTTCGAGTGATTTTCGGTCCCGTTTGTGTTGACGGGCTTTGGAGGAGGATATTTAACAGCGAACTCTACGAGCTGTACAGCGACATTGACCTGGTCAGAAAAGTACGTATCAGTCGACTAAGATGGCTAGGATATGTAGAGCGAATGGACACCAACGCTCCGGCCCGAAGAGTCTTCGATTCCAACCCGGAGGGACAACGCAGTAGAGGAAGACCTCGCCTTAGGTGGTGCGCACAAGTGGAAGGGGACCTCAACCAACTTGGAGTGCGCAACTGGAGGCGGTTAGCCAAAGATCGTGCTAACTGGAGAGGCGTGTTGGTTGAGGCCCAGGTCCACCCCGGACTGTAGCGCCATCTAAGTAAGTAAGTAAGTAATTTTTCTATGTTTTTATATGCATACCTAGTTCTTGGGCCAAAGTCAAAAAATGTAGGGATATCAACACTTTTCCTGCTGTCTACATATTCGCTGTCTCCACTCTTCACAGTTGAAACTTGAAAGGGGACCACAAACAACTAGGGATATTAAGTAAAGCCCCAGTTCCACCCATACTGTACCGTATATAATTGCCATTCTACGTTTCCGCACTTATTTTCAGCTAATGTTGACACGTGTGTAATTAGATCATGTGCCGATCCATTAGCCAATTACAACGATTTCCATCTACACATCTCCAATTTGCACAATAACCAGTATCTCACCACCAAATGGAACTTCCTCGTCACAATTTCTTTTTGTGTCCCATATCCGATAAGCAGATCTGTTTGAAAACCAGCCCTAAGGCGTCTTACCCAATTTCGTCTTACCCCATTGCTAATTCATACCGTTTTTATGTTCAGCATAAACATCAAAAAATGTGCCATATTATATCAATTGAAATTCATAATCCCATTTCCTTGACACAAATCACCAGCACATGCTTCCCCATATACTCGTCGTCGTCGTGCGTCGTCCTGACTTGCTGAATGGTCACGTTTCTTCAATTCACACACACACACAAACGCACATATTATATACCAAAGGTCCCCACACTTAGCGGATTATATTTCTTTTGTTTTAGTATTTCCTACTTTTTCTTTTAATCCATAAAACTGTAGTCTTCCAGTCTTGGGTTGCGTAACTTTTGACGTGTAATAATTTATGGAACCAATCAAAATACCATTAACTAGTTCCTTTCTAAATATACGGGGCCAGGAGAGGAAAAGGATTTCCAAGACAAAGGCAAATATTGTCCCCTCTTCGAAATCGCAACGAAGACAAAAATACAGAAAATCTTCTGGTGTGTGTTTGCCCTTGAAGGGCTTTTACTTTTCACTATGAAAAAAGGATGCTTTTTCCATCAGCTTGAAGAACCTTTTTTGGAATAATAAAGGCAGAAACAAACGCACAGCGGGATTCAGATACAGATTCATCATAGAATGCAAGAGGGACATAGCTTTCAATTGCCTGTGTATACTTTGTCTACTCCTTTTGTCGTTTGTCCTCGGCCGCACCTTCTGATTATGACAGTCTTGAGGACTGAAGTGAAGAGTCTTTTTGCACGTTTCAAGTCAGTTTAAAGAAAGGATAAACTTTATGTTTGCTTCTTCAAGGACTTTCAATTTATTAAAAACACAATTCCAATTATTTCTCAATTGATAACAAGGTTTTTTTTTGTCTATTTTTTTATCCCGCACAAAGGACGAACGAGAGAAAAATAATATTTGCCAACTGCTACCCGATGTAAAGGAAAGACGTATCCATTTTGCAGTAATTGTGCTGTTCCTAGGTATTACCCAGAATTTTGCTATTATCGCGAGGACTATTTTACTTAGAAGACAATGATTTTCATCTGGCATTGTCTATTTCCGGGACTAGCTACCTAATTGAATTCTGTTTATTTTTATATAATTTTTCAATTATTACAACAGAAAGGAAATGAAACATTACGACAAAAAAAGTTTAACTGACGATGAGATATTTTTGGTCGGACGGAAAGTTTCCTTTTGAGGATGAGTTTACAATTACATTCTTGGAATTTGTGTTGTGAGGCCTGCACATGAATTTCATAATGTCTTCTTCGTTTCGTCTGTATTTGGCATAAATGTGTGTGTATTGCGCCCGTATGGCGTATACTATATCGAAATTGTAGTTTTGAAGGCTGTCTTGTTTTTCGTTTGTCGGAAATGTATCTTTTACGAGAGACAGTTGGAGATATAGGGGCTTAGCAAAGGGTATAGTCTTTTTTTTTAGAGGGAAAAGGATAAACTTTTTGATGAATAGAAATGGAAGGGGTGGACAAATTTTGCAAGTGCCAACATTAAAATATATAAAACTTCTTTATCGTTGCTAATTAGTTTTCTATCTGCAGCAGATGGGATAAGTAGTTTTGAACTGTTGACAATGCTAGATACATTTTTATTTTTTTTTCACAAACTTTCAAGTTTTAATCCTTCAAAATTCAGATTAAAGATAAACTGTCAACAAATGTGCTGTGATGTGTGCTTAAACGCATTTGAATGTGGCTTAAGTTTATGATTTTAATTAAATTAAAATTGTTGTTCAAGATACAGGCACGTATAGGAGGAAGGAGGACACTAGAGTGGAATGGATATCTAATTTGGAGCACTGGGAGAAAAAATAGATTCCCATGGAGTTTAAGTGAAGCCGTATAGACGGTGCTTTTAGTTGTCAATTTACGGCCTTCCTATACTAATGGGGCTCACTAAACAGTCATAGTTATCTGACCTATCTTTTATCTAGGACCATGTCATTTAAAATTTAGTTGCATTGCTGTGTTGCTAACATACGGGGTTTAAGCAGAGATACAAGTATTCAAAAGTATTCAAGGAGAACACCTTTGGTAAGACACTTGGTGAGCAGAGCCTACACGTTGTTAAGTCTGTCAACGAACTTAGACTTTGCTGCGGGACGAAATGTAAGTAGAGCATGAACAAGGTTTCCACATCTCAATATTCATAAGGGGATATGGCTCTGGACCTCTGGATAAACAAACTGTCATCAGCCATATTGACCAGGTAACCAGTATTCTGCATTTTCACACCTTCTGAGCGGCCAACATTGACTATCTAGTTGCATCCAAGGTAAGAATGCGGACATCAAACATACCTCAACAAAGAACTACTGTCAGAAAGTAAGCTGCCATCGCAAAAGACTGTCAGAATCTTCCCCGATAGCGTATCTCGATGTCTTGCGATAACGCCTACCAAAGGAATAGCTAGTACGAATGACCAGTGGGAAAATTGCCAGAAAGCCATCAGCACTGTCGCGATTGATGTACTGCATTGGACTCGACTACAACCGCGAAACTGGTTGACTAGAAAACGCAGAAAATCAAGACGTGATGGGAAAGACGACTAGAGCTGCTCACTAGCTCTATGAGGAAAACAGACGGGAGGAAGATCAGATCCTCAGGGCGATTGAAGAAATTAAAAGATGCTACTAAAGGAAGAATGTACGACCGTTCTACCACAAGGTAAAGAGAAAGACAGAAAGATGATTGATTGCAAAGTACATTCAGTGCATCAGCTGTTAGCTGTTGAACGTCAACCGCGTGCAATCTACGCTGGAGCCATCCTGAAGCTCGATAACTATTCAATGAAAATCATCATGACCGACCAGGCCCATTTTCATCTCTTCCTGTGGGGTTTTTTGAATTCAACAAGCTTCAGACTTGTAAGAATTGAAAAATTGAAATTGAAATTGAAATTGAAAATCCGTCAAGAATGCGAGGACCTATCGTCGGAAGTTCTGGCGTGCGTGATGCCATGAGTTAAAGTGCCTTAAATCGGGCCCGGATGATCATCAATACTGGCGGCGGCGACTGAGCCGATACCTTATCTCGACTTATCCAGAAGCAGAGCAAAAGTTTTTCATTCATAAAAAAATTGTCAGACAAAGAACATCGGGTGGCAACTTTTTCGTCACCTTTTATAACTCAAAGCATTCACCGGTGCCATGCAAGTAGCGAAGGTTAACTTCAAATTAGATTTTAGCATTGTTATATATCTAATAAACTCTGAACATCTATAAAAGTAATAGATTACTAAAATATTAAATAAAGGGGTACCTATCAATTATTCTGAATTATACCATTACATTGTGAATTATATTATAGTAATTTGAATTATATTATAACTTAACTTAACTAATAAGAACTATTGTGAATGATATGTTGAGATGGTGCAATGGCGGTTCGTCAACTGACGAACTCGAACTCCTTCTTCTTTTGGCGACCGTCCACTGATCATCATCTCGGAGTTGATAATAAAGATCTCCATACCTAATTACAGAACACTCAGTTTCCTTTATTTAAGAAGTATATAATAAGCATAACTAGAGATATTAGACACTTGAAACCCTCAACAAACATTGTATTTGACCTATAGCCACTATGTAAGCAGTCGATTTGCCACATCAAGTTGTACGTCACTGACAGCCTTAAGACTCTGTAAATATGGACTCAAAATTCAAACACCTGAGCTACACATGAACAAACAACATTAACAATGACAGTCCTTGTCCTATTATAATTACCACTGAAACGAAATATGTCTCGATATCAAATCACATCGTCTCACGTACATCACACCTAATAAAGTATTGCTTGTCCCAGAGGGACATTCTTTATACGCCATTTATTCGCCAGTGCCCTAAAGTTGAATTAATCTTCTCGTATTCAGAATTCAGATACACACTTCGCATCGACAGCGATTTATCTTCTTGCTAAAAATACTTTAATCAACCGAATGTATCTCAAAATATATGAGTGTGTCCTTGTCCTAGGGTGGAAAGTGGAAACTGGAAAGCAATTTCTACCTTTGTTCACAACCTCTCAAGCTATCGCACTTCGCGTCTCTGACAATAGGTGCTCGTATTTCAGGTCGATTCCCTTTGCTATTCAAGAGACAAGAGAATCCAATAAAAACCATTACAAAAATTGTTTTGTCATTTGGGACTAATTTAATTTCGTTCGAATGGAAAATTGACGTTTTTTTTTTCCTTAAAATCACACAGAGCTGCTCCTTCAATGTACAGCACATACCAATGGAGGAGTAAGAAAATACCAAAAAATTGCTCCATGATTTGATTTTTATTGTGAAAATTTTACAACAAGAAAATCCTTTCTGCGGTTCAGCACAGAATACCAACCGGGACATAGATACTCACTCAGAAATGTGGGTAAGGTGTACCTATCTACCTGTGGCAAAAATTACATTTTCTTCGACAATGTCCTTTTTTTGAAGCTTGCGTTTGGTAGGGTAGTTCAGAGTTAAAAGGAATATCCATCTATTTGTGGTAGTTGTCCTCCATGAGAGTGTGAGTGGGGGTAAGTTGAAGTTGATTTAGGTACATGTGTGCATCACTCTTGATATTATTTTCTTAGAGGATGTGTTTTTCTTTTCGAATTCCTTGAAAAAGTATGTAGAAAAACGGACAACTTCTGTCCATCGAAGTGAATTTGTATTTGTGTTTGTGGTAGCTTGAAATTGCGGCAACATTGTCAGAGATTGTAAATTTCCACAGTCTTTTTTTTTGATAAATTATGCATCCGCACTTGTGGCCAGTTGTATGTGATTGATGTCAGAGATGGTTGCGATTTTGATCCAAACATATTTTATTTAGATTTCATTTAGAACTCTGTTAGTTCCGCTGTGTCAATACGAGTATGTTTGACAGTTTGAGTTTAATTGAAGGCTCAATTCACATATGGATTGACACGCGCAATCTAAATTCACTTAATGATCCAAAAATGCTTTCCAGAAAATATTTCAAAGTACAATTCCCTACAAGAAGAGATTGCCAAGACGTCCAAGTGATTGGGGGCTCGAATTTAACAATCTAGTCGGGAGATTTGGATGTGGAGTAGATGAAATTGTATTTCTGAGCCTTTAAACATATGTATATACTTCCGGATACTGCCAGTGTACTTCACGCGGGACTACTTTCTGTCCGGGAGGCCTGTCAAAAAGTACACCCAAACAAAACCCTGAGGCAAAAGAAAGAGACTGACAGCCAAGCTGTTGGATCTAGACTCTCCTCTTCAACGTACTTAAAGAACCAAGGCAAATGGGACAGAGTGCTACTTGGGTTGGTCAACCTCTAACTACCTATACTGATTACCTGAAAGATAAAATTCGACTCCTTTCTGCTTTTTTTGACTATGCTGCCGGTATCTTGCTTAAAAGAGAGGTTCCCCTCTTTGAGTAGATGGCGTTGAATCCATTTTTAATGTGGTAGTGGAAATTATCCTATATGAATCGTTCCTCTTTATGCTCAGTGACGGTCTCTTGTATTCTCCGCGGAGGCTTGACCCATGTCGCTTGGCACATGACTTTAAAATGCTTTAAAATGCTGCTCTTATCTAACTTGCTCCTAATGGGAATCCGCCAAATATTTAAGAGGGTTTTAAGAAAAAGATTGATTGATCTGCAGACTTTTACTGTTTTCCAAGCGTTTTTGGATTTCATTGTTCCATTATCTGCCGAATTCCGTCTGGAAATAGAGATAAAGACTTATACGGCGTATGCCGTAAGGTTCTTAAGTTTAACTTGTCCCAGTTGATGAGGGTAAGACTAACTAAAAAAAACTCGAACACCGAATCTCTCTGCACAGACGTTATCAATTTATGAAACTAGTGGAGTGAATTGGGTAAGGTAATGTTTAATGTACATCGGTATGACAACTTAAAATTGAAAATTTTTGAACCACACCTTCAATAATATTCCTGCCACTTTGCAGCTAGCCGCAGTTTTGCGTTTTTGCCGCTTTATAAAATTAATAAATATTCCTCCTGCACAGTATTTTTATGTAAACCCCTGGTTTAAATATATTTTTTTGTGAAATAAGCATATCAAGTTTGTTTTATATTTAATTTTTTACTTACATTTTTGATCGCGTCTTTTCGTTTCCACTATTTCACATCGAACGACGAAGATCGATTTGAAATCACTTGGAAATCGTCAAAATCGATTTGTGGAACACAACAATTTCACTTTTTCGCAATTCGGAAAATTTCTAAATCGAAATCGAATACAGTGAAATGTAGAACACAAAAATTCATTTCCGATCGATTTCGATTTCATTTCGAGTGAAAGTGAAATGTGGAACCTAGCTGTTGTATCTAGCAAAAATCTCGAAAATAAAAAGTAAATTCGAAATTTTTTTTTCTGCACCCACCTCATATCCAAACAGTAAACCTAAGCAGGGGGGTTGCATACGTATCTCACTTTTTAACACCATTTTTAATATTAATTTGTGATATTTTTTCGAGATTTTTACAATCGCGATTTTTTCTTTCGAGATATCGTGGTAGACCCGAAGCCAATTTCTTTTTAGGTTTCCTAAGGAATTCCTGAGTTCCTTTAGAGGAGTGGGAATGCAGATCATCGCCAATTCATGAGACAGGTCAATCTATCATTACAACATACTAGTCAGCAAGCAGTCGGTGCAACATTTTTTGCTGTAAGGTGACAACATAAGGCTTTACTTGTTAATTAAAAACGTAATACATACTACATTAACATTCGTATTAACTACAACACTTTATTACTTACTTTCAAATTTCACACCGAACAACTGACACTTAAAAGTAGGCGATGAATTCCGAATTCCCATTTATGATTATGTATTTACATAAAAAAAGTGGTCTCAATCTCAATGGTCGGGATTTGGGTAGTCATTTTTGAGAAATGTTCATAAAACGTCTATATTCGAGTTGTTTGAGAAAAACTAACGTGATCATGTTTAGAATGCTTATGATGTCTAAATATCGCTCATTTACTTGAAGACTGTCATAACTCAAAAAACTCGATTTTGCAGAAAACATGTTTAAAGTTTTCAATTGACTACCGCCTTGCAGAAATCTGAAGAAATCTTATAATTTCGAAATTAACTAGTAAACTTTTATAAATTTAATATATCCATAAAGGTAAATCGACAACAACTAGTCTTTTATGGTTTTTACCTGAACGAAAATATTCCCTACTTCGAATTGTGACGTTATTGTTGCAAAAATTATATTCATAGGAGTGTCATAAGTTCGAATATGTCGTTATTATTGAGAAAAAAAACAATAGTTTTGTACTTAGTCATTTCATTTTCAAAGTCTTATAATTTGAACTTTTTGAACTTAATATAAAGGGAGTTTTTTTTAAAGGTATACAAATACAATATGGAATAAAATACTTCCAGCTAATATTAATGTCTATGATATTAGCTTTATTTAATAGCTAATAATTTTTTGCCATTACTTTTTAAATTTCGGGCGAACCGAACCATGGTTTTCAAAATAAGTTTGCACAATTTGCACTCGTTGTTCTGGAGTTCATTCATCGTAAAATGGCAAAACGTACTTACCACAAATCAACTTTCAACTGCCATTTGACAATCTGTAGAAACAGAGTTGCCAATTTAAGAACCAAAACTCTAGAAAAACACCCTTTACTTCTAGTATTTAATTAATAAAAATAATAATTCAATAACAAGAAAATATCTTCAGCGTAACTTCTTTTTTTGAGTACACTACCCTACTTGAATTGCTCTTTAGTGTATGCAGATTTGTAAAAAACTGAATTTGGTGATTCTCATTAAATTTTAAGTATTTTTACTTGTGAACGTTTCAGCTCTACCATATTTAACGGAGCAATGTCATTTGCCAGCATTTTTAAATCAAAAAAATTCTCAAAACAAAGCTATTTTACAATAAATGGATCTCCTGTTTTTTTCGCCGATCGGATTATTGAAAAAAATAATTCGGGAGTATAAATGGGACCACTTTTAAGCATTCGTTCCGTTCCCTCTCAATTAAGGAATGCACAGAGTCTCCTTTGTTTTGTGTATGGCTAACCATGCCAATTTCAATGAAAATCCTGTAGAAAAATTACTCCTGTGTTTATGAGAAAAACCCTGTTTTATCGTGTAATCATACTGTTTTATTCCCATTTGAATAAACTTGAAAAATTCTATTGATCGACGCACGGTCGAGTGTTTGCTTCCATGAATAAGACGTGAACGTGGACGTACGAAAAATTGCAAGACTAAGATCAACTTGAACATGTCGTACATCGCCTTATAGATATCATTGGATAAAAAACGAAGCCGGACACGCTGTGATTCGAAAAAGAAGTATTCTGTTCAAACTCAAGGTGGTATTGATCGAACTGAAGACAAATTAGATAACGAAACCATAGACAAAGGTATGGAGGGTCCACTTCAGCAACCTACACCCGCGACCCACTTAATGGATAAGCGGGCCATAGAAAATGTATGAATTAAAATATTTATCATTTATTTCATATTTAATTAATAGTTCCTATTCTATTCTTACATTTCGAAGAAAAAAATGCACTCCAATGAAAAGGAGTTCATGTATACAATTTATTATGCCGGCAGAAATCATTCCGTGTGCGGTGGCCATTGTGTATTATTTCTAAAAATTTATAATTTTTATCAACAATTTCGTCTCATTTTGAGTTATTGAGATCTATTGAGAGTTTCCATCGACAAAATTATCTTCAACAACGACACATTGTCTTATAATATAAACGGCTGACTTCTAAACAGCCAGTCTTTTTTACAAAAATAACGTCATAAGAAGAAAGACTTCAGTTGACGAAAGTATTTTTTTCATCAAGAACGTCACATGTTGCAGTATATGGAGTTTGATTCAAGTTAAATATTTCAACAAATCAGTCACAACACGAAATAATGCACTTTATATGAAATTTATCTACATTACAAATATCATAACATTTTAACGAATAATGTCACAACACAAAATATGCCAGTTTTTTAGAAAAGCAAACCAACTAACACACGATGACGACTGTAGCAAACTGAGATATGTCGCTCTTATGAGTAAAAAATGTTAGGATATATGAAATGAAATAACGGCATATTCTCTTCTAACGCGGAAGGTATACAGGATATTAATACGAAACTTTTACACAATAATGAAGCATCATAAAACGAATATTTCTGCATCATTAACTCAAAAATCGCGTTTTTTGAGTTATGACAGTCTTCTAGTAAATGAGCGATATGTATTTTAATCGTTGGAGCGGTTTTTTGTAAAATTATGCTGACAAATGTTACAACTTTCGAAAAGCACCGTTACTAAACTTACTTACTTACTTAAGGTGGCGCTACAGTCCGGGGTGGACCTGGGCCTCAACCAACAAGCGTCTCCAGCCAGCACGATCTTTGGCCAGCTGCCTCCAGTTTCGCACGCTAAGTTGGTTGAGGTCCCCTTCCACTTGCGTGCGCCACCTGAGTCGCGGTCTTCCTCTACTGCGCCGTCCCTCGGGTGTGGATTCGAAGATTTTCCGGGCCGGAGCATTCACGTCCATTCGCTCTACATGACCCAGCCACCGCAGTCGTTGGACCTTCACTCTTCTGGCTAGGTCGATGTCGCTGTACAGCCCGTACAGTTCGTCGTTGTATCTCCTCCTCCATTCACCGTCTATGCAGACGGGACCGAAAATTACTCGAAGAATTTTCCTCTCGAAGCAGCCAAGAGTAGCCTCATCCACTTTTGATAGAGTCCATGCCTCTGCACCATAAAGTAGGACTGGGATGATTAAGGTCTTATAAAGGGTCACTTTAGTTGTTCGAGAGAGGGCTTTGCTACTCAATTGCTTTCTTAGCCCAAAGAAACAGCGATTGGCAAGAGTTATTCTTCGTTTAATCTCAGCGCTGGTGTCATTGTCTGAGTTCATAGCGGAGCCTAGGTAGACAAAGTCCTTTACCACTTCAAAGTTATATCTGTCTATAGTGACGTTCTGTCCAAGACGTCGGTGTTGGGTGTCCTTTCTTGATGACAGCATATACTTTGTCTTGCCCTCATTGACCGCCAAACCCATTTTCGCCGCTTCCGTCTCAATGCCCACGAACGCGCCAGTGACATCACGCTGCGTTCTGCCGATTATGTCGATGTCGTCGGCGTAGGCGAGTAGGTGGACGGACTTTTGAAAGATAGTGCCTCTGGTGTTAGCGTTTGAGTTTTGCACTATTCTTTCAAGAACGATGTTGAAGAAGTCACATGACAGCGCATCGCCTTGTCTAAATCCTTTTTTGACATCGAAGGTCTCGGTGAGTTCTTTACTGACCTTGATGGAGCAGCGTGCGTTCTCCATTGTCATCCTGCACAAACGGACGAGTTTGGCAGGGATGCCAAAACTAGACATTGCTCTGTATAGCTCGTCTCTATAAATGCTGTCATAGGCGGCTTTAAAATCGATGAAAAGATGGTGGGTATCGATTTTGACTTCCTGGGTTTTTTCCAAGATCTGCCGCAGTGTGAATATTTGGTCGATGGTAGACTTTCCTGGCCTGAAGCCACACTGATAGGGACCAATCAGGTTGTTGACGAAAGGCTTCAGGCGTTCACACAACACGGCAGATAGGATCTTGTAGGCGATGTTAAGAAGACTAATCCCTCTGTAGTTGGCGCAGTTCAGAGGGTCTCCTTTCTTGAGGATCGGGCAAACAATGCTGAGGTTCCATTCATCGGGCATACTTTCCTCCGACCATATTTTACAGATGAGTTGGTGCATACTCCTAACCAAGTCATCGCCTGCCGCTTTGAATAGCTCGGCGGTTAGGCCATCTGCTCCAGCGGCTTTGTTGGACTTGAGCTTAGATATAGCTATCTTGATTTCGTCCAGGTCGGGTGGGCGGAATTGTTGGTCTTCATCGTCCAGGTTGAATGGTTCATTCTGCCTGACAGCGGGATTTAGTTCGTCATCGCCGTTAAACAGTCTGCAGAAGTAATTCTTCCATATCCTCAGCATCGACTGCGATTCTACTATGATGTTCCCTTGTTCGTCCTTGCAGGCTTCGGTTCGGGCTCTGTAGCCTTGGCAGGTTCTTTTTACCCTTTGGTAAAACTTCCGAACCTCATTCCTGCTGTAACATCTCTCTATTTCCTCGATCGCGCACTTCTCGTGCTCTTTCTTTTTCCTCCTGAGAAGCCGGTGTTTGTCTCTTCTTTTCTGCGCGTAGAGCTCACGGGCAGCTCGGGTCCTTCTTTGCAGCGCCGCTTTGTATGCCTCTTGTTTCGCTGCATGTGCTTGCCGACATTCGTCGTCGAACCAGGGGTTTCGTTGTGGTGGTCGAGTGAAACCAAGCACATCAGAGGCGGCGTCTCTGATGGCTTTTTGGCAATGTTGCCACTGGTCTTCAATACTTGATGCTGGCTGCATAGAACCTCTTGAGAGATTGAGAGAGACTCGATCGGAGAAGGATCTGGTGATCTCTTGCGATTTTAGCCGTCCGACGTCAAACTTCCTCACAGTATTTACTTGTATTGGCGGTGTTCGGGATATCCGAAGGCGTACCTTGGCTACAACAAGGTAGTGGTCCGAGTCAATGTTGGCCCCTCGGAACGTTCAGACATCCATAATACTTGGAGGAGTGCCTTGCGTCGATCGCAATGTGGTCAATCTGGTTGACGGTTGATTGATCGGGAGATCTCCATGTGCCTTTATGAATATCGAGATGCGGGAACCGCGTACTTGCTATGACACCATTTCGCCCCGCCGCGAAGTCCATCAGCCTAAATCCGTTATCGGAGGTGGTGTCGTGTAGGCTGTACCTTCCGACCGTTACTAAACTGTTTAGCTGAAAACTGAGTACGACGTATTCTTCACGATATAAACATTACCTAGCAGTTACATTTTCATCCAAATCGAAAATGCCGTTTTCGAGATACATATAAGCAGTTTCTAAAGTACCATTCAGTTTTAGCGATTGGGGTGGAAATTAAAGGACGCATTCATGGTTCTAAAAACACTGTTTTGCAATTGGTTAGCTCAAAACTGAGTAAATGGTATTACTCTGGACTTAAGCATTACCTGCCAGTTACATTTTTATCATAATAGAAAATGGCGTTTTTGAGATATGAGCAGTTTTTTAGGGTAGGTAGGTAGGTACTATTATTAGGGATTTGGGTGAATATTAAAGTACGTCTTGTTAGAGAAAAACTGAGTTTTCTATCAAGTTAAGAATGACGATACTATCTTAAAAATAAGTTTTTGTTAAAATTGTTTGTACCGTTTTCGAGAAAATGGAATTTCTTAGGGTCGTTGCTGGACTTTTTAGTGAAAAACTGGGTATGCAGTCATGTTAAGCATGCCTACATTAACTCAACTATCAATTTTGGTTCAAATCTTTAGAGCCGTTTTCGAAAATTCTAAATTGATTAATATTTCGTAAAATTTGCATAGGTATGAGAAGTACTGTTAATATTAGGGCTTGCATAAAAAAAAAATGCTTTCAACTCTAAATACGAAGTTTGAATCAAATTCAAGCGTTTAGATTCCCCTGAAGGGGGGCAGACAGACATATGGACGGACAGAATTGCGAGACCCACTTCTTCGAGTTCCCCTATCATCGTAATATCAGAATTGATCAAAATTTCTCTTACTACGTATAGGTACGAGAAAGTTAAAAAGGATACAGTAGTTCATGTAAAATATTTTGTAACCTTAATGAGAGCTAGCGTAGGAGGTTTGACTTTTACTGAAGCTTCTGGACACCCTTCCTATTCCTACTAGTCTTCACGATAGAAAAATATCGGTAGGAGGGTTAAGTTCCGTATTTATGGGGCCAAAGCATTAGATTTTTAGGAAACTCTCATTTGGCTTACACCACCAGAATCATCGAATATTATATCAAAAATGATTCACCCCATACTCATCGCACTTTTCACTGTCATTTACATATTTATTATTCAGATGTGGTGGATGGTGGATGTGTTCCTGGTTTGTTCTAATCGAACCACTGGCACTATCTATGTATCCGACTACTATACTGGCAGTTGCACTGCAAGTAGCGTTTGAATACTCCAAAGGAGATTGAAGATAATGGTCGGCCAATAAGCTGAATTCAGTGCTGATTACGTGCAGTTTTTTTTTGAAGACACCGGAACCGAATGCGCTGGTTTTTAGAACTAACTATACATTCACCTAAAGGCAAAAAAAGAAAACCAAAAACCTTTGCGAAAACGTGTTAAATTAAAAATGCTTTTAATTTTATTCAACGTGCCTCAACTAATTCACACTAGCAGTGCTGTCCATTCCCTTAATCGCTTACACATGTTCTTAATCCTGTCAAAGTCACGTCAAACATCATGTAACATTTCATCCACATTCTACAATATTATGGCCAGGATCACTATTACCCTAGTCACATATTGTGTTTAATCCCATGTGAATGGAATGCACCTGAATGCAGCATTCAAGCCTTTCATACACACCACCAGGCTAACTCGTCAATATGCCACGACATGGTTTGATGGTTCATTCCAACAGTCGCACAAAGTTAACAGAACTGCCTTCTCTCGACATTCTGGGCTTAGGTTTTTTTTCGTTCTACTCCTTTTGTACCACACAAACCCCTAGTACCACAGCAATCAAAATTAATACCCTTCAATGGCTGAACCAATCGCCACTAAGCCATTGGGTACGTCCGTGCTAGTTCACTGCTTTCTCTGGATACCACGTTCACGTAATTAGTTTTACTCGAATGCATTTGCATACACAAAGGATTCGTTGACTTGAAATTTGCGTGTGAAATGGAAATTTTCCTTGCACACACACACACACACACAGGATACTCACAAGGACTCAACACTGAACTGGCATATACACAGAGAATGATTCGTTCCGATTTTGATAGCTTTACTGTGGGCTCTTGATGGTGGCGATGCAAAACCAAGTATGAAATCCTAAAAAGGGATTACGTGCCGGAGCTACGGTTGTTAGCTGGCGATAAGCTCTGCCGTGGTGCGACAAGAAATGCGTGCATTTTGTTAAGTCACAGAACATATGCACGAGCAGTAGGATGCACGCAATCCGATAGGGAAGACAAGTCCTATTGCTCTGTTTGTGCAGAGCATTATCAATTGTGCAATGGCGCAATGGGTTGGTGAAAGTATTTTGCCTCACAGCTCTATATGCGACGATAGCTTAGAATTTTATTAAGGAAAGGACTTTACACGGATGTTTTGTGGTGGCGTGCAGGAAGTTGTGATTTTCTTTTTTCCACCCGCCCCCTTCGCTCTCTCGTCGTCTTTTGTTCTGCGGACATTGAATGAGGCGAAAAAGGCTTAGAGAAGGTAGTCACGCGATTGACTACACTGACGAGTTTCTAGAGTCATCAAGGTGAACGACATGTCCAGGAAAGGTGCATTGTGTTTGCTATATTTCCAGCATTTGCTATAAGGATGAGAAAAAGGATTTGTGTGTAACTGATGCGAAACAAAACATTTGCTATTTCTCATACTCAAGTAAAGTACCTACTCTACTCACATTAATCAGTCACTTGGCATATTGGTATTGTTCGTCCTTGTTCGATGTAGAACAATAGTCCTTTGCTATGCATATGCAGGGCAATTATGATGGTTTGCATTAGAATAATGAAGGGAAAGGTAAAGTTTGTGAATGAAGACTGTTTTGTCTCTAACTTTGCTAATCAAAGAAAGGATACTCGTACTTACTTCCTTTGTTTTTGAAGCGTATGTTAGTGTAGTTTACGCTTCATCACGCTGGGTGCGTTTAACAAGTTTGTTTCAAATTTATTTTGCAGGTTGATATGGTGCCGGATAAAATGCCATTTCGAGATTTATCTGAGATAACTTGTCCTGAATTTTTCATATAACTCTCAGTTACATTGAATGTGCAATATGGAGTCTCGCTTAAGCGGACAGCAATGGTGTCACTATTTTTGTTCATCTACGGGAGTTGTCCGTAAAAAAAAATATATACCTATTTGTGCATACGGACCTTGCTTTTGCTACTCAGGACAAAAATATTATTGTTTTCAGCAGGAGCAAATAGGAAAAAAAAAACAAAAACTTTGCTGTGATGATGGAACTCCCTACTGATATTTTTGTCTACATTCATTTGATGAAGTGTCCGTTTTTGGTAGATGGTTGTATCTTATGAGCTTTGACTTATTTTTGTCTGGTTTAATGATATTCTTTGTCTGCTACTTATATCGTTGTTCGCGTCTGTCTTATAGCGAACGCAAAATGTATGAAAAAAGTATGTAAATGCCATATATCAGTTTAAGAGAGCTATATCAATGCGAATTGCCTGGAATGAGAAATTCAACCGGAACTGCATCAAAATGAACAATACTTCATTTAAAAGTGGATACATTGAATCGAGGAAAAAAATTATTATTTATTAAAATAATTCTCGATAAAATCGCACGAAAAATTTGTTGATGCTTTTAATTTGATTATAATGAAACTCGATTCATAATTTATTCGTTGACAGAATTTATCTATTTATGATATAGGATAGGAAGGAGGCAATTTTTTTTTTATAGTAAAAAGCAAAATTAAATCAAGCATTATGTCCTTTTTCAGTGCAACATTTTAATTAAAACAATTAACAGTTAAAATTCAATAATTTTAATCAAGGACCATGTAAGGGGACGAAGGGCGATATGCAATAAACAAATTTGGAAGTACATACATAAGTACATGTTCAAATCAATATAGGAAAACCGAGTGCACAACATTTGATAGCATTCTAGGAAAAATTTAAAAGGTAGTTAATTTTTTAGACGCAATAAATGATTTTATTTCATATTTTTTTCCTTTTGGCAATATGCCCTAAATGCATGAGTGTGTTATACGTAAAGTTAAACCTGCTTAGAATTTAAATGCAATTGTATGTGAATCGGCTAAGACATCTACCCTATACGCATCGTCGAGGACTACATTTCTTACAACATTTTCTCAAATTAGTTCTACAATTATTATGAGCTGGCCTTCTATATCTAGTTTATCCGTAAGAGTCAAACGACGCGGAATTATAAAGCACCCCTACTGAAATGAGCAATGAATCCACCAATAACTACAAAGGTTTTCAATCAATCCTGTATCTAATACTACTACCACATTTTCGCTGATATAATTTTCATTGTTTATTTCGACTATTTAATTACAAAAAAAAAAAAAAACATTAATGTAAAAAAAGAGCCAAGTAGAACAGCAAAAATTAGGTGCGTAACTATAGTCCGCCACGAAAAGTAATGAGATCTAAATGTACGCCAAGTTCTTAGTTTAAAAAGATTAAATGTTAAAATTTTTAGGTTAACTTGGCAAGTGGGCGAATACCACGCCTCCTGAAGGGAGAATATAAAATTTTCGATTTTTGTCTTTCTGTACATTGGAAAATCTCAAGTTTTGGACTTTTCCCAGTGTATGCACCACAGGATGTAGCATTCTGCCAAATTTCACGATTCTAGAATGGCCGGAACTGCTTCATAATTTTGATGATCATCTAAGATCAGTTACGGGTTTTGCGAATTTTGAAGTCCTGTATTTTAAGAACCACCAATGCTATAGAGATGAAATTTGGTGAGGTGGACCTTTTTAATGAGTTTGATATGTGTTTTTAAGTTTAAAGTTTTTGGCTCAATCGGTTCCGAAGTTAGAGGGTCGAAAACAGCCTGAGTTTGTTCCTGTAAAAAGGGGAAGTACCTTTACTAGAGAACTTGGCTTTAGGCACTAAAAACTGTGTTGTCATGTCAAGATAAAGAACACCATTAATTGTTACCTCCTGACCAGTCTTCAGTTCTAGTGTTTTCAAGTCTTTTGTGAGAATTCGCTTCTCTGCAATACTATCGCGAACTGCTTCGATGTTTTCTGTTGAACGACTTGTGACAGGACACCCAACCCAGAGTGTTTAAGATCACTAATTGATCCAGTCTCCCTGAATTTTTCAATTATTCTCTTCACAGTGTTGATGGTTTTAAATCACTATGACGGCCATATTTTGTTCAAATAAGCGCCCCAGGGCGTTATGACACTGGGCGTTATGACATGTACCCTGTTTAAACGTGGTTCTATGGAGATTAAATTTTCTTGAAAATGGTGTGAACGTCGTCTTTGCACTTATGGTTAAGGTACTTCTTCTTGTTGATATTAGTTGAATATTTCGTTAAAGTAATTTTGCATGGGACTAATTGGGGTTGACAGCAATGACTTCAATTCGACGGCGGATGTTAATAAAGGATGCATGTTATTCGGTAAGCAATATTGCCCAAATCGATTTGGAAATAACGTCCAAAAAATTTTATATCGCCCAAAAATTAGCGAAGATCGAAGTTAAGCCCAAAAATATTTGCAGTTTAATACGTATGACCAATTGACCACCCTGCTTGGGGTCACTGTTGCCATTACGCCAATCAATGTCACGTCGTATAAATTTGTGTGAATTTTACAGCAACAATGTTTTAGGTTATATGATATCTTGTGATGTCATATACTGGGTATATTTGTGACCATCTTCGGAGTAGCGCGGTGTGCGTAGCTATGTCGGGTTTGCATGTCGTGTACTCGTAGCTTAAGCTAAAATTATCAATAAAATAGGTTCCTCTTATTCCGTCAAGAGGAAGAGAAAGCCCAAAATCACATTTCACAGCTCAATTCTTGATAATTTAACAATAAATTTGTGTATTTTGTGTTTCCGCAATAAATTTGTATATGTCCTTTATTAGCGAGAGGACTTTTTTCTAATAAAACGCTGGATCTACATACATTTGCATATACGAGTATGGTGAATTGTAATTGTATGAAATTCTGTTCTATCTGTCGATCTCTAATTTTTTGACAAAAACATTTCATTGGCCACCTAATTTAGTTAAGAGTATTTTTATATAAATGAGACCCATCTATGACTTTCTCGATCATTTTCACTACCCATCCTCCGCTGGGGCTAAAAAAAAATTATGACGACGCCCTATTCTCGAATCAATTTATGCCACAAAATGAGCACAAAAAAAAAACGACCCGAACAATCACAACTGGGAAAGATAAACTCATACATTTCCATTCGACTTAACGTTCTGTTTTTTGTCGCAATATTTATTAGAGGATTAGAGCAAGGGCACCCAGACACGTATAAATTAGACGCAAACTGTCAAGTAGCATCCTCTTTCATCCAACCGTTTGGATTATTTTTTTCCCTCTATTACTTTCTACGAGGCTTCCTTTTCATACGTTATCTCTGAAAGGAGTAAGGAAATGAATAAAAAAAATAAAATACCTCTGCGACATATTTTCGCAGGACCCCATAGATATGACAACTCAAGTGGAGTACGAGTACGTCATATGAGAATGCTATGTTACACTTTGCCAGGGGAAGATGGTGGTGTACACACATTTATCCAATGTTGAAAATAAAAAAAATATCGAGAACTCCTTAACAACATCTCAGTAGCCAATTCAATTGTGAAAAGTTCCGGTGTTATTCGTTTGGTTAGCGCTCTGCAGAGCTGGCCAAGCAATCCTTTATTTTTCCCTTTCGACGACATCCGGTTTTATATCTGCCTCTGAAACTGAGACCAAGGATGACGGAAGAATGCGAGCTATCTTCGATTTTACTAAAGATGATCGACTTACATACACCTTACCACAGATTGTTGGGTGAGGAAGCTTGTTTGCCGTTACACAGACAGCGCTTGCTTTGCATGGTTGCTGCTGGTTGTTTGCAAGCATTATTGTTATAGCACATAGGAAAACATCGCATCGTGTATAGGGAAGACACAAAAGGATGCGCATAGTGTGTCAAGAACAAAGGATGCCGTTCGTAAAGGGAATATGGATTTTTGCATTGCAAAACAAACTTGCATGGTAATTGAAATTGACTGTGATGATGTAATTTCTTGTTTCCCTGGATACATGGACCACCGACGACGACGCACGGCCTCATAGTTGATACTTCCTGCCACTTTAAAACTTTCTAACCAGATTTTATGGGATGTAAAGGATGAGTTTGTTTTGTGTGTTTTCCCTTAGCAAGTGAGTAAAGATGCACAAAAAATTATCATAAGAGTTGAGAGTCATCTTTGCTGAAGAGAGGGCATATATGGGACTACGGGGCGTATACGTAATTTTTTTTTTCATAGTTTCAAAGTGGATACACTTTTCTTTTATGCTTTTTTGTTGCTTTATATGGAATATTTCCAAGCAGATTTCGAGCAGTTAATGTATACACAAGTCCTTTTGTCCTTTTCTATTTTCAAGAATGCGAATTAAGGCTGTTGATCCTTTCGGTTGTTAAATTCCTACAACAGTCTCAAACGCCATCTAATCCGAAATAGTTTACATTGTTTGAAAATGCAACGAAATGAATTGTATTTCGGACTTCCAACTGCCGTTTAAGGGATGACGATGTGGACTGTTTTTTATCACTTCTTTTGTCTCAGTTATTTCGTTGTTCATCAAAAAGTAATTATGTACACTTGAAAGGATTTTGCTCAAATTGAATTAATAAGAAGCAGGTGGCGCTAAGCTGTTGTAAATTTTCTACCTCAACTTTTGTTTAAATGGAAATACTAAGCCTTCTTAGGGTTAGTCTATTGTTAATGAACTTAGTCGCTAAACGATTGTAGGCGCTTACCTAAGAAACGGATATTAATAGAACACGACCTTTGTTATCTTTTTAACTAAACCAACTCCTCTATAGCTAAGGAACAAGGAATTTAAAATGTTTTTAGAGAATGAGAAGATTGTAAAATGTGGTAGAAGGATTGCTCTATAGCTATAGAGCACTACCCGGAACAATGGTTTGCTAAGGTGTGGGTATAAAGCAGTGCAGGGGTGTAGACAATTCAGTGTTGGGATGTGCAGCATGAGGTTTTTTCTTCATAGAGAAGTACTGCTGACCAGCTATTCACTCTCAAAATGTCTCTTAAGAAGGTTTAGGAGCAGTATCTATGTTTTGTGTATTTGATGAAGGTGTGCAGTTTATTGAGCTAAACTCTAAAAGTGGCGCAACTTGAAATTTTGCGATCATTTCAAATAAGTTAAAAAAATCGTTTTATAATACTATTTTATTTATTAACATAAAAATAAGTAATTCAAAGTAATTCATATAAAAAAAATGGAAGAACTTATAATTGAAATATAATTTAACGAAAATAGGCAAAACCTTCAGAACTTAACTTTTTTCCAAAGAATCCCCGTTCCTTTAGTAATGGGTATTTACTCACCGAACAAAAAGTTTTAATCTGCCTGGGCATACCTTGGATAAGGTTCCTTACCATGCTGTCGTCCAAATTCTCCCATTTTTCGAGCATAGCCACTGAGCCCATTCAGCCCACTGAGTGTCTCTGGAAGGGCAGGTCGCTTCCTAATCATTCTTCGCAGCAGGTCCCAAGCGTGGTCGATGGGATTCATATCCAAGCTCATCGCAGGCTAAGCCTTGGGGTCTACCCCGATATCTCGAAAAAAAAAATCTCGACAGCAAAAATCTCGAATGTAAAAATTTTGAAAAAAAATCTCGAATTTAAAAAATCTTGAAAAAAATCTAGAAAGCATAATCTCGAATTAATATTAAAAATGGTGTTAAAAAGTGAGATACGTATGGGGGGCATGCTACATGCGTGACTGTTTGGATATGGGGTGGGTGCAAAAAAAAAATCTCGAATTTAATTTTTATTTTCGAGATATATCTAGTCTTTCGAGATTTTTGTACATTCGAGATTTTTGTACATTCGAAATTTTTGCATTCGAGATTAAAAAAAAAACTTTTCGAAATTTTTAGCCCTCGAGATTTTTGTTGATCCCTATAAGCCTTGACATCGATTTCTACTTCTTGTAAAAAGTTGGTAACGCACCTGGCAACGCGTGGTTAAGCATTGTCATGTATCAGAAGGAAGTTTTCTCCAATAAATGGTGCGAATGGAACCACATATTCCTCCAGAATGCTAGTGACATAATACCTGGAGTTCACCGACCCTTTCACGAAGCACAGCTCGGTTTTTCGGTGCATGGAAATTCCTGCTCACACCATGACGGAACCTCCCCAGAAATGTTCCCTTGGGTAACTGTCACCGAAGAGTATCTCTCACTTGAACGTCTCCACACTCTGATACGTCCATCTGGTGGGCGCAGACAAAACCTGGACTCATCAGTGAAAACAACTCTACTCCGGTCGGCCTAGGTCCAGTGAAGGCGAGCAAATTCCATCCGATGTCGCATGTGCTGGACCGTGAGTTTCGGTACATCAGCAGGTCTTCTTGCTCTCAGGCCACTCTCCATTAATCGCCGGCTCACCGTTTGAGCACTCACATCCATCCCTTTAACTAAAGGACAGAGTATGGAAGCCTGTGGGACACCACTACTAGTTGGATGAAAATCTGAGATATTCTGTCACCTACCTTAAGGGCATTCATTGCATTTGATAGATCGTTGCAAAACCGACGAAATGTTTTTGCAAGTTTGCTATGTTTGTAGCACAATATAAAATGCCTTGAAGAATTTAAGGAGAATTAGAACGCTTACTTTGTTCTCATCGAGTGCTTGCCGAAAATCCTCTATGACATTTAACAAAGCAAAAACACAGAACCTGTTTTAATGATAAAAGGTTATACCATGCCTACAGAATTTCGCTCATCTGTCTTTTTAAATTCGTTCAAGTACTTTCGAAAGCAAGGTAAATATAAATTTGGTCTAAGTTCGTGGAACTTAACGTTTTGGAGTAGGTATAGGTAACGTGTTAGCTAATTTCCATTCGCCAGAAAAATGGCCAATGGTTAAAATATTATTATATGAATAGTGCAGGAATTAATTTCAGGAAAGTATATGATGCATTCCATGGAGTTCGATGGCCACAGACTTCACCGAATGTATGTTTCATAGCGAACCGCTTTAAATCCAAAACTGAGATGTTGAGATGTTGAGTCTTCTATGAAAATCGAATAAGTCTCCGGAGTACATAACTAAGCTTGCGGAGGTAGGGAAACAATCTTCTTCTTTAATGAAACGCCATCAACATTCTCCTTGCGATCTAAATTTGGGCTTAACAAGCCCCAGGCTGCATAAGTTAATCCACAAGTACTGTTGACCATTTAATGAAGAACTGAATTTAATTGAGGACATATACCTACTGCATGATACAATTTGAGTTCCGAAGAGATTTGACTTTCGCTTCGGATTTTCTTGCAAACGGATACCTCGAAAAGGGCTAATTATTATTTTAATATACAAAAATGTTGGTGCGTATGTAAGTCCAATAATGGCCGCTGAACCACTGAGGCTCCGGAAGGCTTTTGTTTATGTTAGACAATAGACACCCATAGGTTTCACTTTTTTTCGAAAATTCTTAATTACCTACCGATTTGGGATAGATTCAAAATATGTAATATCTAAATAAAAACAAATTATTTTCAAAAAATTGGATCTGATAGGTGGGTGGAGATATTAACGAATATGGCAGAACAACGTTTTCAGCTAGTAGAACAATAAATGTGCTTACAAAAATAGAAGAAATATTATTATTAACGAACAATGTACTACTTAACATTAAAGGCTTAACAACATTCGGCAAAAAGTCAAAAAGTGAAAAAGTGCAAGCTCACACAGAAACGCCGCAGTTGCTCCCTTTTGGTAAGAAATTTATCTAAAACTCTTGCTCTGACACGAAAGTAAACCCAAACAAAACACTGCAATTTTGTGCAAAAAGGTTCATTTCTATGGTATTTTGTACAAAAAGGTTCGTTTCCATGGTATGTAACACGTAAACAAAAATGCAACATTCTAGATCTATCAGAGCCCTCTATTGGCGAGATCAGTAATTGGCGCAAACTTTGCATTGCGCTGTGCGGAAAAAGAGAAATATCTAACTTTCAAGACACACTTTGTGAAAAGTTGAGAGAAAAACATGTATTTGAAATGGTGTGAAAAGGGAAAAAACATTTTCGTGCAAGTACTTTACTTTGTGCCGTATGTAGTTAATCAAGAAACTGATGAAGCGACGATCATCAAGGGCAAATTCAAAGGAGAGGAAGTCCTTATCCCACGAATTCCAATTATTCCAACTGATCTTCCATTCCAATTCATGCGGATTCAGTTCCCCGTTCGATTGGCTTTTGCGATGACAATCAATAAATTGCAAGGCCAATCGTTGGAAGTCTGTGGGATTAGTCCCGAATTTCCTAGGCTATACATTGCCTGTTCGCGTGTTGGCAAACCGTCTTCGTTGTTTGTTCTTGCGCCGGAAAGCAAATCGAAAAATATTGATTATCACATCGCTCTCTACTGATTTCAATTCCATTCAAATAAATGATATTGAAATTTGAACTATTATCACTCTGGAGTTTATCTGATGGCGTTAAATTGGGGCGAGCCGAAGTTCGCTGGGGCCGCTAGTTTTACATAGATACTTAGGTAAAATTCTTTAACAGATTTCTTGTGGGCATTCGGGTTTCGGGAAAGTTATGGGCGCCTGTTTAAAGTTGGTTTAGAATAGATAATACGCTTTGAAGTACATAGTAATATGTTGTCTTCGACCATATTGTTGCTCACAGGAACCTGTAGAAATCCTTAGGCTCGCCTTCTTGTATTCACCTGATGTTCAGTTGGCCTTCGAAAACGTTCATTTGTAGATTTTGCAGTTTATCTATATGAATTTTTGACTTGACCCATCCAAAGATCCCATAAAGTCTCTTTGATTTGACGAGGCATGTATACCTATTTTTGGGATTGTGGTGTTGAATGGTATCCAAGGTAGAATAACAAAATGAGAGCTTTCTTGAGATCAGAACGAAGTTTGTCGATATTTTTGTTCCAAAGAAAATGACTGTCGATGTCCTAGATATTGGCATGTTTCAACAAAATCTATTTATGACCCGATATGGAAGATTACCTTGATATATGCTCCTTTTAACAACAACAGCTTAGTCTGTTGCTGGAGTCCCTTGACTTTGTAACACAAACTGGATAGATGGTTGTCAAGTTATAATCATGTTAACGGATAGAGAGTAGTTGTAAATTTAGGAATAATAAGGATCCATTCTATACAAAAAGTCCATTCGCACATAAGGAAAGTTTGCATTTTGAACAAAATTCTCCCCTTAACTCAAGTTAAATGTTTCTATTGTAGGCCAACATTGAAACTTTTATTATCCCGATTTGTTTTTATTTAAATGCATATTTATGTCCAATTAATTTCCAGTCCAAAAGATAAGAAAACAAACGTCCTTTGATACAAAATTGTCAATAAAACCAAGACTCACCAGTTTACTGAAATAATTTTGTGTATAAAATGTTAAATATTCACTATTTAATATATTCCTTGTGAATACATTATTCGAAACTTTGAGAAACGTCCTATAAATCGATAGCTCCAGATGTTATTGTGGAGCAGAAATCTCAAAGCATCCCAAGGTAGATCCTTTAGCAGATTTAATTTGAAATATTGATGAGGTCTGCAATGTTCTTCAAAATTTCCTGCCAGGGACAGTTGTATTTAATATATAGCTTAAGGGCTTTGCAACAAATAAAGCAATAACTATGCATAGCTGTAAAGGTTGAATCTAAGTACTCATATTGTAAATTCCGTTTGTCTCTTAAAAGATAAGAAAATAGAAGCCTTATTCCTAGCGGACCTCTTAGTGCTGAATTGACTCATGTCAGGACTATTAATTTACAATTAGTGTCTACATAGATGAAGAATTATTTTAGCCACTGACTTCCTCTAAAGACTTACCTATTAAAAGTCCAACATTAGCTTATCCTTCTAATCCATGAAAGGCCCTTATGCATATAAATCCGATGTCACTGTCAAAATTCATTAGCACACGCACACAATTTTCAATATTTTTTTTTCACTTGAAATTCTTTCTTTATCCTACAAAACGTTATATAGGGACGACAATGATTTCATAAAATTGTTTAACATTCCTTTTATGACGAATTCAACAATGCACACATTATCTCCATAAAGGATAATTTTATGTAAATATTTAACACTAGTCCCTAGCACAACAGTGCATGGTAAAAGCTCCTAACAGGGATGTACTTGAATCCGCAACACATGACTACGCGACACATTATTCAATGGAGCAAAAATCGTTCACCATATTCCCGGTGATAGCAGGAAAATGAGTGAAAATAATTTTATATCCCTTTGAGTTTTTGTTGTAACACGCTGTTTTTTTTTTATTTAGTTTTTCACTCGAAAATGTGTCCTTGTTTTATGTACACACTAAAAGCTAATTGAAAGGCGCTTAAAAATATTATCGACTATAACAACAAAAAGGACATCGGTTTGCCATTAGAATCAGGGATATGAGACTACCTGCATACATTTGTGAATTTTTATCAGTGAACATGGAAAATCCTTTAACACATCACATTACAGCGTGGGCGATATTAGTCGAAGAGAGAAAAAAAAAATGTAAATGAAACGTACACACACACAAAATCGAAAGGATAAACACACTTTTGATATTAGGTATGCCACTAGGAGCATCGAGCAGTATCAACAAACGTTGTATCCTGTCAGGCGATACAGCACACGTATTAGCAGTAATTGAACGAAATTTTATGTTCTCACATATAAGTATACAACAACCGCACAAATTCACTAACAGACGCACTCTTACTCACGTCGAACGTGGAATCTTTTTTTTTCTGCGTGAGGATCAAGAATTTCTATACTTTCTCATGAATTATTTATACATATCTATGAGGATAGCACTATAAACAAAATAGCTTTTAAGGCGACAAAAATTGGCATCCTTAAATGTTGGCGGAGTTTTTTTTTTATTTTTCTTTCCTTTTGTCCTTCTTTTTTTTTTTGGAGGGGATGGGAGTGGGGGGAGTTACTATTATTGTTGTAACGCCCTCGCTATTCTATACGCAGAATGGCCAAGACCTAGTATCCAAATTGATGTCAACTTCGCACGATGTCATCTTACATAAGCTTGGATGGTATTTTTATTTTTTTTTCCTGCTTTTATCGGACAAGGATAATGGTCACTAGTTTTTTTTTGATACACGTTTACGTTTGATTTTTACTTTTCTTAGCAAAGGATATTTCATCAAAGAATAACACTTTGTGTATGATAACCGAGAGGCAATATATCGGAATTAAGGTTTTTTTTTTATTATCCTTTCAAACAGAGAGTGTGTGTAATATGGTGGAAGAAAAATCCTTTTTGGTTGGTTTTAGTATATCTACTTGGGGGAGTGTTATGGAAACGAACAGAGTTTAACCCGACCGCGATAGGATTCGTGCGCCTCAAAGTATATCCTGTTACGTACTAACGAAAGAAATTCTTCATCAAACAGGACCTGCATCACAGAAAGGATGTTTGCATGGAAATTTTACCAGAGAACAGAGATGTTTAAGAGTATCCATCTCAGATGGGCTGAATCTGGTTTCAAGGATATTCAAGAAAATTTCCCTTCTCTCTATAGCATAGAACAAAAAAGGACCAAGAGAGTATTGCCAAATCGATTCGATAAAGAGAAGAGTATGCGTGCGAAAAGCTTTTGCGAAGCTTTTTTGTAGGTCTCTAGGTCACAAGAATTTTGTTGTGACACATTGAGCCGTGCATCGGTGCTGGAAAGATTTGTTTTCCACATCCTTTTTAAGCAGTATCTTTTGCATTGGAGCAAAAGATGTGGAAAAGGGATATTTAATTACAATTACCCATATATACTACTGAAGCTGATGCTGAGGCTGAAGAACATTTTGTTAAAGAGAATATTTTCAAGTCGGTACGGTAGAAAAGTGGCGCGCAGGACTATGGCATGGGGAGGAAATTTCTCATGTGTACTGTGGTGGAGTGTTAGGTTAGGTCCCTTTGCAAATTTGTTGCGATTTACTATGACTGGTGGTTTAAATTGGCTGGAAGGATTCTTTTGTGTTTTTGTTTTTCATTACTATACTATCGCGGCGAAGAATACGCGCGCGTATGTTTTATTGCATGTACACACAAGGATGACCTTATTTTTGGTTTTGCCAACAGAGAAGCGTAAGGATATGCTCGCACGGTTCGCTTGGCCATAAATGATGACATTATTCATTTTAGATGCTGTGTTGTTCCGTGCTGAGCATGTGACTTGGCTTGTGGTAGATATGAGGGAAATATTAGTATTGTGGTGCAACTTTTGGGGTTACTTACTTTATAAAGTGGGAACAAGAAGAAAGTATCTGGGAGAGCGTTTTTTTTTTGTTTATAAAATAAATGGATGTCGTTTCATAGTTCTACGGCACATAAATCTTGCGTCCGTGTATCATATGTAAACAATTTGAATTCCGTGGATGGGATGCCCAGGGATTCAGGGTAAATTCTCAAAGGATAATTAGTATTCTCCGAACTAATGAATATGAGAGTGTGGTTCATTTTAAATTTAAAAGTATCGATTTCACTGAAAGACTTCTGAATAACTATGACAGCGAGGGGGTTAAACCTTGGTACTGGATAAGTTAATTTGTCGACCCTTAGAGAGTTCTAGTTCTTCGAGATGAAAATGTGGGAATTGAATCGACATCTGCGAAACCAAATGCACGATGGCAAAATTTAACTTTGTGTAATTCAACGAGGTTTTATTGGCCTTTGACTAGTGGAGATATATTTAGACTAAAATTATGGGCCCATTGTGGTAGGTAAAACAGAATCCTAGAAGCCCAGATATACGGATCGGAATTATCTACTCACTATATTTGGAAAGTGGGCGCAATGGTTAGTGTGCTGGACTACTGTGCGAGGCATTCCAGGTTCGATCCCCGGAAAAACACAAATTACACCTTAAAGATTTTTCTACTGCGCCAACTCTCGCGAACGTCTGACAAACATCCGAGAGTATGACTGTCCTGAAAAAGCTTCTGTTAAAGATTGAATTTATGTATTCAGAATTATTTCTTAATTTAGTACAAATTACTAATCTAGTACTTACTTTCTTTTCTAAACAATTCTGTTTGAAATAACATTTTGGCAGCATTGTATTAATTATGTGCCTATATACAAATGTCAATTATAAAAGCCAACTTTTGGCGGAAAATCTTAACCTCAATAAAATCGAAAAATTTATAACGAATTGGTGCGTTTTTTAATTACTTTCTTTTGAGTAGAAAAAATTCCCAAGCGTAAGTGTTTCGAAAATATACAGCTTCTCAATTCAGCCGTTCGGACTCGGCATAAAATTGTGGGTCCCTTCCATTCGTTCCTAAAAAATAGAAACTCACACAAAACGAATGGTTGCGAGATGCTAGGCCTTGGGTGTCTACCGCCTGTTGCGCCGCCTATTTATTTTTTTTTTTTTATATTCGGAAAGCGAGTGACCAAATGAAAGATTGACGAAAAGAATCAAAGAAAGTAAAATTGTGTCTATAATATTGAAGTGGCTGATACAGTTCCTGCCGGTTCATCTAAAATAAAAGAATAATGAAAATCTTATAGCGACCTTCAATAAAGAGAATAAAAATGTGGACGATTGGCGCAATTTGCCCTCGAAGCGATGGACAGATCCGAAATGGTTGCCTGCTTTAATCAAGTCCTAAAACTATAGTTAGTCCTACCAAATTAACTGAAAAATTACAAAGAACTGAAAAGTAATCCCATAAGGAAGGTGCGAGTATCACTTCACTAAGTAGAAAGGACTGCTCAGATGCAAACGAGATTAACGACGGTTTCCTATTCTTTCTACAGTCCCTAAAATTGCTAAGGCAGAGATTCCATCTTCCATGGGCCTTTCTGCTTTCTGCTAATCCGACAGTGACAGTTTTTGCTTTTACAATCTAGCTGATTATAAACAAAAAAAAAAATAAATAGGTCGCGCAACAGGCGGGTAGACACTCTAGGTCTAGCTTTCTCGCAACCATTCGTCATTCGTTTGTGTGAGTTTCTATTTTTGCGACGAAGGGAAGGGACCTACAATTTTATGCCGAGTCCGAACGGCTGAATTGAGAAGCTTTTTCAGGACAGTCATACTCTCGGATGTTTGTCAGACGTTCGCGAGAGTTGGCGCAGTAGAAAAATCTTTAAGGTGTAATTTGTGTTTTTCCGGGGATCGAACCTGGGATCCCTGGCACAGTAGTCCAGCACTCTAACCACAGCGCCCACTTTAGCTGATTATACTACAATATTCATAGAGAGAATACTCTTTGTTCTGATGTCATCAAGCAGAAGAACGGATTGATTCAACCACCCATTTCTGCCACCATCGAGGTCTGGACAAAAAGAACAAACAGGGACTATAACTACCACCTTACGCAGTTCTTATCGGGGCACGGCGGCTATCGGAAATACCTTCACAGATTTGGTCACCATAGCTCGCCTTTTTGTCCCGAATGCTCAAACGAAGAAGAAGATACGGAACACGCAATGTTCCATTATAGGCGCTTTGCCAGGGGAGGAGCGAACTTATCAAAGTCTAATAAGCCATACGTTGCGGTCAGAAGTGAATGGCTGGAGGTATGCCCCTTTATAACGAGCGTAAACGAAAAATTAAGGAGACTTGAACGACTTAGAAGAGCCGAAATGGCTCCAGACCCGCGAAGTAATACCTAACGGCAATCCCGCGGGAAGAGTGGTTGAAGGACGTAGGGTGTTGATTAGTACGTATAGGCGCACTCCTAGCATCGATTATTCGGGTATGCGAATCGTGCATGTTGGTAGCACAGGCTACCGCATCTTTAGAATATTACCACATCCATTAGCCCAACCAAAAAAAAAAACAACATTTCTACCATGCACCAATCTCTCTCTCCTCAGTGATGGACTGTCAGAGGCAAGAGACAGGGGGTAGACTTCTACGGTTTACCTCCGTCCCTACCCGAAGACAAACCGCCACCGGGAGATGCTAAATTCAAACAATTTTATCCAACTACTGTTGACTTTTTCAGCCATGATAATGACCTCCTAGCAATACCTCTCTTTAAAAAAATTCACAGGTAGCAATACAGTTCCCAGTTCCCACCTTTAAAGCCCAGCCCATAATTTTTCTGGACACTTTTTTCTTGCTTCTTTTCTACATTTAGGAGGTCTCCAAGCATAGGTGGAGACTAAATATCTTTTGTTATTAACACTGACTCTGTCATGGAGGAGTTGATGTCAAGCCTAACTATACATCCGCCCCTACACGGCTAGATTGTTCAATTTGGATTCATTCAAATTAGATCTAAAATAGAGGCAAGAGAACTCCTTCCTATGGGGAAAGCCTCTGTACACAATCTTGCCAGAAGCGGAAAAAAGTTGAGCATATTTTTCTATTCATATAAACAGACCTTTGTCAACTTTCCTCTGTCATCTTGGCAGCACATATTATGTAAAAATTTAATTTTGTGCTAAGTTTTTAATTTTTGTGCTCCAATGAAAAGTGTTGTCAAGTTGGCAAAGCACATCTTTAAATCGGTCGAAAATTGACGGAGTTAGTCAACTTTCAGTTTGAAGAACTCATGGGAGAAAACTATATTTTTGACCTTTTTTAAAGCACCTTTGATATCAAAAATGAATACCATTGACTATTTCTTGTATGGCATCGTTTTTTCAATGCTACCAAATAGCTAGAGTAAATCTAGCTCCACAAATAATCCATTACGATGCATGTTGGGAGTTGGTAAATTGTTTCGAATGTATTTGACAACAAGTCTGTTCAGAATTTCTGAAAATATGAAGAAGAGGCAGATGGGCACAGGTCCTTTGGGCAGACGTGGGATAGATACTTTGCCAACTTTTGGTAACCTAAACCAACTATTTCTTTACGGTTCGCAATTACCCATTTCAGTGTTCGCTGGTTACTACGATCTTCATTTGTTGAGTTTTTATACACACTCCAGCACTAGAGGCGTGTTGACATTCTAACACTAGGTACTTACGCCTGAACACGATCTGAACACCACCGCCTGAAAACCGTCCTTATGAACCTCTGCTTAGTGAACCGGCACACTGTTATTGTTCAAGTACATTATTTTATAATGGTACATTTATAACACTGTTCTTTTCAGATCCCAAGTTTATTCAGAAGGACCCATCAATTTACAAATCAAAAATACAAAAAATGGCTCCTACTTTACTTTTGAGTATCTTCCCACCATCAGTGAAGTTATACTAAGAATGTGGCAGCCAAAGCTGCTTTTAAACAAAGAAAGAACAAAATTTGAAAGTCTGAATTTTTCGGTCACCACTCACGGACTACAAAAAGGCAGGGTATGACTTTGACTAGTCTGGCAAGAGAGCCAGTCTCCCCGAGTACTATCATAAATGGTATACCCTACCTACCCATCATCACAGATGGTTCAAAGACGGTGAATGGAACGAGAGCAGGAATCTTCTAAGAAAAACTAAATATGTACCATTCATACCGACTGGCAAATCAGTGCAGCGTTTTCCAGGCAGAGAAAGCGGCTCAAACTGTCTTATCGAGGGAACTAACAGCAATGGAAATTACTTTCTGTGTGGTCAACGAAGCAGCACTTAAGGCAATTAACTCGAATTTGGTAAACTCGAAATCCGTTAGTGAGTGACTCTCGGCATTCAGAGGAATAAATCATCCCACAATACGGCTGTGCTGGGTTCCTGGACATGTTGGTGTGGAAGGAAATGACAAAGCAGATAAACTGAGAAGATGCGTTTCTGAAATGGACATACTATTAGGTGATAGACAAGTACTATCAACTTTCAACGCAGCATCATTGACAATGTCACATAAAAAACTTGGCCAAAGTACGATGAAACAACACTACCATAACTGGCAGCTTGTGGCCCGCAATTGACACTAAAAGGTTAAAAATCCTAACATATTTTTATAGAAACCAGATCCGAGGGTTCGTCGAAGACTGCATTTTAAAACATGGCCAAAAGACTGGGTATCTTTAAAAATGACTTCTGCAGAAGTGCCAGCGATAAAGAGGAAATAGAATTTATGGAATATCTCCTGTGTCGCTGCCTTGTATGGGAGCACAGTTTTTGACGGATTGGGAAATATAGCAACGATACCTCTACCAAATTTAAAAAGATGAAGATAGAAGATAGATCCGAATGGTTTGTTAGTTGCATGTTCATCATGTACATTATTACAAAAGGGTAATCACAATGGGCCTAAATAGTTTCTGGGTGATAATTGCACATAATGCAATGCCCCTCAAAGCTAAACCTAAACCTTACTTTTAACCTAAACCTAAACCTTACACTTTCCTTCTATTTCCCTGCAAAATCTATGAAACTATTACAGCTCATTGCGCCCTTGATATTGGACCGAGTTATGCTGCGCACAATTTTCCATTAAATTATTGGGGTTCCATTTCTTTTCACCCTAGATCCTTCACCTTAACCAAAATAATAGCCAAAAGTCGCTACTCTGATATGGATGTATGCGGTTCATTATAACCTCTTTCACCTTTCTCGCACTAATTGCCCTCACAGTCACTACAAAACAGAACCCAAATAGCCCATCTTGCTTCCACCTGTTATCCTTGCATACTTCCCATCTCAATGACAGTCGCGGAAGGGTGTCTTTAAAAATGCAATATTTTATTAAATTTTCGTCAAAACAAATACCTGACAGAAAGAGCTTATCCATCAAGAATAAGTTAGATATGGACATCAAAAACTGATCTAAAACAAATCTTCTTAATGGACCCCCGCCTTCATCACTCTGAGATTCAGAAAGGAAATAATATCCCTCCAATCCTCTAGCTAAATTCAATATGTACGTCTGTCGCTATACTCTCTGCCTATTTATTATCCCATAATAAGACATAATTTACCGAAGAATGAAATACAATTGGACATGGACATCCTCGACAAACAAGATGTAAATTTGATTTGCCATAAGCTCTACCCTCGCGTAATACAAAGTCCTGTTTGGGCTTCGTGAAACACTCCAAAGCGCTGAAGGTAAATTCAAATTAATCCAAGTTTTAAATGACAACGCAGGCAACACGACCGGTATTACTTCGCGATATGCTCAAAGGATTTATCCGAAAACAAACAGTGTCCTGGTCCTGGGTTTTATTATACTATTTCTTTTCCCCGATCAATCTTGTTTAAAATCGTTCTTCGAAATGATTGTGTAGGAATATCCCTTTTCGTTAAATGGCTTTACGGCATAGTACCATTGCCACCTGATACTTTTTGTGTGTGTGTGTGTTTTTTTTGTTATTGTCATTCCTGTGAGCAAGGGCTAAAACAAAGTCCTTTAATCAATACAAGCAGCTATGCAAGAAGAAACAGAAACGAAATAGGATAAGATAAAACATGAAAGTGCTTCATGGCGTGGAAATGTTTCGTTTCGTTCAAATCACATCTTATCTCACTGACAGGCAAAATGGACTTTGTTTTGTTTTGCCGTTAAAATCAGTTGTATATCTCTTTTAGTATGGCTAACACACGTTCTTTTCCAGCCAGTTAATCCTTCTGTTTCTGCCTGTAATTGTGATGGTTGCTATGTGTCTGGTTTTGATATTATAACATTTCTGAAAGCATAGGAATGTCAAAAATAATGACCTCAGTGCAGATATCAATAATAGATAATAAAATTCGGGAAGTTAATTTATCTGAGTCCTTTTATAGTGAAACAATGACTGAGAGGAATTTTGTAGGAGTTTTTTTTTTAATGTATACCTACATAAATGTGTGAATCACTGGTAGTTACGCAGAGCATACATTAGGTTACCATTTCATGTGCGATTGATGGGCAAGAACATTTTATTAGTCAAAATTATAATAAACTGGGACGTGATGGGGATTATTTTTTAATAAGCACGTAATAGTAGGCACAAGAAATCCGTTTAGGACTTTAGTTTCAGCTTTCTCATAACCAATCTTTAGTGTGGTTCTGGATAGTTTTTATTTGCGCCGTATAGAGTTTTCTACGAGCTGAAAGGGCTGGGCACGTGCATAGGAGGTAAAGAATTGTCTCTTCTTCCACCTCGTCCACGCGCAGGTTCTACCAGAAATCATTGGAGGGGAGGCCCAGCCTGAGAGCATGTATCCCAGTAATGCAGTGTTCCGTGATGACACCTATTAGTGTGTTTATATTGGATCTTTTTAGTTTGACAAGATTGTTGGAACGCTTAAGATCCAGCATGGGCCAGATCTGTTTCGTGATGGAACACTTGGTGGCAGTTTGACCACCTTCGATTAGTGGCGCTTATCGCATTTTGTTTAATTAGAAGTTTACACGTAACGAGAGGCATATAGAGATTCTCCTTTTCCGGTTGTGACATGCCTAGCGACTTCGTCGGCCTTGTAATTCCCCGAAATGTCCCTGTCGCCCGGCACCCATATAAGGTGAATATTGAATTGTTCCGCCATCTCGTTAAGAGATAAACGGCAATCGAGAGCGGTTTTGGACTTAAATATGACCGAGTCCAGGGATTTAATCGCGGCTTGACTATCGGTAAAAATCACGATATCCTTTGCGGATATTATATTATACCGTAGCCATGATTTCCGTCCGAAACACGCTACAGTGATTAGGAAGACGGAATGAGATCGTACAATCTAAAATTTTGGGAGAAAACATCCACCCCCCCTACTCCTTTTTCCGTTTTGGACCCATCTGTGTAAAAGCAGTCGGATCTGTTTTGAGACACTACATCACTCTCCCAGTCAGTCCTGGAGGGTATGCATGCAGGTTTCAAAATTCTTAATGAATTGAAACTGGGGGACTGTGTAATCAGTATCTTTTGGGATGTATTCTATTTTCTCTAAAATAGACGAGTCCACAGACCGATTGCTTTCATACGGATGGCTGCATTTGCTGCCACTTGTTTGCAATAAGGTATGGGTATCACCTGGAATAATATGTCAATCGCCGCTGTTGGAGTGGTCTTAAGCGCTCCACTGAAGCAAACAAACGCCGTTCTTTGTACACGACTAAGTTCCTTATAGTGAATAGCCTTTTCAAGCGCATCCACCAGACGACGACGCCATATGTGAGTACAGGTCTAATGACGGATACATAAAGCCAATATGTTATTCGAGGCTGAAGTCCCCATTTGCAACCAATATCAATTTTTACAGCAGTATAATGCCGTGGTGGCTTTCTGAACCCTCTGAAATATATTGGGTTTTCAGCTCAGTTTGCTGTCTAGAATGAGGCCCAAGTACTTAGTCGCATTAGAAAGCACTAGCAAGGTGCCATTTAGTTAAGAGAACCAATTCAGTTTTTTGAAGATTGACGCCAAGCCCATATGTTTTGGTCCATTTTAGAGAGCCTAGAGAGGGCGTTCTGCATGAGACCCCTAAGCGTTTTGAGATGTTTCCGTGAGACAGCGATAGCAACATCGTATGCATAGGCAATTACCTTGCACCCTTCCCCTTCCAGTATTAGTAGTAGTTCATTCACCACTAGGTTCCACAGAAGAGGTGAGATCACACCACCTTGTGGCGTACTCGAACTGATAGTCTAAGAGCCCACATCAAATTTTGGGCGTGAAAGTATAACCAAAAAGCTGATACATGAACAGAAAGGTCTCCAAAAAGTAAACTCAAATGTCGAAGTCTGGCAGCGCTTAGTTGCAGCTGAGATTAGTAATAGTAGGTTGAAAACGTGTTTTTTTTTTTCCAAAATCTGGATTTTTTATATAACCACTTGAATATAGTATTAAATGAAAGAAGAGACTGCCCTGATCACAAAAAAATAGGTCCCAAAAATAGGATCAGCTTTTTGGTTATACTTTCTCGCCCAAAATTTGCTGTGGGCTCTTGGTCTATGACGAACCACCGATTGAATTGATAGACCTTTTGGAGAGCAACTGATTCACCCATTCGCTAATCGAATTGTCAATTCCAAGGCTCGTAAGTGCGCCTATAATTTCCCTTCGATCGACGTTGTTAAACGCTTTCTCAATATCAAGGAAAGCTATCAATGTGTATTCTTTACAGTCTAGAGATTTCTCAATAGTTGATACAAGAGAGTGAAGGGCGTTTCATTTCCGATTCCGATTTCCCTTTACTATACGCATGTTGAGAGGCTGACAGAAGATTTGTGTTAGTACTGCAGCGTATATGGGAGTCTATAAATTTCTCTAATGTTTTCAGTAGAAGTGATGACAAATATATGGGTCTAAGATCTTTGGGACTAACATGCGAGCTTTTACCAGCCTTGGGTATAAAAACCACATCAACTTCCGTCCATGACTTGGGAATATGTGACAAATCTAGGCAGCTCTTGAATATTACAGTTACCCATGGAAGGATTAGCACCACATTCTGTTCAAGTTCGGCCGGTATTATGCTTTCAGGTCGAGGAGACTTGAATGGCTTAAAGTCGCTTATAGCCCAGAGAATTTTGGGAAGTGGGTATCTAGTAGAAGATCTAGAGATTCTGAGCTAGAGGTAGGCCACGAGCAATCAGCTCTCTTAATATAACTCGGTATCCTAGGAGTCGCCGCGAGAATCTTTCTGAGCCTAGAGGTCTCAGAGATCTCTTCTATCTTTCACAGAAGAGTCTCCAGGAATATCGTTGGGCTTTCTTAATTTTGGATTTATAAGATTTGAGGGCCTGTTTGTACGAGATCCAGTCAGTGGCTTCGCGAGATCGGTTAGCCTGATTAAAGAGCTGCCTGCATGATTTTCTTAAAGATATAATCTCCTGGTCAAATTTAAAATTACTGGCGACAGAGGGAAACATACAATATTTGCCACTTTGTTTTATATATATATAGAGATAGGTAGATATATTTTTGAATGTGGCTTTTCTACACAAATATTGTTGAATTGTATAGTGATTTTGAAATTATGTCTCTAGGTAGAATATTTTTGCAAAAATAATGACCCAGCCGAGCGGTTGGCAAGTACACTGATAAGCAAGTGGTTATTTCTGGAGGAATAATTCTTTAAATTCCATGGAACATCTGGCATATTAGTACCAATAGAATAAGCATACGTCAGCGTCAGCGACTAGTCCTCTGTACACCAAAGGATGTAGATTTAACGTTAGAGTTAGTGTGAGATCTTTTATTTGTCGAACTGCCTTTGTATGTTTTCAAGTGTATGTCTTTTAGAGCGAGCTTTATATCGTCCCCTTTCTGCGTTGAGCACGTATCTACAAAACATATATTCTTCAGGAATAATTAAACGCATGTATCAGTAAAATCTTCCTATTATTTATAATTTGACAGTTTGACTAACCTGGAGGTCAATATGATGTCAGCCTGTCAAAAATTGACATGATTTTTGACATGTGTATTGAGTTCGATTAAGGGAAGCTATTCTTTTTTTTAATTCCTGAAGAATGAATGTTTTGTAGATACGTGCTTAACGCAGAAAGGGAACGATATACTATGTATGCTATATGGAATCCCTGCTCTGACCAGTTCTTTACGGAGAAATTACTTCGAGTTGAGGTATCTGTTCGATTAGTGGGCATCCCATGTTATTTCCGAATTGACTGTGACTTCAAGAAGGCGCATTGTATGTTCGAACTACGAAATTTATAAATAGAGCCGTGGTTAAGAGGAGTATACTTTTTCTAAAGTAAAGTATACTTTTCGCCACTCGTCCTTGATCGTCGCCGTGTATCAGGTTTTTGTTTAAATTTGTGTGATAGATGTATACACAAACAGAATATATACTGATGTAAAACTAAATCCATGCAACTTCAATAAAGACCATATTCGCTGTATGTGGACATGATTATGGGCTAAACAAAAAGAGAGGTTTCCAGTGGACTCATCTACCGAGCTTACGTGCTCTTCTGGGTAAGACTTCAGCGTTGTTTTCCTGTTTAAAATAATTGTCGTCCGACATCTTACAGAATCATATTCGGGCTCACATTTGCAATATACCATGTTTAAAAGAGTATACGAAAACTTCCCGTTAAGGACGACAGTTACCTAATATCCTTTTAAAATCATTATAATATGAACTTTTCTTTATTTTTTTAACTCCAAAAAATTCAAAATGGCGCACTATTCTGTAGTTTCGTATAAAAAAAGAGCAGACCAAAATGTTCCCCGCATTACAAAATGTATCTAATTCATATTGTATAAGTATACTAGATAATAAGGATAATGTGCAGCACATTTTCTGAACGGACATCTCAGAATTTGTCAGTTTTCCTTGTTCCTTCAGTATCTAACTGAAATTTAATTTTCTCTCACGCAATACTAATATAGATGTATACACGAACACAGAGTATCTACAAACCCTAAGCATAAAATCTATTGAAATGAATTTGTTACAAGTTTCTCGAACAAAACAAAAAAAAAATAACATCCTCAGGCAATTAAGTAGCTCCTGCAAAGATATACACAAGACGGTATTTCAGGGGAAGACAATAGATGTTACCCATAAAACAACAAGCACCATCAGAGAAGAAGTGAACTTTTAATTGAAATAGAAATTAAGTGAAAATTGTTAAAAGCCAAGGAATCAACCATTTTTCATCCCCCAATCCACCCTTAGCGCAAGTATATTGTACATGTACATACAGGTCAAGTCACTCTCGTTCATTTAGCAGACAAATAAGCCCGAGTGATATGTTTAACTTTTTTCTTTACCATTTCAGAGTACGCAAACACATACACACACATATTCAAACACAAATCGTAGTGTGTTACCCCGTGACACATCGTTACGTCTCGAATTGCTTTCAAATGTCAATATCAAGCTAAAGAAGTAAAGGAAGACGACAGCAAGGAGGTAAAAAGTTGAAACACCAAGGAGTTCAGTTCTCCATAACATTATTTATCTTCTCTCGAATAGGGTCATGGATGTCTACTTGTTCTAATTACGAATGTTTTTCGACCCTGTGTATCCTTCGATGGCCGGCCAGCCCCCAACCCCCGAAAATGCACTATCACTGTCTCTGTGTCAACTCTGTGAGATGATATAGTAGCAGTGTGGATGGATTCCCAGTGTAAATGGATGAAAACAGAAAAACTTTTGTCGGAACACTTTAGCCAAGAATATGACAACAGGAGCGAACCTATACCAAGAAGTGGGCTAGTGGGGTGTCACATTGTCACAGTATCTGCAGATGGCGTTAACCTAAATGTGATAAAATCACCAAGTGAGGGGGAGCGCCGGGATTCTTAGTATAAAATGACAAATAGCTTGTTTTTCTTATTGCAAATATTTGCGCGTTGAATATGGAATTAGTTATCTCGTTGTTTAACTGTTACCTTGAGATGTTAAAGTGGCTAAAAGTGGATGAATGACAGGGCGTGGTACACAAACACACCGATTCTTCATGGCTGAAGTGTAAAGTCGAGCCAACATTTAAATTGACATGTGAAGGATCGACTAAGTGGATTGTAAATCTCTTTTATCTCAACAGGGATAAAAACATGAAGTGTGATCGAAGTAGAAATTTAAAAACAGAAATATCAGATCACTGGGGCGTATGTGCAACATTTTATTTCATAGTGCAGTAGAGGTGAAGACGTGATTGTGATCCATTGTTGACCTAGGAATTCGGAAAAATTAAAGCAGAAGTGCAGAGTTTATACAAAGGGAGTTCGAAGCTTTGATACAAGTGAAAGAGATAAGTCTTAAGGACCTCCCGAAACTAATGACTATGTTCTCAGAATAGCTAAGGTGCGAAATAAGAGGCCGTCCTATAAGGATGCCGCTCTCTCCTCTCTAGCAGTTCGTATAAGGAAAGCAGGCAATGATAATAGCATGAGTGATGCAGAGTACAAAGATTTCAAAGCCCATCTCCTACACCATACTGCTGACCCATTCATCTCTGGACGGGTCAGCAGTATGGTGCCGAAGATCCCTCCCCTCGGGACCACAATTTTTGAGGTCTACAAGCCACCTCAGCTTACGGGTGCTGTCTGCTGGATCCCTGGGAAATAGGGGAAATCGGCGGATGTGCTAAAGCGTTTGCATGCCCAGAAACCTGATCTTGACACAAAAGCCTGGATTGTCCGTTCTCACAGGCAGAGTAAAATCCGTCAGGATGAAGATGGTAGGTCTCTGGTTCTGAGCATAGACATGGCTTCTGCCGACGTCATCAAGTCTAGTTACGACATGCGTCCCTATCTGCATTTTGGTAGGATTCATTTCCATTGCAATGTCAAGTAATGCTAATAGTGGTCGTAACCCAGAGTTTACATCCATTTTGCTCATTCAGATCAACCTACAACACTGTAAGGCTGCTACTGCTCTTCTAAGTAGGAGACTTGCTGTCATCTGTGACCTTGGTGAGTTGAGCGGTTCATTCAACGTTCTTTACTAACAGACCTTGTCTTGTTGTATGGAAATCCCTCAATGTACTTACAATCAAACGGTTTTGTTGCCAAGATTTGGTTGCTGCAACTATTACTTACCTTGCAAATGGCTTACTTTCTCTACGACTTTTTAATTCGTCCACCACCAAAGGCAGTTGTTGAGCTCATAAAGTACTGCGAGTCCAAAAACATAGATCTTATCTTATGTTGCGATGCTAATGCCCAAAACACTGTTTGGGGCAGCAGGAAATGTAATATACGAGGAGATCGCCTTCTGGATTTCATCCTATCGTCTGACATCACCATCAACAATGCGGGTTGTCAACCTACATTTGTTACAGCCAGGAGACAGCAAGTAATCGATATTACCCTGTCCAACAGGCATTCCAAGACTATCATCAATTGGAGGGTATCACCAGATAGCACTTTGCAATTCGCAAGAGAGGAGAAATCCGTGAAAAACGAATTGAGCACGGTTTAGGGAGGAACTTGGCAATTCTGTTAAAGCTACAATTAAATTAAGATCAATACAAGGGGTAGAGAGGTCTGCTCAATATCTGAACAGCGTCCTTATCCGTTGTTTTGAACAAGCATGTCCAGTTACAAAAAACTCCTGTAGAAAACCGGTACCTTGGTGGAATACCGTACTGGAGTGTATTCGCAGAGAAACCAGGAAGCTCCTAAATCGGTCTTTAAAAACCAGCTTAGAAGAAGACTGGAATCTGTATCGATTGAAACAAAAAGAATTTAGGGGACTAATTCGTAAATCGAAAAATGACTCTTATAGGAAATTTTGTGAGGAGGTCGAATCACTAAGTGCAACCAGTAGGCGTATTAAAGTCCTCAAAAGTGACAGACCAAGTAAACTGGAATGGCTCCAAAAATCGGATGGTACCTACACTGAGACAAAGGCGGAAACTTTTAGACTCCTGCTGGAGCCTCACTTCCCGGGAAATGATTGCCGAAGCGGATTGTGGCAAATGCGTCATGACAGGGGTAAACAGAGGCTGCCCTCAAGCTGGTGTTCTGTCTCCCCTTTTATGGGGGGGTATGCTATTAGACTCTCTGCCAACGGTTTTTAATCTTCCTGGAACCTACACACAATTCTACGCGGATGATGTCGCCGTTCTATCTCTCGGTTCAAACCTAAGGACTGTATGCTCTCTGGCGCAGAGATCCTTGGGCTTGATCGATGACTGGTGTACAAGAAATGGGCTATCAGTGAATCCTCTTAAAACTACGGTTGTTCTCTTCACAAGAATGAGGAATGGCACTGGTCTGACTCAACTTGCGCTAAAAGGTCCTAAAAGGTCTTCTTTGGTCCAAGCATATTGTAATGGCCATGGTAAGACCACTTTTCTCATATGCATCGGTTGTCTGGTGGAACAGGCTTTAGCGGAAACGTGTTACTGCCTCTTTTGCCAAACTCCAAACAACGGTTTGCCTGGGCTGCACCAGGGGCCTGTATTGGGCTTGAGCGACATCACCATCTGTCGTGCTTGTGGAAAGGACGACGATACAGCGAAACACTTCCTCTGTAGTTGCCTTGCCTTTGCTCGCATCAGGTGGCGAATCTTTGGGGCTCACGTGGTGAGTGCCGAACATCTAAGCTCTTCATCAGTGAAGATCCTTCTCATCTTTCTTCGAAAGACGGGAAAACTAAGTACAGTAAAGTAAGGTGTCTGTTTGGCAGTACAATGGACCAGTAATTGTGTTTGTGTGCTCCATCGGATAACAACAACCTCCGACAAAAAAAAATTTTTTTTCTCAGAACTTCCAGAACTTGAAATGATCCGCGCATTATACTTCGACAAACGGTTCTCTTCGGAGATTCCAAGCAGCATGGGCAAGCATGGGATCCCCTTTTATAGGACCTGAACTTTTCTGTGCAATCCTCTATTATCAGCTTTAAAATATAAGTTCGGCTATAAAAAGCTTAGAACACAACAAGTGTATGCCATATTGGGAGGATATCCCAGGTCGAAGACAGGCCAAAAAAGCTATGCAGCTTTTCAAATCGGGCCAATAAGATAATAAATCTACACAGGCAAGATATCATAGAAACTGTCATAAGTCAACTTTCCTTTTATAGCAAATTCACCAAACGTTTTCACGCTCTAACCAAAACCAACGGAAACTTGTAGAAATTGCATGTTTTCGAGAACCATTTCTTAAGTCTATCTAGCTACCTCTGTATTTATAAATAAAAATTAAATTAAAAAAAAAATCGAATATTTATAGCTAAGTGTTGAACAACGAATATTAATCACCTTGTATTCTTATTCTTACAACTCGACACTGACTCGATCGCGAACTCGGGAAGATGCCCTTATGGGTGAAATGCATAAAGAGAACTGAACTCAATATCATTGCCCCATCCACCGAGCTGCGATATGCAGTCCTACACTAACACTAGCTAATAGGCAGGAGGGATTTCCCTGTCTATATTCATTGTATTGGTATTTGTATGTTGCCGCTTTACATTCGGCCATCCGACAATACACTGTCCTCAGTGCTGCTTCATAATATACCTTACAATTTGTTTTAAATGATTAAGCACACAGCTTCATATTATTTACTACAGTTATTTATAATATTGCACTACACAACTATAGACTACATTACCTGAACCCTTGATATACCAATTTATTGCCATCTGATCCAAGTGAATATAAATTGTTTGTTCTATACCTACACACAGATATTTACCTCGGTTCTATATGTTCACTTCACACAGCCTTTCACATAGTTATACTAGTTCTAATTGTTCACACAGCTATGAATTACGTTCATAAAAAGATATAACAGTCGTTGTTATTCACTCAGCTTGTGTTATTCACACAGCTTTTAGTTGCAATTTCACACAGTTTGAACAGTTATTTTGTTCACCCAGCTACAAGTTGCGCTACACACAGATACTATACCATCTGTAAGTTTTTCACATAGTTTTAAGTGACGCTTAAATAATAACGCTTGTACGTTATCCACACAGCTTTGTTCTAGTACATATTTTCAATTTCACACAGATCGAACAATTAATGTATTAACAACATCTAACGTTCCTTATAATACAAAGAAATGATGGTTACTCACGCTTGTGAAAATTACGCTTAAATTGATTTTGATCTGGTATTAGATTTCTTAGCAAAATCTATCTTACCTTAAACCACGATTAGATCCTAAACAAAGAATCAACAAATTTTTATTTTAACATTTAACTTCATTTTTATTTAATTCATTTTAGAGAAGTTGAAAGCAAAATCAAGAAAACAAAATAAAAGATTATGTTTTTTATGTTTGTGAATCTAAATAATTGTTAAAACGGCAGATACAACTTCAGGGGTTTCATCATCATCGGTATCGTCTAAATGTTCCCAATCGAAATCCTTAAGATGTCCGAATGGCTTCAAGTGGTCTGCTGAATGAACGGAATTATACGGCTTTTGAGAATTCTGTAGTTCCGCTGAATCTCCAACGACGTATCGATCGTTCTGCAAAACCTTTTTTACTTCAAAAGGTCCCTTGAATCTGGGAAGAAGTTTTTTTTTTGATTGGCCAGTTGCCCCATGTTCAGCACGAATAAGAACAATGTCGCCTTCCTGGTATGTCATTGGTTTGCGATGACTCTCGTTGAATTTAGCAGCTTGAGTGGTTTGTTGCTCAGTTGTTCTTTCACTGGCCCTTTGACGGAGTTCAGAGAGAGGTATACTATCCTCATCATCGGTGTCATCTTCTTGTAGGGCTACGCTCAAATGATTGGTTATGATATTCTTTGGTTTAAAGGAGAAAAGCAACTCCTGTGGTGTCTGATTTGTAATTTGGTGTTTCAGCCTGTTCATTCCCCATTGAATCGAAGGAACATGATCTTCCCAGTCCCGACCGTCTGGTCGCTTAGTCATGGATGAGAGAGAAACTCCAACCGTTCGAAAGTAGCGCTCTATTTGGCCATTTGCACGAGGTGTTCGAACGGCATTAAGGATATGTCGAATAGAGTTATCGGCACAATATGACTTAAATGCCTTTGACGTAAACGCCGTCCCACGATCACTTATGATTTGCACTGGGGTTCCGAAAAATTGTGAGAGCTCACTAAGTGACCGAATAACAGCATTTGTATTCGTAGCTTTAACAGGACGAAGAACAAGGAATTTGGTAAAACTGTCTATTATGCCTAAGATGTATAGATTGCATTTTGTACTTTTGGGGAACGGTCCTAGATGGTCAATATGTATGGTATAAAATGGAATGGGCGTTTTGTGAATTGGATGAATATGGAACCTGGTTTCATCTTTTCCGCGTTTGTTGTATAGACACGGAATGCAGCTGTTCAAATATTTATTCACCACTAGTAGCTCTATTTCTAGACTAACGTCACCCACCTTGACATTCTTGAAAACTTTTCCAAGCGCTTCAACTGCGCCAGCCCCAAATCCCTGCAACTTCACTGCTGAAGGTTGCATTTCCCAACCGTATTTGATGACTTAATTTAACTTGATGGTAGAAGAATCGCTTCCTAAGTCCAAGAAAGCTTCAACAGAACAGCCCTCTACATCGACTAATTTATGGAGGCCACTGTCCATTGTATTTGACAAACATCGCATATTTCGCGCTGGTTCGAATGCCGGCATTTGTCTCCTAACTGGAGCTTGATTCAGTTTCGGACAATTTCGAGCAAAATGTCCCGAACGTCGACAGTTGTAGCACACTCGGCCCATGCCACCACGCCGAACGTCGTAGGGAGCATCTGAGCGAATGGGAGTAGTTCTAGCATACGTTTTTAAACCCCTTTCCCGAGAGTTATTCAAAAACTTACCCCTCGAGCTTTCCTGCTCGTTTATCCCTTCGTATGCCTTTACCTTGGCAAGGAGTTGTTTTACTGTTGAGCACTCGGACGCGGTGAGAATGTTTATTAAACGACGATCACTCAATCCCGATGTTATGTATTTGGTGGTGGTAAAATCGTTTACCTTACCTTTTTCCATCGCACATACACTATACACATAGTTTTCAATGGATTCGCTTTCCATTTTGTGAAGCGACATTAATTGCACGTGAATTTTCGATTCATCACTTTCGTCAGGAAAAGCTTCTTTTATGTCTTCTTTAAACGCACACCACAATGCGAACTGCGACCCGTTGCCAATAAACCAATTTCGGGCTGCTTCCTCTAGGCGGAGGGAAGCATAAAAAAGAGTATTACGGTCATCCCATCCGTAAATGTTCTTAATATTCTCAACCGAGTTCAGCCACTGATTCACACCCAAACCAGTGCCACGCTTAAACGGGTCTAGGGCAGGAATTAGTTTGTTGACCTCATCTGCGCCTAGTCGCATAGGGGGTGAAGATATAGGCAGACGGCTTACTTGAGACGAACGTTCACTGCACTCACTTTCACGCAGCATGAGCTCTTTTTCCCGACGCAGTAGCTCATTTTCCTTTTTTAAAAGTTCTATTTACGACAATAGATTATTTTCGTTTTTTCTTCCACGACTTTCCATTGCAAGCGCACTGATTTAAAAACACAACTTTTCTTCACTCAATCCAATGATGCTAACTCTGAAGAGTACGTTTTACAACTGTGCCACAAAAATCTTTTTCATGGAAAAACCTGGCTGACAAACACAATATGAAATGTAGTCTAGAGTCTAGACGACCAACCCAACGGCAAAATACTTAACCGTTGAAATACTCAAGGGCACATATTGTCGTTTCTCCATGATCAGGATCATACATGTATGAAACGAATTCCAAGGATTGTACACACAGACAAACCGACAAAACGACAGTAACTATAAGAAGTATGTATTCAAAAATGACACTTTATTAAAAACAGACAACTACAAAGCTCCTCAATTCAAAGAGAAGAGGACACCCCTATAAGAAACAAGATGTATGTACGTAATAAGTCATGCACATGCATTCTCGTTTAGCACCAACGCACATAGCACACAGCACCTCCAACAAAGTGGGTGAAACATCTGTCCCCAAGAGTCTCGCACACATATACACACATCAGATCGAAACAACTCAAGCTCGCTTCATCAATATATTGTAGATCTATGCATATCCCCAAGGATATCAGTGCAAAAATAAAGGGGATGAAAAAAGAGAAACACATATAAATTATATTAGTATGTATGCCCATGCATATTGCATACTGTACCGATACTGCTCCAACAAGATCAACTGTGTTGGGCGAGCTGTCCGCAGCTGCTCTACATTCATTTAATTTATTATAAAAAAATATATTTTTTGTTTACAGTACCAATACCAACTGGTTTCTTACCCCGCGACGCCTTGGCGCCGCTGTTGTCATCAAACGTCTCCTTTGACTTCAATTCCATAGTTTAAAATTTTTTTTTTTTTTTTTTTTTTTTTTTTATTATTATTATTATTGTAACACAAACACACAAACACCTGTAGGGCTTTAGATTTGGCGAACGTATCTCACTTCTGATATGTTGAACAACGAATATTAATCACCTTGTATTCTTATTCTTACAACTCGACACTGACTCGATCGCGAACTCGGGAAGATGCCCTTATGGGTGAAATGCATAAAGAGAACTGAACTCAATATCATTGCCCCATCCACCGAGCTGCGATATGCAGTCCTACACTAACACTAGCTAATAGGCAGGAGGGATTTCCCTGTCTATATTCATTGTATTGGTATTTGTATGTTGCCGCTTTACATAAGGTAAATGTACCTCCGTTTGAAATAAACTAAAATGCAAACGTGTACTTTATGTGAAACTATATTATATTTTATGAAAGATTTATTTCATCGAATATCGCTTTTGAGCGTCTCTAGACTCTAGGTAATTACCTTATAAAATACGAAAAAAAAAAGCAATGAACCAGAAAATTTTGAGTGATTCTCGTCGCCCCTTAAATGAACATATTTTATTTTTTTCTGGCTTATGACGAAGAATAAAAAGTACGTAACGAATAGAAAATCTGTCACTTTTTCTATAAAATTCCTTACTTAAAAAAAAAACTCACTCCCTTCCTTTCAAATGCGGTGTCATTTTATTCCATTACAACCTTCATCCAATTACCATTTCACACATGCAGCTATAATTCGGTAAATTATTTGACAAGATTTGCCCATAATTATTGAATTACCACCATAAATGTCAAAATTTAGGCATATTCTCGAACGCAGCTCCATGCCATATTGCCATGCATCATCTATCACACAACTCACCTCGCCAACACAATCTACAATCTGTGTGAACAAATTGAATTACACGCTTCAATTACATCGAATCAAGGATAACGATTTCAGATTTCACGTATATACCCTCAATAACTTATTAGAGTGCCAACCTCGGTTGCTAAGGGCGGTTGGGAGTTAAGTCTGCATCGGAAATTAATTGGTGATGTTAAAATGTCGCTGATGTTCCTATCGTCGCCGTCTTCTGGGAATCATTCATCCATCCTAGCTATTATATACAAAAAAAAAAATTAATTTGACACATCATTGAAGCGATTTCATGCACACGAACGAACTTAAAATACGCGAAAAAAAAAATTCTGACAGATATGAATCGATGAATGGATTGAAGTTGCATTGAAAAGGGTTCCCGTCGAATCATTTGATTGAGCGATGTGGGACTTAACTTGAGTATACGAAAATTCAGTGAAGAATTTTAACGATATTGGTTGTGGGTTAGATAAAGTATATCAAGGGTATTAGTCGAAGGGTATAAATCGATTTAATTATGGCCAAAAATCGGACTATATTTTTGAGAAAAATCTGCCGGATTAAAATGTATATCATCTCTGGAGAAGATCTGCATCTGTGTAGTTAGAAGTAATGCAGTGTGAAACCTTCAGCATCACGGAAGACTCCGAAGAAAGTTGCGAAGAGTTTTCAATATCAGAGCGGCCATTCTGTTGTTAATTTTAACATATTTTTTATTTCGCAGGCACTGAAGACATATCAGCATAGTCGCAAAGAAATGTCCTTAGCACGCATTTTACGGTTTATATGGTCGCCCAATGTCATCAATGTCAGTATGACACTTGATGTCGCAGAGATGATACACTCAGTTATCATTTCTTATTTCTTATTTAATGACAAATCTCAAAATCTCACACTAGGTTTTCTTGTAGGTGAGGAAACGGGGTTCCGGCAAACGCTGCTGGTTGAGGCCGAAGAATTTTCGTCCGACTTTGGAGTCTCGTTGGGAAGATTGAACTGATATTGATTTGGATTTGGAATGGTTGGTTCATTCGGTGATATTGCGCGTTGGCTATTTTTTGAAAATGAGGGGATGTCCTCTGTGCCCGTGTGAGTCTGTTCACCTTGAAAGAAAAAAATGATTAGTTAAACCAACATCGTCTGAGGCATGCCCTCTAACGCAAATATGGACCTGAGTGCTGCGTTGGTCGCCATAGATGTGGAGGAACTCATTTTAATGACCCACGGGAACTTAGAAAAAGCATCTACTACAATCAGCCACATCTTCCCAAGAAAAGGGTCCGCGTAATCCAAATGTACTTTTTCCCAGGGCGAGCTGGGAATCGGCCAACTGCTGTACTCTCTTGCTGAAATATTCGCATGTAACTGACAGGCGTTACAATTAGATACACTTTTCTCAATATCTTGGTCAATCCTAGGCCACCAGCAATATCGACGCGACATCTGCTTCATACAGCTTATACCCCAGTGACCTAGTGACCTTGGTGTAGCTTGGCGAGAGACTTTCCCTGCAGCTCGGGTGGAATTACTACTCTTGTAAAAGAATAACGTTAGCACAAACACGAAGACATAATTTTTTTGTATAGTAAGGCAGAATAGATTGATACTCTTCACTGTTCCGATTGACTTTGGTGGGCCCACGTACTGAATGTATTCCTAAGCCTTTCGCATAGATTTGTATTTAGCAGATGCATCAGCTATAGTCTTGCTCGTAGTTGGGAACTATTCTAATAAAGTGGTGTACACATTTTCAGCACAAAGTCACTCTTATTCTTCATCGTCGAACTCTTTGTCAAGCCCCATCGGCAGTCTAGATAAGCAGTCAGCGTTGCAGTGCAGGCCGGTGGGTCGGTATCTTATTTTGTAGTTGTAGCGCATAAGAATTGTGGCATACCGCTGTAATCCCGACTCGTGAAGAGTCTCTGCCTGAGACACTGCAGCCTTCCATCCTCTACGATCGCGGGCACGCTGCTTCCAGTTGTCCAGACCAAGCCCTCTGGCATCCGCGATGGCTTGGTCTTTGAAACGGAGGTTCGGTCTTCCTTGCCTTCTCGAACTTGGGGGCTGGGATTCGAAGATCCTCTTAGCTAAAGCATTATTGTCCATTCGCTCGATGTGGCCGAGCCAATGTAGTCGACGTGTTTTGGCTTTTTGGACTACATCCACATCTTGGTACAGCTCATAGAGTTCGCGGTTGTATCTTCTCCTCCATTCGCCCTCCTCGCACACAGGACCAAAAATCCGCCGAAGTATTTTTCTTTCGAAGGAGCCCAGTATCAGCTCTCCCTTCTTGCTTATCGTCCAGCACTCGGCGCCATAAAGCAGAACTGGCAGGATAAGGGTTTTGTAGAGCATACATGTTAGAGTGTGCGGCTACGTTAAGGGTAGTTGCACTATGGGTGTGTGTGTGTATGTGTTGTGCTCCAACGATCTGGTTTGCAGTGGTTTTGCATTCCTTTGTGATCAACTGGTTTGGTAGGGGTGCATCTGCTGTGGTTTGCATTACTTTTGTGATCAACTGGTTTGGTTGGTCTGGAATGGTTCTGTATTGTAGAGGGGAAATATTGGAGTCCCTCTCAATATAGGCAGATCTGCGATTGCTTCGAAACTGGAAGGAAGTAAGAAGCCAGCCGGGAGGTCCGCCGCAGAACCTAGTATACAATTCGTCCTTCGAGTTAGGAGTTTTGAACCCAGGTTTTACCAAACCGAAGTAGCAACGGTTTTCTAGGGTAATTCTTCGCCGGATCTCCCCTAGGGTTAGGGTGTTATTCGTGGAGATCATGTTTACTCCGAGGTAGGTGAACTCCATAACTACCTCGAAGTTGTTGCTATCAATAGAGACGTTTTGTCCTAGGCGGTGGACAGATGCTTGTTTTTTTGTTGATAGCATGTATTTAGTCTTGTCCTCATTTACTTCAAGGCCAACGGATTTCGCCTGTTCTTCAATCGCCGTGAACGCTTCTATCACGGCACGCTGGGAGCGACCGATGATGTCAATATCGTCCGCATAGACCAGCGGATCTGTTGAAGATAGTGCCTTCCGTGTAACACCTGCCCTGCGCACTATCTGCTCCAGTACGAGATTAAAGAAGTCGCATGATAACGCGTCTCCGTGCCGAAATCTCACGCAAATGTAACTTGAACTTAATTTAAAATCCTAGGTCAATGAGAATAAGCCGCAAATCAAATTTTACATCTACAGGTAAAATTGTCAAAAACTAGCATTTGAAATTTTATTTAAAAAAAAAATGGCTTTTTTACTTCACTGAGATGCCGAGCACCTCACAGCAGCCTGCTGGATGCTAAGTATTAGAGCAGGAAAGATCTCCCTTTTTTTCTTATTTTCGAAAAAATGCAATTTCAAATAAGGTCTTACCTTTAAAACAGCTTACGCAAATGATTTTTATAAAAATTACCGATAGGATATAAATTAGGATCAGCTGCGATCAAAAATGTATCCAAATTGTTTCCGTCCATTCAAACCTCATTCAAACTTCCCCAGTCACTAATATTCTCTCAAAGAGCTTCCTCATACCTTGCAAAAAAACCATAAAGTCGAAACATAAACCATACTTTGTTTTTATTTTTAATAAATATTCCCCATTCCTCTCGCCAAAAAACCCAACAAAATTTGTAATGTGTCCAATTCTATAAGGCTGTAAAATTTGTCACCTGCCTATTAGTCCTTCCTTCGTCCCTCTATAAGAAGAATCACTTTCCACCTGCACGAACTGTGCCCATCAGACATAACCAACATACAAAACACTTAACAAGTTCGTCCTTGGCTCCAAATTTCCCGGCTTCTCTTATCCTGTGCGCCTATTTTCCGTTTTTATCACCCATATCCTTGTACGAATGGCTCTTATCGCATACCAGAGAGCATCATTTTATTGAGCTCCGTGCCTATATGCTCTGCATACGCCTACATACGGTCCGTCATAAAAATTGATTTATGTACTCACAGCCAAACAAACTCATGCAGTCAAAAATGGTTGACTGTCAGGACTCAGAGGGTGGTGGGTGTGTGAAGTTATCTGTTTTTTGTTTTCAATGAAATTTACGCGCCCCATGAAAATGTACCCCTGCAGTAATTCAGTAATCGGTGTCAGCTCCGCAAAAGCTGCATAAATATTCAAAAGTGCGACGATGTGCAATAGCCTTAAATACTTTGCAGTCCATAACTGCTGCAGGTTATTATGCAACACTGACAGCTTAAGCTGTTTGATAGTATGACAGGCGATCAATGTTGGAATTCAACGAAATATGCTAGCACCATGTTTGGCGCAGGGATTTTCGACAGATTTAAAAATGGTCTAGTGATGCATTGTCAAACAATGAGGTATGTTGTGTGTTGCTTATGTTATGATGTTGATGTGCGATATAGTATCCGTTGTAATTATAATGGTTGCATATCACACACACAAACTCATAATACCCGCTGTTGCTATCTTCATGCTGCTAACGATAAACTTTTTAATAATATCTCTCTCCCTATTCGACAGTAAAATGTGTCATTTCATTAAAAAAAAAAGAAAGAAAAACTTTTACGTTATCTGTACGGATTTTCATTGTATATGACATTTTTGTTGTTATACTCTCGACAGAAGTGAGACCTTCTGAAATAGAGACTACAATCCTTTACGAAAGTTACTTGCGATGGGAAACATTTTCCACTCGACATGGTCGGACTTTATTTTATGTGAGGACATATACTTATATGTACGAGAATATTGTCTTTGTTCCTCCAATGCAGTATGGCAGGTTATAGGTATAGGTATACCTACCTATCTCTACTAAAGGGAAAAGTTTGACGAGTTAATGAAATTTTGAGATTGACTATTGATTTTTTTTCCATTGGCATTGCTGAAGATTGACATTTGCATAGGGTTTTCAATTTAAAGGCTAATTTAACATTTTCGACGTTAATGAGCTGTCAAATAGAAACAAATCGATGTTAGGTATAGATTAACAAATATTTACCTAATGTGAACTAACTACAAAGGTGGTAAGTATCTTTTCGTAAGGTAGGTAGGGTAGGTAGGTGTGCCGGTTTATTAGAAAACCCAAGTAGCACTAAGTGCCGTTTTGTTACAACAACTCATTTGACCTGGTTGTAAACGTTTGTCGAAGTGGAGAGTTTAGATCCAACCTGTGGAATTCAAAAAGGTTATAAGTATCAAAGGGCACGGTAGTGCCCCAGCCAAGTTCTCTAGTAAAGGCTCTTCCCCTTTTTACAGGAACAAACTCAGGCTGTTTTCGACCCCCCTCTAACTTCGGAACCAACTGTGACAAAAACTTCAAACTTGAAACATTTATCAAACTCATTAAAAAGGTCCACCTCACCAAATTTTATCTTATATCATTAGTGGTTCTCAAAATACAGGACTTCAAAAATCTCAAAAACCGTAACTGACTGACTCACTCACTCACTCACTTAGATGATCATCAAAATTATGAAGCACTTCCGCCCATCCTAGAATCGTGAAATTTGGCAGAATGCTACATCCTGTGGTGCATACACTGGGAAAAGTCCAAAACTTGAGATTTTCCATTCAGGGGGGAAATTGGTTATTATATATTTATTTGGACTACTTCTCATTGCCGTAGAATAATGAAAATTGGTAGAGCGGTAGAACTTGCAGTGTACAGAAAGACAAAAATCGAAAATTTTATATTCTCACTCCAGGAGGCGTGGTATCCGCCCACTTTTAAAAATCGAATATTACTTATTTGGGCCACTTCCAGTTGCCGTAGAATGTTGAAATTTGGTACAGCGGTAGGACTTGCAGTGTACAAAAAGAAAAAAAATCTAAAATTGTATATTCTCCATTCAGGAGGAGTGGTATCCGCCCACTTTTGAAAATCGGTAGTTATTTATTTGGGTCACTACCGACTGCCGTAGAATGTTGAAATTGGGTATGGCGGTAGGAGCTGCATTGTACAACAAGAGAAATATCAAAAAAATTAAAATTGTGCACTTAAGGGGCGTGGAATATGCCCACTTAAAATATGAATAGAAGTTAATCTACCTGCTGAATATAATTTTAATGAATAGTTTATAAGAAAGAAAGCCAAAGTGATGGTAGTCAGTGTCTATTGACATATTAAAAAGTGAAGACGTTTCAACGTTTGTGAAATCTGATAAAAAAAACTTCACAAAAAGTAGTGAAATCACACCAAAAACATAAATGTAAAAAAAGAGCCAAGTTCTCTTATATATAGAACAACAAAAATTAGGTCAGCCACGAAAAGTAATGTGATCTACAAGTAGGTACACCAAGTTCTTAGCTTAAGAAGGTTAAATGTTTTAAAAAATTGGTAGGTTTACTTGGCAAGATTTTCGTTTATAACTTTATTATATTATACAATATATTAGAATTTGAAAACTTGACTAGTGGATCTGGATATGGACTTCTGGATATGATGCAATTTGTTAGCCTATTCCGTCTGAGATTGACTTTCGATAGTGATTCTTCGGAAATTTTTGCTTTGACTGCTCCTGGACCTATTCCGCAAGTGAGCAGTGGAGGCTTGAACCTCGCCTGGCCAGCTCGTCAGCCTGTTCGTTTACATAAACTAAAGACTGTACGAAACAAAATCCGGAAACATTTGCGCGGTCTGACAATACTGAAATATGACATCGCAGTACCGTTAAATTTTGATCACATGATCTTATACCCATCATAAATTAATAAATAAATTATAAATTATTTGATCTTAAGGCCGCGTGTTAACTGGGATAAATAGTATTATGTATCTTCGGTAAATTTTTTATCGTGGTCGAAAATGGATTTTCAGCTGTCAGCGATTTATTCTACTCCGGGAGCAAGATAATAAATTATGCTATAGGCAAATTTTTGACATTTCCTTTTGCTTGAGTTTTGCTAGAATATTCAAGAGGAAATAAAACACTGAATTTCAAAAAAATTAATACCGTGACATTCGATAGATCTCTGTTTTAAGGTTTGAGTTTGGTAAACTTTTTTTCAACACGTCATAAGTGTCAGAAAATTAGCCGAAGATAATTATTTAGCGCGGTCTAATAAAGTGTAGAAATAGTAGTTTAAAAAAATGTTAAGCATACTCCGTTTCATTCAGCATTAAAAATTGTCAGGCCTAGTTTCTCTTTCCGGATTTTTTCTCGAACAGTCCTTATTATGTTTAAGATAATTCAATAATACATTTATTTAATTATGATAATTCATTTGGAAAGAACCCAACTGATAGTTTAGCAGCCGACCGAAAGAAGGAGGAAAAAGTAGTAGAAATAATTGTAGTAATAGCTGCGGTTGTCAAACTGTTGACTGCATTCAACGAACTTAGTATATTACATGGCTTGGAACCCAGATCAGGGTAATCCTGAACTGATCAAACGAGGCTAGCTCCTCTCGACATTCTAGTTCTAATTTTGAGGTTATATTAACAGAGGCGATAGCCTTGATCGCAGCTTGATTGTCAATGAATATTTCTATCTTTTGCCTCGGAACTATGTCCATGGCTGAGTCCGGGAACCTGAATGATTTTGAGAAGCTCAGAGACTCCGAAAATACACCCGCACCTACTCCACAGTCCATTTTTAACCGTCCGTGTAGATTGTTAAGTTCGGTTCCCTGTTCACCCGTCCGTCCTGCCAGTCTGATCTTGAAGGGAATTCTACTTCAAAGTGTTTTTTGAAAAGTAATCTGGAGGTAATGTAATCTGTTGAGGGTGGTACTAGCTCTCTTGATAAAGAAAGCAGAATATTGCTATGTCCGTAGGGTCTCGCATACCAGCACCCCAAATCTCTGAGTCTGATCGCGCTATGTATAGTGATGTTTGTGATATGAAGGTCCAAGGGTAATAGGTGCAGAAGGACTGTAAGGGCGTCTGCCGTTCTTTGGACTCTGTTGAGTTTGGTTATGTTATCGGCTTTTCTAAGAGCCGGCCACCAGACTACTGACCCGTAAGTGAGGATTGGTCGTACTACGGCTGTGTACATCCAAAGGGTCAGTTTTGGTTGCAGGCCCCATCTTTTATCAAACGTTCTGCTGCAGGCATAGAAAGCTATGAACTATGAACGCTTTTTTTACCTACTGTTCGATGTTCAGTTTCCAGATGAGCTTGGGATCCAGGATCACTCCCAGATATAAAGCACTGGAGGATAATGAGAGTGATTGGCCTTTAAGCCAGGAATTCTAAAGCGGGGGAAAAGCATCATTTGAGTTTTGCTCGGGTTTACACTGAGACCTCACAAACTGGCCCAGGTGCTAACCTTCGACAGAGCATTCTCCATAATTTCGCTAATTACGGAGAGAAACTTTCCTGACACTAGTATCACCATATCGTCCGCATATCCGACTACCTTGATTCTTTCTCTATCTAAATCTTTTCGTAAACTTAATGGTGTTAAGGAAGCTAATAAAAATGATTAAAGTCATTGATATGCTTAAAACTGACATGTCATTTAGAGCTCCTAGAGTCGGTACAGGTAAGAACACTCTTGCGGGAGCAGTGGCCAGTGTCTAAGTTATAGTAACGGACGGCAAAATCGGATGTACGATTAAATCAGATCAAATATGAAAAACTTGACATTTAAGACGTGACATTACCCGCTCATAATATGTTTTGTATTATGTTGTTAAATAGACTTCAATATCAGGATATCTCAAAGACAATAAAGGAACTTGGACGCAGTTCTATACAGACTCACTTTCCGGGATGTATCCCAAAATAGACCAACCAGTCTAGGCACAATACCGCATAAAGCTGACACCGAAAGTCAATGATAGATTGAAGAAAGGACAGAATGCCTTCTTCACATGCAACCCAATATTTGACAGGAGGTAGGGACCAAACCCCAAAATAATTTTGTGGATTTATACTTCGTCGGTTATGTGCCCAAAATAATCATCTATGGCATTATAATTTGGTCGCAAGTAACAAGCAAGACTACCAAACTCAACACCTAGAGCTAGGTTGGAGGCGAACTCTAGGTCTAGACCTAAATAATGGAGGAATCTTCTGTATGAAACTAAACGAAAATCGCACCTGAAATTGTGATGGAAAATGAGCAAATGACTGAAATGATGGTCACCATTCAAAATTCCCCAAATTTGTGCCGGATTTAAAAATTATATCTTATCTTCTGTACGTGTTTGTAACCGAACTCCTCCTAAACGGCTGGACGGATTTTAATGAAATTTTGTGTGTGTGTTTGAATGGGTCTAAGGATGGCTTAGATTCACAATTGGACCCGGTAGGTGGCGCAGCGATCTGATTCCACTAAGCATCTGATTCAAATAAGCAACATGTAAGTTTGTTAAACAAATTCTCACATCCATAGATTTAAAATATAAGTTTATGTATTGTGTCACATCTTCAAGGACGAAATATCGATCGACGAACACGCAGTACAGTCTCAGTCCGGATACATTGGTTAAATGGAACGGCAGCAGAACAATTGCCGAACAATGCAAACCTAAGGGTAAATGGCAGCTCACGTACAACTCAAGCCGCTCAAAAGCAACGCCGTCGAGTTAACGCATTGAGGCAAAGACAGGCACGTCAAAAAAAAATTGATGAACACACTAATAGCAGGTAAAACAACGTTTGCCGGGTCCACTAGTATATCTATGTATGTTGCAAAATAAAAAGCTATACAAAATTGTGAAATTTATTTTTGCGTCATCCTTTAGATATTCAATGGCCAACAGTCTTGCTAACGCATCTTATAAGCAAAAATGATCTGATCTCGAATAAAAAAACAATTTTTTCCAAATTATGTAGATTTTAATTTAAAACAATTTTATAATTAACTTCCTTTTAATAGCGATACACATCAAAGTCTATAATTTTTAACCAGTCGATCAAAAACTATTTGCGTTGAAATGGCATATCTCGTTAACATTATATTCCGTCGTTTATACAGTAATCAAGTTAATATTACCCTGACACCAACAGCATATGCGACATCGATTAAATGAAATTCACCACAAAAGTAATTAAAAACACTCGAGCAATTCCGAACGAGAAAACTCGTCTGCAAATACCTACCTACAAGTTAGCCACTCTGTGTATACTGTGTCCCATTACCATCAACTGTCTCATCATATGTTACGTGCCTTGACGGGCTTCATCTCTTTGGCAGTATTGCACTGACACGTTCCATAAGACACGTTGTCGCTCGCATTCCACCAACTATACCGCTCTTGCCTGAGTGATGTTTTCTACTCCTCGACCTCGTCCTTGGAATGAGTATTGAAATAAATTTAATTATTCAGTTTTTTTTTGTGTGACTTCTCTCTCGCGCCCTGACTTCATTCATTGGTTGGCAGAGTTTTTTTTTTTTTCTCTCAATTGTGCTTATCCTGACTGCTGCCTATAGTACATCCTATTTCCCATAATACTGACAGTGCAATGGGGTGGCGGCGGCGACGGCATGAAGACTTAACCACAAAACCCAACCAAAGTGTTTGAACAAGCGCCGCTATGCTCCTTCATATCGCATGCAACAGCTAACTGATTCGCGTCAGCTCTGAGAGTGCAGAGGATGGAATGGAAGTACCGCCAATAAAAGGGGCCTCCATACTCGCTGGCAGAAAATGGTTAAAAGCAAATTGTTTGCTTTGGAAAGCTTAATGCAATTAACGCTATTTCTTTTGTGCTCTGTCTGTGTGTGTGTGCGCATTTCAAGCCGCGGACATTTTAATGAAAAACAGAATATAATTATATCCCTCTCTAAGCCTAAACAGAAAGGTTTAGGACTTAGAAGTTTGTACAGGACCCAACTCAACGAGGTATCAATTTTGTACCTGAGGTTGGAAAGTGTGCCGCAACGAGTCTGGAACGTTGCTGGACCGCAAGCAGCTCCAGGAATACTCTTAGTCTTAGTAGAAAGAACACCGTGTAGAAGAGTCACTGAATCGCGATAGGATATCAGTTCTTCGAGTCCCGGATGAGAGAAAAACGACTAGAGGCTGTCACATCGTAACAAAAATAGCACAAGAGATCCAAAGTTCCACAGCGGCAATCAGTCAACCTATACTTATGTCCAGCTTTCTGTTTTGTTATTTTTAACTGCATGTCAAGGAGATGAGAGTTTTTTTTTTTGATTGAGTCAATATGACGATCGAATTCAACCTGCAGACAACATATTCCCCAAGAGATTGCTTCCAATGTTCAATGACCCATCGAACGGGCTATAATAATCCTGCTAACATCATGCACATTTTTATATACCCACACACATATGGAGAACGATACAGCGCGCACTGATTTCCGTAAATATTCCAGTTTTTATTGGTACATAAAAAATAATTATATTCAAAAATGTCTTCATGTTTTTTTTTTTTTTTTAAGATCTTTATGACATACACTTCCTGGTTAGTGCGTAAAATGATATCCTTCCGTCAAATTGATGGCAGTGTTAAGTGACACAAACTTTGAATCGTAAAAACATCGTAAAAATTATAATTTTCCCTTTTTATTTGTGAAGTTTTCTTTAGCGACACTGTGTACTTATTGGAGTGGCAAACCATAAACAAGGATACAACATGAAAGGACAGCAAATTAGAATGAATGCAAAGGCAAAAGCATTTATGATTTAAAAACACGGTCGGTGTAGTGCTTATTAGAAATCACTTTCTATGCGAAATGAGTTATGAAAAAAAAAACACAATCGCTGCGTTTTTTTCAAACAAGGATACGATATAGTAAATGTGAAACATACAATTTTAAATTGCAAGCAACGTTAGCTGTTGCCTATACTCACAGAGACGGATGTTGTAATTGAATTGCTATACCAAAATAGTCGTGCTTTATTTCCAGTTGTATATGTGACACGGTTTGGATTTTAATTGTTAGCGAAAATATTATTTATATCCTATTTCGGGGAAAAGATTTATATCCTGTTTTCAGTATGATGGTATTTGCGCTTGATTTCCATTCCTACCGGAAGCGCTCGATTTGCATATTTCATATGAATTTTGATGGTTTTTTGTCCGCTATCGGTGGATAGCCTTTAATTGCTTTCATGGCTTTTTGGTTACCTATACGTGGAAATATTTCATAGAAATGACTAAACTGAAAATTTAAAGTTTTTGAAATAGATAGGAGACAGCTTAAGTGGTTTCATAAATTTGGGTTATTTTTTAAATTTTTAGAAGAAATATTAATTCAATTTAGTGAAAGTGCGCTTTTAGCAAAAGGATTGTTGAATGATTGACGTTGAGAGAGAGATAGAGATACTTTTAGTTAGTTTTATTAGTTTTATAGGGAATTGAAGTGCTTTAGATAAAATATTGTATATACAATTATACATGCATGCGTCACATTAATAATCTAGTACTGGAAATGCGCTAATGCAGCACTAGCTCTGTTGGTGGAAGCAATACCTTCAAATGGCGCATTTGGCTAAACGAGAAGAAGTAAAAAAAAAGGATGTATATAGGTTAGAATAAAAAGAGTCGTCGACAAAAACAGAGCAATATACAAATTTTAAGAAAAGAAAATAAAGAAATAGGAAAAGAAGATAAATTCGAATAGTACATTTTTTACTAACTACAGGTGGATCCTAAATCTATGAAATATAGAAGAAAAAAACACAAGACAATCAATGTTCTAAAGTTAAAAAAAAAAAAAATGTAAATGAAAGTGTCAAGGCAATCATACCCGAACAGAAACCTGTAGAGCTGAGCATTGGAAGCTTGTAGTAGTAGTAGAGTCACTGTTTCGGTGTCAACTTTATAGGCTACTACTGTTTAAAGTGCTCACTCAAAATTAATATGTTACGAAAAAGTCCTAACATAGAACTGCATAATACTATATCTCCAAGCATTGATTACAAACCAGTGACCCTTTGACTGCATTGCCGACAACTTGTTTGTTGGACACATCCCGCGCCCATTTTGTGTTGCTCAGTTTAACGAACAGGAAGATCAGTCGGTAGAACTCCATTATATCGCCCCAATAGTGTCTTTTCTATCGAGCATTCATTAAGGACGGACATAATTTTAGACTTTCAAGTCCAATTACTTATTTAAACAAGGTATTTTCAGTTCTCTACTATGGATTAAATAATTTACCGAGTGCTTACACGTACTTATCCTCATTTCAGTGGACGTCGATTTGCCCCTAAATTATAAGCTAATCCCGCCACCCATACCAAATTTTTATATCGCAGTTGATTGCATCGAAAAAAAAAAAGATCAATCATCCAACTCAAGCTGCGATAATCGGCAAGCTTTGGCAACTCCCCCAACTTAGTTGCACTCACTGAAATAAAAGTGATAAGCGCCCAGCAAAAAGTCCCTTACCTTCGCCTCGCATAATTCCGGAGCATCCAGCTGGAATTTTACAGCTCGATCGTTACCCCATCATCAGCCACCAACTACACACTTGCTGGTTGCTGCACCAAACAGTAGAAGACATCACTCTATCAGTTAGTAGTAATCGGTTCGGTCAGCAGCGTGTCACCGGAAAAGCTCCGCAGAAGTACGTATATATATGTAAAACGTATTTACATACATATATATACGTACTCATTTACTTATCGCGGTCAAAAGTACATCACCACGTGCATTTCGGTCAACGTTAATTTTAAAAGAAGTTCCTAGTAAAAAAAAAAAAAAGAGAAAAGAAAACCAAGTACCCTAACCTAACCTATTGTAAATTTTCCTAATTACTAATACAAAAGAGCTAAAAGTTAAATTAAATTAAGTGTGTTTGTAAGTGTGCACTCGTGGAAAAAAAACTCAAGCTAGAAAAAAAAAGATTAACTGCAAATATGTACCTATTAATATAAAAAAAGAAGAAAAATGTGAATAGTTTGGCAGGGAAGTGAAAATTTAAAAAAAAATAAATACTATATACATCATAGGGTTCATTATATACATATATACACATAGCATGCAAAATTTCAAACACCAGCTATCAACGAAACAGAAACATCGGATTTTGTGCGCACAACATCTGGATTAACAAAACATCAAGTAAGTCATTCATAATTCTAATATAGTAAATTTCTTATGCCATTCTATAAATCTAATTTAAATTTTCATCATATATACATACTATTTGCACCACTCATTGTTTAAAAATTTGATACATAATATAATATTCATTAAACAACTACTTTACCACCTATACATATAGTATTTGCCATTTGCTACACACACACAAACACGATTACGTTTCCGACAGGTTGTAACTGAATTACACACTTGATTCATAGTTTTTTTTTTTTTTTTAATTTTTATTGAAATTACATAATCTGATCCTACGGAACATGTACAGTGAGTCATTTAATTACGATTGCACTTTGTAATCAATATTATGCTAAGATCTTTGATAGTTTTATTTATTTAATAAATTGTTAATGAATTGGAAATGAACATTGACTAAATAGTTTAATTGGGTTTGCGATGGGTGAAACAACTTGTGGATTGTTGTGCATGTCAATGCCTTAGGGTTTGATTGGTTTCTCAGACATGGGACAGTTCTTAGAAATACCGGATGCGTAAACTGTCATAGGCGTTCACTCAGGACATCAGCCGAAGGGAAACAAGTAGGAAAGTACCAGTGCAAAGGGAATCTCTTTGGTCCGATTCCCAAATTCTTGGCATGAATCATCTTTTTTTATTCGTTGCCTATATCAGCGTAAGGGAAGTAAACACCCACCCCAATCCGGCGAGCTAAGTTGAGCCTTGCCGCAAGCATGCCAAGTCCTGCTTCCCTTGGTGGTATACAATAGTAAAGTTGCAACAAATACCAAGACAGATCGTCAACGTCATTATAACATAGTCCGTAAGTCAGTGGTAAATTGTCGCTCTTATAATAAAAACTGAAACAAATACATTCTTTGGTTTGTCACACAAAACAGTCACTGTCGATGCTGACGATGTGGACGACGACAGGTTAGTTAGGTTAAGTTTGTAGGCTGGCAAGGAATACTCCAGGGACAGAGATTGTCATTTATTCATTATAACCCTGTCTATATAAATGCTATAATCAATTATTTAGAACTTACTTTTATACACAAACAATCTTGAGAATTTAATGAAGCTCACTATCTTGTCCATTGATGTGCTGAGCAGTGATATAGAAACTGGCTTGTGCCGTGAAGAGCTCCCTCATTACGGCAGCATCTACAAAGTTCTTCATCCGTCAAGTGAATTTTCTTCAAATGGTGCCGCAGAGTATTGCCCCCCGTTGGAAAGGGATTTTCTATTCCTCCATATGAGTCTTTCGGTTCTGCCTTAATTGAATGAGGACCATATCATTCTTGTTGTACAATAAGTTTCACTGCTTCAAACTTGAATGTGAAGCTAGATATTGATAGAGGGATCAGCTTGATCTGAAACGGCTGTCAAACCTTGTGATGCTTATTCGTTCGCTTTCTTATTGTCTGGAATGCCTTCATGTCCCAAAACTCAACAGAGCTATACCCTATACTTCGCAAAAGTATACTTCACAAGCTTCGATTTTATTTCTGGTGCAATTATGGCTTTTATTGCTGCCTGACTCTTGATAAAGAAGTTGATACCTTCAGATGGTATTGTCCTTACCACAGACTCACGGACTGCTATTGTCACTATCATAGAATCTCTCTGCTTGGAAGACACTACTTTCGTCTTTTACTTTAGTGCCGATACTGATACACCCAGCAATTCGGTGAAGACGGCTGACCATACCCATTTTCCATTTTAAATCCGTCTGTAAATACGGCTATGGATTGCGTGCTAGCTACACGTCCGTCTCTCCATTTTTTCGTGTTGGGATAGGCTCTCGAGAAAGGTATTGTTAACTCTAAGTGTATAGGAATCATGTGCGATATGGCCAAAGTATTTCTGTACAGGAGTGTTAAATGACCCGTTTCGTTCAGTTTCCCTTTCACTGATTGACTGATTCTCATAGGACTAATGGCGGCTGATGTTTGTATTGTCTTACGCAAGTAGATTGAGGATCGCCTCAAATCCTGTACTGGAGTTGTCCTGATCCACTGGTGGTTCCGATGCACGCTAGTCTTTTGTAATGGCCTTTAGGTAAGTGATATTAATGGCTGCCGACCACCATTAAGACTGCCATAGGTCAATATAGGTCTTACTATAGCCGTGTATCCAGAGTTTAATTTGTGTTCCAAGGTTTTTCCAAAAATTCTGCGCTGCAGGAGTAAAAGGCCATTGTGGTTTTTTATAGTTTCATCCATTTTCATTATCCATTAAGTGGGTCGCGGGAGTAGGTTGCTCAGGTGGACCCTCCATTGCTCTCGATCCTCCGCCATCAACTCGAAATCATCAAGGGCAATCCCCATACGGGTAGAGGAGAGATTATGGACTTGATCTAACCATCTCATCCTCGGTCTACCTACCTCATCTAAGTTCTATGTACCTACATATTTTGCAATATCAAAGATTTTGAGGGGAGCAGCACCAACAGAAGGTGTAACAAATTGTGGTATTTTCCTTTTACTTGTGAAAATAGGGTTTATAGTTAAAAACCCTATCTCTAAATTCTGAAAGTGGTATCACATCAGAAATCAAGCAAAGAATTATTTATGCTTGATAATTGCTGTTTCATTTGCCTTAGACGGCAATTGAAATACTACGAAGACTCAATATAAAGTCCTAATCATCCCAGTTCTAGAAATTCATTTAGTATTTTGCGGTCTCGTTTGCTTTGACGTGATGTACAAATGAGCTGAAGGTTCTTGAGAAAATTCTTCGTTTATTGATTTCTACACCGATGTCGTTTTGCGAGGTAATTGTAGATCCTAGGTAGACAAATCTATACATATAATAAAACTGTAGGAATTTTCTTTGTCAGTTAAAAACTCAAAAACTACTGGACAGATTTCGATGAAACTTTTGTTAAAATGTTCCTTAAGACTGTGAGACTGCTATAGGCTGTGTCTATTATATCCACGGCCTTAGGATCAGTTTTTAGCCAAAATGTATTTTTTGAAGTGAAAATATATACATACATATGAGTGTATGTATATACACAAAACATTGCTACAAATGGATGTTTGTGATGCAGAGGGTGCACATTAAATCGATATCTATACTTATAAACTGTAGGAATTTTCTTTGTCTCCTAAAAGCGCGAAACCTACTGGACAGATTTCAATGAAACAGTCAAAGTGTAATCTTAAATGGACCAAATATAAGTATGTTTGTTTGCTAAAGGCGAGCACGAGTCAACTAGTATTATAATAAACATTTAAATGGTCTCAACTCCAAATGCGTTTCGCCCCAATCGATGTGGTGGGTGGGCTCATAATCAATAGACGAACGATGCTTAGTGCTTAATCCACTAAACTTTATTCATTTCTTGAATTTATTCTTGACTTGAAAACTTTTTGGTCTTGGTAGACAAAGTCGTTAACTTTAACTTTGAAGTTATATCTGCCCATTGTGACGTTTTGCTCGAGTCGCCGATTTTGAAAGTACTTTCTCGATGACAGTATATACTTCGTTTTGTCCTCATTAACAGCCAGACCCAACTTCGCCGTCTCCATTTCAATGCTTGCAAACGCTCCATTGACAGCTCACTGAGTTCTCCTATAATAATGTCAATATCATCTGTACATGTAAGTAGTTGAACGGTCTTTTGAAAAGTTGTACTCACCTTTGATGTTGGCGAGTTCGGTACAATTGCGAATGATGTTATAGAAGTTACATGATAGCGAGTCACCTTGTCTTAAACCTTTTTCGACATCAAAGGATTGCGATTTGCGTGATGTTCTTTTTCACTTTGACGGCGACCTTGAAGTCTCGAGGTGGTGCGTATCGATCTGGAATTCCTGCGATTTTTCAAAGAGGATTTCATCCTTGGTTAACTTCCCTGGCCTTTAAAGCTGTACTGATATGAGCCGATCAGGTTATTTGCGAAAGGTTTTAGGCTTTCACACAGTATAGCCGATAGGATCTTATACGCAGCATGTAACGGATAGGTGTTCCCGTCTCACAATTGTGTACAGAAATACAATCCCAATGGCTTCCCAGGACCACAGGATTCCCCAAGAATCCAAAGGGTAGTGAGGCAGGTTGTTCAGCCAGCTAGAGTGCGGGTAGGCATGCTTGCAATTCCTGAAGACTAGCTCGCCGATGGGGTGGGATCTTGCACCTGCTGCTGAACTGCCGTACATATTCCATGCCTAGATAAAAGTCATTGAACCACGTACATATATATATTCCTTAACAAACTGACAGAACCTGAAGAAAAATCCATTGGGAAACCTTAGGTGGAGTAGGTCCCCAGAGTGTACCCTCCCTCTGCTCACTACTTCTCTACGAGTAGGAGTCTCCGTGGTTACTACTTCACTCATTATCTCATAGTAACCCCTAAATAAAAAAAATGAGCGTTTATCTAAAACTCACTCATTTTTATCTACTCGACACGAATCCACCAAAAGAAATCACTTCCCTTTTGCACAAACGAAGAACTATTCAACTTGCATATTGGAATATGCTCAACCTAAATCGTAGGCGGATACTGAGCCTAATAAGATCATCGATTTAATATTTGTAATTCATAAACAATTTATTCATAATCATTATCAAAACTACCCATCATAAACGAAATTAGTTATAATGTATGTAAAATTCTCAATAGTAAATTTAATCTTATATTATGTAGCACGGAAGTATTCGTTTGTAAATAGCAACAGCTCAATTAATAAGTAAGTATCTTATAAAAAAAAAATAGCATTCAATGTAATCATGTAACGAAATAATTTAATTCCTAATACGTCATAGGCGCTAGACCAAATCATTGGTTCCTTCTTTCTTTGATAAGAGAAAGGCACTAATTTCAATCACAAATAACTTGCTGTATTGTACTTAACCAAAAACACAAACAAAAATTAGTTGCTCTAGGTAAAGTTCTCTATTATTCTCAAAAAAAAAATGATAATGAGAAAGATAACTAAATTTTCTCTCTCTTTTGTCCCTCTCAATCTCTATTCTCGCACATTCAAGAATCAAAAACTACTACCAATAGCTAACTACAATTAAAAATAAAAATCAAAATAAAAATCAAAATCAAAATCGTTCAATCTGAAACACTTATGTAAATAAAACACAAAATTGTATGACTCACCGGCGTAATTCCCAATCATGGTGTGCACAGCATTCTTGGTTGATTCTTCTTCTTTGCTAGAATATGGTTTTAGAACGAAATAGATCAAATGTTTCACCATGAACGATCAAGTTACATTTCTTTCTCCTTTTTGTTATTTTAACCTATTGTCTAGCCTTACATTTAGTACACGTGCGAAGCACACTGGGCACTGGGTACATGAATAATAGAAAAAAAACGAGATGAATTATACATAATGTATACTTCTGTGCTGACACTGATTATGATTATGATGGATGATTATGCTCGATTGTATTGTAGACTGAAGTTGATCGAAGTTTATCCTGATAGCAGTGGTAGGTGTAAGGTGGTGTGTTGAGGAGGTCAGAAGCCTCTGGATGGGAGTCGGCGAGGGGTGTCGTTGTCGTCGCCTCTAGGTAGGGCGTCGGTGAGGTGAAAGGGCTGTTGGCCGCCAAACTGAAGTGGCGATCAGAGGGCGATCGAAGTAGCGCTTGCGATTGAATTCTGCAGGTCGATATCAGGATTGGCTTCTGTAATTAATCGGGTATTAAATAAGGTGGTGGTCGATCCCGCGCAACAAGTGAAGTGGCAGGTCGCAGGTGTATCCAAATTGGTACTATTTGCTGTATTAGTTTGAGTTTTATGGTACAGCTATGAGTTGCCTGGAGAGCACCTGCAGCGGGTCGGTGGATTAGATACTCGTATGCACACTCTCCGCTTAATACTCCGATGGACCTGAGGGATGTTATTGCCTGGAGAGGATGGCCACCTACAAAACAATGTATGCCCCTCTATTTGCACACTCACAGCTTGGAATAACCTTGACCTGAAGATGGTAGGATTTCTTGCACACGTGCACGTCGATGGAACACGTTGTATGCTTTGGTTTGTGCACAATCGCAGGTTGGAAGAGCCTTGACCTGAAGATGGTTCGATCTGTTGAGCACGTGAACGCCAATGGATTGAGTGTATGGTGCGTTTTGCGATCACGCGGAATCCCTTTCACGCCCTCCGATTGACCTCGAGCTATCCTAGATACGCTATGCGTTTGGTTATAGCAGTCACGGAGCAACGTCGTGGGTGTTAAAGGTGGCGATTCTGATCGCGTACACTATAAATCACACTGTGAGAATTTGCATAATTGCATAAAAGAATACACTTATTACCTGTGGTAAATAATTCACAATTTCTGAGTGTGCGTAACGATGGATGATTAAATAAAATGATTTGTTTTATTACTGATAATTATTATCAAAACCGATTTCAGGGACAATAGCACCAATATATGGTGTACTAATGCCAATGCTTTGAATTTTTCTTTTCGCGGCTTTTTTTTTTATCTTTAGATCCTAATGGATGCTACCATCATCGGTGAAGGCTGATACAAGAAAGAACTAATGTCGGTCATGCGCAAGTCTAGCTAAGCGATCGCGGAGACAACTTGACAGCTGAGATTGCCAAGGTACTGCGAACATGACGAAATGTTGTCTTGGGGTTGGTGTACAAGCTATGTTTCTAGTAGTGGGTGCAATTCAGACCCACAAATAGTTTTTTTTTTTTTTGTGAAATATCATAGCTCATCTGGAACATAAAGGGTGTGGGACGGCCGGCACAAAACATTTAAATTCTGAAGCGCAAGTACACGGAAATTAAATGAAAAAGTGTCGATCCACGCCTGCAATATTAGTATTACATACATGCGTAATTCTGCTTTCAGGCCTGCAGTACATCTTAGGAAAAATACCAACTACCTACGGATGTCCTTTGCATGAAAAATACCCATTGACCTGCCTTGCATATCTTCCAGTTCGTACAATTGGTTACCTGCGATACATTTTACTTTGGATTGGATAAATTTCGGACATAGCTTTGCATTTCTTTTCTTCAAAGCATCACTGAGTACAAAGTTACGCTTGAAAACAATTTGCCCCACATCGTACTTGGAGTTTTTACTTCTGGTATTGTATGATCGTTCGAATTTTGTATGTGCCTGAGCTAATGATTCTTTGATCTGATGGTGTATGATGTTCATGCGTAACGCTTTTGGCAAAATATCTAACTCAGAATTGTTCAGACTCTGAAGCTTTTTCAGCAGCGCATAGTCCGAACCGTGTTCAATCTTGCACTGTCCAAAAAGCGCTTCGTATGGCGACATGCCAATGGAGGAGTGAATGGTAGACCGAAGTGCGCTTACGATTGCAGCTAGGTGCTTGTCCCAATTGACTTGGTCTGTTCCAATATAGGAGCGAATAGCCGCCAAGATTGACCGATTTACACGTTCACTCGCATTCGCCTGAGGTGAATACGAGGCTGTGCGGATATGCTTGGTTCCGTGAGCAGTGAGAAATTTGGTGAATTCTTTACCAGTAAATTGTTTTCCATTGTCTGATAATAAAGACTCGGGTACTCCAAACGTAGAAAAAACCTCTTCGTCCAAAAATCTGACCGCCGCTTCACCGGTAGCATTTCTAAGTGCTTTGACAATGACAAATTTAGTCAATTGGTCTAGACAGACAATCATAAAACAGTTTCCTTTTCTGGACCTTGGATACGGACCTAAAAAATCAACGAAGACGTGTTGGAAAGGCCTATCTACTGTGAAAGCCTGTCCCATAGGAGGTCTTAGGACAGAGTTCGGTGCTTTTGATTCTTTGCAAACATTGCAGTCCGCGATGAACGCTTTCACTTGTGCCGCCATATTAGGCCAGTAAAAACGCTCACGGAGACGATACAAGGTTTTTGCGACCCCACCATGCGATGCCTGGGGAGGATCATGAGCCAGTAGGACTAGACGTTTCGTTAAGGACGACGGAATCCAGAGCTTCCAGACGCAATCATCTTCTCTGGGGTTTCCGGTACAGAACTTTACCTTTTTATACACGAACCCATCGGAAACAAGTAGATCTGGTAGCTGATCTTTGTTCTTTTCTATGGTTTCAATCAACTTTATATATTCATCCGATTTGAAAGATGGATCTGTGAGATCGACCTGAAGGATATCGTGAGAGCTTGCAGATGAAATATCATCAACAGCATAGATCCGAGAGAGTGCGTCTGGTACAATGTTCTGTGATCCTTTTCGGTGTTCAATCTCGAAAGAGAACCTTTGGAGCTTCAAACTCCACCGAGCCAGACGTCCGTTCAAGTCCTTCTGGCTCATGAGCCACCTCAGGCTCGCATGATCCGTCACTATCTTGAACTCTTGCCCCTCGACATAAGAACGGAATTTTTCCACCCCCATGACTGCTGCTAAACACTCTAATTCTGTCACGCTATAGTTGCGTTGAGCAGAATTTAGCTTATGGGAATAATAAAAGATCGGCCTTTCCACACCTTCTGCATCTTTTTGACATAGAACGCAGCCAATGCCAGAGGTCGACGCGTCACACAGAATCATAAACGGTTTTTTGAAATCTGGATTCACTAAGATGGGTGCAGATGTTAAAGCAAGTTTCAACTGTTCAAAAGAATCTAGGGCTTCAGGAGTAAAAGAAAACGATTTTCCTTTCTTAAGGGTATCAGTTATCGGGGCGGCAAGGGACGAATAGTCTTTGACAAAACGCCGATACCACCCGGATAAGCCCAAGAATCTGCGAACCTGTCGCGGGGATTTTGGTATGGGAAAATCACGTATCGCAGATATCTTTTCGGGATCTGTCTTTAGACATCCCTCCCCTACTATATATCCCAAGTATTTAAGTTGCTTGAAGCAAAATTTCGATTTCTTCACATTAATGGTGAGTCCGGCATCCTTTAATCGTGAAGCTACTGAGCTAAGTAAGTTCAGGTGCTCATCAAACGTCCGCGAAATAATCAACAAATCGTCGAGGTAAACAAAGATGTTCTGTTTCAATTCATGTGGCACCACTTTGTCCATGAGTCTGCACATGCGTTGAGCAGCATTGCAGAGGCCAAAGGGCATTACCTTGAATTGATACAGGGGCCTGCCAGGGACAGTAAACGCTGTCTTCTCCCGTGATGACCTCTCCAGCGGAATTTGCCAAAAGGCGTCCTTCAGATCCACACTAGAGATATAGTGTGTTTCTGAAAGACGACTTAGCAGACCTTCTATATGAGGAAGTGGATAGGCGTCTTTCTTTGTCACTTGATTAACCTTCCTGGAGTCTAGGCATAAGCGATTTTTGCCTGGCTTACGCACTAAAACTACAGGATTGTTCCAAGCACTACTGCTCTCTTCAATGACATTCAAAGAAAGCATCCTATCCAACTCCTCATACATCAAGTTTTGCACCGCTGGAGAGACAGGGTAATGACGTTGCTTAATGGCCTCAGCATTACCTGTGTCGATGTAATGTTCTTCTACATTTGTTCGCCCAAGCCCAGATTTAGCATAGGACGGGAACAAATTTATAACATCTGCTAATTTTTGAGATTGACTTGTTGACAATTCGTGAGCGTTTGAATCGCTCGAACTTGGCGGTGAGATGTCCGAGATTTCGGAAACTAATTGAGGAGCAATATCGAATAGTCTCCAGAAATTTATCCCCAAATACAATTGCTGATCTAACGATGGAACGAGAAAGATTAATATGTCTTTTGTAAGCCCTTTATAGGTTATTTTCGTGGTCAATTCGCCAACAATAGGTTGCTTATGACCACTTGCGGTTTTCACAGTCGAATTAAAAGACTTGAATGAAATATGCAAGTCCTTCAAGAGCTCCATGCATCCTGCGCCTAAGCAAGTTATACTTGCGCCACTATCCAGCAGACCTAGGAATGTTTTTGCGAAGATAGATACTTGTGCGTACGGTCGAGGATCTTCTGAGCTACAAAGAGTGGTAGCACAAATAGCTTTGTATAAGTCTGACTTATGTTTAAAGCGCTCACGAAGTTTCTGAATATGCTTCGGAGGCTTTGTCTTAAAAATTTGACTGCGTATTTCATGATAGTTCAGCAAACGCTCGTGAAGGGATTTTCTCTCTCTCGTGATTGGTTTTGCTTCATCACGGTTATTTTCTTTCTTTAAAATGCTTACAACTGGACATTTATTGGTTATACTATGGGGGAAAGGTAGGTCAGGTTGATATGAAAGTTCAGGTGGGTTTTGTAAATCTGGTTGGTCAGGTAAATCGGGTGAGTCTAGTAATTCAGGTGAGTCTGGTAAGTAAGGTTGAGATGAAAAATCAGGTGGTTTTGATAAGTCTGGTGGGTCTAGTACGTCAGGTGAAGTGAATATTAAATTCGTTGGCTTAACACTTAGCGGCTTTCCGGGTTTACTGTTGGATGGCGACGATCCCCGGTATTCGGATCGCCCCGTTCCTGGTTTCCCGAACACCTGGAACAATTAGGCGTAGTCGTGTTCTCCAATCCACAACTGTAACAGAACAAGATACGTTGCGGACTGGGACACTGTCGGTAAGAATGCCCTTTCGCTTTGCAGTTCCAGCAAGTGTACAGAGAAGGGTTCCTCGGTACCTGGGAAATATTTAGGGCTTCAACATCGTTTATGCCTTCTTCCTCAGTGTATGATATATCTATCTCATTCACTTGCCTTCTAAAATTGGTTTGTGGGAAAGCTCGTGCACGTAAACTATCGGTTTGCGAAGCGTGTTTCTCAATGGTACGGCACACATAAACCATTTCGGGTAGGCTGTGCGTATTAAACGTTATCAGCAGCTCTCCGACACGCCGTTTGACATTTTGCTTAATGAGACTGATAAGCTCCCTACCTGATTTGGGGCGGCGGAGACGTGCGTTCATTAACAGGATTGCATTGTAGAAGTCGTCAAAACTTTCATTTGATCCTTGACGACGGTCAAACATTTTGCGAGAAAGCTCTGCGTCCGATTCGAGACTTCTATATTGCTCTATCAATGCTAATTCTAGGGAATACCAGTCAGCCTGTGGGTTGGATTTTAAGTACATCCAGAACCAGCTCTCCACCTGTCCTGCTACAAAAAGATGGAAGTGAAGGAAGATATCTTCCCATGTAACATTAAAACATGTTTTGAGACGGTTTAGGCGAAAAAGAAAGTCATCAACCGTCATTCGCTGATTGTCAAACTTCAGTTCCCATTTATGAAAATCGACAGATGGGTTTGAATTACGGGAAGGAAGATTGCGATCACTCAAACTTTCTGAATTAAGGTTGAGTGCATTTAACTGACTTAAAAAGTTTTGCATATTATCGCTAAACTGATTAGGTTCGACGTTAACAGAATGATTGTCGGGTGGTAACCCTGCATTTTGAGTCGCTGTGCTCTGCTGTTGTTGACGAGGACGACGATTAACATCGTATTCATCAGACGATCTTTGTGGGGTTGTTGCACAAAGAACTTCACGGATAGTCGTGGCCACTTCTTGCCGAATACTATGTCTCTCCCTCTCAAACTCTTCGCGTCTAGCTCTCAAGTCTTCAGCTCTGCTTAAACCTACACAAGCAGTAACAACTTCTCTAATGTGACGCGTTAAACTATCGGTTGGACGAAAAGCTTGACTGGTCGAAGGTGAGTCTACCGGAACGTTTTCACGGTTAGCAGCTTCGTTAGGGATTTGTTCTTGAATGTTAACATTTCGAGTATTTACAGGCCGCGCCACAGTAATAGGAGTGTTCGCGGATAGTTGTCTAGAATCTAGACTTTCACTAAAAGTAACAGCATGATTTGTGCTGCTCGAACGAACATTTCGCGGATTATTATTACTATTTCGTAAATTCCGGGGGTTTGTATTGGGTCTACCTTGTCTTCTAGGTGGCATTTTCAAAAATTAATGAATGTAAACAACAAATCGTAAAAGCAAAAAAAAAAACAATCAAAGAAAAATACTAATCTAAAAAAATCAAATGTTAATATAACAACTAAGTACATATGTCGTGCTTGGGAAGTGACTTGCAATCTGGAGAATGTGTCGATGACAAAAAAAAAATTGGATTTCAGATTCTATCTTGTTAAAGAATGGTATTATTATGAAGGCTTAGCTTTTCTCGACCGATTAACGACTAGATGCGAACGCGAACATAAAATAACTGCTGGAAATATACCGATATCTTAGGACGCTCGATTACTATCGTTACTTATCCACTCGAGTCAGAGAAGCAAAAAAAAATGTATGGGTCAAAGATAAACGAGAAAACTGAGGCTACGGTCGATCAATTATTGAAACAGAACCCAGGCGCTGCTGACGGAGAAGTAGCTCAAGAGCCGATATCTCCCGGTCGTCCAGTAAACTCCTTCAACAAAAGATACTAAAGTTTGGTATGACCATCAGACGCCAATGCTACAGTCGGAAAAGTTTTGTTATCACAAATATCCCGGTCATTGAACGAACTGAGAAGTCAAAGGTGTTATAAGAGAGTACAGGAGTCTCCGCTACGATCGAAGAAGTGGTGTAATTTTAAACCGATGATCTTCGGACGAATACTCTCCTGTAACTTCTAAACGGCCTTACCTCTATAGGTATATAAATTTTGTTTAACTTTAAACTGATCGCTTCGTGCCCCACGTTGGGCGCCACCTGTGTAACGGATAGGTGTTCCCGTCTCACAATTGTGTACAGAAATACAATCCCAATGGCTTCCCAGGACCACAGGATTCCCCAAGAATCCAAAGGGTAGTGAGGCAGGTTGTTCAGCCAGCTAGAGTGCGGGTAGGCATGCTTGCAATTCCTGAAGACTAGCTCGCCGATGGGGTGGGATCTTGCACCTGCTGCTGAACTGCCGTACATATTCCATGCCTAGATAAAAGTCATTGAACCACGTACATATATATATTCCTTAACAAACTGACAGAACCTGAAGAAAAATCCATTGGGAAACCTTAGGTGGAGTAGGTCCCCAGAGTGTACCCTCCCTCTGCTCACTACTTCTCTACGAGTAGGAGTCTCCGTGGTTACTACTTCACTCATTATCTCATAGTAACCCCTAAATAAAAAAAATGAGCGTTTATCTAAAACTCACTCATTTTTATCTACTCGACACGAATCCACCAAAAGAAATCACTTCCCTTTTGCACAAACGAAGAACTATTCAACTTGCATATTGGAATATGCTCAACCTAAATCGTAGGCGGATACTGAGCCTAATAAGATCATCGATTTAATATTTGTAATTCATAAACAATTTATTCATAATCATTATCAAAACTACCCATCATAAACGAAATTAGTTATAATGTATGTAAAATTCTCAATAGTAAATTTAATCTTATATTATGTAGCACGGAAGTATTCGTTTGTAAATAGCAACAGCTCAATTAATAAGTAAGTATCTTATAAAAAAAAAATAGCATTCAATGTAATCATGTAACGAAATAATTTAATTCCTAATACGTCATAGGCGCTAGACCAAATCATTGGTTCCTTCTTTCTTTGATAAGAGAAAGGCACTAATTTCAATCACAAATAACTTGCTGTATTGTACTTAACCAAAAACACAAACAAAAATTAGTTGCTCTAGGTAAAGTTCTCTATTATTCTCAAAAAAAAAATGATAATGAGAAAGATAACTAAATTTTCTCTCTCTTTTGTCCCTCTCAATCTCTATTCTCGCACATTCAAGAATCAAAAACTACTACCAATAGCTAACTACAATTAAAAATAAAAATCAAAATAAAAATCAAAATCAAAATCGTTCAATCTGAAACACTTATGTAAATAAAACACAAAATTGTATGACTCACCGGCGTAATTCCCAATCATGGTGTGCACAGCATTCTTGGTTGATTCTTCTTCTTTGCTAGAATATGGTTTTAGAACGAAATAGATCAAATGTTTCACCATGAACGATCAAGTTACATTTCTTTCTCCTTTTTGTTATTTTAACCTATTGTCTAGCCTTACATTTAGTACACGTGCGAAGCACACTGGGCACTGGGTACATGAATAATAGAAAAAAAACGAGATGAATTATACATAATGTATACTTCTGTGCTGACACTGATTATGATTATGATGGATGATTATGCTCGATTGTATTGTAGACTGAAGTTGATCGAAGTTTATCCTGATAGCAGTGGTAGGTGTAAGGTGGTGTGTTGAGGAGGTCAGAAGCCTCTGGATGGGAGTCGGCGAGGGGTGTCGTTGTCGTCGCCTCTAGGTAGGGCGTCGGTGAGGTGAAAGGGCTGTTGGCCGCCAAACTGAAGTGGCGATCAGAGGGCGATCGAAGTAGCGCTTGCGATTGAATTCTGCAGGTCGATATCAGGATTGGCTTCTGTAATTAATCGGGTATTAAATAAGGTGGTGGTCGATCCCGCGCAACAAGTGAAGTGGCAGGTCGCAGGTGTATCCAAATTGGTACTATTTGCTGTATTAGTTTGAGTTTTATGGTACAGCTATGAGTTGCCTGGAGAGCACCTGCAGCGGGTCGGTGGATTAGATACTCGTATGCACACTCTCCGCTTAATACTCCGATGGACCTGAGGGATGTTATTGCCTGGAGAGGATGGCCACCTACAAAACAATGTATGCCCCTCTATTTGCACACTCACAGCTTGGAATAACCTTGACCTGAAGATGGTAGGATTTCTTGCACACGTGCACGTCGATGGAACACGTTGTATGCTTTGGTTTGTGCACAATCGCAGGTTGGAAGAGCCTTGACCTGAAGATGGTTCGATCTGTTGAGCACGTGAACGCCAATGGATTGAGTGTATGGTGCGTTTTGCGATCACGCGGAATCCCTTTCACGCCCTCCGATTGACCTCGAGCTATCCTAGATACGCTATGCGTTTGGTTATAGCAGTCACGGAGCAACGTCGTGGGTGTTAAAGGTGGCGATTCTGATCGCGTACACTATAAATCACACTGTGAGAATTTGCATAATTGCATAAAAGAATACACTTATTACCTGTGGTAAATAATTCACAATTTCTGAGTGTGCGTAACGATGGATGATTAAATAAAATGATTTGTTTTATTACTGATAATTATTATCAAAACCGATTTCAGGGACAATAGCACCAATATATGGTGTACTAATGCCAATGCTTTGAATTTTTCTTTTCGCGGCTTTTTTTTTATCTTTAGATCCTAATGGATGCTACCATCATCGGTGAAGGCTGATACAAGAAAGAACTAATGTCGGTCATGCGCAAGTCTAGCTAAGCGATCGCGGAGACAACTTGACAGCTGAGATTGCCAAGGTACTGCGAACATGACGAAATGTTGTCTTGGGGTTGGTGTACAAGCTATGTTTCTAGTAGTGGGTGCAATTCAGACCCACAAATAGTTTTTTTTTTTTTTTGTGAAATATCATAGCTCATCTGGAACATAAAGGGTGTGGGACGGCCGGCACAAGCATTTAGGAGGCTTATTCCTCTGTAATTGGCGCAGTTCAGAGTATCACACTATTTGTGGATGGAGTTTACAAAGGGTTAAAACATTTAAATCGGAGTAAATCCTACTCTTCAAATCAGTTTTGCTCCGATAAGTTAATTGAGGTTGGTGGGCTCATCAATAGATGACCACCCCATTTGTTCTAGAAGTTTTTGAATTTGTACGGTCCCGTGATATAAGAGGTACCGTTGATACTTGGTTAGAATTGAAAATAAAAAATTACGTCATACTTTTAGCTCTCTTTTGGAAATAAAAAGAGCTGGCGATCGTTTGGTTGCCAATAATAATTGGGTAAGTCAAGTTACAACCTCGGAAGGTCGCTGTTTTCTTCGGTGCATAGTTATTTGAAGTTTTGACTTTTAAAAAATGACGCAAATCCGTCCAAATCTTCTTACTAAATTGCAGACTTCGATATAACCAAATTTTACTATTACATAATTAATAGGTGAAAATTATTTTCGACGACTACCTCGAGTAGACCAGCGACCGCACCCTTTAATGACTGTCAGAAGACTAACTCAATTGCTCTTCTCCTTACAACCACACGATCGCTGGCCACTCTCTCTTTATTCGAGAGGGTAGTTTTTCCCTTATGGCTGCTGTTGACTGAGGAAAGGGATCATTTTTATTCCTCGTGCAATGTCATACAACATTCGGCCATCCGACCTTATTCATCGCCTCGATGAATTCATTACAATTTGTCAATTCACACATTAGAACAGTCGAAATTGCAATGGCTCCCAGTCCAGGGGAGTACAAGAAAAAAAAAATGATATATCACACAGTATCATCACATCATGATATATCACAGACCACACAGATTTCTTTAAGTTGTCAGATCACACAGCTGGACAACACCCCCTTTACCCAGTAAAGAAAAATGATATATCACACAGTATCATTTTGCTTACCACACAGTTTTCTGTCAGTTGACAGACCACACAGATTTCTTTAAGTTGTCAGATCACACAGCTGGACAACACCCCATTTACCCAGTAAAGAAAAATGATATATCACACAGTATCATTTTGCTTACCACACAGTTTTCTGTCAGTTGACAGACCACACAGATTTCTTTAAGTTGTCAGATCACACAGCTGGACAACACCCCATTTACCCAGTAAAAGAAAAATGATATATCACACAGTATCATTTTGGTTACCACACAGTTTTCTGTCAGTTGACAGACCACACAGATTTGCTGTTATCATACAGACCTCCACAAGTTGCCAGATCACACCGCTGGGCCAAAGCCAGACCACACAGCTGGACCGAAACCAGACCACATAGCTGGACCCTTCTCAGTAGACATTACTCCGTTTGCTTACGGTACTTACGGCTTACGGTTTTAGGTACCTGTTATTTGGAATTAATGAAGACAAAAAAAGAAAGTGTTTTTTTTTTTTTAAATTCAATTTTCAAAACTTTATTGTTAGTTTTATTTTAATTTTAAGTAAAAAAAAAACTTTATAAGGAAGGTGATAAAAGGAAGCGATAAGAAAAGAGAAATATATAAGGATCAAACGAAAATCATTATCTTCATTATTTCATTCAAAACAAAAAAAATCAGAATTCCATTATGTATATACACATTATGTAGGTATAGAGAGAAAAAAAAATAACTGGCTACTCGTTGTCCTCCTCAGACGAGTCGTCTTCAAAAACCAGGTCCACAAAGTCACCCCAAGGTTTCATCTTGTCCGCTGCATATACTGACTTAAATGGTTTCTGGCTAACCTGGCTCTCATCCGTGTCCACAATCTTATACCTGTCATTTGGTAATACCTCCGCTACTTTGTATGGTCCTCGATACCGTGGTAGGAGTTTCCTCGACATCCCCATAGCGGGGTGTTCCGCTTTAAGAAGTACCATGTCTCCTTGTTTGTACTGCTTAGGTCCTTTCTGTTTCTTATTGAATTCTGTGGCTAGCTTCTCTTGGTGCTGCTTCATGCGTTGTTCTACTACTCGTCGAAGCTCTTCCATATCGAAATCGATTCTTTGGTGGCTAAGGTCTCCTTGTAATGCGAGACAAAGTTTATTATGAACATTATTAGCCGGTCGATAAGCAAAAAGTAACTCATGGGCGGTTTTCCCAGTGATTTCGTGGCAAATGTTATTTAATCCCCACTGAATTGCTGGTACGCAGTCATCCCAGTCCTTCCCATCCTTATGCTGTGACATGCATGCTACTGCAGAGTTAAACGTACGAAAATATCGCTCTATCTGTCCATTAGCCCTAGGTGTTCTCACTGCGGTCTTTATGTGCATAATGTTATTATCCTTTACATACTTTGCAAAAATGTTGGATGTGAAGGCAGAACCACGATCACTCACGATTCGAAGCGGAAGACCAAATATTTGTGATACTTCGTCCAATGTTTTGACGACTCCATTCGTATTTGCTGTCCGTAATGGCCTCAGTATGACGTATTTAGTAAACGAATCAATGATTCCTAAGACGTAGGAATTTTGCCGTCGACTTTTCGGAAACGGCCCGACATGGTCAATATGTATGGTATGGAAAGGTACTGCAACTTTTTCAATTGGATGCAGCTTAAATCGCGTTTCGTCCTCTCCTCGCTTGTTATAGAGACAATCGACACAATTATCAATATATTTCTTGCAGATGGTTCGCATTTTTGCAAACCAGTATGTCTTTTTAACTAGGGCGACGGTATTATCTAACGCCAGGTGACCCACGTCATCATGCAATGACTTAATTACTCTCCATCGTGCCGGTCTAGGCACCACAAATTTTGGTCCCTCGATGGTTTTTTTGAATAGTCTTCCGTGTTTTAGTTCAAACTCCTTTATCGAGTTCCGGATGTTGTTTTTGGTTCTATTTCCACTTTGTAAGTCATTTATGATTTTGACTAGCTCTGGATCTTGTTTCTGCAAAGTTGCTACCCAGTCAGTTTCCTGCATCCCAATCGCCATCACTTGTCTATACCCCACAAGATTCGCTTCCACCGACTCCTCAGCTGGTGCCCGACTTAGTGCATCCACGTGATCCATTAACTTCCCAGCTCGGAATTGTAGGTCAAAATCATACTCTTGTATACGAAGCCACCAACGAGCAATTTTTGGTACGAGATCTCTTTTTGCTTGAGTGAGCCTCAACGAATTGCAGTCGGTAAAAACCGTAAACCTTTTGTTGAGCAAATAGTATTTGAAACGTTCGAGACTTTCGACTACTGCAAGCGCCTCTAATTCGTAACTATGTGCTGCCGCTTCTGTCCTGGTCGTTGCCCTGCTGAAATATGCAACTGCCTGCTTTCCTCTATTGTTATTTACTTGGATAAGGATTCCTGCAAGCCCATCTTTTGATGCATCTGTATGTAGTTCGTGCGAAGCTTTGGGGTTGTATAGCGCTAGAACTGGCCCAGAACACAGTTTTGTCTTTAGTTCATTAAAAGCTCCTTCCTGTTCTGCGTTCCATGCAAACTCGACGTCCTTTCCGGTAAGTTGGTGGAGAGGTTTTGCGATGATAGAGTACCCATTAATGAACTTTCGGAAAAACCCACTCAGCCCTAGGAATCTTCTTACTTCTGTTACGTTTGTTGGGGTTGGAAATTCGTGGATAGCCATCACGTTCTTGGTTCCAGGCGAGATCCCTTTGGAGCTCAACTCATGTCCAAGATAGGTCACAGTTTCTCGGAAAAATTCACATTTTCTTAAGTTAAGAGTAAGCCCACTGCTTTGGAGTTCGTCCAAAAACCTTCCCAGAATATTTAATCCTTCTTCCACTGATACAGCAGCCAAGAGGGTGTCATCTACATATATTTTAATCTTCCTATCTCCAATAGGGACAGTCATTTTGGCCATCATGGACATGAACACGGCTGGAGCATCAGAAAGTCCGAATGGCATCCGTTTAAACTGATAATGCCCGAAGGGGGTTACAAAGGCTGTGAGGTGTTTCGATTCCTTTGCTATTGGGACTTGATAATAGCCGCTCATGAGATCCAATACACTGAAAACTTTACTATCATGCAGGGTCTGTAATTGTTCTTCAATATTTGGAGTTGGAAAGTTTTTTCGTTTTGTGATGGAATTCAACTTCCTGTAGTCCACGCACATTCTGTATTTCCCATCTTTTTTCTTAACCAGAAGAACAGGACTAGCATATTCCGATGTCGAATCTTCGATTATGTCGTTGGATTTTAACTCATTTATAATCTCCTGTAGTTCCTCTTCTTGGCCGAACGGAACTCTATATGGCTTGTATCGAACCACTTCATCTGATTTTAATTCGATTGTCATTTCACACGTTTTTGAAAGTCCCAGTTCCGACAGATCTAACGCAACACCGTCTCTGTAATTGTTTAGTATATCAACTAGTCGATCTATTTCTTCCTTATTAGCGGCTTCGCCAATGCTCAAGTCTTCCTTTGTGATTTTTCTTTTTATTTGCATCATCCGTTTGACCTCATTTCCTTCCACGTTATGTGGTTGGTTTGCATCTGGTTCTTCATCCATTTTAGTCACTTCTAGAGTTCCTTTTTTTTTCGTAACAACCACTCCTGGTTGGTCGAAAAACGTCCTGCCGATGATTATTGAGGTGTCTTGGGCTTCGTCATCGACAATAATTATGTTCGTTTTAAGAATCACATTCCCTACTTTCACTTCTCGGATCATTTGTCCCGACGCCTTACAATTTCCGCCACCAAATCCCTGCAAAACCATATTAGTCTCTGTATATGACCAATTGTGATGTTTAGCCACACTAAGTTTCATCGTCGTGCAATCGCTTCCAAGATCCACGAATCCGTCTAATCGATACCCCTCTACGACCACTGGCTGATAGCACTCGTTGGCATTCGATCTATCAATTATTTGTTTCATTGTGCTTTTCTGAGGCATATCTCTGGTTTCTTCTTTGTACTTGGATTTGGGGCATTGGTATGATATATGTCCCGGTTTTCGGCATGCATAACACACCCGTTCTCTAGTGCCACGGGACGGCACCCATGGGGGCGAGATTTTGCTTTTTCCAGTTTCGCGTTCTACGTGGTGTTCCGTCCTGTACGGTAAATAACGTAATGCTCGTCGTTCTAGGTTTGTCTCGTCATATCCCTGCCTCGAGAGTTGCATCGGTTGCCTATGAAACTCTCTCCTTGTTTCCCTATATTGATTTGCATTTTCTTGGGCCTTAATTTCATAAAGCAGGTCGTTAAGAGTCTCGGGCTTCCTTGCATCTAGTACCGCAATCTGTGACGCATCCCCTAAACCTGAGATGATGTGTTGAATGCTCTCTTGTTCGCTAATTTCTGCCCGGCGCGTCATAGAGGACATATCATAAAAATAATCTTCAATGGATTCGTTCGCTTTCCTCTCTCGCCTTAAGATTTCTAACAAAAGTTTACTATTATTGATTGTCTTGGGAAATCCTTTTACAAATGCTGATTTGAACGCGTTCCACGAATTGACCTCCGCTCTCTGACTTTCATGCCATCGCTTGGCTGCCCCCTTTAACAAGGCCGTCGCAAAAAAAAGACTCTCCAACGCACTCCACCCATATATATTGGCCGATTTATCGATGCTGTCAATCCATTGTTCCGGAGTCTGAGATGTCACCCCCGGCTCGTATTCACCTACAAGTGATTTTACTTCACTCAACGTCATTCTAAAAGAATCTGGCCTTTGTGTTGACGTCATACTAATGACGTCCACGATTTCCTCGCACCTTCCCCTTCCACCTTTTAAAAGAGAATTCTCTTCTGTAAGCCTTTTAACTTCTGCAGTTAATTGAGCCAACCTTGTCTCTTCGGCATTAATTTGCCTCTTACGCCTCGTATTTGCTTGGCGGCTCATTGTGGTATATGACAGTGACAGACGATAAGACAGGAGAATAAATAAATAAGAGTGTAGGTACTCACCCAGGCACAGAAAAACAATATACACAGTATACAAGGTTTACTTCATGAATAGTATTTGTATTGTAAGACACTAATAACTCACGACGAAGCTCTGCATACTCCTTTAATCTCTTTTATCGGCCGCACACACGATGGGGGATTGTATTGGATTTTTTTTTTTATTTATTTTTTTGTTTTCAATGAGTAGCACACAGACAATGTACTGCACAGACGTACCACCTGCCCCCAACAGCAGCGTACCCTTATTTCCACGCAACGGAAAGATCTTCTTTATATTAATATATATATTTTTTGGTAGCGTGGAGGAGACAGACGATGCACACTACGTATCACCGACGCCGTTTTTTTTTTTTGTAACGATGCACTACACGCTTCGATAATATCGTCGAACGCAGGGGTTTTTTTTTTTTTATATTTTTTTGTTGGTAGCGTGGAGGAGACAGACGATGCACACTACGTATCACCGACGCCGTTTTTTTTTTGTAACACACAGACTATGACGCACTACACGTTTCGATAATATCGTCGAATGCAGGATTTTTTTTTTTTTTTACAAGGGCAACTTTTTCTACACGACGGCGCAACGTGTCAGGACTAGGATTTGCACTCGGATACCCGGCTCCGAATCCCACTTCTGAGATAATAGGTGAAAATTATTTTCGACGACTACCTCGAGTAGACCAGCGACCGCACCCTTTAATGACTGTCAGAAGACTAACTCAATTGCTCTTCTCCTTACAACCACACGATCGCTGGCCACTCTCTCTTTATTCGAGAGGGTAGTTTTTCCCTTATGGCTGCTGTTGACTGAGGAAAGGGATCATTTTTATTCCTCGTGCAATGTCATACAACATAATTTAGCCTTCAATTTTCCTTTATGCCCGAAATTTCCAGAAATTTGTTATTCCTAAACTTATTGTTCCTTCTGATGATGCCCCAATTAAAATTAAATTTCGGATTAATTCGCGTCACATCATAGATTATCTTGAAACGTAATAAATCGATGTTGCTAATAACTTCCAGGCTTGTTCACTTAAACATATCCACAGGCGGCTATTAGTAGTAAATACCGCTATCGATAATTACATATCTACCTTAATATTATGCAGTGGCAAACACATACCTACACACATTATCTACTGACCAAACGACCATTAACCTTGCCGCATTATCATAAATCATAATTAACGCCACCGATATGATTTTCCGTTACGCGTTGCCACTCACCTACGGATATCCTGTGTGTTCCGGCATTGATGGTGCTCCGCACACAAATCCATACATATACATCAACCATAACGGTGTAATTAATGCTTCCCTTTCCATCCCAATCCATCAATGCCATTCCAAAATCAATGCGCAGCTATTAAAACTTCTGTCATACAACGCCCGTCGTTGTCGTCTTAGGTTTCAAATCGAACCATAATCTTGTTTCCCCATTCACAGGCCCTTGACAAAACTTTAGGGCTCCTCATCTATTCATTCAGCACTTCATATCTACTGTCACCCGGTTTGAGTTTGCCACAACAAACCGACCGCACATTCCACTGAAACACTAACACACTCCTTTTTCCCATGCACAATCGAAATACAATTTTGAAAAGTTTTCCACCGCGTCTCCGCGTCCGCGCTCCGAACGCGCAACTCTGCCTCTGCCACTTTGCGACAGAGCTTGAGATAATAACGATTGTAATTAGTTCTGAAAAGGGTGTGCGACAGCAGGATAAGGAACGATTTCAATTCCACAAAATACAAGAATCCTTGAAATAATTACATCATTTCAAAAAGGGACGACGTACATGAACATGGGACGAAGGCCCGACGACGACACGCCCGAGGGAGTTACGAAATTTTCGTCGAGACTATTTAACGGGCTGCGACAAGTGTCGAGTACTTTGGCTGGCCTGGAACCCAAGTATCTGCTCGTTCGTATACCATTGTCACTCGAGGCAACGAAGTTCCTTTTTGGAATTCTGCGGCCAGACGGAAAATATGTTCTTATGGCACCTAACAAGCGAATACCGTATGGCTTTGTGAATTCCGTTGTTTGAAATTGTTTTTCGTTGCCGCTGCCGGCCGGACAGAGAATTTGAACCAGATTGGGTTTAATTGTTATCGCTTGACTATGGATTTGCGTATAGGGACAAGCGGACAGGGCAAGTTAATGGACAAGAGCCGGAAATGTAAAACAAATTTTTGGAAGTGGGTATGCTCGATGGGTGATGTAGGTTTCATTTTATTCAAAGGATCGGCTTTTTTCAGAAAAAAATATTTGAGATACTCGTACCGATTTAAATCCCCTGCAACTTGCCATTGACAATTGGAAAAAAAAATTACTCATGCATTTCATGGCACATTATACCGAACGAAAAGCAAGCAGCGGTCTTATTTTTTATTCCATAAGGCAGGAGCCCCTCCTGTGAACTTGTGTATACCAAAAAATAAAGCCATAAGTACGAGTATACCGTTTCGTATCACAAACAGGCAATTTGCCACCCAATAAGAAATGGAATAATAAATCATCTAGCAACGCTCGGCAAGCAAACAATTTATTTTTAATTTTTGCGCGTTTTTTCTTCAGCTCTTGCAAATTAGATACTTTTATCTGCGACATTCGGAGAGGTAATTATACGCGCGTTTATCCTTGAAATTGAATTTTATGAAATTTAATTCTATATTTTTTTTTAATTCTTTGAAATAATATGGACAGGAGGTGCTGGGGGTAGAAAGTATGATAAAAAGTCCATCCCCTTCCCGTATGTTCTGAACTAAAAAGAAAAAAAAAAAATAAATAAATAAGAATTCTTATAGGGATGTTTTTGAACTTGGATAAAAAGTAATAATTAAACTGTTGAATAAATTTACGATGGAAATTGATGAAAAATAAATACCTGCGAGGGTAGCTAAACTTGGAGAGGGGACTTTTTAAAATTTTTAAATTTCGTGTTGCAATTTACTATTTTTTTTTTTTTGTACAGATACCTTATTTAACGCAGTTTAAAATGGGTATAACTGCACATATTTTATAAATATTTTTTTTTGAAAATCGATATTAGTCTGAGAATCTTTCTGTGAAGTTTGGTCAAAATTAGACAACGCGTGCCACCTCCCATACAAAAACAAAAATATAAATATCTTATCTTATAAAAGGGTTATTTTTTTCTGTTTGGTTTTTTGACAGTTCACATTCGTGATTCGTGAAACGTGTCGCTGGAATTGCACAACGAAAGGCAGATGAACATACAAACTTATACCGACAGGAATATATAGAACGTAACCATGGAGATTGTAACTACAACCTTACACAGTTCCTGTCAGGCCACGGTGGCTATCGCAAGTATCTGCACCGTTTTGGGCACGACAGCTCACCATCTTGCCCCGAATGCGTAAATGAAGATGAAGACACGGAGCATGCAGTACTTTATTGCCCACGCTTCATGGCATGGAGAAATACTTTGCCCAGCCCGTCACTAATCATCGACCACATGTTGCAGTCTGGAAGAGAATTGGGCGGAATTATGCAGTTTTATAACCATCCTACAAAATGAGCTACGGAGAATAGAAAGGCTAGGAAAAGCCATAGGAGAAGTCTCAGAGGCCGCAGAAACACCAGAAGCAACAACACTAACTAACCCCGCGAAATAATACCTAACGGCAGTCCCGAGGGAAGGGTGGTTGAAGTGTGTGGGGTGTGGATTAGTACGTTTAGGCGCACTCCCGATTATTCGGGTTTCCGATCCGTGCAAATTTACGTTTCTATCACGGGCACCTCATCGTTAGAAGATTACCACATCTATTGGCGCATCCAGAAAAAAAAAACTGCCAAAGTAAAAAATGCTCAGTTAGCATTGACATTTTGCCATGGATGTTAGAGTGTGCGGCTACGTTAGGGGTAGTTGCACTGTGCACTGTTTGTGTGTGTGTTTTGCTCCAACGATCTGGTTTGGAATGGTTTTTTTATTGTAGAGGTGAAATATTGAAGTCCCTCTCAATAGGCAGATCTACGAGTGCTTGGAAACTTGTTTCAGTCGATAAATAAGAAGCCAGTCGGGAGGTCCGCCGCAGAATTGCTACTTATCGATTTCTATATTCTATTAGGTCCGCCGCAGAATTTCTTTTATTATCGTTCTTTTCTAGTATGGATAGACTTACGCCGGAATAACGTTTGCAAATTATTGAAATTATTGAATTTTATTACCAAAAATCGTGCTCAGTAAAAAATGTGTTTAGAGCACTTCGTCGATCGTCGTAATCGTCCTACTGAGCAGGCTATTAAAAATCAAAATTGCTATATTATATGGTCTGCTGAGCAGCCAGAAACATTGAAATAACTACAAATGCATCCACAAAAATGTACCATTTGGTGTGGTTTGGGCCGGTGGCATCATTAGGCCATATTTCTTCAAAGATGATGATAGAAAAAACGTTACGGACAACGGTATCTACTCGCTATCGATCGATGATTTCAGCCTTTTTTTTTTTAAATGGAAGAGCTGGGTTTAGTTAGTCAACATGTGGTTTCAACAGGACGCGACAGCGCGACTGTAACATGCCACACAGCACTCGAATCCAAGGACATAATTGCGAGGTGAATTTGGTGAGCAATTTATCTAACGTTTTGGACCTGTGAATTGGCCATCTGGATCGTGCGACTTGACGCCGCTGGACTATTTTTTGTGGGGATATGTGAAGGCTCTCGTCTATACGGATAAGCCAGCATCTATTTCCCCCTTGGAAGACAAAATAACTGGTGTTATTGGTGAGATACCAGTCGATACCTATGTTTGAAATAGTATGCCAAAATTTGACAATCCGAATGGACCACTTGACTTGAGACGTAGTCGCGGCCAACATTTACGCGAATTAATATTCAAAAATTAAATGGCAAGAATTGATTTATCAACCCAAATAAACATTTCACTAAATTTTGCAAATTTTCGTTGCTTTTTTCAATTTTAAAAACCAAAAGCTTAAAAAATCGCCCTTTATCTAGATCCGATGGAGCTCAAATGTTTAGGAAAGCTTTATGATTGGTTCAAAGTTATTTCTGGTTAATTTGGTTAAAATTTTAATTTAAACCGATTAAAATATAATAAAAAACAGTATAAACGATTTTTCTCGACACTCATGTTATAAAATTTGGAAGAAAGCACTTAAAGAACGTGGGATTGGAAAACTCGGCATGCCACTTCCAATGCAACAACAATATGTGTGTTTTTGTTGCTGTTCTATATAGGCTTAAAAAAAATTCATACAAATTTAATTCTATGTCGTTATGATTTGTATGAAATTATTTTTCTAAGCCTATATAGAATAGCCAAAAAAACGCACCTATTAGTACTAAAACTAAAACAAAACACGTATCACGTATCCTTCATCGGAAGATGCTATAATTTTTACAAATGGCGGCAAATGTCAATTCTACTTTGACATTTGAGAAGTCAACAGATATAAAATAAACGTCAATAAGACATAATTGGCTATACCTACCTACTCCTAAAGAGTGCGGAATAATTGTTTCGGAAAAATTCGTCGGTGATGTTGGCGCAGTGTGAATTTCGGCTCAAATTTCCCGGTCATCTGACACCAACTGTGGAAACCCTTCGATGTTTAGCCACCTGCCTAAAAGAGTATGGGGCAACCATGATGATGATGTTGCCAGATCTGGTCAGCCCCGGAGCAGCTGTTCTGCTGAGAATATCGAAGATGTCGCACAGAGCCCCGGATTATCAACCAAACGACGTCACTGGACATCAATCGGCTGTCTTTACAGATAATTTTGGAGAAAGTCTGTCAGATGTTCCCTTACAAATTGCAGACAGTGCACCAGCTGTTAGCTGTTAACCTCAAGCTATAATGAATCGCGACTACGAAGAAGACAAATTTTCATCGAAAATCATCATGAGCGATGAGGCCCATTTATATATCTTTTTGTCTCGTTTTTTGAAATCACTTAGCCTATAACCTGCACAGCACATATCTATTTCATAAATTAAAAAAAAAACTTAAATCGTTGCGATAGTTTTTAAGATTTTGGCGGACATACATACAATACAATGAAAGAAGCCACTAGTGATGACCGGCGACGTAAGGACAGCCAATGGTTCAATAAAAACAGATAATCAAATTAATTTCATTGCCGTGAAGGTCCAATGGAATTTTGCTAACCCTACATCTTGAAGGAAACTCAACTGCATTGTCAGGGAGCTGATAGTATTTGGGACGCTTTTAGGATGCGGATATAGCCCGTTTCCGGCGACAAAAGGGAATCACATACTAAACTAATGTAGAGATGGGGGAACAATGAGGAGAAATAACGTCACTCGCTTAATTATTGTTAGCAAACTCTGACATTTTTCCAGTCCACCTTGCCAAATGGACATCAAGAACAAGCTCCAAAAATAAGAATATCAATCTTCATTTGCCTCAAGTAGAGGTTAATTATGTGGAAAGAGTTTTAAGTGAACCCCTGGACTTGGATCGACTTAAGTTATAATCATAACTCTCCATTTTCGTGCTGCATCCATCTTTAGGGAAGAACGTTACGACGAAAGGAAGTTAACAAAATTCTAAATTAATTTACAACAATGGAAATCTGTTACCACTCCTCCAACCATACATTCTGGAGTGTCAGTGGTAAAAGGAAGAAAGAAACAGCAATCCAGACACTGACAAATGACAAGGGTAATTGTTGTAGCGAAATACTTCATATCTTGGAGGAGCCGTTCCAAATACTTACCCAGTACCATGTGTGCTTAGACTGTTTCTGACATTCTCTCTCTCGCCATTCATATTGAAATCTACTATAGGAAAATGGATACAAATAGCTAAATAGAATCCGTTTTCTACGTTTTTCAACTTTATCGCTCTAACTGCATGAACTGGGATAGTGGTTAGTTGGGATTTCCCATAGGATAGATCACTGGACTAAAAATAAAAGCATCTGGTCAATTGGTGCAGTTGGAATGGAATCGGTTACGATTACGTGATACTACTGAAGGGGGAATGTAACTGTTTACTATTGAGTTGTAAAGTGCTCTTAACTTTTACTCCTTAAAGGGAATTTTTTTGCTGTTAATGTGTTTGAAAATTTTTATTTTTTTCTTAAATACTTCTCTGGGGGTATGTTAGTTTTGTACTTTAATTGTTGCAAGTTATAGTATAACTCTGGGAATATGTCCCCATGAAACGAGTTCTAAAGTTTATTTGTTCAGAAAAGAACTACATAGTAACAAAACTTTCGGTGTGTTAATATATAAAAAATATATATATATCTACTAGATTTTAAAGCCTCTGCCGCTCGCAAGACGAAGCACCATATGACATAATAAATTAAGCTTCACTCTACCCGAATATACGTCGATAGAATTATATTTTTTCTATCAAACACTAAAGCCACTGATTGGCGCCCGTGTTCCGCTCCCATGGTCCAAGCCATCTACCATACATAAATGGTAGACGGTTTAGGGACCACGTTTTGTGCGCCTTTCCCAAGCTCGATGTGGAAAGCGATCCCTTGAAGCTCCTGTATGGCCGAGCCAGATCCTTCATGAGCTGGTCTGAAAGCTAGCGTGAATAATGGAAGTTTAAAACCAAAAAAAGATGACCCGGGATATTGCAACAAATTCCAGAGATCGAATGCGTGGGAAGATGTTGATGTGATTTTGAAGATGTCTGGTAGGTTTTTCTAATAATTATGTGCTATTTTCAATTTATATGTAATTAAACTTGAATTTTTCAGTTGATGAATGCCATAAAAATTAACATCGTTAACGGAAGCTTTAGGGCTTACTTGCGCGCTGAATTATATGTACCTAGCGGCAAAGTCCCCTGTCAAGTGGGTGCATTTTGAGGCACTTAAATTCCTCATACCCTACATTAAAGTTTCAGCAGAGTATGCAAGGCGATTGAATTGATAAAATTTGTTTTTTAATTGTCCTTATTTTTCTTTTTTAAGGACTGTGGAAAATTTAGCGTGGGAGAGGATCATATTGATATCGAGCTATTTGTTAACAGCGAAGATCCGAATGATCTACAAGATTTTCCATCGACATCCATTCAGGCGATGGAAAGCAACACACAAAAGGTACGGGCCGGAAGCACCAAATCAATAACACATAACAAAGAACAAAAAAAAAAGAAAAAGCGACGATAATTTTGATGAGCATTTAGGAAAGGTTTTAAATGCTATCGAAAATACAAATACAGTAAGACGAAATTCCATGGATCTATTTTTTGGCAATTGCGCCATTTAGGTAGAAAATTTTTCTGTAGCAAAGCAAATCAATTTTCAAATGAGAATATTTGAACTCCTGAAAACTGATTTTGGCGAAGATGTTCGCGAAAGTAGCATTTAAGACCTTGTCTAGGCACTCAACAAAGATCTTGGGTTTAATTTTGTTTGCTTGCTTGTTTGTATACCTTTTATAGAACCTATATGTCAAATAGTTATGATGTGATATGATGAATGAAATCAAATGATTTTTTTCGTTTTTTAATATTTTTTTTTTTTTGAAATGAAATATAATGTTTTTCTATGTATTTTTTTTTTTTGTTACCTATTTTAATGAATTTTAAGTTTTAGTTTTTTAAATAAAATACCCTGATTTTATTTTGTTCATTCTTGCTGTGTTTCTTCGTCTCATGTGCGGTACATTGTTTATAATTTGAAATACTGGAAATCAACATTTCCTTCAGTGATAAACCATTCAGCAAATCGGTTTCTTATCGCAACTGAACTGGGTGCTGGTTGTTGCAGTCTGGAACTGTGATCAACTGACAAATCCATTGATTCATTTCCTCGGTCAGATGTGTTGTTTGAATAATATTTTCGACCTTGGAGAAAATTATGCAATATGCAAAAACATAGAATTAATGGTTTTGCAATTGCAGGTTGTACTTCTAGGGGTATTAGCAAATAGCAAAATTCTCCATATGGGTTAGAATATTAAAAGTACTCTCAACAATTCTTCGAGCTCTTGAATGCCCCTGTAACGTACAAATTTAAATCTTAAAGATATTATTTAATTTAATTTAATTACTTTGTGTTACCTATAGTTGTAAATGTTTTGCTTCCAGGCCAGATCCTGGATATGGCGTCATCATCATTATGTTTTAACCCAAATACGACATCACCTGTCAAAACGTATGGTTGTTTATCATTCGTTTCGGGTAGAGGAAAATTGACGGGAACCTTTAGAATTTGAGGGCAGTTTGTCCAGGCCTTGCCGAAGTTAGATGACGAAAATACGATAGGGTCACAGTTTTTTTTTTTTTTTGTTTTTTATTCATTAATATAATATTATGGTGTACATTAACAAATTTTTAGATTATCTATTATCTTTGGTTTGTAAAATTTACCACAGAATGTTTTTCTTTGGCTAAATATATTTGTTCACATTTAAAATATGGAAAGGAGCACAAACTGATACGGATTAGATTTGATCCAATTCGTATATCAGTTTAATTGTGATTAAATAATTTTTTTTTTTTTGTGTGTACAAAGCTTAAATGCTATTAATAACAGGTATAATAAGGCACCTTAGGTGGATCTTTTTTCTTTTTGTCATATCGAGATCAATTGGTATGTCAGTAATTATTTTTTATGTATTAAATTAGATATATGAATGTAATAAAATTTAAACTCTAATAAACTTTATCCTTTATTTTTTTAAATTAATAAAAGTCTTTATGTACTTGTAAAAATATTGCCAATTTGATGGATTTTACAAAGAGTCTCAAAAGAAAATATTAGTTTTTGTATTTTTGTTGTACATGATAATACATAATTCTATTTAAAATATATTTAAAAAAAAATGTATTATTTCTTCGATTACAAATAAAATGGGAATGGATTACGGTCCAGTCTTTTTTTTTCATTAGCTCACAACCCTAAGACTTCTCACAACCTCATTTTTGTGTAAGCTTATAAAGTTTGTAAAATATTTTAATGGCACAAATAATTTAATTAATTTATTTATGTATTGTATAAGTATCTTTTGTGGTAATAAAGTAAAAATATATATATAAAATATAATGTTTTAAGTATATATATGTATTTGTGTTCTAATAAAAGTATTTATTCGGTATTAATACTCCGAGAGTTCATTAAGCCGAATATCTTTATGATGCAATCTAAGCTCTTTGGTTATACTTAGATGACCTCTTTTGTACATTACTTCGGTGATGATTTATTTACATTACTGATGGGTAAACCTTCTGATGGGTTCTGTATTTGTTGAGTATTCCACCCCATCATTGAGTCCATCTGGGGCCATGTAAAAGAATTCGAGTTTCGATGTGATGGCAAAATTGGCTGCATATTCCCAATATAGTTCTGTGCTACCAAAGAGTTCGAAAAGATACTTGCACTCACTGGATGAGCTCTTAAGAAAGCACTGTCTTGTAAAAAATTGTATGGATGATGCCAGTTTAGTTGTCCAAAAACTTGGGATATATTTGGCAGAGAATAGTGAGTACCATTTGTGTTTTGTGGTGTTCTTGTAAACGACGGAGGTGTGTCAACCAGGCGAAATTTGTATTCCGGCTCTTCTTTTTGACATTGGCAACTGCGATTGTTGCTCAAAAATGATGACTGATTTATTATTGATGCCGGAACTACGCGTTCAATGGTGCCCCCGGATGTGCCTACGTGTGAAATTCGGCCACCATTTGGAATGCTGAGCTGAGATTGTGCCATTGTTTGGCTAACTGAATTCACATAATTGGATGGGACTCTCGCGGAAGTGGGCACGTACAAGGGCGCATGTTTCGATTTCTTTAGATTTACTACAGTTGGCTTAGCGACTGAGCCCAACCTTTGAGAGTACTCTCCCGGTGGATTGTTCGATGGACCGACTATCGAACCTGAATCCTTTCTAATTGCTTCACTTTGAAATAATGTAGGTATTATCTCTGACACTGGTACGATTACATCTCGCTCTATGTCAATCGGAAGCGTTGCCATATCTTCTTCATCGCAATATGGTATTTCAGGTACCAACTCATATGGGTCGAAACCTAACCAAACCCGATCTATAAGGGCTAGACCACCTTCGGATAAGAGATCCATTAAATCCTTATCTTCAGTTGCAGCGTTTTGTAATGGCGGTTCCCCAATATTGCAGTCTGCAAGAAAATCCATATAAACACTCTCGTCCTCGCAGTCGAAGCGATCGATCAGTCGTCGATTGGAAATTTCAGAAGATTTGCTAGGATCATCTTTTGGATTCGCCTCACTTGATGAACTTACTTCACCATATTCGATGTACAGTGGATCTGTTGCGGAATCGTTTCGTTTTGGCAAGAGTAGGTGAGTGTAGATTTGCCTTTCAGATAGATTATCAATCGACGATGCATCAGGATTTGTTTTTGTGGCCGACCTTAAAACACGGTTCGATTTTGGAATGCTTGCCTTTGAAATTCCTATGACATAGCTGGCACCATGTTTAGAAGGTCGGGGACCAGGCCTGGTTTTGCGTTTAGTGGCCGGTTTCTTATCTATGATGGAGTTTTCTTTGTGGAACCATGGTTTTCCATAGTGTTGTTTTTGTGAGTTGTTACATCTGCGTTTTGATGCTTTTTGTGGGCGTCTGTGGTCTTTGCGACTGACAGTTGGGAGTAATGGTGATTCCATTGTGTTTGAGTCCTTCGGATGAGAGACATAAAATACAAGGTTACTCTGAGTACGAATTCTTAATGATTTTAAAGTTTCATTGTTCAGAAAATTAATCTATAATTAACTCTCCTTTTCGTCCTTAATGTATCGCCATATCCTTGTGGAATTCCAAGGAACGCATGGACAGAATCAAATATCTAGAAAAGGCACCAAATCAACGGAAAACGGTTCAACATGAAGAGTTTCAGCTGAAATAGCTACAGACATGAACCCCAAATTTAGTAGAAGAAAATAATCCTGCGAAATGTTCCCCTTTCGTCAATATTGTTAGTACCTAATAACAAAATGAACTGACTCGACTGTACATCGCCATATGTCACACAAAATCCATGCGTCTATACATGCAGCCATTGTATATAGACACTATAGTACTATCACTTCGCATTTATGCGCTAGCGCCACCAACCACTTCCAAGACCAACTACTCACATCGAACATGGTAGTTGTCTTTGATTATTTGAAACGAAATTATTCTTTTCTTATTCGTCTCATTGACAACATGCAGATGAAAGAGAAAGAACCATTATTATTTCTGTTGTCTTTTATTCTCCACCGATAGCATAATGGTTGTGGTGGAAGTGGAATATACAAAGGAAAATAAAGTGAATGATCGGGTACTTTTCGCATATACCTATACTCGTATGTAGTTAGTAGTGGTGGTGTGTAGGTTAGGTGGTGTGTAGGTTAGCACTTTTAGCATGACGAGTGCGATGAATGAGTGATGAGATGACGATTGGAATTGTTGATATTTAAGAGGATAACAAAATAGGAAAATATGAAATCGCAGATTCTTTACAATATTTTGTATTTCTTCGATTTATGGGCAGCAGTGATGGTGTCATGGTGTGGCTTTTGGACTTAGGTGTCAAGGGTAGGTTATGATGATTTGAAAGTTATGGGGTGGGTGAGCATGTGAAGTGCATGGTAGGATTGGTAGGTGTACTAGTGGGGAAGTTTGGTTGAATCTTAGGAAATAAAATCACGTACCTAGAACGATCCCATTTTTCAATTTTCTCATAATGTAGGTATGTAGTATGAAAAAGATATTGTTTACAGTCCAAATTTATAGATATCTATTAATTATGAAATATATTAAGATGATAGTTAGTTAATTAGTTAGAGTGGCTCTCGGTGAGAGAAACACTTAGGCCGTTAGAAAGGCCGATTTAGGGAGCCTTTCATTTACTGGCTAATTATGTAAACCATTTGCTAGTTTGCTACCGGTTATAAAACTAAGAATGTTAGCGGCGCTGGTATTACCTAGATCACTGAAATCATTGAGAAAATAGTTTCTTAAGTGGTCCTTTCTCAGATTGGCCAGTGCAGGGCAACTACAAAGAAAGTGAGTGAAGTACTCGTTCTCCTCTTGATCTCTGCAGCTCCTGCATCAGATGTCGTTGTATGGCAGACCGAGCCTTTGCGGCGTATCTGCCTAATATGCAGTGCCCGGAGAAGACATTAACGACTTTCGAGATCCTGGATCTTTTAAGTCGAAGAAGAAGCTCTTTTGATCTTTTTGATTCCATTGATTCCTGTCCGGCATTTCATGGGTGAAGCCTTTTTCGAAGTTGATTTTCGTAGGCAGTTAATCGGTAGTACCTAATAGGCAAGGGGATCGTCTGTAGAAAGATGTTGGCGTCGTGTCCATTCGGTTTCCCTCTCCAGTGTTTCCCCTTCCTTAATCTAATTGCCACGTTTGTGGAATATTCTTTACTGACGAAGTATGTTGTGCATGGTTTGTGGAGCGGCGGTTGGAGATGTCCTTAGTGCGCCCGTGGTGCACAAGCATGCCAAGCGCTTAGTCTTCTGTAAGACCTTTAGATTGGAACTTTTGTTCCCCCCACACAACGATGCCGTATAGAATAATCAGTCTTATAACCGCAGTATAAAGCCAATGCATTATATTGGGTTGAAGGACCCCATCTAGTGCCGATATCCCTTTTACAGGAGTATTGAGCCACTAGGGATTTCCTAGCTCGTTCGGCAATATTTTCTCTCCATAAAAGCTTTCTGTCCAGTGTCCAGCTTCAGCCCCATATATTTAGCGCTGCTAACAAACTCGAGTGGAGTGCCATTTAGCTTTGGCAAAAAAATTGTATAGAGAGTAAATAAGATAACTTTAAAGGAAGTATGTTTTCTAACGATATAACAATGAATGTAGTTTATTAATTTAGGGTTAAGAACTATATTGCATAACAATGGATATAGCACTCCACCTTGGGGGGTACGTCGGTGCATAACTTTTTCGACAGCGCAGCTGGCAAATGTAGCCCTTACCATCCTTTTTGTAAGAATGTGGGTGTTTACGCGGCAGATTGATTCTCCGATTATAAGCTTGTCTATTGTCTAAGACTTGAATTATCGATCGAGTCTCAACATTGTTAAAGGGCCCCTGTATATCAAGAAAGACATCCATCCCTTGAGTGAAAGGGACCTCTCGATCGTTCCAACAATCGTGTGAAAAGCAGTTTCGATTGGCTTTCAGTGACAGTGTATTTAGTGTGAAGGTCGATGATACTCTCGAGAGTTTCCAGAAGAAAGAGAACAGACTAATTGGTCTGAAGTCCTTGGAGAGTCTCTGGGAGGTCTTTCCTGCTTTTGGGATGAAAACCACCATAACCATATTAAAATGATAGTTGAGCAGCTATACGCAGTTCGCAGTGCTACGCTGAGTGCTATTGCAGCAATCAACCTACTCATCCCTATAAATTTGAAATATGGATTATAGTATGTAGGAAATTAACGAATATTTAGAAACTTGTTATGAAATTAAGTAAGCTGGTGTTTGTTTTAAATACCTAACTAAGTCATCAACGCACAGCCAACAACGGATAATCTAAGCCCGTTTTCCAACAACTGATCAACGATCACACGAAAGTGAGGGAAAATAAAAATCAAAGGGAATAAGATATGTAAGAGAATTTGTTAATGACTTTAACATAGATGCACTAAACCAATCATTTGGTAATTCCTATAAGGGAGAATAGGAGAATAGAGAATTATGTCAAACATTAGGTATACTAAATACCTAGCTGGTTCGGGATTTCTTACAATTATACCCTCTACGTCCCTTATAAAGGGCTAGGTATTGAGCGAACTCAAGAAAAGCGAATTGCTCAGATTTATCTCCAGACCAGAGATGGCAGCATTAGGCAGGTAACCCCAAATAACGCAAGCAAGGCTGCTAGTAATACTAATACTATATGAAAATCAAACTTAGAACTTTTTCTAAATACATACATGAAATACATACTTTTATATTTATGCGGAATAAATCCCGTGAATATGTATGCATTTATCTACTCTTCAGATTGAATTCGCTAGTTGTTTTATCGAAATGATTATATTTTTGTCTTCAGCAAAATGCATGTCAATGTTCCAAATTTTAAAAACTTTTGCTCCCATGACTGTCGAAGAAAAGCGTTTGAAATTTATTTTTTTCTTTTGCATTGTCTAATTTGCCCAAACTTCACAGCAACTTCAAAGACTGCTTGGAAATTTGAGCTCAATCGGTTCGGTGACTTTCGAGTTTTGCGATCATTGGTGGTTTAATTCCCATATAAAATGGAAATTCAGTTTTTTTTTTCGATTTTTCGGCCACCAATTGATTTTTATATAGAGATAAATGTAGTAGATTCAATAGTTAGCAGCTCGTTGTACAGACATAAAAAGTTTCTACATTATATACCTACTCCATAAAGTAGGCACATAATATTTTTGAATCAATTAAAAAAAGAATCACTTAAATCGATGCATATTTGACAAAAATATAGACATAATAGTGAGAGTCTACATTATTTTATGCCCAATCCTCAAATCTTCTGCAATGACAGAAAGAAAGCCAAATTCAGTTTTTATTCAATTTGTCTCTCCCAACTGATCACCCCTTGCATCGTCCCCTCCTCTCATAACACACAAATCCTACACCATCGCACCATCGTATTCTACATCTACACCATGCTATTGATTTACCTTGCCCATAATATTGCATCTCCTTTCCTTTCCAAATGCAGTTCCCTACCCTGTTACATCACATCAGAAATAATTGTGTACTGCGGAATGGGAAAGGCGATATGAATGAAGAAAGAGAAGAGGCATACCAATTTGACTTTATTTTGTTTCTTTTGGTTTTCTCTATACACATTTCTCCAATGCTCGAAGTTGGCAGTGTACAAACTAAATCAACTGACGCGCCACCTGGATCGTCGAAGACGCGTAATTCAATGCGACGGGATGATAGTACTATAGTGTCTATATACAATGATGCAGCACACCCAAGCAGACAAGCGCAGCCATAGAATTGGCTTGAGTGCTAGAATTCACACTCGCTTAAGACTGCAGACGCAGATGCAATGTTGCCAAGTCACAAGGCTACAATCACTTTTGAAATAGCGACCAAAATGTAACCTCAACCTTAAAAACGCCTGCACCTACATAACTTTTTCTTTTATTTTTGAACTGAAACTTTTTATGGCTCTTTAGGCAGAATTTCCGAACTACGATGCGATGAAACGAAAACGCAACAGGTCGTTGGGCATGGACAGTAATTGCAAATTTCAACTAAGCTAAGCATCAGGGTGAAGTTTCTTATGGTTCGCTGAGAAATACCGAACTTTTATGAAACGAAATCCGACGAAACGTTAGGTTTAAGAAAAACGTCCAGTTCGAGGGGTACAAAAATTCTATAATCACTCAAAAAGTCTGTATGATAAAGATTTTGTTTTTCAAACTTCTGTAAATTAATGGAAATTCTGTATTCAATTCGTTGCTGTTTCTGTAATTAAGAATGTTTCCAAAAGTAGTGTAACGGGCACGGTAGTTGGCACTCATAAGGAAATTTTGACTTTAAACAAGCGTAGATTTGTTATTTTATACGCGATTTTAAAATGTTATACATCTATGTATATATTCCTTAAGGAATGTTCTCTTTACTAAAAATTTAATTTTTGAGTTTAGGGGTTTCAATTTGAAATTAAATGGATTTTAAAAAATGCCACTGAAAGCCTACAGTAGTTGGCACTCTACGAAACTACAGTTAGATAAAATAATAATATGTAGATACCGATTTATTAAAATGCATTTAATGTTCCTTTATTTGAAATATATAAAAAATTCGGCACTTGATAACTTATTATTAAAAAAATAAATGCATTTCTTCGTCTATTCCGACTGGGTTTTGAAAAATAGCACCAAGTCGATATTGAGTACCTGATCTTGGTATGCTGCAAACTTCCGAAGCTCCCTTCTTTGAAATCGGTCTTTTTTTTATTGCCGACAGAGCTAGTTGATACCGATTTGCATCATGAGTTTTCTTTTCTTTCTTCTTTATGCATTTTTAAAAATCTTAAAACAAAGGTACTATCGTTGTTGGCACCATTAACAGTACAATAATTGGCAGTGTCAACAACTGTAGTCCCATATGAACCAGTTATTGGCACCCCCTGCCAGTAGTTGAGACTACGGCTTTTTATACCCTCCACAGGAAGGTATATTCACTTTGTCATTACATTTGCAACCCCAACCCGAGATCCTATAAAGTATATATATTCTGAATCAGGATCACATTCTAAATCGATTTAGCCAGGTCCGTCTGTCTGTCTGTCTGTTGAAAGCACGATAGCGACCAAATCGTTCGTCTGTTCGTCCTTCCATAACTCAAGAAGCATTCGTCCGACTTTCATGATTATTTTTCTGATTTATAGGTGTGTGGCCAAGTTAGGCCGTAGGGTGGGTGAGCATTTTTGAGGCGTAAAGGGGTCGCGGGGAGTAAGGGGGTCTCACGAACCGTCAGCCGTATGAACTTGAAAGTTTGTATGTTGATAGAAAATTAAAAATTATTACATGCTTCATTCATCGTTTTTCAAAAATCCTCTTATAAGGGTTGAAAAAAGGGAAGCTGGCGGGCGGAGCCGTGGGCGTGCCTAGTTTAATATTATAATTATCAAATAATATCAATATATAAACTTTAACTAATAATATTGAACATGTTGCCATTTAAAATAGATAAAGTTTTTGTACTTCTTTTAAGGGTTTAAGAAAAATTCTGTACCTACCAAATAGGTATAATTTTGGCGCGACCGTTTTGGGAACGTGGTTCTGAAAATCCGTACTACGCTACACTTATGAGAGATTTCCAGACTGATGGAAACGACTTTTTCCGTAATTTTGCACATGTTTCGGAAGAGCAATTCAATTTTTTGTGTGAGAAAGTGCGACCGTTTATCCAGAAACAAAACACACGATGGCGTGTGGCGTGTGCCAATCAGCGTAGAGGAAAGAGAAGCGGAGACACTAACTATTTTTTTTTTTACAAAATTTTGCACTAACAGAATTTTGGAAAAACTGAATTTTAAAAGGTAGAATTTTTAAGTAGATATTTTTGGCCCAATCACAATTATTAACCCAACGATTTACTAAATGCGAATTACTATGAAACGAAATCCGATTAAATGAAAAGGAGACAGGTTTGAAGTGAACCTTGTTATGGCTCTTTCGGCAGTATTTTCGGACTCCGGTGAAATGAAAACACGACAGCAAATGGGATGGTGTCAAGGTATATAGAACTACAAGGTATGATATTCCGCGATTAATTTTTCGTTTTTTCTGCGCATGTACGTCACTTGACGACAACGATTTTAACGTTTCTGTGAAAATATATTGAAATACGGCACAGAAAACTGCCCAAGTTTCATTTTTAATAACAATAATGTTTTGTGTGCTGTTTTCAATGTAATAGAATAGTAAACAAATTAAATAAATTATTATCTGTTGCCTATGTTTTGTCGTCTGGTGACGTCACTTTGAAGAGAGAGATGCAAACAAACATGCGCAATATCATACCATGTATTTCTATATACCTTGGGATGGTGTAGTCTCACGCTCGTGGTGATGCCTTTAAAATCTTTTTTATCTAAGGTAAGCATGCTCATTTTAACTACTATATTTATTAGTGCCGGTGCACACTTCCGTTTTTTTTACCGCGCGGGCTAGCAGCGGGTCCGCAGTGACACCGCAGTATTTCTATGCACAAGGCTCAATACAATCTGTTTCTGTGGTATACATTTACCTCCCAGCAATGGAATTTTATAAAAAGAAATGATTTATTTTCGTATACATGAGGTACAAAAACTATCTTTTAAAATTATTTTCAATGAATTATCATCAATGTCTGCTGCTGCTGCATCTCCATCCAAATTGATGGCATATCTCTCAAGTACCTACATGTAATTAAGGTGTTCCGTTTCTATCTTGACGTACATGTCGACGCAATACTGGTGAAAAAATTGACAATATCCTTTCAAATCATCAAGCGTTATATGCATCAAAGTTCATGCTGCTGACCTTCTTATTGCATTGCCTGAACGATAATCTTATTGTTAGTTGGTGATTACTGATTAAGATAATTCTGAAAACTCAACAACTAAGATCCTTCCATTTGGGTTCGCAGACAATACAGAGATATTCGTCAGATACAAGTCTTTTCAGGAATTTTAGGATAATTAACATCTGTCAAAGCCCATTTCTAGATCAAGTCATTAACATTGTCGAAAAGTACAAAACCCGAAGTTGAAAGAATCGATAATAATCTATACATATAATAAAACTGTAGGACTTTTCTTTGTCAGCTAAAAACTCAAAAACTTCTGGACAGATTTCCATGAAACTTTTTTTAAAATGTTCCTTAAGACTGTAAGACTGCTATAGTCTATGTCGTTTATAGCCACATCCTTAGGAACAGTTTTTAGCCAAAATGTATATTCTGAAGTGAAAATATATACATCCACATATACCTTGCTACAAATGGACGTTTATACTTTTGCGATCGTCAAACAAAAACAATACGTCGGTGTATACTATACATTCGAAAAGGTTTGATTTGTTTTCGCAGTGAGTGCTATGGTCAGTTATATATGTATGTATGTATATTATGATCGAGAGACGTATAATACAAAACAGGTTTCATTTCAGAATTTAATTCGATAAGTGTAGGGTTGGGGTAGTTAGTTGTTTGGATTCCATATTTCCATTGGACGAGGGAAACAAAGGAAAGGAAAGGAAATGCAGTATTTTAAACAAGTAGCAAGATCAATGAGAGGGAGGGCGATGCAGAGGGTGCACATTATGTAATTATGTATCCAAATCCAATACATTACATCCATTATCGCATATCGCCACGCAACGCAGTAGGAATTTCATTCTGATATGACGTATGTATTTTTTGAAGGGATAATATATACATACACATATACCTTGCTACAAATGGATGTTTGTACTTTTACGATCGTGCGATGCGACAGGACAAACAAAACAACACTATTTGTTTTCGAAGTGGTCAGTTGTGTATGTAGGTATGTATGGGATGGGATGTATGGCATGGGGTTGGGGTATAGTATTAGGTAGTTGTTCGGATTCTATAGGAAGAGGGAAACAAAGGAAAGAAAATACAGCATTACAAACAAGTAGCATGATCAAGGAGAGGGAGGGCGATGAAGAGGGTGCACATTTATATCCAATACATTACATCCATTATCGATATCGCCACGCCAAAATTGGACAAACGGGGGTGACGCCTCGCATACAAAAAACATCTTATATGATTTTCATGATTCTTTTTTTGTTTTTTTTTCGTATTGCTGTATATTTCAGGTTTAGGCAGAAAGAAAATTGCAGAAAATGGATTTATTCTCATTTTTCGCATTTTACAAAAGAACATTATTATCTAAGACCTAAGCAATACAATTCCTGTGCACGGGTTATATAATAACGCCCAAATCGCTTGGAATAAAGCCCAAAAAAAACGAAAAAAAAAAGTCCAAACAAACGCCAAAAAATTAACAACAAGAAATAAAAGAAAAGAGAGGGCAGTATGTAAATGTAGCTGTAGGTATACAGAGAATAGGTACGCATTTAGTAAATACAAAAATATTAATTCTTCTTCCTCCCTTCGTTCTTTTTCACTTACAATACACTTTTCTGCAAATTTTTACTCAAATGTTACCATTTTCTTTTCATATTCCTTTTCAAATCTTTTTCTCATTAAACTTACTATAAATGTATTCCCATGAGTTTATGACCCATACTCTTCATGTAGTGCAATATCAATCGTCACTCAAAGTCGAATGACACTTGTTCTACTTCTACTAGAAGATAGTATTTTATATCCACGCGATCATTTATTTGTTGTATATTGTATGTATAGTAAATTCTACTGAAATCTCTCCAATGCGACAACAAAAATCATCGAATTTCTCACGTGCAGCAACAAGATTGGAACCAATGCTCCAGCGAAAAATAGTCAAAAACTGATGGTATTTTAAAATCCACTGTATTGAAGTATGATAGTCTAGATACCTAGGCTTCCAACACGAAGGATTGGTATGTAGCGAAAACGCAGAATATGACCTTCAAGCCTTCCTCGACAAGGGCAAATGGTCACAGTTTGAACAGAAGAAAACCAATTTTAACACAAATTTTAGGTATAAATGGTGGAAGTTAATTTTTCCCGACAATTTTCTTAGAAATACGTGATCAGTTACTCACCGAAACCTTAAATTCAGCGACGATTGGAATTTGCTACTAACTAACACTTAGAATGGACAAGAAATTCAAAGTAGGTACTGCCTTTGGCAAATCCAAATACGAACTGATCGGCGATCGCTGCTGACCAAATCTGTTCTCTCCACTATATAACTACATAATGTATCTGCATCCACATACACAATTTCATAGGATATGTCACTTTATATACAAGAATATACAAAAGTTTGGAGAACGCACCTGCACCCCGTTCCCGCACCCGGTATCTAGTACCCAGTACCCAGCAGCCAGAACCCGTGATCGTAAAATAAACAAATAAAATATTTTACTCCACTTGCACTTAAAACAAAAGGGGGACGACAAACGTATCCATCCACACGATGAACGCTCATCGCAGTACGTACCATAGCTAATCGATCGGTAGTATGTGTACCTATGTAGCTACTGCTTTTTGAACTAGTATCTACACGAATGTTTTCAATGCACACGATCGCCGGCCGTCTTCGATTCATGGAAAGGAGTGTTTGCAGAAAACGGCAATTAAAATTATATGAGCCGCGAATTGTCCAAAGAACAATTAGAAATAGAACAAAATGCGATAATGTGGATGCAATATCACTAAAATATGAAAAATTAATTTGAAAACTTGTAAAGCCACCACCGACAACTATTCACGAGGGACGTCTCCAACCGAATGATTGTGTGTGTATTGAAAACATCGGACTACCTCACGAAGCCATGACGAAACCGACCAACAACGCCTTGTGCACGAGATGGCTTGGAAGGGGTAGGATGCAAGTGATGAGTTATTAGCCCAAAATGGAAGCACAAAGGCGATAGAATTAGAATATCGATATTTATTTACACAATTTTTGTATTTTTTTTTAATATTTCCGAGCTTTGTTTAAAGGTCTTGGACTACGGCTACGAACACTACGAGCGGTACGACTGCGGCACACCAAGGGAATGCAGTCTTTGGTCGGTTTAACGCGGCTATTCGTCGCCTTCCCTGAACTCTGCAAATAGAAGGATCTAGTGCTTACACCTGCGCATGGCGTTGGAGTTACAGGGGACACTACTTGATGTCTGGCATTCGCGTGACCCACTGACCTTGACCCAAAAGGAGGTGCGCATTTTTCAAGAGCTCCCTTCTTCACTGCCGGTGGTTTTTTGATCACAGGTAAAGCTGTGAACTTACTCATGTGTAGCACGGATGGAAGCCATCCCTTAAACGAAGTCACCAACGTGTCTCGTTTGGTGAACTCAACTGACTCCGTTCGCCGGGCTTTTGCAGGTAGTGGTACTACACGAATTTTTTGTTTCATCATTTTGTCGACTGACATCAGCATCAGGTCCTTGGCGATTGCGTTCGTCTTCAACTGATATTCGTTGTAAAGTCTAGTAGGCGCAATATACTTAGCAACACCAGGGCTGTTGTAAAAATTCCCAGCCGGCATCGCCGCCGAACCTGTATACGTTCGAACTTGCATACCATTGGCAGGCTTGTACATCCTCTTGCGACGTTCCTCGTAACTGTTGCGAAAGAAACTCGCGGTAGAACTTGATGCGCTCGAGGCAAATCTGCGCGTATTGTAGATTTTGAAATTTGGGGACTTGACAAGCTTCTTTAGCGGAGCAGCTACAATGCTATTTTTAGCTATCATCTGTGGCGATGGCGATCCATATCCGTTCGTTTTCGACTTGTTTACAATTGGAAGTGTATATCGCACAGCCGCAGCCGCCGGTGTCATGTGAGTGCGAAACTGAGACTCTAGGTTGGAGGTAGCTAACCGAGGCTTTTCCAAATCTGAATTTACAAATAGTTAGTATAGGTATATGAGGGAGAGGAGAAGAGTTGAGATACCATTTTTGAAATGATGTGGTGCCTGCTTGTACAGCCATTGAACGTAGCTGTTTACAATATCTGCTGAATTCTTGGAAAGAATCCAAGGCTATGGGGGAAAGAAAATCATTCGATGCAGATAATAAAACTTGGAGAAGTCATTACCTTTAAATTTGCATTACCACGAACGAATTTGTTTATATTGTTTGCAGTCATTTTTTAATAATATTTATTTACAAATTATAGAGCACACAATAAAATTTGAAATCAGTATTTAAATCAGGGATGAAGGGATAGTGACTGGTGACTACTAGTATTTTTTACGTTTCATATAGCAAAGGCTATACAGGGTCAAGGTGGTTTTTCGTCTGTATATTGGGGAAGCCGGAAGTCGCATTCAATATCCGTCATGATATTGAATTTGTCTTGTCTTCATTCGCGTTTATCGGTGACCATTTTTTTAACCACTTGAAACATTTCACAAACTGCGACTTATTTTTGGGCGTCACAAAAAAATTGCAGTGCGAAACTGGAGGCAGTTAGCCAAAGATCGTCACAGCGGTGGCGCTGATTGAAGGTTTCTCCAGTGAGTCAACAGGAGTGTATCGTCAAACAGAATAGAATTCAAACTGAATTTTTGAGAGAGCTTCAGTTTATATATCGTGACTCCAGGGTGGGTGCTAGATCTACTGCCGTCGATCTCTTTGGCCTGGTATTCCTTTTGAGGTATCAACTCGATCCTTTCTTGTTTTCTGTCTTCGACTACAAAAATCTGCACTCAGACGCAACTGGTACTGGCAAGAAGCAAATACAGTATTACCTAGGAATTTCTTCGACTTCCTCAGATAGAGAAGTATCATTTGTTTCGAAGACTGTCGAATTGCACCTTCCTCTCTCTATAGCAGATCCCCCCACATAACGCCACTATAAAAATTACATATTGTCAGCCATTCACTCCATTAATTCATTTACAATGAGATATAGTAATTCGATGGGCCAATGAAGGCCTGTCGAGGATTAACTTGCCATCAATAACAGAAATCCCTCTAAAGCTCCAATGAAAATGCCCCCAATTAATAGACGCAATCAATAATGAACGTGCGCTCTCCCAAATCGCCATCCGCATACCCATCTCCATCCCAGTTAAGGTCATTTCCAATCGACCGGACCAATCAACCCTTCGGCTGTCCGAAAATAAATTGAGCACCGCCATCTTCATCATAGTTAATCGTCAACAGACAGATTTTACCATAACCAATACATATGTCTGTATGTCGAATCTGCGCTGCTACAATGGGGATTCCCTGGACACAATAATTGCATCTGCGTCAGTTATGGCCAAGAATTTTCCCTTTGGGCTTAATTTTAAGATGATTTAGTTTCAGCAGTATACGTGTCGTATTTCAGCACTTTTCACCATCAACTGTGTATATGTGTGTTCCTGAATATGGATGGTTGTGGTCTTTTTACTGTTTTACAGGTAAAACATCACATCCTTTCGCAATAAATGAAATAAAAGTCAGTCAGAGGGAAAGCCCTCCAAAGAATGCAGGAACAAACTTTTTTCCTTTTTCTAAACACAAACTCGAACCAGAGGAGGCTGAAAATCGTGAGATGAATTTCTGCTTTAAAGGATTTTTGTAGGCACCCCTTGAATATATGGATGAAGTGTCACAGTAGTAGAAAAATGAAAACTTGTACTCTTAGTCTAATGGAAGGGGTTGGTTCATTTTATTTTTGCAAGACCCACCAAGGAAATCAAATTGATGTAAGCGAGTGAAAGGAAATGTTTTATGGCTTCAGGTTCCGGATACTGGGTGAGATGCATGCCAAAACACCTCTGAAAATTTATCCGGCGTGTGTTTTTTTTTTTTTTTTTTTGTAAGAAAATTTGTTTCACAAAAGTTGATAGAGTGTTTGTTTGATATGCCAAAAGGGTTGTGAATCAAAAATGACACCTCATGTGTCTCTACTCCAAATTATTCGTTTTGTTGTTGAAATTCGTTCGTGCTTTAAATTGAATTGAAGGGATTATTGACAAGACAGCTTTTGGGATAGTTGCCAGCAGCTATCGTTGGCTATAGTATGTATAGGTATAAGAGTACTAAGAGTAATCAGATGTAGATAGTAGATGTGGTTTTTAAACCTGGTACAAGAGTCCACTTATATTGGAGCAAGTGTAATTTTTGGAATAAAGGGAAGTTTATCAGGTACAGCAACCTCTTAATCAACATGTCGGTGACTGTTTTCTGTTCATTTTCTAGTTGCAAGGAAGTGAAAAATAACTTCAGTCATGTTTAAATTACCTACAGAGGCTGTAAAGTTGTTTTTTTTTTTGTCGGAGGTTGTTACTATCCGGTGGAGCACTCAGACACAACTACTGGTCCATTGTACTGCCAAACAGACACCTTACTTTACTGTACTTAGTTTTCCCGTCTTTCAAAGAAAGATGAGAAGGAGCTTCAGTGATGAAGAGCTTAAATGTTCGACAATCACCACGTCAGCCCCAAAGATCCGCCACCTGTTGCGAGCAAAGGCAACTACAGAGGAAGTGTTCCGCTGTATTGTCGTTCTCTCCACAAGCAGTACAGATGGTGGTGTCGCTCAAGCCCAATAAATTTAAGTGTTTGACAAAAGCTTGGTGGCCCGAAAGGACGCCCACAAGCAGTCTGCGTAGCTGATTCTCCTGAGAGACAGAAGTCGTTTGATCTGTCTACACCCAGCACAGACACGCCACCGACACTCGTGTTCACGATAAACCCAAATACAAATGGATGACCTAACCACAGATGCAGGCAGACTCAACGCAGGTTCAGGTCCTCTAATTAGCCTCAATACGAATTTTTATAAGACGCTCGCTCACATGTCGAAAGGTCAAGACATCTTGTCTAGGTTAGGTCCTTGTAGACCTATTGTGATGCCCTTTTAAATGGGGGTTAACCCTTGGTGTTAGGATGGTTAGCCTCATGTCCCTTCTTCTAGTGATTACTCGACGCCGTCCAGCCATCCGGATATTCTCAAAAACCTGTAAAGATCAGAAAGTTCTTAAGGTCATGGAAGTACACAATGTCTTCCTAGTGTTCTGTTCCTCAAGTGACAGAAACTCGTACAGTGACAGAGGAAATGAGGTAGGTCCTCATGAACCTCTTCGTGTCCTCTACATATGTGGTCATCTTTGAGATTTAGTTGCATTGTATGGTTTCTTAGGAAGTTATGACCCGTTAGAGCGCCTACCAATTAAGACAGTGATGAGCTGTCGAACTATAAAAATTTGATGGTCCGGCCACTGTCGTATTTTGGCCAAATCTTCCGTGATACTTCACAGGTAATTAGTCCCTTCCACCTATTGTTGGTTTTCATGCGAATCTTATTCTTCACTCGCCCTCTAAGATTACAGAGTGGTGGCTTGATCGACTGTAGTGTTCGATCATGATCCTGCAATAGACCATTTCTCGCCAGTTCGTCGGCCCATTCATTGCCGGCTTTGTCACTGTGTCCAGGGATCCAGCAGAGGACCATGGAGTGCTGCGAGCAGAGAATATTAAGCTCTTCGCGGCAGCGATGAACTCACTTTGATTTTATTTCAATAGCAGAAACTGCTTTAAAATCCGCCTGTCTACATCTGCTCTTTATAGCAACCACTGTAATAGATATATGACATCCCTTTCTGCCCGACCCATCCCATGGCACCTCTTAAATTGCATTGATGTTTCTTTCATAGAAGTCTAGGGCCCCTGGAAGTTCTTTGGTTCTACGTGCAGGTACGAAGGTCGTTGTCCATATTCCGACTCATAGGATCGTAAATGGTAAACAATATAATCCGTGGCTAGTTTGGGTTTTGTGACTTATCTCCTTGCCGGAATTCGGTGCATATTCGGAAGAGTGTTTCAATAAGTGCGACATATATGCGACACAATTCGATCTGTTTTGCCGGTATCCCGAATGCTGCAATCGTTATAATGAAGCTTCTTACGATGATCGCTGTGCGACTTTGAAAGGTGGTGAGTGTCGACACGAATTTCGTTGTTCTTCTCCAGGATTTATCTCAGTTTGATAATTTGATATTATGGTTGATCTACTGGGCTGGAAGTCACTCTGACATGGTGTCATATAGTGCTTTATGGGTTTGTTTGTGTTTTGGTAACTAAATAAGTCCCAGGGTTTCTACCTGTCTACATTTGGTTACAAACTATTTCCAAGAAAGCAAAATAGCCTAAAACCATCCCACAGTTCTTAAGAAACATTTTAATAAAGTTTCACTGAAATCTCTCCAGGTTTTCGCACTTTCAGGTAACAGAGAAAATTCCTACATTTTCATATATTCAAAGATTTGTATTTCAGAAATGTGCAATTCCCTCTATTGATCGTTGTGGTTATGTTGCAATGACATGTGGCTTGGAAATATCTCACGATGTCAAATGAACTGCCATAGCATGGTACCTCCACATTTATGTCATCATTAACTTTAATGTTCTCCCACAAAACATATACTACATACATGCAGCAGCATCACCACCACCGACATGTTGTTTGACGCGACCGCATCCAATTTCTTGGGCGGTGCACGGTGCACACATATTTTCATCTCCATTAATTATACGGTCATAATGTCAACCCAAATCACTGGTGTATTTCCGCACACAAGACATTTCCATTTGTAGGGTATAGCTCATAAAGCTCCAGTCCATCTTGGCAATAAACTACACGCTGTCCGCAACTCCTTCACACAAGTTCATAAACGAATTACCACTTCGATAAAAATATATTTATGGGGGTTCCTTGCGAAAGCCTTCTGTGCAAAGGGAGCGTAATAATAAACACTCCGGATAACAAATTTACTCAGGGACTATAAGGCCCGAAACAGCAGATCCGATTCGAATCGCACAGAGGAGCCGGCACAGCCACAAGGATACTCTACCTGAAGAAATTATGTTTGGTGATAGTTTTGTGTTTACCCTTCCTTTTGTTCGCTGTCGTCGTGGTTCCTTGTTTATCCTTATATTTAGTTGGCCAACACATACCTGTATAATACGGTGGTAAAGATGACACTAACTTTCCTAACAAATGGTTCTACTTAGCATAAGTTTCAGTTTCCTGCCATCTAACTGTATAGTGTTTTTTTCATGGCCATTGTTTCGGTATCGACGAATTTTCAGTTTGCACAACTTTCGTAGATATTCTACTGACTTTCTTTCGTTTGTTGGTACTCACGCCACAGGATACAGGACTTGAAACACGAATATGAATATTATATTGCGGTTAACCAGTGATGTTCTTGACGGTCCCTCGTACTAGCGTAGTTATTGTTATTTCCCCACGAGCTATATTGCCATTATGAATGTGTGTCGAGTACATACAGAAGTCAATGAGAATATTTTGGCTGCTCGGATGGAAGGACGAACAAGGCAATATTATACATAATAATTATGTATATACATTTAACACACACTACTCCACTGTTATACACAGACGAAGGGTGATTATTTTTCTGCAATTGCACTGCACTTGCACACTGAAATAAACACCTGTTATGTTTTCCCGACCTATTAAGGGACCCTCCACAAGCAGCGAAACAAAGAGGGAACTTGCATCCAAGAGGCAGCGGTCTCAGGATGACGCTCCCACTACCTCAAAGAAGAGTAAGGGCACCGCTTCGGAACCCAAGCTCCTAACTGAGGTTGTGAGAGATCATCTGATCATGGCGATCATAGACCGCGGCCATGAGGAGTACAAGATCAGCCGCGAAAACTGGGAGAAGGTGGAGACGAAGATAAACCTTTATCTCCTCTCTCAGTGCAAGACTGACCCCTCCAAACCGATGCCGTCGTATAGGGATAGGGGCTGGCATCATGGAGGCTATAGGCTGATTGCCTGCGACGACGAGATTGCGGTAACTTTTATTAAGGCTGCAGTCGCCGGCGCGGGTGATCTATGGCAGGGCGCTAAGCTGGAGGCCGTGAGAAAGGACGAAATCCCGCTCAGGCCAAGAGCTCGCGCTTGGGTCCCTATGGTGCCAAGCGACCCACAAGACATTCTGCTTCTGATACAGAGCCAGAATCGGGACATCCCAACACAAATGTGGAAAGTAGTAAAATCGGAGGTGATGAAAGATTCAAGGTCTATCACCATACTACTAGACAAAGAATCGCTTCCACTACTAAAAGAAAGAAATTACGAGGTCAGCTACTGTTTCAAACGTATAAGGCTGCACGTCTATCAACAGGATGGGAGACAAGCATTGGGCGATAGCCCCGCTGTCCCTCCATCCTTCACAAAACGGCGGGGAACAGATCACGGACGGTCTTCTGAATCAGAGGACACGGACACCACTGTGATTGAGGTTTCCGGTTTATCCAGTAGCCACAATGCTGCGGATAATCCAGATAAACCTACATCACAGTAAGGTGGCCTCTGCCAACCTTATTCTCCACCTACAAGCGAGTGGGGACGACATAGTCCTCATCCAAGAACCGTGGCTCGTTGACAACAGCATAGCGGGGTTGAGGACACCAGATTATAAAATTGTTCATGCTGATTGTAAAGGTAAAATAAGAGCCTGCATTTTAGCAAAAACTAACTTAAAACTTTTCCTTTCACAGAGCTTCAGTAACCCTGATTTCGCAGTGGCCAAACTGGAGATCACTGATAAAGAGGAATTCTGGCTTGCATCGGCGTATATGGCCTACGATGATATCGGGCCCGTACCATCGACAAATATACGTCATGCAGTCAGAGAATCAGAGCGGAGGAAGATCCCAATTTTACTCGGATGCGACGCAAATGCACACCACTCCATCTGGGGCAGCAGCGACATCAACGAAAGAGGTGAGTCACTTTTTACTTTTCTTGTAGAGACTAACCTCGTAATTTGCAATATCGGTAATGAACCTACATTTATTACCCGAAACAGACAGGAAGTGTTAGATATTACGCTAGTTACTAACTCTCCCACTATCTCCGTGGAAAACTGGGCAGTATCCAAGAATAATTCATTTTCTGATCACTGTTACATTTTCTACAGTCTTAACATTACCCCTCCTCCTGTAGCGTTGTTTAGAAACCCCAGGAAGACTAATTGGGATAGCTATCGAGCCAACCTAACAAAGGCTCTCGGTAACATACCCACTGATACAATTTCATCGTTCGAAGACATTGACTCCTTGACGACGAAGATTACTTCTGCCATGAATGAATCCTTCACAAAGTCGTGCCCGGTAAGCAGACACACTAAATGTAAGAAACCCCCGTGGTGGACTACAGAGCTAAGCTCACTAAGAAGAGAAAGTAGAAAAGTCTTTAACAGGGCAAAAAGAACAAGATCACCCACAGATTGGGACTGTTATAAGAAAAGCCTTAAAGACTACAAAAAGGAATAAAAATCGCGCAAAGAAACTCCTGGCAGGGTTTTTGTTCCAAAATTGAAGAAAACAATGAGGCTAGTAGAGTTAGGAAGATCCTGTCAAAGTCTCCATCTATACCTAGCTATATAAAGAAATCCGATGGAACGGAAACGCAGTCTAGTCAAGAATCACTCCAGTTGCTCCTAGACACTCACTTCCCAGGAAGTGCCTAAGGGGATTATATCCCGACTCAAGAACGGTCCCATCCCAGAACTCATTTAATTTCAAAGGAAGTGATAAGCGAACGCAAACTTTCGTGGGCGATTAATAGCTTCCTCCCTTTTAAATCGGCAGGACCAGATGGAATCATCCCGGCAGAAATGCAACATGCTTATGGCATTCTAAAACCTTGGATGATTTTACTGTTCTCCTTAAGCCTAGACCATGGTTACATACCAAAATTATGGAGAGAGGTGAAAGTGGTTTTTATACCGAAGACGGGAAAAGCCTCTCACACCACTCCAAAGGATTTCAGGCCTATTAGTCTGTCATCTTTTCTACTTAAAACACTAGAGAGGATGATAGATTTATATATTCGCCACAACATCAAAGCAGGAACTCTCTCGAAATCCCAACATGCCTACTGTAAGGGCAGATCGGTAGAGACAGCTCTACACTCCATTGTCGGCACCGTGGAAAAATCACTAGCCGTCAAGGAATTTACAATGGTAGCCTTCCTAGACATCGAAGGGGCTTTCAACAATATAGAGCCGAGAGCGATAATTAACGCACTTGAAAACCTGCAGATTGACGCTAGTCTAAGTCACTGGATCAACCAAATGCTGCTAAGCAGGGTTATCAATTCGGAACTTGGCAGCTGCAAACTGAGAAGGTCTGTGCAACGCGGCACTCCGCAGGGTGGAGTACTTTCACCGCAGCTATGGTTGCTAACAGTAAATGAAATACTGGTAACCCTGGAGAAAAATGGTGGTAAAGTTATAGCCTACGCAGACGATATCGCCATTCTATTTACTGGGAAATACCTCCCAACATTACGAGACTTGATGGAAACGGCCCTCGCAACGCTGGTCAAATGGGCTAACAAATGCGGCCTGGATATAAACCCGGGTAAAACAGAGCTAGTGCTATTCACGAAGAAGCACCGAATTCCTCAAATTGATCCACCTAAACTAAAGGGGATCCGCCTCAGCTTCTCTGACAGCGCCAAATACTTAGGTTTGGTTCTGGACAGGAAACTGAGCTGGAAACTAAACCTGCATGAACGCATTAAGAAGGCCGCTACTGCACTTTACTCCTTCAAAAGGATCCTGGGCCTCAGATGGGGCATCAGCCCGAAAATAATGCACTGGCTGTATACAGCAGTAGTCAGACCGATACTCATGTACGGAATCATCGTCTGGTGGCCAGCATTAGATAAAAGAAGCTACCTCTCTCTACTAAATAGAATCCAAAGAGTGGCATGTGTCTGTGTGACCAGTGCCCTGCGGACAACTCCAACCGCAGCACTGGAAACCATGCTCCACATTCTGCCCTTGGACATACACGGTAAAGAGATGGCGGCAAAATCGGCATTGCGTCTGAGAGAATCACAGCAATGGAGAAGCAGTGACACAGGGCATGCCAATATTCTAAAAACTAATAATGTTACAACAGAAGTTACAGACTACGTAATTACGGTCCTTGACTTCACTATTAAATACAAGACCAGTATTCCCGACCGACAGCAATGGGAAGAGAATACGGTTATAGATGAAAATACGCTAGAAGCATACACAGATGGGTCTAAGACGGAGGACGGAGTAGGAGCCGGGATTTTCTCAGTTCCATTCTCCCTAAACCAGTCTTTTAGACTACCAAATAACTGTAGTGTCTTCCAAGCAGAAGTTATGGCTATTCGCGAAGCCGCTGAACTGCTGAAGGTGAGATCGATATCGAACTCAGACATCGTCATCTACACCGACAGTCAAGCAGCTATTAAAGCACTCGAATCACCAATATTAAGATCCAAATTGGTCAGGCACTGCCGCAAATCTTTAAATGAGATCTCGGATATGTGCACGTGAACGCTGTGCTGGGTCCCTGGTCATAGAGATATACCAGGTAACTGTAAAGCAGACGAACTAGCAAGGAACGGCACGAAAATGGAACTCTCTACTGGTAAAGGAGAGCCCCATGTGCCAATTGAAACGGTAAGATACAACATCTCCACACTAGCACTGCAACAGGCTAATGAGAGATGGCTCGATATTGACACCTGCAACCACGCAAAACAGACCTGGCCACGAATAAATCGGCGCAGGACAAAGGTCCTGTTAAACGTCAGTAGAAAACATATCGGAACTCTTGTCGGAGTACTAACAGGCCACTGTGTACTAGGAAGACATGCCGTAAGGCTTGGAGTTACCGCTAATGACTTCTGTCGCAGTTGCATGGATGAGGAGGAAGAGGAAACTCCGTTCCACCTACTATGTAACTGCCCGGCGCTATCCTCGATTAGAAAGCAAACTCTAGGAGAGTACTTCTTTGAGGAGCTTGCTGATATTGCCGAAACGGATATCAGTAAAATACGGAAATTTCTCCAAAATTCGAAATGGTTCCAAGAGTAGCGGAAATAACCGACTCTGCTTGTGGTATCACAATGGACCTTACTTGGTCTAAGTGAATTATTCCGTATTAACGGATAATTGCCACCTAACCTAACCTAACCTATGTTTTCCCGCAAAAAAAACTCGTTTCTGTGTAGAATTTATTCTGAATCCGATATAACACAATCAGAGCAGAACATACGATTTTCAAAATATCGCAATATATTTAGTAATAGAATGCTTATCCTACGGATGCAATTTATTATTGGGACGAGTGCGATAAATATATTTTTTATGACGGGCAGTTTAACACCAATAACGACTCAAGTAGCACACTGGTGTATAAATTGGTGTAAATTCGTAAATTTTGGTGCAAAATTGAGAAAACTGAAGAAAAATTCAAAATTTTGGTGTATCTGTCAAAATTATCGGTATAAAAATTACACCATTGTCTTTCCTGTGCAAAATTTCAACATTTCTTTTGAAATTCGGTGCAAAAAATAAACCGATGTTCAGCTGTTTTTATAATATACCAATAATGGTGCATAAAATTATTCGATTCTGAAACCAACCAACATGGCATATTTTATACACTATATTTTGTAGATATTATACACCATTTGAAATGGCCAACTATATTTCGGTGAAGGATTTACACCCTGTGGAAATTAAATACACCAAACTACATAAGTGTGAAAAATAAGCAACAAAATGTTATTGAAGTTATTCAGTCGCCATTTCATTCTTAACGAGCTCTGCATTCTTAACAAGCACTGTCTTTTTAAATTAACAAATATTAACAAAATTTAGTACCTCGAGTTTAATAATTATTTGAAGTGTTATCGTAGAAGGGAAAACTTTTTAAACAAATTTAAAAACATTGTCAAACCAGTTAACAACATCCAGCAAAGTCATCGAAACTTATTCGGAAATTGGGGAAACATCAACTTTTATATTCGGCCCAAAAACTCTAAAAATGGTTCATTATCTGGACAAAATATTATTATAAATGCACCTAATATTGTATGTATTACAGGCAACTGAAATATCAAGTGAATCAATTTCGAATGATGATTTGGATGATAATGACGAAGTTGCGGAAATTGTATATCGCGAATTGGAACTGTCTTCGGAAGATTGCGTCATTGATGTCATTGATGATGTGAACGCACATATTCATTTCATGTCTAAATTAGCTGATTGGGCTGTTTTATTGCGAACTGAAGGAAAAAATGAACTGCCAAAAGATGCACGTACTTTGCTCCATACAACACGGAATATTGCTTTACATACAATGGGATATTGGTACTATGGCATTGAACTGTTTCCGTATTGCATTTCGTCAATTAAATCAAACAATGCAAGCTCTTCTCAAATTCAATGTTGACGGATTACCTCTCTTCCGAAGTAGCAAATTTCAATTTTGGCCTACTTTTGTATTTTGTTAACTGAAAAAAATGTTTGGAAATATAAATTGTACTGAAAGAAAATCTCGTCCATTGTATATTTTTTTCACAGTAAATGCATGTTGGTTAAAAAAATGCACACAGAGAGGTTGGTGTACTTAATACACTCATTGGTTGAATATGCACCATTGTATGCACAACACTGAGAGTTCGGTGTTTTTAATACACCATTTGGTAAAATATTCACCATTGAATACACTACACAGAGAGTTTGGTGTAATTAATACACTTTTTGGTAAAAAATGCACCACACCGAGTTCGGTGTACTTAATATTAGTAATACAGTGTGCTTCACTTGTTTAGACGTACAAAAGTTACGTTTTATTTCTTGTTTTTTTTCGTATTATGTGGAACAAAGAGAAAAAAACACTTATTTGGCAGAAAGATACATTCATACACTATAAAACAAACATTACTATTTTTTTAATACACCATGCAAAACCGTATGCATTTTTTTGGTTCACTTGAATAGACGCACCTGTTAAAAAGTCGAAAAACAACAAAACACCAAAATTGTTTGCGATATTTTTATTTATTTTAGTCAATTTTCAGTTATTTTAATAATGTGTGAGGCAGAACCATTGGATATAATCTCAAAAATTATATAAGCCATAATGAACTTATAAGCTAATTCAAGGGTATATTTTCCCAAAAAGTTGTTTTTCGCCACAATCAGCTCTTGATTGTGTTGATACTGATTGTTGCCTCAATAAATTTCAATAATATTAAAATTAGGCGAATGTGGGGGACAGTGCAATATTTTAATATTTTCACAGACAATCCATTCTTAAACAAGGCGTGAATTGTGCGTATACCCACGTTATCCATCTGGAATATCCATGGAATAAGTCCTCAAAAGTGCTTTATTACGGAAAAAACTGCTTCCAAAGAAAGTTTTGAAAGAAATACTAATAACATTTAAAAGCGCCGAAGAATGAAATTGCACCACATACCATGTCCATAACTACCACTAATTTCGAATGATGAATGACGGTTCAAAACATATTTTCTTTGTGGAGATCATGAAAGTAATAGTTATAGTTGCAGGACTATCCAAGTTAAAGTCCTTTTTGTTCGAAAAGACGTCTTTGCTTCAATTTCTGGAGACCACTTTAATGTTCATATCCCATGCCATGTCAGACCTTGAAAATTCAAGGCGTGGGTTTCTTGCATAAATGATTAGGCGGTGGTTTTTTTGTAGTTTTGTAAAATTTGGGTATAAAGCATTGACAATAGCATAACGCAAGTGCATTTGCTACAAAAAAAAAAAAACATCAAATTCTATAATTTTGTTTGTAAATTGAGCGCCATAAGACACTAGTTTTTCAATTTTCCGCTTGTTTTGTGGTGTTAAAACTTTTACGATCCTTGCTTTGTAGTTGTTTCCATAAGATACCCTATTTTTTACAAAGTTTCTTATCAAGTGTTCACTTCGAGCAATTTTATGAGCCATTTAACGATTTGAAAAGCGTTTCGAGAGGTAAGCTTTAACTTTTGCCTTTTCTGCAAATTCAACACTTTTTTCCTGCCTAATTTTAATAAAATGTGTGCGTCTAAACAAGTGAACCGCACTGTATTTCTCACAATGGTGCATTTTTCTCATTTCTCCTTTAACTTTGGTGCATTTTTTGCATCAATTTCACGAAATGATACAAATCAGTGAATATTTTACACAGTTTCCGGCAAAATAAATGCACCGAAAACAGAATATTGCATATAACTTATACAATTGTGTATTTTTCTCCTTCTTCTTTTAAATTGGTGCATTTTTATATCCAAATTCAGGAATTGGTGTATATTTTGGACGACGGCCATATTTTTCAAGGAATATTAGGAAAAAATAAGATTCGGCTGGCCGCCATATTTAGAATGAAGACAATGATTATTTATTTTACTATATATATCGACTTAATCATGCCGCATTTTTTGTATTTTTGACTCGTTTTTTAGAGTACGTCTCTAAATAATTTAAAAAACAACCAGAAAATTATAATTTTCGAAAAACTAATTTTCACGCATCGAATAAAAAATCTTTAATTATTAAAATTTTCGAGGCGCTCGATTTTTAGACGGGGTAGGACAGAAAATAAATCGACAGATTGGGCTTCGTTGTTAAATTAGGCACTCACATTGATATTTATTCATGATTTTCTTACGTCTATATTATGAATGTGAATACCTACTTAGAATCATAGAATGAGTTTTAAAAAACGGTGTAAATTTTAGCTCAAACTCTGTTTCCGATGCAAAAAATAAACTTCGGTTTAAATTTTAAATCAGAATAAATTCTAAGTTTAGGATTTTAATACGCTAATGGTGTATTTTATCAATCGAATTATCGTGTATTTTTCACACTCAAGGAAAAAGTTTTTCACCAAAATGTGGTGTAAACTGTTTACCATTGGTGTATAATTTGAGCTAATTATCAGTACATAATATACACCTCTGGAGTATATTATATCCTAGTAACCAGAACAATTTTTATACCACTAGCACAATTTATATACCGAAAATCGGTATAATTTTTGTACAGCCGGTGTTAATTATATACGAGAACAAGGTATTATTTACACTGAATCGAAATTAAATGTGCAAAAACTGCACTAAAAAGTGGTGTATTTTTTATATTGAAAATGCATATCACGAAAATGCATAAAATACACCAAATATTTTGGTGTATTGTAGACTTTTGTGCTACTTGAGGAGATACAAGTGTTTAAAGGCAGTATTTAAGTTTTCAATCGACAAGGTCGCGGAACCTACCAAATTGTAAAAGAGCATCGCTCGCACACCTTTTGCTGAAAATCATGCAAAGATTGCTGTAGCTATAAATGCGCAAAGTTGCGCTTCAAAGCCATCCTCAAAGCTGATGGAAGCTGATATAGGCATCTTCGTCGTCATAGCACGTCGTCAAAGTCACCTAAACCTTTACCCAAAAATTCGCTATACAGAATCTATAATGGCTCCATTGAACATAAGCACGTAAAGTCCTTAAGGTGCTAGTACACGGTATGTAGCACGCCACATATATATGTGGGTGTGACGTAATTTTGACGTCAGCGTATGGAGCCAATGGCTACATGCCGTGTACAAGCTCTCTTTGTGCACTCTCTCGTGACGTCAGAGCCACACATATATGTGGCGTGCTACATTCCGTGTACTAGCACCTTAACAAAACGACTTTCTCTATTTTCGTTTGTAGGCTAATTTGTTTACGCACACTTTTCTGCTCCGCAATATTCTCCTTTTCAGCTGACGAAATGGCAGAGGCTATAGGCGGGGGTGGACTATTTCGGTTACCCTTCGTCTTTCGGAGCTGCCAACTACACCAGTCATCTCTACCTCCTAATTAAATATGTTAGCAATAAGGTAAAGGTAGTCCACATCAGTCCCTCATCGAGCCTCTAAAATCATTATCCACGCACTTTCCATATAGACAAATACCTACATTTGTCAAAGAAATACTCTTTTTTACACACAGCAACAAGGCTAACATAAGTACGACCGGGCCTGCATTTTTAGTCACCTCCATTGCCCCTTATTTGGTATCACAATATGGACCTATCTTTAGTCTAATTGTGTCTTCTACAGACACTACCTCCTAACATAGCCTAACCTAACATGTGCAGCTCGAGCATGGTGTTATGCCCAAAACACATGTGCAGAAATTCTGAATGCTTCACTGCATGCAGTACTGCAGATGAAACACATGTGCAGAATTCAATTTGCAGCGGTTGCCGTCATTGAGGGTAAAAATATGTGAGTGAAACAAAGACGACAAATAATTCCCGTCTCTCTTTTCCTCGTATGCATCAGTAGCTGAATTTAAAAATTCGATGCTGCCAAGTCTACTTAATTTAATTCACTGCGTTGCTATGCAGTGAATTTAGAAATAGAGACATGTTGCAGTGCTGCGGTGACTGCAGAATTTACATTTGTTTAACCACATAAGAACATGTGTATTCTAATCCTGCTGCGCAGTGAATTCTGCACGTGTGTTTTGGGCATTAATGAAACTCTTGCACTTTGAAGCAAGGATATCCTCAAAAATAGGGTGCTGTGACCATAGGCGGCGGCGGAATCCGATAGATGTATCATGGCATGGTTTAACAGAGGATGTTCGCCAGGCGGCGTTTTGTCTAATCTATTATGGTGCATATATGATTCTCCTCTTACCTCACTCAATTCTACTCATATTCGAGTCCGTTTGCAGAAGCTGATAGCTTTGAACATAATGATAGATAGATGCTTGATGTAACAATAATTTTGTAATCTTTAACCGACAGACAAGTATAGCATCAGGATACCATAACTATACAATATCCATGCATCGTAGGTGGCTTAAATAACGATGCAAAGCTGGCGAATATTGAATTTTCAGGATGTATTTCAATGTGAACATTTGATCAACTTTAGACGACATCGCTCTTTATAACTCGAACGGCCATATCGATAAACAGATGGTGGGTTTAAAATCGCATGGTATAGAAACCAATCGATTGGTTGGCAAATGGCCTTAAGCGTGTATACAGTATGACATACAGGACTTTTAATGCAATGCTAAGTAGAATGATGCTTCTATAGTTGGTTCAGTTTAAATCGGCTTACTTTATTCCGACCGACTAAATTGAAAATGAGTTAGTGTATGCTCTACACCAAGTCGCTTTCCGCTACCGTAAAATGCTCGAACGGAAGGTCACCTTGTTTAGCAGCCTTGTTTATCACAAATTTTTAAATTTGAGGTGGCCTCGACTCCAGTAATGCGTTTCGCCCCGATGTGGTGGGTGGGCTCATCAGTAGACGACTACCACATCTGATCTAGACGCACTGTTTACTCGATTTTCACCGAGACTAATGATTTTTCAATCAACAAGTGACTGTGAATCATTGTTTAAACTTGAATTAAAATATACGGGTATTCTTTCTTAAATTTGGTCGGGTGGACGGAAATATTGGCTTTCTTCCTCCACATTGAATACTGCCTAACAGCGAAACTTCGGTCATCTTCGTCTATGGATGTGGCTATAATACCGACTGTGAGTATATACTACAAAGTTTCCTTCCTAATCTTTAAAGGTCTCTGTTTGGGTCATGTTGCATTGACACGTTCTTTTCAGCCTTTTGAACGCATTGCTCCTGGGAAGCTGGGATACTATATTTCATCCATCGCGGGCTTTTCGTGGTCTTTCGTTTTCTTTCGGAAAAGCCTCTTTTGTTCGTAGAGCTTACGAGCACCTCTCGACCTTCTCTGCAGCGCCGCTTTGTAGGCGAATTGCTTAGCTGTATGTCCTTGTTGGCACTCTTCATCAAGCCAAGGGTTTTGTGGAGGTAATAGTGTGAAATCTAGCACATTAGTTGCAGCATCTCTGATGGTATCAATTCCATTGGCCCTCGGCACTTGATTCTGATCTGCTACCTTTAACTAGGTACTGCACAGGCAGCTCAGAAAGTTCGGATTTCTAAAGTAGGGAAAAAATTAACTGTTTTATCGGCGCGGGGGGAAGGGGGGCGCGGCCGGGACGCGGGGGTCGGGCGGTGCGCGATCTCTCTCGCCAGCGACGAACGCGACGTCGCGTCCCGTTCGCGCCGCACCCCGCCCGCCCCCCTTCCCCTCGCGCCGATAAAACAGTTAATTTTAATCTTTTAATATAGTAATTTATATATCCACAGGTATTTCCATTCTTGTTTGTCCTCTTGGATAAGAAGTCAAAGAAGAGTTACACAACTATGCATCAGTTTGAAAAACAGTATTTTAATTTTAAATACAAAATAACTTAAGAAATGTAATTTTAAGAAAAATTAAATAACTCCTAATAACATTGAGTGAAATAGCTCTTAATTAGGATTTTTTTCATTCATATGAATTTACGATTTATTTCATGATGAACAAATTCCTAACACTAACATGCAATAAGTGAAAATTTGGCTTTATGTCACTTTCCGGATTTGGCCTTATGACGCTTTATCAAAGTGTCATATTGCCAAATACTAGAATTTGGCCTTATGTCACTTTCAAAAAGCGAGATAAAGCCAAATTTCGAGATTTGGCCTTATGACGCTTGGCCTTATGTCACGGCACCACTAGAGATATGCATAGGATCAATTTTTGATTTGATTATACCCATGCTTCTTTTTCAATATTGAGGTGAAAAAAACGGCTGCTAGCTACAAAAATGCTACGCACTCTGCAATGTCAATTAGTCTAGTGCTTCCTATGTGGTGTCACGTAAGTTAGGTGTCCTTTTGTCGAGCACAATTTTAACGCTACACCTAGGACATCATGCTCATATATATGTTTTGTCGAAGAGCTAGTTTAGAAACGATCTTTGGTAGCATCACATTTTCAATCTGTGGGGGCATCAAGCCATCCTGAAATTAGCTTGGATGCGGATTGTCATACGACGTTCACTAACGTGTTTATATCTTAAAACTTCTTGCCGCGTATGACAAATCCACATCCAAATAGGCGTTGTCCCTGCTCCCTATAGCAGTCACCGTAATACATAGAGCTTTCTATCCGCTTTTTGTCCGCCCCATCCCATCGTATTTTCTGGATTTCAGTTACATATGCTTTGTAGCAGTCAAAGGTCTCCGGCTCCTCCGTTCGGTTGCACGAGGTCCGTTCAAAGTCCGAACAATCGATGTGTGAATCGGAATGTCACTGTCTTTTATTCGAGTCTCTTGATTGTTTTGCAATATTTGTTTGTTTTTATATTTATCTATAGTTAAGCCCATGAAAAACCCCCAATCTGGCCCTAATAGCCAGGACAGAAGGCCGCGTATTCTGGTTTCACTAACCAACTTTCGGGGATGTGAGAGCTGCTGTTGGTCCATAAAAGATTCATCCCAGGGTACAGTAGGTACTGACAAATTCACACTGACCTTAGCTAAATATATGTGAGAGTAGCTCATGTTCTCAGGTTTAAATTCGCACTGATAGGACCAAATCACAGGTTTCTGATGAAAGGTTTAGGGTGTTTATGCAATGTGGTAGGCAAAGTCGTTTACCCGCTGATGCTAGAGGTGATATGATATAGGAGCCTCCTTTCTTGTGGAATTCAGGAAAGCCCATTCCACAAATTTTATTCACGATCATTAGGCATGCCTAGAAATGAGCGGGTGCTTGCTCCTTGCCATCCCCAGGGGATGTGGTGATCCCAATATCGTGCTTAATCGATGCTCTCTACATAGCAAGTCAACTATAAATCTCGACGGGTAAGTCGTCAGGCCCAGCAGTCTTGCTGGTCTTGGCTTGGATAATTCTTTCCTCGCTTTTGAAGACAGTCAAAATGGTTTTTCCTCGCCTATGACCAGTAGCCCAGCAAGCAGTTGCCTTAGCATCCCCGCCATCCACTTTGTTACAGTTTGGGGCAACAAAGTCCAAAAATATTCTAAAACAGCCAGAGCACTGGTCTGAATAATCTTAGAATTTACTCCATAGGAACAACGCGGTAGATATAAATTCATAGATCCAGTAATTGTCCTCCACGCTGCTTTGTGGCAATAAGTCTTCAACTCGGTCCATCATGGCCAAGGCTAACATTTTTCTAACACGCTCCCTTAAAACTTCTACCGTATCCAACATCTTCCTTTTGTCCTACGCCACCGCAAAAATCGATAAACACTAAAAAAAAAACTTCCACGCATGGACACAACTGTCAATTAACTTCTAAGAATCTCGGAACTTCTTTCATCTTTCCCCCTCGCATATAGACCGACTTAATCGCTTGTATAACTTTCTTCTTAATCGCTTTTGCCAAAGTTCTGAAGTTTGCCAACGTATCCAAGTAATACATCATTTCTCAAGGTTAGCTCGTAAATCCAACGACAAATGACTGCACACCACATTCAAATGTAATCGGTAGCGCAAAACTATCTGACCTAGATTTACTTTCTCGTTTCTCTAACCACCCCCCAAAAGTTAACCGAATTCTCTCACTTCAGTTATGGGTTGTTCTTTGTCGTATAGTATAATTAAGTTGCTCAAGGAGCACTTTGTCCAAAACAAAAACCTCTTGTGTAAATGCTCGAGCCAAAGCAAAGTGGTTTCTAGAACAGAAATTAGTGCAAATATCCTTCGAATTCGAACCAGGAGAATAAGACAAATAAGAATAAATATCTTCAAGTGGAGTTTTCATCCAGTTGAACGCTTTCTCGCCGCACATCCACCCTCGAAAATGAGTTCACATTAATTGCAACCGAAAAATGTCCTTTCGTCATGATTCTCCGTTTGGCGTGGCTGGCAATTTGTATTCTGCCACGGCTGCTGCTTTTGTATTATATATACATGACTATGACTGGCTACAAGGATACAAGGCAAAATTAAAACTGATGGATTTCAATTAACAAAATGGCAATCCTTCTTTCAGCATGCAGCAGTAATTAGTGCGACAGTTTGACACAATTATTCTGAATGTTTTACCCTTCCCCCACCTCCTTCCCATTCGGTGGGCGGTGAACGGCGCGCGGTGTTCTGTCTGGTCTATGGGGAGGATATAGTTTCAGTGCAAATTGGATTGTTGTCATCGAGAAACCAAAACCAAAGCAAATAAGCAACCGGATGAGCAAATATTGAACAACCATTCGGTAAGCAAAAGTTACCAACATAACCGATATGACCACCCGACTACCGCCCACGGTTGCACAACAGCACCGCACCGGACGACTGGTATGCGCTCTATACTTGAAACGCGGGAGTTCGCCAGGATAAAAGCGCGTTAATAAATTATGATCAGCGTTCCGTTGAATTAATCATTAGAGCTGGCTTTTTGCTTCCGCTGTTGAGCAAAGCTGACTTTTGTTTTTCCAGAGCGGTTCAAGGATCCAGCACTGATGGGGGGCGAGAGGGAGGCTATGCTTCTTGTTTATTTGTGGTTATTTGGATGGTGTCCACCAAGTTGACAAATTATTGCTTTTTGCGGTTTTCATTTTGCTATGCACTTCAGATTATGGCGAAAGGACTGGCGGAATCAACAGCGACAAAGGATTAGCAGGTGGGAGTTGTTTTCCTTTTTAGCGAACAAGAAAGAGTTTCTATGCGAACTGCATCTGTTAGTAGACCTGTGACGGTCTATCTTTTTTTGTGAATGTTTCCAAAGAGTGTGTTACTTCACAGCTACCAGTAGTCCGTATCAGGTGGCATGGACGATTCGCGGAATAATCACCCCTATCGTGGAATCCGCCGGGGGGAATTATTCACGGAAAAGAATATTTTGCTATCGACAAAATCGCAAAGTGAACAGTTCTCCGTTCGGGATTTGAATTCGATTTGAACGTTTTTAACGATACATTGAAACTCATTCACATTACCCACACGGGAAACTGTTCACTTTGCGATTTTGACGACACCAAAATATTCTTTTCCGTGAATATAATTCCCCCCGGCGGATTCCACGATAGGGGTGAATGTTTCTCCGGTAACACGCTTAAGCCACACCTCTGGTTCTGTACTCATGTACGCACTAGAAATATGTTCAGGTGCCACGAAAGTTAAGTCTTATGTCCGTCTAGGGCCGTTTGCTGATACGACTCATAAAGATTTAAGTTCCACATAAGCTGATATACGTGACAGGTTTATGCTATACAAAAAGTATCCCATAAGAATTTAAGTAGAACTTAAATCGTTATGAGTCGCATCACCAAACGACCCTTAGTGCAAGAAGGTACGAAAGAAATCGCAGTATCGCAATTTGGCAAAAAAAAAAACAGCTCTGTAGTCTGTACTCTTCGACCTGTCCCTGGCCGCTCTGTCGTTTGAAATTGCTTTTTGCTTCGCGGGATTATTGAGCAACTCATGTTTAGACATCTGCGTCTGCCGATCCGGCTCTTCTTTGTCTTTCAACGGATCTGTAACAATCGTTATGAAGCCATCTTCATCTGACCTCACCATATGGTTTACTAGTAGCTGAGGGTTTGGTAAGAACGTGGAAGATTGCGTGGTCCGTATCTTATTTTTCATCTGGGTATTCGGGGAAGAAAAGTGGGCTATCGTTGCCAAATTTGGCCCGGACAAGAACTGTGTAAGGTTGTAGTTGCAGGCCCCAAGAATTGTTTTTGTTCATATCTCGATGGGTGCATCAGTTTTTGAATCCATTTAACTTTTGTCGTGTTTCCCACCTGTCTTGCCACAGCGCTACGGATGTTGCATTTTCTTCTTCGTTTACATTTCTGATAACAATGAGCTCTTGTCGGCTGACTAAGGTAGATCCATTAAATCTCGTTGGCTATAACGCAGTCTGCTGAAACGACAGTAAGGTTTAAAAGTTAAAGATCTCCTTACAAGATATGCAGCTCCTCAAATTACATGTCGGAGTGTAGGAGATTGTATAGTCTTTTGACCTTAATCCCTGGATTTAGTCTGTGAAGGTTCCTGGATTAAGGCCACGTCCAAACTTTATCTCCGCCATAAAAAGCAACAGGTTATCGGTGACAGCTTGTGAGTGATGCAAATTAATTTGAACCACTCTGGTCATCATTTTTAGAAAGGGAGAACTTAATGTTCCTCAGTCCGAATTTGACGACTCGTGCTATAGCTCGCAGATGTTCGGCGGATCTAGGATCCACCGCAACTCGGAAATCCAAGCCGCCTCTTTCTCCCGCGTCTCTCAACTTACCTTCTATTCATCTACCTTCTATTCCTCTACCTTCAGTTCCTTGTTCAACATACTCACCACCAGATTGTACGTCCAGAACCGGGGGAGGTATCCATGCGTACGCCAGTGTACGAATAATGTAGGACTGAGGCAGATTTCGCCTTTACGCCAACCCGCTACGTCAAAGTCGCAGATATCTCCGCTGCCTTCTTTAACTATGGCTTTGAGAATCTCGGCCTCAACGTTCAGGCGGTTATCGGCTGACAGCTTGCCATCGGGGTTGCTGTGGTCGATGATAGCTGGAGTTAACTCCTCAGCGGTTTTGAGACAAGACTTCACTTTCTTAGCCACATTACTTGTTACTTCGTCAGCTGAGCGTATTCTTTTTGGAGCCGACCGTGTTGCTAAGTTTTTAGACTTGTCGATCGGTTCCTTAGGAGTGCTGCCTGGCTTACTTGGTGGTGGTAATTTGGAAGTTGACGCTTTGGATGTTGAGGGGGTATGGTTTACCTCTTTATTAGGCTGTTCCTTGGTCCTCTTGTCATTTTTGGCTTCACCTTCACAGCTAGTCGATGAGTCAGTAGCCTTGACTGTCAACGGTACGGAATGTGTCATTTTGCCGTAACGTTTCTCGTATTGCTTGACCTTCTTGGCATGTTTCTTCATCAGAGCCCTGTCTCTGTCAGAGAACTTAGCAACATCTCTGGCGTTCATTTTCTTTAGAAACTTGAACGAGCATTTGTAGCCGTCTGAGACGGTCTTCTTTTGATCGGTGGGAACAAGAGTATCTTCTAGAAGTCTGTTCTCTGTGTCGGAGTCTATGGATGGAACGTTACTAGACTGGGAGGAGAACATCTCCCCCAGTGCAGTCATGCCCGCCAAGGTCTCTCCGACAGAGTGGTAACTTCCAGGGTGTCACTGGTTGCCTCCTGCCGATTTAATTTTGATTTGTCAAGTAGCGAGCTGCTTTCACACCCCTGACTAACAGTGTGATCGTCCATGAAAGTTGGGCCCTCCAGACTCCGTGCCCCTACCGCCTCTAAAGAGACGAATGGATTTTCACTAGCGTGCATTTCACCTGGGGGTAGTCAAATCTTTTCGTTGTTCTTCCATGTTTCCATTAGTAATTTTAGCTACAGATTTACCCCTAGGTGGTAAAACTAACACTTTATAGTGAGTGAAATGTCCGGTCGTCCGATATTCCCTTATCCTTTGGTACATCCCTTTTATTTCGCTTTGCTGTCATTCCAATTACCTCAAATTAACACATATTATTTCAATCTAAACAACTATCAACCTCGAATGCTCCTTCCTTTATTTCAAATCGATTCGTTTGTAAAAAAATAACTCACTGACACATGTTTGCTACCATATATTCGTATGTCTCGTCCTTTATTTGACAATGAGTGCAATTCTCAATTATATACATAAAACTCGACTGCGGTAACCACATCAAATCAACGTCCTTAGCAGTCGCACAGTTTACCATTTTATGACTGAACGTGATAGCTCCTGCCATAGTAAACTGGTGTAGTCTTTGTTATAATTGTACAGATGTTGGTATAGTGTCTGTCAACGGTTCGTAAATCCACTGTCATGTCCATCACAGATGTTGGATGCCAGCCTCTCTGTATTTCATTACATCGCCAGCACTAAGATTGACATAAAAAGAGTTTCGCTTGCCATTGCCATCCACAGTATAAGCGGAGATAAAACTACATCTGATGTCCTTAAGGAGTGACTTATCCCTATTGTCATAGTAACGTTAAGTTGAGATGGACTTTTTTTTTTTGTTGCAAAATAAATGCAATTTCCTTGAAAAGACAAGGTAACTCAAAGTAGGTGGACACAAGTAATTTTAAAGTGTTTAAGTTAAGAGAGTAGGCTAATAAATTTAATAAGTCTCCAGTCATGCTTATTCAAAAAGAAATTAAAATTTAAGTATCCGCATTCCGCAATCCACATTGGTGAGCATTCACGTTTATGATTTAAAAAGATGAGGCTTGGCAATGATACAAGTACTATCGGTCTCCTCTAATAAATGATTTGAATAACACTTACCAATAATAAGACTGATTCACGCATTTTTTTTTTTTTTTTTTCAAATATCTAAATTATTTATTTGTGTACTTTGTTAATTTATACTTTTCGTTATCTATTCTAACGAATATTACTTACGAATGTTACTTATTCGATAAATTATTTATTTATTTATTTATTTAATTATTTATTTATTTATTTATTTATTTATTTATTTATTTATTTATTTATTTATTTATTTATTTATTTATTTATTTATTTATTTATTTATTTATTTATTTATTTATTTATTTATTTATTTATTTATTTATTTATTTATTTATTTATTTATTTATTTATTTATTTATTTGGTAATTTATAAACATATTTGTTAATATAATTCTCATTTATATACCTATTTGTTCATTAATTTATTTGTTTATTTATATACATATAAATTTGTTAAATTTGTGTTAATTTATTTATTTGTTAATTTACTTAAATGTTAATTTATTTACTTACTTTCTAGTATTTGATATTAAATCATCAAATTATTATTATTTATTTATATATTTACTTATTATTATTATTACAATTTTTTTTTCTTAAATGTTGGGTTTTCTCGTTGTTTCCCTTCAAAAAATCTGAATTTATAAAATAGTATTTAAAATATTTAAGATTATTTAAGTAGAAAGATATACATACCCTATATATCATATCTCTATATTTTAGATTGTGTGATGGCTTTCATTTGTAATTTTATGACGAAATAAAAATCTATCTATCTAAGTACTATCGGTGTTTTTTTTACGGTCTTTTGCATACTAACTCGCAATTGAAAAAACGGTGCGCCATCTGTTGGTTTCTTTTTTAAAATTGCTACAAAGAAATCGGCTAACTTATATGTCAAAGAGTTAGGTTAGGTTTTAATTGAACTAGAAACGAACGATAATAGAGATTCTGCGGCGGACCTAATAGAAACCGATAGCAATTCTGCGGCGGACCTCCCGGCTGGCTTCTTACTTCCTTCCAGTTTCGAAGCACTCGCAGATCTGCATATTGAGAGGGACTCAAATATTTCCCCTACAATACAAAACCATTCCAGACCAACCAAACCAGTTGATCACAAAAGGAATGCAAACCACAGCAGATGCACCCCAACCAAACCAGTTGATCACAAAGGAATGCAAAACCACTGCAAACCAGATCGTTGGAGCACAACAAACATACACACACACATAGTGCACAGTGCAACTACCCCTAACTATTAAAAAATGTACCGTATAAGGGCTGGCAACTTAATATTCAAACGAAGGTAGCCATGGCATTTGAACAATTTAATTTGACTTAACAGGTGAACCTGAAGTTTCACATGTGCACGCTACTTAAGGCAAGGTCTTCCTCTACTGCGATGAAGAATCCGCTTTAGCCATGTCCTAGCCATCTTAGACGACTGATGAGCTACTTTTTGACCAAGTTGATGTGGCTGTAAAGCTCGTATAATTCTTGGTTATCTCCTCATTCAAAGCAAACGGAACCGAAAACATGCAAAACTGCCGAGGACATCTCAATCCGCTTTAGATAGAATCGAATCCATGCTGCAGAGCCATAAAGCAGGGCTGGGATGATCTATGTCTTACACAGAACCTACTTAGTTGTTCCGCTCAAGGCGCTATTACTCAATTCCCTTTTCAGTCCAAAGAAACAGCGGTTGGATGGAAGTTATTCTTCGTTTAAATTTTTCTGAGTTTTTGCTATCAGAATTTATATCAGAACCGTGGTATCCAAAGTCGTTACTACCTCAAAGTTATAGGCGTCGATTGCGACATTTTGTTCGATTCGTCAATGTTGGTGGTCCCTTCTGGTTGACAGGATATATTTGGTTATGCAATCGTTGACCGCTAATTCTATTTTACACGCGCTAGTCGGCTTAGGAGGGTTTGAAATCGATAATAGAATTGTGTGTATCGATTTGGATTTCTTGAATTTTTTTCTAGAATCTGTCTAAGTCTGTGAAAATCCCACTGATAGAAAGGAGACTAATACCTACCCCTATAGTTGGCCCACCTTAAAGGGTCTCCGTCTCCTTGTTGACCATTCAAATGATGCTGATATTCCATTCATGACACTTGAACTCATTTAACCAAATTTTGGAAATCAGTGCATGATCTGTATATACCAAGTCATGTCTGGCTGATCTAAAAAGCTCGGCAAGTAAACCATTAGGCCCAGCAACTTTAGCTTGGATATTTCTATCCTTACTTCGTGTTGGTTAGGAGGATGGAAGTTTTGTCTATCGTGTCGTCTATATTGAATGGTACGTTTTGCCTAATAGCGAGGTTCTGATGGTCTTCGTCGCCACTACAGAATCTACAGAAATAATCTCAGCGTCATCAGCGTCATCAGGATCAACTATCTTTCTACTAGAATGTTTCTCTTGTTATCTCTAAGGGTTTCTGCCCGGGAATTTCTGGAACATTCTTTTTACATTTTAGTGAAACTTCCGTATATAGTTCGTGGAGTATAGCTACGCTTTTCGTGCTCTTTCTTTCTTTCGTCCTGAGTAACCGATGTTCCTTCAATCTCGTTTGTTTGTAGACTCTATAACTATAAGACCCTCATCATGCAAGTCCTGCTTTATGGCGTAGAAGCATGGACGTTAAGAAAGGCGAATATAGATCTTCTTGATCGTTTCGGACGCAAAATTCTTTGAGTGATTTTCGGTCCCGTTTGCGTTGGAGGAGGAAATTTAACAGCAGAATTCTACGGGCTGTACTGCTGACATCGACTTGGTCAGAAAAATACCTACTGGAATACTCGCTAGAACATGCTGAGCGAATGGACATCAACGCTCTGTCCCGAAGAGTCTTCGATTCTAACCCGCAAGGACAACCCAGTAGAGAGAGACCTCAACCAATTTGGAGTGCGCAGCTGGAGTCAGTTAGCCAAAGATCGGGCTAACTGGAGAGGTATGTTGGTTGAGGCCCTGGTTAACCCCGGGACTGTAGCGCCATAAAAGTAAGTATTTCTTCATTGGGATGTGTTGGACATTCAAATTCTTACCTTGGACACAACAAAATACCGATCCGAGTTAATTTGGCCGTTTAGGAAGTTCAGACATCTGGAATATTGGAGGCTTGCTTTGCGTCTATCGCGATGTAGTCAATTTGGCTGACGGTTTTTTTCTTATTTTCTGGAGACAGACATGTCCTCTTATGAATATTGAGATGTGGAAGTCTTGATCATTCATTTTCTCAATAAGGAATAACAATACAGAATGTTTTTGTTTTTTGTTTTTTTTTTTTCAAATTTATACCAGGTAATAATAATAATAATATATATGTAATAATACCAATATGCATATTAATTTAATCGCCTTCACACCAAACAACCACACATCTCTTCAAGGAGACAAACAGGGACCTTGCCTACCTGCCCTGCCTGCGGCATATTTGCATTATGCATTAGGCAAAGCTCAACTTAAATAAATTTCCATAAATCAATGCGCATCGGTTTCCTTTTCTCCCCTATACCCTTCGATAATTCCATTACAAAAATAAACAGACATTCTTTTGACAGAATGAAAATTTTCCCAAGGAACCCAACAACAAAATATGAAATTTTCAAATGAAGGAAAACTCCAAACCGAACCAATTGTCCACAATGTGTGTCTTTATTGCAAAAATAAGGATATTCCTCACTCGTCCTAGAAGCTAGAACCAGCATATGGAAAGACCGTATGTTGCTGTCTGCATTTTGTGAGCTATAGTGGATTTTTTTTTAATTTCGATCTTAGGTCTGTAACATCATTTATGACATCCTCTTTCAGGACATGTATATATATAATATACAAAGGTAGACATCTGGAATATGCTCGCAAGTGTACTTCTGATCAGTGGGAGAGCCTCAAAGTATTTTGTATTTTTTTTTTTTTAATTAATTTCCATCCTTGTCATCGTACAGTATAGGATAATGGCTTTTGTGCTTAGGAAAATATTTGTTCCTTTCGCAAGAGGCAGAGGATAGCTGGTAACGGTGGTGTGTTGTAAAACATAATCTCACGTTACCAATAATGGAAATACCTACAGTGACTTGTGTGGTGGCTTTTGCGAGACTTCTTATGCGCGCATCAGCAGTATTTGCCTGTAAACAAGGAATGTTTGCAATTTTCCACGATTTATCCGAAGAGCGAGTGAGGGCTACCCACCCCTACCCCCGCCTAGCGAAGGGCTAATGAGGTCGAGAAGGCTCATTGATTGTTGACTGTTCAGTTCATCTGAACAAGCATCGAAGGAATTCGATTCAAGTCACGATTATTAATTTTTTCGTTCGCTTCGATTACCGAATAGAGCTCAGACAAGGATATATTATGTTCTATGAATTTATTTACGGTATTAGTAGGTTTGGCATGGCTCTATTCTTTTTTTTTTCTATTTAACGGTTCATTTAATAGAATTCTTTGTTGCGGCTCTGAGTAAATGGCAAGGATATGACTGATTTTGTGGAAATTTATGATTGATTTACTCATATATTCGTCTATTGTAACCTGCCGCAGGATATTGATGACATTTTTGATTCCGTTGAAGGTTAGAAAAATCCTTATCCTTAACGTATGAGATTTATTTGAATGCGCTGCGCTGGCAAAGCAATTTATTATTTTCGTTTACGAGTGGATTTTAGTTTAGGGAAAGCAGTAAATGGCGTCTTCACTGCTATACGGATACCTATACTGAAGATGAAAAGACTAAACTTTTGCGGGACCATTTTGTGAAAAGAAATTCGCTGAGCTTGTATACCTGTGGGTGAAGGTGAATAGCGCCAAAAAAAAGAGGGCAAATAATGCTTTCAGATCCAAAAAGGATTAGGTAGTTTTTGGCGTCAAGTTGGAATTGGGCTTGGTGAATTTCCTCCGATGAGCTGGAACTTATTGTGACCTACTATGTCCTTGGAAAACGTTGAGTCGACCGCCTTATATTTTATATCGATATGTCAAGGACTCACAGTTTAAGGTGCTTGCAAAGGGAAGCTCCAATTGGAAACGAATGCAACAAATGGGTTATGAGGAACGTATTTTAAACATTTTGTAAAATGTTAACTTTTCGGTATAACAGTTTTCATCGCATATATAGGTACGACCTACGAGTATTATCTCCAAAAAAGGAATTTTTTTTTTTTAAATTAACAAATAGGTTAAGAGTTTTTTGTGCGAAGGAAAATATTTCTTCATCAAATTACTAATCACTCCAATCATGAGGCAAGACAAAGTATAACCGCTGTCAACAAGAAAGGACACCCAGCACCGATACCTCAGACAGAACGTCACCATAGATATCACTGGGAGGTTGTTAGGGACCTCCGCTGTGAACTCAGATAATGACACCAGCGCTAAGATTAAACGAATAACAACTCTTGCCAATCGCTGTCTTTTGGGCTAAGAAGGCAACTGAGGAGCAAAGCCTTCTCTCGAACAACTAAAGTGAACCTTTATAACATCCTAATCGTCTCAGTCCTAATTTATGGGGCAGATAATGGTGCATGGACTCTATCAAAATCGAATGTACGGTTACCCTTGGTTGTTTCGAGAGTATAGACATAGAAGAACTGTACAACGCCATTGACCTAGCTAGAAGAGTCGATGTAAAACGACTGATGTGGCTGGGTCATGTAGAACGAATGGATGCGAATGCTCAAGCACGGACGATCTTCACAAGTGGAAGGAGACCTTGACCAACTTAGCGTGCGAAACTAGACATAGCTGGATAAATATCGTGCTCGCTGGAGACGATTGTTGGTTGAGGTCCAGGTAAGGAAGTAAGTATGAAGTGAGGGTATCAAAGCATCGGCCATGCCGATGATAACACTTTAACTTGTTCCCCTTGAGCAAAAGTATGACCGTTCCCACCCTTTTGAGCTATTTCTACTCCATAAGGGGTAGGTACATTAGAAAATTGGAATTGTCCATAAAATCGTTTCCGGAAAACCATATCGGCCAGAATGGTATCATTCGGTTGTATTTATGGCATGAAGGGTGGGCATTGCATGTCTCGAGTTCTTGACGAACTATTGCGTTTGACAGAGGGAGGGAAAGTTGCAGTTAGTAAAGATGTAGTTGTAGTTTTTTTCTGAAGAATAGGGCTTATTATTGATTAAAGGCGTTTTAGTCTTCAACTTAAATATTTTGACGGTCACAATGGATAATTTTATATGGAAATTTTCGCCATTGTGACTTCGTAAAAGTTAGCGAGGACACTAAAAATGATTATTAGTACCGCGGTAAGATTATAGTAGATTTAGTTCAGGTTAGTTAAAGTAAGCTTCGCGGTAACCTTGCCGTTCTCTCTCATCGGCACTGGCACTGGCACATACAGGCAACAAGTCATAAATACAGTGGGTAATGGGTATACCCAAAATAATTGCGAAAATATCTAAAAGCGAAGCGACTGCATTCCATTGTACCCCTGCTTTGGTCGATTGAGCTGTGCGCACATTTCCAATTTCCCCAAATATCTATTGACTTTTTTTTTAAACCGGATGCACAAGCAAGGGAGAACAAAATGTAAGACATCTGTAACCTGACACCGAAGCGAATAGAAGCAGATATCAGAAAAGTCGCAGGTGGCTGATGGATGGGTCATCACATTAGAATGCATTTTGTATCATTCATATTCGCACTTCACATATAGAAAGGTATTGGGCTTTGTATAACATCTTCACATATTTCCATATTTCTCATGATCACGACATAAATGTTTTTTTTTTTTCTAAAGTGACGGAGTGACAAACAATATTCATTTTGATATTGAACACAATTGTGAAAATTTCTAAGTAATTCTTGGCATTTCACTTGAGACCTTGAAATGTTAATGCTTAAAATTGAATTTCATAACTACTATAGCAAAATAAAAAATAATAGTATGTAGTGAGATAGATACCTACACATACAATAACAATTTGATTCATTTGTATAAATGAGGCTCCAGTTATGCCTTTCGCAACATTCAATAGAATGTACGAGTACGATGTACCTCCTGGGTGTCCGCGCCACCAAACCCTACATTGGTACCTAACAGTTCGTGTTCGCACGAATTTTACACCCGAATCCCGATGTTGTTTATGTTACCTAAAATTTTTTTGCTCTTCATTTTGTTTAGAATATAGTTTAAAGATTTTAGAGTTTAGAAAAAAAATCGTAAAAAAAATTACATTGGTTTTTCATGGATCCAAATATCTTCTGTCTGTGTAAACCTCGTGTCTCGTTTCACCAAAGCAGACTCAATCACTTTTATTTGCGGTTCAAATTACATAGGTATACATAGGTATATACATTCACATTAGCTTCGAATAAACTTTTTTCGAAATTCGAACGAATGATGTTCATTATCGAGTCTATCTGTAGGTATATAAAAATAAGTTGTACATATTGTGTTTGTAATTAATGTTCGCTGTAATGCGTTATCCGATTTTGATTCTGGAAATTTCAAATGAAAGGTGATGTCAATACCATGGTTTATAAGTATATACGAACTTTGTATGTGCTTTGGTTCATGAGTTATAGGGGCGTGGCAGCTCCCATAAAAAAAAACATTAAAAATCGTATGTCTCAAAAACCACTTAATCGATTGAATTCAAATTTACAGATAATCTTAAGTATTGGCCCATGCGTATTTCTGTAAAGATTGGTCAAAATTGGACAAAGGGGCGTGGCACCTCCCATGCAAAAAACATCTTCTATGGGGTGAAACTCGATGACGTTATAATAACCACTGGACCGATTTTCATGATTATTTTTTTGTTCTGTTCCTATTGCTGTATTTCAGGTTTACGCAGAAAGAAAATTCCAGAAAATCGATTTAATCTCATTTTTCGCATCTTACGAAAGAACATTATTATCTAAGATAAGCAATACAATTTCTGTGCACGGGCAAAGCCGGGCGGGTACAGCTAGACTACGCAATAAGATTCCTGGAAAAACAAAAAATGTGTTGTACCACAGAGCATTACAATAAAAACTGTTTATCACTGATTATATGAACCAACGCAGCGCAGAATTATATATTTTCATGTTCAGTAGACACCAAGAACTATAGGTTCACAAAGTTACAGCCTTGCTAAAATGTCTTGAGAAAAAACGTTGCTAGCTAGCGATACTCTCAAACGAACTATTTTCTGAAAGAAATGCGATTCCCGTGATTTCCGAGAATTCGATGAACGAGCGATGTGAGAAGAATCCCAATGGTCATAAGTTTATCAGCTCAACGCATGTACAGTGAGTGTCAAAAGTGAGTGAACACCGATGTTATTATTTTTAGTTTTCTTTGGGGCATTGAAATAGGTCTAAAAACCCAACAAATCTGTAAAAATGTTTGATAACAAAATAACAATAATTTACTGATATTTAAAAACAAAGTTTCTTTTTTCAAAATTCAAAGACAAATAAAAACTGCATTAGTTGGCACTTACTTTTGACGCCCACTGTATTTACGTTTTATGGATTAGATAATTTAGACCCTGTCAAAAGCGGATGGAAACCTTCTGGGATTCTTTGAGAGAAAGATTCTTCGAGTGATATTCGGTCCAGTTTGTGACGATGGAGTGTGGAGAAGAAGATTCAATGACGAACTATACGGGCTATACAGCGACGCTGACCTGGTCAAAAAGCTAAAAATTCAACGGCTGAGATGGTTGGGATACGTGGAGCGTATGGACAATAACGCACCAGCCCGACGAGTCTTCGAATCCACCCCTGAGGGACAACGCAGCAGAGGAAGACCCCATCTTAGGTGGCGCGCACAATTGGAGAACGACCTCAACCAACTTGGTGTGCGCAACTGGAGGCAGCTAGCGAGGGACCGAGCTAACTGGAGGGGCTTGTTGGTTGAGGCCGTGGTCCACCCCGGACTGTAAGCGCCACCAAAAGTAAAGTAAAGTAAGATTAGATAATTCTTAAATTAAACATGCAGGTAGAACCAACTTTCTTATGGGAGTAGTTGAAATGGTCTCATGGCTGCCATTAGCACTTCAACAGTGAGGTAGTCTCTAAGGACTTCAACTTCCCTCTGTAAGTTGTTGAGTCTATCTCAGCCAGATCTCGAAATCTAAACCGACTGACCTTATTCACGATTCACGAATAAAATAAAACCTATATCCTAAGGCTGTTTAAGCTATCACCTCTGAGTCTTTAATTCCATTATTTCACATTTGCTGCGCTCACCATGCAATATACGAGCACACACAGAGGCAGGCGCACACCAAAACTGTGCAGCCAGTGAAGAAAAAATTCTATTATTTGTTCATTCACCCATTTTGTGAGTGGGCCAAAAATGGGTCGGGTCGGGGGTGACATGTAGTATATGTGAAAACCACATCCCCAAGCCCAATCATTTACAGTTCTTTCGCTTGCTACCCATATTGGCTTGGGTGGCGACATTCCACCTTCTGTTTGGCATCCTCTGAACGTAGGTTCCCATTTGATCTTTGAATGTTGGCCATTGCAAACGGATTTTTGCTGTTCTCTCCTTGATACTGCTGCTGTATGCTTTTTGTGGATACACAGGCGTACATCGGAATGCTCTTACACTAGCCATGTGTGGTATTCTCTGATCTAGGCCACTGAATGCATCATTTCTAAATGGATAAATACATTGGTAGTACGTGTATCCGTACACGTCCTTAAAGTGAGTGTGCTCGTGTATGTCTTTGAACTGGAAAAGCAAGCCATGTCGTATAGTCGTAGGCCATGGACAGAGTCGCATCACAGATAACAAAAAAAAAAGTATAAAAAATTATACGGAACTATTTAGGTGCATATGATGGTTATGCACATAGACAACTCTTCACAGAGTTTGTTTTGTAGTTGAAAAAAAAAAAAACAAAAAAAAACTAAAAAGAAAATGTGAAGAACGAAAACTAAGTGACAACACGAACAAGACAAAAAAGTGGGTGGTGAAGAGAAAGAGAAACAAGGTGTCATGTCCTGTTTGCCGAGAGTTTTTGAAAAATGTTTACAATAAGCAAGGTGAATGGATGACCTCCTCCTCTTTGTTTGTTAGTTTTTTGTTTATAATTTTGTTTTTTTTATTTGCCCATAATGTTGTGAGTGTGACATATTTTTTTTAAGCGAACACGTTTTAGTGAAATATTAAATGAATGACATATGACATAAATGTCATGCTTTAGGCTTTCCAGTCCAGGAGAAGGTGTAATCTTACCACATACAAGTCCGGCATACACTTCAACGTGTCTTTATTTATGAATTTTCTGTGCAACGATTCAAATCGGAAGGACTTGGCAGCATTGGATTTTGGAAATTTATTCAGGGTTCCTCCTTCAGCTCAGATTCTCGCGGGTTCCAGTAACCATGGATTGAAAGAAAAAAATCTGATGGTCTCAAGAAAATACGTTTATCCCGATGGGCAGTGAGTAATAAGGGTCATATATTTATACCTAATAGCGAACTATGGACATCAATGTTCCGTGTTCCGAGAATCTTTAAGTCTACTCCAGAGGAAGAATAGTATGTAGTAGAGGAAGCCCTTAACAGAACTAGTTGAGACCCAGGTCCGCCGCTGACAACTGCGCCATTTAAATGTAGCTTCCTCAACGTTTTTATTTTGTATGTTAGGTTTCCATTTAAACTTCCTATTTAAAATAAGATCCACAATACTCAGTTTCATTGCAAAATGTCGATCTTGTACCATTGACAGAGAAATGGTCAATGTGTGGAAGTTTGTATTACCTCAAGCAAGGAGCAAGTTAAGTTTTTTTTAGCTTATGGTAAAGGTAATCCCTTATGGCACTTATTAACTTATGCAGACAGAACTTTTTCACAACTCTTTATAAGGGTTAGAATATACCCGTTTCCTGTCGTAAGAGGCAACTAAAATCAACGTCTTGTCTTCGACGTAAAACCTGTCAAAAAAAAGGTATGTCGAAGGAATCTAGGGATTATATTACAAAGGGTGGTACTCACGAAAGTGAAAATCCATCAGTGGTCTCATCTGCTGCGATCGGGGCAAGTAGACCCCACCCAACATACTAAAAACAAGCTTCGTCTCTTTAGGCGATGATACAGGTCCGGGCTCCGGACCCAGTGCTTGCTTCTGAAGATTGCTGCGGTTCATTATTCGACTCGTTCGAGAGAATGGTCTGGAATGAGGGAGAAAGTGGCGGAAATGTTTTACCCCGTACACTTAATCTCTAACTGCGTCTTTAGCAACAGTCAAGCTTCGCTTAAGACCTTGCTCAACCCTGTTATCCGTTCCAAAATAGTTCGGGAATGCAAGAACTCTTTGAACTAGGTCGCAAGGCTAAACTTTTTGAGTCTTGTCTGAGTCCCAGGCCACACTGGAATTGTTTGAAGTGAGATGTCCGATGATATTGCTAAGCAAGGCTCAGAAGATAATTTCTCGGGACCAGAACCTGTGCTGTGTCTTCATGCTTCCTCGGTCAGGGCGTCCATTGACGATTGGGTCTCAAACGAACACAATTGTTTATGGCAAGGTTCTACAGGATGTGGGCATATTAAACGTATGCTCCCGAAAGTCAGTAAGAAGTCTGCCCTGCTGTCTCTCAGTAGAAATGACTGAAAACTTATTGGCGTTCTTACGGGATACTTCCCTTTTGCTAAGCATCTTTGTGTGCTAGGCTTAAGTGATACCACTGTCTGCGACGCTTGTGGAGAGGGCGACAATGGTTGGTTGGTTGGTTGGTTGAAAGTGGCTGTCAGCTAAAAACGCCAACACACTTAGACCAGTATAGGTCCATTGTGATGCCACGATGAAGGATCTAAGATCTCCCTACTAGTTGAACCATTTTGAGCTCTTTATAAAGCGTAAGAGGCTTCTGATGTCTATGCTTGTCAGATCGCCCAAGTCGTTGTAATAGAAGGCTCCTAAGTGAAGCTTCCTTCTGCGGGAGAGAGCTGGGCAGGAACAAAGAAGGTCCATGCAGCTTCTACAAAAGTCGTTTGCGAAGAGGCCCAGCCTTGCGGCATGTTTGCCTATCAGGCAGTGTCCAGTAATTGTGGTGCCGATATGCAATCTATTGAGAGAGATCAATTTCTTAGAGCGTTTCAAATCCAGCTTAGGCCAAATTTGTTTTGTCGCTAGACAAGTGGTTAAACTCGTCCACCTAAGATTTGTACTCTCGATAGCATTCAGCTTCACTTTTTGTTTGCGAGTAGCGATTGGTATCCCTAGGGTGCCTTTATCCGGCAGAATGGGTTGAGTTGTTCCTATTTTAGCGAGTTCATCGGCCTTACAATTCCCTGGAATGTCTCTATGCCCCGGCACCCAAATTAGGTGAATGTTGAACTGTTCGGCCATCTCCGTAAGAGACGATCGGCAATCGAGGGCTACTAGAGAAGTTATAGAGATCGAATCCAAGGATTTGATGGCTGCTTGGCTGTCCGAAAATATGTAGATATCCTTAACGGATATGACGTTTTTCTTGAGCCAGGATAAGACTTCTTTAATCGCCATAATTTCCGCCTGGAACACGCTACAGTAGTTTGGTAGACGGAAGGAGAGCTTAAGATTAAGACGTTCCGAGAAAACACCCCCACCAACTCCGTCATTGGTTTTTGAGCCGTCAGTATAGAAGTGAACTGATTCATCTTCCGGGAAGGCATCTCCATCCCAGGTTGCTCTGGATGGGATTGTGACGAGAAAATTCTTGTCAAAGTTTAGAGATGGGGTGGTGTAGTCAGTGTTTTCAGTTGAGATCTCGAATTTTTTTCAGAATAGAGGCGTGGCCAAAGTCTTTGCTTGACCACTGTGAGATGGCTTTAAGGCGAATGGCTGCACTCGCTGCCATTTGCTTGCTAAATATGTCAAGGAGTAATATATGAAACAATATGTCTAGTGCCGCAGAGGGTGTTGTGCGCAGTGCACCGCTTATGCACATGCAAGCTGTGCGCTGGACCTTGCTTATATGGTCGCGGTTTGTGGCCTTCTCCAAGGCTGTCCACCAGACAATTATCCCATAGGTGAGTATCGATCTTATAACTGAGATATAGAGCCAGTGGGTTACTCGAGGTTGTAAACCCCATTTATTCCCAATAGCTTTTTTACAAGAGCAGAGTGCTACTGTAGCCTTCTTGACTCTTTCTTGGATGTTAAGTTTCCAACTAAGCTTCCTATCCAGGATAAGCCCCAAATATTTAGCTTTGTCAGAGAAAGTTAGGTTGATATCATTGAGTGAGGGAGGATCGACTGTCGGAATTTTATATTTCCTGGTGAAAAGCACCAGATCAGTTTTGTGGGGGTTCACACCTAAACCACAACGACTCGCCCAACTGGCTAGCTTATTTAAAGCATTTTGTAGGAGTTCTTTTAGAGTATTTAAGTGCTTTCCTGAGACGGCTATAGCAACATCATCTGCATAAGCGATCGCCGTGCATCCTTCACCTTCCAGGATCACCAATAGTTCATTGACCACCAAATTCCAAAGAAGAGGGGATAGAACACCACCTTGCGGAGTGCCTCTACTAACAGATCTTCTTGCGGACACCTCACCCAGCTTTGAGTTGATAATCCGGCCATTGAGCAGTAGATTGATCAGTTCGCCAAGTGAGCTGTCGACATTCAGAGCTGAAAGCGCATCTGCTATCGCTGATGTATTGACATTGGATATCAATCAGTCGTTCTAGTGTTTTTAGAAGGAATGATGATAGACTAATAGGTCTGAAATCTTTAGAATTTGTGTGGGAGCATTTACCTGCTTTGGGTATGAAGACAACTTTAACTTCTCTCCATATCTTTGGGATATAAACTAAATCGAGACAACTTTTGAAGATTGTCTGAAGCATCGGCAAGTTTATGTCCGATGATTTCTGCAATCATCAATCAATCATCAATCAAGGGCGACGATACTTCGGATCATTTCCTTTGTTATTGTCTTGCCTTTGTTCGGATCAGGTGGCAGACTATTGGGGCTTTATGCGGTGAGTGCTGATACTGTAGGCGTAGGGTCGTCGCAAGACTGTACGCCAGTGTAGCCAACTTAGGGGTTTTCCCCCTAAATTTAGGATGAAAAAAAGTGTATGGGGGGTTTTTTAGGGGGTAAAATAGGGGTATAATAATTTTTTTTTAAATTGAACACCAACAGATCTGCTTGGTGTGTACCTGACCTAAATTTAATGATAGTAATAGACCGAGAGCCCGCAGTAAATTTTGGACGTGAAAGGCAACCGGATGAATTTTACATAAATACGTTGCTCTGATGCCCAAGATTTCAAATATGCCCGTCTGGCAGCGCTTAATGGCAGCTAAAGCATGCAACTGCATCTTAAAAATGCGCTATGATTCACAAAAGGAATAAATTGGTGCAACCGCTTGAATCTACTACCAAATAATAGAGAATGGTCCCCTCAGTACAAATACATGTATCCAAGACGTTTTAGGTGTCGCCAAAGCCCTGCCAGACGCAGTGGAAATGCATTAAAAATTCCAATTTTGAATAATTAATGCAACCACTTAATTTTTATTTTAGAATTTAGAGAAAAACTCCTTGATAACGAATATATAAGTCCAAGACGTTTCACGTGTCGCCAAGTCGTTGCCAGACGCATCCAAAGGTTAGAGATCCGCTAAAAATGCCCTATTTATATCTACACAAAAAATCACAACTGGACATTAAATAATTGACGCAACCACACAAAATTTCTTTTAAGCGTGGACTGAAACACTAGAAACATAACTGCATAAGTCCAAGACGTTTCATTTGCCGCCACGGCCTTGCCAGACGCATCCAAAGGTTAGAAATTCGCTAAAAATGTCCTATTTATATACAAAAACTCGCAATTATCATTAAGTAAATGACGCAACCGCACAAAATCTCTCCTAAGCATAGACTGAAACACCAGAAACATAACTGCATAAGTCCAAGACATTTCACTTGTCGCCAAGTCCTTGCCGCATCAAAAAAAAAATAAAAATTCGCGCTGAAAAAGTATTAATAAAAATGCATTTCATATTTGATTATATTTAATCAAGGACTTGGCGACAAGTGAAATGTCTTGGACTTATGCAGTTATGTTTCTGGTATTTTAGTCTATACTTAGGAGAGATTTTGTGTGGTTGCGTTAATTATTTAATGTTCAGTTGTTAGTTTTTGGGTATATATAGGGCATTTTTAGCGGGTTTTTAACATTTAGATGCGTCTGGCAAGGACTTGGCGGCAAATGAAACGTCTTGGACTTATGCAGTTATGTTTCTAGTGTTTCAGTCCACGCTTAAAAGAAATTTTGTGTGGTTGCGTCAATTATTTAATGTCCAGTTGTGATTTTTTGTGTAGATATAAATAGGGCATTTTTAGCGGATCTCTAACCTTTGGATGCGTCCGGCAAGGACTTGACGACACGTGAAACGTCTTGGACTTATATATTCGTTATCAAGGAGTTTTTCCCTAAATTCTAAAATAAAAATTAAGTGGTTGCATTAATTATTCAAAATTGGAATTTTTAATGCATTTCCACTGCGTCTGGCAGGGCTTTGGCGACACCTAAAACGTCTTGGATACATGTATTTGTACTGAGGGGACCATTCTCTATTATTTGGTAGTAGATTCAAGCGGTTGCACCAATTATTCTTTTTTGGAATTATAACGCATTTTTAATATGCATATGCACCCATTAGCTGCCATTAAGCGCTGCCAGACGGGCATATTTGAAATCTTGGGCATCAGAGCAACGTATTTATGTAAAAATCATCCGGTTGCCTTTTCACGTCCAAAATTTACTGCGGGCTCTTAGACTATAACAACATCTGGGGGTGTGTAGTGTATTTACTGCAACACCAGAACATTTGACAGCTAATCAGCTGTTCATCTCATAAATTAATTTGTTCAGAAACCAGAAAATATGCCGAAAGAAAAAGAAAAAAAATATTGTCAAAAATCCACCTATATATGGGAGTGCGATGTTTTATTGAAAGTTTGTCTTACATTTTTATTAAATTATTTTGTAAGGAAGTACCTATGTATATCGTTTACAGATTGGATATCGCCAAATCCATAATAATTTTCCAAATGAAGTAAATAAATCAAAGTTTATTTAAGTTTTTAATGAAAGTATTTTAATTTATTTAAAATTACAGAATCTACACTTAAAAATACTACAAATTTTATAAATGTCAATTTAGGGGGTTTTGCCTTAATTTTAGGGGGTTTTGACATCACTTTTAGGGGGAACAAATTTCAAATGCTGGCTACACTGCTGTACGCACACGACGTTCCATCAGCTTTGAGATCGATTTGAAAAAAATGTCAAGTCGTGTGTTTACGGATTGTCGCGGCCATTGTATTTTGGTGGCGTCTGTCTAATCTGGGGGTTTACTGTTCTGTGACTGATGCAAAACCACTATATGGAAAGCTAGTGCAAAAGATGCCAACGTTGCGCCCATTTGACGGCAGACGCGGTGGGTCTTCAAAGTCGATTCTTTAACGTTTGGTGGTCAAATTCAAGACAACCGGTTCGGTAAGCAATCAACCCGTACTACAAAGGAACGCCCGATCGGCCTAGAACATTGTAGCATTCCGTGAAAGTGTACAGGAGAAACCGAGGTAGTCAATTCCTTGCCGTGCACACAAGATGTCGGCTTTTTACAGACATCACCTTGGCGAATTTTGTGTCGGGACTATACCCGTTCAAGATCCAACTGACCCAGGAGCTCAAAGTTAATGATAATAACCATAGACAACACCGTTTGTTCGCTGACTGGGCTTCGAATCATTTGGAAGAAGACTCCAATTTTGGCCGAAAATTCAACTTTAGCGTCAAGGCGCATTTTTTTATGTATATGGCTTTGTTAACAAGCCGTATATGGGATGACGACAACCCACACGAGGTGGCAATTCATCCATAAAAGGAATTTTGGGTATGGTTCTCTCCAAGATCATGCGATTTAACCCATCTAAACTATTTCTCATGGGGTTGCCTGAAATCGCGGCTCTATCCAAATAAACCGCAATCGATCGATACTCTTAAACTCAACAATGCCATCGCTCAAATGCAGCGGGGTCTATGCCGCAGTTTGGACCACTCGGACTCGTGCCACCATGAGAAGCTGCGGCGGACATTTGGACATGGTGTTATATTCCATAAAATAATGACATAATGGGTCTTTCAGATAAAAAAAAGGATTTTGTTAAAACCTACATAGATACATAGATTTTGCTTGTTTTATTCCATTGCAAAGTCGACCCATCCTTATAGAAAGTACCTTTAGAGAATCTTCAGAAAGCTTAACTACTATTCACAAATCTGTGCTTTGTTCCTTTGTGTGCTTTTATGAGGAGCGTCGCAAAAATAAGCATACTGATCCTTGGAGTACAATAAAGCTTACTAGCCCACTAGGCCTTAAAGTTTAGTATTTATTTCTATGGCTCACTGCCATTTCTTTAATGTCTAATGTTAACTTTTTATCTTCAGTAAGGTAGATCTGGATTCGCGTGCTCATCCACCGGTCTAGCGTAGTTTCTTACTTTTATTCAATCCAATATATGAGTTGAAAGAGAATTGGCATTATTCGGACGCATGAACTTCTTGGGTACCGATATTGTCAATACTGTCGACAACGAACCATTCAACCTGGGCGATGAAAGCCAAGACTTCCGTCCACCTGACCAAAATGAGGTAAGGATAGCAATATCTAAGCTGAAGTCCAACAAAGCTGCAGGACCGGACGGTTTACCGGCCGAGCTTTTTAAGGCAGCGGGAGATGACTTGGTAGAGAGCATACACCAACTTGTTTCTAAAATTTGGTCAGAGGAAAGTATGCCTGATGATTGGAACCTCAGCATCGTTTGCCCGATCTACAAGAAAGGAGACCCTCTAAACTGCGCCAATTATAGAGGCATCAGTCTCCTCAACATCGCCTATAAGATCATATCTGCTGTACTGTGTGAGCGCCTGAAACCATTTGTCAACGAGCTGATTGGTCCCTATCAGTGTGGTTTTAGGCCCGGTAAGTCCACAACCGACCAAATATTCACACTACGGCAGATCCTGGAGAAAACCCAAGAAGTCCAAATCGATACTCACCATCTATTTATCGATTTTAAAGCCGCATATGACAGCATTTATAGAGACGAGCTATACAGAGCCATGTCTAGTTTTGGCATCCCTGCCAAACTTGTCAGATTGTGCAGAATGACGATGGAGAACGCTCGCTGCTCCGTAAAGGTCGGAAATAATCTCACCGAGACCTTTGATGTCAAAAAAGGATTTAGACAAGGTGATGCGCTGTCATGTGACTTTTTCAACATCATACTTGAGAAAATTGTGCGAAACTCGCAAGCCAACACCAGGGGCACAATTTTCCAAAAGTCTGTGCAACTACTTGCATACGCTGACGACATTGACATAATTGGCAGAACGCAGCGAGCTGTTACTGGTGCGTTTGCAAGTATTAGCACAGAAGCGGCAAAAATGGGTTTAGTGGTGAATGAGGGCAAAACAAAGTACATGCTGTCAACAAGAAGGGACACACAACATCGGCGAATCGGACAGAACGTCACGATAGACAGCTATAACTTTGAGGTGGTTAGGGACTTTATCTACCTCGGCTCCGCTATAAACTCTGATAATGACACCACAGCAGAAATCAAACGAAGAGTTACACTTGCCAACCGCTGTTTCTTTGGCCTAAGAAGGCAACTGACTAGTAAGGCCTTGTCAAGAAACACTAAGGAGACTCTATATAAGACCCTCATCATCCCAGTCCTACTCTATGGCGCAGAAGCATGGACGTTAACAAAGGCGGATGAAGATCTTCTTGGTCGTTTCGAACGCAAAATTCTTCGAGTGATTTTCGGTCCCGTTTGCGTTGACGGGCTTTGGAGGAGAAGATTTAACAGCGAACTCTACGAGCTGTACAGCGACATAGACCTGGTCAGAAAAGTGCGTATCAGTCGACTAAGATGGCTAGGACATGTAGAGCGAATGGACACCAACGCTCCGGCCCGAAGAGTCTTCGATTCCAACCCGGAGGGACAACGCAGTAGAGGAAGACCTCGCCTTAGGTGGCGCGCACAAGTGGAAGGGGACCTCAACCAACTTGGAGTGCGCAACTGGAGGCGGTTAGCCAAAGATCGGGCTAACTGGAGAGGCATGTTGGTTGAGGCCCAGGTCCACCCCGGACTGTAGCGCCATCTAAGGAAGGTCGACAACGAACATTGAAAAAGAATTAACAGTTTCGACGACTTCAGGCTCAGACTTCAAGGTTCTATCTAAATTCAAAGTACCTACCTAGCTAAGCTATGTCATATTATATTTGTTGGATTTTTTTCCCGGATCCTATATACCACCCTCTGCAATGGAAACACACGCTCTTCTGGATTCCAAAAGATATCTAAATATAGATCATCTAAATCCCGCAGAAAAAAATGTCGTCTCCATATAAACGTTTTTGAGTTACATACCTTACTTTACCTACCTACTTTAGTATACCCACTAACAATTGGAAAATTCGAATAATCCAGTGTGTAGGTACCCCGCCGATTTCAATGTCAACGCTCTATACGCATACCTATCGTGTGAACAAAACTTCATAGGTAGCTAAACAAAATCCAACTCTCAAAATGAAGCTACCATCTATTCACTCAGAATTATAGTAGGTAGTAGCACGACTTAATTACTAGCCTTGTCAATTCTATATACAGAAAAAAAAAACAAGGAAAATTAAAAATAAAAGAAAAACAAATGAAAAAACTAAGGACGCTACAGAAAAATTAATTTTATGTTCTTCACTATCTGGGTTAAGGTTACACGTTTCCGCACACAACTCACACACAACATACTCGAGCGCGTTCAAGTGCCATACATGATAATCACCCCCAAAAGCCTTTACTCACATGCTGCAGCTAGATAGAAACAAAAACGACACAAAAAATCAGAAGACCAAGCAAAAGAGCAGCAATTCACTAACAATCCAGCCGAAAAAAAATGCAAAAATGCAACACCACCAGTACCGAGGTGCATCCCCATGAAGAGGGGGATAAGTTGACTCCCTCAAACTAGAGGAGACAGTATGGGAACTAAAAAAAAAAACACAAATGCTATAGATAATAGAAGAAACTTATACCCAAACTTATACACACATGTATTTTTTTTTTATGAATAAATTTATTCTGCAGCAACAAACTTTCAATTGGAAGGGTGCTCCATTATATAGTAGCTCTTTTGGGTAGGTTAAGCTTGGTACCGGTCTATTGTAATTACATGATAGGGACAAAATTGCTCCTTGTGTCACTTTCTAATGTGGCTCAAAAGACTACTGACATATGCAGACATATCGTCTCTATAGTCGTACGCTTGCTCATTGATTTTGGTCCTTCGAGCTCTATCAGAAAGTGACACGACTAGCATTTTTATACCTAACTGCACTAATTAAATTATAGCAGAAAACAAAGATCCAAACAAAATGTGGACTGCTTTATAAGGGAATTCACAACTCCTTAAGGCTTAAGGCCCACAAAATTAAAAAAAAAATGGGTTGAGTTAGACCACTTTTGAGTCACATCTTCCGATTCACATTACCATTGATCTGCGTAAGTCTCCACATGGTGCGGGGGTTATTCACCTAATTATGAACAAAAAAAAACATTCCTAACGAATAGCCGGCGTATTTATTTCTAACTTAGGAGCTGTTAAACCTTTGTGTGTCCAAGGTCCTTAACAATCGATTGCAGTTTCTGCAAATGTTCATTAGCTCTCTCCAACTGTTCCCAAATTGCTGTGATTCCTTTTTAACTATTCTGCGCTCTGTCGACCCGTTCTTCTTACATCTTAAGTTGACATGTTACATTCTACTGCCTATTGAGGTCTGAAAGTGTCACATTTTTGAAATGTGTATAGGTATCCGATTTACAGCCACTTTCGTCATCGAATGGTAATGCCTGTTGGTTCCTAACCCATTTCCTCATTGAGCTTCTCCTGATAATGGCAGTGATTTTCCAAGTGCTGTGCTCATATAATAGCATCGATTCTATAGATTGGAATCTGCGTAGCTTGATCTTTAGGCTGATTGCATTGCTTCGTCAAATCTATTACTTATATGGACTGAATGTTACACCGGAGTCTTGGCGAAGAACGTTTCGAATTGCGAGATCTGAGGATAAGTCATTTGCTATTCGCTGATGACTTGGTCATTCTTGGGTCCTCTCAGGCTGAACTTCAACGCGCACTCGATCGGTTTGTAGCCGTTTGTATTGAAGCTGAGTTGAAGGTTAACGTGAACAAATTTGAAGTGATGGTCGTGTCCAGAAAGCCTGTTCAATGCACTCTGCATGTTAGTGGAGTCCAATTGAGAAGTTTAAGTATCTCAGGGTCTTATTTACGAGCAATGCTGAGTTTTCTTGTAGGATTGGTGCGACAGCTTGGTCATTCTGTCATTAGGAGGACAGAACTTGGTGTCAAAGCTAAGTTGTCAGTCTTTAATTCGGTGTTTGTTCCAACTCTTACCTATGGTCATGAGGTTTGGGTAATGACCGAAAGAATAAGATCGCGGATACAAGCTGCAGAAATGAGATTTCTCCGTTGTATTGCTGGTGTGACCCGTAGAGATCGCATTAGAAATACCAGAATACGTGAGGAACTCAATGTCGAGCAGCTACTTCTCCGGACAGAGCGGTCCATGCTTCGGTGGTTTGGTGATGTTAAACGCATGTCCCCGACCAGGATTCCACGACGTGCTATGGAATCCGTACCATCAGGCAGGCGTCCTCTGGGTCGACCTAGGATGAGATGGTTAGATCAAATTCATAATCTCACCTCTACCCGTATGGGGATTGCTTCCCCAAATTGTGTGGTGGGAGTTGCAATCAAAATCTAGAATTGCGTTTCATATCTCATGTTCTGCAGCTATAATCTGTAAACTGGTTAGTTCGGTAGGTCTTCTATCTGGAGAACTATAATAGCATGTCGATTTATGTCCTCTCCCATTTTACAGATGTTTGGTCCATATGACTGAATCTAAGTAAAAGAAAAAGTTTAATTTAGTAGGCTAGGGCATATTACCGACAATGATGGTCGCATAAGAAGGCAACTGGAGTAAAGTAGAGTCTTGCCCAGAAATGCAAAGGAGACTCTATATGAGATAAGGCCATGCTATATGCCGCAAAAGAATTGACATTAATTGTTTTGTATGCAAACTTCTTTGAGTGATTTTCGGTTCCATTTGCATTGATGGTAATCCCATCGAGGACGAGCAACATCGACCTGATCTGAAAATTGTGAATCAGTCGTTTAAGATTTCCATAAGGCAAACGGCTCCGTAAAGTTCGCTCCATTCAGCAAACAAAAATTTCACTTTAAAATAATAGACATAAATTTAATTATCGATTTCTAATCCATCACCTGATCTCATCGGAAGCAATCCTGTCATGGATACTGGGTTACATTTATCCGCCCATTCACACAACCCCGCATTTACCCAAAATGATCTTTTGGCACCCATATACCATCAACGATTGTTAACTCGTCGAAGCATCTTAATAGCTCCATAAGTCATTCGTAAAAGCCCACAGAGAGAAATATATCCTTAAACAAAAGTGTCTCACCATCCAACAAGCTTATTTAGCGATTTACTCACTTTCCCAAAAGGTCACCCACACCCACACCATACGCTGCATATGCTCTTCCATGTATTTGCACAGTAGTTCTCCTACGAATTGAGAAAAAAGAAAAATTAAACCAGAGATAAGTAATATGTTCTGAAATATTTTACCGCTACGTGACACATCCAGTGAAGTATCCAGATCCACCCATCATATTCCCTTCAAAAATGATGAGAAGAGAAATACGAAGGCGATGACGAGTATACGGCGACACAGGACACATTATCCAGTACAAGAGTTATGTGCGTGTGGTGTGTTCAACGAAAACAAGTTATCACATACTCCAATGCATTCATTAGATATTTTCCTCATCCTTCGTCCTTGTGTCTGAAGTCTGAACGTATTTTTCCCATGCGAGAGAAACCACAAATATTCTCACTCATCCACTTTTGAGAGGTAATGAAGGACACCCTTCTAGAGAGAAGACACTAGAAAAGTTGAAGAAGAAAACACAAAAAAAAAAATAAAAATAAAAATCAACACCAAAGGAATAAAGAAAGTCCTGTAAGGAATGAAATATGTGAGTACATTTCCGGATAAACTGCTGCAACATGAACAAAAGAAGGAAAAAAAATTTAAGAACGCTCCCACATAAACGATTCACAAGTTCGTCTTATCCTTTACAGCGAACTTGATTCTTAATCTTCCTCCTTCCCAGGACTATATGTTGATGACGATGACGACGACTGAAGCTGCTGCACACGACGAGAGCGAAAGCAGGACAGTGAATAGCGTAAAGGAGGACAACTTTCGACATTGACAAATTGCAGAACGTTTTTCACTTTTACTCTACAAACACACAGATCCAAAATGCCACAGACAAGGCTGCACATAGGAGAACGAAGAAGCACCAAATAAAGGACATTCTTCGTCGTCTAAGCGAAAGAACAGAACAGAACAAAAAAGACAGAACCTCTCCACTTTTCACTGCCAGAAATATCTAAAATGCCATAGATGGTCCTTAGTAGCGTGTCCCTTCGATTCGTGCCATTCTTGCGGTAGTGGGTGTAATTTTTCTTCTTCGATTGCTACCGCACCACCGCCGTGAACTGGATTTACGGATTCAACTTCTGTGTGACTTTTTTCTATTCCTCGCCCACCCCCACCCTCAATACACTCTGCTGCTGCGGTGTTTATATCTCAAGTCTTTTGGGGTTACTCTTGGTCCGGGTGTCTTAGCGCCAGGATAAATATATTTTTTCCGGGTGGCATGGGAAAATATTAAATAAAATGGAATAACACTAAGAGGCAGGATATTACGAAAAATGACATTTCACACTATGACCATGTGTTTTTCTTATCCTCGTAGATATACTCGTATTCGTATACCTACACCCAAAAGAGAGAAATGTCCTTGCGAACAATTGAAAAGTGGGTTATTTTTCATCGGTCTAGCTTATCTCTTGGGTAGCATTTTAAAGTGTGAACAAAATGCAGACCCGCCGCCGGACACGTTTTCAGCTTAGTTTACTTTCTGTTATATTTTAGAAAAAAACCGCTGCTGGTCCTTTAGCGAAATGGTCTCTTAATCACTCAAATGATATCCATCTGTTTTAGGCGGGAGAAACAAAAAAAAAATCCCCAAAAATATACAATTAAAAGCTCTTAATGTCCTCTCTCGGGATATGGTGGTATAGCAAACAATATAATATATCCTTCACGTGCTGGTATGCTTTGTCCGCCGCACCTCTCTTCCTCAGTCCCCTGGCCATAATGTATGCTGACAAATTATTATGGCAAGCAAAAGAGTTAAAGTTGACATGGGTCGTCAGCAGCTAAAAAATTAACAATAACAGAAATGTATCCTTTTCAGATGTCCCATTGTTGGGTTCCGAGTGTTTGCTGATCGTTATATGTGCCGGGTATTTAGGTTTTTTTTTTTTCACCGCCGGCCGCCTTAATGGTTTTTGTGTACGCGTGGATGGAAAAAATGTCAACCGAACGAGTTGAACATTTATTTTTGTTCTTGAAATGTATGCAAAGTCCTGTAAGAGAGAGAGAGAGTCCTTGATGTAGTTGGTATAGTGTTTGCAGCCAGTAATGATAATGGTTGACAGTTAAGCATTTTATACAAATGGTGCTGTGGGCCTTCCAGCTGTTGAAATGCTTCGTGAAAGTGATTTTGAATAATTGAGCCTTAGCAAGAGGACATGTGGGGGAGTGAAAATTGATTTATTTCACGAGGCGAGCGGTAAAGAAAAGACATTAGCTAGGATGAAGGCCTAGGGTTCTACGTTCCCCACTAAGCTTATGTACAATGTACATGATACCAAATTTATAGTTCATCTAAATTACTTCGGTGGGATCACAGACCGGGTGGAACTGATCTTGGAAAAAGGCGAACCTATAATGCTTCAACAGCGCCCAAGAAGCTTACTCGGTATTTGTTCGTACTTATACATAATTACTGCAAGTTAGAGCTCATCTCGAAAATTCGAGGACCCCGTCAGAGGCGTCAGAGGCAATAGCCCCGTCTATTAGACTGTTTTGGTCCTTTTCTTTAATAAATAATAATAGTGTGTTCTGTGTTGGCTCAACAACAGGAGCCCAACGGTTTACAATGATTTTTTTTAAATAATTAGATTTACATAAATTGTGATTGTTGTCTCAGATTCATACTCGTATAGTATGCGTCGTTGTCTGGGTTGACCTCAGTCAAGGTGTTCAAATCCGAGTGTCGATGTCCTTGTGGTGGTTGAGATTGAGAGGGTTTTCATCTTGGTATTCTCCTCGATGGTGAATTGTTTCAGTCAATGCGTAGAAGGGTATAGTAGCCCTGTCGATGTCTCTCGGTAATATCTCCTTTATTATAGCCAACACATGGAGGTACCGATGCTCTGATATGTGATGGTTGTCCGCAATCCTTCGAACTAGAGGGTTTGGATGGCTGGATGTATTATCGAGTATTCTCTGGAAAAGTGTGACCATATGTGCTTTTCCTGTGGTGTGATGCTGGCTTCTTCGTAGAGTCTTGAACTTCTGGTGTTTTTCTTTCTGATTGGATCGTAGTGGAATCCTGTTCAGATCCGTAAGTGTTTTCTCTCAAAAATGGGTAGGCTTTCATGTACGTCTTATAGAAATGGTGTACCAAATGGGGAAGCCGTAAGTTACTACTAGCCTTATAAGCTGTTTGTACAGCAGCAGTTTGAGTTTTTTTTACTGAATCTGTTCTGCTTCTTCATCAGTATGGGTAGACTCACTGAAACACGAATGCTGCCTTCCTGAGAACAGTGTTCCGGTATGTGGAATGAATCTAAATCGTTCGTTAAAGTTGACTTCAAGATATTTAATGTCATTTGTGGTTGATAGCGCTGATCCATCAGGTACCTAGTCTCAGCGTAACGTTTCGATAGTTGGCGACTGACCGGTCTCTACTTCTTCCTCTGATGGGTCTTCTGATGCAGATCAGTTCGGATTTGGTCGTCTTGATCCCTTTGCCCCATTTTTGGTAGTATACTCAAATAACTTCCTGACGTGGACTTCATCTCTTCATGCTGCTATGGCTGATGCTTTTCGTTTTTAATGGCTGTCTTCTATTTGTACAAAAAAGGACCTTGAATGAAGAAAGCTAACAATGATGTTAATGAGGAGTTTACTTGTCTTGTAGGCAAAGAGGTTTTCATATAGATGAATCTGCATTCCTTGTCTGTCTTGTATATTCCATTCGAGGAATAATTTCGTTAGGTTCCTCTAAACATCTGCCACGGTAGTGCTGCAGAACATTCATAGATCAAGCGACTATAGTATTCTGTTGCCTTGCCCGGAAGCTGTCGATCTGATCTTAGTGTAGGTCGAACTGCTCATCTTTGATGCTGTCGAGTAGGGCAATATGTTCTGGCCCTGGGGAAGCAATATTAGAGGCCTGGCCGAACCTATGCAGTGATCCCAAAAACAGATTAGACCTGAAGAAGGTAATCTAAACCAAATTCAGTGCATCTATGACCTGAGAAGAAGTTTTTACTATAGACACCAGAGTGATATCTAAATGCTTGCAGTGAAGCGTTTAGAGTTTCTGCACATGTGTTTTTTGGCATTACAAATTTAAAATCTTCAAACGGGAGTAGGTACATATCTATACATTTTTTCTGAAAATCCTACTTCCACTTGGAATTACATTCCGATTTCAACGCAAGTCGAAAACAATCCTGTTGATGTTTGCCATCGCAATCGCAGCGTAACTTTGTAACCCCATTTATTTTCGAAAACTCAATCGCATTGCACGTAGCGTCTAAATTTACTTGCGAACAGATTTTAACCCCATTCACTACTACTCAACATTGACACTACCAACACGAATAGTGTTAGTGTAACCTCAAAAAACCCCAACTTAAATTGCTTTGCTATCCTGCAAGCATTCAAAAACACTGCCTCAGCTACATAAACAAACAGCAGCCTTACAAACCGACCAGAAAAGGGATACATCTCCGTGGAAACGTAAAGAAAAAAAAAACTAATCAAGGCTCATGAAACTCATATACGGAACGTTTCAAACGAAAATTGAGAGAAAACATCCTGAGTTGAATAATAAAATGCTCCTTTCTGTCCCTATATACTCCTTTCCTTTTGCTGGCATCTATAAGTACTTATCGTTTCAGTTTGGAATGCGAAATGAATAGAGATCGTATATCCCAGTCCCAGCCAGCACTACTTTGCTCTCACTCGTCCTTGTCACACGTTAGGCGCATACACAAAGCAGTAGAGCAGCAGTAGCAGCAATGGTATCTGCTTGTAGTACTAGTAACGCATAACAGTAACACATATAAACATTGAGGTTAAAAAATTAATCACGTTTATCAAGCTTTCTTGGTTCTGTTTGCCATTGCTGGTTCTTCTTCCTTCCTACACACACATGGTAAATTAGAAAATCCTTTCAGTGCTCGACGAGACGACCTACAAAACAGATACGCGAAATGTTCCCACAACTCCACTGACAGAAAATATGTGGGTACAATAAACAAGGACGAAATAGCAAGTAGCTACATCCATCAGACAAAAAAATAAACGAACGTTTCATGTGAACGCGTTTTCCTACAGCTTGATAGGTGGCACTTTTATTTCGTTCGCCATTCAAGTGCGGAGCGAGTATGGGTTGGGTTTGGGTATATGGATGCGACGTTAACGGTCTGCGGATGTTTTTTTGAAAACAGAGACCAAGACGACAAAAAAATAAACGGATGGGTACATTCACTCGGGGATTTAAAATGAATGTCCATTTAGAGACAGCATGAGGTCTAGGATTACCTTACATATCCGAGTAGGTATAGACTGAGGGTTGGGATGTGTAAACGTTTTTTTTTTTTTTGGACGTCGTTCCCCAATGAGTGGACTAGATGTTAGGGATTCACACTCCAACCAAACTGAAGCAAAAGTATAACTGATTTTTATTTGAAATGCTAGATGGTAGCAGTAGGCCTCAGGTTCAAGGAGGCATGCAAACGCTTCACGGGTTGATAATTTGGACTTATTTTCCATAGCACTAAATTTTGGGTGTCGCAGTAGCATAAAATTGAATTGAATCAATGCCTTCGCCTTAGAGAGCGGAATAAAATTTGCGCACACGCCAAAGCCAAGAGGGTGGTTCTGTCAGATTGATTCTCGAGGCGAATTATTGGTATAGGTATTCATTGACAGTCTGCAGGACTTGGATGTAACTATAGCGGACTCGATAGGTCATCTGTGAATGACGCATCTTCAGAGTGGATTCGGAGAACATGATGGCGATGAAGCCGCCTTTATGTGTTTTTGTTTTCGGGACAAATGGAAAGAGAATTTGATGCTAAGTCCGATGGATGAATTCAGAAGCTTTTTCAGGACAGTTATTTCAGATTTTTATCGTTCGCGAGAGGTTGCGCAGTGGAAAAACCATCAAGATGTAATTTGTGTTTTTCCGGGCATCGTACCTTAACCTCGCTTAGTAGTCCTGCCAACTAACCACTGATGCTGCAGTTACTTCAGATTCATTTTCATCACTCTACTATGGCTTTGGCCGCCCTTTTTCTTCGAAAGTCATTGCCTTAGTTCAAGAACCATTAAAGACTGCACTCAGAGTCAGGACCACGTACTACAATCTCATCTAATCCATATACGTCTCTAATTCAACTCTTTAAAGCGGCCCATAGACACCACACTTGTGTCCGCACCGGTGTCGGTGTACGGAAATGTGTGCTGTGTGTGGGCTGGTGCGCACACCGATTTTGGTGTCAGACACGGTGCGAGTAAAATCAAAAGTTTTTGATTTTTGGTGTAGGTGTCTCGATCGGTGTGATGTGTATGGCGGAATGCCACTCCGGTGTCAGTACACCTGTGCAGACACAAGTGTGGTGTCTATGGGCCGCTTAATTACAGAGATCGTGACACCATGACTGATAGCCTGGAAGTCGGGCATGCATTCTGCTGGATCTCGGAGTACCTTGCCTAGAACATTGCTCCTCAAGCGGCTCTTCTGGGGAGGACGGTCGCTGACGTAGAATGGAAACAAGGGTATATTGAGCATGACATTGTCCCTAATGCGCATCACAGAGTATGGGGCAGCACCGTCATCAGTGAAAGAGGTAACATGTTTTTTAGTATACAAAACTAGCTTTCTGTAACAATGGTTGCGAGCAAACATTTATAACGTCTAATAGACAGAGGAGGTCGGGCGTGGATTTTCCATCCTTCCGTATGTTTCTCTTGGTCCTGGTTTTATTGAAGCCGGCCTCAACGTTTTTACTTTGGTCACGTTTAAGGAAATATTGGGTTTCGACGTTAAGATTAAAGGGTTCATTCTGCAATGGTTCATTCAATCTGCAGAAGTGGTTTTTCAATTTCCCCATCCTCAAAGTTTGATTGAAATATAAAGTTTGCTTTTCCATCTCCACAAGTCTCTGTTCGATTCTTGTTGCCTCGACACGCTTTTCCAGCCTTTTGGTAAAACTTTTCCTGGTGTAGCACCTCGCTATTTCCTCGATCGTGTGCTTCTCGAGCACTTTCTCTTTCCTTCAGAGAAGCTAAATTTCTTGCGTCATATTTTCTTATAAATACATCCATCTTGCTAGGGGCTCGTGTTAGACTTTTGACACTCATTTAGTCAGTCCATTCCGAAAGAGCATTATAGATAGACAGTTGGTACAGCAACCATTCATTGGTATGCATTTTTTATTTTTTTACGAATGGAATGGACCTTCAATTTATGCCTACTTAAATCGGCTGAATTGAGAAGCTTTCTCAAGACACTTATAATTCTCGGATGAACAAAAAAAAGTACCCGGTGACTACCACGGGGGCATGTAAAATAGGCCCAATTGATGTGGGGACAGTTGCAACAACTGAAACCGCCAAGTTGATGCCAACCATATTCATACAACACGCAACCATCAATAAGAATTCCAAAAACTCCAAAGCTATATAAACGGAAACAGAAATCCTTTACATTTGCACATTTTGCGTTAGCTTTCTCTTTGAAAATAATGTAAGTATATGCGAAAGCATTCAAACCAGCGAAAAGTTTAAAACCTCATTTTGCAGTGGAAAAATTAAGGATGGCAACAATTTGCTCAAAATCACCGCCATTGACACTGAGTCCTTGGCTGTGCATCTATGCCACTATACTTCAAGTCTACTCAAAATTGAACACATCACCGCTAAGTGTTCCAATTAAAATGCATTTAATTCAAAGCACAAACTCACATCGCAGGAAATGATGTTCCACATACTTTTGGAATTGCTACTCATCTGCATAAGCGCACAGACTGCGCTAAGTGAACCAAAAAAAAAAAAAAACAGTCTAACCAAGGTTACCACGAGCTCGAGGCAAACATTTACCATAATCTCACCTGCAAAGGCGTGTGAAATATCCTCCTTCCTTGTGATGCGTGGCAGAGCACAAAGTAGGCAAACAAAAATCACACAAAAAAAAATACCCACCACCTGTTTAAAGGATGTAAGAGCACTCTAAACGCAGCAATTAGAATTCGCATTTTCATTTGAATGGAACTTTGCCTGTGTGAAGTCAATTGCACATCAAAGACTTGTTTGTAGCTTTGCAGCTATGCTACAGGTGTTGCCTTTACCCATCATAATCAACGTTTTCTCATCTAGGACTATATTGTCTACACCAGATCCAAAGAAAGTATACATTTTCTTCAGTACCAGGGATCCGATAAAAATGTACCTACTTTAGTCGCAGTAAAAAAAAGTCGAATAGCTACTCACACATCCATACGACATGGATTCGCGTGCGTGTGATACACTTGAGCTAAGAGTTATGGGCTAAGTGGCGATAGCCTGAAGGGATTCCGTGTTTCATATCTTTTCGATGCATATACCTTGGATATACAGTCGAAGTCAATAGGATGTGGAATGGGGGCAATAAAATATCCTATAGAGGAGGCTCCCATGTGCTGACAATTTAGATGGAATGAGTTGAGTATGTTGTAATATATATGAGTTCTTGGTTAATGTAACGTAAAATTTCCGAAATGAGGTGTAAATCCGCAGATGCCCTTCAACATAATGCCTTAGGAGTATCTAGAGCTTCTAGACAGTTTATTTAAGAAGGTAGTAAACGCCTTCAATTTTGCTACAATTTTTATAGGTGGGACAGTTTTTTTTTTTTTTTTTAATATGAAAATTTACGGAAATTCCTTTGGAACACGGAGCGATTTAGGAAACGCCAATTGTAAATTAAGTAAGTTATTTGATTACATTACTAGGTCCAATGTAAGTTCTGACGCTGTTAGGGTTTCCACTGATCTTGCTGATATAGCTACATAAATTCATCATGACATCTTTTCAAGGATTACCACGGAACATTGGAAGAGAAAGCTGTAAACAAAGAGTTCAGTTCTTCGAAGCAAAACGATGTTTGGAAAATTGTTTGGAAAATTGAATTGAATTCAGTTGAATTGATATTTAAGGCCAAAAATGGGTTTTCTCCGTATAAACGAAGACGAGAATGACAATATAAAAAAAAATTAAAATACGAAACTCGACTTGTTGTGTAACAGAACGACCACTAACCAGTCGACTATGTCAATGAACATAACTTGTAAGAAAGCCCTCTATGAGCAGGATTAGTGAAAGTAGAATTTTTAGTTGTAACCAACTTCAGTCTGGAATTTTGCGCTTAAACCGCTGTCATTTGATTTTTACTTCGAGGTAAGTGCAAACTGCCGATAAGATTTTCATACATATTGACGAATGTACAAGTTGGCCTGCGATATCTGGTGGCGAGAAAAAGAAACCTCTCAGATAAACAGGAATCTGTCATCGGTAAACGGTCTGTGTATTTTTTTACAGGTAATTTATTTATTTGTATGCGCCTTGTCGGTTTAAAATTCAAGTATTGTTTATGAAAAATAAAATAACCCCGGGTCCATAAAAAATTCTTAAATCGTTTAAAAGTGGAATGAAAAACTTGTGTTGGTTTCGTGTAAACAATTTTGTTTTTGCATTAGACTCTTTTTTAACTGTTTTTTAAATTATTGTTAGTATTTATTGTGCAGCATTATTCCAAAATATTTAAGCGGAATAAAACGATCCATTCGCGAAGGGGAAGAGTTCGTCAAGGCTGGTTGGGTCTATTCTATAGGTGTGATACCAGATTCAGCAAACAGTGATGTAACTGGTCTGGTCATAAGGCCATTTACAGCTTGTTGTGCGCTTGTTTGCAGCTTATTTGCAGCTTATTTGCAGCTTTTTTGCACCTGATATATTTATAAGCAAATGAATCTCTGTCCACGAAGCGGCAAATATGCAAGCAAGCGTACAACAAGCTACAAATGACGAAAGCGTGTATATGAAGGGCAGCTACGTGGAAAGTAGGCCTAAGACGCTCAATGCAACACTTTTTCTTTATTTTCCATTATTGTAAAGTAGTTAGGAATTTATTTTAATGTTTTTACTTAACAAATAATGTATTTATTTTTCACAATATTTAATTATTTAATGTCGCTTATCTCCTTTTCCGTATATTTTTTCGCTGATCTGTTGTGTATATTATAGAAAGGTTCAAATTGTCGCCACTGGGGTACACCCTCCATTTTTCTCAATAGATATCGATAAATTGTGGAACATTATACATTTTAGAAATAAAACTTAAGCGGAATTTATTATTGTTATGCATCATTCTGTAAATTCCCAATAAGTGGATAAATGTCTTCTTCAGATATGTGAGTGAGCTATTGAATACAGCAAGACTTACGTAAAGAGTGTCCCATAATTCACGCAAAATTTGAATTTTGCGTCATTTAATAGTACAGTGGTGCCAACGTAAGAAAAAGATAACAATGTGACAGCTGACAGTTCGGGGGTTAGTATAGTATAAATGGAACGCTTTACGAAAGAACAACGCATTTTCATTGTTGAGCTATATTTTAAAAATAATGAAGGTTTGTCAGCTACAGTGTCGTCAATTTTGAACAAAATCATCTTCAGTAATAAAGATTATTTTCATCATGATGTGTTCGTTAATCGTCAAAATTGTCGCATTTGAGGTTCAGAAAACCCACGAGTAATTGTTGAGAAAAAAATGCATCCACAACGCGTGTCTGTTTGGTGCGGATTTTGGGCTGGAGGCATTATCGGACCATGGTTGGTTGATTGGTTGAAAGTGGCTGTCAGCTAAAAGTGCCAACACACTTAGACCAGTATAGGTCCATTACGATACCATACGGAAAAGGTTCATATAAGATCTCCCCACTAGTTGAACCATTTTGAGCCCTTTATAAAGCTCAAAGAGGCTTCTGATGTCTGTGTTTGTCAGATCGCCCAAATCGTTGTAAAGGAAGGCTCCTAAGTGAAGCTTCCTTCTACGGGAGAGAGCTGGGCAGGAACAAAGAAGGTGAGGGATAGTTTCCTCCACTTCCTCATCCATACAGCTTCTGCAAAAGTCGTTTGCGAAAAGGTCTAGTTTTGAGGCATGTTTTCCTATCAGGCAGTATCCTGTAATGATACCTATTATAGTGCCGATATGCAATCTGTTGAGAGAAGTGGTGCCACTTGTCCACCTAAGATTTGTACTCTCGATAGTATCCAGCTTCAATTTTTGTTTGCAAGTAGCGACTGGTATCCCTTAGGGTGCCTTTACCCGGCAGAATGGTTGAGTTATTCCTATTCTAGCGAGTTCATCGGCCTTACAATTCCCTGGAATGTTTCTATGCCCCGGCACCCAAATTAGGTGAATGTTGAACTGTTCGGCCATCTCCGTAAGAGACGATCGGCAGTCGAGGACTACTAGAGAAGTTATAGAGATCGAATCCAAGGATTTGATGGCTGCTTGCATGGCCGAAAATAAGCAGATATACAGACGTTTTTCTTGAGCCAAGATAAGACTTCATCGCCATTATTTCCGCCTGGAATACGCTACAGTAATTTGGTAGACGGAAGGAGAGCTAAAGATTAAGACTTTCAGAGAAAACACCCCCACCAACTCCGTCTTTGGTTATTGAGCCATCAGTGTAGAAGTCTTATCCCAGAAGGTCTGCTCAAATCAATGCGAAACACGAAAAAGGGAGCAGGAGCGGACGGAAATAAATAATACATGGCGGTATATAAATATTTCATTGTTTCCCACGCGAAATTCGCTCCCACTTTCGCATTTTCGCGTTGATTTGAGCAGGCCTTATTCATTTTGAACTTAAACCTGCCTTTTAAGAAAATAAAAATGTACGTGTGGATATCAGAAGCCATTGAATCTAGAAGAAGAAGTCCACGAGTTTTTTGATTTCCTGTTGTCACTTGGATTTTTTTTTTAGATCAAACCAGGTGGGATTCTGTAAAAAACGAAACAAAACCAATTTCGCATTTCAAAAAACGAAAGAAAACGATATGTAACTCCTTTCTTTATTTTCTTCCTCTTCGAAAACATTTATGATTTATGAAGGAGTGAATAAAAAAGCTGTCGTTTTTTTCGCACGAATCGAATATATGTCTTCGTTTTTGCAGTTACATCAAGCACAAAAAAAACGAAAACGTCAATGAAATAGTTTTCACACAACCTAACTTTTCTAGACCGCAACAAACATAAACAAAGTTCTAATTAAAGTCAAATTCAACTAAATTCACAGCCTGACAGTTAAATAGATGTTTGATCCTTTAACTTAACTTGTAAGGTTGAATATCTTTCTACGTCTACAATTTCCTTCCCGATTCGAATTAGTTTTCTCTAGATGATCGCATTTTGTTCTTTCGCGTGGATCTTCCCTTCCCAACATTCGCTGCTTTGTCAACCAACAAATAATCGAAATTGTTTATATTCTTTATCCTCTGTCCAATGATTTTGTTCCGAACGTTGAACAACTTAAGATAATGAGATTACAAATTGAAAAGGAAGCCCTCAAAATATTTGAAGGGTCCGGTTTTTTTTTAACTTTCCAACCCCACTGTCACTTGTTTTTACATGACAAACGGATTTTTTTGTCTTTATAAATAACCATCTACTTAGTATGATATTATAAGAAAGGTAATAACACAATAGCACCAGTCAAACTGACTTATAACTTATTCATCCTGTTTTCGAGGATCGGCGATGGAGTGCGACATACCTATAGAACCATCCATTCATTCAGTCCATGCAATATAAGTGCTGTACGCCAAAGCCCCCTTTCAACCTAAAGTGCTCTCTAAGTAGGTTAGGTCCCTCCTGTGTTCAAGTGAATGGCAGCGCGGTGAATGCAAGGAAAAAACTCCTAAAGCATTGAATAGGGGTGGTAGAAAAAAAACTGAAACCGACTTGCTGCAGATTAAGAAAGAAAAGCGAAATGCCCAATGGAATTGTAGGTTAGGCACTATGAGAAACGTCGAAAAGAATTTCGACGGACGGATGAATAAATTGAAACTGTGCAACGCTCTAAGTGAATTGGCTCTATCTTTGAGAGGGACGCAAGTTTGGTTTGAATTAAAAATACGAAAATAAAGAAGTAGCTAACTCGAAGCGATTGTGATGGAAATAGGTTGACTAATAGACACTCCTCTGTTCATTATTCACTCGAAAGGATATAGCTGATGGTATTTTATAAGATTCAGATATACCTATCGTGGAGTGGGTTGCTTCGAACTACAGTTTTGTCATCATAAATGTAAGATCCTTTGAATAATAAATATCGTTTGTTGCGGTTTCGTTTCCAAACAAGCGACCTATACTCTTCTATACGGGAATAGCTATATAACTATTAACTCATCATTACCGAAATTTGGGAAAGTGGTCGAGATTGACCCTAAATTGGCCTTGATGCTTTTTGTTACTCCTGCAAGGCTCCCGAATAAATAATGCATAAGCAGCTAACAAAGGCAAATAGTGCACGTACGCAGCCACAACACGTGGCCATGGTGAAAAGGATATACGAAATTCAAAGGTTCCTTGCCGAGAATTGAAAATCAGCCGAATACCCTGGAAGGAGCCTAATTTATTCCATCCTGCGTTGCATAATGAACTAACATTTTATTCATCCGCACACTTTGCTTCTCCTTAGGGATTATTCTTCAACTTGGTGTTAATATCGAATATCAGAATCAGACCAGAATCAGTATGTATAAGTTCATGAGCAGGGATAATGTGTGTGTGTGTGTATGAATAGTCTCGTCTCGGTATTATAGTTTGCACCTACTTTTGTTGCATGACTTTGTGGTGATTATATTGCAATTAAGTATTAATGGAGGACGATTAAGAAAAACTACAACGTTCTATTCGAAAAAGGATCCTACGTGGTGCACTCAATTAATATTCGTTGCAGCACTTGTGCTGGGGCTTTATTGCGATGTACCTACTCTATCCGTAGCACTTGGGAACAAGGAAAACTAAGTTAATTACGCGGTTGATGGAGGTTTACAAAGAAGGCGATGCCGGATACAGATGAGGCTTTGCCTTGCTTTAGAGAAGTTTTTTTTTTTTTTTGTAATAATTGGAGGCATCATGATTTTTTTTTTTAACCCTCTTTTAGGGGGAGAGGCTTGTATGTGTGTAAAAATGTATACCCATCATCGGTCGAATGCAATGAAAAATTTCTGAAGTGCTATATGGGGTAGGATTCGGTAAAACAAAATGAAAACCGCTTGGTAAGGAGCATGCACCAACTGATGTGCAAAATTTGGACAGACGAAAGCGTGGTCGACGAATGGAACCTCAGCATCTTGTGCCCCATCCACAAGAAAGGAGATGCTCTGAACTGCGAAAACTACAGAAGAGGAATACGTCTTTTGAATGTCGCATAGAAGATCTTGTCGGCTGTATTATGTGAACGTCGTCCTCCCGGGGACTTATTTTCCTGCACCGTGAACATCTTAAACCTTTCGCCAACAACCTGATCGGCATATCAGTACGGTTTTAGGCCAGGAAAGTCGACCATCGACCAATTCTTCACACTCCGACAGATCTTAGAAAAAAAAAAACCAGGAATTTCAGATCGATAGGTACAAACCGCCTTTTTATCGACTTTAAAGTTGCCTATGATAGTGTATATAAGAACGAGCTATACAAAGCCATGTCACGTTTCGGCATTCCTGCCAAACTCGTTCGTCTGTGCAGGATGTCGATGGAGAAATCCCGCTGCTCCGTCAAAATCGGCAAAAACATCACAGAGGCCTTTGATGTCGAAAAAGGTTTGAGACAAGGCGTTGCGCTATCGTGTAACTTTTTTAACATCATCCTTGAAGCAATTGTACGAAACTCACAAGCCAACATCAATTTTTCGAAACTTGTCATCGCTATTTTTTCGGGCTAAGAAGTAAAGCCCTCTTCCATACAACCAAGAAGATATTATATAAGACCCTAATCATCCCGGTCCTGCTGTATGGTGCAGAAGCATGGACTCTGTCAAAATCGGATGAATATCTCCTGGGATGTTTTGAAAGAACGATTCTTCGGACGATAATCGGTCCAGTTTGTACCGATGGAGTGTGGAGGAGAAGATTTAACGACGAGCTTTATGGGCTATATAGCGACGTTGACCTGCGGTCAAAAAGCTGAAAATACAACGGCTGAGATGGTTGGGACGTGGAGAGTATGGACACTATGAACAGCAATGCACCAGCCCGACGAGTCTTTGGGTCCAGACCTGACTGACAACGTAACAGAGGATGACCCAACCTTAGGTGGCGCGCACAATTGTAGGGCGACCTCAACCAACTTGGTGTGCGTTACTGGAGGCAGCTAGCTAGGGAACGAGCTGGTTGGAGGGGTTTGTTGGTTGAGGACGTGGTCCACCCCGGACTGTAACCGCCCCCAAGAGTAAAGGGCTCTTAGGGTTTTTTTTTCCACCGCGCCAAGTCTATGCGTCGTGAGCGTTAGGAGTGTGGGATGTTGATGTTTCATAGTAGATGTTCCATGGTATTGATGTTCCGAGGAACTCAAAGACATTATCCCTCGAAATGCAACTTTCGGGCGCCCCACAAGACAGGCTGCTAATGCTCATGACCTTACAGTACACTTGACAACCGCGAGGATATCAACTTTCCAAAACTCTTTTTGCTACAGGACAAGCAAACTTTGGAACTCACTTCCTGGGGATATATTTCCAGAAGTATACAATTTGCAGCAATTTAAGTGCAGAACTAACATACATCTGCAAGCATCTCGGGGCGCTGTTGAAGCTTTATAGGTTTGCCTTTCCCGAGAGAAGTATTTACAAAAAATAAAAAATAAAAATATTGCTATGACGCGTCTCTAACTGCTTGCCATTTAGGAGCATCTCTACTGATCGTTTCCTTCAGAAAACTCAGCGTTTCGAAACCGACTCTTTATTTCTGCTCTGAGGTTGTTGGACTATTCTTTTGATCGGTGGGAACTAGAGTGTCCTCTAGAAGTCTGTTCTCTGCCTCGGAGTGTATAGACAGAATGTTACTACACTAAGAGAAGACAACCTGCAGTACACTTTCATTCATTCATTCATTTTCAATGGGCCGCTTACCATTAAGTGGGTCACGGGTGTAGATTGCTCAAGTGAACCCTTGATTCTCCCCCATCGACTCTAAATCATCAAAGCCAAACCCCATACGGGTAGATGTAGAGGAGAGATTATTGACTTGATTTAACCAATCTTACCATGGGTCTACCTGATAGCGCCTGCCTGATGGTATCAATGGATTTCATAGCACGTCTTGTTACCACCGAAGCACGGACCGTTCCGTTCGGAGAATAGTATAGCTGCTCGACATTGAGTTCCTCACATATTCTTGTGTTCGCTACACGACCCCTGCGGGTCACACCAGCAATACGGCGGATGAATCTGATTTCGACAGCTTGTAAATCCGCGATCTTACTTTTTCGGTCATTACCCAAATCTCATGACCATAGGTAAGATTTGAAACAAGCACCGAAAATCCGGGGTCTTATTCACGAGTGGCCAAGGTTTCTCCGACAGTTTCGAGGGTGTCATTGGTTTCCTCCTACCGATTTAATTTTGGTCTGTCAAGTATAGCAAACTGCCTTTACACCCTTGACTAGTATGATCCTCCATGGAAACTGTGCTTTCCATATATCGTGACTTTGCTTCCAAAGAGACGAGTTGATTTTCACTTAAGTACCTACTGTCTTTCAACGTGTGTGTTTAGTAGAACTCTAGAATGCATTGCCCGGTCGCTATACCCCACTTGAGAGTGACCCAATGAGAATCGACATACCTAGAAGGCTATCAGCTCCTCCACTCAACCGCGAACGACCATCAAGCATGATTTAGTCCAGCAACATGTGATAGGTAGTTTAATAATGAATATACCACAGAATCTTCTATAGTTGCCCCAAGTTTGTGGACATTAAAAGGAATACCAAAAGCACCATCTTTGCATCGCTCAAAGGAAAGTATACAAACTAGTTCAACCATACAAAGGAACACAAAATCTCCCAGCAACCAAGAACATCTTTGTACTATGCAAAGTTTCCAATACCAAAGCCCACCATAAGATGCTATGATTCCCATAATTTGACATTACTTTGTGTATCCCCAGCAACGCGAAAAGTTTGCTTTCATCATGTTTTCCTTTATTTTGTTGTGGAAATCCTCTGCTGCGTATCTCTTTTGTATCAACCAACCATTACACTTGTAAACTATATTTTCATAAGACCTTTCGTTCTAGCATCCGCTTTAAATGCCATTCATTCTATAGCGCTGCCGACCGCTACATTAGAGGCTGCAAGCAACTAATACCAATGACGAAGGACACGCAGTAAAGAAAGAAACTCACTGATGGACTGACCAGACCAGTGACCATAAGACGCACCTAAAGTTATTATAATAAAGCTGTTCCAGGAACTTGGAACCCAGTTTCTAAACCGATTATTCAAATGGCATTGTTCGACGGTAGGGAGAAATCCTTGGAAGGAAATAAATCCATTTTGGAAACTTTCCTCTTTCCGGTCGCAAAGAAGAGAAACAACATTTTTTTTTTTTAATTATTTAAGTACTTTTACATTCGACATTAATTTTGGGCGAAAATCCCTTCCAAAAAGGATTCAACAATTCAAAGTGAAAGTCAACCGTATGCACATTGGCAGCTGCCAGCTGGACACTGTGAGTGAACTGAAAACGCAACTGCCTATAAGGAATTCCCTTAGAGAAAGTGGTTCGGGGCGAAACTTTATGTCCCTCAAAGTCCATGAATTATTCTGTACCCTTTGCATGTCGCCTTCATAATACACGAATGACAAGGAAGAAGGGATAAGGAAAACTAAGAAAATATGTCGTTGCAGCAAATGTTCAGTGAGAGAGAGAGAAGCTTAAAATCCATTTGGTCAAATTAATTACTGGAAAGATACTTTTATGTTGCCTCCTGCATCTGTGGTGGTGGACACAATTTTGTTTTTGTTCCATCAGTTGTCTTTAACTTTTGTCCTCCTTCCTACTTACACAAAGAACAGATATAGAAATAAAGAAAAGTCCTGGCATTTTAATTCATTAAGTACCAAAACATCCTTGGCTTCCCTTTGGCCGGATGCGGCAGCCATAAGCATAGCCTCGCATTGGTCAGCATTGACAAATACTCTCCGGTGTCCTTTCATGTAGCATGACATTTTGTTTCCATCATTCTGTGAGAACACCCTGAAGGTCAATTAAATTTCCTAAATTACAGAAATTTAGAAGAGACCATGTTCTGAAGGTGGACACAATTCTGGGTAACTTTTCGAAAAGTTGTTAAATTCCATGCGGCTTACCGGTTCCACCGGGTGACTTTCACATATTTGATTTTGCGGCTGTGGGCTTAAAGTTTGCCGACTGCAATGAAAGCAGAGTTTTAAAACTGCACATAATATACGGGGTGAGATTCCATGCGAGTCGAAGGAGTTTCGTGAGTATAGTTGTCAGTTGATCCCTGAGGAAAACTTTTAACCTCTGGGCTAGAGCGAATGTAGTTTTAAGGCTCGTCGCTATAGGTTGAAGGTATGTATATAGCTTTTGGAAGAGGTGAATGAGAACGTGTGGTCGAGAAGAGATCTTTTTGGGTTTGGGTTGGGTCAACTTATAGGTGAGGATTAAAAGTTGATGGTCCAGTCTTGTCAAACTGGCAAGGAGTACACTTAAACGGGATATTGACCGTAAATCTCTGGAAAATCTGATTCTTAATAAATGGTACTGAAGGTGGGGTTCGATTCGATGAGCATCTGATGTTTATACCACGTGCTAGAATTTTGGTAAAATAATACTGTTGCTCCTGTAGGTATCTATCTATCATAAAGTAGGCCAACGATAAGCGTAGTTCTGGTTCCATAAGGCCCTATACGACTAAATGTGATATCTGAGTCACAAAAACGACCTAACTAAACTAAGCATGGTTGCTGAATGGAAAGAGTTCCAAAGACAAGTATGGTTTCTTAAGGCCGTGCGATTAAACCTGATCGCTGTATGACAGAAAGCGGTGCGCGACAGGCATTGTTCTATTGATTCCTGGGTTGCAAAAATCGACCCAACAGCAACATTAGTCCCGTCAGTCTCTATACCACTAGGCATAGCTCCTGGCCCCTGCCGAAAGAGGCCAACCTTGTTTCTCTATGCCAAAAAACGGCCCTAAGGTAGCCATGGTTCCGTTGGCCCCGTTGAATAAAAGTGGCTCTTGCCCGGCAAAAATGGACCGACTATGCAAGCGCGGTTACGTAGCTTCAGTTCCGTGAGGTCTTACGACAAAGCGTGGTTCCACGAGCCATTTCCTGGGTGTCAAAAAACAGCTCAACTACAAACTTGGTCCAGAGACTCTCTAATCATGGCTCCTAGATCACGGAAAGGCTCTTAAGGCCGTCCGACTAAACCTGATCGCTGTATGACGGAAAGCGGCGCGCGACAGGCATGGTTCTTTTGGTCCGACGAATAATTGTGTCTCCAGGGTGGCAAAAAGCGGCCTAATCTTGATGCCTGAATGATGCCATGAATCTCCATAAATAGTTAAAATGAGGATGTTCACCCTAAATTGCAAGTAGGTTTATTAAAACACTCACCGGCGACGTCCGCTTTACCGCGTGCCCAAACCCCTCAATTTTGTTTGGTTCCTACTCCTAGTCGCCATTTTGTAACTCTCTCACGTCTCTTTTTGCCCAAGATGCGTCACCACTTGCTTTACCTAGTTCGATCTCGGTGCGTTAAAAAAGGCTCCCGGAAATTACGCCAGCATTTTTTGGGAAAAAACGACAGAAAATTTTCTATACAAAAGTCTGGCTTTTTTTTGGGTTCTTCAAAACCAGACAGGTAGGACATAGATAGCACCATACTAATGGAATCCTTCTCCAACATCCCCGATAAAACGGATGTAAGTTTGGGTGAAATAGACTTCGTACGAAGTACAATACACCGTACGAAGTACAATACCCAGATAGGGAGGACTGGCAATAGAATGAGGTTTCGAATGATAATGAAATTTCGATTTATACGGGTGGTTCCAAAACTAAGGAGGGTACAGGGTCAGGTATATACTCTAGGGATATTGACCTACACGTGTCATTAAGACTTCCGGATACAAGCAGTGTGTTCCAGGCAGAGGTTCGTGCCGTACTCAAAGCTGCGGATCTATACTTGATATGGGATCAATATCCAACAAGAATATCGCTATCTACATTGATAGTCAGGCTGCGCTAAAGGCGCTAGAGTCCTGCATCATCAAATCTGAACTAGTCAGGAGCTGCCGAACAATGCTCAGAGCATTATGCGTGCAGAACCCAGTCAGATTGTGTTGGGTACCCGGACACTGCGATATTGAGGGTAACGAAAGGGCTGATGTTCTGGCCAAAACTGGAGCAGAGCTTCCACCTAATGAAACAATTGAGGGCATAAGACCACCAATAGCCGTGGCCAAGAGAATTATTCTCTAAAATATTAAGAATAGGGCAGATCAGAGACGGTTGGATATAGTAGGACACAGGGTCTCAAAGGCTATGTGGCCTAAGCTATATCGGAAAAAATCTGTATAATTACTAAAGCTCAGCAGATCAAGGCTACGAATAGCAATAGGATACTCTCCGCCTCTCCGGGCACTGTCTTCTAAGGAAGCACGCTATGAGATTAGGTCTAACAGAAACAGATGCAGGTATTGCAAAGACTTACATGTCGTAGAGGATATAACTCATCTCTGTGAATGTCAAGCTCGGTTCAGGAGGAAATATCTTGGCAGGTACTTCTTCGATAATTTGGAGGAGGTTGGCCTCGCAAACAAAATTTAAGCAATTTTCAGGTTCTGTAGGGAAATTAATTGTTAAGGTTCCCCAGGGATGGCGATGGGTCCAATAGGGTGTGAGTTCATCACATTGTACTAGGCACCATATTGGACCCATAACCTAACCTGGCCTTTTTTTGCTAGGAAGAAAAGCCATAATTTTCTGGTTATCTTTCCGAAATTTCAGATCTTTTTTCCAAAAAGTTTTCCGGCGTTTTCCCCTGTCACTGTAGAATTTGGAGTGGGTGCGAGGTTTTTTGTATGTGAAGTTCGATAAATTTCATTTTCTGACCTTTTTTCCAAATTTAGTTTGGAAACTAGCCCAGAATACGAGTTGCCTATGTTTATTTTCTGGCTTAATTTCCATTTTACTATCTGGTGCTTTTTCCCCATCTGTCTGGCATAATTTCCTAATTTCTGGCAAATTTTCCAAACAAATTTCTGATATTTTTTTCCAAAATCCTAAAAACAAAAACATTTTCTGGCATTTTTTCCAAAAAAAAAAAATCTGGCGTAATTTCTTCTGACGTAATTTCCGGGAGCCGTTAAAAAATATAAAATGTCGAAAATATATTTTTTTAATGACAATTTCATCGGTGTATTTGTTGGAAAGCAGCACGAGCACCAACAACAACGCCGTGCTGTGTGGGAAAAAAATGGTGGGTTCATCAGTCGTATAGGTTGTCGCAGCCACTATTTGATTATTTAAAGTGTCAACTGCTGACATGCAGGACACTGTTGAAAATCGTGCAGTGCCATAAGTGAGACGTTGTCATTCCAGAACAGTCGGTTATACAGTACCAACACTTACGACGAGGTGATCACACGTCATCATCATCATCCAAATCGGCCATTTGGATAGTAGAAAAAGTCATGTCATTTGTGTCATCTGGGGTATCATCTGCGTGACATGCCACATGACAGGCGAACACACAAAATGACCACTCTAGAACAAATTATGAAGTCAGCATGGCATCTTAGTGACACGTTTGGATAACCGTCTGTCTAATCATAGCTTCACACAGATTTTAGGAAATTAAACCTATTTACCTATATGAGTTAAAAATCGTCGAAAATCATTATTTTAGTAGAAGGTTATTTTTTCTGTCCTTCCTCATGCGGCACATTTGAGTTGACCATCTATTCGCGCATCATATACATGTCAATGTCAATATTCGAGACAGTTTAATTGGTTACGCTGTGTAACTTACACATCCAACTGACTAAAGTCATAATATCCTCCCAAATTATAATCCACATTAGCATATAATATAAGCAGGCTGTCCCGCCAATTCGCTATCATATCCCGCATCAGAGTTAATTACATTGTCACTTTCGTTTAATTGCTTAAAATCCATAATTAAGGATATCACAAGGAAGCATTTGTAGTAAGAGGGGTGTTGTTTCGAACAGAACTAAGGTGTTGGTAGTTCGTTACACTTAGCAGCTGGGAGACACGAAAGTAATGCTCAGCTTGGCTCAACGGCTTTGGGTGGGATCTTGCTGCTCTCCTTCCTCTACAAAAATTGTGTCTCCTAAAAGGGGGGATGACAGCGTTGATTCTACCTCTGGGAGGTGATCATTCGCTTGGTTGCCATGATGAAAGCTCTGATGACATTTCTGGGGGGGGGGGGGTTGGTTAAAATAACTCCATGTGTAGGAATACGAACTATACTTTGAAAAGGAAAAGAAAGGAAGATGGCGGTCCTTTCTTGTATTACTCATTGTTTCGACTCGATGGCGAGGTGGTATGCCATCGTGAAGGGTGCCCGCCCTCTGACAGCAATGGAGTTTTTCACCATTGCTCCTTGACTACCCGCGCCCTTTATGTGTTCATGGGGTAGTCCCTATAACGTTTTACATGCACAAGTGATCCATGTGCTTCTTCCTAACCTGTATGCATACTACCCGATCTGGATCTCACCCGTAAAATCAACTTAAACTTCCATTTCAAATTACGATACCAATTTCATTCTTATACATTTTGCAACTGTAGTAAACAATCCATTTTTTTATTATTCAGTCATATACTAATCTATACATTATTGGAGAAAACACTGTAACTCTACAACTTATCTGACCAGAACGCATAAATTCGGTGTGCTTATTCAAGTAGTTATATACCAAAATTCGTATTTGAAATAGTATATCTATCAAGATATCAATTGTGCTTGGCTAGCCTATTTAATTTTGCAAATTATTAATGAACTTTTTGAAAGTAATAGGTGTAGTTAATAACAATTGGCAAGGAAAAAGGAATTAACAAATTAAAATCAAATCTTCAACCTCTTAAACTTCTCTCATCGTATTCACTAATTTTTTAATCAAATTCACGAAAAATTTACGGCTATATACTAGCTGGACCGCAAGGCTCACTTATAATTACACATATATAACGTACCTATATATAATACGAAAAAAAAACGTGGGTACTCACTCTTTATTTACTGCAAATTATCCGGGATGCTGTTGTGGCCACAAAAACACTTCGACGGGGACGCTATATTTCTACGTCCTTGGGAATGATAAAAAAAAAATATATAAACTAGATATATGTATAACTATCACTTCAAGCCCGCTCATGGATTTCACGAAATTAACGTTATATCTACTTGGAAATGAGAGAAATTCAAACTCTTACGGAATAAAATACAATAAATGAAGGAAATTAAAAATTAATTTACCACTATGAACTCAATTTTGGAAATAAACAGGGACAAAATTTATAAAAATTAAAAACTTCAAGAAAAAGCACTGAGGACAGAATATAAACGCTACTTGCACATTATTTTGGGCGTTTTAAGCGCGCGCTAACGTCAATCGACTTCACAGCTTTCTTTGGAGCTTGCTTCTCGGACGCGAGCTACGGGGGAACTGGGTCGGTGTTACCTTCAGCGTTTTGTTTCCGAAGCGTTCTCATATAATGGGATGGTGATTTTTTCTGGCTGGGCTGGAAGGATCCGCTATCCGGTAATCTTATTGACTATGGTGGTGACGGTGAGTGTCAACAGAAATCGCAGGTAGGTGTACGTATCGTTGATATCGTTTTTTTTTCTCTCTTGGCTTCCTATTGCGACCTTGAAATTTGGCGAGCAGTGCTGGAACTATACTTCCAATGACTGATGGGCATGCAATTAATGCGTTGTCTATGCTAGGTGCAAAGGGTGCCGCGGGGAAATATGTCTTCTTCGGAAATTTGCCAAGATCAATGTGACCACCTTATAAAATGAAGACCAGGCGGGGTTTATCCTAAAAAAAATGCACATGGAAGGTATGCCTACATAAGTGAAAGATTTCAATTTTAATCCGCTGGAGAATTTACCTTTTCCCTCGAACTTTTCTTCTTGTTCGCTAATGTTCGGGCGCTATAAACCCCCCCACTGGTCAATTTCACTTAAACCAAGTAAGCACTTAATATTGCTTCTTTTTATATGCTCGAAGTATAAATTCACTAATTGGAAATTAAATATAGTTTACGTTAAACGTGGCAACCAATTAAAAAAAACGTAAATTGGCGTTGGTAGGTACGTGGTAGATGGAACAAAAAAGAGGCCGCGCCACCGCACATACACTCTTATATAGCCGCGGTAACGCCGTGTTCCGCTATGCCTGCACGCACCCACACTTCGACAAACCCGAGTAAGCGAGCGAAGCTGCTGAATCTGCTCGGTCTCATAGCTGCAGTTTCGTTAAGTTCTGAGGCGGAGTTTACACTCCGTCAAAAATCAAAGAAAACGAATTTCGTTTACTACAGTAGCACACTACAAAACCACGTTTTTGAATGAAGTCTAAACTTCATTAGAGACGTGGAAAAATGTGCTACTCTGAGCTAGGAAAATCGTCCCACGCCCTGTGATGTTCTCGACCTTACGCCTTACTGTCTTATATCTTTTCCATGAATTCGACCTACTAGTTTCCCTTGTAAGTCCTCAACCTCATACATGCAACTGCCTATTGCTCTTCTAATCCTACATCGCAGAAACTTGGGACACAATTTAGCATTGATGTTCTTTGCCTGATTGCTTTGCACAAAGTTTCTCCGAAAAACTTCTTGCCCCGGACAAAACTTCTTACTGGTACTTCTGGTATTGTACACCTTTTCATTCTTTCGGTAAGCATCCGCCAGGTGTTGTTTTACTTTTCTCCGAATGGTCTCCATTCGGTCTGAATGTTTTATTGTGGAAAACTCGCTATCGTCTGAACTGTGTAGTTTCCGAAGGATCGGATACATGCCACCATGAGTAATCATGTTCATTCCAAACAAACAAAAGTATGGACTTATTTTTATCGATTGGTGATAAACCGAGCAGAGCGCCTGTTGCACTTGGGAAATGTGCACGTCCCATTCCTTCTGGTCCTCTTTCAGATATGTTCTGATGGCGGATAAAACCGACCGATTAACTCGCTCAGAAGCATTTGCTTGTGGTGAGTATATCGCCGTCAAAATCTGTTTTATGCCATTACCGTCTAGAAATTGCTTGAACTCTTTCGAGACAAATTGCTTCCCGTTATCAGAGTGTACATACTCTGGAATTCCAAACCTACAGAAAACATCTTGCTCGAGGAATCTAATCACCGCAGCTGAAGAAGCTTTTGGCATGGGTTTCAAAAAGACGTATTTAGAGAAGTGGTCAAGCACAATGAATAAAAACAGATTCCCACGCTTAGTCCTAACGTAGGGGCCCATGAAGTCTATATATAGTTTTTGGAAGGGTCTATATATGTCCATCGGTTGACCCATTGGAGGTCTCAATACAGTATTGGGGGCCTTGTTTTCCTTGCATGTACTGCAACTACTCACGTACTCGCGTACCTGGGTAAACATGTCCGGCCAATAATAAAACTGCCTAATTCTCTCTACTGTTTTTGTGACTCCGCCATGTGAAGCATTGGGTGGATTATGAGCTCTTTCGATGAGCTTCTGTGTCATGTTTTTAGGCACCCATAAACGCCATGTAAGTTCTGAGGCCACCGACGTCGAATCTGGTTCTCGAACCCGTTTATAGAGAAGATTTCCATCCACCTTTATATCAGGGCACTTGGACGGATCCTGCAGAACAACATCTCGTATCTCTGCATATTCTTTTGAGTCGAATTCCTTACTCTTTAAATCTACAGCCATGCCAGTATCCGGTTCGAGCGAAAGCGCTTCTATAAAACTACGGGAAAGAGTATCCGGAACTATGTTCTGGGATCCTTTCCTGTGCTCAATTTTAAAGTCGAACGCTTGTAGTTTCAGAGACCACCTAGCCAAACGTCCACTTAAATCTTTTAGGCCCATCAACCATTTAAGGCTGGCATGGTCCGTAATTACTGTAAATGGTAAGCCTTCTATATAAGGTCTAAATCTCTTGATGGCTAAAACTGCTGCTAAACATTCTTGTTCAGTTACGCTGTACCTCTGCTGACAAGAATTCATTTTCTGAGAAAAATACGCGATAGGTTTTTCATGTCCGTCTTCATCGTACTGAAAAAGAACGGCCCCTACGCCATAGCTAGATGCATCGCACTGAACTAAGAAATGTTTAGAATAGTCGGGATTACTAAGCAACGGAGCGGAAACCAAAGCAGATTTGAGAGCATTGAAAGACGTAACTGCTTCGGGGGTCATTGTAAAACCTTTCCCCTTTTTCAAGGTATCAGACAACGGTGCAGCTAGTGACGAAAAATTCCTTATAAAGCGCCGATACCACCCGCACATGCCGAGAAATCTCCTAACTTGTTTTTGCGAGGCTGGCAACGGGAATTCTTGCATCGCTGAAACCTTGCCAGGATCAGGCTTTAAATGTCCCTGTCCAACAATATAACCTAAATACTTAAGCTCTTTATAGCAAAATTTAGATTTTTCCAAGTTAATGGTAAGGTTAGCTTTTGTTAGGCATTCCGCCGTCAACTTTAGGATTTTAAAATGAGTTCCTAAGTCGGGTGAAATGACAAGTAAGTCGTCAAGGTAAACGAATACATATTTCCGGAGCTCCTGAGGGATCACTGCATCCATCAGTTTGCATAACCTTTGCGCCGCGTTGCATAGGCCAAAGGGCATGACCGTAAACTGATAGAGTGGTCTCCCAGGAACCGCGAACGCTGTTTTCTCCTTTGACTTCTCATCGAGCGGGATCTGCCAAAAGGCATCCTTGAGATCCACGCTCGATATGACTGTTGTATCGTCGAGTCGACTTATCATCCCCTCAACAAGATGTGACGGATACGCCAATTTTTTCGTAACCCGGTTCAGTTCACGAAAGTCTATGCACATCCTATTCTTTCCAGGCTTCCTAACGAGAACAATTGGAAAGCTCCAAGAACTGCTGCTCGGTTCTATTACTCCTAAAGATAGCATTCTGTCTACTTCCTCGTAAACTATTTTCTGGATGGCCGGAGAGATCGGATAAAACCTTTTCTTAATAGGTTGTGCATCGCCTGTATCGATGGTATGCATCTCTAATGCCGTTCTACCTAGTCCTTTTTTCGCATAAGTTGGAAATTCTTGTATAGCTTCTTCAAGCTGAAGTTTTTGCTCAGGACTAAGTACATGCATAGGCGTATTATTCTTCGGATCTTCTTCCACGGGTACATCCTTACTATGACCGTCCAGTATGCTTGTCTCATCCATTTTACTGACACCTAATTCGCTTATTAACTGAGGCGCGATCTTGAAAATCCTCCAAAAATCAATACCTAGATATAGAGGCTGCGCTAGGCTTGGAACTAAGTAAATATCCATATAATCCTCTATATTGCTGTGTTTGACCAACGCTCGTATACGACCAATAATCTTGTGTTTACTATCATCAGCTGTTTTTACAACTGATTTGAAGTTAGAAAATGGTATTCCTAAACTATTGACAAACTCTTCACATCCCTTGCCTAAACATGAAACAGTTGCACCGCTATCGAGTAGACCTTTAATCTCCTGACCGTGAATTAAAATGCAAGCATACGGACGCGGATCTTCACCCTGTTCCAATGAACAAAAGTTTATCATTTTCTTATACAATAATCTCTTCCTGTATCTTATTCTAATCTTGCCATTTTTCGGAATTGACTTCAGTTGTTTTAATTCATTTAGCTGGAAAATCTTGTTGCGTACCCTATTGTAATTTTTGAGACGTTCATCAAAAGAGATGGACTTCTTTTGTTGCGTCTGCGTCTGGTTTAAGTTCTGTCCGGTAAAATTTGACTGTTCACCTCGTTTTAAAATTTGAGGTTGTATTTCTACGAATGGTTGTTCTTGAATTGTTTCGGTGTGGGGTGTCTCTGTGTTTGTTCCAACACTTACGACTCGGGGCCTGTCTGAGTCGAACGGGATTCCCCGGCAATCACGTTCGATTTCCTGTTTCCCTGACTGCACTTAGGACATGTAGGCGTCGTAACGTTTTCAAGCCCACAACGGTAGCAAAATAGTTTGCGAACGGGTGAAGGACAACTAATAAAGTTGTGACCAGGTTGTTTACAGTTGAAGCAACAAGGCCTACCTGCGCTGTTGACTCCGGAATTATCTGCCGATCCTCTATGGAAAAAAATTGCAGAGACATCTTCCGAAATGTCGAACTCGCTTCCAGGCTGATCACTACTCAGTTCGTTGACATTCCTGATGTTAAAACTTGGATTACGATACCGACTCTGATCACGAGACTGTATCATCTTCTCAGTTCGACGGCATTCGTCTCTGAACTGATCTAACGTATAAATAGACATGGGGTATATGAAGTTCATCAGCTTGTTGTTAACATTGCCTTTAACTATACCCAATAACTCGGATTCATGAATCGGTACCCTCAACTGATTTTTCAAATGCAGTATAGAATTATAAAAACTATCAAAACTCTCCTGTGGATATTGTTTGCGATCCATGAGCTGCTTTATTATTTCGAAGTCACTCTCATTAGTTTTGAAATTCTTAAGCAGAGCTTGGCGAAAGAGACCCCAGTCTAATCTAGGACCGGTACGCAAATATTGCCAATACCACTCTTCAGCTATACCCGAAAGGAGAAGATGAAGATTTCTTAGGACTTCGGCCCATGGACAGTTGTAATTGCTTTTGAGTACTTCTACTCGAAAAACGAAATCTTCGACGGACATTGTCTTAGACGTTCCGTCAAAGTTTATGCCCCATCTATCGATTTCGATCTTCCTATTCTGTCTAGCTGCCTGGTATGTAAACTCTGCCCTATGGAAACGTTGAGTGTCTTCACGAAATATATGCTCATTTCCTTCCTGTGAAAAGTTATCGCGAGAATCACTACTGATGTTCGGTTGATATCTGCCTGCGTTACTAGCCCCTTGGACTTCATTTTGTACTGGCATTGGAATTGCCTGCCTGTTTGAGTTCCGAGATGTACTCTGCTCTATAACTTCACGCGCACTTGCTTGGGAATTTTGGTTCAAATTATTCAAAGATTGCACTGTCGCACTGTTTGAAGAGATGGCATTTTGTACTGACTCCTGAACACAATTTTTAATCATAGCTGTCAAAGATGCCATCATCGACGCTTGGGACGAACCAATACTTGCATCAACCAAATTTTTGATTTGGGATGTAAGCAACCGCTGTCTGTCTGGTGAGAATACTGGCGCAATCGGGTCTATATGCGGAAAATCACTACCTGAAGCTTGGCTCACAATTGGAGGAAGTGAGCAAGTGACAATCGGGTTTGACATTACAGACACAGTAGTTGTGAGTGTGGTTCCAACAGTAGTTGTCGGGGAAGTTGTGATCCCGAATGGAACTTGATTAACCCGAACGGAAATTCCAGGACTCGTCACCACTGGCAAACTTTGCCAAGATGGGTTGATGTCCATTAAACTGTTGCTTAGTTGACTTGACATTCTATTGGGTGGAGAATGCATGACCTGTCTATTCGAGGGAGTTCTTTGTGCATCAAAAGACCTGTTGTTATCCGACAATGGACCATATGACCGTAGTGACATGTTATGTCTAGGATCGAAGCTAGGTTTTCTATTGCTTTTGTTTACTGCACCTTTCGATTTATCCATTTGGTAGGTTAATTAATATTCTGGTAGGTATAGCTAACGATAACTAATAAAGTATTATCTATATATATTAAATCTGGGTGTACTTGGTATCATATAAATGGGTGAGATCAAGAAACGTTCACACGCACACAAGACAAAAAGAAATAGTTCACTAAAGCATGGCAAAAAAAAACGATGAGTATACTGCCGTTCACTGTGCCCTATCTTGATGATTACCCATACTCGTTGGAACTTATGGACTCTTCTAAAATAGTGGAACAATGAGGGACGATTTAAGGTGTACTTCCGTGGCAAATTAAAATATGTTATAGACCTACTACTAACAATCCACGACTCACAAAAGTATCTACTCTTAAATGTTTTCCTACACATTCCTGTTTCGATTCTACTGGAGCAAAATAGGCTAAAGATGATTCTTCTAAGACTCTACGACTTCCAATAGAACTTGAGAAACACTACACAGACGAAATAGCAAAGCTTTCAAAAAATAGTTCTTAATAAAAATAAAGTTAAAGATTTGCCATAGCATTACTGTTGCTACGGCTCCACTTGGTTGGGCGCCATTTGTAGTAAGAGGGGTGTTGTTTCGAACAGAACTAAGGTGTTGGTAGTTCGTTACACTTAGCAGCTGGGAGACACGAAAGTAATGCTCAGCTTGGCTCAACGGCTTTGGGTGGGATCTTGCTGCTCTCCTTCCTCTACAAAAATTGTGTCTCCTAAAAGGGGGGATGACAGCGTTGATTCTACCTCTGGGAGGTGATCATTCGCTTGGTTGCCATGATGAAAGCTCTGATGACATTTCTGGGGGGGGGGGGGGTTGGTTAAAATAACTCCATGTGTAGGAATACGAACTATACTTTGAAAAGGAAAAGAAAGGAAGATGGCGGTCCTTTCTTGTATTACTCATTGTTTCGACTCGATGGCGAGGTGGTATGCCATCGTGAAGGGTGCCCGCCCTCTGACAGCAATGGAGTTTTTCACCATTGCTCCTTGACTACCCGCGCCCTTTATGTGTTCATGGGGTAGTCCCTATAACGTTTTACATGCACAAGTGATCCATGTGCTTCTTCCTAACCTGTATGCATACTACCCGATCTGGATCTCACCCGTAAAATCAACTTAAACTTCCATTTCAAATTACGATACCAATTTCATTCTTATACATTTTGCAACTGTAGTAAACAATCCATTTTTTTATTATTCAGTCATATACTAATCTATACATTATTGGAGAAAACACTGTAACTCTACAACTTATCTGACCAGAACGCATAAATTCGGTGTGCTTATTCAAGTAGTTATATACCAAAATTCGTATTTGAAATAGTATATCTATCAAGATATCAATTGTGCTTGGCTAGCCTATTTAATTTTGCAAATTATTAATGAACTTTTTGAAAGTAATAGGTGTAGTTAATAACAATTGGCAAGGAAAAAGGAATTAACAAATTAAAATCAAATCTTCAACCTCTTAAACTTCTCTCATCGTATTCACTAATTTTTTAATCAAATTCACGAAAAATTTACGGCTATATACTAGCTGGACCGCAAGGCTCACTTATAATTACACATATATAACGTACCTATATATAATACGAAAAAAAAACGTGGGTACTCACTCTTTATTTACTGCAAATTATCCGGGATGCTGTTGTGGCCACAAAAACACTTCGACGGGGACGCTATATTTCTACGTCCTTGGGAATGATAAAAAAAAAATATATAAACTAGATATATGTATAACTATCACTTCAAGCCCGCTCATGGATTTCACGAAATTAACGTTATATCTACTTGGAAATGAGAGAAATTCAAACTCTTACGGAATAAAATACAATAAATGAAGGAAATTAAAAATTAATTTACCACTATGAACTCAATTTTGGAAATAAACAGGGACAAAATTTATAAAAATTAAAAACTTCAAGAAAAAGCACTGAGGACAGAATATAAACGCTACTTGCACATTATTTTGGGCGTTTTAAGCGCGCGCTAACGTCAATCGACTTCACAGCTTTCTTTGGAGCTTGCTTCTCGGACGCGAGCTACGGGGGAACTGGGTCGGTGTTACCTTCAGCGTTTTGTTTCCGAAGCGTTCTCATATAATGGGATGGTGATTTTTTCTGGCTGGGCTGGAAGGATCCGCTATCCGGTAATCTTATTGACTATGGTGGTGACGGTGAGTGTCAACAGAAATCGCAGGTAGGTGTACGTATCGTTGATATCGTTTTTTTTTCTCTCTTGGCTTCCTATTGCGACCTTGAAATTTGGCGAGCAGTGCTGGAACTATACTTCCAATGACTGATGGGCATGCAATTAATGCGTTGTCTATGCTAGGTGCAAAGGGTGCCGCGGGGAAATATGTCTTCTTCGGAAATTTGCCAAGATCAATGTGACCACCTTATAAAATGAAGACCAGGCGGGGTTTATCCTAAAAAAAATGCACATGGAAGGTATGCCTACATAAGTGAAAGATTTCAATTTTAATCCGCTGGAGAATTTACCTTTTCCCTCGAACTTTTCTTCTTGTTCGCTAATGTTCGGGCGCTATAAACCCCCCCACTGGTCAATTTCACTTAAACCAAGTAAGCACTTAATATTGCTTCTTTTTATATGCTCGAAGTATAAATTCACTAATTGGAAATTAAATATAGTTTACGTTAAACGTGGCAACCAATTAAAAAAAACGTAAATTGGCGTTGGTAGGTACGTGGTAGATGGAACAAAAAAGAGGCCGCGCCACCGCACATACACTCTTATATAGCCGCGGTAACGCCGTGTTCCGCTATGCCTGCACGCACCCACACTTCGACAAACCCGAGTAAGCGAGCGAAGCTGCTGAATCTGCTCGGTCTCATAGCTGCAGTTTCGTTAAGTTCTGAGGCGGAGTTTACACTCCGTCAAAAATCAAAGAAAACGAATTTCGTTTACTACAGTAGCACACTACACATTATAATACGGATCTCACACGTGATTTAATTATATGTAATGCCAGAGATCAAACGCACACACTGCGTCATATATACATCTTCGTTGGTATGAAACGTATGCCGAGTGCGAAGTAATAACAATCAAAGTTATGCAAATACATACTCCGTCAATTTGGGCGTATACATACGGCATTCACGCGTGAAGACAAAAGCCAACTTCTGTCGAAGTTGCAATTTTAATTACACCCTCACTTCGCGTACTCAACGATTCAACTTCAACCTACTGGCGCCTTTCGATATGTTAATCACCCTTCCGCCAGCGCGTGGCATAAGTGGCATAATAAGCCGGCCGAAGGCCGACTACGCAGTCAGAGCGTCGAAATTAATGAATGGTTTTTTTTTTTTTTTTTTTTTTTCAAGAGAATTTTTATACCAATGGCTAAATGCCTTAAATTTGCTTGGCGCACCTCCACCAAGCACCTCCTCCTCAGCAGAAAAACTTGCACAAGTGCCTTTTGGCTGAAGAGAGTTCACACGTCGAGAAAAGTTTAAATCCATAACCAGAAATCCAAAGAAAGAGAGCCTCTTGAAGTCACTTCGCCGCAACCAAACAATGGCTTCACAGGAAAAGGTACACAAACCCACACACACACACACACATACATACACCCACTGGTTGTGTGACGCGGGGGTTGTGGGGAAATGTCCTGTTCCATTGTTACTGCAGGAACAAAGGAAGCACAGCCACCACCTTTAGCGGTTTTCCGTCAATTTCCCTCAACTGCATGAGCAACTTAGCAATCCTGCAATGGACAGCCAGAATTGTGTACTCTTACTGTGTCATTGTCAGCGTTTAACTGTGCATCCGAATCCAAAGGGGACGACACAACTCACCACAAAGACGACGAAACAAAAGGATTCTGGATTATTGGCGTTGTTGTATTGTCGTCGTGTCGTTGTTGTCTGTTTTTGCCAATATCCTTCGGCAATATTTGTGAATAAAATATGAGCAAAGAAGGATGCTGTTCATCCAGTTCGCTTGTTGTAACGGATACGAGCGAGAATGTGTGAGAATGGCAAATTGAATTGCTGTATACTATACTGAAGGATCAATGAAATGGCCATTTGAAGGAAACCGTTATAGCTCTACAGCGGATGCCGAATGCTTTTGTGTCTCCGATTGTTATGATGCACTTAGGGAAATTGTCTGAGAGTGTGGGTGGAAAGGAAATGTGAGCTGCGGATACGATGGGACATTTCGCTGATAGCATGTGTGGTGCACTACAAAATGGGCGAATCTTCACTTCAGTCCTTTTGTGCCATGGGAACTGAGCTGAGGATTGTCAATGCTTTTAGACGTAATTGATAGAAAAGGATAACCAAGTACAAGGAGTTACTCCGCACTTTTCCCTTAGCTGCACAATTTCGATTCAAAAACCTTCAAAACTATAACGATAACCACAAACTCAAACACTTGCTCGAAGCGATACTATTATAGGTGTACTCAGCATAATCCCCTATGCAGTCCTTGAAAGTGCCCGAAATTGGTTTAGTTTTTCCTCTCTATCCGCTCAAAGGAAAGCAGCTTCGAATTACTGCCATTTTGAGTTATGGTATGGCTTCGATACTTCCAGCAGACCTACACATAGTTTTTGGTTTTCACAAAAGTGTCCTTTAGCCAGTCCACTCGTTTTTTGTTTTAACAATCAGCACGGAAAAGTTCTTGTGGTGTTATGAATGAAATTTTATTTTCGCAACCAAAGACATTGTTGCCCGGTGAAAGTTCCCCTCGCGTCAAACCCTCTTCTGAATGCACTCGAACAATACACCTCTCGTCCACTAGTCCCGTTGCACCTTTGTTGGTAACTCATTTTCATTTTCATTACCTGGAATAAAGTTGTTCTTGTATAAAGGGAACCAACCGGAGGCGGAGTGGTTGTATAGGTGAAAATTTAATTGCGGCGGATATACACTGTGGATATACTGCACACGAAACATCGCGGTGTGCTGCAAAGTGCAGACTTTGCAGAATTTTTAATGAGATGGCGGTTATTTTTAAGCGTTGCCAACACACACAAACACATAAAATGGATGAACAACTGTTCGGTGGTCACCGGAAAACATATGTACGCCGAACTTTTGAGGGTGGCAAAAGCCAATTGAGAGAGAAATCAAAAAAAGTTGTAATTGATGCAGTGTAGCTGATTAAGTACGTGGCTACAAAGTTGCGATGTTTAACATACAGTTTGGGGAATTTTTTTGTTTTCTATAATTGAACAGGGATGTAGGTAAGGTACCTACTGCCATCATTTTACAATGGTTGCATTTTATTTGTAACACCGAGAGTCATTGGAAGACACAAAAATATATTTGGGAAATTTTTAATTTTCGCAACTTTTACCGTAGGTACCTACCTTCCTTACATAGATGGCGCGATTAGTCCAGAATGGATCTTTGCCTCAAAAAAAATACGCCACTCCAATTAGTGCGGTCTATTACTAACTACTTGCAGTTGCGCACTCCTAGTTGACTAAGGTCATGATCCACATGTGCGCTCCACCTAACGCGAGGTCTTCCTCTACTGTGTTCTCTCACTGGGCTAGAGTCAAAGACCGGAGCGTTAGTGTCCATTTGCAGTACATTTCATACACATCTTAGACAACGGATTCACACTCTTTGTCGTCGCTGTATAGCTGGTAGAGGTCGCTGTCAAATCTCTTTCTCCAAATCCCGTCAACGCAAACAGGACCTGAAAATTAGTCGAATAATTTTAATTTTAATTTCAAAATGACCAGGCATATCTTCATTTGATGTCCATGTTTCATTGCAGGACTAGGTATGAGGTTCGTATACATATAGAGTCTTATTAGTGTTTCTATCTAATGTTCATCTTGTCTAAATCTTTTTTTTTATCATCAGAGGTCTCGGTGAGATTATTTCCGACCGATGCTGCAGCGAGTGTATACCATCGTCATTCTGTACAATCTGAAGAGTTTGTCAAGGATGCCAATACTATAGAAATGGCTCAATATAACTCGTCTCATAAATGGCGTCATATGTGGCCTAAAAGTCGATAAACAGATAATGGGTGCCGATCCGGACTTCTTGAGTTTTCTTCTGTAGAAGTGTGAAATTTTGGTCGGTTGTGGACTTACCGGGGCCTAAAACCGCATACTGGTAGGGGTCAATCAGTTTCTTGATAAATGCTTTCACGGCTTCACATCGATATTAAGGATGCGATGTTAAGGAAGGTGAAGGCTTGATAGTTGGCGCAGTTTAGAAGGTATCCTTCCTTGCGGGCTGGACAATCGATGATGAGGTTCCAATTATCTGGCGAACTGTGTTCCGACAAAATCTGATGAAGATGAATTGGTGTATGCTCCCCACTAAGTTGTCTCCTGCTGTTTTAAATACCAAATCTTGGCTTTCTTCATCAAGAATCCCTGACAGTGTAATTTAGGTCTTCGCCATTTAGCATAGTTTGCAGAATTGGTTTTTCCATATCCTCAGCAACGACTGTGTAACAAGGTAGATTTCCTTGCTTATCTCTATAGTGGTCTCTCTACGGGTCTGGCCAGTGTAGCCAACTTAGGGGTTTTCCCCCTAAATTTAGGGTGAAAAAAAGTGTATGGGGGGTTTTTTAGGGGGTAAAATAGTTTAGGGGATTTTTTAGGGGTACCTATAATAATTTTTTTTTTAAATTGAACACCAACAGATCTGCTTAGTGTGTACCTGACCTATATTTAATGATAGTAACAACATCTGGGGGTGAGTAGTGTACTTACTGCAACACCAGAATATTTGACAGCTAATCAGCTGTTCATCTCATAAATTAATTTGTTCAGAAACCAGAAAATATGCCGAAAGAAAAAGAAAAAAAAATATTGTCAAAAATCCACCAATATATGGGAGTGCGATGTTTTATTCAAAGGTTTGTCTTACATTTATATTAAATTATTTCGTAAGGAAGTACCTATGTATATATCGTTTACAGATTGGATATCGCCAAATCCATAATAATTTTCCAAATGAAGTAAATAAATCAAAGTTTATTTAAGTTTTTAATGAAAGTAGGTATTTTAATTTATTTAAAATTACAGAATCTACACTTAAAAATACTACAAATTTTATAAATGTCAATTCAGGGGGTTTTGCCTTATTTTTAGGGGGTTTTGACATCACTTTTAGGGGGAACAAATTTCAAATGTTGGCTACACTACTGACTGTCTGGACACTTAAAAACATTACTACTGTGGGAGCACCTCTTTATATCATCGATCGTGTGCTTCTCGTGGTCTTCTAGAGCCTACGGCTACGACTAACGATCCGCTTTCGTTCTTCTCTGCAACACCGTGGGCAACTTTGATGCAGGTGAGGAGGGCGCGGCACACTTGCAACTGCTCGGCTAAAGCTCGTCATACGGGGGTTATTCTTGCCCCTCATCATACGTCCTAGCCTCCTAGATCAACTCACGTTTTGTATCTTGCCAGAAAACACTAAAAGAAAAAAATAAATAGGGAGAAAGTTACTTTAATTAGACTGCGGACGGACAAAAAAAAAATACAGAACAGTTAAAGTTACAAGCGACGAAAAAGAAAAGAAACCCGATCAAGTATCTGTACCAATACCACTGAAAAAGACCAGGAAGATACCGCGATTCTAATTAATCTAACCTAGTCTATACATAACTAAACTAGAACTTAAAATAACCATTAATCTAAACCTAATCTACCTTAAAACTAACCTAACAATGCCCTACATGCGAAAAAATGTACCATCCCGATGTCTTTCAGCGGTAAAAGTTCGTCAAGAACCCGAAATATGTTGTTGGCAAAGGGAGGGCCTTCGTGTGGCAAGTGACACATCCGAATACCATCACTCAGGCCGATGTTATGAGTGATAGCCCCACTTCTAGTTCGAATGAAACGCAATCGTGAAGACCAATTTTCGACAACTTTATCGAGCAACTGCCCCAATATCAGCAATAACATGACGAACGTTGTAATCTACAGGTGTGAGATCACAGGATTGTGGAGGCCAGTTCACAGGTCCATTACGCGAAACTATGCGCTCCAGCAAATGTTTCCCGCAATAAATTGATGGTGTTGCGCGCCGTGTGGCATGTTGCGCGATCTTGTCGAAACCAAAGCTCTGCCATGTCAATGCACAAGCACAAGCACAAACTTTTAACCCAAGATCTTTCCGTAAAATCTTCCACAAAGTGGATGGGCATAGCTCCAGCGCCAATAGCTGTGCACGATGGCGAATTGACTCATTTGGATTCTCCTCAACACTGCGCTCCACAACGGCAATAACTTTTTCTGTTCTCACTGATTTTCATCTTTAGGGATGCGTATTATCCACTTGAGTGTACGTGGTGAGAAAACGATTCATCGTTTTCCGAATAACTTGCTCAGATGGACGATTATGTCGACCGTAAAAGGGACGTAGCGCTCGATAAGTTTTTTAAAATAAATTTGGACAATTTGCACGCCTTGTTCTGGCGTTAGTCTATTCGTCGTAAAATGTCACAACGTACTAACCACAAATCAACTTTCAACTGTCAAATTGACAATTTGTAGAAACAGTGTTGCCAGTTTAAAAACCATACCTCTAAGAAAAAAACCCTTTGGTACTTGATGAGAAGTGCCTCCGAGATTACTTTTTTTTCGGGGCCATTAAATTGACTTTAACCCCAAATTGCCTCAACGGAAAAGTATCTATTAGTTGTACTATAATTCTATTTATATAGAGAACCCTTTAAGACTTCCGTCTCTGCTCGGAATTATTATTTATTGAACAGATTATCACTCTCCCAAATGCTATTACAGCTCAATCATATCAATTAATACCAATAAAATCCACTCACTCATTCATCATCGATTAATCACTTATAATCATAATGGCCGAGTGCACATCTATACAGCCGGGTTCAAGAAAGCCGAAAAAAAGTTTATGACGTAATTAATTGCGTCCGGTATTATACACCTTTCAGTATCCTTATCCACCACAATGGGGTCTTATTGATTACAGATTACGCGAGTGAAATCTTGGACTGCGAAGATATTTTTCATAAGATAATTAACTCAGAAAGAAACGACATCAAAACTGAACCGCGCGGCTACTCAAGCTGCTTAAATAATATTAATTAGGTTTAAACGGTTCAAGACTTTGCAGTATATGAGTTGGCAGCCACGTAACCGCGGTACTACCTTTTTTCGCATTCCTTCTGCCAATCGTCTAAATCAATTAAACTCAATGAATAGCTCGAACAACAGTTGTCCAATTAGAACCTAACCTAACTTTAAAAAAAAATCCCATTTCATTGAGGAATGACCTTTTAATTGAGCATCGTCGCAATATGGAGCACTGCCTATTTGGTTGGATTCTATTCGCGCCGCGCGCCGGCCACCCTAATGGATTTCCACAGGATTTCTTGTGGTTTGTGGAGCGTGAGAAAATTATTTTTTTTTCTTTTTTCCTGAAAATCAATTTCCATCCAACAAAAGCCTGCTTATGATTATTTCAGCAGAGAGAACCCTTTCATTTGTATTCTTCATGGAATGTTCCCATTAAGGATGGTCTATCTCATTAGATGAATGAGAATTGAAGAAAGGCGCCTCGAAAACTGCCAGAGAGACGAAGGAAAGTAGAATTAATTTCGCCAAAGTAGGATGAAGAAGGCGTACTCCTTGTTCGCACACCTCCCTTTGGGAGATGAGAACATTTTAAAACTTTCATCTTCAAGTTGGGATAAAGTAATTGTTTGATGTTTAAGTAAAATCCCCAAAGAGATGGGGTTGCGGCGGCGGGCGCCAATGAGGTAGGGGTAAACTTGAGAACACTCTTGCCACAGGATGAATGAATACAGCATCATTTAGTAGCAGTAATAATTCATGGAAAAGTGAGTTTTTTGCGAAATTCAATTTTGGTTAGCACGGATGAGGAGTGGATAGTCAAGGATCTGCAGCAGTTATAGGTCATAAGTAAATTGTGGTTTTTTATACCTGCCCCAGCAGCGTATCGGTTGGCAACTTGAAAAAATTGCACTTGAATGGCAATAATAAATTAATAATGGACCTTAAAAATGTGTTTTGAAAAACTTCCGGTTTGACAGAAAATTTGCAAGATCGTCGGTTTCTTTGCCTAAAATTCATATGTAAATGGAATAATATGTTGACCAGGATACAAGGAACAGCCTTGGGTGCACTTGAACGCACCGTATATGAAGTACTATACCAAGATAGAGAGGACTGGCAGAAGAATAAAGTTTAGAATGAAAATGAAATTTCTATTTATAGAAACTATTCTAAAACTAAGAAGGGTACAGGTTCAGGTGTACTCTATAGTGATATAGACCTACACGTTAAGATTTTTGGACACACGCAGTATGTTTTCTAAGCAGATTTTCTTGATCTTCTACGGATCTTCTTGAAATGGGATCAATATTCAACTAGAATATCGCTATGTACTGATAGTCAAGCTGCTCTAAATGCTCTAAAGTCCTACATTATCAAATCTGAAGTAGTTAGGAGCTCCCGCACAATGCTCACAGCTTTATGGACGCAGAACCATGTCAGATTGTGTTGCGGATGCCCGGATATCTACTGTAGTATTGAGGGTAACGAAAGACCTGACGTTCTGACCAATAACGGAGCAGAGCTTCCACAAAATTAACCTTAAATAACCATAAGACCACCAATAGCCGTGGCCAAGAGACTTATTCTTGAGAAAACTAGAAATAAGGCAGCCAGGGAATGGTCAAAAATAGAAGGCCATAAGGAGAATAGGTTTAAGAAATAGAGAATATTATTTATCTTCTCTGTGAAATGTCTATAGTTATTGTTTGGAATAGAGGGAAACACCTTGGAAGGTACTTCTTCGATAATTTGAAGGAGATTGGCCTCTTAAAAGAGAATTGAAAACTTTTTTTAGATTTTGTAGGGAAATTAATTGTTTTGGCGAATTGGTTTAGGTTTTGACCGTGATTCTTCCCCAGGGATGGCGATGTGCCCAAAATGATGCCTAGTCTTCTGTGATGAACTCACACCCTATACAAACAAACCCAACCAAACCTAGCAGGCAAAAAAAGGACTGTCGCAGGGTTCTGAGTCACATAAGGCCCTTTAATTCTCTTTTACGATCCTATTCCTATATATGGCGGGGAACCCGCCGATTTCTGTAAGTTGTACTGTGACATCAACTTAGTCAGAAAAATGCGAATCAGTCGTCTAATGCGAAAGAGTCTTTGACTCTAACCCAGAAAAACAAAGTAACAGAGGAAGTCCTCAAGTGAAACGGGACCTCACACAACTTGGAGTGCGTAACTAGAGGGAGTTACCCAACGACCGCGCTTTCTGAAGATGCTCATTGGTTGACGCCATCACGGACTGTATAGTGACACTTATATTTGGTCGTTTTTCCGAAGACCGCTTAGTGCTCTCGACAAATGTTCCTATACCTAGTTAAACCAGTATTTGAGGGGAATCACCACATTGTAAAGACTTTGCTCTCTCCCCTTATAAGATGCTTAAGTTGTTGTTGTTCGCAATATGTAGTGATAAGTCCAGCAAAATGTTCACTTCCAGCCATTAAAGTATCTCCTATCAAGCCTTCTGTTGACAAGATCCCAGCATCAGTTGAAAACCGTTCAGCAATTTGGTCTTACACAGCAGGGGAAGAGAAGCGTTGCACACCGTGATGGGTGCACGTGTTAACGACATCCATCAAATATGTAAACAGAGCTTCCACAGTCCTGGCCACTGTCTACGAATACAATTTCGTTTGGAAGCTCAAACATAAATTGCCCATCCACTGCCCATTGGTGAAACAGCATAGAAGTGGCATGTATGTATAAAATGCTTTAATCCCTCATAGGTACCTAACATATACCTCACCACCTCATGTGATACGTATGCTGCTCATTCCATTTATTTGTGTAATTTAATTATTTTCCTGTCCGCCAGTCCACCGCGGCAAATGCAATTCTACCTCGAATTCGGTGCATTTACAGCATCAACCCCACACAGTGCCATCTATTGATTTGAGGTGGCAAACAAAAACAAAAACGAAATAAAAATTTAGAAAAGAGACACAAATTCGGAACAAGGTTAAATCCATAACTGTAAGCCCACATCTGGAATATTTGACCGAACTCGACTCAAATCCAAAGTCGACCCCGAAATTGATATTTAGCTGCTTCCCTCTGGGCTCGGTTATGCGTGCCTAATATGATTTAGCCAATGCCAGGGAAATAACAAAAAAAAACGCCCTAAAACCATATTAATACTCGTGTTAGCCAAGTCCTGCTCCTGTGCCAGTCATATATCTGGAATGAGCGGTTTTGATTTCATGCCGGTTTTTAGTTTGATTAGTCCTATTTGCAGAACTCCCTCGGGGCTATATATTGGAGAACCGAGAGGGCTTCACTCTGAAGTGAGTCATAATATATTCCATTAAAACTGAGTGCAATACAATTAAGCTGGACGTTGGACAATCGATGGGAATAATATTTATTTGTTGAATTTGGGTCGTATGGATCCATTGTTTTAGTCTGCAAATAAAATTTTTAAAATGCAATTTATGTAAATGTTGTACATAACGGCCAACGAAAATGAGACCGGTGGCAATATTTGTGACTATGAAATTTATTGCATATCTGAGGGTTATAATGATTGGATGTGCGGGGTTCGGTTTTGGTTTCGGATTTCCTCGATGAATTTTAATTTGATGGCGAAATTTGGTATTGAAAAAATAAATACAGAAACCAATTTGATTGAGAAGGTTTTGTTAAAATACGTGAAATACCAGTTTCAAGGTTGTTTGGTGTTTGTTTTTTTTTTGCACAAAAGTTCCATGACAATTAAGCCTAACACTCGACTTATACCTACCACTACCTATACCTACTCAATTATTTTTTTTTGTCAACCCTTCGCCTAGAACATGGTGTGGTCCTTCATATGGAAATGGATGCTTGTCAAACTATCATATTTACACCCTCACTCTTTTGGGGTCGTTTGTCTTTGCCTTTGTCTTAAATTCGTAGACATAATTTTAGCACATAGGTATGCGTCCCAATGCCACCCCGAAGACAAAGACACAGATTTCTTGAGATCACTAAGGGACTTAACAGAAATACATAGGAAAGAAACAGAGACTAACGAAATTACTCTCAACATTGACATAATTATTATGGACTGCTAAAAGTCAATTTCGTGTTGGTTCCAACATAACCACTAGCTCTCGTCGTTCGGAGCGGAATAAATTAGAAACTCACACTTTTTTGAAGTTAAGGCTTGTGGACTTAAAGTTTCGTTTTATAGGCCTTAGGTCTTGATACTTGAAAAGTACCAGGAGACGTTTTCAATTGTGATTAATTGTGATTTATCGGAGATACAACTAAATCCCACTGAGTTTGAGTTTTAATTTGCTAAAAGTTTCGGAAGTGGCTCTATGAATCCATGGATGTATATGGACCGTGCTCAAAACTCTGGAATGTACATATACATATTGGCTATATATCTAAAAAAAAAAAAAAATATTTCCCATTATGGGCGTATCATGATTCCATATCCACGAAGATATCCCTGGTTGTGATTGAGAAATATAGGTTAGGTTAGGTTTGTGGGCTGGCGAGTATATTTCTCCATGCCACACCCATTATAACCCTGTATTCAAATTACTTACTGGGCTTCTACATACAAGCCATATCATGTTGATTTGGCGAAGTTTATTATCTTGTATGTGCTGAAAAGCTCGTATAGGTCGTTGGAGAAGTGACTCCCTAGGAATTTATACCTGGTGTGTTGGAGTCCTGAGCAGTGACATAGGAAGTGGGTTGTATCCTCAAGAGCTCCCTCATCACCGCAGCCTCTATACAGAGTTCTTCTTCCGTTAAGCCCATTTTCTTCATATGGTACCGCAGAGGTTATACCCCGTTATGATACCTACGAGGGTGGACAGGGATTTCCTATCCATACACATTATTTGCTCGGTTTTGGTTTCGTTTAAAGACGGCCATAGCATTCTTGTGGTATTACAAGTATTTAAGGTGGCCCATCTAGCGTTTGCCTCTTTTGTGGCTTTTCTCCCTGCTTCAAGCTTGAGTGTGCAAGGCGGGATGTTCACAGAGGGATCAGCTTGTTTTGAAACAGCTGTCGAACCTTGTCTTGCTAATTCGTCTGCTTTCTCATTGCCTGGAATGCCTTCATGTCCCGGAACCCAGCAGAGCGATACCTTGTGCTGTGTACCAAGAGCCTTGAGTTCTTCGCGACAGCACTTCACAAGCTTCGATTTTATTTCCGGTGCAGTTATGGCATTTATTGCCATATCGATAAAAAAGGTAATACCTCCAGGTGGTATTGCCTTTACCACAGGCTGCTGTTGCCACTGCTAGGACCTCTGCTTGGATGACGCTGCTATGTTCGGGGAGGCGTATCGATTTTGATATACCCAACGATTCAGAGAAGACACCGGATGCTACCCCAGTGTCTATTTTAGATCCGTCTATAAATACGGCTATATTGGGAAATATAAGTCCGTTGTCCTTCAGATAGTCATAAATGACGTTTAACAATCCCTCACAGAAATATTCAGTTACAATTAGGAAACAGTCTCTAAACCAAATTCGTCTGTAAATGCACCCAACAACGGGAGGAATTATCTTGCCTCCTGGCTCATGGTCGTTCACAAAATTGTATTAGACCTTCACAAGACAGGAATCGAGGTAGTCTGGTATCCATACAAATTGGATATTCTAGTATGTATCAGGGATGTCCCCCTTAAGAATTAATTAATCTACAGAAAGGATTCTCCCTCTCACTTTCAACTGATCTGAACAAAATACCGACCTATCACTTGCCAATCTCAGTGCCATTCAATAAAGCTAAGCGACATACTAATGACACTTTGAAAAGTATACCTACAATTTTCCAACCACCCTTTCGTTCTTGTAGCTAGAAACCTAAGATTTTGTTAGCGAAATCCTTTTGATCGGAATTCTTCATGGCTAATTAAATATATTGAAACATTATAATAAGTAAATTCATCGCCGTCGTCGTTTGGTAAATTAAATTTCCATCCTAATCGTGTTTTGCGAGAAAATCCATATCAATATGCATAGCTCTTAAATGTGATTTTGCTCGGAATGAATATTTATAACCTGAGTGGAGCGTGCCTACGCCAAAGGACCTGCTGCACCACATCTCCCGCACAATGGTGCGAAGGCAGTTAATTAAAAGCTCATTAAAAATGATTCCGCAAATTGCTCGATTAGCCCAAATTGGCACGCGCCTCGTGAAAATTTCTAAGCCCGCACTAACCATGGCAAAAATCATATATGATCCGCAATAACAGTTAGTCGCGTTTTATTACCAAATTCCAATTGTTTTTGTCTCAATGCACAAAGTGTAACTATCGACCTAATGGAATCGCCATTAGCATTAATTTGTTTTTATTGCGTTTGGGCCATTTGGGAGATACTCCCACAGAATGCAGACTTTTATGGTGACAGGTATAATGACATTTCCACGATATTTGACACTACTTTAAATCACGTGTGTTATTGTTTACAGAGGAGTGTGATAAAATGTCAGTTATACTTATACTTATTCTTTACCTATTAATTTGCAATTTACCGCAACTACTAGTGATAGTGAGTCCAACTGTTTGAAATTTGTGGGTGGTGATTTCACTAACTGTCAATTGATTTTATTGGGTTTGCAATTGTCTCATAAAGAAGGTGACAGAAGGACTATCTGAATTGAATTTTTGATGCGGCACTCTCTCATCCGTTATGCCTGTCGTATTAACAGTTTCAAGTATTACAGAGAGGTAAAGGACTTTAAAATCAATATGATGCAATTTTCTATTACATATATGATTGGCTGCTTTGAAAGATAGCACACAGGGAAGCATATATCATTGAAGAAAACGAGGGGTTGAGGGAAAAATATGGCTATCACAACTTAGGCTTGGGCAGGTGGAAGTGATTTGGATTGGGGTCTCTACCGCAGTCACTTAGATGTAGTGTCATCGGTACTTTGCCATTTTAAGAATATGCGGTCAGTTGGAGTGCTAGACACTTCATTGAATTTTTTATAAAGGGTATAGTCTACCTTCAGAAAGAGGGCATATGGCGGATCAATTCTTTAGATTAAATCAATGGTATCTCGCCAAAAGTCAATATGGCATATATCTTACCTGAACTGCTTCGACATATTTGGAGCTGAGTTCAGTGAGGAGTTTTTTAGGACTAGTCAGAAATTGTGGCAGATGAACCCTTTATGGACAATTGGACATACAGACAAAAATCACAGCGAAAAGCCTCGGATATGGATGATCCAAACGAGAACGAACTTCTGATCTGCAAGTGGAATGTATGGGTCTTAAACAGATCCAATCAGCTAGATAGATACACTCGATAATCAAGGAATCATTTGAAGATCTTCCCAAGAAGACGGACGATAAGTGTCCGAAGTACGACATCAACAACTTTGTTCTTGTGGACAAAGCGCCATAATTGGAAATAAGGGCACAGGCTGCACGACAATACCTTCGGACATGGACTCAGGCTAATCGACTTTGTTGAAGTGCGAATCTTCCTCAAAAGGACGTGGCAGTCTCCAGATCATATAAACATCTCAGATCATATAACCGTCAACCACATTGCATCTTTAATATCCGAACATTCCGAGCAGCCAACAGGGAGTCGGACTATAAAAAGATTTGACATCGCGAGGCTTTAGGCGACCCCAGTGGCAACACCTTTGGCAGTATTGGCGTTAGAAATGCCGCCACCCATGTGCTCCATTCTTGGCTTGTGAAGCCAATAAATGCTGCTGACCAAAACCAGGGCTTCTGCGAGAGCTACCCGCGAGCTCTATGATGGGAAGGGAGCAACATCTACTTCTTAGAAAAACAAAGAAAGAGCATATACAAGAAACGGGCTGTCTAGGAATGCTACTGCAGAGGCTATGTTTGAACGTTCTACCTGAGGGTAAAAAAATCTTTCCAAGAATTCAAGCCTCGAACAGAAACCTGCAGAGATGAACATATGTTAATACCATGGTAGATTCACTGAAAGAACAGTTCTACAGATCGAAACCGACAACAACCCGCTGTCAGGCAGTATGATCCGGGAAATATCGCTTGGCAAGAAGTATGCTTCAACTTGTCTGCACAGTTTGATCAGGAGAAAGAATTCCCATTGAATGGAACCTCAGCATAGTGTACACCATCTACGTGCCTAAGTCCTTTCGCTAGTAACCTAATCATAATTCGCAATCAAGGTGCAACAAGTTCTGTAGAAGCTACATGGACGGAGAGGAAGCCATAAGCCAATATCTCTACAGCTCCTCAGTCATGTGTTATGTCATGGAAGCAACATGTCAATGGAACTTTTCACAAAGGTGTCCATCCTCCTTTGCCGATCATCTGAGAGCTCTACTTTAACTTAATTAAACTAAATCCTAAAATACCCTTGGCGATGTGCACTTCTGCCTCAAATCAAACAATAACCGTCCAAATACAACCATCACTGCTGGCGCAATAAGCACATGTATATACGATGCGGCACAAAACCGCATTTACAGCTTCTTATTTATGCAAATTCATAGAGCCGCAACCTAATTAAGGTTATTTAGGACTCTAGCATAAAACAATTACCGCACATCCACTAATTATACAAACTACCACCAGAGACACGTACGCTCCTTCCCATCCTCTTCGTACTTAAATCCTCCAAATTGCTCCTTATAGCACCACCGCCAAATGAGAACAAAAATATTGCTCTCCAGCAAATGGTAGCACGCTCTAATGCATATGCACTTGAACAGTATGAATTAAGGACACTGCAAATGTGTTCCACATCATCCGGGCGGCCATCTTTCTTGTTCTTTTTCGCGCGCGCCCCAAAATCTGCTAAATTATTTTCGAGACCCAATTAGGCGAACATTAGAACAATGTCACGGGCTGCTAGCGTGCGGTTTCACGCTTTCCATGGTACAATTCAATTAAGTACACACAGCATACACAACCTGCCAAAGGAGCACACATACTCGTAAATCGCTGTAGGATAAATCGCTCTAGCTAAGCGTTTGGAAAACTATTTTTCATTCAAGAAGATGGGTCTTATCCCGCATCTCAGAAACCATATATACAAACTGTCGAACTTGTCTAAATTGTTGATTTTGATTTATTAAATCCACGTGGAAATTATATATAGATAGAGATAGAGGATCGAAGGATGGCCCTTAAATCGAATGGCAGCTTCATTGCATCCAGGTATATATACGAGTATAGATGTTTATTTTACATTCAGCTGTATGTTTTTAATCTCGCTATTCACCGATGAACCAGGGGTCCTTTGACATCAGATGGCTACGACTAGAGTGTATAGATCGGGAAAAACTCCTAATGGATGCAACGGAACGAGGAACGAGTAGCTGGACAGCGAACAGGATATAAGTTTGATGGAATCCAATTTTCCAACAAATTGATGAGAGATGAAGTGCAGATAAATCGGTTTTAATTTAAAAATGAATTAAAATTCAACGTCCAGCGTTAGCGTATAGTAGTCGGTCTGAACCGATGGTATAAGTATAATATGGAGACTCTGCATAAATATAAAAGGTCCTTTGGTCGTCGAGACGCTGAGATAGACACTTTTACTTGCGCTATATCGGAAAGAAATGGAATTCAAAGAGGAAATTTCCATTTACTGTCGGAGCAAAGTTTCGTCCTTGCGGTAAGGTGATTTACATTTAGTCCTGTAAATTGTGTTAAACTGTGTTGGGGGTCTCATGTTTGCATCTAATTTCCATGATACTGGAAAAAATAATTGGACATGTATCTAGAGCATCAGAAAATTGATGTGAATTTTGATCAAAGGATCTTTGTCATCAAAGAAACTTTGGACCAAAGACGTATGAGGCATTTCAGACATTAAATCTTTAGTTGATACTAATTGGCGATATATGGTCTATGATCTTTTTATGCTAAAACTAGGGGTCCACCCAATGTTCGTCATGGATGAAAATTCATCAGAGCATAGTAATCTATAGAAAGACCCAAAACGCTTATATGCTCCTAACTGGGGCCTCTTAGCTTATGTAAAATTCCTTGTGTTTCCCCGTTAAAGCAGAACCGCCTTGAACCCACCTTGAACTCGCTTTTATAGGCTTATAAAGGAACCGAGCAAAGCCAAACAAGCCACAAGGGTACGACTTAAGGGGTCACTAAACTAGCTTATCTCTTTTCATGTGCCAGTCCACTCTTGCCTGTCGGACGTTATTGAAATGGTTACAGATACCAGTACAGGCTCGATGTTCACTATGACCATTACCTGCTAGAATGACACCAGCTTTGATACCGGCGTGAATATAGCCGGAAATCTGGTAAGCGGGAAATCGAAAAGCTGATGGTTCGTGATCAAAGGTCACGGTAGTGCCCCATGCAAGTTCTCTAGTAAAGGCATTTACCCTTTTTACAGGAACAAACTCAGACTGTTTTCGACCCCCCCCCCCCCTCTAACTTCGGAACCTGTTAAGCCAAAAACTTCAAACTTGAAAGATTTACCAATCTCATTAAAAAGGTCCACCTCACCAAATTTCATCTCCATAACAATAGTGGTTCTCAACATACAGGACAGGATACAGAAATCGCAAAAACCGTATAACTGACTCAGATGAATATGATCAAATTTATGAAGCACTCCCGGCCATCCTAGAATCGTGAAATTTGGCAGAATGCTAGATCCTGTGGTGCATACACTGGGAAAAGTCAGCCCACTTTGGAAAATAGAGGTTATTATTTATTTGGGCCACTTCCCAATGCCGTAGAATGTTGAAATTTGGTAGAGCGGTAGGACTTGCATTGTTCGAAAGGAGAAATATCAAAAATTAAAAATTTTCCATTTAAGGGGCGTGGAATCTGCCCACTTAAAATATGAATAGATATTAATCTACCTGTTGATTGAAATTTTAATGAATAGTTTATTAGAAGGAAAACCAAAATGACGGTAGTGGTAGCCAGTGTCTGTTGGCATATTAAAAAGTAAAGACGTTCAACGTTGTTTGTGAAATCGAATAAAGAAAAACTTCGCATAAAGTAGTGAAATCACACCAAAAACATAAATGTAAAAAAAGAGCCAAGTTCTGTTATATAGAAAACAAAAATGTGTAACTCGTCAGCCACGAATTGTTTAACATTTAACCTTCTTAAACTAGGAACTTGGCGCACATTTAGATCTCATTACTTTTCGTGGCTGACGAGTTACACACTTTTTTTTATATAAGAGAACTTGGCTCTTTTTTTTACATTTATGTTTTTGGTGTGATAAACAAACATATCCTAATGCATAAGCGACAAGAATTTTCTGGCCTGTCCAAGCAACGCAATTTACAGAGCTGAGAGACTTAATCAGCCTACTAAGGTGGGTAGCTATCTCCTTCGATAGCGACAGGTGGTTATATACGGAACGTGGAGAATGTTGTGTGCTAGATGCCTTTTTGGCTGTAATTCAGTTGTGTCTTGGATGAACCTCATATGTCTTGGTCTTGGATGATCCTCAGGTGTATCGCATAATATAGCTCACATTTCTACATTTCATCAACGGAGCATGTGAGATGTGACCTTCAAGTCAAAACCACAAAAGTTATTTTGTATTTTAGGATTAGTTCTTTTCCGTGTTGTCTTATGATCCACAGCTACTTTCATCAGAGCACAGCAGAATAATCAGAAGCCAAATTTTTGTATGGCGACTATTGGTGGGTAGCTGGATAAGGTTATAGCCTTCTATGCATGGCGATTCTCATCGAGTCCCTCTCAAGTGTTAGATTTACCTTCTAGTGGTATATATATCCTAGAATGCAGTTGAACTTACTAACGTGGAAGGAACCAAAACATATAGAAGAACAACAAAAAGATGTTACTACTCAAGGTCGAAAACATGCATGATTGCAAGTCTAAATTCTCCTGGCCTTTTTGGAGGCGGAAGACCCACGAAATCTAGGCCGCCTAAAGTTGACTGTCAGTTAAAGGACTAGAGAGCTCGATACTGCACAGACCCAATCGAAATCGGCAGAAGAACACACCCTGGAAGTCATCACTCTGTCGAAGAGACCTTGGACGGACATGTCTGTGCTGACCTGTTTAGGAAAGTTCCATCCATATACTTCGATAAAAGAAGACTCCAAAAACCTCATGCAGAAAAACAGAAAGAGTTGCAATTGCTCACTAAGGTCTTAAAATTGAATAAAAGCAGTTATGTGGGTTAGCTATTTGACAGAGCTAATGGCTTTGATGAGAAAGCATATGCCAAGAAGGCCATGAAGATTCATGCCAATATGACAGATCCCATACCGATGACAATCAAGACTACAACCAGCTGTGAAGGAGGACTCAACAATGTCGAGAACTCTAGCATCATCAACAGACCTCACATTTCTATACCTCACTGTGCCTGCTGTCTTACGGTATTCATTGCACTGTGTCGCAATTCTCGGGACTGCGGAAAAACAGACGTGTCTCGTACCATGAATGCATTTTGTATAGGAGGAGTTCGGCAAAGAGCACGTAATCCTATCTAAAGTTTCGTTCTGGTCTTACTTGAAACATCGGTTTCCTGACGAAGGTTCTATTTGTCCTATTATTTTCCAAAGATTCATATATTGATTTTAAAGTTCTTATGGATCAAAATTCGATGAAACGAAAAAGCGACAGGAAACCGAAGGGGGTTCGGTGTGTGGTTAGGCAACTCGGGTAGAATAAGATATGAGAGAGGAACGAAAATGCCACATACTCGGAGTTATTAACAAAAACGAAAGCAGAGAAAATATAACGGGCATGGTGGGGAACTAACTTAGACGCAATGAGCCCATAGGGGACGTTATTCTTTGAAAATACTTATTATCTATGAGGATGCTCTTATATTTGAGCTATTTAGGGGAGAGTACGATAACTACGGCGCCAAAAATTGATAACGGTATTTTGTAGAGGGATTAAATACAAGCACTTTTTACTATGGGAGGGGGGTCTATCTCGCTCCGGTTAGGCGGGAGCTATAATTTAAAGAAAATGATACTTTAAATGGAAAAAAAAACATTAAAAAACAATGGCAACACTTATAATAAAAGACTACAGGTAGACCTCACTTAACACGGGGGTAACGTTCCTGAAAAATATCGTGTTAAACAAAATCGTGCTAAACGAAACAAGAAACCAGTGCAAAAGAGGAGTTACGTTCCATAATTTCAAAAACCAGAAATATTTTTTTTTACTTTTTAGATTATTTTTATTTAAAATGTTTTAGGGATGTTGAGGAACCATCAGCTACTGCTTTCCTTATTGCCAATTCATTTCTCTTAATGGTCCGTACTAAAGATTCATTTAAATTTAAGCTTTTTGCAATTGCAGTGACATTTTCACCAAACGATCCAAAATTTGTAATTTTTGCTTCGAGAGAAATAATATTTCTCTTAAGCGGTTGTTTATCTGTCTTTGACATATCAAAACCTAGAATACCACTTTGTAAACAAAGGCCTAAAAACGAACCATATTTTTAAAAACAAACCTTGATTTCAAATCACAATCACTTATGTCATTCAATCTCCTACAAAATAATGCTGTAGGTACCTTACCTAACGTCCTAGTGCCTAGTCAACAGAAGACTGTAACTGAGCAATTTATCCTCATTGAGGATATCTATCATCGGGTTGGCACAGTTAATATGGGGAAGTTCCTATTTCAGTTCTTAGAAACACAGCAAGTATGATGTACAATTGTACATATTAACAAAACTTGTATGTTTTACGCAAATGCGTATGTGCATAATTGAAACAACTTATCGAGAAAAAAAATTGTTTCAGAAACCGTGTAAAACAAGGCTTTGAACCGTGTTAAACGAAAAAATGTTGCAAAAAGTGAACCGTGTTAAAACGAGGCCGTGCTATAAGAAGAACGTGTTAAGTGAGGCCCACCTGTATAACATTTTAGAAAGCCCAGAATCTGTTCTTTCATATTATTTTTAAATCAAGTTATTCCCTTAAATAGTTTTTGAAAAAAACAATTTCAAACTTGAAATTTTAGGACAAAAATTGGGGTGAGTAAAATAATTTTGGCGATGAAAACTAATGACGGATTTATGTAGAGGAGTTAAATACAAACATTTTTTACTATGGGAGGGGGGTGCAATATCGTGAGAGAAGTCAGTGCAGATGACATTCCACTAATTACCCAGGAGGAGCTGCTCCAGGCAAGCAGCAAGATAGGCGACAACAAGGCGCCCGGACCCGACGGCATCCCAAACAAGGCAGTAAAAGCGGCTATAAAAAATAGACCAGACCTCTTTATGATGACGATGCAGAAGTGACTCGAAGAAGGAACGTTTCCCGAAAAGTGGAAAATCCAACATTTGGTCCTGCTACCAAAAGGAAAGAAGCCTCCAGGAGAACCATCGTCCTATCGCCCAATATGCCTATTGGACACCATGGGAAAGATCCTCGAGAAGATAATCTACAATAGATTACTCGCAGTAGCAGATGAAAAAGGTGCCCTTTCAGACTACCAATTTGGTTTTCGGAAAATGAGATCCACTGTTGATGCCATAAAAGCAGTAATTGATATTGCAAAAGGCGCCATCGAAGGGGAAAGATGGCTCTATGGGACAAAGGAGTACTGTGCAGTAGTAACTTTGGACGTTAAAAATGCTTTTAACTCAGCGAACTGGTCTTTCATTAGAAGATCCCTCGCTAGAATGGATACACCGTACTACTTGCTACGTATAGTGACGAGCTACTTCAGCAACAGAAAGCTGAGATATAATACAGATGAAGGTGAAAGATACTACAACGTCACTGCCGGAGTTCCACAGGGATCGGTCTTAGGGCCGTTATTGTGGAACATCATGTACGACGGAGTCTTACGATTGGCGCTGCCTGAGGGAGTGACGATAATTGGATTCGCCGACGACATTGCCGTTGTGACAGTAGGTAAACAGATTCGTACAGTTGAATCCGTTACAAACGAAGCAATTGTCCGGATAAAGGAGTGGCTAGCAACCGCCAGCCTGGAACTAGCTGATCATAAAACAGAAGCTGTCCTCATAACCAGCCGAAAAACTGTAGAGTTTGCCAACTTCCAGGTTGGTAACCAAATAATCAGGTCCAAAGACGCTGTTAAATACCTTGGAGTAATGCTGGACAATAGATTGCGGTTTAAAACACACGTGGACTATTTAGCCAAGAAAGCATCGCAAATGCAGGGAGCTCTCTCGCGCATAATGCCTAACATTGGTGGACCTGGACACGCAAGAAGGATCCTACTTTCCAGAGTTGTTACATCTGTCCTGTTGTATGCAGCTCCAGTCTGGGCGCAGGCACTGAGGACGAAGGAGACCAAAAGGAGACTATTGTCAATACAGGCTCTGCGCGCTAAGGACAATCAGCGGCTTCCGAACCATATCGGACGAGGCCGCCTTTGTTATAGCTGGAATGGTTCCCGTCGACATTCTTGCAGACGAAATGTTAAGGATATATAACAAAAGAGTCTTAAACCAATACGGTGCCAGTGAAATCAAGAGGATTAAAACTGAAGAAAAGGCTGCGTCAATAGCTATGTGGCAAGCTCGCTGGAATAGCACATTGAAAGACAGATGGACATACAAACTTATACCGTCAATCCAGGAATGGATAGAACGTAACCATGGAGACTGTAACTACAACCTTACACAGTTCCTGTCAGGCCACGGTGGCTATCGGAAGTATCTGCACCGCCTTGGGCACGACAGCTCACCATCTTGCCCCGAATGCGTAAATGAAGATGAAGACACAGAGCACGCAGTATTTTATTGCCCACGCTTCATGGCATGGAGAAATACTTTGCCCAGTCCGTCACTAATCATCGACCACATGTTGCAGTCTGAAGAGAATTGGGCGGAATTATGCAATTTTATAACCATCGTACAAAACGAGCTACGGAGAATAGAAAGGCTAAGAAAAGCCACAGGAGAAGCCTCAGAGGCCATAGAAACACCAGAAGCAGGTGACACAACACGAATAGCTTGAATGCTAACCAACCCCGCGAAGTAATACCTAACGGCAGTCCCGCGGGGAGAGTGGTTGAAGTGTGTGGGGTGTGGATTAGTACGTTTAGGCGCACTCCCGGCATCGATTATTCGGGTTTGCGAATCGTGCATGTTGGTAGCACGGGCTACCGCATCTTTAGAAGATTACCACATCCATTGGCGCATCAAAAAAAAAAAAAAAAAAAAAAATGGGAGGGGGGGTCTATCTCGCTCCGGTTAGGCGGGAGGGGTAATTAAAAAAAAAAATATAAATAAAATTAAAATAAAATATTAAAAAACAATGGCAACACTTACCACAAGGAACTATAGTATTTTTCAAAGCCAGGAATCCATTCTAAATTGTCTAAAATGCAAATCAGCAAAATTTTGTCTACCAATGTGAAATTTCTGGCCAGAGACTGTATCTGAAGAATGTTATTGATATTGGGTAAACTAATATAATTAAAAGAAAGTTTGCATATACTCAGCCTTGCACCCATCCCAAAATCCAACAGTGACCTCAAGCAAGGGGGTTGCAGGGGGGAAGCATGCCTCCCCATACGCATTTCAAGGCGCAAGGGTAGCAATTTGTATACTCTAAGCGGAGCTACATATAAAAGTAATTTTAAATTTTCTCAAAATTAGAAGACATAAATCAATATGGTTTTGAGTGTTCGATTAAGAATTGATTTAGGCAATAAAAACTACAATCAAATTATGTATCTATTTGCTCAATATTGAAAAAAATCAGCATAAAACTTTTTTTTTAATTTTTTTCCTTAAATTTCAAGTTTGAAAGTATTTTTTTCAAAAACTATTAACAGCTATAACTTGATTTAAAAATAATACCAAAGAACAGATTCCATGCCTTACAAAATTCATAAAGTCCTTTATTGTAAGTGTTGCCATTGTTTCTCAATTTATTTTTTTTTTTCATTTTAAGTATTATTTTTTTTAAATTGCCCCTCCTGCCTAAACGAAGCCAGATAGACCCCCCCCCCCCTCCCATAATAAAAAAAATGCTTGTATTTAACCCCTCTACAAAATACCGTTATCAATTTTTGGCGCCGTAGTTATCGTACTCGTGCCGCTATTTATCGAGATTCATAAATTTTCTCTTCCATCGCCTAGCTTAGGAACTAAGCGGACCATTTTTTTTAAATGTATATCCCCCTTCTCCCATCAGTATGCGTCATATTAGTAACATACATCGCATGCAACTTCTAAGGTAAACTAGAACCATAGGTCTGCCTTATTTTCGTCTATTTACATTCTACAAACAGCCACAAACTTGCACCATTAAAATATCGATGGGAATGTGAAAGGGATGCGCCCTTTCCATGAGCATTAAGGAGCATTTAAGTTTCACAATACCATTCGAGGTTAGACCCAGCATTCCTCTATTGACCATACGATTACAACACTCACACACACTTTGTAACCATCATCCTGTCTGTTCAAAAGGAATCCCCGTTCAGTGTCCGAATAACAGCCCATTGTATTCTGAACCATGGACCGAAAACCTATTATGAGTCTTTTGCTTTCCGTATGAATCCTACTGTAAATCGATCAAACAAGCCTTCCCAACAAATAGCCGCAAGATGGCCAATATTAGTCGTTTATACCCACTTCAGCGCACATATGTCTGAAGCCACATACACAAGTTCACTTGAGGCAGCAAATATGTCTGTAGTAACAAATCGGGCAGTGGAGAAGAACTCGATGGAGGAAAACTCCTTCTCCTCAAATTGATGTCATTGGTGTTTTATTGCGGTCATTCATTTGAATCCTTTTTTTCTACTTTTTACAGTGTTTTTCTCTTTTTCTCTCTTTCTGTCTAGCTAACAGGGATATGGAATGGATAGATGGATCATAGTGCGTTGCTTGGTCACTTCGTCCTGCGGCGAGCAGAGACAGAATAGCCGCCGCATGGAGTTGTCTAGTTTGGCACTTTAAAGTGCACACTGACATTTTTATTATGGCCACGATTATATTTTTATAAGGATTTATAAATTTGATGTTTTTTTTTTCTCCTTTCGAAAGATTTCGGAGGACATTAAAAAGTTTCATCTTGTATGGCACATATTGTACAGGATACTATATACCCGCCTTCTCATAACGGACAATTCGTTTCTTCCTTCTTTTTTTTTAATAGATAATTTATTTTCTCTGTGACGGCTGCTGACAAGAGAGTGGAAAAAAAAATAACAGAAAGGACCAACGACCAACGAATTTTATTTTGTTCTTTTCGCAATCTATGGATATAAAATATGGATATAATATGTAGTATCCGTTGGTGAATATGTTTAAAGAGATTTTTTTTCGAGAATTTAAAAAGAGGAACTTAATTTGGCAGCAGATAAAAAAAACGTGTACTTATAGTTTTATGTATACGTTATATGTACGAGTATGTCCTTAGTTTGCTAAAATGTCCTTTCAGATAATTTTTATTCATTCCTCCTTCGCTGGGCACTAAGGCTTAACACACAAGTGCTGCCGCAGCTGTTGCTTAGTGAAGAGAATGACAGCGTTGGAGTGAGGCAATAGTGAAATGTTCAACCGAGCTTCGAGCTGTCTGAATAAAAACAAAAGTGTCAGCATAATTTGACATGCAACACGAAAGTGTATTGTAGCGGTTAATTTAAGTTTCAATATTCAAATAGTTGTGACACATATTTTCGAACCGGTTAAACTTACAGAAGAGAAAAATGTACGTGTTACTTATTCTTCTATTCTGTTCTAGTTTTCTGTCATTTGTTTATGATTGATCTAGTACGTTTTAAAGAGTGCTAACTGAAAATGTATATCGGACTTAAAGAACACAGTCAAAGTAGTGTCTAATAATAATTTGCGATGCTTGTGGACAGTTCCTTCGCCACATATCACCAGAGGCTTCATCAAACAGAGTAGAGTACTGAAAAGGATACTGGCATTATTAAATGGCCAGAATAAAGAAATACAAATTTGGAGAGTTCTGCAAAAATCGGACAAGAAAGATTTCGTCCACATGGTCTTTGCCATAAAGGGAAGCATGATGAGGCGGCTTGTAGAGCTCAAGCGCATCGATTTAGATAAAGCAAGACTCATGTGAAGTCTGCGACCCAGACTAGCAGACCCCCCAGCTAAAACCATCGAGTCGATGTCTAACATAAGTGTCAATACAAATGAAATACAATGAAATTTTGTAAGAGGACTCCTTTTTACCGTCGTCAGGTTGGTATTGAAAATTGTCTATGTCGGTCAAGTAGTTCTGGTACCTCCTATACCAAACCAATATGGCATGGCAAACATTTTGCATGACTTTTATGCAGTGGAGGGTATCAAAGCATCGCATCGGCCAAGACGATGATAACACTTTTACTTGTTATACCCTCCACAGGAAGGTATATTCACTTTGTCATTACATTTGTAACGCCAAGAAGGATTCACCGGAGACCCTATAAAGTATATATATTCTGAATCAGGATCACATTCTGAATCGATTTAGCCATGTCCGTCTGTCTGTCCGTCTGTCTGTTGAAAACACGATAGCGTCCAAACGAATCAACCTAGGTGAATGAAATCCCATACAAAACCACTATTAGACCCATGTGTCTCTCTGTCTGTTGAAATCACGATAGCGTTCAAACGAATCGATCTAGGCGAATGAAATTTTGTGAGAGGACTCCTTTTTACCGTCGTCAGGTTGGTATTGAAAATTGTCTATGTCGGTCAAGTAGTTCTGGTGCCTCCTATATCAAACCAATATGGCATGGCAAACATTTTGCATGACTTTTATGCAGTGGAGGGTATCAAAGCATCGGCCAAGCGGATGATAACACGTTTACTTGTTTTAAACTAGTTTTTGCCCGGGGCTTCGCTCGCGCAGTTCTAAGGATTTGGTACTCATTTCTTCACAGTCAGTTAGTTCCCTCTTTTATGTTTATATATCGCGCAGGAAACCTAGGTACATAAGAAAGTACCTATACCTAAGGAGCAGTTAGTATCTCTGAAAAATATATCTAACGCCCTATTGGTGAAAACAGGTCAAAAATATAGTTATGATCAATTTGCTTGTGAAGTACGGGAACCTCAACAAAGATCATACTATAGCAGACTGAGCCACTATTTATGGGACACAACATATTTCTTAGTTAGCAAATCCTTAGTTATATTCCACACTGCCCAGATCTTCCTATACTGTGCAACATATGCAACCGGAAAGATCGTGAGGATGTGTACCACTTTCTAGCAGTTCTTCTAGAATTCCGCTTGAATATCTTTGGAGTACGTACGATGGAATTAGATGAAACGATCAGCATATTCAAGAGCGATGAAGTTTGGACGCACTACAAAGTTTCAAATCAAAAGATACGACGAACGGTTCGTGAGTTAAGAAAAGGGCCCCCCTTAAAAGGGGTTATCGCCAATAACTCGGGCCCCAAATTTTGACTCCCCCCCCCCCCCCCACATTTACACCTTTAGAGGTTGAATTTCGAAAAAACCTACTTTAGTGCTTGTATACATCATAAAGGGAACCTCTGTGCAATATTTTCAGCTTTCTAGAGCACTGGGTTTTCGCTGGGCGTTGATGATCAGTGAGTCGGAATCTTCATTTTTATATAATTATATAGATGGTTTGCATTTTAGGAATATAGACTAACCTATCATAAAATGAATCGGAGCGATTTTCGAAAGTCGCAATATCACTGTTTGGTCAGGGCTGATTTCAACATCGGTGTCAGCCATAATAGGGTGCCCGCAAGGAGGAGTACTCTCACAGTCTGACCCCTCTTATGGGCATTGGACAGTGACGATCTGCTTCAAAATTCAAAAACTAAGCGATTTAGGTTTCGATATAATTGGTTGCGTTGATAAGTTGCGGTCAGCATCATTACGGACAAAGAGAAATACGAAGTTACGATACGTATGCAAAAAGCCCAAATACTCTACTTAGCCTCGCAAATAGTACCAAAACTAAAGTTGGTTATATAATAAGCAATAAAGGATTTGAAGGTAGAGAAAATTCCGACAAGATACTATCGAAAGTAGTGTGTGAACGTCTTAAACCGTTCTGTAACACACTAATCGGCACGTACCAGTGTTGCTTCCGGCCCGGTAGATCGACTATATATACCAAATTTTTACGCACGAAACTCACCAACTATTCATCGGCTTCAAAGCCACGTATGAAAGCAAACGGGTGCATGTCATAACGCCCTGGGGCGCTATGACACACATTTTTGTGTCATAAGGCCCTCGGGCGCTATGGCACTTTTAAAAGTGACATCTACCCAAAGCAAACATCGTCAGGATATATAATATGGCGATGGCCGAATTCGGAATCCCAGCAAAACTGATTTAGCTGTGACGCTGAAAAACACGCGCTGTAACATGTAGTTTGGAAGTAGCTCCTCCGAAGTATTTCAAACATGCACCGGATTTCGGCAAGGAGAAGCGCTATCAGGCGACTTCTTCAATCTCGTACTGGGGCAGATAGTACGCAGGGGAGGTGTCAAAACAGTAGGCATTATCTTCAATAGGTTCAGCTGCTGGCGTACGCGCATGATATTGTTATCATCGGTCGTTCCCAGCGTGCCGTTGACCTTGAAGTAAATGAGGACAGGACTAAGTACATGCTATCAACAAACAAACATGCATCTGTCCACTGCCTACGGCGCATTTTTGGTCCTGTGTGCGAGGATGGCGAATATAAGAGAAGACACAACCGCCAATTCTATGAACTTTACCAAGATGTGGATGTAGTCCAAAAAGTCAAAACACATCGAATACATTGGCTCGGCCACATCGAGCGAATTGACAATAATGGCCCAGCTAAGAGGGTCTTTGAATCCCAGCCTCCAGTTTGGAGAAGACAAGGAAGACCGAACCGTTTCAAAGCGATTGGTCTAGACAACTGGAAGCAGCGTGCCGGGGATCGTAGAGGATGGAAGGCTGCAGATAAGTAAAGTAAGTAGAAAAAGCCGACGAACTGGTTAGAAGATGCTCAGAAACTATTTTCACAGGAGCGAAAACTTTCTGCTATACTCCTAAATCGGCTATAAATGCTGTCATTTCTAATATTGGGAGAACATTCCAGGTCTAAGAGGGCCCAACATTTTCTTTTAGGAACCAACATAAATCACTCTCTGACCATATAGTATAATAAATAAATAAATAAATAGGTGGCGCAACAGGCGGTAGACACCTTAGGCCTAGCTTCTCGCAACCATTCGTTTGTGTGTGTTTCTATTTATGGGACGAAATGGAAGGGACCTACAATTTTATGCCGAGTCCGAACGGCTGAATTGAGAAGCTTTTTCAGGACAGTCATACTCTCGGATGTTTGTCAGACGTTCGCGGGAGGTGGCGCAGTAGAAAAAACCTTAAGATATAGTATGCAGTAGATCGTTTTAGGTCGACGTACGTTTTCATCACCTAGACGAGTCAGATAAAAACCATTGTCTTATTTTTGTATTGAATTTGACATGAGCCTGACATGCCGCTTGTTATATGGTAAACTGGGCCATATTCGTATTTGCAATTTAACCGAAAATCCTGATGTGTAATCCAATAATTTAAACGACAAACGCACCCTTTTGTAAACCCACACCATGTGTTGTAGTTTGAGAGTTCTAGCCTTCAGAAAAAAAGTTACAAGTGGTTTTGTATTTTTGGCTCTTTCCTGTAATTTCGCACTTCAGGTAAGTATGTAAGCAATTTTTAATATTTATTTAGTTTTTTTGTAAAAAGAGGGCTTTTGACTTTTGAACTTTTTTTATAAATACAAAGATTAAATATCAACGTTTCAAATAATGTCTTAAGCTTTTCAAAAAGTTGAATAATTTCGTCTTATGATGCTTTAAACTTTTGGTAACAAATGTGTCCCAGTTTACTAGTGGGCAATTGCTTGCAGGCAATGTTTCGCCATGAGATATAGTCTTCTCGGCTGTACGCTTTTGCCTCCAATCGTCAAAAAGCTGCCCAAATTAAAATGTTCCTATAGAAGTTCTTCAAGAAATACCTACAATTCACTTAAGTCTCATCCTCGAACCTATTTGTCTTCATTTTAGCAGAACTAAAGCCAACGGCTTTTTCTATTAAGAAAAAAACATAATCTGCCCTCAATGGAGCACAAAAATAAAAAATATAAAAAATATTATTGAAAATAAAAATACCACCTCCTACTAAAGCCAGTACACACACACACTTACACTGAGTGGGGACATAAATTTGGAATCTGTACAACAGGCAAGTAAAGATAATGATGCTATAGTACATTTTATGCGAAGCAGTTTTCACAAAAAAAAAAAATTGTCACCCCTGTCCATCGTAACGCTTTGAAAAATATATCTATCCTCTTGTCTATTTTTGTTTAACGCTCACAGACAGACCTCCAAACATAAGGGTATACATTTATACAACTGACTGAGTGGGAGGATACTCAAGTAAATGCACACAAGTATAACTGTACTGGAAAAGTGATTAATTATTAAGAAAACGAAATTTCAGAGGGGACCGGACCGGTCCGGCACTGCCGTCATCCTTGATAATGCTTCACTTCTTCTTTCTCTTTCCTTATACTTTTTATCCTTGCTGCTCATTTAGTCTATATTGCAAGCTGGCTGCCAACTTTCTTGATGAAGAGCTTATGTTATTTTGAAAGAAGTAGGTGGGCGGCCCGAAAGGGAAGTAGCTATACAATGAGCATCAGCATGGTGAGGAAGAAGAAAATTATGAACAGAGTTGATAACCGAAAGTTTAATAAGAATTCGTTAAGACTTCTTCAGTGGAAATCAAACGGTAAAACTCGCCACAAAACAAGGTGGTAGTAATGAGTTCATCAAAATCTAATGAACATCGAGGAAATTATTTTCTTTTGCGCGTGGGTGTACACAACTCATTTCAATTGACCGCAATTTCGGTATAAAGAAGTTCAAATAAATTAGGTCCTTGTGGTTCAGCTGTCATTGAAAAACGTTGTAACCTAGCCTACAACAAGAAAGATGTAGTAAATGGTTGTCAAATTTTTTGTTGTATTAAATAAGTGGTGCTAATCGCGAAAGCAGTAGGCCAGTTCACTTCCTGATGACAGTGACAAAAACAATGATGACAGGAGTAGAATATTGATAAATGACAATAAAAATTCATCTTTTCAAGCAACCACTTAAAGCAGCCTGATGATGTTAAATATAATAGAAACTTCAATAATTATAATCAAAGAGGTAACACATTTTTTGTTCTCTCAAAACATCACATCGAATGAAAACCCGGTTAAAATTTCCCAAAAGAAATTGTCAGAAATGGCTGTCTTGGGGAACCACGGATGTGAATTAAACTGATCTAGAACATCAGGCATTGCCAAAGAGCCTCCATCACTACGCAATTAAAATGAGCCAATATCGCCATACTTATTATCGCCAATGTAAAGACGTAAGGGTACAAATTAGACCACTTAGCATTCTTGAAAAATATAGCATTTGAAATGGCTACCGACTTCCTTTTAGGTTTAATAAATGACCTCCTGAATGCAGTCTACGAGCCTGTCTGGAGTATGATGTTAAAGTTGTAGGTACTCAGGGACTTCAATGTTAAAGTCGGAAAAGGAAAACATTTTTGGCGGCACAGAATCCACGAAACGACAACAGACAACGCCTACCGACTAATCGAATTTGCATCAGCTCGTAATACGGTGATAAGTAGCACTAGGTTTCCAAGGCTAAGGATCCACGCAGCAACCTGGCACCCTCCAGACGGCCGAACCGCCCCACCCAAATCGACTGTGTGCTAATCGAGGCACGAATTTAACATCTTCGAAGTGCACACATTCCGAGAGGCAAACGTCAACTCTGACCATTTTCTTGTTGCGGCTAAATTCAGAGCTCGACTGTCTAACGAGAAGAAGTGTCGCCTAGAAGAAGAAATGTTGGACGCCTTAGCACACCTAAAGTAGTCATAGCCTACAGGGAGCGTCTGAGTATGAAACTAGTTCCTCTGCGCACTCACCTACCACAGTCGCAAACAATCAGTGGTGCCATTATTGCGACATCACCAAGGCGGAAACCGAAACCACTGTAGGGTATCAGCGAGGGTGTATAGGAAAAAGGTAACAAGAAAACGCTTCAGCGCAAAGCAAGGATAGCTAGAGAAGAGTATCGAGCCAGAAGAGGAAGAGAACCCATATCCAGTCAATAAAGAACCATAGTTCCAGCACCCAGTATAGAAGAAGTTGGCTTAGCTATAAAAAAGCTTAAGAACAACAAGGCCGCAGGCTCTGGTGGCGATGTTTTGGTAGGCAGCATGCACCGAATCATCAACCAAGTATGGTTGGGAGAAAAAAAAGCCCGATGACTGGACTATCGGCTTCATATGCCCAATCTATATAAAAATGGGGATATCGATATCGAGACATATTTTTGCTTAGGTCGTTTTCGATTGGTCGTCCAGAATGACAGCTAAAAAAACTTGTAGGAAAACAAACGAAATTTTATATGGCGGGAGATAGGGTTTAAATTAATTTTGGATTTTTTGAAACAATCTCTACAAATTTATTTATTGAACTTTTGTAAACACTTTTGAAACTCTAAATTTCAAGACTGCAATGTTTTCAATTTGTATTTGGCACTTTATTATAAACTTTTCACAAATAAAATGGGCAAAACCTATCTCCCGCCATGTAAAATTTCGTTTGCTTTCCTACAAGTTTTTTTGACATTTCAGTGAAAGAGAAAGCACACTTCTGAAAGGGATAGCTTCGCGAAATACCCTATCGCAACGCTTCTGAAAGCGTTCGATTGGTTTTGGTACTGAACTGACAGTTCTTCTAATGAAAAGAAGAGAAATTATTTGCTTCTGGATTTGAATTCAGAATCGCGGAGAGTTCTTTCGGACGGTTCTGGACGACCAACCGAAAACGACATTAATGTCGCATATAAGATCCTATCCAACGTTCTGTGTGAGCGTCTTAAACCATCCTGCAACACACTAATCGGCACGTACCAGTGTGTCTTTCTAGCCGAAACGTCTTCAAAGCCGTTGGCCTTGAAGTAAATGAGGACAAGACAAAGTACATGCTATCAATAAACAAACAAGCATCTGTCCACCTCCTAGGACATGAACTCCACGAATGACACCCGCTAGTGGAGATCTGGCGAAGAATTACCCTAGAAAACCGTTGCAACTTCGGCTTGGCCAAACAAATTTGGTTCAAAATTTCTTGCTCTAAGGACGAAATGTGTGCTCTACAAAACCCTTATCCTACCAGTTATACTTTATGGCGCCGAGTGTTGGACGATAAGCAAAAAAGGAGCTGGGCTCCTTCGAAAGAAAAAATATTTCTGTGGATTTGTGGTCCTGTGTGCGAGAAGGGGGAATGGAGGAGAAGATACAACAGCGAACTCTATGAACTGTACCAATATGTGGACGTAGTCCAAAAATCCAAAGCACGTCGACTACATTTGGCTCGGCCACATCGAGCGAATGGACAATAATTCTCCAGTTAAAATCCCAGCCCCCAGGTTCCAGAAGACAAATAAGACCGATCCTTCGTTTCAAAGACCAAGCCATGGTGGATGCCAGAGCGCTTGGTCTGGGCAACTGGAAGCAGCGTGCCTTGGATCGCAGAGGATGGAAGGCTGCAGAGTTTCTTCACGGGTCGGGAGCCTGATTGATAAGTATTTTTTTTTTTTTTTTTTTTTTTTTTTTTTCCCCTGCCCATATGGCTGACACTGCGACCTGACAAGATCTATTGTATCGTAAGGGATAAGGTTATTCTAAGAGACGTGTGACCTCCCTAGTGAAGGCCACAATATCCTTAGTAGCGGAGTTCCTAAGCTCTGCTGGTAAAAGTATTTCCTTGTTGAAGATACGTTTTCTTAACCAATGAAGTGCCGGGCAATCACAGAGAATGTGTTCGGAGGATTCCTCATCCTCAAGACAGAATCTACATTCTGTCTCCGGGCACAGATTCATTTTGTTAAGATGATATCGCAAGCCCCAATGGCCTGTGAGAAAGCCCACCAGCCTTCTGATAGTATCCTTGTTTAGGTTGAGGATTTCCTTGTAGGAGTAAGGTTTAATTAAACTTTTGGATTGTCTTAATCCCGGAACATTTTCCCAGTGGTACAGACGAAGTTGATGTTCCCAATCGTTAATTATACCTAAGGCAGTAGTCCAATTGACTCTGCAATAAGGTTCTGGTCCACAGAACGTGGATTCAGATCCGGCCCTAGCTAGTTGGTCCGCCGATTCGTTGCCTGCAATACCCTGATGTCCAGGTACCCAACCAAGTTTGACCTTGTTGTGTTTGGATAGGAGTTGCAAGGCATCGTAGCAGCACTTTACTGTTTTTGAGTCCAACGTATTGGATGATAGGGCTTGTAAGGCCGCTTGACTATCTGAAAAGATTTGTATTTTGGCGCCTTTAATTCCCTTATTTGAGTTTAGGACGGCGCAGATCTCAATGGCATGGACTTCAGCCTGAAAAACAGTGGGACACATTCCCATGGGTATTGAGACTTTGGTATTGGGTCCAAAGACACCAGCACCAACACCAGATTCCATTTTCGATCCGTCAGTGTACCAGACCAAACTTTTAAGGTCCAATGTTGGAGCACCATTGGCCCATTTCGTGCGGTCCAGTATTTCTACCTCAAATAGTTTCCCAAAACAATATTCCCTAACCATAATGTCGGGGATGGAGCAGAACATATCCATGTTTGGGATTGAGTTAAGTATTTCCAGGTGTCCCACATGGTCAGCTGGTTTAAACTTGTATTCTAGCTGCAGCTTAATAGCACATCTAGCTGCCACTTTCCTAATAAATATGTGTAAGGGTGAGAGCCCTATAATAGCTTCTAATGCTGTAGTAGTGATTGATAAGTAATAAGTAATGGTTTATAGCAAGGACTTAAGCCTAGATTATAGACGAGTTTTTACCAAGGCTGACCAATGCCAGACCCAGTCTCTGACTCCATCTTATAGAACCGTCTGTGTATCAGACTAGGTCAAGTCGTGATAGATTGGGTTTGTATTTTCCCAGTGGGGATGATAATAGAGAAGTTTTTATGGAAGCTATATTCCGGAAGCGTGTCGTCTAGAAACATGTTGAATGGGCTCTCAGGCTCCATAAAGGGCTAATGACCTCCATTGTAGGAATAAGGGTCAATGTTGTTCTTGTTCGACTGAAAAAGGTGCAATGAATACTCAGTCTTGGCCACATTTGACTGTGTATTTGAATAGATGTTAGACCTAGAATGACATTCAGTGCATTAGTCGGGATGAAGCAAAGACAGTCCGTCATACATTTTCCAACTATACGTTGGATTCTTTCCAGCTTTTTGATTGTTGTGACTTCGTTAGTCTTCACTAGACCAACGGCAGCATAGGTAATCGCTAGTCTAACCACAAGCGTGTAGTATAGCCAATTTATATCATCCGGGGTCTAAAACCCCAATTGTTACCGCATATACTCGACGTAAGATCCATAAGGACCTGGTGGCCCTGGATGTTTGCGATACGTTCTATTTGTGGGTTCCATGAGACTTTGCTGTCAAGGATGATTCGCAGGTGCTTAACTTCCCATGAAAATTCAATGGTGTCGCCATATATAGTGGGGCGAATAAGGAGATCTAGTTTCCTTCATTTGGTAAAACGGACTATACCTAGTCGTCTTTTTTGAATTTTCAGACTACACTTGCAGTTTCAATACTACACTTGAAGATTTGAAGTTGCTTATCTGCAATCAATCATGCATATCTTGGAATTTAAAAGCATCGTTCGATATGATAACATAAAAAATTATGACCACCTTATTCAAGAAGATGTGATTCTTGGTACCCAAACCATCGAAGGACGTTCAGCAAGCTCCCCATGTTCTCCTTAAATTCGATGTGTAAATTCTCTCTTAAATTTATTTAAATGTAATTTTATTGAAAATCTATCCAAATGTATGAATATGGAATAAAGGATCACACTTTACCCCCACCCCTTTACAATTGGCAACCAACTTTAAAACAATTACCTACCATACTAATGAACAAAGTTCATTTTGCCTGATTGATTTTAACAAACATACCTACAGACACTCGATTGAGTGCAATTTTAATACCCGAGTCTATTTAAATTGAAAGGAATTTAATTACTTGACACACACAAGTCAAAAAACTATTCAAACAATCACTTAAAGGAGTCTGATGATGAATTAGTGGTGTAGTTCGAAATAGCTATCATTCCTACCAAAGTGACTGTGTCTACGAGTTGTTGTTAATGTAATTCTCTCAAACAATAATTCAGAGACTGAAATTCGACATAATTTCCCAACAGAAATTGTCAGGGTCAATCCCAAACAAGCGAGAATCGTTGTTACTCCTCGCTTCCCCACTCGGATTCCATTCAATTTCATACTTGCCGCTATTTAAAATGTTAAAGACAAACAAACCCCATAATCTCGCTTGAGTTCTCGCATGAGAGTGATGCGCTGGGCTGGTAAAAATTAAACTAAATGAAAACTTTATCAATTTGTTTTCCAATCTGGAAGTGCTTGCGAATCGATGGATTTAATTTAAATTCGAAATGTCCGGCCGCAATTTTAATGCGTGAGAATTCACACGGATTAACAATGCGCACGTAATCCGTATGGGTACTTGTATGGGTTTACGCGCCACCGCCTTTGTTATCCTATTTGCTGGCGTATTATCCTTTTAGTTTTAGTATAGGTATTCCCGCGAGTGCGAGATTTGGGTGTTTAAAATAATTGTTGTTGAAATTGAAACAAAATAAAAAAAAATATAAAAAATCAGGTGTAGGGATGGGGATATTCCATCGGGATGTTTATTAAATTGCCCTAAACTGCATTTCGAATAGTAAGACATTTAAGCTCTAAACCACAGAAACTCAATTAGCAAATATGTATCTTACCTACACAAACCAAAACCTCATTATTAGTTCACAGCTAATGCGAGATGATAACTGTGGTTACTGGTCATTCGGGTCATTTTCCAAAACTCATTTAAGGCATTTTCAAAGCGAACATTTGATGTTGGCAAAGTTATTACAGCTTAGCTTAATATGTAACAAAGATACTCAGACATAAATTCAATGGCAGGGCAAGGACTCATTTTTGAATGCTGCTCTTTCCTTTGGATACTATAGTACTAGACGTTGTTTGTTTTTGTTTTCTTCTCTGTTTGCTCTTGAATGGTGGCCCTGCAGTATGCAGCATCCCAAGCGCATTTCATCCAGCAAACTGCATGCAGATTTAAATTACATGCAAACATATACAGTTGCACTGTTGCGAATTTTAATTACAAACTTCGAAGCGATATTGCGAAGGGCTGCGTAAAATTGGTAAGGCTCCATGGTTCAGCATCGGCAGACAGTCAGAGATATTAGATATTCATGCAAGCAGCAGTAGCAATAACAGCGGCAGCTGATGGGACGATTATATTACAAGTACCTACATCCTATAGGTATAATACATATGACTGTAAATGTATGTAATTCCGTTCCATGATGGGTTTCCTTAATATTTGAATAAATATGAACGTAGTTGAGATAGTGTGCGGGGTCGTGTCATATATAATATTTGCATTGATGCTACACTGTTTAATTGAGCTATGCTATATAGATGTCTAACATGGTCAAGGAGTTGTAATTGAGCAGAAGTTCGCATGGTATCCTCATCTTAGGAAGCAGATCGATGTTAATATTGAGCATTACAAGCTACTTCACTTACTTTCTTACTTAAGGTGGGCCTACAGTCCGGGGTGGACCTGGGCCTCAAAAAACAAACGTCTCTAGCCATATCACGATCTTTAGCCAGCTGTCCCTAGTTTCGCACGCTAAGTTGGTAAAGGTCCCATTCCATCTGCGTCACGGTCTTTCTCTACTGCGCCATCCCTCGGGTGTGGATTCGAAGATCTTCCGGGCCGGAGTATTCGAGTCAATTCGCTCGTTGGACGTTCACTCTTCTCGCTAGATCGATATCGCTGGGCAGTACAGCTCGTCATTGTATCTTCTCCTCCATTTACCGTCTATGCAGATGGAACCGAAAATTACTCGAAAAATTTTCCTCTTGAAGCAACCAAGAGCAACCTCATCCGCTTTTGATAGAGTCCATGGCTCTGCACCATAAAGTAGCACTGGGACTGACTCTGCGTATGGATGCAAAATGTTCTTATGGGAAGCAACATACGACCTACTGCTGTTCACGTCTGAGGTAAGTGTGGACGTGGCACTAATTCAGGAGCCTTGGATTTTTAAAAACAAAATTCAAGGCCTGAAATCCGAACACTACCATCTTTTCCACACCAAAGAAGAAGGTAAATAAGAAGCTGCATTCTAGTTAGAAAGTCAATTGCTAATATATTTTTTCTACACAGGTTCAGCAATGGAGACACAGTGGCTGTAAAATTTGAGGCTCCAGGTAAGAACCTTATCCTCGCCTCAGTTTATATGCCACACGAAGAAGAAAACCCACCACCTGATACAGTCCGTGAACTAGTGGACTACGCTGACACACGGAACACATCAATAGTGCTAGGTTGCGATGCGAATGCTCATCACATGCTGTGGGGTTGTATGGACACAAATAAAAGAGGTGAGTCTTTGTTTGAATATATTATTTCTACAAATCTAGTTTTGTGTAACAGGGGAAATCATCCATTCCAAAATAGAAACAGGGAAGAAATTTTAGACATAACTCTTAAAAGTATTAACGAGCAGGTCAGGGTAGAAAACTGGAGAGTCTGTCCGGAGAACTCCTTCTCGGATCACAGTAGAATACTCTTTACAGTAAACCTACATCCCAAGACACACCGTATCTTTAGGAACCCTAGGAAAACGATTAGGGAGAAGATACAACATCCAAAAAATGAAAATCTCACTGACACTCACTCAATCGACAACGCAGTCCAATTAATCACTGAAAACATGCACAAAGCCTTTGTTAAACACTGTCCCAGCTCTCGCAATCGAAAACCCAAAAAGGCAACTTGGTGGACCAGCGAGCTCAAACAGCGGCGACAACTGTTTAACAAAGCAAGATAGAGTAGAGCAGAAGAAGACTGGACTACGTATAGATCCGAACTAAATCTGTATACTAGAGAAATTAGGAAAGCTAAATTTGAATCCTGGAACACGTTCTGCGAATCCATGGAGAGTACAAGTGAGGCTGCCAGACTACGTAAAGTATTATCCAAAGACCAGACCAGGTCCCAGGATATATTAAACGTGCTGATAGCTCTTGGACAGAGTCTAGTCAAGAAACACTACAACTCTTAATGGATACGCACTTTACGGAGTCCAGTGAAATCACTAGGTATGAGAACAATCACACTCCTAATCCGTCAGGTACTGAACCGGAAGTAGCCACGGAAAATATTATAACAGAGCACACAATCGCTTGGGCAGTCCACTCGTTCAACCCCTACAAATCAGCGGGACCAGACGACGTCATCCCAGCAATGTTGCAACATGCTCTCAGTGTAATACTGCCATGGCTGAAAGTAATCTTCATCTGCACAAGGCTCTGCTAAATACCGCAAAGCTGCAAAGGTAAAGGTGATATTTATTCCTAAAGCAGGAAAGCATAGGCACTGCACCGCAAAAGATTTTAGGCCGATAAGCCTCTCCTCGTTTCTCTTAAAAACACTGGAGAAAATAATCGACTCATACATCAGGGAGTTTCTGGGAGTTCTGTTCTGACCTTTGTGGAGCAGCGTGCATTTTCCATTGTCATCCTGCACAAACGGACGAGTTTGGAAGGGTTGGCAAAACTAGCTCTGTATAGCTCGTCCCATTAAATGCTGTCATAGGCGGCCTTAAAATCGATGAAACGATGGTAGGCATCACAATTCTACCGCAGAAGTATCACAAGGTTCTCTTCTTGGACCTCTTCTGTACGGAACACAATGTATGACAGAGTCCTGCCTCTATGGTCTAGGACCATCAGTCAAGAAAAAAATCTCCCCAGGTGGAGAAGACTGAATGAACTGTGTCATATACCCAGAAAGATATGGCCAACTTTACTAAATAAAACGGATAAATATATCGCCAGAATAACAGCGATCACCATTAGGCGACTGGCCTATACGGCATCAAGCAGTCAGACTGGGTATCCCACATAATAAACACTGCCGCCAGCTGTAAAGACGCAACCGAACAAGGAACTCACATGCAAGATCTATGCGCCTGTTGCGCACTAGCTAGGATCATACAGCGAGCACTAGAAAAACTTTTTTCATCACCCTTGAGGAAGTCTCGCAGAATAGTATTAAATAGCCACAAGGTCGGATACTGTTCTCTCTAAAAAAAAATTTCAACAACCAGGTCAAATTGTGGTTATAAAATGACACATAGTGCTAACTTGGGTTTTTCGAAACCACCTAGGTTCGTGATTTCATATACTCCGACAAGCATGACAGCCGGATGACATAAAATACCATTTTCCATCATTGGATAGAAGTTAACTATACAACTAGCTCAAACAACCCTCTTTCGATAGTATTTCCTGATGACAGTTACATAGCTTACCTCATTATTTCCTCGCAATTACAAACAATTGAGAATTGAGAATCCTTCCGACCCGTTTCGTCCAATTTTCACATCACACAGCTACTTGGTCACATGTATGTGCGAGTATATAGTGAGAAATGATTCATGGGAATGAGGCGAGCACAACACGTAATCTCCCCCGTTGTGAGCCTGATGTCCTGATGAAGCCGGAAACCACCCACTTTTCGCGTTCACTATTTCGTCCTCTGTGACCTTATAACACTCTCGTCGCTGCTGGCGCGACGGTAAACATTTCCAATAACCCCCATTTGGCACTGAATTTCGCACAGCGAATTCCTCACCTTTGCCACAGACTCGGAGGAGGGGCGCATACTGCCAAGGACTCGACGACACACACTTGTCTGTGTGTTATGTGACACACAAAATTTGTGCCAAATATACACCAGCGATTGGGTCGTTTATCTCCACTTTTGCGAGAGATATCATCGGTCCCGATAAATCTTTGGTATTTTTGGGTGCCCTGATGAAGCCAGTGCGAAAACAGGATCAAGGCCATTGCGGAGAAGGATTCTATTTGTTTTTTTTTTCTGTGCCTGGTTGTTGTTCTATATACTGTCGGTACATTATGCTCTCGTTGCCATTTACCAAAAGCTGAGCATTGAAAATCAAGACAATGGGCGAAGAAAAAAGTGCATCAGGATATTTTTCATCATGAGAAATTTATAACAATGCAGGAAGTAAGGGAGTTTATTTATCTGCCGTAGGGTGTGCAAACGAAACAGGTTACCATGTGGACCACCACCATGGACGACTTAAAAGGAAATATGTACTATATACCCACACACATCTCTGAGGGGACGGCTAAAGCAAAAATAATTAATGCTGATGCTTAAACTAGAGTGTGTACTTTGGGTACTTCCTTTATCTTTAACGCATACTCAAGCGTCGGCACAGCTATTTGTACTGCATTGCTTGAGGGCCTTAACTCAATTCAAGCTTTAAGTGTGTCTTATAAGACACCTACCAACAGGAGGATGCAAATGCATATGCAAATTGGAAAAAGGATTTACAGAGTAGGTACCCAGCTTCTTATTCGAATTGCGTCTCACCGAGTTAAATTAAGTTTTCGCCCTTACTTCTCAACTCCAAACGCAGCCCAGACTATATCTGTGGATGGTACATGCATTTATTACATACCATCTGGCAGCTTGCCTTTTTGATTATATGTGTGGCAGAAGGTTTACATAAAATTCGCAATCCACACAGCGAGAGTGTGACGTCCTTGTCGCTGCCATTGCTGTGCTAATGCAGCGCCTTTGATTTTAAATCTCAGGAGGGGAGCGTCCTGCATCTGTGCATAGAAACAGGGAACAGTGCGATGTGCTTCCAGCTCCCGCTTGTTAGACATGGATTGCATTTTTGAGTAGTCGGCGATAGATATCAACTTTTTCGGTTATTTATGGAGTAAGACGCGCTCGTGTATCCATCCCTCTGCTTCCTTTGGATGAGTGCTGCAGAATAGTGTGCCTGATGTTACAATTTACATAATGCAGTTCAACTTAATCAGCTTTGTAGGTGTACTGTGCATGTTTCCGCACTATAGCTACTGTGAGGAAATGCAAAAGTTTAATTTTGGCAGGGAATTTTTGTTGGGACGCACGTCATGATGTAAGAAAGTTTAAGTTTTATCGTGTGTCACCGATGTTACATATAATTTTAAGTAGAGTATAAAACTTTTGCGACAGGCCAGCGCTAGAGGCTAAAAGAAACAAGAATCACATCTGCATTAGGGTGTATGACTGTGTACAAGCTGTTCGGATGTGAAAGTTGTGAGAAAAGTTATTTTTACAGGATTTGTGATGTTATATAGTGAAGATCTTGACACTTGAGTGGTGGGAAATTATTGAGTTCCATCTCTGGATTAATTTGGAATAGAGGTCGTAAGCGTAACCCAATTGGGGGTAGGTATACCTAAACTAGATTACCAATTTATCATCTTACCTCTCAGTGAGCACACAAATTTGTAACTATGCGATGTAACCTTTTTATAGACTTTTTACATAAAAACCAAATGCGCCACATACGCACATTATTCATTCGCCTCGGCTTGTGTTGTCCAAACGTATTTTACGAATGCGAGCAAATTTGTCAAAACTGTTACCTACTTACGTAGAATTTTTATTTAGGCGAACGTCAAAATTATATGTGGTATCGACTCAAATCATTACAATTTATACCTCATATCTTTATTTCAGGAAACGCAGTCCATTTCCTGTTTCATAAGTGTCACATTCACAAAAACCTCAAACTAAGGCCAGACCTCCTACCTATAAATTTAAAAACCTGACCCCATGTAACATTGCACCATCTCAATTACCCTTGAGCAATGCCCTCAGTGTAATAAGTACCTACGTAATTGTAATGGGTAATTGCCATATGTCGACTAGGGCATAAGTATTTAAACAAAACTAAAGTTAATTCTTAATTCAACTTAATTCATGTACATTTTGGCATCAACGGAATCATTTAAATTCTGTTTGAATGACACAAAACTTTCCTTAACCCATTAAATACCCATTGAAAATTTAGAATTTTTGTGAAAGTCTACTTTTTTGACTTTTTTCCTCGGTCTCAAGCAAAAAAAGTGATGCAAAAAGTTTCTCAAAAAGATTTTTTTTTTTTTTTTTTTTTTTTTTTTTTTTTTCAAAAATTTGTGACGACGAAAAAAATTCATAACATATTGTAGTGTGGATTGAAAAGTACTACTTATTGACCACAACGCCATCTAATGGAAAGTAGACGAACTTAAGCGGCAGTTCGAAGCAGCTGCAATGACCAACAGCTGGGACGACGAGGAAAAGTCCATCGCACTAACGCTAGCACTACGAGGCACAGCTGCAAAGTTGCTTCAAACTATCTCCGAAGAAAAACAACGCAACTACGAGGCATTGGTTAAGGCTATCGAAATGCGCTTTGGTGATGATCACATGCAGCAAGTATACAGGGTGCAACTGCGCAGTAGAATCCAGAAGCGGGGAGAAACGCTCCAACAGTTGCAAGCGGATATCGAACGCCTGGCGCATTTGTCGTATCCCAACGCCGGCGAGGATGTCATCAACGAAATGGCTGTAGAGGCGTTTACCCAAGCCATAGAGGACCGACAACTGCAAATGGCTGTACGAATGGCTGGAAAGAAAACCCTTCCTGAGGCACTGGCATTTGCCCTGACAATGAAAGCTGCTGACCAAGCATCACAAGGGTTTCACCGCGTGAGAGAGATAACAACCGTCGAATGCTCGTGCCAAAGGGCAGACATCGTAGAACGAAACAGTGCTCGCAGGGGACCGATCCGCTGCTGGAACTGCAACAAAATTGGACATCTACAGCGACAGTGCAGAGCTCCACCCAGACACACTAGTTGTCCGCACTGCAGCGCTAGGAATCGAAATGAAAGGGCATCTGAGCGTCCAGCGGATGACTCTTCTCAAAATTATCAGTCGGGAAACGTGTAAGAACCAACTTCACGGGGCAGAAGTTGGATTCTGGAATCGACGCCCCCAGGACCACAATTCAAGTTTCCCAGACCAAACGAGGTAATAAGAGTTTGACAGTGGAAGCCCATATCGGCAAGAAAAGGTATGTCGCCTAAGTTGCAACAAGATTGGGAGGGGCCCTATAGAGTAGTCAAGCGAATCAACGACGTGGTCTATCGAATCCAACGAGGAAGAGGTAAACTTAAAGTTGTCCATGTGGATCGTCTTCACCGTTACATTGGGGAAAATGTTGACGCATTTGTTCGGGACGAACAAGTTTAAGAGGGGGATATTGTAGTGTGGATTGAAAAGTACTACTTATTGACCACAACGCCATCTAATGGAAAGTAGACGAACTTATTCAACGGAACTTCGAATCGTCGAAACTCAACGAATGGTGAATGGTCTAAAACGAAACTAGTACATTCTCGATTGTTCCGGTTGGAGTATAGAATATTCGAGAAGCTTTAGTGGGGAGTATAAAAAGGGTTGCGAAATCCGACGAGAGGACAGTTTATTTTTAAAACGTGTAAAGTAAAGTTCGAATAGTATCGGTAGTGATATAAAATAAGTGGAAAGATTGTAATAAGTGGAAAAGTTGATTTTAAGTGATATTGTCTTGTAATAAAAGTGATTTATTAAAGTTTAGTAAACAGAATAGTGTTTTATCTTTTCGAATCCCAGCCGAATGTAACAATATGTATAACACTTTTATAACACAATCTTTCCTTTTTTATAACACTACACTTCAAACTGTGATAGCTAATGCACAAACCGTACAGTCAGCACCGCCATCTACTTGCCATAACTCAATCCCAAGACAATTGGTCTTCCAAATAACTGGTCTAAAGTAAATAAAAACTGTCAAATGTCAAAAAATTGACAACACAACACCGACTGACATCGACGTACTCGAGAAAATCAGAACCATCTGAATAAATAGGAAAAAAGTAATCTATTTACTTACCTTCCAAAGTGGATACGCGTATTTCTCTACAGATCCCCCGCAACGCTTGCGATTATTTATTAAAACTAACATTCCCCAATCCGCCTATGCTCTAATATTAACAAAACAATTTCTCCAAATCAATCATCGACTCGACATCGATACACAAAGCCAGAAAAGAAGACGACGACGTTCTGTGTGGTGAAAAATGTCCGGCGACGAAGAGTCCAACGTAATCGATGAGAAAAAAGAAGAAAAGGTCGCAGAAATCGCTGCGTCAAGTGTAAGTGCTGGACAGCGTCAGTTCCTGCCTCGGACTGATAATAATTTCTCCACATTTTTTAGATACGCTCCGGTCTGGCAGAACTAGAACTGAAGACGTCACAAGTACTACAGCGATTAGAGAATGTTCGTACTGCTCCGCCCGCTGACGAACCCGACACATCACAGTTGGTGACCCTACTCCATGGTGATCGAAAGCCACCATCAGAAATCCTCAAGTCACTTGAAATTCTTATAGCATATTCCGACTCGGAAGATGATGCGGAATTCCCATTGCCGGCGTTGGACGACGTGTCTCACTTGGCACTCATTTCACACAGTATTATCGCGTACATGAGTCACTTGGATCGACAACATTTATTGCGAGTAACTGGACACATAGCTGGCGATACAACTCGATGGCTGGGCAGTCTCTTTCGATTTCTCGACGGATCCACAAGTTTTCACTCGGATAACGCTGATGCAATACTGAGAGCAGTGCGATTGGCTATTGTAGCCAGATGTCCTGGCTACTTGGAAGGTGGAATACCAGCTCTGGCCAATCCGTGTTTTTACATCTCGGAGAATACAACGCCAATGAGGTTGCAGTATGCGTGCAGGCAGTTGGGTATTCCCTTGGAGGCGATCCGTTTGATACCATCAAACTCAACTCTGGGTACTATGGATCTGACGCTTCTACAAAAGCAGGTGCAGGTTGACCTGCATGCGAATCGGACGCCTTTGTTAGTCATTGCAGACGTTGGATCTTCTGTGTGTGGCTACGTGGACAATCTCACGAGAATGAGGGACATCTGCAAGACAAATAACATTTGGTTGCACGCCACCGGCCATGGGCTGGCGTCTTTGGTCTGCACTCAGGGGCCTGGTGCTGTGAGTTGCAAAATGTTGCTTCAGCTTTTCCAAAATCTAATGGATGTTCTTGTTTCAGATAAGCGCAGTGGTAGACTCAATTGTCTTGAACTTGGGATGCTGGCTGGGTGTACCCAGTCTACCCATTGTTGTAGGAAACTCGCTGGCTATTAATATACCAATTAGACACTATAGCTCTGTTTCTTTACAGCTCCTTCATCGACAATTGCAAAACAGTGCTCTTACAGCCTTTGAATCCGATCCAGTTCTATCGAAGCGGTTGAACTCGCTGGCGTTGTGGACTAGTTTGCAGGCACTCGGACGCGAAACGATAGCCGAGAGGATTCATGTCGCATTCCAAACTTGCAGTATTCTACATGAGATTTCGTCCAAATGCGACGGTGTTCGTGTTGTGGTGAGTTCCTAACGCAAATTTTCATAAAATGTTGTAAATTATGCTTAACAATCGTGAATTCGTGTCGAAGTATAATTGTGCGATAACGATAAGAATGTTTTGTCTGTTTGCGGAACAGGCACTAGATAAGTGCACAGCGTGAGATAAAAGTTAAGTTTTATCGGAAGTGAAACGCGTGTTTATAATTGGATGATAAGTAACCCGAAATATATTTAATGCTACGCCCGTTCAACATTTTCAAATACATACTTCACATTGAAAATATATGTAAATCTGTGTCTCTGGCAAATCCTCTTGGGAGGAGTGGCATCACAAATGCACCTACCTTTGCAATATTTATCTATGCACTTTCCTCACTATTCCTCCCTTTCCTTTGTAGAGTCGTCCTCCCGGCGGCCAATCAGGAACCACATTAGTCGACGTGGTCAACAAACCCTTGGATGTTAATGTAAGTAACCGCTCGCTCAATTCCACTCTAGTTTTACTAAAACCTTTAATAGATCCTCTTTGAGACCGCATCATCCGTGGTAGTTTTCCAATTTGATGGCAGTATCACCACACCAGATCCACAAGATCCTAACTCAATAACTGATACAACCAAGGGTGCCTCACTCAGTAGAACAGTCGAAAAACTAACCAATGCGTCATACTACGACCGTCTCAATTCGTGGTTGGGACAAATAATGCAGCGGGACTGTCCAAATGTAAGTGGCCACTCCACTCCCCTATTATTCCGCAAACTCTCACAATCCTCTCTTCCAGTTTGACTTCGAAATAATCGAGCATTCAATTCATGGCACTTGTATTCGATATTGTCCGCTCGAACTCGGACTGGGTGATCAGCCGCCCTCAGCTGAGAATCTGGAAAACTTTGCCCAAAGTCTAGAATCACATGTGGACATCCTTCGAGCAACGATAAAACACAAGGCGACCTTTATTCGATTGGTCGAGAAGAGCGATGTGCTGCGCATTGTCAATTTACCCGATTGGGCTGGTATGGGTGGTGTACGGTTCGTCCCCGAAGGTTGGGAAAGTCTCCTCACAGATCAGGCCAAGACAGAATTAAACAAACTCAATGCCGACCTAGTGGATGCACTCAAATCGACGGACAATGCGTTCTCCCTCGGAGAAGGCACCGATGGCCTCATCTGTGTTCGATTCGGAATGGTCACACATGAGACAGATGTGGAAGAACTGCTCGACCTGGTAGTCTCTGTGGGAAAAAGTGTTCAAGAGAACTCGAGAGTTCTCGATACCATGTCGGAGATTGTCAAAAAGGTAAGACACCATCGCATTACCTGCGATCTCTTTTTTTTATTGTCAAACATATTTTCCAGGGCATCGAGGCAGCAACAGCCGACTTGCAACGCGAATCCGATGAGAAACTCTGGCAAGAAGGCATCCTCCGACATGTGCCCGTGGTAGGACGAATGGTTAACTGGTGGTCACCGCCTGCCAAAGAAACTGGCATCAAGGGAAGGAGTCTAAATCTGACGCAGGGTGTTGTCGAAAGCACGGAAAATATTTACAAGTAAGTCACACACCACCATCATTTGTCACATTGTCTTATAAACGCGCGTGCGTTATAGATACCACATGCAAATGACTGGTGCGCCCAATCAGCTGCCTGCCAATAAATCGCCACCAACTCCGATGGTACAGACGCCAGTTGGTGCGCCCACAGCACCCCCACCCTCTGTCGCAATACCATCGGCCAATCACTCGCGGACAGTGAGTCAAAGCAGTGGCGCATCGTCCTCGGCCCCCGAACTAGTTGCTGCGGCGCCGGCGATAAACAATTAAAAACATCTAACAAAATAAACAAATTCTTAACTATTTTCTTTTCCAATAGTGCATATATTATACATAAATAACAGAAAAAAAATTATTTAACCATATTATAGACTAGAATGATATTTAACTAAGAAAAATGTTTGTCTGGCGTTGGCGTTGATTCGTTCTTTTTTAAAGTCATGTAGTATTTTTTTAATTAGCCAAAGTGTTGCAAAACAAACAAAAATTAAAAAAACAAACAAAAATTAAAAGAAAACAAATTTCTAAACGCGAATTTGGAAATGCAAGTAAACAATTTTTTTTATTTAAGAGAAGAGCGATCGTAACAAATTAAAATTAAAATTAAAATTTGTAAAAGTTAACAATAAGGAAACTTCATTCCAAAGTAAACGTCAAGCGTTCGATTTTATGTTAAAAAAAAAAACAAAAAGCTGGGGTGTAGAGGTGCGCAATATTTGTGACAGTGATTATGATTATGAACTTGCCTAACTAGTTTCGTTAGCTTGGAACAACCAAATATTGTGCGTCATTTATTCCCATAAGATTAAGAAAAATAATTAATAGCTTATAGTCTTGTTTCGAAACGTCAATTTGTAGTTTTTATTTATTTTATTTCATGTGTATGATATTTTTGATATTATATTTGCTTGTGGGAGAATATATTTCAGAAATTTACGGCGTTCTTGGCGATAGTGGGTCATTGATTTGCATGTCTGTACTAGGTTATGGTTACAGGGCTACAACAACACGAATTTAAAGAGACTCAAAAGGGAGTAAGGGGACTTTACTGAATCTTTATACTGGAGACAGAATACGAAGGCAGCGAGCGAGCTTGAGGTGGAACGGAGTTTCCTCCTCCTCTTCATCCATGCAACTGCGACAGAAGTCATTAGCGGTAACTCCAAGCCTTGCGGCATGGCTTCCTAGTACACAGTGTACTGTTAGTACTCCGACAAGAGTTCCAATATGTGAGAGATGTTGCAAAACTTCCTAAATAGAATCTAGAATCTTTACTAAGCCGGACACAAAAATGTTTCCTCCATCTCCGTAGCTGATCTTCAATAATTGATACCAATATCCACAGGATTTCCAACCTCATCTTCTTGTCACGTCTCACACAACGATTAACTATCCCACGACCTATCTGATTTTCTTTTCATAATTCTAGCTTTTCCAAAAGACGCCGTGAGTTTTAAGGCGCTCTTTTCTCAGCTGAGAGAACTGATAAAAGTTTTACGTTGGTTTTTTAATTGCTCGCGACAGGCTCTCATATTTTGTTCAACCATTCTCCATTATTACTTTGGCGGGTTGCTCACAGTCATTCCTTTCAACTCACGCTCTGAAACAAAACAAATTCGTCCTTGCGGATTCGGAACATGACAATTATGATATCGGCTCTCGTAGCGCAAATGGTTGACAGGACTGGTCTTTCCTCTTTCTAACTATATTTACATACTATCAATGTCTTCGTTCTATAATCCTTCGAAACAACTGCACTAATGGAATTGCGAGTTTTAGTGGCACATCAACCAAAATCATCAAATTTACTTAATAATTGATCAGATAACGCTTAGTTATTTATCTGCAGTTACTTATTTATATATTTTGAATTAGTATGCGCCTCTGCAGAGCATTTGATCAAAGAGCTCTACATTTATATATTCCTGCTCCTCTAGCGATGAATTCTGACACCATACACACTCTGGGAGTAAATATCCTCTGAAATATTTTTTTTTTCTAAAGACCGAAAGTGTTTTCTCTGGCTTAAAATATGCTTAAACCTATGGTGTTGCTGCAGAGCTTCTGCTATTTGCTATAATCACTTGGCGCTCCGAAAAAAAGAAATCAGTTTTTCTCTTGAAATGCACTTTCAATTGATTTGTACTATACATCGTATGGCTGTTCCTCCGATCAAATTATTCATCCATTCATTCATTTTCAATGGCCCGCATATCCATTAAGTGTGTCGCTGGTGTAGGTTGCTCAGGTGGACCCTTCATAGCTCTCGATGCACCGCCATCGACTCTAAATCATCAAGGGCAATCCCCATCCGGTTAGAGGAGAGATTATGAACTTGATCTAACCATCTAATCCTGTGGTGTACATAGAGAACGCCTGCCTGATGGTACGAATTCCATAGCACGTTGTGCGATCCTGGTTGGGGACATGCATTGTGATTTAAAATCGTGATCACAAATGCTGGCTCAATGTGCAAAGGCTTTGCAAAAGTTTATACCACACATTTCGAAACTGGATTCATATTTTTCAGTCTGACAACTGGCCACCATTGCGCTAACTACCATATATTTATTTTTTTAATATTATATTTTATGTTTCTCAACTTTTTTTCGTTGCTTTTAAAAATCTAAATCGTTTATACAAAACTTTCTGATAAATATTATGATACAATTATTTATTTAAGTAAAAAAAACAACGCTGCAATGGAGCAATATATACGATAACTTAAACAAAGTGACCGAATGCGTTAAAGAAGTAAATAATTTTTTTTTTTTTGTTTTTAGTAAATTTAGTAATTTATAATCAAAAACTTATTGCTGAATTTGCACAATAAAATGATGAGATTCAAATGGATGTGTTTTATTTGGTAGAAAAAAAAAATAGTGAGTAAAATTTGAGAGTCACTTTTACTCCACCGCGATCTCTAGTCATGTCGATGTGTATGGGAAAAATGTTAAAAAATCTTGGAATCAAGCTGTTCTATACAAAATTCTATACAGAACCATATCCAGATGGACTGAAATAGACGGTGGATAAACATATTTGCTCGTTTTAGCTTGAATATTGCTATCCTTACTTTATTTGCCCAGCAGTGGGATGCCGTTTTTTTAATCTGCAGGCAAAGCTCTTCCACATTCTCATCACCAACTGTGATTCTACTACAACGTTTTCTTGGTCATCTCTACAGGTCTCTCGGCATAATCCTTCCTTGGATGCTGATTATTGTAAAAAGGTTGCTCGAATCAATCGTACATTCTAAAACGATGAACGGAGCTTCAACCTCCTAGTTTTTTATACCGAAGGCGAATAAAAGCTCATACGCCAACCCCAATTATATTCGACCCGTTGCGCTCTATACTTGTAAGAAAAACTATCAGTAAAAAGTGAGGCTTACAACCTCGTATTACGCACTGATTATTGTTATTGTCTGGAAAAAACGACTCATCGCAACTTGTTAAGCAAAGTGCGAAGAGCAGCATTCATTTCAATAAGCATCAGAACAACTCCTAATGCAGAATTGGAAGTGATACTACATCTCTTATCACTGGACATCGCACTCTCCATCACTCAAACTTAACTACGATCTAAAAGCAATAAAACACCATAATAAAAACTTGTCAATTGCGCCAACTGGCGTCATCATATAATTAAACAAATAAAAACTTGAACTACAATTTGGTGAATTACAATTTGTTTTATCTACTCGGCCAACTCAGTTTTAGTTTGTTTCGTTGCAGTCGGCAATAACAGTGTTTGTGCATTCATCTGGTGATGATTTACCGAACCCGCGATATACAATGGCTCATCCACCTGTCGATACTTATTTCTTTTCCTAATGTAAATCCAAGTATGGGAGTCAACCCACACCATAATTGTAAGCAATATCGCAGTGATACAGCTGGTTATCAACAGCAATGCCAGGTCCAGTAAGCCATCATTACAGACAGCTTTGGCGGCGGTCAAGAAATGACCATGAATCTGCTTACAGTCAATCATTCCCATTAGCTGAGAAAGATGTTTTTTACTGGTATTTATATCTGCATTTAATGAATGCATCATTGGTCGCAAGTAGGAGGAGTTAAAGGAGATATTATTCATTACTGTAGCCATGTCACTCCGAGCGTTATTAAGACGAGTCGGAGATGCCCTCAGAAGATGAAGCAATACATTTGTCTGGCCTGCTTCACATTCGGTGTAATATCGGGCATCACTTTGTAGAAGATGATTCGATGCAGTTAATACTACAAACTCACTCGGGTTGATGCAAAGGTCTCCAGCGGCAACAGACGATGACATGTATATTCCAAACATCAGCCATGAGCCAGTGACAGCAATGAGCCCACAGACGCTAAACAGAATCAGAGCAAAACGAGAATGTCGAGCTACACCTACTAAAAGTACTGTACACAGTACCAGAAGGAACCCTAATATGATAAAAGTACACCGCCATCGTATCAGCTCCCAATGATCTGCACTCTAAAAAAAAAATTATTAGCACCAGCACATTCAAATATATCGGAATAGACTTACAGAAATATATAGCGCCATTGTGGTGTTTAATAGTGGATGAGGTATTTGAGCCGCGTAGCTAACTTCTATGATATTTTCTCGCAACGTGTATAGTGAAAGTAAGAGAGACATCGGTGCTTTTTCATCAGACCATTGTTTGTTAACAATATCAATCAATTCAAAGATCCTGGGTTGAATCCGATTCATAAGGTTGTCCTGTAGTACGTTCGATTGATTGGATATTGCAGTAAAAGTCTTTTCAACTTCGCGTCCAGCGGTAATCGCATCCAAGACATAATTATGTAGATTACCGTTTGCATAGAAACCTACAAGGAAAACTCATCTTAGAAAAACCAACTGAGGCATGGAATTAATGAAGACGGTTGATTTAATCTATGTCGTCTACTAGTCAAGGCACCTTCGATCTTTCTTCAGTGTGAAGAAGACTAACGAGATTCATGACGTCTTGCATATCCCTCAGTAGCGGAATTTGATAGCATAAGTACTATACGAGCAACGAAGTGTATACGGCCGGGATCCTAAATGTAAATGAAAAGCCGCATTGTGAATTCACACTGCATTTGTTTTGAAACAGCTTTTTGCCTGCTGAAATTTTGGAACTGCTTGTGATGCAGAATATGTATATTCAAATGCAAGAACTTTATGAAAGTTATTAACTTGTACTTGACCACATCAAACAAAGTACTATACACAAATTTCAAAAATCACATATGCATCGCGCCAATTCACGTGAAGCAATGTATCGATGCTTGTGTTTGCATTAAGGAATGTAAATATGTTTGCAGATGCACAATGAAATCCGTAAATCGATGATATCGCTTCAAATTACAATGATAGATGGGTAGAACAGATATGTCATCTTGTCTTGTCGCCTAAGATTGTTCGTTGTCCTTTTGAAATACTTACCAGGTGGTTAGTAATTTTTGGGCAATTTTAAGTCCGAGAATACAGTATACATGGGTTAACGTACAAACTTACCAAAACCAATAGCAGCGCAGCACATCACAGCCATAATAGAAAGTGCCACCTTTAGCCCGTTTATCGAGTGTGCCGGTCGGATTTTTCTGTCACAACATCTTGTTATAAGATAGATCAGCAGCCCCAATAGTGATAAAATCAAAAGTGCAATCGGAATTGACCCCAAAATTGCGAGGCTCTAAATAAGTATCGAAAGACAAGATTTAGATATACACATTTGTAAGTACATTATGTGCCACTTAGTTAATAAAACAAAAAGTTATATGAAATAGCACATCTAGTGATGAATGCACGTTTGAAATGCCTGCATTTTATCACTCATGTGGCTGAAATAAATGGAATCAAAAGAAAGTAGCCAAAATGATCAGCTATGTAAAACATTTTATAATGCTCAGGAAATACAAGGGGTGGTACCAACATTCCGAGTTACCGATCTTGCCGTTCAAGCAATTGCTTCAATTTTACGAGTTCAATTCCACTCAGACCATGAATCATGATATGTATTATATTAGTACATTACAAAACGTGCAAGCTTACCTCTAAATAGTTCTCATCATTTGGTCGAAATGTGCCGCTAATGTTTTGGAATGCAGCATTATAGTGGGGAAAAGTGTGCAAAAGTTTCGCAATAACAGACACTTTATACTGATCTTCAGCATATTCCTCGTCTTCCTCGTATTCAACCATCGTTTAGTTATTATTTATCCTTGACTTTGTATATTATTTATTTTTGACTATCTTCTCTACAAGGTGATAACAGCAATGATCACTTTTTGTGCTGATATCGAAGCGATAGCAAGGGTATAGGTAGTATCACCGGAACTTGTAACACAAAACAACTAGCACACTTGCGAGACCATTATCTCTATTTTTGAATATGTAAATTATAGTTATGTTGTTTTCGATTGATCGTCCAGAACCGGTGGGAATATCCAAATGAGATTTAACTTTTTTGTATAGATTAATACGTAAAGATTCACTAAAAACAAACAATTTGTTTTGTTATCTCTTGCAATTCCTTTTCACTTTCAATTTCATGTTGATGAGAGCTCAGTTACAGGGTTACCAAAGCTTTATCCATGAAATGTTATCAAATTAATTAAATTGAGTAGGTAGTTGTCAGAGTTCAAAATTTTAGCTACATGCAAAAAAGAAAAATCAAGCAACTAAATTGTCGTTAATAGGAAGAGGTTAATGATTTTAACATTAACTAATGTTCATAACTTTTAGGGCGAAAGCAGAATGGAGTTGCGTTTGCTATGTCATGTCGAGCATGACATAGCATACCTACACACAAAACCTTGGTCCTCTCAGATGTTTTAATTTTAAGAGCGCGATGCGACATAACATAACGCAAAAGACTCCAATTTCCTACAGTAATTACCTACCTATGTAGGTATGTAGTTTAAATTATGAAGGCACTACGGGCCGAATGAGATCTTTTCGAACTTATTCGTTGTGAACTTGGTAACCCTACGGAGGCAGAAGAGAAGCAAGAATGGAAGGTGAAGTAGGGAAATAACAACTCAAAATACACGGTACTGCCAGTCGTATTATTTTATCTTATGTCGTTTTCGATTGGTAATCCAGAAGCGTCCGGAAGAACTCTCCGCGATTCTGAATTCAAATCCAGAAGCAAATTTCTCTTCTTTTCAGTAGAAGAACTGTCAGTTGAGTGCCAATCGAACGCTTTCAGAAGCGTTCGGATTGCTTCCGGAAGATTCTGGATTACCAATCGAAAACGACATTATTATCTATTCAGGGGATAAATCACGTAAAATGAAAACGACCGAACGACATCGTTTCGACAATAGAGTGTCTGTAAAGACAGCATGCGTGAAAACGACGTCGTTTTTATTCTACGTGATTTAGCCCCTGTATTTTCCAGACTTCTGCAAACAAGAGTTCCGTATGCTATCCGATGCGAAAGAAAAATTCACAGAATTTGTACGAATTTGAATGGTAATCGTTCCGGTCAGCTGTTCGGAACATTTATCTGACAGAACGTAAAGTACCTACACCGGTAGTCTACGTTTGATTGCAATGGGCAGCGGTTTTTGTCTGTTTTTGACATCCACACGTCAATTTCTCTCCGATGGTCTCCGACATCATCTGTTCGTTGCGGAAATATATTTTAGTGAAATGCGTTGATGCACGTTCCCAAAACGGATACTATAAACGTAAATTCAGTCTCCGGATACCATGATAGGGCGGATTATCTGTAGACGTAGAGCGTTAAGCAGAATTTGCATGTATGACGGCTATCAAGTTTGAAACCAGCAGGAATTTGCTTCGAATTGACATTATTATAATGTGGACTGCATAGTAGACAACTTCGCGTTGGTTCCAACATTAGTGCTAGCTTTCTTAGTTCAGAGTAGTGGAATAAATTGAAAACTTTCACTTCTTTGACATTACATCTATTGTAAACAATGGCAAATTCACTCACACCCAATAGGTGTGTCTAGCATTCTCTGTGAAGAAATCCAAGATGGTTGCGGTTGTTATTTTGTTTCACTTATTTTTCGCTTGGAACGGGCGCTAGTTATGTTGGCGTCTTTTTTTTTTTTGTTTAGAGATTATATGGAACTAGAACTAGGTACCATTTCACTAGCAGTTCATATATATTTCAATCTTTCCCTCTTATTGCGGGCCCCTGCCCATGCCCTCATTCTTTTTCGAATATTATAGGTCTTGTGGAGTAGTGTCTAAGCAAGGAGTACCTATATGGATGAAAAATATAATAAATCTGTACTAATGATATACAGCTTTACGTGTTTTTGTATTTTACTCTTTTTTTTTATTATTCAACATATTAGTCATATATAATAATATTTATATATATTCTTGCATTATTAAACACTTTATCATGATACAGTAATAAATGAATTATTTCTTCCATTAGTTATTACCACTTGAATATATTATGTAGATTGTATTGTAAATATATTTATATGCAGTATCGTTGGCAACAAGCCTTTTTTTTTAAGAAATATAAAATGAATCACAATATTTAAACAAAAGCTACATTGATAGAATTTGAACAGAAATATTTTAAATAAACTTAAGTACGAATACATTTCTTAAATTATTTTACATAATCTCCCAATTTATTTAAATACTTTTTAAATTGGTCACAGATCTTTTTTATTATAGTATTAAGTTGTAGTAAAAACAAATGATTATACAAAAATAATAACAAAACCACAAACATCTACATACATAGCACATTTGACAATTACATTGATAAATACACATTTAAATGTAATAGAATAGGTAGCTTTCTATGTTTTTTGGTTTTTTTATAATGTAGGTATCCACTAAATATTACAACATTTAACACTGAACTATAAGCGAATATAAAAAATTAAAAAGAAACAACTTTACAAATGTATTGTACAATGAGTAATAAATAATTTTATTTTTTTCTTTCTATTTAAATGTATTTTTATTTATATTTTTGTTGTATATTTATATAAATGTTTTTTCTTTTTTTATTTTTGTTAATATTGAAAAATGTTATGCAATTGTTTGTGTTGTTTTCTTACAATAAATTTGTTAATTTTTGTTACCAGTCTACGTAATTGTAGTTGTTTCTTTTTGGAAAGTAATACCTCTACTATTGCTTTTATTGTATCCTTGCTTTTAAATTTATATAAAAAAAAATTCAAAGTACCTAAAGAGAATGTTTTTTTTTGTTTTTTTCTAAAACAATTTTGTTTTGGAAATCTTGTAAAATGTTCTTTATAAAAAATTTCGATGTTGTTCCCGGTTAATTAAGAAAATGTAATTTTTTTTTATCTTTCATGTATATACTCGTATTCTATGTAATGTAATATTGTTTTCTATACGGTGTTTGTTGCAATGTGTGTTAAATAATAAAATTGAAATGAATAATATTTTATATGTTTTATGTGGTGTATAATAGTACCTTATATGCATGCATTAAAAAAACACAATTAGAAAAACACAAAAGAAATTAAATTATTTTTATATTTTAATTTATGAAATATTTATGTAAATATTGTTTATGTAGGCAGTTGTCAGTTAAAGTTGTAGGAATATTTATAGTAGAAATATTATTTTTATTTTACCATTTTTATATTTATCTTTTGGGATTACAGTTTTTATATAATTTTTTTACGAATAGGTATTTAATTTTATTTTCCTATAATCTTAATTCCTATGTTGACGATAATATTTTTCAATAGCTTTATAAGTTTTCTTAATTTTTTTAATTATATATCTACATATTCTATATTATTTCCTAAGTCTGAAATATATTGCCACTTCATGCCCCTTCATCTGTATTCCGCATTAACATTGAGCGGATTCGATATTATGAGATACACACATGCAAGTACACACTAGACACTGTAGATAGGTAGTAAGCACTTAGCAGGATCAGTTTTATAACTCCATGCATTATTTGGACTCGTCACTATAGACAAGAGTGGTATTTAGCGTACATTTTCGAATGTAATAAGTTGCAACCGTTTTTTCCGAAATCCTGGGAAACTGAGTTGGTGACAGCAGCTTCAAATAACTTTACTTTAGTGTGATTTAGATTTACATGTGATTTAGAGCGCCAGTCATTTTCAGAATAGACTGTCGCCTTTTCGCGACACAAAAGTGAAAATAAGAATATTTTAGCGTATTTCAATTGACCGCTATATATGACTACTTATATCAACATGTGAAATGAATTAGCAGACTGCATGTCAAAATAAAATAAAGTAAACGGATGTCCATTTTTGGTTTTACTTGACATTGACTGACAGTTTACATTCTATCGGTCAATGCAGCTTCGGGAATATTTTTCTGGACTTTCCGCCCAAATTTGTTTTGACCTTAGTGGAGTGCCTGAAAGTAGTTCTAATTGCACTCCCTTGTATGTACTTGCACTTTATTTGTTTTATTTGACCGATTTTAAGTATGTTTGACTACAAAAAGTACAAACCTTTTTATTAGATTTGATCACTAATTTCATGTGCATAAAATCGAATACCGCTCATCATGCTCTGCAGTACATAAAACGTGAGAAATTAAGAATAAATAAACTAAATATTTTTCCTTTTCTTCTGTTTCTATTAAATTTACTTACTCTCTATTATACTTAACTTACTAGGTATAGTTTAGTGCATCTCACCTCTCGTCTTTAATTAATTTACAAAAATTACACTGCAAATGAAAATTTGCTTTGAGCTTATTAGTAAATAAGATCTATAGTAGATAGATTGGGATAGTAACGCAATAACTAAGAGTTCTTTGTCACATTTGAAGTAGTAAGCCAACGCATTTTCGAAGTTCTCCATCCACATCTAAATTAAACTGACCAGCGTAATATTCTGTCGAACGAACAAAACGCAATTTGTGTGACAAGGGCGGATGTTTTTTAAAATGCGGGATCAAAGCTCGTTTTTGCTCCAATACTAGACATTATACGCGTCTCATAATAATGTTTCGATTACAATTGGGACCCGGTAAACTGTTTTCGCCGCCATAGCTAGCCATTCACTTTTAGCGAGCGGGTACGAGTACTAGGCGAACGCGAAGTTAGAATAATATGAAAATTCTACACTTGTTTCCAAAAAAAATCCAAAAAGTCCGCTTGGAGGCGGAATTCCCTAAGGAATTTCATGTGGTTTTCCATTGGGACAAAAATCTATTTTTTTTTTATCTAGATCACTTTTCATGTTCCATTGGGCAAAAAAAATCATTCTTTTTTTGATCCGGATCACTTTTTGCAGATCTAGATATTTTTCGAGACTAGCTACACATACTCTCACTAATACCAGTATATTTGAATTTGAATTTGTTTTCAAAACGAAATTACTAAAACCCTCTTGAAAAGCAATTATTCAGAACAAAAACGTAAATAATGGACATGGACCTAATTTTTGAGCAATTGCTATCATCTTCGTCATATAATTCTTCTTCCTCGTCATCTGTGGATTTCGATTCTTCGTCGATGATTATCCATATGAAGTTCGTATGTTTCCACCGACAAACGAAAACAATTTGAACAGCCGAGGAACTGTCAAATAACGCACTAATCAATTTCATGTTCCATTTGCTACGAAAAATCTTAGATCTGAAGTAAAAATCTGATGTGCCCAATGGAAAACTACATTAGAGTGATCATTGGGTGCATTCACGAATACTTCTTTAAATATACAGTAAACTTAAAATACAAAATGTACAAAAAGCTCAGGGTTTTTTTTAGTAAAACCAGGATTAACCATTGACAAATCTGTAATGACTAATTACGGATCTTTGAAATATTTCTGCCAAATAACTGAGGTGTTCTCCATATTCGTGGTCTGAGCTAGCAAAATGCTTTGATGGCTAGCTTTTGACAATTTTTACACCACATAAAGATGCTGGACTGTCAAATAACAAGCCATACAGACGCTGTCAGTTTTAATACTAAAAATGGTCGACATTTTAATGTTAAGTGGGGTAAAATATGCAGATACATAAAATTGCTTACTAACATGTTTGGGTGGGTTGGGTATACCAATCGCTATACTTGAAAACAAAAATTAAAGCTGTATGCAATCGCGAGTTCAAATCTTAAGTGGATAAGTGGCACTAAAACAAATTTGTCCTTTGCTGGATTTGAAACTCTAAAAATCTGATTTCAGACTAACATATCTACGTTACAATACGTGTCATTATTGGGCACTGTCTCATAGAATAAGGCGTAAGTCTGTCTCATAGAATAAGGCCTTTCAGAAGGCTGTAACAGCTGTAAAAGCGTAAGTCTAGGACTTTTAGAAGAAGCTGTATAAATTAAGGGGAGGATGAAACTATTCCTCACCTACATTGTTCCTACCCAACTTTTTTCCGTATGAGGAAACTTCATTTGGGAGCCTTCCATTACAACGACTTAGTTGATCTGATAAGCACAGACTTCAAAAGCCCCTTACACTTCCTCATAAGAAGCTCAAAATGGTTCAACAAAATTTCAATAAAGAGACACATTTTTTACCAATGACCCGCGGGATCACAATGACCGTATGCTGGCAGCCAGTTGAACGTTTCAATTTTTTTATTTAGACATCAATTTAAGTGGAAGCTTAAGTAGGTACTCGTAATAGATCAACACTGAAACTGAAATGATTGGCTAAATGGGGCTTTAGACTTTAGTTTGACGCGTAGCCATCTAGCGGTTAATGAAGCACGAGCAATATGAAGGTTAAGTAGGTACATTACCACATTACCTACATGTATGTCATAATTTTGATTACCACTGCACAATGTAATAAAGAACTCTTTTTTAGAACTAATTTTAAAAACATCTGGAAGACGCTATTATACTTATAATATTAGACACCCCTATATATAATAATCTTCCAGAAGGTTTCTATATTTACGACTATACAAAAATTCAACATTTCGAATTCTACTTTAATTACAGTGTTTGTTTTATCCATTAATTTATAAATAGCCAAGTAACCTTTATACAATAATTCTAGATCTACTATACTTAAAAACACATACGATGTGTCTTCCTTTTGATTCTTCTTTACCATCTCACTTCGTCCTGTAAATCACAACTGTCATGTTTAATAAATAGGTACCCAACGAATAATTGCAAATTAGTTTTAATTATTATTTTTTTTTTTTAAATATTATTTAATCAGCCTGTAGCGTAATTTGCAATTTTCGTGGACGTAAATTATAAAATAAAAATAAATTCATCATCATCAAAATGTCAAAGGCCCTTTGTTTTCTTAAGCAGCAATCAAGGAAAATTGGGCGTGTACCGTGTAATGTATATTATTTATATTACCAACAGTTTACGTACGCAGATCTTAGGATAAGTTTATAGTTGTTGTTGTTGTTTTTTTTTTTAAAGTTCAGTCACAGCATAATTAGATTCATCATTGAGCGCAGGTGGTGGTGGCAGTGGTAAATCCGGATCATCCCCATTCGCTATATTTGGCGCGCTCATTGGAGTGCCAACTTTAGGAGGTGAGCTACCCATACTGACCGCTGACGGTGGTGGTGGAGACTTCGTTTGAGCATTTATTGCACCAGGTTGTGGGGACGGTGTTGCCGTCCCTGATGATGGTGGAATTGGTGTGGTCATTAATTGGCCATTCATATGACCATTACCTCCATTGAGCGATTGCGATGGTGTTAGTGATGGATTCTCAATCCTGGGCGGTGATATTACCTTCATATGAGGTGGCAGTTTCATCGGTGGCCGTTGGAGGGTTCTGAAAAGATAAGGATATGCATTGGCTATTATAACTACGCTGTCTTTAACATAAAAGCAAGCATTGAGTGAATCATTGAGATTGAGATACTATATATGGACTGCTAGTAATGACAACTTCGCGTTGGTTCCAACATTAGCGATAGGGGCTGGTGATGAAATCTCCTTTTCTAAAATCCCTTTCCAAAATCCCTTGTGCTGAAATCCCTTACTCCAAAAGACCCTAAGAGAAAATCCCCATTGACAAAATCCCCCATTTTTAGATTTGGTGTTATTAATTCTGTCGCCGCGACACCTAAAAATGTTGTTAAAAAGTTAAATACGTATGGGGGCATGCTGCCCCCATGCAACCCCCCTACTTGTGGTCACTGTAGGATTTGGAGTAGGTGCAAGGTTGGGTATATCATGCAAAGTTTAATTTTCTTGTGGCAGATTTTGGCATAGGGGATTTCGTCCTGGGAGATTTTGGAAAAAGAGAAGAAAAAAAAAATGAGAGATTATGTCCAATGAGGGATTTTGGAGAGGGGATAACGTAGGGATCCCTAGCGCTAGTTCTCGTGGTTCAGAGCGGAATAAATTGGAAACTCGCACTTTTTGATATGATATGATATTTGAATTTCAATCATCTTACCTACTTGGCAAAGTCACTCTCGCTCAATAGGTGTCTCTAGCATTCTATGGAAAAATCCAAGATGCTTGTTATTTTCTGATACTTATTTTTCGCTTGGACATTTCATATATGTAGTAGGTATGTCAATAAAAAAAATAGGTGGCCTAGGCCTAGCTTCTCGCAACCATTCGTTTGTGTGAGTTTCTATTTTTGGGACGAATGGAAGGGACCTACAATTTGATGCCGAGTCCGAACGGCTGCATTGAGATGCTTTATCAGAACAGTCATTTTCCGGGGATCTGGGATCCCTCGCACAGCAGTCCAGCACACTAACCACTGCGCTACTACGCCCATGTCAATGGAGTGAATATTTTTGTTTGGCGTAATGGATGAAGAACTAAATGAGGTGCGAATTCGAATTTTCCATTCGCTCAATTTCAAATCCGAAGATCCACGTTGAATGTCAAAAACAGACCAGTGCAACTCATAGAATCCGTAGGTAGTGTTCGTTGCGTGGACGAATAAGTCAACGTTACGTCAAATGCGCTTTAAACAGCACTTCTTGCTTATTTTGCATTGAGGTGAGAGATTTGTCTCAGAAACAAAGGTGACATTTTGGCCGTGTATCAATTGGGCTAAATGACTATCCTCGAATTTCCTGTTTTTCTGACACTTATGAAAGTGTTGAAAAAGAAGTTCACCAAACTCCAATTTTAAAACAGAGATTTATCGAGTTTCTCGCTATTAATTAATTGAAATTCTGTGTTTTATTTCCTCTTCAACAATCTAGCAAAACTCAAGGAAAAGAAATCGTCAACAAATTATCCTATTTAATCTTGCTCCCGGAGCAGTATAATTTCTTGACAGCAGAAAATTCGTTTTCCACCACGATAGTGAAACTTATCCGAGGGTAATTATTTAGCCAAAACGGTTGCCAGATGTCACGCATTTGGCGGGACAGTCCCGCTTTTGAACCTTTGTCCCGCCAAGTGTCCCGCTTAAGGAAATGTCCCGCCAATGTCCCGCTTTTTCGACATTTTCATTTTTATTTCCATATACTTAGTTGTTTATTTAATTTTTTATATTTTGTTAACGTATATTTTTATTCTGAGTTGACTACACTGGTCGGCATACGTATTTTGACAAAACTAATGTTAATTCTGCTCATAATTTGAAACTTACTTCATGTAAATTTTGGCACCAATGGAAAGGTCATTTAAATTCTGTTTGAATGATACAAAAACTTTCCTTAACCCATTAAGTACCCATTGAAAATTTAGAACTTTTGTAAAAGTCTACTTTTTTGCCTTCGGTCACAAAAAAAAATTTTTTTGATGCAAAATGTTTCCTCAAACAATTCTGCAATTTCTGTAAACTTGATTGCAGATATTGTATCTTGGAGAAATTTAATATTAAATATATTGACCTGGATTTGCTTTTTGAGGAGTTAGCCGTTCTCAAAAAATATTTTCTTAATAACATAGATGATACTTCGTATGTTAACAAATGGGCTAGGTTCTTAGAAAAAAATGATTCTCCAAATTTACAAAAAATATGTGAATTTGTATTCTCTCTGCCAGTTTCAAACGCCATGTGTGAACGGGTATTCAGTTTGATGACTACAGCATGGCGCAAAGAACGAAACAATCTGAGCATACCGACTTTGGAAGCCGAGCTGATAATAAGAATGAACTACTGTGATTATTTATAAAGATTTTTGTAATTTTTTAAAAGAAGATCCAATTGGCAAATCCATTGTATCAAAAACAAAGAGCTCTGAAAAATATGCTTAACTGTTTATTTTCTATTTTGTTGCGTATTATTATGTTTTTTTTTAATTAACTTTGTTACTTGAATTGTATTACGTTTTATTGTTTTTTTTCATAGTTTTATTATATATTACATATGTACCTGTACCTATCTTAAAAGTTACATTGCTGACTGAGTAACATACAAATAAACTGTTTTTACAAAGAATTAATACAAATTTAGTTATTTTGTCTTTAATTTACAAATATTTTTAAAATGTCCCGCCATGTGCCGCTTTTTGAGAAAATTGTCCCGCGTTTTCAATTTCTTTTATGGCAACCCTAATGCCCAATTGACACACGGCCTTAGTCATATATGGCCTGATATACGTACATAGCAAATGGTTGCGTTCCATTGACCAATAGACGTTTAGCACATAATATGACAGATGGAGGAACGAGCGTTAGAGCTCTTGCGCCAGCGGAATAAAAATCTCAATAGGTTTTGTTTACTCTTTTTACTCCATCAGAAATAAACCTTTTTCCCATTAGCATATAGCGGCGAATGGAACGCGGTCAATGTGTGGCTATTTAAAAAACAAAAAGTGAGATATCTGTCTTCGGTTGGTCGTCCAGAATCGTCCGAAAGCAATCCGAACCGAACGCTTCTGAAAGCGTTCGATTGGCACTCAGCTGACTGACAGTTCTTCTACTGAAAAGAAGAGAAAGTTGCTTCTGGATTTGAATTCAAAATCGCGGAGAGTTCTTCCGGACGGTTCTGGACGACCAACCGAAAACGACATAAAGCTGCTGCATGCAGATTGTGTGGAGATTGTCAAAATAAATTAAGTACTTACTTCGAATAATTATTGCTGGAATCCTCTCGCTTGGGTGATTCTCCAGCATCTTTCGGAATCTCTGGCAGTGGACAATTCAATATCGATGGTTTATACTTAGGATCGAATTTTCCACCCTGTCTCAGGGTTGAGCACTTGTAAATTTGTTTATCGCGCTCATACATGGCGCTGTCTATACTGTTCGAACTTGGAACTTCAATGGTTTCGTTCGGTGGGGATTTCGCTTGTGAAGTAGACAGCGGCCCTGGATGTTGTTGTAGATGCGGTGGCATTGACTGCTGTGACTGTTGCTGTTGTTGTGGATGTTGACCATACAACGAATGTGGGCCATTGCTACCCTGCGAACTTTGACGTCGCATTGTTGCCGAATTGGAGACATAAATGGGTGCTGCTCCACTTGTTGACTGATAGATTGAATGTGGATTACCGGAAGTTACCGGCATTTGTCCTATTTGCGCTGGGATTTGTTGATAAATTTGATTTTGCTGCTGCAGATGTTGTGCGTTTGCTGGTACATATGGATACTGCTGCTGTTGGTGCTGCTGTTGATGATGATAGTGAGCATGCGCGGCCGCTGCTGCTGCGGCATGAGAATGCGGATGCGGATGATGACAATAGATGGGTTGTTGCGATGGTTGTCGGTTGTTCATATCGCTACAGGCTGACGATTTTCAGTAAAAATCATTTGCTTCCAATGTTTTGCATTGTTTGCTTAATGTTGCATATTTACCGTTATTGGGACCTAGAATTTATTAAATATTGGTTAATGAGGGTTCTAAAGAAAGGAGGACATAGTGGGAAACTCACCAGATAGATGTGTGGGGCTATGATTGTGCGATGGCAACCGTCCCAAAGTATGGGTGCCCATAGCCCTCATGTTCTGCTGCATGTGCGCGTGCCCCATCATATCGTGCTGCTGCCTCTTCGATGGATGCTGCAGGGTGTGTGAACCGCTAATAGCTGGTGGGCTGAAGTGGCTGCAAAAGTGGGGTTAAGAGAGTTAAATGAAGATACCTTAATGCTTACCCGTTTGGATTTCTAGGCAAAGTTCGAGCGTTCATCATTTGCTGATGATTCTGTGGAGCCGGATGAGAGATATACGATGGCTCATCCACCTGTGCGTAGTCATTCCGCTTCCTAATATATATCCAAGTATGTGAGTCCACCCACACCATGATAGTGAGCAATATCGCGGCAATAAAGCTGGCAATCAACATCAAAACCAAGCCCAGTAAGCCACCCTCACAGAGACCCCTAGCGGCGGTCAGGAAATTGTGATGAACCACCTTGCAGTCAACTAGTGCAGTAAGCTGAGTCAGAAGTCGCTCGCTGCTATTGAGATCTGCAGTCACTGCACCCAGCTTTGGTTGCAAGCCAGACGACTTGAAAAGAACCAGCGAAATTTTCATTACAGTAGCCATGGCGCTACGAGCGTTATTAAGTGCGGTCTGAGATTCCCTCAAGCGCTGGGTGAAAGGATTTGTATGACCCGGTTCACATTGCGTATAATGCAGAAGAACATTCGTTGGCAGATCTCTCGGTGATGCTGAGACTAAAAAGTCAGCAGGGTTGATGCAGAGATCACCTACAGCTACAGATGAAGACAGGTATAGGCCGGACATCAACCACGAGCCTGTGACAGCAAGAAGTCCACAGACGCTAAAAAGTATAAGAGCACAGCGAGAATGCCGAGCTACTCCTACCAACAGCACTGCACATAGTACTAGAAGCAGGGCTAAAGTGGCGACGGTGCCCGGCCATCGTATGAGCTCCCATTGGTCTCCACGCTGAAAAGTTAGTGAAAGGTGTTAAAAGCAGCCAAATAAATGCTGCCAAATACTCACGGAAAGAAAATGCGTCATCGAGATGCCCATCAATGGACGACGGATGTCACCTGCAGCGTTAGTGGCTAAAGTGACATTTCCTTGCACCACATTCAATGAAACAAACAGAATTGACAGTGCAGTCTGATTGTTAACCGGCTGATCAAATATGTCTGCCAATTCAACCAACTGCGGTCGAATTCGATTTTTTAATGTGTTCTCCAAGATATGCGTTTGATTCCGTATTGTAGTGACCAGGTTGTCAACTTTGCGTCCAGCCGTAAGTACTTCCAGTAGGCCATTATGCAGATCATCGTTTCCATAAAGACCTAACAAAGAAAAAGCGAGAAAAACAATATTCTTATGAAACACGTTTAAGTGAATACAGCCCTTAAGTCATTGCACCCCCAGCAAACTCTTTAAAAAACCTCAATAATCTCCCTGAATGATGCCGTTGTTCGAATAAGAAGAAAAATAGAATTCATTTCGAGTGTGAAGTATGCCACTCTGACAATATGTCAGTTGAAAAAGTTCCGCAATCAATGCAAGGGTTGCAGTGGCAGCGTACAGTGCGCGCCTCAAGTTAGAAAGAAAATTCTTGAAGGAATCTTTTAATGAGATTTTATCCCGATTTTTTTTCATTCTCTTTGACAGGCTGCCCCACCCCGCACACAAGCTTGCAAATTTGTTTGGGAAATGTTTGTTAAGATGAGTCATTTCTTTGCAAGAGGATGATGAAAGACCCAATGACACACAGTATTCGCTTCCACCACTCCTGTGGAATCCAGGTTGCGTGTTTTTTTCCCATACCCAATCGAAGTCAATATATGAAAATTAGGAACGTTGCCAAAAAACGCAAAAACGAGAAACAGGAAATACGCCCAAGTGGTGTGTCCTGGGCCTGGCACATATGTCCGCGTGTTATGGGATATGGAAAATGGGTTATGTCCCAAAGTGGGTGGGGAGAAAAAAACGAGTCAATGATCGATATTCAGACCATATATGCGAATGTGTACGGAGTAATTTATGACTGAAAAGGATATGCAAGGAGTGGCTACCACAAACGTTTGTATCATTCATCTTTAATGCGATTAGAAGCGTTGTCTGTTATTTGTATGGTTTTCCGGTGAATTTGAATAATGTTCGCTCTGATTGTGTGAAAGATGGATGATGGAGGAGTGGGTCTATATTTCTGGCGATACATCATGCGACCAGATAAGTAGGTTCACCAAAAGAAGCTATTATTTTATGGGATAGTTTTCTATCATAAAATTATAATATAGTAATTTAGGCCATATGGATTCTGGGTTTGGCTCAGAATTACACAGATACCAATCAGTTAAATAGGTATAAATGTTTTGGGGGTTTATATACATTTTAGAGCTCTGTGTATAGTCTGGGACTTGATTTATTTCGCTTGTGTGTTTCCCAATAAGGCCAATATCACATGATACATAAATCTACATACATGATGGTATTTACTGTTTTATTGGTTTTCTTTATACGTGCGGAACCGCGGGAAAAGCAGATGCTGTGACATTGGCCTAAACGAGTAATTTATTGGATTTTCTTCTTTATGCAAAATGGTAACAAGACCCAAACAAAAACCTGTAGAGACGAACAAGGAAATCTAGTAATAGAGTCACAGTTGGTGCTGACGACATGGGAAAACCGTTGCTGCAGATTGTTGAACGGCGAAGACGGCACAAATTCCTCTGTCAGGCATAATGAATCATTTATTAGACGATGAAAGCCAAGACTTCCGTCCTCTTGATCAAAATGAAGTGATTTTATAGCAATATCCAAGCTCAAGTCCAACAAAGCTGCTGGATACCGGACGGTTTAACTGTCGAGCTTTTTAAGGCAGCAGGAGGTGACTTGGTGGAGAGCATAAACCAACTCCTCTCCAAAATTTGGTCAGAAGAAAGTTTGCCTGATGAATGGAACCTCAGCATCGTTTGCCCGGTCCACAAGAAAGGCGACACACTAAATTGCGCCAACTGTAGATGCATCAATCTCCTCAACATCGCCTATAAGATCCTATCTGCTATATTGTGGCCCAGTAAGTCCATGACCGACCAAATAATCACACTACAGCAGATCGAAGAAAAACCCAGGAAGTGCAAATCGATTTTAAAGCCGCATTATGACAGCATTTATAGAGACGAACTATACAGAGCCAAGTCCAGTTTTGGCATCCCTACCAAACTTGTCAGATTGCGCAGAATGACGGTGGAGAACGCTCGCTACTTTATAAAGGTTTGAAACAATCTCACAAAGACCTTTGATGTCAAAAAAGGATTTAGACAGGGTGATGCGCTGTCATGTGACTTTTACAACATCATACTTGAGAAAATTGTGCGAAACTCACAAGCCAAAACCAGGGGCACAACTTTCGAAAAGTCTATGCAACTATTGTCGTTTTCGATTGGTAATCCAGAACCGTCCGGAAGCAATCCGAACGCTTCTGAAAGCTTTCGATTGGCACTCAACTGACAGTTCCTCTACTGAGAAGAAGAGAAATTTGCTTCTGGATTTGAATTCAGAATCGCGGGGAGGTCTTCCGGACGCTTCTAGATTACCAATCAAAAACGACATATGTATTTGCATACGCTGACGACATTGACATAATTGGCAGAACACAGCGAGCTGTCACTGGTGCGTTTGCAAGTATCAGCAAGTATGTAACAGCAGCAAAAATGGGTTTAGTGGTGAATAAGGACAAAACAAAATACATGTTGTCAACAAGAAGGGACACATAACATCGATCAATAGGACATAACGTCACCATAGACAGCTACAACTTTTAGGTGGTTAGGGACTTTGCCTACTTCGGCTCCGATTTAAACTCTGATAATGACACCATCAGCAGAAATCAAACGAAGAGTTACACTTGCCAACCGCTGTTACTTGGGAGTTGGGACTAAGAAGGCAACTGACTCGTAAGGCCTTGACAAGAAAGACTAATGCCGTTTTCGATTGGTCGACCAGAACCGTCCGGAATCAATCCGAACGCTTCTGAAAGCGTTCGATTGGCACTCAACTGACAGTTCTTCTCCTGAAAAGAAGATAAATTTTCTTCTGGATTTGAATTCAGAATCGCGGAGAGTTCTTCCGGACGGTTCTGCACAACCAACCGAAAACGATATAAGAAGACTATAGAGCAAAGCTTAAACTGTCAAAAACAAGTTCGTGTTTCTTTTTTAGGTCAGACACATCAGAGCTCCGAATTTGTGTTTCTTTTTTCGTTCAGAGAATGATCAGAGAGCGCTCTATGAACTCAGAATAAATTAACTGAGCAGGCTGAGTAAAAAGCTGATTACGCACTTCCAGTTACATTTGACAAAAAAAAACAGGATAAACAGAACAGAATAGTTGAAGCGGCGGACGAGCCTTGTGATTCTGTCACAAAATGTAGATCAAATTAATAAATAACCATTTGGCAGCTATGCTCAAGTGTCTTTCATAAATAAATCAACGTTCAGAGCACGCTCAAAATGCTCAAGCTTTATTCAGAGCTCAGCTCTGAACTAAAAAAAGAAAAACGCCTTAATTAAGTCCATTATCATCCCAGTTCTGCTCTATGGCGCAGAAGCATGGACGTTAGCAAAGGCGGATGAATATCTTCTTGGTCATTCTTCGAATGATTTTTGGTCCGAGACGAGATTTAACAGCGAACTCCATGAGTTGTACAGTGACATCGACCTGGCCAGAAAAGTACGTATCAGTCGACTAAGATGGCTAGGACATGTAGAGCGAATGAACACCAACGCTCCGGCTCGATGTCGATTCCAACCCGGAAGACAGCGCAGTTAGATGAAGAGGGCAGTTTTCATAGACTGAGATTCGCATCTAAAAGAATCGAATAGGGGAAACCTGGCAAAAGCGACCGACTGAAGAGAGTAGGAAGCGTTCCAATCAAAATGCATCTACTTTTGATAAAGTTCTGTGAAACAGATATAACGGTTCGATATTTGTTCCAAGGGTCTTTAACGAACGCATCTTTTGAAATTAACTTTGTCTTATATGGGCACCCTATTTACACGATTCGTTGACCATCTTGGTGTTTTGATGAATGATGGAATTAAAAGAGAGGTCGATTTTAAGAAAGTAGAAAAGAAAACAGATACCTACTTCTTCTAGCTTCCTTTTTTCAACTAACCTAAAAATCCACAAGGGCCATTGAGTTAAATTAAAGCAGACACTATTAAATCAACAAAATTTAAATTAAAACAAAAATTAACAAATCAAATATTCTCTCTACATAGAAAATATATCAAATAGATGTATGTTACTCGTTTTTGGCAACTACTTCTGTAGAGTGTAGACCAATTTATGCACGGTTCCCTAACTAAAATAAACAAAATCCCCTCAATGCCCACAAACATATATAAAGCCACAAAAACATACTCAAGGACACTTTTGACTTGAAAACACCAGAGTGGGAACAAGATTGACATATGGGAGGACTTCCCAAACTTTCAACGCAAACAATTTATCAGTAGGATTGTATAGGTGAACAGAATTCCTGTACGAGTAGTGTATGTAGTTTTCGAAGCAGTTTTCTTACATTTAATCAAAATTAAACTTTTATCACACATGATGCTGGAGATCCTCGAGTGAGAGAAGGTATATGTAGTACTTGTGGAGGTGGTGCTGGTGGCACCTTCGCCTGTACTTTTATTTAACCTAAGTATAAGAGTCTCTAGCAGAGACGACATTGCTTCAACGTTGTATGAGCAAGGTTTCTTTATTTTGGAAATGATTTCATTAAGGATATGCTATGCAGTGAAACTACTTCAAAATAAATTCAGCAACATTTTAGGGAAACCTTTAAAAATTGAACTTAATCTTTTGGTAAGGGGGATGTTTTGTATGGCTTTGGTGTAGGTATAGGTACATACATGCAGTACCTAAATGACGAGCACTTTGCAATTTCCTTTATCTGAAGTGGGATGTCAATTTGATAAATATTACATTTACTATGTTTAATAATGAAGGAAGACGAATTTACAGTCAGAATTCATTTTATTACCACTCTTCAAAGGTTTACTATTTAAGTCTGTAGCTTTCAATCAGCAATTGACACTGAGAATATTGCCTTTTAAAGGTCCATATGTACTTGGCAGTCAATTAAACATAATTGACAAAATGTTTTCTCAAAAAACATAAACTATAATATATTTAAGTATCGTAAGTATTTAGCTATCGCAGTGAAAATCACCGCAAGAGTAATTTGTGATTTTCCGGTTGAAAAATTAGCAGTGGATAATTATTATTTAACGCAATTGACACGCGGCCTTCAATAGCCATTTTTAAGTTAGGTTAGGTTAGGATGGCGGGGCGCAACAAGTGCAGCCTCACTTAGGCCAGAGGAGGCCCATTGTGATACCACAGGATCTAATGATCTCACAACTACCGGTTGAACCAGCAGGAGCTGAGAACTAAGCGTTGGAGGCAACTTATGTTTGTATTAGCGAGCTCGACGAGATTGTTGAAGAAGTATTCCCCGAGATATAGTTTTCTACGAGCAGAGAGAGCTGGGCACGTGCATAGGAGGTAAAGAATAGTATCTTCCTCATCCTCGTCCATGCATCTTCTACAGAAATCGTTGGCTTCTTTTTAGTGATACAAAATTGTTGGAGCGCTTGATATCCAGCATGGGCCAGACCTGTTTCTTGATGGAACACGTGGTGGCAGTTTGACCACCTTCGACTAGTGACGCTTATCCCATTTTGTTTAATTAAAAGCTTGCACGTAGCGAGAGTCATATAGAGACTCTCCTTTTCCGGTAGAATCAAAGTTGATGACAAAGTTGTGTCATGCCTAGCGAGTTCGTCGGCCTTGCAATTCCCTGGAATGTCCCTATGGCTCTTAAATTTTTTATTGATTCTTACATTTTTTATTGATTCATAGAGTATACAGTTTGGTTATGTTTGGAATAGCACATCGGATAAATAATAGCCGCCGGAATTTTTTTTTTTTAATTTTCTATGCCCGTTTCGCATAAATGTGCGGCTGAATTTCATTAATACACCTCCCAATTTCCTCTTTCAAGCCGTTTGGTGGTCGTGGTCTTGTTTGCATATCCCCTTTGACTTCAAAAAACCCCAAAGAAAAAATTCCAATGGCGTTAAATCGCAAGATCTGGATGGCCAGATCAGATAGGAAATGACTCATGCATGGGCCACCGTCTTGTTGAAACCACATGTTGGTCACATCCGCATATCTTGTAATTTAGGCACTAAAAACTGGGTTATCATGTCACGATAATTGATACTGCCATACCATTAATTGATACTGCCTGACCAGCCGCATTTTCGAAGAAGAAAGGTCCGATAATGCCTCCATCCAAAAAACCGTACCTATACCAAACAGTCACGCGTTGTGAATGCATTTGTTTCTCAACAATTACAATTGGGTTTTCTGAACCCCAAGCATTCAGAATTTCTGCACATGTGTTTTGGGCTTAACGAAGCCATCAAGATGAAAATGAGCTGGCACTGGCATCACTGTACTATTAAATGGCACAAAATTCAAATTTTGCGTGAGTCTATGTCAACAAGTCTCTCAGACTCTTAAAGCCCTCAAAGGGAATATCCGTCCAGAATGCTAGGACCTATCGTCGGAAGTTCTGGCAATGCTGTTCAACATTTTAATAAATCGGGCTTGAATGGTCAAAAATTCTAGCCGGCACCGGCGGCTACATGGCCGATATAATTTTCTCGACTTATGGTGGCTTTACATTACCACGCAGTCCTATCACGCAAAATTAAAGAGATGCTAAATACTAAATAGTCTATAGACAGTAAGGGACAGCAACACCTAACATGCAAAAATACGTGACACGTATTTTGGTCGGCCATCTTGTTTACGTGATAAGTATTATGGGAAAGATGTGCATGTTGATATTTTTATAGCGATGGCCTATGGAATTTATCGTTCCTATAAAACAAAATGAACACTTCTATCATATGTTTTTACGATGCCATAATACCAAATGTTTGAGATTCCTCTGGTTCACATCACCGCGCTAGCGATCGCTCTCAAAAATGGAAAACAATTTTGATGGTAATTTAACATTTTGTTTTAACTGGTGGAAAATGTATTGCAAATAAAATTTTCAGATAACAATTGGTATCCAAATGCCGAATATCTTGACGAGGAGGAATTTCAATGCTCATTTGAGAGCTTGGATACCGGTAAGTAGGTACCAGACGTAACTTTGTTATTTTGATAACAAACTACGGATTGAAATTGCAATTTGTATATGTGTATGTATTGATTTAATTGTTTATACAATGTAGATGATCCAGCCACAAAGTCCACATCAACTAATAAAGAAAAATAAGACGAAAAACATTTCCCCGAAGAAGCTGTAGTTAAAAAGTGAATAAGTCTGGCGCAATATAGTTTACTTACTTATCAAAAAGTTTTTGGTATCCCTGAGTTTGTGTTAATGCCTGCTACAAGACTGCATTAAAATTTTAGTGATTAAGCATATAATTTAGAATTTTGTAGTACCAAAGAAATAATTAGCTCTGTATTTTAGTTTACGAAATTCAATCATGCGACTTGTACTACAAAATTCTAAAATATAAGCATAATCATTAAACTTTTAATGTTGTCTTGTAGCATGCATAAAGACGAACTCAGGGATACCAAAAACTCTTAGATAGCATGCTCCTATCCAAAGGAGCAGATGGAAAAGGATCATTTTGTCCATTTCCTAAGTAAGGTTACAGAGAAAACGTATCCTTATCCATCCGTTTCTTTGGATAGGAGCGAGTTATCTAAGAGTTTTTGGTATCCCTGAGTTCGTCTTTATGCATGCTACAAGACAACATTAAAAGTTTAATGATTATGCTTAGATATATTTTAGAATTTTGTAGTACAAGTCGCATGATTGAATTTCGTAAACTAAAATACAGAGCTAATTATGTGTTTGGTACTACAAAATTCTAAATTATATGCTTAATCATTAAAATTTTAATGCAGTCTTGTAGCATGCATAAAGACGAACGTAGGGATACCAAAAACTTTTAGATAGCATGCTCCTATCCAAAGGAGCAGATGGAAAAGGATCATTTTGTCCATTTCCTAAGTAAGGTTACAGAGAAAACGTATCCTTATCCATCCGTTTCTTTGGATAGGAGCGAGTTATCTAAGAGTTTTTGGTATCCCTGAGTTCGTCTTTATGCATGCTACAAGACAACATTAAAAGTTTAATGATTATGCTTATATTTTAGAATTTTGTAGTACAAGTCGCATGATTGAATTTCGTAAACTAAAATACAGAGCTAATTATGTGTTTGGTACTACAAAATTCTAAATTATATGCTTAATCATTAAAATTTTAATGCAGTCTTGTAGCATGCATAAAGACGAACGTAGGGATACCAAAAACTTTTAGATAGCATGCTCCTATCCAAAGGAGCAGATGGAAAAGGATCATTTTGTCCATTTCCTAAGTAAGGAACAGGTGAACAGCGTCATCTGTATTTCCAAGTGCTGGCTCTGACTGGACAATTTGAAGCTGCCATCGAATTTCTTCCGCGCACGGAGGAGTATAGAACCCCTGCTGTACATATTGCACTCGCTTTGAGTAAACTGTTTCTGCTGGGTGGGCCGCGAAATGTCCAGGAACCTTTATGTAAGTAAAGTAAGGGTAAGTTAATTTTTCCACAATCAAAACAACAACAGTTGAATGTCTTTTCTCTTTGTAGTGGATTGTTTCAACAATTCGATTGCGATGAATTCGATTCTCGAACTGCAGCTGGCATGGTAGCCAAACACTTGGTCAAGAAGGGAATGTTAGATGATGCCATTAAGATGTTCCATATCGCTGGGGTAACTTCTATCACGAAAAGAAATATCACCTCGCACTGGAAGTTTTGGCCAATACAAATCTTGTGCCAATGTCCATGAATGATTTGGAGGATTCTATAAATAACTTTAAGCGCATTGGAGCCGAGATCTGTAAGGTTTATCCCGACATTCTTTTGGCAACAATGGACATTTTGTACATTCAGTACCTACAAGAGTGTTCGTGGAAAGGAAGGTAGCGGCTTTATAGACATCAGTAAAGATAGGCTAAGTTCCTTAAAAATTATGCAGCTAGATTGCTAGATTACTATGCTTTTTCTTCTAGCAACTGGCACATTTGGGAGAAAAGGCTAAAGCACTGACAAACATAGCAGCCAGAATTCCATACCGTATGCCAGGCGATACAAATAATCTTCTCGTGCAAACGGAAATTTTAATGCATTAATAATTGTTTTTGTGTACTTTATTTTCTATTTTAATAAATTAATTATGTGAAGCTTAAATATTTGCTAAAAAATAATAAATATATCAATATCGTTGCCTTTATTAAATTCATTTTTCACTTTTAATTTAATAAGTATCTACCACAACAAAACCGATGAAAAAAAATGTATTGTTTACATCTGAGCTGTCAAATCTCCATAAAAAAGTTATAGCAGCCTAGATTCAACTGTTAGGGTTGTGATCTCACTCCTACACATCATTAGCCTTGACTGTGGAAAAAACGGATCTCTCTCTCTAAAGTCATGCAAAATTGCGTGGCGTGATAATGTAAAGCCAGCATTAATGGAAAAAAATGTAAGACATTTAATAAACATAATCCAAAAGCAGACCCAAAGGTTTTCAATCTTAAGAAAAATTGCAGCCAAAGGGAAGGGCCACACATGCTTTTCCATGAAAGTCGTGTCGGGGAGACAGGTATCTATATTTTTAGGTTAGTTGAAAAAAGAAGGGTAGATTACACCGAAAATCCCTTCTCTTTTCTATACCCACTTAAAATCAACCTGTCTAGTCTCGACCGACGCGACTTTCATGGGTGGTATTCGTATTGGTATATGCCCGATGTGGTATGTATGGCTATGCTCTATGCACAAAGAACATCGAGTCAGTGACAACTTTTGCGCGATGTTCGAATAAATCTTAGACGGCTTATACATTGACCTTATAGTTGAATAGTAACTTGATTAAAATTCTGCATATAGGTAGGTCCCCCGTATATTTACAAAATGTGATAATAGCAAGGACTAAGAAATACAATCTACTTTGTAAGTGTATTACTGTAAAATATCTGTCAATATTATGTATGTATTATGATTAGTAACATACGTTATAACAACACCCAAACTTACCCAATCCAATAGCAGCACAACACATCACCGTGACAATAGACAGAGCCACCTTTAAACTAGTTATCGAGTGTGCCGGTCGTGGTTTCCTGTCACAACATCTTGTCATCAAATACAGCAGCAGCCCCAGCAGTGATATAATCAGAAGTGCAGCCGGTACTGACCCCAAAATTCCCAGGCTCTACATAACGATAGAAAGACAAAAAGCAGAAATGGACGAAAAAATGTTGAGAACACATACACACACTTGTAGGTTGAATGCAAAAAAAAAAAAGGAATCGTGTAGGTATAGGATTTGCGGTGTTTGAATGCTTGAAACATAAAAGGATAAAATGACATGGTTGTCGAGTCAGGTGTAAAGCATAATGTCCTTCCGTCAACAATGACACAACATAATGCTGCGAGCTCACCTCTAAATAAATCTCATCAGTTGGCCGAAATGTGCTGTTGGTCTTGTGAAATGTTATGTTATAGTGCGGCAAAGCATGCAAAAGCTTTGCAATGACAGGCACTTTATACTGATCAGCGTATTCGTGGTAGTCTCCCATTGTTGGTTATATTTCCTTTTAACTGTTTCTGTTTTCTATCGTTGTTGTAGGTATGCAACGTTCACCTCGCACCACTTGCAGCGGTAGCGCGTACGTGCACACGTACAGGGACTATGTGTGTCAAGTGTTATCCTTGAGGGAACTTTGCCTAGACTTACAATCCACATTCGTGTCCTTAATTATTCATATTTCTTCCAGCGCATAGAATTGTGTGCATTTTATGTTGCAGAAGGGGATATGCTTCTCATCATCACATATACATCGATTCAACAACAAATTGTTGAAAAATAAAATACGGTAGGGTTCTCTCTCGCTCGCAGGATAATGCTAAAAAAAGCGGTTCTCGAAGAATAGACTTGATAGATGATTTCACTCCCCGTACTTGTGTGTGTCATATGCAAATTGCGTTTATGTATTGTTCCGAAAGAGGTGTCGTCCTGCTAATTTACCAGTCGAGGGGAACAACGAGATGATGATGATGATTATTATCCTCGGTCACGATAGATGCCTCAAAGCCTTAATTATTTGTTCTTGTTTGTCGAGTGTGTGCAGATTTCTTAATTTCCATCTTCATTACCAAGAGGATCCTGTAGCCAGTGTAAAGCTATTGGCACTTGAACACTTGACGCGGTAGACATACCACATATAAGGCGACTTTGTAACAAAAGCGCACACAAGTACTTCCTCCTTCAGTCCAGGACTCCTTTGTTTATTATTTTTGTGTATCGGTCGTCGTCCCGGTCGGAAATTTTAAATCGCTCCGTCAGGATTAATTGAGCAAATATAACGGCTAACGAATGAGAATTACTCCTTTTGGTCGTTTTTCACTGTGTCTGCCCTTTGCGGCTGTATAACTAGTCAGATGGGAATAATTTATTTTGCTTTGGACAGTCGAGTCGACTTGAGTTGGAGTCCTTTAAGAGGACCTCCTTTGTAAGTTTTTAATTAAATAATAGATTTTTTGTTTTTGCTCTACACTCCTTCTCTCTCTCGCGCGCGCTCACATCAGTCGGTGTACCAGGATGCTAAATCTCGACTTCTCTCAGGATAGTGCAGCAACCTCTCATTCTTTATACACCAACACTTGCACACGTACTTTATTGATTGAAGTTTCCTTTTTTTTATTTATATTCCTGCCGTGTGCTTCCGTCGCAAGAAATATTGCAATATACACATACACACACGCATCCAGGATAAAAACGATAGGATGATAGAAAATGGATGAAAAAAAAAAACCCTTTTGAGAACTCGAGAAATGGGAACTACACTAATGCAGGACGGGGAGGCGCAAAACCGTGACACAACATCGCCACCCCATTTTGCATAAAGAAAGGACTCAGCGAATAATTTTTTTTTCTAAATTTTTTCGTTTATCGCTTTCGTTATATTTTTTTACGTTTCACTCCTGGCCCCTTCACACTTTAGCCATTAACAATATTCACATCTTCAAAACCATTGGCACAGTTGCATTTTTTTTTATCAACAACGGAGGGTAAAAGGAAAACTCTTCACGCATACACTAGAATATCCTTAATAGGGGTGGTGGGCGATTTTAGAGAAAAAACTTAAAACCAACTTAAATTTTCACACAATTTGATGGGAAAATTTATCCCTGTAATTGGTTGAATTTTAACATATTCTTGTATTTATCCCATTTTATTGCACACATTACACAAGATATGAATTTTTTTTTATAAAGGATATCGCTTTGTTCCAATATTTGGGGGAACTAAGTCGTTTCATATTTTAATAAAGAATGTCCGTTTCTATTCCACTGTTTTTAATTTGTCTTCCATAAAACACTTCCGGAAGGATATTGTTTTTTTAATTTTATGCGAAATCCGTTTTTTCCGGCAATAAACCGAACCGTCCACCGAACTGTGCAATTTGCGAAGACGATTGGAAAAAATATTTTTTTCTTTAACCCGGTCACACCCTCTGGATTGGAGTTCACTCTCTCTGTGCTCATTTTGGTCCTTGCTAGTTTGTGAATTTAGTCCTTCTGTACTCTGTTGTTCTCACTATATGGACCGGCGCTTTTCAACGAGAAATTGGGTGTATTTCTCTTGCTCTCCCTGTTCTATGGTTAATGCATTTTTCACTGCGTGCTCCTTTTGTTGTTGTTGACTTTTTACAAGAATGACGCTCTCTGGTAATCGTCGGCAGTTTTACGCTCTTACAGAGTTTATAGTAAATTTTACTTGCGTACGCTCTCATTATTGTTTTTTGCTTTATTATTATTCTGTTGTAAATTGTTGTCCTGGGTGATGTGATGATTGGTATAGAACCACCCACCCTAAACCGGGAAATGTTGTAACATCTATTGCACACCCACAAGAAAATCGTCCTTATTGTGTACGTTGTGTTAGTATGAACGCAGGTGTGTGTGCGGTTGATATTGTAACTCGTGTAAATGGATGGAAGGAAATATATGAACATCCGGGATACGGGGTAGCGATTAGCGGATACTGAACGTTTGATGGGGTGGTTAGACTTGGGAAGTTTGAGTACAAATTTGATTTCTTGTTAAAAAGGTTTGTTCTTACATATTTATTATGGCGTATATTGGCAATATAACTATTTAGGCTAGGGCAATCATTACATGACATTAAAAAAAATGATTAAGATACGTTGGAAACTTCAATATTTACATACATATTCCATGAAGAGCTGTCAACATTTTTACATAGACAACATTTTGCTATGTAAAAATTTAGTTTAAATATCTATGGGTAACAAAAAGAGCGGTCAACTGTCATGTTGAAGGCAATCTCGACGCAATACACGACGCACGTGACAGACACCAATCGTTGAAATGTCAATGATTTTCGCGGATGCGGTGGTAGTGCTAAACAGCGCCGCTGCTGTCTAGCTGACACATATTAAATTTTTTGAATTTGTGAAGAAAAATAAAACATAAACTGAAAACTGTATTTGGTATCGAACCAAATCATTACAATTTATAGCTCATACCTTTAATTCAGGAAACGCAGAAAATTTCCTGCTTCTTAAGTGGCACATTCAGATACGTCAAATGACCCCAGAGCTTCTACAAATATTTAAGTACCTGATGTAGGTAGGTACCTACCTAACATGAAATGTTTCAATAGGCCTGTTTTTTCCACATCTATCTCAGTGAAGTAAAGTAAAGTAGGATTTTTAACACGCAATTACAACAACTATTTATAGAGTCCCGAAAGTGTCAAACAGTTCGCAATAAGTTGGCGATCCTGTTAAACGTCATAGAACACATATTGGAACTCTTGTCGGATTACTAACAGGCCACTGTGTACTAGGAAGACATGTAGCAAGGCTTGGAGCTACCGCACTAATGACTTTTGTCGCAGTTGCATGGATGAGGAGGATCCACCTAATGTAACTGCTCGGCTCTATCCGCGATTAGAAAGCAAACTCTTGGAGAGTACTTCGGGGAACTTGGTGATATTGCCGAAACGGATATCAGCAAAATACGAAAATTTCTCCAAAATTCGAAATGGTTCCTAGTTAGCGGAAATAACCGAATCTGCTTGTGGTATCACAATGGACCTATCTGGTCTAAGTGAATTACTCCGTATGTAATGGATAATTGCCATTGCCACCTAACCTAACCTAACCTTAGCTAAATTTTGTTTTGAGGGAAAGTCTGAACTTGCTCATTCTTACCAGCGACATTACGAAATATGTATTACCGTTAAGGACTGGATCAAAAATTGAAAATCAAATCACATTATCCAGTGCGCCCCAAACTGTTTCAATTTCCCTATACCTACCACAGACACCAACCACAAAACAATTGTGAATGCAGTATAATTTTCAACCCCTTCATTGCTCTCTTTCTATCAAGAATAACCGTCAAACTGACATTTCGCGATTTGCCCCCTTCGATCCACATACAACTGAGAAAAAATCAGTCGCGATTATCATAAACTGAAAGCAGATAAAAGCACATTGCAAATCCCCAAAAAAGGCTATTTTTTCTGTACCATCTCCTTAAATCGGGTGTAACTTGATTTCCCAGTGTCCAGTGAATTATGATTCGAAAATAAGTCAACCAAACAAAAGCAATATTTCCCAGTGCCATAAAGTTGTCTGTAGTTATGTATAGTATTAAGTGTATCCAAGGAAGAGTATATTTAGCCAAAAGCCAAATACATTAACTCATCATCAATTATTTAGAACATCTATCGAAAAACAGACAAATACATAATAGTTTCGCTTGAATGAACGTCCCATTACAATGGTCGTATCGTCGGAACCAGCGGGCAATGCCCGTCGGGGCAGTACCACCAACAAATTCAATTCGAAATCCCAGTATGGACTTACGACTAAAGCGGCGCTGGCCAAACTTCACGACGAGATTCATAATGTGGTGAAGTGCTATGAATCAAAGTACAACGAAGAGAGGTAAGTGCTCATTTTGATTGGAATCTAATATTTATATAGGTAATCTGCGGGGGAGATTTGTTTCGAACTCCTTGATGCCATACAAATACAACGGGTGTATCAGGGTCATTATTATCATCACTAAACTTATGTATACATTTTGTGACGATAGCAAATATCATATATATAGATATGATACAAACAAGCGCATAAGTTTGACGCAACATGAATATTTTTGCCATACACCATTGTGGCATGGCATGAGTATTTGTGGGAACTACTGTGGCCTTTGCCAGTGCCATATAGGTACCACGGTACAGCACTGTGTCTGTGTCAATAAATAAACAAATAAACATAGCAAGGCTGTGGGAAACTAGAGTATGAGAACGAACACTATTTTGGGAAAGTACAGTGTCGAGACGTAAGTACTCACGCGATTATTTCATTGGCAAACTTCTGACATTGAACAGAAAATAGGAGCGTAAACATTGAAGAGATAATCACACGATCCAAAGAGTTGTATCCAGAAGGAACAAACGCCGATGTCCTTGAGATTAGCAAGGTTTGGCATAGTCTGTGTTTAGCTTACCAATTCGCTTCTCTTGGTTTTTTAAATAAAAACCATGATGCAGCCATTGAACTCTGGTTCATACAAATTTTACTGGAGCGATCTGATGCGAACCAATTTAGATCAATTGAAGAAGACTCGCTTGATATAAACGCGTCTCCAAGTTAATTGTCTTTAATTAAGCACACATAGTGCTATGCTGCCGTACGCACCATCTCAGAGTCAGAACTCCGTTCCCTACATGATACGTTAATTAGTTTTCTCTATAAAATACATAGTTTGTTTATGTTCATACACAATGAAGAATTGCTTTCGCAATACCTACTACATCATCTAAGCACATCTCTGATCTTTGCATGACGATGCTTTACAACGAAATACCCGGCTCGAATCGGTTACACGATTTCAGTTTGTAGTATCTTAGGCCATTGTTGTATCAAATTAAATGCGATGCTATGACATTAAACATTCTTGGGCAATTAATTTTTTGATGGACATGGTTTTCTTCCATCTTGGGTTAACAGGCTCCTTGCATTGCATGTTAAGCTATGGATGTGTCCTCTTGTCAAAATGAGTGTGATCGACTACCACTTTCATCGTCTAGTCGTAATGTCTATTTGTTACTAACTCGTTTTCTCAGGACAGAGGAACGCGTTAGATATACGATTAGACCTGAAAATCCTTACAATATTTCGCAGATGCGATTTGCAGCTTTCTCATGAGAGTGGCAGTGATTTTCCAAGATCGACATCCACATTGGAGTGGCACAGCCGTAGCTTGGTGTTGAAGCTAATTGCATTGCTTCGCGAAATCTTGGACAACATTCCAAACGTAGACTTTGCTTTGTCATCGTTTTCGGTACTGTTCTTTTATTCGATCTAATACAATTTTAGCTATTAACTTAACAACTGCCCGCAAATCCCTCTCCAATTTTGCACTCCATAGAGTTTCCATAGAGGTTCCTATAAAAATAAGCATATCACTGGCGATTACACGGTATCTTAGCGAAATGTTCCTTCCACCATTTGAGCTGCACCTCATCGGAAACAAGTAGAGAACCATGAAAGCCCTTCACTGGGTGTTGACTAAAGCTGCTAGTACACGGTATGTAGCACGCCACATATATATGTGGCTCTGACGTAATTTTGACGTCAGCGTATGGAGCCAATCGCTACTTGCCATGTACAAGATCTCTTTGTGCACTCTCTCGTGACGTCAGAGCCACATATATATGTAGCGTGCTACATACCGTGTACTAGAACCTTAAGTACGATGAGTAACTGCTATATCTTTCTTTAGTGATTTAGTAATCACTTCCTCTGTTTTCGTGGCCAAGACGTTTACTTAGTTAAGCTTCTCACTAACGCACTCTACGCTGCACTTCTGTCTTTAAGAAGCTTAGCGCAGCGTTATGTGCGGCGCTTAATTGGTCGTCCTTTTCATTCTCAGTCGATAGTTCCGCGTAGCACTGTACGAACAAGACACATCATACCTTAGTCCGTAATCCTGGCCAATCAAGAGTTCAAACACAAATTACAGGACCTTCTAAAATTCCTTTTGAAAGAACCTACTTTTCATTTACTTTCTAGTGTATTCCGCAAAATTCGTTCCGCCTTCGTTAAACGCTACGACAGTCCCCTGGGCTGGTTCGCCATAGTCACCTCATTCATCGCAACCATTGGACTATTTGTTGGAGACGAATATTTAGCAGGAGTGCTGCTGGCCTTAATACTGTCATTGGACTTGTTTGTAGTTATCAGAGAGAATAACTTGCGACGCACTGAAATCTATCGAAAAACAAGAAAAGTCCTGAGTGAAATAAAACTTGCTGAAGAGGAACTCTCGGTCGAATGGGAGCAGAAAAACTATCCACACGTTTCGTGTCCAATCTCACCGTGTGTCTCACTGCAGTGGACATATCGCGATGGAGTGATTGTAAATCTTCCTTGGGCATTGCTTGTCAAGGGAGATCACATTGTCTTGCGACCTGGACACACCACACCCGGGCCCTGTTGTGAGCTGGGTGGCAAGAAATCGTTCAGCATTAATGAAGTCTATGGTATGTCACAAGTACAAGACCCTCCCATTAAACCCTTGGCGAGGACACCACTTCCGGACATAATCTGCTGCCTGGAAAGCACACCAATACTCGACAATCTGAAAATTATTTTAAATGGCTCGTTGAAACGTCCACCGACCATATACAATCAGCAACGATATTTGGTAAGAGATACAAAATATTCTTCATACGTGTCTAGTTCAGATTTGATATCGTTTTTCTTTCTTAGCTTGCAACAAAGTACATCCAACAGTGGGGCTTCATTGTGGGCATTGCTGTTACATTTTTGGCCGCCACACTGGGAGTGTACGGAATAGGACTGACGGATAATGCCGACCAACACTGGAAACATATCTTTATTGTGTCACCTGTTGCCGCTATAATTCCACTGCTTCCATTGTTCTTCCCCATCATGTGGATATCGATGAATTTATGGGGAATCGCCCGACTGCAGGCATTCCTACGAACACCACAGGTGCTGATAGCCAAGGACTCGGAGAAATCATTCGAAGAAGATCTGGACACACCCACATACGACTATGAGAGTGTATCCCTACTGCGATCGGCTGTCTTCCGTAATTGGCTACACTTGTGGAACGGTGGTAGTGAGCTGTTGCCCCGAAGCGCCAATGTTGTCCAGGTATTGGGCTCCATTACAGCTCTGTGCTGTGTGGACAAGAAGGGTATTCTGTCATGGCCTAATCCCACCGCTGAAAAAGTGTTCTTCCTGCATGACTCTGAAGAGGAATTGACTGATGTTAGCCAAACGAGCATTGATTCGGAAAGTACGCACAACAATCAAGCGAACAAGGATGGTGGCATTGTCGCCGAGGTCTTGGATCTTACTCACGACCAACATTGCCCATTTCGTCTAGAGTTCGATGATCATGAATGGAAGGCGCACATAAAATCTCTCAAACCATTAGGTACGACAATATTCCGACAGTTGACCGCGAATAGTTAAACATATTTTTTGTTTTATTTTTGCTACAGGTCTTGCAGTACTGCTCAACACATGCAGTCCGGCGACTCACGCTCATTATGGTCAGTTTTGTGGACATGTGACGGCAGTAGCAATGTTGGATAAAGACCTCGTCCCCGTCACAAATCGGTATGCGTTCGTTGAGTCCAGTTTGAATTGCTTATTGCATGGGTACGTAGTTTCATTTCACTTTGCTACTCATTCATCATTATTATACACAGATTTACAACCAACAATATTATAAATACCTTCTTTTTTTATGGATTTTGTATTTGGAATGATCTTCTTTTAATTTGATTCTTTAAGTGATTCCCTACCAAGGCATGTTAAATGGCCCCATTCGGAATTATTCCTTTATTTGATTTTAACCTTTTTTACAGCAGCAGAAACCAGACATTGACAGAACAATTTTGTTTAATAGAATTAAAACGAAAAAGGTTTGGAAGGGAAGACTGCATCGTCTACATTTCTTGAGTTGCTGATTTCTGTTTTTTTTTACTGCTAGATTAGGTATACTTCGAGCACAGGACAAAATATTTTATTTACATAAGTTCGGCGAGGTTATTTCTTACATTCGGATTTCAAGCTTTGTAAGATTGACAGTAATCTGACGGCTTTTGTCCCTCTTTGGTTGATGGCAGGAAAGCCGACCAATCTAGTCAAGAAAATCCTGCCGGAATGCCGGAGTTGACATTTCGAATTTGAAATAAGTCCCCGATGTAACCTAAATTTACAAAAATTGTTAGGATTTGATCAAAAATTGTGTGCTTTTCGAAACCTAATTGCATGGCCATACACTCCCTCCCATGACTTTCATTCCTATGAAGGTCTTGGCTACACACAAAACGAAGGCGTCATTCCAATGAAATAAAATTTGGCAGCTAAAAAGGAATAGTGAAATCGTAAACACAAACAAATTCTATGTTAAAGCTGAAGTGGACGGCTGCTTTTTACGTCCTCACTCTATCAACTCAAATACCAAATGAAGATTTGCATCGAAAGCGCAGTGGTGCGGAAAGGAACCTTCATGCCAATGCGAGAATTATTTCTGAAAGTGGATTTTCGGTGCATTTTCTGTAGCATCTACCTTTCTACTCAATCAAAATCTACCTGTCTCGCTGGAAACAACGTTCATGGGAAGGCGTGTATGGCCATGCACTAACAACGCTAGGAAATTAGATTTATGCTGGGAAAAATCGGGTAGGTGCATGGAAGTCAGTGGGAAGCCAATGAGCTTCGCAATCACATCAGTGTATGGACTTTACAGCGCATGGTATTGTTCACTCGTGAAATTCCTACAATTCGACAGGTCAGATAACACCGCGTCTCCACGAGCAATTTTTCATAGAATGCCATATAGCATGCTATGAGAATTGCTCGTGGAGACCACAAATAGTATTCTATGAAAAATGGTATTCTATCTATTGCTCAGCTCATAGCTTGCTTGTATTCTATGGAGTGTGCTTACATATTATTGCATACATTTTATTGCATACTATCATTATTTCTTTCTATAAGAAATGACAGATGGTAAGCTATGAAATATTGCTCGTGGAGACGCGGTATAAGAGACGACATGTTTTCCTTGTTCGATTGAATTTGAGTTTGTCACCTTCCCCTCGCCCCTAAATGAGTTCCCACTCGTCGTAAAGGTACATATATCAGGTCGCGGTAATGTCTATAGACGAAGCACGTATTGTTATAGACAAGAGCAGGGACTGTCTTCACGACATAACCATTCGCCGCAGTTTTTGATCCTTTTAGAATTAGGCACTTTTTAGAATCAGAAGACTTAAATTAACTCAACTGACAACTGGTTCGTGTATACTAGATAACAGCGGCAAGAGGAGAATCCTTCATACCAGCGACAGCAGCAATCATTAAGCTAATTTTGTTTCTGGAATGGCGTATTCTGTATGTAGTTAATACAAATATGGGTGAACCAGGGAATAGACAGAAAACCCAACATACACAATCCATCCTTTAGAAGACATTGGGAAACTAGGCCTAGGGTGCCTATACGGACATGTTACCACCATCTATTTAATATTTTTTTCTTTAGACATACGGTTTACATTTCTTCTTAAAAAAAAACAGTTTGTATTCGAGAGATGTACAGAAATCCCATCACTCCACCATCATCACTCAACATCTCATTATTTCCGTGTGAATTTTGTTTTTGCTTTTTGTGTGACGTATTATTTTTCTGGTTTCTCCTTTTTGGTGTAATGTTTCGAATTCTTACTTCGGAAAGTAAATACGAACAGCTTTTCAAAATTATTGCATGATTATTATTATTTTTTTCTTTGAATTGAAACCACAGATAGAGACCATTCGCCATCATAACCATCCCTCCCATTCATTGTAGCTTTGTTTTCTCCGTGCCTCTTTGAGATTTCAGTTTGTAAAAATTTCTATATATTCATTATTTTGTCTCGAACATGTCTCCCTTTTGATTTGTGTTTTCTGTTATATCCTACCTACATGATTGTAAACATTTACCACACCACAAAGCTTGCCTTTTCTATCGTACCCAACATTTATATTTTATATCTACATACTTGTTTGAGTTCATAGTGATTGTTAATTGCTGTTTGTTGAGTGGCGCCGCCACAGTATTCCATCATTAATGCGCTTTTTTTCTCATATGCCACTGCGTTTAGTCGCTGCCTCTGTGAATTGGCAAAACAAATTGGTTTCACTGATCATGCCACCGATCGGTTCAGCATGGAGGGACAGTTTGCAACCTACAGACACCTGGTAAGTTGCTCTGTCTAGCGACTCTAAAATATGCTAACAATATCGTCTTTTTGGCAGCAACCTGATGTGGTCCAACGTGACATTCGCTTCGCGCGACATCTTCAGCTCGCCTCGAAAGTGAAAGTGCCATTTCCGCATTCGCTGTCGGTGGTGATGCGGGAGAATCCAGGCGGATACTTGTCACTCTTCACACAAGGAACGGCTGACATTATTCTAGATTACTGTGATGACTTTTGGGACGGAAAAGATCTGCGTCCACTGAGCCAACATGATCGCAAGCGAGCCCTGGACTTTTACCAGCGAAGCTCTCTGACTGCATACTGTACAGCGTTCGCTTATCGTCCATTGCGACATGGTATTATTGGACCTCTGAGTGGGTCAGAGGATGGAAATATCGCTTACTTGGAACTACCCCCAGAGTCCAAGTATCGGATGACACATGTAGATAAGTCGCGCTGTGATTTTGAAGGACACACGAAGCTGAGCCACTCGATCAGTACGGATTCATTGCTATTCTCTGAAAACAAAGATGATCACGATATCAACGATGTGAACGGGTGTTTCGAGATGCAGTGCCATCAAGTGTTCATCGGTATGGTAACTATGCAGTATCAGGCGAAGACTGACATCGTGCAGTTGGTGGAGCAGCTGGAGAGAGCGTGCATTCGTTTTGTTCACTTCAGCAAGGAAAATGAGTTGCGATCGAGGGTGTTTTCGGAGAAAATGGGACTCGAGTCCGGTTGGAATTGCCATATATCGCTGCTGAGTGAGGATTCGTGTCAGTCGAATCCACAGTCGCCGAAGAATTCGGAAAACTTCAAGTTTACCATCAATTCGGTTGCAACAAACACTGAAGGTCGACGTTCGGGCGGTGGAGATGAACTCAACTGCCTGCTGCCGCCGGCGAACTTGGAATCATCAAAGACGTTGAGTTCTTCTGCGCCGGGCGCCATTTCAAATCAGGACTACAACATGCTAAATTTGAACTCGGAGCGAGGGTCAAACGAATCTATAAACATTGATCTGACTGGAGATCAGCCGCAATCGCAGGACTCTGCGATGGACGAGAACTGTCGTTCGATTAGCATTCTGACTGATAGCACTGAACAGAGTGCGCCCATTCATTTTGACATGTCAAATCGAGCCAAACTGCCAAGGGGAATTGAAAATATTCGTCCACACTTGGAACAGGTGGACAATGTCCCGCTACAAGTGTCACTCTTCACCGACTGTTCGGCCGAGGCTACCCGAGAGATGCTAAGCATCATGCAATCCTATGGAGAAATTGTGGTGTGCTTGGGGTCGAGCGCCAGCAATGCAAATGCAGAAATCTTCCTTCAGGCGGATTGTAGTATCGCCGTGGAGCCCCTCTATCCGCAGGTTTGTCAGGAGATCCCCGCATACACCGAGGCCAATATACTTAACAACAAACTTAGGCTAATGAAACTTAAAGACTCGTCATCGTGCAATAATATATCGCAGCATCAGTATTTAGCACCACTGGAGCTCATCGAAGGCGGACAATCAAAACCGATGCAATCACAAGGGCACACAGTGTCGCCGATCTACTTAAGCAGACTACTAAATTCGCTGCCGTGTTCAATATCGGTCAGTCGAGACGATCCATTGTCAACGGTAGCTATCATTGAGCTATCGCGGCGCTTCTCGTCAGGACTCTGGAATTGTATACAATATTGGGCGTGCTGCGCTGGTACCCTAGCGGTGATAAATATTCTAAGTGCCTGTTTGTCGTTGCCACCAATTCTGGCGCCGTTGACCGTTATCTATGTGATGTGCATACCAGTGCCGATGATATCATTGTCTCTGGCGCACATCGATGCCGATCCAAAAATGATGAATCGAGCCACAGGCAAGAAGCAAACGGAGTACGATTCGAAGGTGTTTGGATTTGTTCTCTGGTGCTATGGCTGCAAGTTTGTGACGCCTATTTTAGTGATGGTAAGTACGATGGTGAATTTGGGACTTTTTAGTTTTTGCATGTACCTACCGTATGAGGGCGCGAAAACACTTTAGTTGGTGGAAATTCTTCCTCCGCACTTTGCACGTTGCACATACGATTTCCACGCATGATCAAACCATTAATCCATCAGTCTTCGTAGGGTGGAAAGGCTTTTCCAGTGCAATCACATCCAACGCTCCGACGCTCCCTAAGAGGCACAATATTCACTGATGATGGGATAGGCCGTTATTTGGGACGTTGCTGATCTTGTGGTAGGCCTCGAGCTCAAAAACATTACGGCGATAAACCTTACACTCTACAAAGTGCACGCCGTTGTCCTTTTGATCTCCGCGGGTGTGTTGCAGTCGTTGCCTACTTTTGGTTATTGAAGTTATTTTTAAATATATGACGAAATCGCCATTGAATCATAAATTGCGTTGGTATATTTCCAGAGTTATATTTGTCAAAGTCTACTTTGCTACTTCAGTCTTCCTTCAGTGTGATGGATGGTTTGTGGTGACGGAGTCACCGTTGGTTGTTATTCGCGGTATTTAGTTCATTTTTAGAAAGTGTCTGCACTTTCGGAGCAGCTTGTTTTGCCCTTCAAGTGATACCCCCAAATTTAAACTAATAAAACGTTAAAATGTTTCAAGTCCTATGAAAACCCGTAGTACTAGGAATTATTGTTTTCAGGCTTTCAATGTGACAATGTGTCATACGCGTCGCCAATTTCTAGCAGTCATTACTTTTTTTTATTTCTCCTTCGAGCAGGATCACTGCATGTGTATTATCATGCCTTTTCCCTTTCTTCATATTTTCAGATCCTTTCATTTTGTGCATTTACGGCGCATCCAGTCGAAATAATGGACATCGACGAAGACAAGATTCACATCAATTTGAAAATTGCTCGCATTTTCTCCCTTTTGGGAGTCATTTTACACATTGGTAAGTTTTTCCCACTCACGATCAACATTTCGTTTTGGAGTTTTTCTTTGAACACAAATGCACACCGAATCCTTTTTCACATGTTCCAGTGATAATATCCGCCTCATTTGTTCATCGTGATCATTCAATCTGGCAGAAGAATCCATTCAGTAATCGCATCTGGAGTCTGAATATTTTTCTGATTCTCATCATGCACGTGGTGATTTGCATCCTACAAGTTATGTGGCATGGAAATCTCTTGGACGAGGTCTATACAGCCTGGCCAGTGATTGTGTTTACATGCTGCAGTAGTCTGATAAGTTTCGGTGTGTCAGAGACATGCAAGTGGCAAGAAATCAAGTGAGTTTTTTTTTCTCCAAATGTTTGCTAATTTGGTAAATGATTCTTTTATTTTTATTTTTCGTTGCAGAGTCAACTCTAGATATCAGCGACGAGCGAGATTAGACTTTGGAACAAAATTAGGAATGAATTCACCATTTTAAGACAATGAGAGAAAAAAAAGACAACAACGGTGAAATACGCGAATTGAATTGTAAATTGTTGTCCTTGCAAATTGTACTTTTTTTTCATCTGAAGAAACGAGAATTATGTTGTTGTGTTAATATTTACTAAATCTTAAATTTGTTCTGTGAACATTTTTTTAACGTTCACCAGAAACAGAATTGAATTAACTGCTGCTTAATTTTGTTTATTTTTTTTATATCTATGTTTATTTACAGAAACATGAATAACAGAGTTTTATTTATTTACATGAACATTTTTAATTTTAGAAAGCCAAAAAAAAAAAAGATACCAGTAAAATACAAAAAATACAAAATGTCTGTGTTTACTTATAAGTTAACTTTTGATGATTTTTGAATGTTTTTCTTTTCGAACTGAATATATGTAACTTTATTTAAATTGGATGTTCTTTGAATGGATATTAAGTGTGGGCGCATTTCATCAGTACTTCCAACAGTCAGAGAATAGCGTGAGTTATTTAGTTACTTATAATCTCTATGATCTTTTTAGTGGATTCTAGTTCATTTACTACGTTTCTCCAACTCGTCACCAATTTCCGCGATTCTTCCTCAAATGTTTTGCGTTTTTCTCGGTCGATCCGATATGCAGCTGTCGTCTTTTTGAAATGTATGATGAATCCCCTGCCACTCCCATCGTTGGATAGTTGCAGCTATTGCTTTCTGTGGTCTCAGTTAGGTTGGAGACATATATCAGAAACGTGTCTTACATATCTATATAAATTCCTAGAAACAACGTACCGAGAATCGCTGAAGATGAAAGGCTGCAGTATATCAGGCAGGAACTCTTCACGGGTTGGGAGCTAGTTAAGAAAGTACGTACATATGTAAGAGTCGTTTCTTACTTCCGGCAAAGCAAAAAAAATACAAAGAACGAATAGCTACAATTACCCCTATTCCCGTTGGCATTTGTCGTAAACGACTCGTATTTCACTTCGTTTTTTAGTCGTTGTTTTTGAGACAAATGGATTGAAATAATGGTGAACACATGGAAAAGGAAATCTGAACATCGTTTTACAACGACACGAAACATGAGTCGTATACGACAAATGCCAACGGGAATAGGGTGAATATCGGCGAAAGAATGCAGATTTGATGGACTCCATTTTGGTGACATTTACCTTTTCCAAAACGATGTACAGATAAAGAGGGTTTCAGATTCGACGTAGTTCAATATAATTATTTGAAGGTTACCCTCTCGAGAAATAAAAATCGTCTATACCTTTCACCAAGTGCTCTAACAACAATTTCTACTGGCCTGTCATCAACCGGAACACCCCAACCACAACCTCATTTCGAATCCAAAGCCAACTCGTAATATCCGAATGTGCATCACAGACTTCCAAGAAGAAATAGACCACCTCGTACAACAACCCAACTTCAATACCGAACAATACGCAGCAAGAATAAAACACACCCACCAGACTTCAGTAACCAACACGATCGCTAACTACAAAGCAAACGTTGTTCTTGGTTGGCGGCAGACCACCACCCACTGCTACCGAAAAGAAATCACTCCCACGTCCAACCAGAACAACACTAGCCCAACTCCGATCGGGTTGCTGTCACAAACTAAATAACTACATGTCCCGCCTAGACCCCAACATACAGAACAGCCTGCCCAGACTGCTACTAAGGCCCGCAAGATGTAATACACTTATTTAACTGCCCGGCGAAACCAACCACATTAACCCCAATAATCACCCCTATTCCCGTTGGCGTTTGTCTAAACGATTCATATTTCACTTCGTTTTTTAGTCGGTGTTTTTAACTTTTTTAAGACAAATGAATTGAAATGAAGGTGAATACATAGAAAAGGAAATAAAATTGTTAACAAAAGTTTAAAAAAAAAATCTGAACATCGTTTTACAACGACATGAAAGATGTGTCGCAAACTGCAAACGCTTTTGTTGTCACAACCACTCTGCACCGGTGGCACTTCTTCCGATCGATTGAAAATATGTAGTATCATTATATAGAATGCCCCGATCCCCGATTAGTTTGCAACAGTGGTGGTAGTTAAACTGTGGATAAGTAGAGAGCAGCTGTCGATAGACCACACACAACTATTAAAAGCTAAAGCACATTAGTAGTACTCATCTCGGCGGGAATGTCATTACCAATCAAGAGATAAAGCACCTGCGTCATTTCCTATATCAACTGAAATAAATAAACCCGTTTGCCAACTTCATTCATCAGTACCAAATAAAACACTTTCCTGTAGTATGCAATAATAAATTCATTTTTAATCTCTTCTTATTCAAAAATGTTGGTTATACGCATAAAAATGTATCGTTCCTTGTTAAATACGCTCGTCTTACTTTTTAATGATTTTACCTTAAGAATAGCAAAAGCTTAGCTAATATTGGTTTGTTAACATCAATTCGTCATAAAAACGGTCTGCGACTGCAGTTGCATGGTTAAATATTCAAATTCAACGGCTGGGTAATTAGACTGAACAACATGGTTACAAAGAAAGGAAACAAATATCTGCACTAAGTGTTAGGAGACGTTGTGCCGGTTTTTTTGGTCTCATCGGAACAAATCTTGGTTACAAAACACTGTCCATTTAAAAATATATATATATATGTATATGACTTGATTATTTTTCTACACTAAATTGTGTTAAGCACAAAACAATTGACAACAAAAAAACAAAATCACCATTCAATTTAATTCATCACTGAGGGTGCTTCATGAACTTTGAAAATATTGGACAACTCATCCAATAAGGTCTCGGAACGATAGGCCACTCGGATATCTGGCACATTGGTACGAGTAATGTCATTACCAGCAACGCCTTCTCGTGTGTAGTTTGGTCCCAGCCAGTGTTGTTTTATCTAAGGAACGGATTTTTAGTCAACTGGTTTGAATGATAATAATGTATAGCCTACCCTATGAGGGAAACCACTCATGATGACACTGTTTCTAGCCAATTCGCACATGTCGCATGAGCTCAACTTCCACACTTGCGCTGCGATGCTGTACTCTTCCATAAGGGGTTCCTTTGGATGAAAAGAAATGCGTCACAATATATAGTGTTTATGGGGGAAGACGAAATAACAAACCTTGGTAAAATGGAACTGCAATGGATCATCAGTGGACACTGAAACGACCAGACCACGAGCCAGGTACTCTGGCAGAGGATTCCTATGATAGTCCAAAAACAGAGAGTTATTCGACAGTGGAGACATGGCTATTCCAATCTGCGCCAAGTAGTAGAGATACTGCAGCACCGGTACCTTTCGCAGTAACAAACCATGAGAGATATTCTCAGCCATCAAGTAGCCACACACTAAATGCTGTACAGGTCCAGCTTCGCCACAATGTGGACGAAGGACAAAAGTGTTCAAACCACGCTCCCTGCGGAGATAAATATATCATTAGTCAAACTATTGCCGAACGGAAGTGTAAACTTACTTTCTGAACTGGTTAAGTACACTTATGTTTGCATACATATAATAGATGTAGTATGCATACGGAGGATTGTCCACATCAGTCCAGTTGGGTGGAGTTGCAATATCTCCGTCAAAGAGGGGATTTTCCGGCTTAGACTCATCATCCACAGAATCGAAACCAATCACATATTGAAGGAAACGGTGTAGTTCCGGCTGACTGCTCGGGTCATTAGTGGCTTCGAATAGGGGCAAGAAGATGTTGTCTAGGATTTCCTGGAATGCATCGACTAATTTGTTTGTCTTAAAAATGTCACTGAAAAGTAAATGCAATTTGTTATTGGAATGTCTCCGCCGCAGGTGGAAACTCATGAAACTTACAACAAGCGCGGCATTTGAATCAACCAACGAATGTTTGTAGAGTAGACATTATTGTCGATAGCCCACTTTGCAAGTTTAACCCATTCATCACGAGATTTACCATAGATGGAGAGACGTAGTTCAGCATTTTGGTATTTGGATTCCTCCAAATCAAAGGCCACTTCCTAATATAAAAATGTCAGTTTATATCCTAAAAGGGATTTTAATTTACAACTTGCCTTGATAATTTGTGCAAAGTACTTTCCATTTAGATAGTTGTCTGTCTTAAGGAAAACTTCACGCAAACGGGATTCACCAATCGGATTGTACTTGGCATTGAACTTGTCAAATCGATGAAATGTATTACGATCGGCGTGCACGTCCAACATGTCTACTGTGAGATCGTATGTCGTCAAATTCATCGATTGGAATACCTGCGCCAATGTCATCGGTTGGCCTTTGGTAATTGTAACGACTTCATTGGCGCTTTTCTTGATGGCCCTTTTGATGAAACGCAATAAGTGCTTTTGGTTCATACACGAGGCCGCATGGATGTGTGTATCGACTTTTCTGTTAAAAAAATTTTACTCGTATATAGTTTAAGAACGGAAAAATAAAAATATAGATTAGATGAAAAGGCCGCGGTAAACAAGACATCTCGGTGTCACTATCAATATGGCTTCTTGTGACCAGTGGAGAATAAGGTTCATAAATCATTCGAGTAGTTCTTAAAATTTACACCAGTTAACGCTGTTGTTGGTAAGTCTTATGTTTTAGTCTGTTTTTTAACCATACTTGACCGTTAGGATTACGGGTGTATGTATCCGACGACAGATCGCCACAGTTTTAACATTTTTCTCGATAGATTTCTTTCTTTATAAAGAAGCCAAAGAGGTCTGGTATTTTCTCTAGTTCGGGTGGCCAATAAGTAGGGGATTTAGTCGAAATAAAATCACATATAAAATTCCGCCCTGCTTTGTAAAGCTTCCTGCCTTTTATCATTACTAATCTTGACCGCGACTAGGTGTGTATTAAATTCGAGTACTCTAAGCAATGTTTAGAGGACCGCTTCCTCTGCAGTTTGCACAGTTGGGAAAGTTCCCTTTCTTGTGAAAGGGCAGACTAATCACGGATACATTCAGCTGACCAAATCTTAGCTATAGAATGGTTATAGTCTAAGATTTTGGTGCCATTTTGTATACCCAACTAAACAAGCGGGATTTAAGCACATCGACTCACCTTATGTTGTAGAAATCCCTATGAGCAGTCGTCTTCTGGGATGCTAACTCTCGCAGTTCATTCAAAAGAACATGCAATTGAAATTTCGATGATAAGTAGCTAAGTCGCCGGTAACAAAATGATTTCCTAAAAACAAACGTAAACAAAAGTAAATTAAATAAAAAAACGAATCTTAAATTATTTAAAACTTACAGTGGCCCATCAGCGATCATGTTACACATGACCTGCATGTCATTTACAAAGCTTCTTAGTTTGGGATATTCATATTTAACCATCGATGTGCATTCCTAATAAACGAAGAGAAATAATTAATGATGATTGATGACGTATTCATCAAATTAAAGTAAAACCACAATGAAGTCGCTTTAGCTGTGTGGTGTATCGCGCTGTTAACATTAAGTACCACACTGTACATAGTAGAAACAGAATCTGCTAATCGCAGTACATTTTAGACATACATCTCTTATACTATACCCAAAGTGCTGGGCTACACATGCCTTTCCATGAAAGTCGTGTAGGGCGAGACGATTTTCATGGAAAGGCATGAAAGTTGTCTCGCCCTACACGACTTTCATGGGAAGGCATGTGTGTCCCAGCCATTGACTCGCGTTGGTTCCAACATAACCACTAGCCCTCTTGGTTCGGAGCGGAATAATTTGGAAATTCACACTTTTTTGTAGTGGCATCTATTGTTAACAATGACGCAACAATTTGAATTTCAACCGTTTTACTTGCCAAATCCACTAACGCCCTATAGGTGTCTCTAGCATTCTATGGAGAAATCAAAGATGGTTGTGATCATTGGCTTCGTTTTCCAATGCCATCTACTTTAAACAGAGACGCAACAATTTGAATTTACCTCATAAATTCTCTCACGCCCAATAGGTGCCTCTAGCATTCTATGGAGAAATCCAACATGGTTCGTCATTTTGTTTCACTTATTTTTCGCTCCGAACCAAGAGCGCTAGTTTATGTTGGCGTCATTTTCTGGGCAAAATTTGTATGAACTGACCATTGACTTATTATATATGGACTGCTAGTCGACGTCTTCGCGTTGGTTCCAACATAACCACTAGCCCTCTTGGTTCGGAGCGGAATAATTTGGAAATTCACACTTTTTTGTAGTGGCATCTATTGTTAACAATGACGCAACAATTTGAATTTCAACCGTTTTACTTGCCAAATCCACTAACGCCCTATAGGTGTCTCTAGCATTCTATGGAGAAATCAAAGATGGTTGTGATCATTGGCTTCGTTTTCCAATGCCATCTACTTTAAACAGTGACGCAACAATTTGAATTTACCTCATAAATTCTCTCACGCCCAATAGGTGCCTCTAGCATTCTATGGAGAAATCCAAGATGGTTCGTCATTTTGTTTCACTTATTTTTCGCTCCGAACCAAGAGCGCTAGTTTATGTTGGCGTCATTTTCTGGGCAAAATTTGTATGAACTGACATTTCACTAGCAGTCCATATATAATAAGTCAATGGAACTGACATTTCACTAGCAGTCCATATATAATAAGTCAATGGTCCCAGCCTCTTACTTACCTCATCATGGAAAAGATTGAAAACACCGTCAACCGCCTTAATTGTGTATCCTTTGTTTGGTGGAAATTCCAAATCCCATGGATTTGCTGTCTCAGTTGGTGGATGAATGGGATGATCTAAATCAGAGAAGGGCAAATACGAAAAACATTAAAAAAATCGTATACACATTTGTGCAGAAAAAAACACAACAAAAAGGATAAAAAGTAAAACATAAAATCAAAATGTCAAACGGCAAACAAAACGAAATCATTTCACTCTGTTCAATTGGTAATTTCTTTCTTTCGTTTGGACGAGTCTATGCATGGGTGGTGTTTTTGGACGAATTATTTGTCCTTTGTGGTGAATACAGATTGCAGGTGTGTTAGTTCAAAATGATGAGAATCAACAAATTTCGGGTTAAATAACCGGATTTGGTTGTTGTCAATTTTGGGATTTGTGTGTTTTATTTATTTTGTATTTTTTAAAAAAAATATAGTGCAGCATCAAAAAGTGCAAACGTCGAAAAACGAAAAAAACTTCAAACAAAATATACAGTCGAAATGAAAATTAATATAATAAATAAAATTAAAAAAAGCAAAATAAAAATAAATAGATATATTAAAGTTTGAGCCTGATGTATCAACAGTTTTCTTATAGAAAAAATAATCAAATTTGCAAGACAATTCGTTACTTTTTTGACAGCAGAAAAATGGCATGACACCTAACGTAACGAAACAACGACACCCATCTACATGAATGGCTACAAAATGGATGCTGGCGTTGGCCAATTAGATTCCCCGACTACAGAATCATTTTCCGAGCTGAGATCTTGACAGTTTATTTTAGGTCTGTTTTTTAAATCTTTTAAATCTTACGAATTTTTACGCATTTTTACTCAATGTCGTTCCTTAACTTGAAAAATTCGTAAAAGAGAGCGGCTTCGAGAGAGCAAGATATTACCCCTCCACTAAAATCTTACTAGTTTTAGGTTAGGTTAGGTTTGGTTGAAGTGGTTGTCGGCTAAAGGCCGACGCACTTAGACTTAGACAGGTAATTCCGCATGTCCAGCTAAGGTTTTTTCTCTTGATGGCATCCAGCTTTATTATGCGTTTACACGTAGCGATCGGAATACCTAAGGTACATTTGCTTGGTACGATGGGTATCGTAGTTCCGAGCTTGGCAAGTTCATCAGCCTTACAGTTACCAGGAATGTATCTGTGCCCCGGCACCCAGCAAAGGTGAATGTTGAACTGCTCCGCCAACTCTCTGAGAGACGTGCGACAGTCTAGGGCTGTTGTAGGGTTTATAGAGACCGATTCCAGGCACTTAATTGCAGTCTGACTATCCGAGAAGATGCGGATATCTTTAGCGGATATCACGTTTTCTTTTAGCCAGGATAAGACTTCCTTTATTGCCATTATTTCCACCTGAAAAACGCTACAGTGATCTGGAAGACGGAAGGAGAGACTTAGATTTAGTCTATCAGAAAAAACACCACCACATAATACACCATCCGACGTTTTCGATCTACGTCTAGTTACTCAATAAATTTCTTTGCAGATCCCCCAGATATGGAAAAGGCAATAAGTAACCTCCTAGGCAAAATAAGGAGCATGCCCTTTGAAAAAAGTTTGCACGGTAAGGAAAACCGCCAATAGGTCTCCTCTCAACCTCTGTGGTGCAACAAAAAGTTCCAAGAGAAAACAGGTCAGACACATTTTAAACAACAGGGCTAAAGTGGTGGGGGATGATATTATATGGGATGAATATATAGACAGCAAATACTTTCTCCGTAGGTATCTAAAAGGAAATACTGGAGGCTATTCTGTGAATCGATTGCAGATACTGGTGAAGCTTTTAGGCTATACAATATGATGGCAAAAGACGCTGCAGTTCCCAAGTAGTGAGCAAGTCATTTAGCATTACCAATTGGTTTTGTAAGATCAATTCCACTACCGGACATAGTTCAATAACAAAAACGGGTACTAGAGGCCCTCACCAGGGAGTGGTTATTTCAGTTCTTTGGGTTCTTGTCATATACGACATATCATAAGAAGTAATGTGCCTTCACAGGGAGGATTGGCAAGGAAAAATTGTAAACGAAAATGAAATCAATTGAAAATATAGCCAAGTGATTCCAAAACTAGTGAGGGTTCGCGGTCAAGGATATAGATGGTTTTGGCTCGGATTTGAACGTCACCACTCAATAAGCGAAGACATTAACAATGTGCCATCGGCTTTGATGACATCGACACGACGACGTCGAATGCTGTTGGCTACACCCGCATGGCATGATTTTTCGTATCTAAAAAAGATCTGCATATACCCTAACCAAGTCCAGTCGGTAAACCAGAAAAACAACACAAAAGCAGAGATGTCTTAAATATCGCCCAAAATGACGAATAATTTTTAAAGTCGCTAGAGTTTTATTCCACCAAATCTAAACTACTCAGAATCTGAATATCAGAAATTTAGAAGAGGGTGCCCTGAACAAAATTGAAGCCTGTTTTGTCCTGTAGGGAAATTAAGGTAATGAATTTATGTTTCTGACCATTTCCTATATGGATCGCTATGATAAACTGATAACCCTGTATAACCTAACCTAACAATCACTATGTAGAGATATTCGCTCTTTATTCTCGTTCTTTAAATTCTTCATAAATCAATGGATATCTATGTAAGTTAAAAAAAGAATGAACTCCCCAATATAAAGCTCATTTTTTTTAGATTAAGCTTTAATTTTCAGCTACCGAAATCTGCACATACATATTCGAAAGTATGAAATTTTCACACCAGACATCAACAACTGTCAAATTTACACTCAAAATCTTTTAAATAATGCCCCTATTATGTAAGACAACTACAACTAAAGTTGAGTTGTCTCTTGGTTTTATGTAATTCAAAATTCGGTATTGTCCGTATTGCCATACACAACCTTGATAGAAAAGTTGTCTGTCAAAACACAACAAAGATGGCAGTGGTTGTCTATAAATTGTTAGTTAGTTTGGGTTGTGTGAAAGTTGAGTTGAATTGAAGACAACTCATTCAACATCTTTAACACATCTTTACATCTTTTACATCTTTAGCACATCTTTAATTTGCACTGAATTTGAATATTATAACGGAATAAACGAAAAAATCAATTAAAAAGCAACATAAAATATAAATCAAAATAAAAAGATGAAATAAAAACAAAAATGAAAACAAAATGTCATGCCTTTCGTAAAGAATTCGCTTGAAAATTTATCAATTAACGAATTACCTTTCGGTAGGCCGGGAAGACTGGTCTTTCGAATAATGTCTATAAAAATGTTTAAAGAAAATAAAGTTGTTTTTTTTTTTGATCACAAAAACATAAAACAAAATCAAATAAAAAAGGTAGGTAAATAAAAATTAAAATAAGAGTGTCCTTTACAATTATTAATATTAAAACTCGTGATTTTCGGTGTCGAACAAAGTTTACTAAGAAAAAATCTTCTACAACTAAACAAAATAATTCCGTGGAGATCTGTGGTGGATAAGTTGGTGGGTTTTTGCAGATATCAAGGACTGTACAAATCGGACATTACCTGCGATTGTCTTGCGATCCTCATATTCAATGTTGTTGAAACGATCACGTTGATGAACTGTCTTCAGAAAACGAGATGTTGTTGTGGGGAATGACTGTTCCGATAGCGACATGTAACGTGCCCGAAGCTCCAGTGCTTGTATAAGAAGGGTCGATGCACGTTCCAAGTCCTCCAGTGGTACGCCACTGGTATCTTCGCCAGAGATCGAAACACGTTGGAAATTTGGCACAAAGTCATGTTCATCTATGGGCAGTCGGTCGTCAACGGCATCAGCTATAACAGAGAGGGCGCTTTTGCCTCTGAAAGATAAAAGAACACAAGTTTAAAATAAGCATAGAGTTGACTTAAAAAAAGGAAAACATTATCATTAAGGTACCCTGGGAGTAGGGTAGGTAGGTACCCTGAGAGTTAATCGCACTCTTCCCCAGTTTTCAATGTGATCGGAAAGCAAGTGATGCCTTTTTTTACAAAGCTTTGTAAGGATCTATTTTTTGTCAAACAGATCATGAGACATTTTTCAAATCGAAACAGTAAAAAAACCAGAGCTAACAATGTATTTCATCGAAAATTACCTTTCTTCAGAAGAATAAAACGAAGATTCGTTAAAAATCATTTTATATGTCGAACCTGTGCTTGAAAATAAATGGGGTACTTACTAGAACCGTCAACACTTTAGAACTAATGGGGCGGAGGCTTTGTTCCTCAACATGAGGGCTCTGTTCCGGAACATGATAACACTTTTTATTTGTTAATAAGTGGGACATGGAAATGTTTTTTTTTATGATCTTTCAAACAGATGTTATTTGTATATCTATTACAAAGTGACGCACGCAATTAAGAGGGTATACTTCGCCCTAGGGACTTGAAATGTGTAAGAACGTCTTTATATAAACATTAAATAAGTGGCACGTTGAGAATTTTCGAAATGATGACAACTCTTCCCTTTCAAAATTTATAGGCAAATTTCTATCAATAGCATGAGATTGAACGCGCCCTTAAAGAGCTGAATTGTAAAAGGGCACGGGAACCCGAAGAAATTCCAGCCTACTAAAAAACTGTGCATCGAACACAACGTCAGTCAAGTGGCTGCATCGGCTGGCTTCTGTAGCGCATTCTGTCAGGTCACTCCAATTTTTCAAGACCTTGTTGATGGTTTCGGGCTGTAGCTCACGCATCGCTTGGATGATATTGGCCATAATTGCTTGAATCGCTTCCGGATTGTTGGCATAACATCGGTCCTTCACAGTTCCCCACAAAAAGAAGTCCAAAGGGGTCAAATCGCATCTCCGAGGCGGCCAATTGACATCGTCAAGACGGCTGATAACACGATTTGGGAATTTGGTGCGCAAAAGATCGATTGTGGTCGTCCAAATCCATGTCTTCAATTTCAACCGTTGACCGAAACGTTGTTCCCAGCCTCATATTCGAAGAAAAATGGTCCAATGATTTGGAAATAAGTTTTCAATATTTCCCAACGTTATTCAAGCGGTAAACGACTCATTTCGTTCCGCGGAGATATGATACTGACTTTTTGTCAAGATTTCGAGCGGGAAACAGCTGTCAGTGTCAAAATAACTTATGATTTAAAAATAAACCACTAGATGGCCCACCCTGTATATGTGCTGTTCGACATACGAGTGTATCGTACTCTTAGAAGACTTTTTCTTCTGCTGCAAAATCGCTCGTATTCAACCAATTCTCAAGAAAAGGAAGGAAATTCTTGCCACAAAACTACGTTCTCTATACCGTTACTTTCCCCAACTCCATCGGCCTTAACCCAACTTAAGTCTGACAGCTAAAGCAAAGACTTTACACTTCCCAAAATGCCTGTACCTGAACATTTAAAAAACAATGGGTCTTACCAATAATCATTTTTAGTCTTCAGCTTATATATTTTGATGGTCACAATGGATAATTTTATATTGAAATTTTCGCCATTGTGACTTCGTAAAAGTTAGCCTGGACACTAAAAATGATTATTAGTACCGCGGAATGTTAGTTGCCAGTTCACAGTGTAGTGAATGTATTCGTTTTTTTAACTCCGATTATTTAAACGTTTTCTATAAAGCTTGACATTCCACGACGTAAATTTTAATAAATTTTATTTAAAAATATTTGATAAATTATTTTTTACTATTGGCATCTGAAAAGACTGATTTACTATCTACTGCAATACATTAGGTCTGGTCAATGCGATATTTTTATTGTATGACACTTAATTTATTGTCGCACTTCTAGAGAACTTTACTCTGCCTCTGCGTACAGTTTTAATAGATTTTGTGAAATATGGCTGGAAAACAATTATAGTTCTGCATGAAAACGACAATTTGTTGGTGTTTTTAGTTTCTTTTGACTGATTGGTTAAAAACCATAGATTGACAGTTCAATCCTTAACAGGTGCTGGAAGGTCTGTTTTGATTCAATGCTGAGAAAATGGCGATACGTATTATATTTTGACTAATGACAGTGATCAGTACTATTCAGTGATATTTCCTGAACATTGGCCGCGTTCCATTGACCGCTAGATGTTTAGCGACATGCCAAACTCTATATAAAAAAAACATTTTGTGAAATATCCTTTTCTGGGAAATTTTTCAATCTAGCTCAAAATGAACTGCTAGATTGAAAAAAATAACGAACTGTCAAAATAAAAGTGAAAGTACAGAAGTCAAATATTTCCAATTGGGTGTAAAATGGGAATTCATGTAATTAATATACATTGTATTTATTTATTTAAATTATAGTGTAATGATAAATATGCGGCATGATGGCACAAAATACATTTTTGACTCTCGTGAAGATAAAATAATTCGAACTCAAATTGGTTCTAATGTCACTTTGCCGCTGCCGCTAGATCCCTAGCACCAGCGTTCCTTCATCAGGGATATTATGTGCTAGACGACTAGCTGTCATTGGAACGTGGCCATTGTCAAATGAAGGTCGGATTACTAATTTTGTCTGAACTGAAAATTTATGAAATATGCGTTCACAATTGATTTTTTGGACACATTTTCTTTAAAATAAACGGATTTTTTTTTTAACTTTTTTCATAAATTGGATGCAGCATTTCTGTCTATCTGTCTGTTATACGCATCAAGAATTTATAGGCATTGACCCGCTGTCAGGCAGAATGATCTGTTCAGCTTGGACGATGATAGCCAACATTTCCGTCCACCCGACCTACACGAAGTGAGGCTAGCGATATCCAAACTTAAGTCCAACAAAGCTGCTGGAGCGGACGGCCTCCCAGCCGAACTTTTCAAAGCAGCGGGAGATGGCTTGGTAAGGAGCATGCACCAACTCATCTGTAAAATCTGGTCGGATGAAAGCATGCCCGACGAATGGAACCTCAGCATCGTGTGCCCCATCCACAAGAAAGGAGATACTCTGAACTGCGCCAACTACAGAGGAATAAGTCTCCTGAATGTCGCGTATAAGATCTTGTCGGCTGTATTATGTGAACGTCTAAAACCTTTCGCCAACAACCTGATCGGCCCATATCAGTGTGGTTTTAGACCAGGAAAGTCAACCATCGACCAAATTTTCACACTCCGACAGATCTTGGAAAAAACCCAGGAATTTCAGATCGATACACACCATCTATTTATCGACTTTAAAGTCGCCTATGATAGCGTATATAGGGACGAATTATACAAAGCCATGTCAAGTTTTGGCATCCCCGCCAAACTCGTCCGTCTGTGCAGGATGACGATGGAGAAATCTCGCTGCTCCGTCAAAGTCGGCAAGAACACCACCGAGCCATTTGATGTCGAAAAAGGTTTGAGACAAGGCGACGCGCTATCATGTACTCTCTTTAATATCGTTCTTGAAGCAATTGTACGAAACTCGCAAGCCAACACCAGAGGTACAATTTTTCAAAAGTCCGTCCAACTACTTGCCTATGCTGATGACATTGACATTATTGGGAGAACGCGGCGAGCTGTCAGTGGTGCATTTGCAAGCATCGAAACGGAGGCGGCGAGGATGGGTCTGGCTGTCAATGAGGACAAAACGAAGTATATGCTGTCAACGAGAAAGGACTCTCAACATCGGCGACTTGGACAAAACGTCACGATGGACAGATACAACTTCGAAGTAGTTAAAGACTTTGTATACCTGGGCTCCACTATCAATTCGCAAAATGACATCGGCGCAGAGATCAAGCGAAGAATCACTCTTGCCAATCGCTGTTTCTTCGGGCTAGGAAGGCACTTAAGAAGTAAAGCCCTCTCTCATAGAATCAAGGAGATATTATATAAGACCTTAATCATCCCGGTCCTGCTGTATGGTGCAGAAGCATGGACCCTGTCAAAAGCGGATGAAAACCTTCTCGGATGCTTTGAGAGAAAGATTCTTCGAGTGATATTCGGTCCAGTTTGTGACGATGGAGTGTGGAGAAGAAGATTCAATGACGAACTATACGGGCTATACAGCGACGCTGCCCTGGTCAAAAAGCTAAAAATTCAACGGCTGAGATGGCTGGGACACGTGGAGCGTATGGACAACAACGCACCAGCCCGACGAGTCTTCGAATCCACCCCTGAGGGACAACGCAGCAGAGGAAGACCCCACCTTAGGTGGCGCACACAATTGGAGAACGACCTCAACCAACTTGGTGTGCGCAACTGGAGGCAGCTAGCGAGGGACCGAGCTAGCTGGAGGGGCTTGTTGGTTGAGGCCGTGGTCCACCCCGGACTGTAAGCGCCACCAAAAGTAAAGTAAGTAAGTAAAGACCCGCGGTATACATTTGTGGGTCTTAGGAGCCTCTTCCTAGCAATATGTATATGATTAAGGGTTTCGGATTAGGGGTGACACTTCCCGTACAACAAAGTCATTCAAAAGGCTATACCTTGACATTCATAGCTTTAGCTTTGAAATTTGGTAAATGCAAGTACATATATTGAATGGCGGAAGCATTTTACCTTGGACAAAGGTAAAGGTAAAAGATTTCCTCGTTGCACTGCTGCTGTGCCTCGCAGAGATCGTATATCGTATAAGGACTCCAAGACGTGCTATAGAATGCGTATTGCGTATGTGAATCGATGAGTCGGTGACGGTAGATCGGGAGTTATGAAGGGTCCATACTTAAGCAACCTACAGCGCGAACCTTTTAATATATTCCTTTTAATGAAAACGTAGAATATAGAAAATGAATGAATTAAATCACAAGAACATTAGAAAATGTGGACGGCATTGAATGGCGTGGCACTTTCAATATGCACCTATTATCTGGGGAAAGCCGCCACTCTTATAGAAGGTAAAAAAAGAGTGCTGATTGGTTCCACATAGGATTCTAGGACTAGCTTTTGATAACCCTTCCTTTTTATTTTTTGAATATGCACTTCTCTCGGGAAAGTCGAAAATTTAAAGTTTCAACAAAGCCACGAGATGCTTGTCGTCTAGAACTATATCCCTAGGAAGCTTGGCACTTAAATCAGCCAGGACAGTCCACACAATCCATAATGGACGTTGGATCCACCTCGACTTCGTTATGGAACTAGATGCTACACTCGCATTACAGAAATTGCTTGCAAGTGACATTTAAGCAGTAATACTAATAGAAACGGCTACGCAGAAGTCGTTTACGCATTCCTATATTTCCAACCGATATGCGACTTAATTACAAGCTATCCGCAAGCTTTTAAGCTACGTGCAGGCAAGCAATGTCTTACCAAAAAGAGCAACTATAAGTAAAATAAGTACATAGTTCCATTCCCCCTTTGAAGCTTTAGTTTAACAATTGCATTCGAATCTAGTTAGTCGCGTTTCAAGTCTATATAGTCTAGTTCGGACAAATCTAGTCAACTCAAGACGATTAGACTTCCGATTGTGCCCGTTGAATTTAGCAGGTATGTATTAAACGCACCAATCATAAAAGCGCTATAAAAAAAACTACTTACATCTTTGAAATTTGGTACAGACAGTAGAAGGACCAAAAAGTTCCATAGTTTTTGACACATATCTTAGCAAGGTATGAAAAAGAAATCGGTAGTAAAAAAGCTTTCCATAAATTAGCAAAGCAGTAATTCGCCCTTGGACATGAAAAGGTTTATTTATGTCATATTCGAATATTTACAAGCATCTTTCTTTAACAAGTAACTACATAGCTCTATGACTTTTGCGAACATTATGGCACATTTTAAGAAATTAACAAAACAAACCGATAAACTTTTGACAGCAATATAAAATATAATATATGCGGTCATCTTTGAATTCACTAAAGAAAATTTAAATTGGACGACAACTACCTGACATTAGGTGAATAAAACAAGTATTCGGCAAACGACATTTCAGTTGTCTTCTACGAGCTGTATAAACGTAATTTTTAAAGTTCTAACTAGAACCAGCGACACTTTAAAACTGGATAAACTGATCACTGATCAGCACTATTCTCCTAGAAGGTGTAAAAAAACACTAATAGTGACAGAACAAGTTTTTTTTTATGCCATCTTGAGACAATCAATTTGAAGAAATTATAATTTATTCATGGTTGTCATCGTATATGAAGGTGTATAACGACATTTGGGTCAATGAAAGCCTATATGGAGAGGACATCACATTTCTTTGATCCGATTTTCGTTTGATATCTTGCACACTATTCGCACTATTTACTTTCCTTTCGTCAGCCATGAAGTAAACACTCTGAACGACAGATATTGGCGTCACAATTTTGTGTTTATAGAAAAATACTCGCACTATCCGTTTTGTTGACCGTAATCCGTGACTAGTGTGTTCGGCAAGAACTTTACAATTAAAAAGTCGGCGAAAATTTACTCACGCCGAACACTAAAACTGATTATACTACAAATAATCTACATGATCAGCAACACAAGCAACTACAAGAGATTCAATAAATTTTGATTGGAAAATAAAAAGGAATTACCTGTCATTATAGAAACTATACGAGTCATTGACAAATGACATTTTATAGCTTAAAACGTCAGTCGAGCGCACAACCGAAATAAAAGTAGCTACCGGCCGTCGAATAGATTAATTTGCACTTTGTACAGACACCACACCACGTCACAGCGTTGAAAAAAGATATTGACAGCAAACTACCACAAACAAGCAAACATTTTAAATGAAATTATTATTTTGGCCACAAGTCAAAGGCCGCCATCAGCGGATGAATGATTCCGATACCAAATAGCAAATAATCAACTTCTCTCTACATAAAGGCAAACCAATTTGCGTTAGCATTAAATGATTTAATTGAAAAATAATAATAATAATATTAAGCACCAGGCAATTTATCCTTATATACCGCTACTGTCACTATCTTCTAATGGCGTGCCCTTGAAAATGTGAAATCTTCTCGTATTTCGTCATTAATAAATTTTCATAATTACAACGCGCCGCCCCACTCCAATCCAATAGCGAAACAGCATTTAGTCGAGGGGGCTCTTTGTTCCTTGCCCTCTGCCGTAATCGTCTTAAAGAGAAAACGCGTGCAGAACGGAGGTAAAACGAATGGATTGCGTTTCATGTCGATTAATGGTGCAATTTCTCTGAACACATCCCCTTCAAAAGTGTTGTGTACTGGGTTGTGTGTTGGCTGAAATGAGGGTTTGTCGTGCAGCACGAAAGGATAAACTCACATAAAATGGTAAAACGACTAGTTTGGTAGTATATCCTATACTTTTGTAAGGCGGGGGTTGAGCTGTTGTTGGCGTGTTAAAGTTTTGTGAAGTTTTCGCGGATGTGTTCCCACTTAAAGTGGCATGAAAATTCCATTTGGCGCAACAAGGAAACTTTGACAATAATCCTTTTAGTGGTGAAGTTGACGTCTGGCGATGGTTAAAGTGAGAAGTTTAACAGTTTTTATTTTGCTTAATTGTTTGCTCGTAAGGAGATTCAAGTCTAGTTTTATCAATTAGGGCAAGTTGGCAGTTGTTTTTGGGTATATAAGTCATTTGAATTCTTCATTATTCGAATGTTGTCTTTTAATTTGAAAAGTAAGCTGCTGTAGTCCTGTATTGGTTAAAATATCGAGTTTTATGTGCGGTCTGTAATTCATTTCAGCTTTACAAAGTTTTAAGGGCATAGCAACGGGCAATACAAAAAGCGAATGGAAAACTTATCAATCTAATGCTTGTGACAATCCGCATAAAAGCGAACATTAGTCTGATATGCGCTCGCATGCCCCCACAGAGAAAAAGAATAATGTAGCCAAAGATTGTTTTACGAGCTCATCGATAAAATGTCGTCCTAAATATACGTCAATAAAATCGTTCTCGGTGATTTTAATGCTAGGCAAGAAGGACATCTTTGGTAGTACCTACAATCGGGAAGCATAGAATACATGACACCACATCTGGAAACTTATACTTAGGCTAATTTACTTTGAAGCGGGGCATAAGGTTAATAGTTACCTAACCTCAATATTCATAAAGAAACGTATACGGTATAGTATACCTATTCGTAAGATCGACGTAAGGCACTCTCTTTCAGTATTTTAGATGTCCGACCGTTCCGAGCTGCCAACAAAGACTCGAACCATTTACCAATGCAAATATTCCGCACGCCACAACATCGAAGACGAACTGTAAGGACATTTAACGTTGAACAGCGGCAATCTCAAGAAACCGCCAGAACTTTTGTCAACCGCGTATATCCCTCAACCTATATCCACAAGCCATAATGCCGCCATCATCAAATGCCGAAGATCAATGGTATTCATGTCCAACTGGCATCAGAGACGTGTGCTGGGTTTCGCCCGACCCACACCACGAAAAACTTGGCTGAAGAGTGCCGACGAGCAATCTGCTATATGCACCGAAGAATATCGCTTACAGAGCGGCGCTACAGAGAAGGATAAAAAAAAAAAAAAAAACTAATAAGAAAGCAGGAGCAATATTGCGAAGAACGTGTCAAGGTACCTAGAACCCAACAGACACCTATAGAAATGAGCGTCATTGAAACCTTGTAGCCACAGTCTGTTGAGGATATCAAAAAAAAATATTGCCGATTTTTAAATGCCGACGACTCCAGAAATTTCGCTGCCAGGCAGAATTAATCATTTAATATCGTCAATGAAAGCACAGATTTCCTTCTGACTGACCAAATTATCCAATGCCTGACAATCTTTTCTTTAGTGCCAATAATAGGCAAAGCCATATCTGGACCGTATACATTTTTTCTTTTCTCTGGTTTGTCCAATTAGTGCGGTCTAAGGCGAACTTTTTACGTCCTAAACGTCAACTAAAAAATTGTTGACATGAGCAGTTAAAAAAAAAAAAAATAAATAGGTGGCGCAACAGGCGGTAAACACCCAAGGCCTAGCTTCTCACAACCATTCGTTTTGTGTGAGTTTCTATTTTTGGACGAATGGAAGGGACCTACAATTTTATGCCGAGTCCGAACGGCTGAATTGAGAAGCTTTTTCAGGACAGTTATACTCTCGGATGTTTGTCAGACGTTCGCGAGAGGTGGCGCAGTAGAAAAAACCTTAAGATGTAATTTGTGTTTTTCCGGGGATCGAACCTGGGATCCCTCGCACAGTAGTCCAGCACACTAACCACTGCGCTACTGCGCCCACATGACATGAGCAGTTCATCCCAATGAAAACTCAGAAACATGAAGTTAGAGAGCTGTCAAACTTACTAAACTAGATTCTTGAACGCCCTCATTGTTTTCAGTCTCTAACTGTCAGACTTGAAACTAATTGAAGCGCTTTAAATTAAACGCCATTTCTACATTACAGATACCATTGATGGCTGACCATTTTTTTACTTTTTATCGTAATTTTCGGGATCTTTGAAAAATAAAGTTGCGCCATATTGTTAGGTATAGGTACGCGTCGGTTTATTTCCTTTGCAATTTGACGAATTGATAACGTTTAATCTTTAAGTGTGCAAATACCTCTGTTAACCGGTTTATCGCAAACTTCATTGATTTTTAGAGGAAAACTGCTAAAATACAGTAGGTACAGCCTTGCTAGTCCGGACAGTCGCTAGCCCGGACACTTCAGTTTGTGGTCCTAACCTTTTTTCGTGCGGTACGGTTTGGTCTTCAGGTTACATTTTACGACATTTGGATACAAAATTTTGGATACAAAAATAATCTACTGTGACCTACAAAATATTTATGGTGAAGTTAAAACAATTATTTTTAGAAAGGCTTATTATACGTACAATTATATGTATTTTATTTTTATGTAATTTTTAAGACGGATAAAATCAAATTTAACAAAGCATAAGTCATTACATACACCAGGTAGACAATACCTACTTATCCATTTCTATTGCGGCGTTTATTACATTAACACATTACACAAGAACAAACACAACTGCAGCACGTCATAATACTAATTAGGTTACACTCTACAGCTATGACATTGTACTATGCGTTCATTCGTTCTATTATAACATAATGTCCGCAATGCCACTTTGGAAAGTCTATATTTTTTTTAAATTCACGACCGCAACTCAACGCAAAAGATGACAGCTACATGCAGTTCTCGATTTGGTTACTAATCATAATCAATTTACTTAATGATTCACTTTATGTTAAACAATAAACAAAATAATGAAAACAAAACTAATAAATATCTAATAAGCAAACTTTTCTATTTTAGTACATGGCACTAGCGAGCGGTATAGGATACTAGCACGGAGTTGTATCCTTATAATAGCGCACACCTAAACAAACCGATCCGTTCCGTTCAAACTACTGCTACTCAACTACCGCGTGTGTTAATAATGACCCTGTGAGACAGATACCGGGCACAAATAATCCACAGAATAGCACTTCGACCATAAACGAGTATGTAAAACGTGCTAGCGCACATAAATTATGTCATTTCCATGTGCACCCTCTTCGCCCAATACCCCACAAACACGCAATATGTCCCCAAAACCTATACGGCACTAAGCTACCTTCATTGATAAAGCTAAGAGGGTGGAAGTGAAATGCCAATGTAAAACTGATGCCAAGTTTGTAGAGAGAAATTTCAAAAGGGAGCTCAACTGTAATGAGCTTGGAATCAGTGTTGCCACTTAACTTGGCGACTCATCATGAAGTGACAAATTGAATGTGCATTTTCGTCAATAGGATTTAAGTTTGGCAGCCATGAATGAATGACATATTTAATGAGTGAATGTCAATTTAAATTCGATTTGTACATATTCGGCATAAGTATATAAAGGGTGTCCCATAATTCAAGCAAAATTTGAATTTTGCGCCATTTAATAGTGAATACAATGATGCCAACGCAAAAAAAAAGAACAATGTGACAGCTGACAGTTCGGGGTTAGTAAAAATGGAGCCATATACGAAAGAACAACGCATTTTCATTGTTGAGCAATATTTTAAAAATAATGAAGGTTTGCCAGCTTTAGTCCGCAATTTTCGAACAAAATATGGCGGTCATAGTGATTTAAAACCATCAGCTGTGAAGAATTCAGGGATTAATTAGTGATCTTAAACACTCTGAGTGTCCTGTCAACAAATCTGTATTTTCTAACAAAACTACATTTTGCGTGAATTATGGGACACATTTATGTACATACCTATAAGATTAAGTGAACAGTCGGATGGCGTAATTTTATATTGAAGTAAACGCCACTTTGCCGCAAGTATCTACGTCAATATAAAATTCTGCTTACGTTCACATAGCCCTTATCTTTTATTTGCTTGTTTAATGTGCGATAAAGTTGAAGCAAAGATTTAAAATAAAATGTCAGGATAGAATGACTTGGCCTTTTTTTCTTGTTTCAATCAATGTAAGAACATTTTGCTGCAGTTGCTGAAAAGTGGCATCACTGTTTGGATTCTATTTTGGGTTGGGTGTTGTATGCAACTACTACTTCCAACTAGCCTACTGCTCTTGGATAAATATAATATGGCCAATAGGCTAATGCGTTATTTTAAAACTTCATAATGTAAACAACCAACTACAAAGCGATTATAATAAGCCACGACTACATGGCCATTCGGATGACCACAAGACACTAAAGCCAACAAAGTTATGCATAATTCAAATTGTGTAGTGCATTTGCATTGTGGAATGTAGACACTGCGGTAAATCAAATTACCTACATTCTCGTAGTATCTCCATTTTCAGTACTTACATAAGCGGAAATAACGCTTATTCTTACGAAGGGGAGAATAATAACGAACAAAAATGTTTTCAATGTCCGATTCATGTAAAAGGTTTTGATAACATTTTTACTGTTATATTATTATCTCAGATTTATTTGAGTGTTGATGTTGACATCAACCCCTATACAAAGCACAAGAGAAATCCGTCCTATTCCATAGGATAGTTTAATGAAAAGCTTTGAACTGAGCCAAGGTGGATGTAAAGTTGGTATATGATGGTTCAAAGTTTTGGATTAGTTTGGAAGTATGACACTTATACAGATCATTGTTAATGACCATGATAATGACTTTATTAAAAAGTTAATTTTATGTCATACACTCATACATAACTAATTAAATATGATTTGGGACGTATAGACCGGGGGTGGGTATTATAAATCGCACTTTGGAAGTCTAATTTTCGATTATAGTGTTTCGAGCAGTTGGGACTGTGCAACGTAAGTCTATACCCATGGTGAAATGGCAATGGCAACCATAAGCCTACTCATAGTGAAATGGCTAACAAAAATGAGCAGTAATCGAAAACAAACCTCTAAGAAATTACCCTTTATCTAGTTTTTCGATCAGTTGGCACAACATTTTCGAATCAAGCTAAACCTTTACCCGGAGATACAAGAAAAGCTTCAAGTAGAATAAAGTATTGTTCAGGATACTGCTAAGTAATCCACATTTTTATCCAAATCTTAAATGGCGTTATTGGGGTTGAAATCGAAGGACGCATTCATGGTTCAAAAAACAATGTTTTGCAACTGTTTAGCTTAAAACTGAGCAAAAGGTATTACTATGGATTTAATGGCAGGTAATGAGCCAGTTACATTTTTTTCATAATTGAAAATGGCGTTTTTGAGATATGAGCAATTTTTTTTAAAGTATGTACTATTATTAGCGATTTGGGTGGATATCAAAGGACGCAGTCTTTTTAGAGAAAAACTGAGTTTGCTATTAAGTTAAGAATGACAATTGTTTCTTAAAAATAAGTTTTTGTTAAAATCGTTTGTGGCGTTTTCGAAAAAAAGCCAATTTTCAAAAGTGCCGTTGCTGGAGTTTTTAGCGAAAAAAGGGGTATGCAGTCATGTTAAGCATTCCTAGGTATATTAACTCAACTATCAATTTTGGTTCAAATCGTTAGAGCCGTTTTTGAAAAAATCTAAATTGTTTAATATTTCGTAAAATTTTTATATGGGAAGTACCGTTAATATTAGGGCTAGCATGAAGAAAAAAAACGCCTCCTAGCGGGAAGCCCACAAACTCTAAATACGAAGTTTGAAACAAATCCGTCCAAGCGTTTAGATTCCGCAGGGGTGGGACAAACAGACATACGTACGGACAGAATTGCGAGACTCACTTTTTTGAGTTCCCCTATCATCGTAATATCAGAATTGATCAAAATCTCGAGTTCGAAATTTTGTGCGAAAACAATCGGCCCTAGCGAGGTATCCCTCGGAACGGAAATTTCTCCGATTTCTTACGAATCGGAGGACTTTTGCTTCGAGGTATACGTCGGAACAGCTTTTCGGAACTTTGTTCCGACAAATATGTAACGCACACAGGCGTTTTGCGTTTCAGTGCGATCAAGTGCGATTTTACTCATATTTTTGACAGTTTCATACGAATTTTCTTCCGATATGCTCCGACAGGAATTGGTTGCGGAATTTATTTACGATTTGCGGAATTTATTTACGATTTGCAGTGAAGTGTTGATAAATGAAAGCAATAAAGAAAATAATATTTTAGCAAAGTAATTGGTTGTATTTGTTGCTTTAATTTGTGTTTCCAGGGCAAAAACAAACGAAAAAACAAGCACTTAATATGAAACTTAATATGAAAACAACATCATGTCAAATCAAATGCGTTGTCGCATTTAAATTAGTCTTTCCGAAGTCGGATACCTCGATGTAATTTGAGTCTCCGACGGAATATGCGTTGCGGAGAATTCTCCGTTCCGACGGATACCTCACTAGGGCCGAATATCTTTCTCTTACTATCTACGTATACGAGAAAGTTAAAAAATGAGAGAGAAATCCATTTCCCCTCTTTTAATTTTTTTCGTAATTTCCTACTCGGCGAATTTCGACTTACTGAAAAATTAAAAGGTTTGACATTTTTCTATGGTGAAAGTACACGAACGAACCTAATGACTAATGTGGTTTTCCATTGGGGCAAAAAATCAATCTTTTTTTTGATTCGGATCACTTTTTGCAGATCTTGATAATTTTCGAGATTTACACATACTCTCACTAATACCAATATACCTTGCACAGCTGTTTTACGTCATTCAGAATTTGTTTTCAAAACAAAATTACGAAAAGCCTCGTGAAAAGCAATTATTCAGAACAAAAACGTTAATAATGGACATGGACTTAATTTTGGAGCAATTACTATCATCTTCGTCATATTCTTCTTCTTCCTCGTCATCTGTGGATTTCGATTCTTCGTCGATATGATTATCCATATGAAGTTTGTATGTTTCCAGCGACAAACGAAAACAATTTGCACAGCTGATGTACTGTGCTTTCATGTTCCATTCGCCACGAAAAATCTGAGATCCGAAATAAAAATCTGATGGTCCCAATGGAAAACGACATAAGTTTCGTTTATTTTCCCGTCACTTGCGAAAAAGCGACCAGTCTAATTTCGCGCGGGAAACGGTGGGATATCCAGCCATTGCCATGTAAACATTTTATAGCCAGCTGTGACTCCAATTATCACATGCGATTTCCTTAAAATCATTCTGGAGAGATCAAGAAACTGACGATCACATACGTCACCTGCATTGCTATTCGAAGTAGTAGCAAGATCGATATCAGTGGGCCGTTAATTGTTATTTTTATGTCAATTCGATTTTTATTCTCCGTTGTTAACAATTGTGGTCACATACCAAATCAAACTTTGTCATAATTTAGTTCAGCAGATGTATTTTTGTTTCCAATAGCAATCAAGACCGGACTTCGATGATACGAATACCACACTGTCAACACAACAACATGTTTGTCGACAATGTGTCAAAAAAAAAAAAAAACAATGCCATCCCCATCAGCTAATTTTTTCTGGCAAAACATGTTTTCAACATCAGAATCAATAAACAAAAGAATCTCTATAGCTCTGGAGTAGGGACTTGTATTATCATTAGCATACGCGTGTATAGTGATGCTTGCACAAGCTTATTAAAAATGCGCGCTTGTCTCATATTTTCCACACCCATGCAGTTATTATAACTCGTATATGGGTCTACCCACTGAATGCATCTACGCATTTAAATTTGATTATGAATTGTTGCAGCTCTCAGAATATATACGGCGGATTAGGGAAAATATTTTGAAACGAACAATTTCATTGACTCGTCAATTTAATTTTGAAGTATGCGCACAGTGGGACATCATCTGCGCAGATCGAATATATTTCTGAATACTTACTTGACATTGAGCAGCCGTTGAATTTGTAATTTCTTTTCGATTTGTTCGATCGGAAATTGTGGTACCTCATAGGGGGCAGATATTTCATTTGGTAAAGCGTCATCAGAGGCGTCATCGGATCGTTGAACCGTAACTGAGTTTGGTAAAATGTCACTACCTGGAAATGGAGAAAAGAATAAAAATACTATTAGCGACGGGATTCCAATGATTTTGGTGAAATTAAATTTGAGATCAGTCCGTTACAAGTATGCCATATGAAGGCGTACCACAGGAGTGGATCTACGGGCCTATTCTTTGTAATTCATATGAAACATAAAGCAACAGAATAAATAGAGACGAGTTATATAGAGTGATTTCTAGTTTTGACAGTTCTTGCATTCAAGTTGTGCAGAATGGCGTTGGAGAACACTCTCTTCTCTAATAAGTTCGGAAACCGAGACTTTTGGTGTCGAACATCTTCAACATCGTACTTGAGATTAATTGTGCAAAACTCAAGTCAACATCACACACACAGTTTTTTCCCAAGTCTTGACATCATTGACAGAACTTAGCGAGCTCTCACTGGGGCGTTTGCAAATATTAGGAAGCGGCAAATATGGGTTATAGTCGTGAACAAAAATGGACATCCAGACAGAACGTCACAATCGGCAGGTATATAACTTTGAGGTAGTAAGAATCTATGCCTACCTTGGTTCTGCTAAAATAACTAAGAAACACTTTTTCCAGTCGTTATTTCTTAGTGTTGAGAAGACGTATAATTGGAGTAGTAGAGCCCGAACAAATAAGGAGGTACTGTATAAGACCTTGAGCTCTATCTAAACCGGACAAAGATATTCTCGGTCGGTTTAAGAGAAAGATTTTTTGTAAAATTGTCGGCCTCGTTTGCGATGACGGGCTTTGTGGGAGGAGAATCATTGACCAACTATATCGCTGTACAGCGACATCCATCCGGTCAAAAAATCAGTCGTCTAAGATGGCTAGGACATGTAGAGCAGATGGACAGATATGATAACCCAAAGGGGCAATGTAGTAGAGAAACCCGTCGCGTCGCCTTAAATGGCGCGCACAAGAGGACATCAACCGACTTCAAGTGCGCAAGTTGTGGCAGTTGCCAAAGGACCGGGCTAACTGGAGGGGCTTCTTAATTGAGGTCGCGGTTCACTTGAACTGTTGAGTCACTTTTGGGTAAATTGGGTCTTGCCAATCACAGTACTTTCGAAAGCTCTGGATCCTTATAGCTTAGAAAAGCAACTTCATTCCATTCATGTACAGAAAATCCACCTAAACCAACATGGGGCGGATGAAAGCTCACATACATTACCCTATTCCATCTAATATTTAGTTGCGCAGAAACCATTGCAAACATCAATTGATAATTATGAAAATTCCTTACCTCGGCTTATTGAGCTTTGAGGACTTGTATTGGCAGCTGCCGCAACACGAAATATTACTTCATCAAGAGATTGATATGTCGAACTGCGCTGACTTAAGTTCATCTCAGAACGACGACACACGTATAGCTTCCTGCGTTGCTTTCTAGCCTCCCCCTCAAGTTGATTCAATTGGATTGAAACGATTACAAAGCTCGCTTCAGCTCACACGCTATAATTTAATTAATCTGGCATTGATATCGACATGATAGCAATTAAAAAGAATAAATAATAACAAGTAGCAAGTGATGTGACTGTGGGCATTGTAAATGAGTGACACCCGCTGGCTGGTAGCAATCGTAGGCGTAATCTGGACGCTTCGAAGAGTCACTTTCCCAATGAGAAAAGTAACGACAACGTTAGTCGTCTATAACTGTTTTAAGGTGGGTATATACTCGTAGATCGCTACTTTGCCTTGTCAAATTTGGTTAAGCTCTATAAAATAAACCCATACCACAAAAATAGAACGACTGTACCCATAGATGGACCCAGACAACCTAAATTGCCCACCAGAGGATTATTTATATAAAAAAAAACATCCTCTTCACAATTAAATGCTTAACAATTTCATCTCAGAGAAAATGCTTAATTATTATAAATTTAACAATAACAGCAATTTTCATTTAAGACAAAGTGTCACAGTTCAACTAAGTGGACTGTAAAATAAAAGCCAAAGAAAACAGAAAGATGTCCCCTGGGCTAACTGCCAAATTGGATTATTCTTTCGCAAAGACGATGATGCGATGTTGATTGCGATTGGCGCTAATAGCATCGCATCATAGTCGCTACAATAGACGTTTAATCGCGCGCCCGTGCTCTCAAGATTTAAATTTAGTTCAAAGATTTTCTGACGATTGCATCCCACTACAAACTGTGAATGACAAACAACTGTTGTCATCAATAACAATGCAGGCGGCACATACGAAATCAAAAGGGTAGGTGACGTCTATTTACATTTATGTCAGCGCTATGACAGTGACAGATCAACACAATTAGATAACTAGAAATACGTTCATCTATATACTCACTTGGATTTGCATCAAACTTTGGCGGCTGTGAATTTCGTCCTATTGAATGAGCACTTAATGGCGTCACAGGGGTATAGTCTTCATGATCGATCGGTTCGCTGATATCCAATGTGATGCGAACACCGCGAGAACTCATACTCTCCTTGTCTGAACTTGAGTCACAACACAACAAAAGTCAACCCTTTTAATGAATCACTTGCTTTTGCACTTGATCTTCTCGGCGTTATGTAACAATTGTCCGGAAACACTTTTTCGTATCAAGTTATTAAACTCAAGGGCTTTATGAAAAATGTTAAGATGTACTACAAATATTTAAATTTCTTCAATTACTATAATTTGATATAAAAACAAAGTTTTTTTTTCGAACGAAACAAAATACTACACCGTCGATATGAGACTGAGTGGTAACGTCGCCACCGGTAAAATTCACCGACACCTAATTATACTTATCAACAACCAAACCGCTGCTGTCAGTGCTATTCTGACAGTTAGATATACAAATCTGTATATGTTCACCGTTGGTCGGCCTAAAGTAGTATTTATCTTTTCAGTGTAACCGTTTAAGTCGACAAATCGCTATCAAATTCAAATACATATACGATATGAATGGTTTAAATAAAATACAAACTAAAACAAGTACAAGTCAGCGGCCAGTGCACATCGCTATGTTGATAGGGAACTTTGCGCGCCATACTCAAATGTGTTACAATAGGAGTCGATATTCGATTGTTGACAAATCTAAAATTAACACTAAATGCTGGGGTAAACAAAATAAGTTAGGACATTGCAGAGATAATGAGTGACGAAGATTGCGGCGAGGGTGGAAAGTTACTTGATGACAATTATTATTGTTACGGCACAATGTTTGCGTCGTACTTAGCGAGGGAGTGATAAAGCAAAAATCTTTTTCTGTTCAGATCAGATCAGAGGTGCTCGACACGTTTTCGTTGTTCGCATTTACGTGTGAATCTGCAATAGACATTATAAAAAGATTTGTAAACGTGCCCATTTTTATTCGAATACTGCCATCTGTTGAGAAACAGAAAGATGACGTAGTAATCGTGGAAAACGAACACCTTTTCTAGGCACCTAAAAGCAACAATTGCCTCGATCGTAATAGAGTCAGAGTCGGCAAACCATCGAGCAATTTTCAAAAATTTTGTCTGAACAAAATTTTAAAATAGAAGAAGTGAGTTTGGATTTTCATTAGGCTGTTCAAGAATCGGCAAATCAACGAGCAATTTTCAAAAATTAGGTCTTAGGTTTGGATTTTTATTAGGTATAGGTTTTAAACTTGTAAGTGTATACCTCCAAGTCGGCATTTTCAAAGATTCCACCACTCCTTAAAATTTAGCTAGTTTAGTTTCGATTTTAAAAAGGACGGTCGGCATCGGTGAATATGCCCACTGAAATCCTTAAAATTTGCGAGTTTAGATTCGACGGTCGGCATCGGTGAATTTGCTGACTGGAAATCTTTAAAATTTAGCAAGTTTTGATGCGATTTTAAAAAGAACTGGCGGCATTTCTAATTTGAGGTTAAATTTGAAGGAATATTATGTTATTTGCTAGTTTGTGGAACTCGGCTTATTGATGTGGATTGCGAACTTTGACAATTCGCGACAAGGGTGTTTTTGTTCCGGAAAAAAAGTTTGGAAAACGAAATTTCGTTATTTAAATTGTTTATAAACTTGTTTTCTTAATACAGCTGATGGCTCTAGAAAAGTGTTCATGTGAACGGACTGTCAAAACTTGCGAATATTCGTTCGTTCGTAGACAGTTGGTCGCTCTCATGTAAATGGTCGTTTAGGTATTGGTCCAGGGCAGGGGTGCTTCTCTATGGCGCCTCCCATACAAACAAAAACAATCAAAACCTTATATCCCCAAGACCACCGAACCGATTGAGCTCAAATTTACAGGTGCTCTTAGGTATTGGCCCGGGATATTTCCTGTGAAAATTGGTCAAAATTGGACAAAGGGGCGTGGGACCTCCCATACAAACAACATCTTCTATGGGGTGAAATTCGTTGACGTTAGGTATAACTCGATAACCGCTGGGCCGATTTTCATGAGTTCTATACAGTCGGCAAGTTCCTGAAATAAGTCGGCATTTCAATGAAAGTCATCCCCCCAAGGCCCGAACCCTTGCTACGCCCCTGGCTGTTTAGGATTTGAAAAAAAAAAAAACACTGCAGCTGACTGTTAAACGGCGAAGACGACCCAAATTGCGCTACTGTCAAGCAAAACGACCAGTGAAATCTGTAAACGATAAAAGCCAAGATATCCCTCCAGCCTCCACCCAACCAAAATTAAGTCAGGATAGCAATATCTAAACTCAAGTCTAACAAGGCTGCTGGACAAGACGAGATGTCAGCCGAGACGAGATATCAGATCGTCTTTTTCAATGTCACATCCCAAAGATTTGGTCGAAAGAAAATATGTCTGGATGAATGGAATCTCAGGGTCAGCACCGTTTGTCCAGTCCACAAGAGAAGAGATCGTCTAAATTGCGGCTACTATACCAACTGTCATCAACCCCCTTAACATCGTCTTCTTATACAAGATCACATACATTTTTTCTTGACATAACCTGGAGAACTCAGCGAAATGTCACTTACATTTCATTGATTTATACGCGTTTCAAATAATTGGGCCTTTTTGAATAATATTTTATTTTGACAGTGACAGAGCTTACTTCCGAAGTGGATGTTGTGCGGCCGAACAGTGTTTATTTTGAACAGAAATTTCGGTTGAAAAAATGCACCAAGAGTGCAGCTGGTGTACGAAACTTTGTTATTAGGAAAGTTCGTTAGACCTGTTCGCTGATTGATAACCTATCATCCCATGTTCGTCTTATGCGAACAATCTAGAGACGATTAGGCACTCAAGAACAATATTGGTAAAGGTAATTGCAAAATTGGGGCCGAACCCATCGAAAATGTATTGAAAAATTTCGTTGACAGAATGGCCTACTGCCAACGTCAACCGAGGCAGTTAATTGAATGAGCAAATATTCCATAATTAATCGGAAGGGTAATTCTTTCCAATAAAGCAACAATCGTTAAAATTCAATCAAATTCGAAACCTACGGCATCCTTTCCTAACACTGACGAGCTAAACTCGTCACAATCACCATTTGCAACGTCTTTCCTTGCATGCTCGACCACTTGCTCGTTTCCAACTATACTGCAGTGTCCTGATACCCACACGGAACTCGCTCGGTTCCAACTGCATAATGGAAGGGAAGGGACCTACAATACAGGCTGATTTGAATAGCTTTCTCCGGACAGTTATACTGTTGGATATTTTGTCACACGTTTGCCAGAGATGCTCCCATCAACTAACACTTCAACCTCGTCAAAAATGTCTTCGTTTGGGGTTTTCATACATTCATACCATATTGCCCACGAGCCTGCAAAAATAAATATTATTCCAAAGAGCTTCTATTCAGCTACGCAGTTCGTCAATATTAATGGCTTGCAAAAATATACTTGGCGCGCCATACTATTTTTGGCTTTTAGTCAGCAAGCAAACGATTTTTTTTTTTCTCCCACAAACAAAACGCAATTAACCCATCATTTAGCAAGACCGATTGTCAAAAATGCCGACAGCTAAAATTATTTGAAATAATTTTGACACATTCCACACTGAGAGAAGAACTATGCTGTCAATAATTTCAATGAAATGCACTGCACATTTTCGTTTCCTTGGGCAAAAACCTCCGTTTGACCTATTTCGCAAATTGACAACGCATAACGTCGTCGTCGGTCGGCCACTTTGGCATTTGATCAAAATCTATTTAAAGAACGCGATTTATGGTTTAAGTCACTTTTTGCAATTGCTGCAATTAATTTTATTACAAAAAAAGAAACAAAAACACTAGCTCTCGCATTTCTCCGAATGTAATAGTCTTGCATAATCACATTCACAAAAATGTTAGCACTATAGAGAATGCCGCAAAATGCAACTACTACAACTCTGACGTTTGGTTTGACACTTTTGCCATTGGAGTGGACTAATTTTTTTGTAAATTTACGTTATTGAAAAAAAAATTATTATATTTTCACAATTTTTCTCGAATGTATTGTTCGCCAGGGTAAGTACTTTACCGATCGTATTTTCGATAAAAACTGACAGAAACGACAAGAGAACAATCGCTGGCGAGAGAGACGTTTTATTTTGAATGCATTCGCGTGTTGTTAGGGTATTTCGAGCGTCGTCGTTACCGGCACAACCATGACACCGGGTAGACGGTATAGAGTGCAGCGGGGGTGCAAAAGCATAATGTAAACAAAACATTTTCCATATACAAATATACAAACACAAATACTTGTAGTACGTTTATCTAAAAATAAAAGTTCTCACGAAACAGCGCCAAACAATGGTGAGCGTTTGGATTTTGTTTACCATTAGCAGTTGAGTTGAGAATTTGACTTCATTCGAATATTGCTAAGATACGCGGTGTCCTAGAACCGCGTATAGTGAATTCTTTTGCCAATAACACATCGGGTTCGCTGTACGTTTCTTTGACTTCAACAAGCTATGTTGTGTTCAAGTTCATCGTGGGTGGGTGTAGGATAATAGGTCTGCATTGTTTTTTAATTGCCAACTTTTAAGAGTTAATTTAATTTAAAGAAAATTGGTTTTACGTATAATTGTAGGAGTAAGTGTGCAAGTTAAAGATTTTACAATTATATGGAAGCTGTTCCCACATTCCCGAAGTGAGCTAACCATAATACCCGCCCTACTATCGTAGGGTCAATCAAGGGACCAAGGAACAACGACATTCGGATCTGCACGTGGAATATAGGCAAGAATACCGCAACTGCCCTATGAAGCTTTCATTTTGATGAAGTGTGCTATCAAATACATGCAGCAAAGCAACTCGCCCACAAAATGGCGCTGCAGATAAGGGCAAGAGCGGCTCGTAAGCTTTGTGAGCAAAAGAGGAGGCAACAACATTGGAAACAACAATGGCTATCGCCTCAGTTAATATAACCTCAAAATTAGTATTAGAATGTCGAGAGGAGATGACCTCGCTTGATCAGTTCAGGATTAACCTAATCTGAGTTCCAGGCTATAGCATTGTTTATGGAAACGAACAGGCTGACGAGCTGGCCAGGCGAGGTTCAAGCCTCCACTACTCACTTGCGGAATCGGTCCACATTCCAATAGGAGCAGTCAAAGCAAAAATTTCCGAAGAATCCCTATCGAAAGCCAATCTCAGATGAAGGAGGCTAACAAATTGCATCATATTCAGAAGGATGTGGCCAAATTATAGCAGTGAAAAAACAACCCACCTCTCCTGAGTATAACACGTAAATATATAACCAGGATAACCGCGATTACCACAGGCCACTGACCTATAAGGGACCATGCAGTCAGATTAGGCATCCCACATAATACAGACTGTCGCAGTTGTAACGACGCAACCGAAAAAGAAACCCTCATTCACTACCTATGCGCTTGTCCGGCACTAGCTACGAGACAGCGAGCTCTGTGTAAACCCTTCTTCACATCCCTCGAGGAAGAATTTATAACCTTTTTGAATTTCACAGGCTGGATCTAAACTCTCCACTTCGATAAACTTTAACAACCCAGGGGCCTATACCACGAAACAACAAGTATTGTTAAACAGTAGCAATTTATCGGAGCAATATGTTAAAATGCTCCCATTCCACAATACTTGTTGTTTCGTGGTACAGGCCCGAGGTCAAATGAGTTGTGGTAACAAAACGGCACTTAGTGCTACTTGGGTTTTTTAATAAACCGCCACACCTACCTATAGCGCGAACCAATTCACTTGGCCAACCGTCGGTTGCGCAGAGAGAGGATTTAAGAGAATATACACGACACAAAACAAAACACAAAAACAAAATACACAGAAACCTGCGCAGTAGAATGGCCAAGTGAATTGGTACGCGCTGTACCTACCTAACAGGAGAAAGTGCATAAGAAGAACGCAATAGAGGAAATAGAGATCTGCGACTCCAGCAGCAACGTTCCGAAATTTTACCAAACGATAAAAAGAACTTGTCAAGACAACAAGACCTGTATAAAGTAATAAAGAAGGAAACCCTGTAATATTTCTAGTCGTAGAAAAACCACGTTTGCAGACGACGAATTAATCGGCCTCTACCAAATATTTATACATACTGAGGCAGGTCTTGAACAAAAACCATATAAGAAGTGCAGATTATTACCCGCCACGCCATCTGTTTATCTAGCCGCATATGGCAGCATTTATAGAGACGAATTATATAGAGCCATGTCGTCAAATATGGCAGAATGGAAAACACTTGCTGCTCTATATAAAGGTCAGCAACAATTTCACCGAGACCTTTGAAGTCAGAAGACCTGTAGACAAAGTGAAGCGCTGAACATCGATCTAAAAATTTGGGGGTTCTTTGTTGGGAACACTGAATCCGAGGAGCTTACTTAAGCCTTTGAGAAAAGCATCATTAGTACAAACCCCGAAGTTTGTTTTTGAATTTCGAAGGCCAGAGTTGCCATTTGTAAAATTTTGTGAACACTTTGTTTTTGTAGGAGTGGACTTTTTAAAAGTTTTTGAATTCACTACCTATGCGCTTGTCCGGCACTAGCTACGAGACAGCGAGCTCTGTGTAAACCCTTCTTCACATCCCTCGAGGAAGAATTTATAACCTTTTTGAATTTCACAGGCTGGATCTAAACTCTCCACTTCGATAAACTTTAACAACCCAGGGGCCTATACCACGAAACAACAAGTATTGTTAAACAGTAGCAATTTATCGGAGCAATATGTTAAAATGCTCCCATTCCACAATACTTGTTGTTTCGTGGTACAGGCCCGAGGTCAAATGAGTTGTGGTAACAAAACGGCACTTAGTGCTACTTGGGTTTTTTAATAAACCGCCACACCTACCTATAGCGCGAACCAATTCACTTGGCCAACCGTCGGTTGCGCAGAGAGAGGATTTAAGAGAATATACACGACACAAAACAAAACACAAAAACAAAATACACAGAAACCTGCGCAGTAGAATGGCCAAGTGAATTGGTACGCGCTGTACCTACCTAACAGGAGAAAGTGCATAAGAAGAACGCAATAGAGGAAATAGAGATCTGCGACTCCAGCAGCAACGTTCCGAAATTTTACCAAACGATAAAAAGAACTTGTCAAGACAACAAGACCTGTATAAAGTAATAAAGAAGGAAACCCTGTAATATTTCTAGTCGTAGAAAAACCACGTTTGCAGACGACGAATTAATCGGCCTCTACCAAATATTTATACATACTGAGGCAGGTCTTGAACAAAAACCATATAAGAAGTGCAGATTATTACCCGCCACGCCATCTGTTTATCTAGCCGCATATGGCAGCATTTATAGAGACGAATTATATAGAGCCATGTCGTCAAATATGGCAGAATGGAAAACACTCGCTGCTCTATATAAAAGTCGGCAACAATTTCACCGAGACCTTTGAAGTCAGAAGACCTGTAGACAAAGTGAAGCGCTGAACATCGATCTAAAAATTTGGGGGTTCTTTGTTGGGAACACTGAATCCGAGGAGCTTACTTAAGCCTTTGAGAAAAGCATCATTAGTACAAACCCCGAAGTTTGTTTTTGAATTTCGAAGGCCAGAGTTGCCATTTGTAAAATTTTGTGAACACTTTGTTTTTGTAGGAGTGGACTTTTTAAAAGTTTTTGAATTCACTACCTATGCGCTTGTCCGGCACTAGCTACGAGACAGCGAGCTCTGTGTAAACCCTTCTTCACATCCCTCGAGGAAGAATTTATAACCTTTTTGAATTTCACAGGCTGGATCTAAACTCTCCACTTCGATAAACTTTAACAACCCAGGGGCCTATACCACGAAACAACAAGTATTGTTAAACAGTAGCAATTTATCGGAGCAATATGTTAAAATGCTCCCATTCCACAATACTTGTTGTTTCGTGGTACAGGCCCGAGGTCAAATGAGTTGTGGTAACAAAACGGCACTTAGTGCTACTTGGGTTTTTTAATAAACCGCCACACCTACCTATAGCGCGAACCAATTCACTTGGCCAACCGTCGGTTGCGCAGAGAGAGGATTTAAGAGAATATACACGACACAAAACAAAACACAAAAACAAAATACACAGAAACCTGCGCAGTAGAATGGCCAAGTGAATTGGTACGCGCTGTACCTACCTAACAGGAGAAAGTGCATAAGAAGAACGCAATAGAGGAAATAGAGATCTGCGACTCCAGCAGCAACGTTCCGAAATTTTACCAAACGATAAAAAGAACTTGTCAAGACAACAAGACCTGTATAAAGTAATAAAGAAGGAAACCCTGTAATATTTCTAGTCGTAGAAAAACCACGTTTGCAGACGACGAATTAATCGGCCTCTACCAAATATTTATACATACTGAGGCAGGTCTTGAACAAAAACCATATAAGAAGTGCAGATTATTACCCGCCACGCCATCTGTTTATCTAGCCGCATATGGCAGCATTTATAGAGACGAATTATATAGAGCCATGTCGTCAAATATGGCAGAATGGAAAACACTCGCTGCTCTATATAAAAGTCGGCAACAATTTCACCGAGACCTTTGAAGTCAGAAGACCTGTAGACAAAGTGAAGCGCTGAACATCGATCTAAAAATTTGGGGGTTCTTTGTTGGGAACACTGAATCCGAGGAGCTTACTTATAAGCCTTTGAGAAAAGCATCATCAGTACAAACCCCGAAGTTTGTTTTTGAATTTCGAAGGCCAGAGTTGCCATTTGTAAAATTTTGTGAACACTTTGTTTTTGTAGGAGTGGACTTTTTAAAAAAGTTTTTGAAGTAAAACTTTTAACGGCTCGCTGAGCACTAATTTCGAGCTAGAATGAAACGAAAAAGTGACAGGATGGCTCTTTGGACAGTAATTATTATGAACTCAAATGAAACGAAAAAGCGACAGGAAAAGAAAAAATTATTTTGAAATCTTTATCATTAAATTTCATTAAAATAAACTGTCAATCAAAAACAAAAATGTCCGTCACTGTATGCCCATTGATTCCCTCTTTTAATTGCTTTCGCAATGTGCACGTATAGTTGCTGAATCTACTAGATGTCAGATTGTATAATCTTCATGGTCACAATTATAGAATTGCATGAATTACATAAAATCTAGAGATTTTTCTTGAGTGGAACGAAGTTTTACTCAGCTACAGTTTTTTTTTACTAAATTCTTTTGTTGATAAGAGCTTTGTGGAAAATGAATGAAATGAAACAAGTAGGTACTATGTAAGTGCCTTGTTTATCAACCATTTTGGTATAAAAATAAACGACACGACTTTTAATTAAGAACAAATTGTCCAAAAAGAATAAAATTAATATCTGACATCTAAAAATAGCGTTGCGATAAAACTTACTCAATTTGCAATATAAAAGAGAACGAGACGTCGGCGTCGTGTAGTTATAAGTATATTTCTTTAAAAATTATTTGTTTATGGATTCGTGCTAGAAGCCAATTCGTCTTATTCTATATCCCTCATCAACAAAGGTAATACTACTTTGTTGTCTAATTGTGTCTATACAAATGACTCACCGAGATAGTATAAATTAAGAATTTCACAATTGCGTTTAACCGAAAAATGACAAATGTGATGAAATTCTTCATCGGGGAGAAAAAAAAATGTTTAAGATTTGTAAATATTCAAATGATAAAATTTCCTAGACAAATAATTTAGAATTTGTTTCCCATAAGCCATAAACGCTAAAGAATCTCATATCAGCCATAAGATAAGAGTACAAAACAAAAAAAATGTCTCCCTCTTTGTAGAGTACTTCGGCTAATGATTAATTATTATTTATGAAAGAAACATGCCAACACAGCTGGGCGATTATTATCGTATACCTCTATTCTATTTTGATTAGGACTTAATGAAGGATTTATGAATTGGTTAATTTAGTGCTTTGTGGGCTTTTGTGACTGCAGAAATGGGATAAATCAAAATATTGTATCTTATCTATGAAGTTGTTTTATGCCGTTGGATGAACAACAGTTTATCTGTTAGATGTGGATGATAAGAGTATAAGTACTACTTATCTTTCATAAAAATCAGTTTATAACTAACTTCGCAAGCAGTGTATACATATGTATACCTACAACATAAAGATGTATGTTATTAGGTTCTTGGTTGAACAGACTTATATATTGAGTGAAATTTAGCAAAATTTATTTACAACGTGGAAAAATTTACAAATCGATAAAAGGTATTGGCCAGCACTTTGCCACACCAGAAATAGACTTTTTAAGGACTGTCATGCATGTCGCGATTGACAGGTTTTTTCCCTATTGTTATATGTACCTACATAGACATACGAATGACTCGATTTTACAACAGCACGGAGCAAACCTGTGTTGTAAAAAAAAAAATCATAAAAAATCTTAGCGAAGAGATTTTTGAAACAAAATTTTTGCAGTCACTATTAGAATTGTTTGAAAAAACTTTTTGCATCAAAACATTTTTTTTTTTTTTTTGAGACCGAGGAAAAAAGTCAAAAAAGTACTTACAAAAGTTCTAAATTTTCAATGGGTACTTAATGGGTTAAGGAAAGTTTTGTATCATTCAAACAGAATTTAAATGACCTTTTCATTGATGCCAAAATTTACATGAAGTAAAGCTAAGTACCTACACACGATTGACAGATCTTACAATACTGTCAGATGTGCCAGTGAAAAATGTGCTCCAAATGTCTTACAACCGTCAGATCTTACAATATTGTCAGATCTGTCAATGCTCAACTACCAACTACTTTACAATACAAAATTGTCCGTTCAGACGGTTGTAAGATTTTGTCCCAAAGTCTGACAATTTTATTGTAAGTTGGATGTCTTACAATGGTCTGACAATGACTTTTCTGACAACATTGTCAGGTTGAAAATTGGATGTTCACACGATTGTGCTTGCGAGATTTTAACTACCTACGTGTTAGAAGACTGCTAGGATGATGAATTGATACAAAAACGACGCAATATTTTTAAGGACACAATCCGATGAAATTCTAACTTTGGTGACTGCAAACATCAAGACACCAATGGGGAGTTTATACTCCGCGCATCCAACAACCCCATTTGCTCTGTACTTTCTTCCTGTAAAATTTTTTTTTTTTTTTTTTTTTATTTTTTTTGACTTTTGCAATTCCAATTGGAATTTAAATTCCAATTTCCACATTTAAAACTATTATGCCCAGTTGCACAGTCAGAGTTTAAACTCTCGTTTTGGTTTAAACCTTCGTTCAACAAAATTTGGGTTTCATTGTTTTTTTTGATTGATTGATTTCATTTATTTAGCAGAAATTGCCATTCAAAATCGGTAATACAAAATTACATATTTAAACCATTGTGTTCGTTTAAACTCAAAGTGGAGTTCAACTCTCAGTTTAAGTTAAACGCCTCCATTCTGCCGTTTAAACTTTCGTGTGGCAGCTGCTATATCATACAGAGTGATGAGAGAGAGAGAATAAAAGAGATTAATTGTCTGGGTGCTATACTTCTTGAATTTTTATGAGTGAAAACTAGAGTTATGATTAGTTTCAGCATTACTGCGGTAAACCCTTTTTTTCAGGTGAACATCAGGTAGATCTTAGCCCAAACATAATAGGCGTATTTTTTTGGGAAGTGAGTATAACAAAAACAAAAGTGAGTATACCAGTTTTGCATGTAAAAGTAAAAGTGAGCTAGCTATAGATTCCCAAAAAAATACGCCTAATGTAGACAAGCGTAAATATGTAGTACCTATTGAGGTTTGTCAATACAAATTAATTATTTTAGTGTGTGGAAATGACGATTCACATTTTGATTTGGCTGAAACAAGAATACACTCTATCCTTTATACAATGCACATTTCTCGGAACAATGCCTGTAAATTTGAGCTTGTTCAGTTAAAAGGTTTCGGAGTTCATACAATTTTTGTATACAGATCTAGATTACATAATAATTATGTTAAAAAAAAGTATAACCGGAACAAGATAGCACTGATTTTTGAAGAAACACCAGCAAATAACTTTGCGCATACCTATTTCCAGATAATGATCCTAATTAGAGGCTCATAAAATCCTTTCAATATTCATTACCATTACTGGCGACGGGTGATCGGATGTGGTAAAAGCCCACCGAGTGACAAGAAGCAGTACCTGTGATCGCATCCGTCCGAATGCAACTACTTGAAATTTTATTCTTAAAAAAAAAAAAAAAAAAAAAAAATTTATTTCTGCAATAATTAATTGGTGAAAGTAGATGACAGTTCAAACATGTGGCAAAAATAAATAAATTCACTTCGTTAATACCAAAGTACATAATGTAATAATATTGCACACATATCCTTCTATTTACAAATGGTAAAATAGATAAAGTAGAGAAAAGCAATAACCACTTATTTGATCAAAAGTGCGCTGGTAGAAAAATATCCCCTTAAGGGAAATTGATCTACGCTTCCACAACTGCGTTTAGCTAACTGGCAGATTATTTTGAACTGTGAAACTGAACGAGTTAAACCAAAAGTTTAAACTCTCGATCAGGTTTAGTTAAACTTCAGTTTAAACTCTGACTGTGCAACTGGGCATTACATTTACAACTCACATCACAGCTCGTATTGATTAGACGCCGTAACAACGAGTTCTAAAAAAGAAAAACACTCCTGCCTTTATTAATTGACCTTATACTGTACACAGTTTGCTCCTTAATTAAGGTTACTACATACATAAAAATGTGCAAACACATTCAGCCATTGTTTTCATTCAATTTCGGTTTCCTTTTTAATCTGTATGCACAATACACACCCCAATCAGAAGCTCTTTTCGCTGTCCCCCGAAAATAATTTATTTCAAAGTTATTTTTATTCCTCTTCTGTTTATTAGTACTGAATAAGAAGTCTTTCCACTTAAATTCATGTTCGACGCCAAATAGCTATAGGTATATGGAAATAATGAGTTATTTTGTTTTCATTACTTTTGCCGGTAGGTAGATATTGTGGCGAACAAAACAAACAAAGAACGAGCGTACAAATAACTAAATTCGCTTAAATACTTTGGACAGTCATGAACGACACATTTCACGGTCTTGGTCTTTGTTTGTCGGCAAACAAAGTTTAGTACATTATACTTTGACGTTTTGGTGAAATACACTTTCAAGTTTAAGTGCTTTGACGTGCTCGGTGGTGGGTGACTGTGATATGCATTACCCCGTATCATGCATGGGTTGGCATAACTATGGAAAAAATATAACGAAAACTTATAAGCTTGGTCGTTTCCATGACGTGCCACTGGATAAGTGCCAACATTTGCCGGAAAATAATTCAAACTACCCGAGGAGGATTTACTGTCTGCCTGCATCTGTACAGCATGGTCACAATGAGTCATGCCTACACTTGGAGACATAATAGTACTTCTCATTGTTCGTATATAATGACAAAAATGTACATAAAACAAAATTAATGATAGTCTAGGTCTAGGGGTTTTGGACGATAACCATAACCATTCCGCTTTTGTATCGATGAATTAAATTAGACGGAACTCATGTATTGTGTTGACATCCCTTGGAGTTTGTCGGTATCTGTTTGGTGATTGACGGCTCCATTTCTGATAAGGTGGAATGGGGCATCAAATAAAAGGTGATAACGTCAGTCGGTAGTCAATATGTCTGTCTAAATATAGCATGTTCATAATATTATTTCGACGATAAGGTAGCTGCTAGAGATAACTGCGTAGCAAACATTATGTACGTTTTTTAGAGATTGTTTGTTGCCAATTGACCTTTAACGGAAATTTTATGGCTCTCCCCAATTGATGGTTCGTTAAACTAGAAATAATGAAATTAATAAAAGTGCCGGTAGTCTCGAGTTGCATATCAAAATAAGGCCTTTGCTTGGTGCCAAAACATATTATCAAGTTACAGTACACACTTTATTTTTACCGTGAAAATTGACATTACACGTTATTGGCGAACAGAATGAAACGAAAGATAAACGTAGAAGACCGTGTTCTGGCACATGACTACGCCTTGCATATGTTTCTGTTTTGACTGTTCCTTGGTTACAAAGTTATTAACTATGTTTTATTATTAAAATATGTTACTATAGTTCGCATTACCGAATGGGATTAAACTCATATCCTTGGAACAAAGAAAACGCTTTGGAATAACCCAAAAAGCTAAAAACTTTTAGGAAACTGCGTTGTAATTTGGCGGATTAGGACTGGTTTTTGTTAGGGCTAAAGTCTGAATTGAAAACATCTATCTACCTTTTCTTTCCTTCGTATTTATATCGGGTTTTCCAGCCTCAGTCTCTTATAATTGACATTTTGCGGATTCTACCGATGCTTTTTGTAAAAGCTTTGCCTGATTTTAAAATGTTGGTGATTCCCCACTCGTCTTCTTTCATTCTATTTTGCTTTAAGAAATGTGCAGGCAATTTTAGGTATTGGGATAGTTCCTGTGAAAATTGGTCAAAATTAGACAAAGGGGTGGCGGCTCCCATGCAAAAAAACATCTTCTATGGGATGAAACTCGATAACGACATAACTCGATAGCCGTTGGACCGATTTTCATGAATGCAGGAAGAAAATTCGGAAAAATCGATTTGAAGATAGGCTGTTGCTATTCGCACGTTGTGCTTCGGGGCACGGCTTCGGGACACGACTGCGTCAAGTTGGGGTATGTGGCTCGCTACGCTCGCGGCAAGGACTCTAAACTCCAGTATAATCATTTTCGGACATAAGGCCGTACGTTTAGGATCCAACAGTTATATTTATAAAGAGTTTTTAATGAAAATAGAATTACGTTACGTGCCCGTGTCCCGAACATACGAAACGTCAGTTCAGTACAAAATCTGTCAAAATGAACGTGCGAATAGACACTTCGTTGAAGATAGGTGGAGTTGGGAGTGTCTTTCTATCTGGTGGCCAACTGTTTCCGGCAAAACGGAGTTATGGTGGGTCCAGCTAGTACTTACAAAATTATGATTTTTTTTAAATGGCTTTCTTCCTGCCTCACTACTGATAGTTCGTAATAATATTTTGAAAATATAGGTATGAACTATTATTTAGGTTTTTCATCAATAAACGATTTAATGACGTGGTCGGGTCGTTTAATGCAAATGTCAATTAAATCGATTTTAAATTGTCAATCGACAGGTTGAAGTGAAACTGAAACTTCTTATGGCTCGTTGGGGAGTAGTTTTGAATCCGATGAAACGACAGTTTAAAATGAAAACTCTTATCGCTCGGTGGGCAGTAATTCGCAACCACGATAAAACGAATAAGAAGTAAATGTCAAGCAGTCTCGAGCGAGATATTTTCGATTTTCCGAAATCGCACTGCAATGCGAGGTGACGAGTCTCGCGCTCTCGTATGTATATCGTACTTTATTCACTCCTATCGCAAATAATATTTCCCCCGTAATGTTTCCCATTCAGCAATCTGATTTACATTGCTGACAAGGGAAATATTTCCATCGGAATTTATTCACGATACCCTTAATAACTTCCTTATGAATGGAAATTATTTACAAATTTTCACTAGTCCGCAAGACTCGACTACGCTCCATTGATGCATTGTCAAACGTGCATCAGTTTATGTATTAATGTATGAGACTTTATAATCTTTTTTGATTTATTTTAAGAGGTGAAACAACAATGAGATGCAGTTTTGCAGGTCGAATTATAATATACGACCGGCATTAGAATTATTGTATGTAATGTACCTACCTACATAGGGTTATGGTCAGTTTCCGAAGCAATGCTTTCATAATTTCTGGATTATGACCTTGTCATCGAGACAATAAATTATAGTTCTATTAAGACCTACCTACTTGTCTTTCTATCGGAGCAATGCTAATCAACAGAAAACAAGTTATACGTTGCAATATCAAACGCAACTCATGTCAATTCATATTTTATTAAGTAGGTACCTAAGTACCTAATGGTTTAAGGTTTTATTATATCTATTGGAAATTCCAAACAGACGGCAATTTTAGAACAACTGCAAAAGCAAATAACTGAATACCTATACCTATATCTGTTTTCTTAACGACTAGTCCAATCCTTTTGTTTATACACTTAGTTAGTCTAACAAGCCATAATGACGGCAATGATTATTAAAGTGATTATCTTCAATTTGCCTAACCGGATCTACATTCTGATAATTCGATAACATTTTCAATTAAATTCTACGTGAAGCAAATAAAAAGCAACACTACCAGCAGAGAACCATCACCGCACCAGCTGTGCAAATAATAATTTACAAAGACTTGTAATTCAAAAGCTTAAAGCTTTAGGATGACCTACCGCTACCAGCTACCACCCACTCGAAGAATTACCATTCATTGTGATGAGGGTGCAGACGCAGAGTAAATGGAATGCATCACAGAAGGGGGCAAATTCTAGGAAAATCCATGAGAAACATGAGCATTAATCATTGAAACTAGAAAATTGAATGTTAGATTTTGTTGACACAATCCACCTCGCGGCCACATTTTCAATTACTTGGATGCTCTATAAAAATGCGTCATTCGCATTCTTATCGCGTCACTAATAAAGATTAGGTTTAGGTAGTTTAAGGATGGGGTCGATCTATGTTAAACCCACTCACCTGCCAAAGACTTGATGTCATCCATGTCCATTTCCATATCGATATCAAATGCAAAACTTCTAGACCCCTTAACGCTTAGCGCATCGGAGTAACTTTGCATAGTTGGATCCGCCGTTGTTGAATAGTTTTTTTTTTGTTACGGGGATGATTTTCCACTTTTCACTATATTTCACTGTTTTTTTTTTTCCTTCTTGTTCTTTTGTTTTGACCTAAATTCCGCACCGCAGAAAATTTGTTGCTTTTTTCCTCTATTTGGACTTTCTTTCTTTCACTTTTCGAGACGCAAGTGCGTATTGGAAACACTTTTCCTACTTAAATGCGTGGATTGTGCGTTTGGTACTGTAAAATAATCTTTTATTTTATACTGATTGAAATTGTTTTCTTTAGCTTTTTCTTTTTTTGTTTCTAATAATTAAGAAACGGTGTAACTCCCATTGCTGTTGTAAACGATTTGACTTGACAGACGAAAAAGCACTGACACTGGCCCCTGCCCTGCCTTTATCCGCCACTGGTTTTGGAAGCGTTGAAGAGAAAATAGAACAAAACTGCCAGCACAGTGGATTTTCAGCAAAATTCGCTTTTGTTTGGTTGGTCGCTGCGCTGGTCGGGTCGGTCGTTTTTGATTTTTTTTTTGTTTTGACTTTTGAGCGATCCGCTAGCGCTGCGCAGCGCATGGATTGGACTTAAGAGAATGGTATATTTTTTATGATTTAAGTAAGAGAACGTTTTGTATATTGTTTTGACCGGCATTATGATTGCCAAGTCATCTGTTTTTGACAGAATTTTACTTAACATCATCTTTCAGTTTCTTAAATGTTTAAGGACTTCTTCGAAAACAAACATTCTCATTATCAAACAACACGCGTTGCCTTCGCGTACCCATCTTCGTCGCCACTTGATTATAGCTCGTTTTAATTCAAAAGGGAACTTTATTCAACAGTACTTCCCAAAGTTGTATAATGTTTGCATCAGACGATCAATTTCAAAAAGCAGTACAAAATTGAAAACTGAATTGGTTAGAGGTAGGATAAAGGATACTGCGCACGTGAAAATTAATAAAATAAAATTGGAAAAACGATTTAATAAAGCGCTGTCCGCTGTCAATAAGGCGCAAAGCAAAGCGAGTCATTTTTTTTTTTTTTTGATTTTCTAAACAGAACAAACGTTTTTCTTGGCAAAAAATTTCGGTTATAACGAACTAATTTAGTCTGTCCGTTCGAGTTCGCTAAAAGCGAATACTACTGATTTTGTAAACGCGTAAACTGCAGCAGAGAGCAGAAATAAATAACAATTATAGCAAACCTGGTCTTCCCACTAGCCTTACAACTTTTGGGCTCATACCGGCTGAACAAGAATAGGCCTATTTAGTTGAACTTTTTTTTCAGTAAGGCAAAATAAAATTACCATTCTTTCGAAGGAATATCTAAAACTAGAACGAATTTCTTAAACGCCTACCTAAAAATAGTTTGTCATACATTCTCAAGTGATTAGCACTAGTTCCATATCAAATTCCGTGTCCATAAAACTATCATGTAGCCTAGTGTTCATAGTTCCAGTGGAATTTTATTTTTCATACAAAAATACTGTTGACCTACAAATTTATGAAAGAAAAGTCACTATTAGGAATACAGCAACCCTATTATCATATTGAAAACGCTTCATTTTTTCATAATTCTTCATATGTTCTCTTAAATATTAATTTGACAGAAGCAAAAGTGACACTTGTTCGGTTACAGTACCCGCCCGCATATTGAACACCTTTATGTAGAAATGCACTAAAAAAATGTGCAGAGGAAAACATTTTGCTTTAAGAACTGCAAAATGGTATATTCGGGCAGAATTCTATATATGGGATACATCCAATGCACTTTATTTTGCACCAGTGTAAGCTGTCCAACTGACGCTTGTCTTCTTTATTGGAAAGGGTGAGTTTTATATTCCCAGTTCAAATTTAACGACTTCTAAGGATCTTAAATAAGCTGTTGGCTGATCTAGGATTCACCACAGCGCTGGCACTGAGATATGTCCCCAAGGCTGTATTGCCGCATCCTAAATCCTTGTTGCCTTCTGCAACCACAACTATCTTGGACTATATCAGAGAGCTTAGCCACATCTCTGGTGTTCAATTTGTTTAGAAACCTAAGCGAGCATAAATGGATTCTTTAGACCGATGCGTGGGAACGAGAGTTTTCTCTAGAAGTCTGTTGTCTGTCTCGGAATTTATGGATAACAAGTTAATAGATTGTGAGGAGAATTAAATCTTTTTGTTGTTGTCCTTCCGCGTTTTGGTCTTCATCGCTTTATTAAGTTTAGCTACATTCTAGGGTAGCTGTGGATAAACTATAATGATTATAATGTACATTATGTCGTTTCACCGCTTCATTAGAATATCTGTCGTGCTTTATATAAGCCATCATAATATTCTCTTTTGCCGAAAATCTGCAATTTTGCAACTAATTCACAACTAAGTTGCAGTACATAGTTTGCAATAGCTTTCAAAGTAATGGAAACCTGGACTTACCATGCCACCGTTGAATCTATAAAAAAAATCGCCACTATTATTGTAAATAAATAAAATAATTTATTAGCCAACGCTATGCAATATTTTTAAGTTTCCTCCCTTTCAATATTCATCTACTTCATTCTCTTAAAAATAAATTTAACTACATATAGCATTTTTGTTGGCACTTAAAGTGCGTTTCAAATAAAAATATAATAAAACCGCCTAAAAATATTGCGAAAAATGATAACAAGAGACGGGTAGCTACGTGTCTTTGTCCCTTGAACTGTCCGCATTTGAAGGTGTCAACTCCTCTGTACCAACAGTTGTACTGTTACTGCTACGGCTACCTCTACTTCGGTTCCTCGGTCCATGCCGTTCATATTTCCAAGTCGAACATGACTCAGCAAACTGATCCGCTTCGGATCTGTCATCGTCCTCGGGCTCTTTACTCTTGCGATCCTCCTCCTCGAACATCCAATCACGATCTTTGGTTATCTTAGTGATATTCATTAGCAGAAACTCCTTGTCCTTGGCTTCCAGATAGAGCATGTCTTTCAGCAGTTTCACCATGATTCCCCGAGCCTGAGATTTCGATCGCAAATAATACACGATCACCATCATGGTGAGTAGTATACCACCAACGACAGCGGGTCGTATTAGTGTCATGAGTGCTCGCCATACCCAATGATTCTGTTTCAGCTTGAGCACTCCGTCGATAAATATTTGAAACATAAAGTCATAATCACGGAAGGGACCGCATTTTGGACTCACAGGCACCTGGGTCATGATATAGCCCAGGGTTATTATCACACCCAACAGCGATAGGAACGTAAAGACTAGGTACAGGGTTTGAGTTTGCGCCGATCGCCACGTGTGCTTGGGCGACTTGCAGAGGTAGATAAGGATTGTTTTCTTTATATAGAATGTGAGGGCCATCTTTAGTACCAACACTAAGGCAAGAAGTGGCGAGAACAGAAGGCCCACCCAGAGAAGAGTTTGATTGAAAACCAAGCCGAGGCTGTTTTGTGATATGTCGAAGCTGGGCTTCTCAACTTTTGGCCAACGGCGTCTAAAAGGAAGGGATTTCATTGCGATAGGTATTAAGTGCGAAGAGAATAACTTACGTGATCACCGTAACCCGGAAGACATCGATCAGTGGCATGAAGAATATATTTATGAAGAAGTCTGAGATGATCAAACGATAGATCTCTTGCCCGATTGAGGTCTCCCAGCACTGTAATCGAAATTAAGAATGACCCACAGAATCTAAAACACAAAAGCCGTGGTGTACTAACCCCTTTGTAGTTCTTGTTTAGCCAGAAGAGGACCAGCACTCCAATGATAACTCCTTCGAGCAGAAACGTTCGTATCAGAGTGACGTGCAGTGTTCTCCTCGGAGATCTATAGTCTTCCATTCTGAAAACAGACAGATTGCAATTTTTTTTTAGAAAACAAAGTTCGAACTGTTTTGCCATGTTGCCACTCACTTTCCTATCCATGAAAAGAAACCCTGTAAGACAAGCATCGACACATTCACCACAGTAGCGACGTACAGCGATGTCCACGGAGACGTTACCTTCGCTTCGCCATAGAACTGAAATAAGAGTGCTTAGCGCTGATGGTAAAGATCGCTCCTTCTTGTTTTACCTTTAGGAGAATCCAAATAGCAGTGCCCAATCCGGCAATCAAAGCGACTACCAGAAGATGGGCAGCAATTTGAGCGCAGAAGATCCAGATTTTCCAAAGCTTAGGAACGTGCTCCTTGGACTCGTCCATTTCGTTGAGGACTTCCTTCAACTCATTGTAGATGGAGCCATGCTTCAGACTGGCCGCTTTACTATGTGAGATTCCAAAGTCCCACGAACAGAAGATTTTGTGCGTGTACATGCTACGAATGCCGCCGGATGATTCGATAAAACTCTTGCGATATGAACGGGCCATGCTGTTGATAGAAATGGACGAATCGTACCCTATATTTCAAGGCCGTAATATAAATAACTTACCTCGATGAGATCACAACAAATGTGCAGAGATAGATGAGCAGCATCGTCATATAGTACGCATGTGGAAGACTATAACTATGAGGCGTTCCAAGGGTAAATGTCATATTAGTATACGCTCCATAGAAGAGCAGTGAAGTCTTTAAAAAGCCCTAAAACAAACAGATTACTTCGTTTTCATTTCAAGAAAGTGTTTTACTTACCTCGCCGGTCAAGATATCAAAAAACTTCCATTCCACGGGCTCATGTTGGTTTCTGCCAACTTCCAATACACTGTGGCTGGCATCGCCAAACGTTTCATATAAGATTTGCGGCAAGGTTATGAACCCAAAGGTCAACGTAAACATGATAACATTCAACACAAACAGCCAGCGAAGGAACTTAAAGTATGTTCCTACGCTGCAGCCGAAGTGGCCCTCAATTGTTTTCATCGCATCGTACCAAATCTCAATACCACTGAAGATATTTCCCAGCAGTGCCCAGATCTTTAGGCAGCAGTGCCCGAGGAAGTTCTTCAACCGCTTTGTCAATTGCACTCGTTCGCCAGTTGCATGTTGCGTCACCGAGATAGAGAGTTTATCTTTTAGGCGACGTTTTGTCGATAGCGGTTGTGGAAGCGCTCGAATTGTGTCACTAACAAAGCAAACAATTAGAACTTCCCAACTATTAGATAATATACTGACTTACATTCTTATTTGTTTGCCAACAGCAGTGTCCTGCATTAGGTAGTCATGCTGTTCGATTTCCTCTACCAGTTGTTCAATCTCAGCTTCACAGTTTGTCGAGGAGAGTAACTTACCCTCGACAGCAAATACCTTACGCGATGGCAACCTATAGATGGTCTTATCTCGAATTGTCGCCTTTCCTTTTCCAATTTTGGAAATGTTCTGCGACCATCGACGGACCTACAATACCACAATGTGAATATCATCATCTTGTAACTCAACTACACTGGCAATCTTACCATATTAGTCGGTGATTGTATTCTAGCCGCCTCCTCCACATTGTCCGGATTGGTGAAACGATAATTCGTCCTAGAACCGGTTAGGAAGTTGAGACTACCAGTCGAATTGAGATCACTGTGGGAGGAGGATGCAGTAACGACATCAATCCGATCTGGGTCTTCAGTGTCAATGGTGAACACACAATTGTCCACCCCTTGGCGGCGCATTTTACTGACGCGCGACGACAATATTAAGTTCTTGAAATTCTAGAGCTTGAGTGTGTCATTGCAACTGACCAGTTTGACGATTTAAAGACAGGAAATTCAATTATTTCGAATTTAATCAGCACTTCAGTTTAAAATTCAGTTAACACGAAACGCGTGTAAACATTGAGAAAATAGATACACTAATGCAATTAAAAAACAAGAATCTACCGTACGGTTGTTTGCGGGGACAGGGAGTAAATAAAATTTATATCAAAACAATGAACAAAATAAAAGAAAAAAATTATATTAAAACAAAAGGAACACGTAACTCGTTCGGCTTCCGAATTTAATTGGATATTGGAATTTTTTTTTGTGGCATGTGTCATATGAATCAGCTGTGTGATGACAGCTAGCTGTCGATTGTTTGGGCATTTGTGGAGTTTTGTATTCCCAACAAAACCTTATAAATGCTAGGTTGTGTTCGAAGAGCATAATGGCGGTTAAATTTGAAATTTAGGTACCTATGTCGGTAGGTACCCACATTTATGAATCACGATAGCTGCCCATAGTGTCTCTATTCTTTCTTGTTTACTTGGCAGAGTTTTAAAATGTCCTATAATACATACAATATTCACAATTTCTCTCATATAGTTCACCTGAATCGTATTCTTTTCGAAAACAGAATACGATAAGATAAGACTAGGGTCATAAAATGATCTTTTTGACAGCTCTTACGGTAAAAGATGGTCATCCAGTGTAATGCGAATATTTCAAATTTTCTAATGCGCATAAGACCATGCCAATTTTGACAGACACAATGGACCAAATAGCAAGTAGTGTAAATGGAAGTTCCACTTTGGAATAAAATTGGCAACTTTGAAGAGCTCTATAAATGAAATGAGTTATCCGAAAATATATTTTTTTGCTGTTCTGGAAGCTGTGTTAACCATAGACATACTTCATATGGACTGCTAGTGAAATGTCAGTCCCATGGTATCTTTGCGCAGAAAATGACGCCAACATAATTAGCGCTCGTGGTTCCAAGCCGAAAATAAGTGAAACAAAAAATGACAATCATATCGGATTGCTCCAAAGAGCACCCTACTGGGTGTGAGTGAATTTGCCAAAATTGCTGCGTCATTCTTTACTATAAATGCCATTTCAAAAAAGTGCAAGTTTCCAATTTATCCCGCTCTAAACCAGAGGTAGCTCTAATGCTGGAACGAACGCGAAGTTGTATCTACAAGCAGTATACATTGTTGGATTTTGGACAACAGTGCATCGGGGTCGGGTACATCGCACAAGCGTTGTGCAATCACCCATGACGCTCCTAATGTCTCATTCCGTTCATTCCGAATTAAAATGCCCTACCGTACGCACGTTACCCGTTATAATTGCCAAAGTTTATTCACATCATTAAACAGCGTTCCACAAACTAGCGAATAAAACATTCGTTCGAACTTAACCTCAAATTAGAAATTTCTGGTAGAAACTGATGGCTGGCATTCGCAAACTACCGCGACCATGAAAAGTGTTCATGTAAACGGACTGTCAAAAATCGTGAATATTCGATCGTTCGTAGATCGTAGGTAGTTGGTCGCTCTCATGTGAATAGTCCTTTAAAAAGATTCTACAAATTTGAGAGAGACATCTAGTGGCAAGAGAAAAATATGTCTAAGCAAAAATGAAAGGAAAACATCTGTTGCGCTATCAGTATTACCTTTATCTTCAAAAGAATATTATTTGCTGACATACTTATGACTTATGAGTTTCAAGTGTAATTTAGTTTCTATAATCTTTACATATAACTATAGACCATCTTATCAGGAAATTAAAAATAATTGTCAGCAACACTAAGCTGATTGTAAACACTATCTTTAGTTTGAGAGTCTTTCAAGTGGACCTGCTATTAAATTTATCTTAAATCTTCCTTACATTATGGAAAGTTCAATAAAATTGAGTGCAATGACTACCTACACTAACAGCAACATTGTATGCTATCAATTTTTACTTTATTATGCAGTAGGATTAGGCGCAGTGGCTCAAGAGATTGGACAATCATTAGTGGTAAGGAGAGTAGTAGTAAGGATTGACAAAAAAAAATTCATATAATTAAAGTGATTCGAAGGCATGTCGTAGGGCCGATGCGCTCATCTCAATGAATCAGCAGTATACCTATTTTTGAAACTTGATCGATGCTTATCCGGCGGCGCGGCCTTCTTGACAACTGTCGAATTATTTGCAGTCAGATTTTGCATTTGATGCAAACCGATATTTGCCAACGATGCTAATAATGATGCAGTGAAGATGCCATTGTTGCATCTGTCGTTTTTTCGTTTCATCGGACATTTAGGCCTATTCGGCAAAATCTTTTATCCATTTTTCCTGTTATTCTGTTATGAATTTCCATACAAAAGTTCGAACTGTCAAAAAATCTTTTACGATCTCCAAAATTGGTATTCTGCGTGCAAAAATATTTTATGAAATCTGTTATAAATCATAACAGAATAAAAGACAGAATTTTGTGACTTTTATCGTAAAAGATTTTTATTAATTAGAAAGTTTTGAATTGAAATGGATATCTATATAATTTATCGCCAACGATATGTTTACAAAAGAAGACAAATGTATTAATTGTGCACAAACTAGTGGGTATGTAATCGAAAATAATTTGGAAATTTGTACCTACTTTTGCTTTAATTCGCGAGGAACTCAATGTCGAATAGCTACTTCTCCGGACGGAGCGATCCATGCTTCGGTGGTTTGGTCATTTTAAACGCATGTCCCCAACCAGGATCGCACGACGTCCTATGGAATCCGTACCATCATCAGGCACAGGCGTCCCCTAGGTAGACCCAGTATGAGATGGTTATATCAAGTTCATAATCTCTCCTCTACACACGTATGAGGATTGCCCTTGATGATTTAGAGACGATGTCGGAGAATCGAGAGCTATGGAGGGTCCATTTGAGCAACACCTATACCCGCAACCCACTTAATGGATAAGCGGACCATTGAAAATGATTGAATGAATATGTTTGGTTTAGACGAAGACACCGATCACTTTTGCTGGAACTAAGAATAAATTGTAATCCATTTGATCTTACTAATGTATGAGTTTTATTCAGCTCTTTAGATTGGATTGGAACAATTTACAAAACACGAATACAACCATTTTATTTCAAATTCAGGTAAATTGTATTTCTAATGATGACGATGAAAAGTTGGATATTTATTTCAAGTTTCTCGCGACACTTTTTTTTTTTTTTTTTAGCATTCTGACTCGCCATGGCGATATAGAGAGAGCACTTCGACCTATAAGGTCTTTTGTGCTTGAAGCGTCAGAAATTAGTTAGGAAAGTAGCGTTTCAACTTTCTTAATGTAGCTGATAATGCATACAGCAGAGGTCGTCTTTAGTGCATCGGTACTTATAATTTACCTGAAAAATGACTTCCTTCTGATACCATATAGGGCCGGGCATTCACACATGATATGCTCAGCTGTTTCGTCTTCCTCAAGACATAGTCGGCACTCCGGTGAGTCGACTAATTGCATTTTCTTTAAGTGATATCGTAAGCCGTGGTGGCCTGTTAGGTATCCTATTAGATATCTGATATCACGCCTACGTAGATTTAGGATCTTTTTGGCATCTTTTTTAAAAGGTTGAACTGATTTTTTGGCTTGTCTAAGTCCCGGGATATTCTCCCAATGTGAAATGCATTTATTGCGTTCCCAGCTTTTTATGGCCGCGTTTATAGCTGATTTGGGGATTGAACAAAACGTTTCTGGTCCTATAAAAGGAGATACCGAGCCCTTTCTGGCAAGTTCATCAGCATTTTCATTTCCTACAATACCCTCATGTCCAGGGACCCAACATAACCTGATTTTGTTTCTGATGCTGAGTGCCTGGAGGGTGTTGAAGCAGTGTAGCACTGAATTGGAGTCAATGATGAATGAGCTAAGGGCTTTTATAGCCGATTGACTATCCGTGAATATGTGGATGTTAGCGCCTTTAATACCTGAATTTAAGATAATGTTTGCGCATTCTTTGATGGCATGGAGCTCTGCCTGAAAGACAGAAGGGGATTTCCCCATTGGTATTGAGACATTTCGGTTTGGCCCATGAATACCAGCTCCCACCCCGGATTCCATTTTGGAACCATCCGTATACCACTTTAGGCCGTTTTGGCAGTTGGGTGGGCAGTAGCTTGCCCATGCTTCTCTGCTTGGGATCTCCGTGGAGAACCGTCTATCGAAGCATAGAGTTTTTGGGATGCGGTCAGTGACCGCGCAGGTCATTTCAAGTTCAGGAATTTCTGAGAGTAGTGTCGTTAGTTCCGGGTGGTACTTAAGACTTATCTCTATCGCTTGTAACAAACTTGCCGAGCTGCGAATTGCCACTTTGTTGATATATATGTGGAGAGGTGTTAGTCCTATAATGGCTTCTATAGCATCCGTAGGACAGGTGCGCATGGCTCCTGAAATACCCAGACATGCTAGGCGTTGTACCTTCTTAAGCTTTGAGATGGCGGTTGTTTGTTTGACTTTGGTCCACCACACTAAAGAAGCATATGTTATGATGGGCCTTATCATCACTGTATAGATCCAGTGAGTGATTTTTGGGGAGATCCCCCAGGTTGTGCCATAGATACGTCGGCAAGCCCATAAAGCTTTAGTTGCTTTCGTTATTTTATCGTCTATATGGGAGTTCCAGTTAAGTCTTTTGTCTAGGATTACTCCTAGATATTTGACTTCATCGGAGTACTCAATGATTGTATCATTTATTGAAATTTGACCTAAGTTTAGATTTCTTCTTTTCGTGAAAGGAACTATGACAGCCTTACTGGGATTTATTGACAGATTTTCGTCGTTGCACCATTCTAGTACTGTATTAAGGGCTCGTTGCATACGTGAGGTAACTTTGTTTGCATCAGTGCCCGTAATGATGATGACCAGGTCATCGGCGTATCCAATAATATTGTAGCCTAAATTGCTTAACTTATATAGCAGGTCATCTATGACCAACGACCACAAGAGAGGTGAGAGTACTCCTCCTTGCGGGCAGCCTTTGATGGCTGTAACAGATACTGAAGTTTGACCTGAGGACGCGGTTATTTTGCGACCTTCCAGCATCGCTCTGATCCAGTTTATTGTGTGATGGTCTATGTTTCGGTGGTGCAGAGCATTTGATATGGAGTTGTATCCAGTGTTGTCAAAAGCACCCTCTATGTCCAGAAAGGCACTCAGCGCAATCTCTTTATTGCAAAAGGCTTTGTTAATCTGTGTAACTAGATCGAAAAGCGCGCCTTCTGTTGATATTTGCCTTTCTGGTACGCATATTGATAGGGGTGTAGAGGAATGCTACTAGTTAGACATTCTCTGATATGAACGTCAATTATTCTTTCCATTGTTTTTAGGAAAAACGCTGTCAAGCTGATGGGACGGTATGATTTAGGTAGTTCACTAGGCTTGTTGCCTGGTTTGGGGATAAATACTACGTTGACCTCCCTCCAAATTCGTGGTATGTAGCCCCAGTTGAAACTAACTCTAAATAAGGCTATTATGGTGGGCAGGAGAAAGTCCAAACCTTGTTGGATGAGTGCTGGAAAGATGCCATCCATGCCAGGTGCCTTATATGGCTTGAATGAGTTTATGGCCCATTTAACCTTATCCGGGCTGAAAAGTTTTCCGGATAAACTGTTGGCTCTACTGAGGTTATTTTGAGCATGGACCTCATGCGAATGCTCAATTGTATGATCCATTAGGATAGAACCCTGGGAAATGGACTTGGAGCAAAGTAGTCAAAGTCTCTTCTCGGTCGCATGTGGTTGTACCGTCGGGTTTGATTAGTAATGCCATGCAGTTTGAATGATCTTTTGATCTCGCGACACTACATTTTTACGGATACAGTTCATATCAGGCTTTTTCCTAAAAAGATGTTCCAGTATTTATTACACAATTATTTAGTTTGTAATAATTCAAAATATACTCTTTTCAGACTGCATTTTAATATGTTTTTTGCGCAAATTTGATCAGGTGCCTACCGAAAAGGGGATAAATGCCCGAAATTTGGAGATTTTAAAGGATATCGAAATTTAAAAAAGAGGATATGTAGGGTATACGTTTTTAACTTGTTTTCGCACTGAAATTGATGAAATTCAAGAATAGTATCAATACAAAAATTAATGTAAATTGTGTCTAATAAATTATTATTAATTTTAAATTACATATGTGTTTAATAAACAACCAACGTGCCATCATCGCCGTCGTCGTCATTCGCATCTGAATCGTTTTCGATAGCAATAATTTCTCCACTTTTGGTTTTCTTCTTATATTTGTCTTCTGCAGCGATTGAACGAAGCAATTCAGGCTTCGTTTTCAGGTTGCAGGGGGCAGCATGCCCCCATACGTTTTCGTTCTTTTGGTGCCTTATTTCATAATGAAATTTTACCCCAAACTGAAAAATGAAAAAAAAGGCCCCAAAATATGAATTGTCACCCCAATTCGCAGAATTTTACGCAATTTTTTGTTGTTGTTGCCTTTCATGTACATTTTTGGGGTGATTTTTCATTTTCAATTCCATTTTTCATTGGGGCCAAATTCTACCGATACTGTTGTTCGCGGTAAGCACGAAATGTATTCATTCCACCAACATAGCGATTTCGTTGTGCTCACTATTTTCGGCTTGCAGATGTTTGAATATTTCCACCAGAAATCTGCTATGGTGAAAAGAGGAGTTTAGATATAGGATAAAAAAGGGATTTTGGAAATTTTCAGGGGATAGTTTCTTTGACTTCGAAAAAAGAGATAATCCCCTAAAAAAGAGGATAGATACGAGCGTTATTCATAACAGAAAATTCATAACAGAATAACAGATTTTGCCGAATAGGCCTAATTGTTTTAACGGAGTTCTGAAGAAATTTCTCTTATTTTTTTTTAAATAGCTAATTCCTTTGATAGACGATAACGCTGCTCACTCACACTAAACCAAAATATTTTGTCCTTGATTAGTCAATCGGAACAAAAATTCCTGAGATAGTTTTTCATGTTACCGATAATAAATCTTATTTAACTAAATAAAAAGTATACTAATACGAGTAGGTATACTTTCGAATTGAATTGACAATCATTTAGATTGTAATCGATACTCTGAAACAAGGTGATTAAAAAGAGATTACAGTTCTACCACAAAATTGTCACCTGTAACAACTATTAAAACGGTGACAGAACAAACAGAGTGAGTATAGGTATACTGGAAGGGTACATTGTACAATTGCTTAAAAAGCGCGCACCTGTAACCGTTTCTACTAACAATAATGTAGGTTCTTAATAAAGAGTATATGTATGTATGTATGTTACAACATCTATTTCAAGATGATGAATCAATGAAATACTGATAGCATGGCAGTAAGGTAATTATTGTTCTGTTCAATAACTTTCTTTGAGCAGGTGTCCAGCAATGGTTCGTTGTTTTTGTTGTCATAATACTCGTAAATCTTATCATAATCAAAATTAACAGGGAATAATATTATTAAACACCTGCTTCTTAATAAAATTCTTGAGACTAGAAAACAAAAAACAATAGATTCTCTTATCAATCGAAAGTCTTGTATCTATATTGATTAGATATACTTAGTTACTTTGTTTAACTTACCTACTTAGTACTCTTAGTTACTATGTGCACATACGAATTGGCTTTAATGCGATTAGGATTAAGAGAGCTATTAATATTCTATTATTCGTTCATATTGCTAAATAATGCACATATAAAGATATATAACAAAGAAATAATGGATTACGACATATTCTATTATATTTTTAATTGTTGTAACATTTTACTGCCATATGCACAAATGTATGTATTATGTGCCATTTCTGAAATTGACAACAACTTTTTGATAGCTGCTAATACTGGTTGTCACCCAGAGGCAAAAAGTGTCATCCCGTGGACACTGAGAAGTGTCAGTGCATTTTTGTGGCTAGCTAAAAAAAAAGGAATACCGAGAAATTTGGTTGAAAACCCATATATCTTCTATCTTAATTTCGCACGCACAAATCGATAGTTCACACGAAAATAATAGTCCACTCAAAATGACAGCTAAGACGATAGAAAACAAAGTCCAGCACTGAACTTTGGCCCTATGTAGCTCGGTGATAGTGCTCAACTAGAGCGCCCATGTGCTAATTTCGAACGCAGGTTTTCATTGTCAGTGCGAGCTCTGTGTTGTATAATTAGATGCGGTAGCCAACATTATTGCAGATCTTCGGACTAGGTGCTTTTGATCCAGATGGATGGCCAGGTAATGGGGGAAAAGTAAAATAAATATGTAGTTGAGACTGGAAAATTTTTACATCACTTTTTCCACATCACGTGGAGATGTCATAAGCTATCATATCACTGATATTGGAGTTACGGTGGACGAACTATACATATTACTACAGGAAGAGAATAAGGGACACAAATGTCCAGCTCCAGATGGAGTACCCAACAAAGCTTCTAAGGCAACAATAAGTTGTAGTTGTAGGTAATCCTGCATCATCTTTATCAAAACAATGCTGCTGTGGCTCGAACAAAAACGTTAAACAGCAAATTTGGGCTACATAATGGAAGCCCTATATGAATACCGCCACGTAAATTGGAAAAATAATCGAAAAAAATTACCTACAAAAGAGAGTGCTCCAGTATGAAATGGAGGAAGCCATCAAAGAGTTTAGTACTGCTGCTGACCCTCCTCAGAAACCGTTATCGGACACGTACTTTGGAATATAATTTTAAAGTGAAGGTTGGCATGTAACTCTGGTACAATCCAAAAGTTTCATAAAATACTTCCGTGTAATTGTAGATGACAAACTGAGCTCTGCGTGCGGAATATATTTTAATTTGTATGTATTCACAGTATGGGCGGACACAAAAGGATAAAGATGAGTCGATCGCTGATGTCGGCGGTTATCGTCGCGCCGGAACCTTCATCGCCTTAAACCAGCCTCTAAACAGGATTCTGGAGCTCTAATTTTTTACCACATTTCGAACATTTGAGGCTGTACCTCATGAATGTTGTAGTTGATGTTCTTTGATTTTGCAATAATTTCAAATACTCCTCATAGTAGGTAAATTATAGTCCAACGGCGTCAAATCACACGATCTTGAAGGCCAGGCTAGGTCATACGTGATATGGGTCCATTTTCGGAGATAATGTTGTAATGAAAAACTTCCTTTCAATAAGCAATAAGATGGCATATGACACTAATCTGTTGATGATATGCAATTTTGGGAAAAAAATGTCTGTACCGACGTACCGTACCGGGCGCCGCCTTTGACATATATTGACATTTCGAGATTATAAATGACTCAAAACACAACCTTGTCGAACAGCAGATTCAATATGGAACGTATGGATGATTTTAATTTACCATTACAAGCAGCTACAGACGTATTTTCAAGAAGATGTTAGTAGCTTCTGATAATTTTATATATCGCTCATTTACTTGAAGACTGTCATAACTCAAAAAACTCGATTTTGCAGAAAACATGTTTAAAGTTTTCAATTGACTACCGCCTTGCAGAAATCTGAAGAAATCTTATAATTTCGAAATTAACTAGTAAACTTTTATAAATTTAATATATCCATAAAGGTAAATCGACAACAACTAGTCTTTTATGGTTTTTACCTGAACGAAAATATTCCCTACTTCGAATTGTGACGTTATTGTTGCAAAAATTATATTCATAGGAGTGTCATAAGTTCGAATATGTCGTTATTATTGAGAAAAAAAACAATAGTTTTGTACTTAGTCATTTCATTTTCAAAGTCTTATAATTTGAACTTTTTGAACTTAATATAAAGGGAGTTTTTTTTAAAGGTATACAAATACAATATGGAATAAAATACTTCCAGCTAATATTAATGTCTATGATATTAGCTTTATTTAATAGCTAATAATTTTTTGCCATTACTTTTTAAATTTCGGGCGAACCGAACCATGGTTTTCAAAATAAGTTTGCACAATTTGTACTCGTTGTTCTGGAGTTCATTCATCGTAAAATGGCAAAACGTACTTACCACAAATCAACTTTCAACTGCCATTTGACAATCTGTAGAAACAGAGTTGCCAATTTAAGAACCAAAACTCTAGAAAAACACCCTTTACTTCTAGTATTTAATTAATAAAAATAATAATTCAATAACAAGAAAATATCTTCAGCGTAACTTCTTTTTTTGAGTACACTACCCTACTTGAATTGCTCTTTAGTGTATGCAGATTTGTAAAAAACTGAATTTGGTGATTCTCATTAAATTTTAAGTATTTTTACTTGTGAACGTTTCAGCTCTACCATATTTAACGGAGCAATGTCATTTGCCAGCATTTTTAAATCAAAAAAATTCTCAAAACAAAGCTATTTTACAATAAATGGATCTCCTGTTTTTTTCGCCGATCGGATTATTGAAAAAAATAATTCGGGAGTATAAATGGGACCACTTTTAAGCATTCGTTCCGTTCCCTCTCAATTAAGGAATGCACAGAGTCTCCTTTGTTTTGTGTATGGCTAACCATGCCAATTTCAATGAAAATCCTGTAGAAAAATTACTCCTGTGTTTATGAGAAAAACCCTGTTTTATCGTGTAATCATACTGTTTTATTCCCATTTGAATAAACTTGAAAAATTCTATTGATCGACGCACGGTCGAGTGTTTGCTTCCATGAATAAGACGTGAACGTGGACGTACGAAAAATTGCAAGACTAAGATCAACTTGAACATGTCGTACATCGCCTTATAGATATCATTGGATAATAAACGAAGCCGGACACGCTGTGATTCGAAAAAGAAGTATTCTGTTCAAACTCAAGGTGGTATTGATCGAACTGAAGACAAATTAGATAACGAAACCATAGACAAAGGTATGGAGGGTCCACTTCAGCAACCTACACCCGCGACCCACTTAATGGATAAGCGGGCCATAGAAAATGTATGAATTAAAATATTTATCATTTATTTCATATTTAATTAATAGTTCCTATTCTATTCTTACATTTCGAAGAAAAAAATGCACTCCAATGAAAAAGAGTTCCTGTATACAATTTATTATGCCGGCAGAAATCATTCCGTGTGCGGTGGCCATTGTGTATTATTTCTAAAAATTTATAATTTTTATCAACAATTTCGTCTCATTTTGAGTTATTGAGATCTATTGAGAGTTTCCATCGACAAAATTATCTTCAACAACGACACATTGTCTTATAATATAAACGGCTGACTTCTAAACAGCCAGTCTTTTTTACAAAAATAACGTCATAAGAAGAAATACTTCAGTTGACGAAAGTATTTTTTTCATCAAGAACGTCACATGTTGCAGTATATGGAGTTTGATTCAAGTTAAATATTTCAACAAATCAGTCACAACACGAAATAATGCACTTTATATGAAATTTATCTACATTACAAATATCATAACATTTTAACGAATAATGTCACAACACAAAATATGCCAGTTTTTTAGAAAAGCAAACCAACTAACACACGATGACGACTGTAGCAAACTGAGATATGTCGCTCTTATGAGTAAAAAATGTTAGGATATATGAAATGAAATAACGGCATATTCTCTTCTAACGCGGAAGGTATACAGGATATTAATACGAAACTTTTACACAATAATGAAGCATCATAAAACGAATATTTCTGCATCATTAACTCAAAAATCGCGTTTTTTGAGTTATGACAGTCTTCTAGTAAATGAGCGATATATAATTTATAGCTATTGATGATTTTAAAGTCCTTCTTCGACATCCCCAAAAATATAGGTACTTCTTCTTTTTTGTCCCAAAGTGTTTTGTGATAGTTTTTAGAATAGAAATCCGATCCACTAGCGATAAATTAGCTCAAATACCAAAGCATTGAGATTCCTCTATAATCATATCAGCCAGTGAGCCGGTCACCTTTTACAAAAGGTTGTTAAAGACGCTTTAAAAAATTCCGAAATTGCCACAGGTCCAAAATATAAAAGTAGAAATACTAAGTCGATCTCAGCTGGAATACCATCTGTCCCTGAGGCTTCATTGTTTTTAATTTTCTCTAGATCTGTCAAAATTTCAGACATAACTATAGTGAATGACAACTGACAACTCTACACTATACAGTCGAAATCATTTTGTCATAGAGTCTCTAGATGGCTTTGTAGTTTCTCTTGGCTTCTAGATACAAAAAAATTTAAAAATAGCGTTGCTCGGTCGTTTTAAAAGCTTTATAAATGCAAACGATTTTGTTTTTCGCCGAATACAATCTTTATCATACCACTTCAATTTAAAAGGGACTACCTGAGAGCTTTCCGAATGGCACAAAAGACTGAATTCCATCTATTGCAGAAGTGAAAACGATCGAGAGGTTGATAATCTCGTCGTTCCCTATAGATGACGGGAGGCCCAGTTACCGTCATCACCATCACTATACATAAAATTGACAAACAAAAATCCAATTTTCGCTCTTGATTGACACCTTTTGACTCGACAACATCTTGTGCGCTGTTATTTTAATGTTTGTCTTTCCCATTTTCAGGCCGTTTTTTGAAGGTATCTAAATATAAGACACCTTCAGACCGACTCATTCCCATTAATCGTTCAAACTGCGTCCTTGTATACATTTTTAACGATTACTTTCGATAACTCACGAATCTTGACCATATATACCACCAGCCCGAGACCATCTTATAAGCTATAAGCTCTGATTGTGCCACCTCATAAACAAAGAAGCTAATTGCTCGATTAAACCGATAAATTTGCTCGATTACAGCCCAATAGACCGTCAATCTGTGATGGCTAATTCGGTCGTTCTATTCTTATCATCATCTGACAGAGTGTAATCGAATAGGTAACACCGACCGAACCAGCATAGTTGAGCGAAATAAAATGCAATCTACACGTTTATCCTTTCAATCGAATTACTAACCCACACCAGGTGTTAATCGCGGCAATAAATCTTATCAACGCGTCGATATGATAAATTTCCACAGTAGTCAGCAAGTCACAACCTTGCCACCTTCTCAGAGACTGAGGGCCGCAGCTATTTCAGTCTTGAAAGTGTTGACGAGCGGTATAGATATTTGTGGCGGCGGCAGTCTTACGATTTCAACATGAAAGGTAAGGATTACGGAAGGGCTTTCCAAGAACACTTACCCGAACCAGCAATTCCATTCAAACAGTTCTATTGGCTGTTGTGTTTCTTTTGGTCTTCAGCTGCTGGTCCATCAGTGGAAGGTGTATCTGGTATGGCCAGCATCACATGGAGGGCGCCCACTGGGTTAATACTTATAACACCACCGAAGCAATAGCTCTGGAGCATGCAGGAGCCCGTGAGATTTTCAAACGGAGGTGTCCAATACTTTACCAGGAATACACAAACGGCGATGATAATGGTAAGTTTTGAAAACTACTGTCAACCTGAAACTAAGATCCTGTCCCTTCAAAGAACCGTTGAAACTCTGCTGCGATGTGGATCAGATCTATGAAATGGAAAATGGAATGTTACAGGGCGATGGTATCTACGGTCGTTGCCCCACCTGTGCGCTTAATATGGGCCTTTCCATATGCGCGATGACTTGTGCCCAAAATGCTTCCGACTTCCTTATACCCCATGTTGACGACGACGAGACGTATGTTGAGTCTATCGACTACTTGATCGATGATGACTTCGTCGAAAAGATCTACGACAGCTGTAAGAATATCATTCACCCGGGTACAGGTCGTCCCTCAATGGATTTGGCCTGCGGAATGTATGATGCGACTACGTGCAACCATCAACGGTGGTATTTTTTCATGGGTGACGCCTCGATGGACTATGTGCCGTTTCCGATTTACTACATGTTCTTAAATGAGCCAGAGGTTCGTTATAATGGACCGGCGCTGACTTGTGGCAGTGCATATCCGGGTTCGCACAAGTGCTCGTGTGTGGACTGTGCCGAATCGTGTCCGGTAGGGGATCCGCCACAAAGCGATGATGGGGGCTTCAAAATTGGCGGATTGAATGGCGTCACGTTTATAGTGGCGATTGTGCTGGGTGTCTCTATTATCGCACTGATATTCATTGGAGCTTCGGACTGTTGTCGGTGGAGTTTGAAGCTACCGAAAATATGCGGAGGCTTTGGATTTACCAATCGTTTCCTGTATAAGGTTTTCCGTAGCTGGGGGACATTTTGCGCCCGGCATCCGGTTTTAGTGTTGGCTCTTTGTTCCTGGGCTATTGGCATTCTAGCCTTCGGAGTGAGATACATGAAAGTGACAACGGATCCGATTGAATTGTGGGCGAGTGAAGAGAGTTCGACACGCATTGATAAGGACTACTTTGACAGCCATTTTGGACCGTTCTACAGAACTAATCAGTTGTTCATTAAACCGACCAACAGGAACTATGTAAGGATCTGCGAATTTGTTATTTCTTTCTAGTGGAATTTTTTTTTATTTTATTTTTTTTAAAGATCAATCATACAGTACCAGCTGGTGAGATAATGTTTGGGCCAGCCTTTGAGAAAGAGTTTCTCCGCGAGGTATTTAAACTGCAACAGCAAATTGAAGCTATCGGCATGGATGAAGGTGCTGGTTTGGATAAGATTTGTTATGCTCCTGTATTGTATCCTGGCGAAAAGCCAACTGTACAAAAGTGTACTGTACAATCAATTTTTGGATACTTTGGCAATGACCTTGAGGAGCTTGACATTGACTACGAGATTGATGGTCTTAGGGTCACCTATTTGAATACACTTGACGAGTGCTTGCGGTGAGTTGGTAGATTTAATTTATTTTTCTGGCTTATTCGGGTACTGGTATAGTATACAACTCATCCACAAGACAACTGAAATATTGTCAGGCATTATACATATATGAAACGTTTAATCTTTGACATACCCAATTCTGTGTGGCTTTCTTACAAGTTTGTTGTTGATATTCTGGAGTCAAGCTCTTTAAAGCCTTTAAATCAGCCAATTTAGTTAAATTTTCTTGTGGATGAGCTGTCCATGGATGTGGAATTAGGCTGTCATAAATATATCCCATTACCCTGAAGTTTGTACCGGCTTTAACAAAAAAATTGAGTAATCTTGCCATTTAAAAAAAAGATACGATAATCTCGTTACATCTTATCAGTTCGTGGGACTAAGCTTCTTATAATATAGCCTATCGCTGTATATAAGATCGATTCGATTAGCGAAATTGTAGTCTCACTTGTTGCAGCCACTTAATGCAGATTGACCATGTATATAAATGTTAAGCGAGTTATGATAAGTCAACGAATTTATTTTAAATATAGAAAGGATTAGATTATGCGCATGCAGTTGGTAGAAAGCAGAAAGATAGAAAGTGTAGCAACTTTTTGCTGACGTATATTACGATCATAAAATAAAGTACTTAACACTTGCTAACAAGTGATGACGTCTGCCTCAACTTAGAACATGACAACATGTTCTCTCGCCCATCAGATAGCAGATTGTCCTAACTCTTTCAAAATTTAATCTGAGCAATTGTAAAAGAACGTCATTGCTCCTGAAAAAGACCTTGAGGTACTTTCTGCAACTATTTCAATGGGACTCTAGAAGATACCCGACTCCTGATAGAGACAGCTGTCATACTCTCGGATGTTTGTCAGACGTTCGCAAGAGGCGGCACAGTAGAAAAAACCTTAAGATGTAATTTGTGTTTTTGCGGGGATCGAACCTGGGTCCCTCGCACAGTAGTCCAGCAAACTAACCACTGCGCTACTGCGCCCATTAGTGTTATAAGGGTCGATAAATCAATTCTTGCCATTTACTTTTTGAATATTATTTCGTGTAAAGCTTGACCACGACTACGCCTCAAGTGGTCCATCCAGAATGTCCAATTTTGGCATACTTTTTCCAACTTATCGACTGGCATCTCACCAATAACACGAGTTTTGTTGTCTTCCAAGGCGGCAATAGTTGCTGATGGCTTATCCGTATAGACGAATGACTTAACATACCGACAATAGATGCCTATAGTTAAAAATAAATAAATAAATAGGCGGCGCAACAGGCGGTAGACACCCAAGGCCTAGCTTCTCGCAACCATTCGTTTTGTGTAAGTTTCTATTTTTGGAACGAATGGAAGGGACCTACAATTTTATGCCGAGTCCAAACGGCTGAATTGAGAAGCTTTTTCAGGACAATCATACTCTCGGATGTTTGTCAGACGTTCGCGAGAGGTGGGTGGCGCAGTAGAAAAAACCTTAAGATGAAATTTGTGTTTTTCCGGGGATCGAACCTGGGATCCCTCGCACAGTAGTCCAGCACACTAACCACTGTGCTACTGCGCCCACATGCCTATAGTTGTTTTGTAATTTTTTGACGTCTAGCACTGCTACCCCTTCTATCCCACCCCTATTGTCATGGATCTGTTAGGTTAGGTTATGTTAGAGAGGCGGTTTGCCATATATGCAATTTTCACTCAGAAGCCATTGAGGCCAATTATGATTTGATCATCTGTTGATGAAACGTCTTAAATCTGGTAGAGGTATCTTTGCTAGATCTTTCAAGACGTCAAATAACCGTGCTCCCATACTCTGATACTGATACTCTATCAGCGTTCTTGGAGGGCTGGGCAGTGACGCAGGAGATGTTGCACAGATTCTATTTCCTCTGTTAAGATAAACCAAGTTGTAACAATACTTTGCCCCGCAACTTCTGCAGAAGTCATTTATAAAGATACCCAGTCTTTTGGACAAGTTTACAATGAAGCTGTGTCCGAGGAATTGATTTCTATCAAAAGATGTTAGGATTTTTTACCTTTTAGTGTTAATTGCGGGCCACAAGCTGCGAGTTATGGCAGAGTTGTTCCATCGTTATTTAGCCAAGTTTAATGTGACATTGTCAATGATGCTTTTAGCTGCTGCGACAGTCTGAGCCGCTTTCTCTGCCTGGAAAACGCTGCACTGATTTGCCAGTCGGTATGAATGTCTGATACTTAGTTCTTCTGAGAAGACTTCTGCTCCCGTTCCGTTCTTCGTCTTTGAGTCATCTGTGATGATCGGTATACCTTTTATGACAGCACTCGGGGAGGGCCAGTTCTGCCTCCCCGGTATACCTATACAGACTTTAAATTTCCTGTCAAATTCATATTTTGGTTTCTTGTAGTCCATGAATGACATGAGTCCACTCTGATTGATCTCTTAAAAGAGCCGTTGATCTTTAATCATATACTCTAATGAACTGTTTTTGTTTTCGAAGTGGAATTGTTTATCCTGGCGGACGAATGAAATGCGCTCTTGTCTTCACCAGTGTTTGAGCCATCAAGAACTTCTATATACCATAATCCGACTTGTGTCCAACAAAAAACACCGATCGACTTAATGTGATCCTTAAAAAATGTATATAACAACCGCTTTAATCATATCCCTTTCCCCTTTTGCAGAGTACCGATGTTGGAGAAATGCCTTGCACCATATGGCGGTCCGGTCGAACCAAATGTCGGTCTTGGCGGAGTTCCCAAACCAGCCGAAGGTGAAAGTCAAGATTTTCGTCTGGCGACAGCTATCGTCATCACGTTCCTAGTCAAAAACTATGTCGATCCTGCCGCTATTGAACCAGCGGCAAAATGGGAAAAGAAATTTGTCGATTTTATGAAGGCCTACGACAACGACCTAATGGACATTGCATTCAACGCGGAACGATCTATTGAAGATGCCATAGTTGAGCTATCCGATGGTGAAGTACTTACCGTCGTCATTAGTTATTTGGTGATGTTCGTGTATGTGGCGATTGCATTGGGAAAAATCCGTGGCTGTACGACCTTCTTCCGTGAGTCGAAAATTATGTTGGCTATTGGAGGTATTTTCATTGTGATGGCCTCTGTCGTATGCAGTTTGGGCTTCTGGGGTTACTTGAATATAACCACTACTATGCTGGCAATTGAAGTTATTCCATTTTTGGTCCTGGCTGTGGGTGTGGACAATATCTTCATGATGGTGCACACCTATCATCGTTTGGATTTGTCGCAATACCCAAGTGTGGCCGATGCTATTGGAGAAGCTATTGGACAAGTTGGTCCGTCGATTTTGCAGACAGCTGCTTCGGAATTTGCTTGTTTTGCAATTGGTAAGGATATTGAGAGAGTTTATCGATAGAAATCGAATGACCATCGTTCGTTTTAAGGTACCATTTCTGATATGCCGGCCGTAAAGACGTTTGCCATGTATGCTGCTGTGGCGATTTTCTTGGATTTCTTGTTCCAAATCACTGCCTTTGTAGCGCTGATGAGTCTCGACGAAAGGCGCTATGAGTCGGGTAGATTTGACTTGTTCTGTTGCATACAATCGAAAGAGAAACCAACCCATGAGGAGGATATTAGTCTGCTGGAAAAGTTCTTCAAGAAGATCTACGCTCCGTTTTTGCTAACAAAGTGAGTTTATATTTTTTCGTAGCCGTATTGATCATTACACTAACTTGCCATGTTTGATTGGTAGAACTGTTAAAGTTGTGGTTCTAGTTGCTTTTACCGTGATCACGGCTCTGTCTCTAATGGTTGTGCCATGTATTGAAGTTGGCTTGGATCAGGAACTATCGATGCCAAAGGACTCGCACGTTGTGAAGTATTTCCAGGTGAGTTTGGTCAAATCATTTGAGTGTTTCGGTTCTAGAGTTGGATTTATTTTTCTAGTTTATGGCAGAGTTGATATCAACGGGAGCGCCGGTCTATTGGGTTCTTGGCCCAGGATTGAATTACTCACAGAGGGAACATCAGAATCTGATATGTGGTGGTGTTGAGTGCAACAATAATTCCATGAGCACTCAGCTTTATATTCAGTCAAGATATCCAGAAATGTAAGTATACGAAGAATTTAGACCTTTCTTGTAGCGGAAGGCTAGCATATACTATTCTGCGCCTGTAGCAATAATTTTGCCAAAAACGGGGACTTCATCCAAGAATGCTTCTTTGGATGTACACAGGCGTGATACGTCAAATCCTTAATGGATCCCTAGTATAGTGGCCGGCCTTGTATATCAATCAATAAATAAATTGAGCAGAGTTCAAAGAGCAGCTCGATTTAAAATCACGGGGCCCTACGGCCAAGTCCGTTGGAAGCGCTCAATTTGATTTTAGAAGCTACATGGTAGAGCATCACCTTGCCGCTTTTTGGACATCAATCAATACAATCAAGGTATTCATGGGATTGTTTTTGGCCTTAACGAAGTAGCGAGCGCTCTCTATCAGTATTCTGCACAACCTGACGAGGAAGTTAGGGATGTTAAGACTAGTAATGGCTCTATATAGCACGTCTCTAAAAACGCTGTTGTAGGAAATCTTTAAATCGATAAACAGATGGTATCTCTCTATTTCCTAAATCATGCGCTTCCTCCTTCCTCCACCTCCTGTGAAGCAGATTTCCTTCGCTCATAGAGCTTACGAACAGCTCTCGTCCTTCACTGCAATGCCACTTTGTAAGCGAATGGTTTTTGCTGCATTTTCTTGCCGTCACTCTTCATAAAATCGAGGGTTTCGTTGGGGTTGTCATGTGAAACCCAACACATCAGTTGCGGTATTTCTGATGGCTTCTTGACATCGATACCATACTGGGGTCAGATTCTTTTTGGCTAACAACTCGAGCTCAAGAACATCTCTTCATTATTTCTGTCCCTTTTATGACGTTCTTTAAAACCACAATATCTAACTAAAAAACGTAAAATTTCATTTCAGCACCGCATTGGCCCGTCCTTCATCATCCTGGATCGATGACTACATCGACTGGTTGAGTATAGAAACTTGTTGTAGAATTAATCAAACCGATGGATCTTTCTGCGCCAGAGGTAAGCTCATCACCCGATAAGTCAAATTTGAAAATCTAACTTTTCGCCTACAGCTTCATATTCCGATGATTGTGTTTCGTGTCCACGAAGCTTCTCTGAAGACGGCCTGCGGCCAACCGAGGAAACCTTTGACAAATACATTCCATTCTTTTTGAGTGACTTACCAGATGCAGAGTGTGCCAAAGCTGGACGGGCTTCCTATGCTGATGTAAGTAGTATTTCCTTAACTTATGAACCGCCTTAAAACAGTATGGTCCTCCATAGGCTGTAATATATACTCTGGACGACAACGGTGACAGTCACATCGGCGACACCAACTTCATGCAATTCTCAACAACATCGGTCACTTCGAAGGATTTCTACACAGCTCTGCGAGAGGCCAAACGAATAGCCAGCGAAGTTAAGGAAATGTTTAAAGAAAATGGCCACGACGACATGGTGTTCTTTCCATATTGCGTATTCTTTGTCTTCTACGAACAATACCTAACCATTTGGGAGGACACACTATTTTCGCTGGGCCTCTCATTGTTGGCAGTTTTCTTGGTGACATTCCTCATAACCGGATTCGATTTTGTATCATCTGTCATGGTGCTACTAACAGTCCTGATGATCCTGATCAATATGGGCGGAATGATGTGGGTCTGGAGTATAACATTGAATGCGGTTTCTTTGGTCAATCTGGTGGTTTGCGTTGGCATTGGTGTAGAATTCGTGGCACACATTCTAAGGTCGTACACAAATTTTACAGGATGTACACATGAAAGAGCGAGTAAGTCACTCGCCGTGACCGGTAGTAGTGTACTGTCCGGCATCACATTGACTAAGTTCGCCGGTATTATTGTGCTGGCATTCGCAAAGTCGCAGATATTCCAGATTTACTACTTTAGGATGTATCTGGGTATTGTCCTGATAGGAGCGGCACATGGGCTGATTCTATTGCCAGTTGTGTTGAGTATATTTGGACCAGCTTCGAAGGCGAAAAAAGTATTATTGTAGAAAAAGACTAATTTACTCGTAGATTGTAAGTTTTTTTTTTATGAAGGTTGAGATTATGTGCTGTGAAGTGATAAGTTGTGTGGAGCCTTGCTATACGAGGCTGATAAAGATATTTTATAGTTTATTGAAGAGTTTTTGTTATTATACATATTTACATCCATCCATATTTACTGGCCATCCCCTATGAAACCATTGGTTTTAATGGAAGGACGAGAATGACCGGTCCACAACAAAGAAGAACCTCTAAACTGTGACAGCTATAGAGGCATCAGTCTCTTTAACATCGCTTAGAAGATTCTATCAGCCGTACTGTGTAAACGCTTGAAGCCCCTCATATCAACGAACTGATTGGCCCCTACAAATGTTGTTTCAGGCCCCGTAGTTCACAACCGGGAAATCCTAGAAAACCCACCATCTGTTTATCGATTTTAAGGCCGAATATGACAACATTCACAGAGTCAAGCTAATAGAGACATGTCTAGTTTTGGCAACCCTGGCAAACTCGTCAGATTGTGCTGAATGGGCAATACTCGCTGCCCCTACAAGGTCGGTAACAATTTCACCGACACTTACTTTGATGGCTAGAAAGGATTTTAGAAAAGGTGATCCGCTGTCATAAATTGTGCGAAACTCTCAGACAAGGCACGATCTTTCAAAAATATTGACATAAAAGCGAGCTGTCACTGGTGCGTTTGTTATAGTATAGAAAAGGAGACGGCTAAAATCGGTTTAGCGATTAAAGATGGTAAAATCTATATGTCATCAGGAAGCGACCTCACAATTGAGATATAAGTTTGAGGTAATAAAAACCTTTGTCTACCTTGACTTTGCTATAAGCTCTGAGCAACATCTTAGAAGAAACGAAGAATAACTCTTGAGAACCGCCCTTTCTTTGGACTGAGAAGACATTTGAGTGGTAGAGACCTATCCCGAAGAACTAAATAGATTTTATATAAGACTTTGTCCTTCTTTCTGGCCCTAAAGTGGATGAAGATATCCTCGGTCTTTTCGAACGAAATATTCTTCGTAAAATTGTTGGTCCGATTTGCATTGAGGGGCTTTATATGAGGAGATTCTGATCGTGATTAGTCGTCTTAGATAGCTAGGAGATGTAGGGGGAATATATATTTATAGTAGCGCCTCGGCCTGGCTGAGTCTTCTATTTCAACTCAGAGAAACAACGAAGTAGTGGAAGATCTTGCGTTAGGTGGCGTGCACAAGTTCCCCAACCAATTTGGAGTCTGCAACTGAAGCAGTTGACCAAAGACTAACCGTAGAGGCGTACTGGTAGAGGCCAGGTCACAATAGAAAAATTAAATTCACCAACCATATCATAAATATAGACATTTTGCTTACAAAGGTCAGTCAACTCGTGCAAAACGTTGATATAGACTTTCTAGCTGTCAGTTTTAAAGACAAATAGAGCAAATCGATAAACCTATCTCATCACACTATATGTGCGGCATATAGAGAGTACCGTCCTTTTCGTAGACGAGTACCACCTCGCATATTCCATTGCGATGTATTTCAACCCTTTGAATACCTGACAGCGCACTGTTTATAAATGTTGATGCATAAAACTATATACAAGCTGTAAACATGATGTTAACTCTTTTATATGACAGCCAGCGTATAAGCCATCAACTTAACTGGAACAAGACACATAAATCAAGAACCGACATCTTTATTAAAATATCACTGCGTGTTTCAACATTTTACCTACCTCACATACAATCCCATCAGGAGCCCCCATCGGTATACAACAAAACCTCACAACAAGGCTGTCCCCTCCATTAAGGAAAGTCTGTATATACTTCACCCACGGTTTATATATTTTTCTGCAAAACTTATGAATGGAAGCCTTGCATGTCCACGAGGATGAAAGTAGGTAAGCTCCAGCCACGCAAACATTCAACTTTATTCCTTTATGAGCTTTTTAACAATGAAAACCGTGCTTCCTTCCTTACGCCCGGGAAAAGACAAAACAGCTCAAAAACTATGAAGCGGAAAATTGTCCTCCAACTTTAGCTATACGCCAGTCTGGTGTTGTGTTGCCGCACACGAGCACCGCACCGTGTATACGTTTTCATTTTCTTTTTTTGGGAAAAATAAACCTCAGTGTGTGTTAGGAAAACCATCTCGGTATACACAGCTGCGGAACACGAACAATAGTTATGACTAGTCCTAGTCATGATTACGATGACGACAAGGAGACGAAGAAGCAAACTGCAAAGGTCAGAGCTGAACTTCCTTATCTGTTTGAAAAGGAACTCACAATGAAGCAGAATAAAAGGATTTATATTGTCGACGAATTCATTGCCACCGATAGAGGTAGGGTTATACACGGTATCCTTATTTTAATGTTAAAGGTCATAACGAGGTGTATATCTGACGTTCTTCTTTCACTAGTGGCACCCATCGAGGGGAAGTTTTATTCGAAATTCAATGATGCGCATATCAGGGATGCACAAGCAAAGTGCTATTGGAAATTGACTGAGAAATACAGAGATGGATCAAGGATGAAGCAACGATTTCCTGTTTTAGAAAGTCAAACATACGGATGGCTGCCGAAGAGCGTAAGCATGGTGGCATTGAAACGAATCAACTATGTGCAGGCACCGAAACGTCGCTGTGCAATGACGGCTTACGGCGAGAAGTTGACCTGTGAACGGGTAACGGAACGACCGAAATTTACAGGCGAACGATTTCATTTGACTTGAGATGCGAGGGATGTGTGTTAATGTGTGGTTATGTTGGTGTGTGCGGAGTGGGTTGTAATAAAAATTAAAAACGCGGTGGTGTCTTTTTAATGTAATGACTTTCTTGGTTTTTGTATCTCAAATTGCGGGTTAATGGTCCCACAGCAAAATTGGTAATGTTAATGGTAGTCGTTGTCGTGAATTGTATTGCATCCTATATGGCATGCAGATGCAAAGATACTACAGTAGATGATCGATACAGTGAACTAATGAAAACTGCGGGGCTGTAACAAGCGACGCCTCCTTGAAGTAAATTTCCACAAAATGTTTGATGTAAGACTCCTTTATTCAGGTGTTTTGGAGAAGGTCGATCACACTGGCATTAGACCCTACATAAGGCGTGTTTTATTGAACATTTATCTCAGTAAAGTAAAGTAAAGTAAAGTAAAATAAAATCTTCAGCAAGCAATTATAAAAACTACACTTGTTTGACACTTTCTGGACTCTATGTTGATGCTGTTCAATAGATGTTCAATAAAACATGCCAATTGTTGAAAAGGATACAAAAATCGTCATTTTAATCTTCTTCAAACGAAAGGGTTTTTTTCAAACATTTTCTAATGACTGAAGCATCTACTGTGTCCCATGCGGCTGATCCCAAATTAAAGACAGCGTTTTTTATTGATACCCAATTTCAATATAGCTTCAAAGATGGGGACTAGATGTTGGTAATGCATTTTAACTGACTTTTATGTGTTGAACATTTCTAAGACTTGTTTTTTGGTTCATCCTTTAGAATACCCTAAAATTGTGTGTGTTTACTGTATTGGATTATTGACTATAACTACCGATGTTCACTCTATCGAGCGTCTACTATAAATTGCAGACGAGTGGAAATTCTTGAGGTTTACTTGATTGAAAAATTCTCAGAGCGATCTTCATTAATCAAGTTTTGCTTTTGGCACGGTAACGGTATTTTGTAGAGGGGTTAAATTTAAATACAAACATTTTTTACTATGGCAGGGGGGGGGTCTATGCCTTTACCTTGGATGGCATAGAAAGTAAATCTATTGGGTTCAGTTGTTTGTTTGACCCCCTGAGATAGTCTCCTTCGTTGATCCGAATGGCATTTACGTCTTTATCTCAGAAAGTTGCATGACGATCTGTTTGCCCATTCAGTGCTACGAAGAGCACGAAAATTAGTAAAAGACGGTAAAGAAGCCCATTGAAATCGTGAATATATAATCCACGTAAAATTAAGGATTTTCGAGATTTTTAAATTAAAGTAACGTAAACTTAAATAATAACGTAATTGAAATTGAAGAATATATTATAATGAATAAATGGAAATTTTATTGAATTCAAAAGTGCAATTAAACATGGGTTTTGATTAATTGAGTTATAGGAGGATGAGGTGAAGGTTGGGAAAGGGAAGGATGAAGCTGGGATAAAGTAAGAAGAAGATGCCAGGAAAAGGGGCTGTCAAGGCGAGTACGACGGCCAAGGAAGGGTGGGTATAGACAACATTTCTCGCAGCGTAGTACCAGCAAACGCGAAGTCTGGCATGATTTTTGTGACGTGTCTGGGTCAAGTTCCTACGCCCTCCGGCGAGCAATACGACCGGGACCAGCATGCCAGCAAGGACCCAGCGAAACAGCGCTTTACAAAATGGGCCTATCTGCCAAAATCAGATTCGTATTCAAGACTACTGTAAGGAACCTATAGCATGGCTACATACAGGACGACAAAGGGATGGGGATTTGTCCACTTTAACTTTCGTTTTGACTTTTTTTTTTTTCAATTTTGCCATATTTTCTATTTTAATGTCGCTGTTATTTTTTTTTTTAAATAACAATAAGATATAATATATTTCGTCAAACAATAGCAGAGCCAAGAACCCCAACTAATATTTCAGCTTCCGTTAAGTCAAAATGTTTGAGCATTTAAAGGCTGTTGGCTTCTATAAGTTGTCGATTAAGCTTCTAGAAGAAACATACTCTCTGGACTTCGGTAACTGCTTCATTTAGATCGATCGGAAATACAAATAGGACATTTTATGTAGTAATTGACTGTCGGTCCACGATAAAGTTCGGTAAGCATATTTACGGAAAGCACCGGAGGGACAGATTCCAGCTTGGTGCCCAACTGGAGGCATATATTACTGAGTGGAGAAGCGAGGAGTAACCATGATTCTCGTTAGTTTGGTTTGAGACCCTGACAATTTCTGTAGGGAAATTTTGTCAAAATTCAGTCTATGAATTATTGTGTATATAAATAATATATAATTGTAATAACAACAACTCGTAGATACAGTTACTTTCGTAGGAATGATAAGTATCTCGAAATGCACCACTAATTCATCATCAGACTCCTTTTAAGTGATACTTGTTGAGTTCTGACAGTCAATTATCCGTATATAATACACTTGGGGAGACATTTCTGCTTTCCCCTTTGTCGATTTACATTGTCGATGAATTCATTGTCAGCAAATTAGGTATAGTTATACCAGGTATCCTTACTTTAATGTTAAAGGTCATCTCATAAGGTATTATCCCAGATCCGCCCGGAGTGAAGAGTTATCATTTCGTGAATGTTTTCACCGACCTCTTCTGATTTGTTATAAGTTAATTACACGGGCCCTTTCTTTGCCCGTACCCAGGAATAGTATTGCTTAAATATATTTTTGTCTGTCAGGACAATGCATATCAATGTTTCAAATTTTACGACTTTAGCTGCCACGCTCTTTTCTGCCTTTTCACATTTAGCGATCTTCTTTTTAGGGACAATGCACATCAATGCTTCAAATTTTAAATCTCTAGCTTCAATTAGTTTAGCGGAATATTGTGCGGAATATTATTATCGTCATGTGGATGGGTGTCCTTTTCCCACATTTTATAAAATATCGAAAGAATTTTCCAAATTTCAAGACTAAGGGCCAGTTTCAAGACTAGCTGCGAAGCTAGTTCCTGATAGCCTATCAGGAACTTATCTGCCAGGTAAACTTCAACTTTTGGTTTCAAAGGTGTCGGATAGTGATATCTGACAGAGTCTCGGATAGCCTATCAGCTGGTTAAAGTGGCTGCGTGGAAATCATTGACTATTTTTTTATCCATGTTAAATTACCAACAATAAAACAACACAATTCGCCTAAAAATGTTTTGCGCCTGGTTAAGCTTCTAATAAACACAAAATAAACAAATGACATGTGTATTGAAACGATAAAAAAAAACAACATTACCATTCGGTCAAACAGTTTAGTGGCTGATAATTTTGTTTACCAGTTGCTTTATCAGAGATTTTGACAATGAAACAGAAAAAAAATCCGGAACCTTTGAAACCTGTCCTAAAGCTTCCATAAACGTCAACATTATAGCGTTTTAACTAGCTCTGTTCTGTCGTATCCCACGCCCCTTTTCCAATCCCGCCAATATTTCTCGCCTCTGTCCTTCTTCAGGTTTCAGACTATACTTTTCTGCCAAGTTTCTGCCATATGATTGGTTGGTCGGTGAAAAGTTAACAAACCAAACAGACAGACAGACAGACATACAACCAGACATAAGTTACTTTCGCCTTGTGTATATATTTCATAAAAAGGTTCGGATATTACTATATCCCCTTCGTAATTCGTATGAGCTCCGATATTAAAGCTCCATAAAGTTTCTTTAATCTTAGCACCCCTAACTCATTTACAAAACTGCTGAAATAACTAAGACCATGCGGTATAAATAAAATCACAAAAAGGGTCGTCGGCCACTACGGGTAGGTATGTGATAAATTAGTTTTAATCGTCCCAGGACGAAAAAAAACTTTTTTTTCCTTTTTGCCATGGACAAGTGAATTATTTAAATGTTTCCTTACTTCCTGATTAAAGTTTTATCTATTCAGCATAAGCAAGATGTAGGGACTGATAAAATTGTCTATAAAATGTCCACATCTTGTGGCAAGTAAATTATTGAAATTTGTGTCAACTGTTTGCTGCTTAAATTGATGTTATTGGTCGAAACACAGATCGAATCTAAAAGTATTGATTTATAAAATAGCTCAACTGCTGGGGAGAATAATGAATAATTCAGTGGCAAAAAGCGCAATCACAAAATAAAAGCAATAACCTATCAAAAGCAAAAGCAAAACCACCGTCACAATATAATTTGCTATGCATTATTCGACTGTGGCAGTTTGATTGTAATAAATAATTCAGTACGTTACGGAGTAATTGGAATGAACTATCCTTGTTTGAACCAATGTCCATGGAAGTTTAGGTTTTTTTTTCATGAATCAATCGATGAATTGTTTTAACTGATATAGTAGCACATACAATAAGACGGGCTGAACAATTCTTTATTTAAGAAACTAAATGAACATATCAAGTTAGGGGTAAGTTTGGTAAAGAAGGTGTATACAGTTTGGAGATGGGGTGTGTACATTGTAGTGTCAAAAAATAAAAATACAAAGCCAATCGCGTTGTTTCAACTTTTAAAGCATTTCAAATTTTATTGCTAAAAATAGTTCACAACATAAAAAAATGTAACATATTTTTTCAGCGAAGGCATGTCTTTCTTGCTGGTTGAGGCCGTGCGGTCCACCACAGATTGTAAGCATCCGTCTAAAGGAAAGAAAAACATCTCCTCCAGATAATACTGGGTATAACTTTTTGTTGGTGGCATTGTCCCTGCAGACTTGCCTTTTATTTAATTTTTAACAAAACTTTGTAATTGGATTACGCTGTTGAAGTATTCTATTGAAGAAGGAAGACTGTTCGCTAAAGGATAGCAAAAAGTTTGAATATATTTTAGCAGAGAAAAATGTTCTATTGAATAAACAAGAAAGTGGTGTTTCTAACGTAGTTAGCCAATAGCTTAAAGTTGTGTTGCATTTGAAACAAATTTAAGTGAAACATCTCATTAAAAATGGCTGTTTTCTTAAAAGGCGAAAATAATTATTTTTTCATGGTCTTCGTCAGGGGTGCGTTTTATCTCATCTCCTTTTCATTATTTATATGGACTGGATTTTATACAGTGCATCTGTGGTGAAGAACGTTTCGAATTGGGAGGGCTAAAACCATTTGCCATCTTTGAATTCTCTTAGACTAAACTTCAGTGTACCGTCGATAATCATCTGTGTTGAAGTTGAAATGAAGATAGACGTGGACAGAGATGTAGGTATGGTCTTCTGTAGAATGTCTGTTTAATTCACTCTTCACGGCATGTTAGTGGAGACGTTTTTTGAAGTTTTCCTCGGGGTATTATTCACGAGCGATGCAAACAGAAATGTTGAGTTTTCCAGTAGGATCCTATTTTTTGAGACCGCAGGGTCCTTCTGGTGTCAATAGAACCGAATTTCGTTAACCTATCGATCCTTAATTCGTTATTTGTTCCGACAAAAGTAGTAACCCTTGCCTATGGTCATGAGATTTTGTTTCTGACCGAGGTTAATAACACGGATAAAAGCTGCCGAAATAAAGTTCCTTCGTTCTATTGCTAGGATAACACGCAGAGATAATTATTAGAAAGACCAGAATACCAACTTAATGTCGAGCAGCTACTTCTCCGAATGGAGAGTTGAATGCATGTTCTCAACTCGGATACTAACACGTGCCATGGATTCCGTGGCAGCAGGCAGGCGTCACCTAGCCATGGAAAGGGAGGGTTCACATACCTAACGTATACTACTTTCATTTAATCCACAAAAAAAAAAAATTAAGGAATTTGCTGGGGTTAGGTTAGGTTAGGTAAGGTGGCTGTCCTAAGAAGGGGACACACTTAGATCATAATTAATTGGTCCATTGTGATATCACAAGGGGGGGAGGGGGGAGGGCCAGAATGATTCTATATGCCGGGCATTATAGTGGAAATTCTATTGCTATTTGCGAATTTGGGTGTCTTACCTCGTTGAGAGGTTTTTGGTGTAATGAAGTAAACATTTATTAAAAAGGTTAATAAATTCGCTCTCTGTCAAAATACATGTTCTTATGTCAAGCTACTATAACATCAAGAAACGTATACTTACGCGAAAAAAAGAGCAACGCGTTATCCTCCATTAAGGACCAATTCAGTCGCAAAGTCTGAACAATCTTAGAAATTAAAAGTTCTCTGTTGAAGAAACTTTATTTAGCACCACCGAGGAAAACTCTTCAGTTAAATCAATAAAAAAGTAATAATTACCCAAGGACGAAGGCAAAAATGGTCGCTAATCTATAAAATTCAATCGCAGTTGAAGAAAAAACTTTCGAATAATAAAACTGTGGTAGATATGGAAAAAAACATAGAAAACTATTCTGCTAAGCTTTTGTTTTTATTTCCATTGATAGACACAATTCCTGCTACTCCATTTTGTTTAAGAGGGACAGATGAAAGAAATAATAATTTCATAGTTAACATGAAGGAAAATTAATTTGTAAGGATTTTTTTAGTTTCCAATCAATTTGCAAAATGAAAGTGGTCAAGTTCGACATGTCCTTTAAGTTAATTCAATAATACAATTGAATATTCAAAGGTATTACAAAGAGCCACAAAAAATAATAATAAAATCATCGCAAGAATTTCCAAGAAAAAAAAATCGTTTTGATCAAAACTCTTGTCTATTATTTCCATATCCCTACGGGAAATTAAGTTAAATATTTTCTTATCCACTAGCTTAAGTTGTCTTTGATGAGAGACGCATAAGTGATTTTCTTCAAATAAATATACATTTATCTTTCTATCAGTAATCTGGCAAGGATTGACAATGTTTTCAATCTCCCAGAACTGACACATTGTATCGCAAACAATATTATTATGCTCAGAAGAAAGGCTTGTGTTCGTGGAAAAGTTTATTTAGGACATCGTCCATTGATGAGTTAGTCTTTTGTTTACAAAGGCGACATTAACAATGGCGGACATAATTCAATATCCCAAGAAAATAGTTCTTTGGAAGTTCTATTTACATGCGACTTGACGTAAACCGATTCATTGGCATATTCTTAACCCCATTAATGTATTGGTGATGCGTGACGTCCAGTGAACACATTTTCATTATGAACGGCAGGCTTAGGTAGACTTTTCTAACGAAATGTTTGACAATTTCATGAAAGAGCAGGACATTTTGTTGTCAGTACAGAATCATTTCCCTGGAGGCAGCTACTGGAAGGAAAGTTTTTTTTTTATTTTATTATTATAAACATGTTAATATTTTTATTTTTTGTTTATTTGCCATCTGGTTATTGTCTTTATTACTAATTTAAATTTTTCTTGATTAATCCCTTTTCCTATCATTTCTGTAAATTTATAAAAGCTTTGAAGGCTAATTTCATTAACAAAGTCCGTCCCATGAGGCAGAGGTAATACCGATGTTCTTCATTCAAAGATAAATGTTCTTGGAGACTGGCCTTCGGGTGTGGTACATTAATGCACAAGACTTGTCTCCTAAATTAGATGAGTTTAGGGATATGTTTGAAGGTCCTAGGGTTGATGTTGTTTGTATTACAGAATCGTGGGGTATCAACGGTGGGATTGTAAACTAAGCATAAAAAGTGAATGGTTTGAGACTCTTTTGGGATTATACTTTAGGATAGGGAGAGTTTAGTCATGGTGCTGCATTATACCCAAAAAAAAGCTATGAGATTTTATTTGAAATCTAAATCCACAGCTGAATGTGAAGTATATTTTTATTGAATTTAAATTAACTCTTATAAATTTCCATGTGTTATAATCTTAAATCTAAATTTGTGACTAAAAAATCGACTGAAATTAGAAATTAGTTAAATTGATGTTTTGATTTTGTTTGCAAATGTGCGCACTCGTATTACGAGGCATGTGCATTTTCTACAACGACTATACTTTTTTAAACACCGCGACAAAAAATCGTATGTGTGCGCCAAGCCTAAGAAACTTGTTACACTTCATTTTTCTACTTTTAATGTCATTTTATAAAATTCGTCTGTCTCTGGTGACAACAGAGGGAAGTCTGGTGACATGATATGGGCTAAGTGGCCGCTCCCAGAATTGATAACAACTTGGGCTTGATTTATTGCATTTTCCATCACTCTAGCAGTCTTGTCAGAACTTCCGGCGATAGGTCCCCCGCATTCTTGACGTATATTTTCAACAGTTTGATGCTTGTTGACATAGATTCGTGACTTCAAAAAACCACACAAGAATAAGTCTAAAACGCTTAAATCTGACAATCTTGCCGGCCAGTGCAAATCGACAAAACGAGAGATTGGCTTAGAGGTGGCTACACACGCTTGGCGTTCAACAGCTAAAAGCTGATGCATTGTCTGCACTTTGTAAATTTACAATTCTTCACCAAAATTCTCTTTGCACCCGATTGATGCCCTATTGCGTGGCACGTCTGCGACATCTTTGATATCTCATACTATTTTAAGTTAGCGGCTAAGCGTCGTAATGTTTTCCCAGTTGATGTCGGACGACCGGTAAATGTTCACCGAAATTCACGCAGCGCCAACACCACGGACACAAAAAAATGGAAACAATAATTATTCCGCGTTCTGTACAAGTTTAGCGATTCATGTCCCGCTGACGTCTATTTGGTATCTGTTTACTTCACAAATGTCAAAGTAGAATTGATATTTGCCGCCATATTCAAAAATTATAGGTAGCATCTGACTTTTGATGACATTTCTCGGCTATCTTATGTCGTTTTCGGTTGGTCGTCCAGAACCGTCCGGAAGAACTCTCCGCGATTCTGAATTCAAATCCAGAAGTAAATTTATCTTTTTTTCAGTAAAAGAACTGACAGTTGAGTGCCAATCGAACGCTTTCCGGAAGCAATCCGAACGGTTCTGGACGACCAACCGAAAACGACATTAAATCATTCGAATGACAATTTTTTGAAAGCGCCATCCATTTATGAAACTCCTTTCCAGAGGATACTGGGCGGCACACCTCACACCGAGCCGAAATATGGATTTTCGCGAAAACACTCAAAAACTTCATCAAAAACAGAAGTATTTCCATACATTTTGCAGTTTCCGAAACCCCTGTTGTTTGAAGTAGTTTTTTGTTGAAAAAACCACTAAAACAACTTCCAATCGTTTGGTTGTTGTAGCTAAATAAAACGAAAATCCATCCTTTGCTCTACATCATGTCGTTTGTATACTGGGTCCACTTTGTAGAAACCAACCTTAAAGCATTTAAAGGATCGACTCAATTAATTTACCGTAGTTAACCTACCATTGGCCTACCTATGTCAACCATTAGTTAACTCGAACATTAATAGTAATCTCCGGGCAAATTACTAGGGTTCACACGTGTGCCTTTCCTTCCTGTCCCTACATCATTATTAATGATTTGAAAAATCAAATCTCTAGATCTACGTGTTGATGGAGGTTGAAACGACAATTTAGAGGATAAACATGTATTCTTAAATGTTCCTAATAAGCCTGGACTATCACACAATGAACCATCTGAAATCCATAAATTTATATAAGACTCTCATTTGTATTTGTGTACTTTGTTTGTTTGATGGTATAATTTTCCGAAACATTGCTTTCAATGGAGGACCTAAATCTTATCTATATTTGAATGGAAGTCATGTTTCAAAAAATTCTCTCGCAACCAAAAATAAATCCGCATAATTTATTCAAAAAGGATTGTAGGGGTTGCTGATTAACTGAATTATGTCACATATCTTCGAGCTTGATGAGACTGATGAAATTGTTAAAACAAACTTGAAAGTTTGTTGAACCCACCGTATAATTAGAAGAACGAAGACTTTTTGTTTAGATTGTAATGGGATGAGAATTTAATTTTTGGGATTAGGAAACAATAAATTATGGGCTTTAATGGATTGACGGGTAAAATGATCCACCCAAGGATACAAGGCCCGAACAGAAGCCTGCAGAGATGAGCATGGGAATACAGTAGTAGACTCAAAGTCGGTTCTGAGGATTTGGAAAAAACACTTCTGCAGACTGTTAAACGGCGGAGACAGCCAACAAACCCCCTGTCAGGCAGAATGATCTGTTCAGCTTGGACGATGATAGCCAACATTTTCGTCCACCCGACCTACACGAAGTGAGGATAGCGATATCCAAACTTAAGTCCAACAAAGGTCCTGGAGCGGATGGCCTCATAGCTACCCTCGTTCTTGAAGCAATTTTACGAAACTCACAAGCCAACACTAGAGGGACAATTTTTCAAAAGACCGTTCAACTACTTGCCTATGCTGATGATATTGCCATACACGGCGGCGGGTCGTCAGTAGCGCATTTGCAAGCATCGAAACGGAGGCGGCGAAGATGGGTCTGGCTGTTAATAAGGACAAAACGAAGTATATGCTGTCAACGAGAAAGGAATCTCAACATCAGCTACTCGGACAAAACGTCACGATGGACATATATAACTTCCAAGTAGTTAAAGACCTTGTCTAACTGGGCTCCACTATCACTTCGCAAAATGATATCGCCGCAGAGATCAAGCGAAAAATCACTGTTGCCAATCGCTGTTTCTTCGGGCTAAGAAGGCATCTAAGAAGCAAAGCCTTCTCCCATAGAACCAAGGAGGTATTATACCTATAAGACCTTAATCATCCCGGTCCTGCTGTATGGTGCAGAAGCATGGACCCTGTCAAAAACGAATGAAAACCTTCTGGGATGCTACGAGAGAAAGATTCTTTGAGTGATATTCGGTCCAGTTTGTGACGATGGAGTGTGGAGAAGAAGATTCAATGACGAACTATACCTACTGGCTATACAGCGACGCTGACCTGCTAAAAAATCTAAAAATACAAACCGCTGAGATGGCTGGGACACGATTGGAGCTGCCGATGATGTCCATATCGTCCCCATAGCTCAGTTGTTGAAAAAACCTATGTTTTTTGCCCTTCAGACTATCTGCTCCGCAGCAAGATAAAACAAAGTCATAAGATCGGACATTCCCTTGCCAAAATCCGAGGCATCACGTTTGGAATTGTTCGAAAAAGCTGCCTCCAAACTGCAACTTCTTGAAAGATCGCCCGACATAGCTGGATCAGTTTTGCCGGGATCCCGAATTAAACTTTTTCCAATATTTGCATCGGACATCGGAGGCCGATCTGCCGGGCCGAAAGTATTGGTGCGTTGCAGATCGGTTTTTCACACGTACTGTGTTGGATAGGATCTGATGTGCAACATTAAGCCGAGATATGCCTCGATAGGGTTTTTGTGTAGACATGTGGAACTGATAGTTCTGTACCTGATTGATGAGTTGGTCTATCAGAATTATTTTCGCATTTAAAGAACGCATCTGGTTAGTTGTCCGACCTTGCTGCTCTTAAGGTTTTTAATATAGCGGAGGCGAAGTCTTCTATTGGTCATTGAAAGAAAGTGGGTTCTCTTGTTCTATTTTCAGTGGCTTGATGGTTGTTGTTGTTGTTAACAATATTACTTAGCACAAGTTGATGCTTCACTTCTCGAGAGCGAAATATTAGACAAAGCTTCTTTTATATTTCAGAATCCGTAGTTCCGTAGGAAGTTCCAATCCTATCATCATAACCATGCACTCCAAAGTGACACTTTCATTTTATACTCATCATATTCATACATCGACGAATCCCCCTAATCGACAAGCGATAATGGCACTGGTCACGACCATCAATATTGACCTACAAAATCAGTGGTTCCTTCATCTTGACTTAATTTCAAAGCTCTTGTCATTACAAACGTATATATATCATGTCATTGCAAGTTCTTGGGACGTTTGTTATGCAAATGAACTTTTTTTTTTGTCTATGAAAAGTCGAAAAAAGGACAAACTGCTGACAAATAACTCACATACAAGAAAAGGGCTTATAATCGAAAAAATGTACTATAGTGAATCAGTTCAGGACACAGTAGCAAAATGTAATTTTCAATGAAGGACGCATAAATGCTGGAGAAGCTCGTCTGCATATTTAAGTAGGATATTCTCCCACCTATTCACAGATTTACATCGTTGATATAGTACAGTACACCCAATTTATATTCAAATTACAATACTGAACCTTATGTACCCTATACGATACCCCATATGTCCCATATATGCTGTTCCAGTTAATGTGAACCCCATCTTCTAATAATCATGTGGTAACTGAATATTTTATCTGTTGCAGGACACCTCATAAATCATTTTGCTTTGTCATCTGCTCAAGACTTGGACTGGGACAATGTCAGTTTAAAATGATTTATGGACTATTGTCTTGTGCTGTGATTTACTTTAGAAACGAACGAAGGCTTGAGAAAAAAAAAGGATTTAAAAAAAAATTTCTTTTAGCTAGATGGGGGAAGAAATTGCTTGGGATTCTCAGAAATTTGTCCGCATTTTTATACATTCCCGACAAGACTTTGTACAACGAATTTCTGAATTAAAATTCCAGCATTGTATGTTTAACATTCACGGAATTACGATATACAGTAATTTCCTGAATGCACTCATCCACGTAATATGATTACGTTACGTTCTCATATGTAACAAGCGTGTGAAGTGTAAGAAACGCAATAAGCGCGCCGTGGATTCATATAAAGGTCATATGGCATGTAAGACGTACGTTCCATTAAATACAGCCCCACCCGCTAAAGCATACCACACCGATTATGAGGGTAAATGGCAATGATCCAATTCGTCGCGAACGTGGCGAGGACTTTATTGTTGCCGTAGTTAGGGAGCAATTGGATTCATTCCTACTTTGGTCCTGTCAAGGGCGTGTATAAAAAAAATTTATTGCTAAACTGGATAAATAACAACTCTTAAGAAAACATCAATCGCTATTTCTTTCTACTATCAACGTAAAGTATCAGTTAATATAAAAACAGGATCTGTTAATAAATTAGTATGTTAATGAAAAGCTGTTGTTATTAAATTCCTACTACTTACTTAACTTACTTATCGGGCTCCCGACCCGTGAAGAGTTTCTGCCTGAGACACTGCAGCCTTCCATCCTCTACGATCCCGGGCACGCTGCTTCCAGTTGTCCAGACCAAGCGCTCTGGCATCCGCGATGGCTTGGTCTTTGACCAAGTAAAACAAAGTTAAATTCCTATCTAACACAACAACTTCCAACTTAATGAACGGATTTGAATGCAGTTTTTTTTTCAAAATGTTTAGAAATGTTTTGGCATATATAAATACTAGCTGAACCCCCGCCGGCTTCGCCAGGCCTTTTTTGCTTTTTTAATTTTTTATTTTTTTTAATTGTTTTTGGCCTATCAATCACCGTAATTACCTACCAACATTTAAAAAAAAATGAACTAAATTGATTGAAAATTACAGGCGACAGAGGGAAACATACAGTTTTTTCCACTTTGTTTTATTAGTGATAGCTGTACCCGCCCGGCTTTTCCTGTGCACAGATGTTCTTTCGTAAAATGCGATAAATAAGAATAAATCGATTTGTTGGAACTTTTTTTCTGACTAAACCTGAAACACAGCAATACGAACAAAACCAACCAAGATTTTGACCAATCTTCACAGGAGCACCACACGTCCACGGCCAATACCTAAGATTATCTGTAAGTTTGAGCTCAATCGATTCGGTGGTTTTCCAGATATACGATTTTGAATGTTATTTTTTGTATGGTAGGTGCCACGCCCCTTTGTCCAACTTTGACCAATCTGCACAATACCTAAGATTATCTGTAAGTTTGAGCTCAATCGATTCGGTGTTTTTCGAGATAAATTGAATAATTTTTGTAAATGGGAGGTGCCACGCCCCTTTGTTCAACTTTGATCAATCTTCACGGAAGCACTCTAGCGCGAATACCTAAGATTATCTGTAAGTTTGAGCTCAATCGATTCGGTGGTTTTCGAGATATACGATTTTGAATGTTTTTTTTTTGTATGGAAGGTGCCACGCCCCTTTGTTCAATTTTAACCAATCTTCACAGGAGCACTTCGAAAAGGGTTTTCAACATTTGGGCAGTTATACTCTCTAATGTTTGTCAAAATGTTGCTAGAGGTATGGCGCAGTGGAAAACACGTTAAGATTAAATTTGTTTTTTCCGTGGGTTGAACTTGAGGCCTTTCGCTGCGCTCAGTAATCTAGCATACTAACCAGTAAACGAGCACCACCACCAGTTTAAAAAAAAAATATGGTTCAATAATATCGCAAGCACAAAAATAAAACTGTCATCGTATTTGTGGTGAATTTTAAATTATTTCAACACTTTGGGAGAGTAGGTATCGATCCATATTTAAGACCCTCCTAGTTTTTACTTATCAAAAAACAGTTTTTTTGTGCATTAGTTATGCTAATTTTGTATAGAAAATTATCTTGAAAATATGAAAACTTTCAAGACGTAAGATAGTGGGCCTGATTCTCATGTCCATCTTTTCGAACTTTTACTGTATAGAATGTATACCACATAGTAGACGCTAGATATGGTGAACTAATAAAAACTTTGCTTTAGATATCATCAAAATGAGATTGTTCAAATGTAAAATATATATTAGGTTTTAAGAAACGATGTACTTGTACAGTGACAGCAAAAACATTCCGGATTTTTTCTATAATATTTTCTTATATTAGGTATATTGTAAAGGTATTATATTTTAAAGGTTTCTAATGGAATTCTTCAAATTATTAATTGTATTAAGTTAAAGGATTTCTCCTTGATGTTAAGAAAAATATTACATATATCAAGAAAAAATCCGGAATTTTTTTGCCGTCACTGTAAATGACAATACATACATTTAAAAAATGCGACAATTAAGCGATTTATCATACTTAGGAATTTTCAGTCTCCTCCGCTCGACATATTTTTAGTAAATTGAATTTTTTGACACTTGTAATTATTGTAACTTTGCCATGTCCACGTGTTAAACTAAAACAAACTAATCATTCTCTAACGACATCAAAGAAATGAACAAAATTCTCTCAAAATATTTCTATTCTGCAAATAATCAAATATCACTTCAACATGCCATGTTCCTTCGAATAAAGGTCCTCGCTATAAGAATGAAAAACAAGTCATTCTCTCCTTATCTTACCACAATTTCCTGTCACTTGATGAAAATGTCCTGTCACCACATAAAATAAGTTCGTAATTAAAAGCTCTCAACCAGAGTGGACATTCGATTTTATTAAGCAAATAAATTTCATCCTTGAAATGTGGTACACCGGGCGCCACAGTTAATAGCTGAATTTATGCGCGTAAATGTGTTTCCTTTTCGACAGTTCCTTTCGCCCAAATAACGGATGCAACCAACTAGCCAATCCAGAAATTGGTAATGTGGTCATTATCGTTAGCGATTATAGAGTAGGGTGCTTTTCGACAACAATGAATATCGATTTAGAAAACAAAACTGTATAAGAAGGAAGGACATTTTATTTAAATTTACACAACGCATAAATATTCTTTAGTATTCGGTTTCATTCAGGATAGTCTTAGTGGAAGAAGCAAATATTTACCATCACTGTAAGAGCAAACGCAAATAGTTAGTGTTTCTTTCCCACTCTTGGGGAGTACGAGTACCTAAGTCTATAGAAATATATCCGATACGACAATGTTTGCCCATTAAAGGAGGAATCAGTCGATATTGGTATATGGAATATAGGGGATACACTCACACCCACGATTTCAAACTTAATGTTTGACTCTCATTAAGTGGAAATTAAAGCTGCTTGGTGGAATGGATTCGACATGTTTAGCGCAACGGTGTATAGTGGTTAAATTAATTTAAGGTAGATTCAGAGACGATTTAGTGGAAAACAGAATCTAAGTTGAAGATTTGGTCGAAGGAGGAAGCTCAGAATCGTTTGTACAAGAAAAGAGACCCTATAAACTGTGACAAATATAAGGGCACCAGTTTCCTTAGCATTGTATACTAGATCCTGTCTATATTATATGTGAACGCTTAAAATCATATCTCAACGGACTCTGATTGGCCCCAACTAGTTCAGTTTTAGGCCCGGTAAATCCATAACGCCCCGAATAGAGTCTAGATCAATATCCACCATCTGCTTATCGATTTTCAGGCGGCTCTCATTATTTATTAGTAGAGGATTCGTAGGTAGCTAATATTTGAATACTTCTTTACTGTTCTCAGTTTTCCACCGCTCACGGCCTGAATGGGCTACAAAATTATAAATCGGATAAATGGTTCTCGAGTTTGCATAAACCAACAGATAGAGGTTGCATTTTATATAATAGTATGGATGAGGTGAGATGATATATATTAAGTTGGGCTCCAAGGAAAATTTCCAAAATTGGAGAAAACCGTTTCTTATATGTATAGAGCTCATAAACCGAGTCGGATGAAAAATAAGAATTTCTTATACAAACTTGGACCACACTTTTCCAACTCTTAAGGTGCTAGTACACGGTATGTAGCACGCCACATACAATAGGCGTATTTTTTTGGCAATCTATAGCTAGCTCACTTTTACTTTTACATGCAAAAAGTAAAAGTGGCTATAATTAACACAGTAATAAAGTGGAGATAGGAAAGTTGACAAATTTCATTCATAGATGGCAGTGTTGTAAATAAGGAGGAATTATTTTTCTTCCTTGAACGTTGAGAGCGGCTATTTGTCACTAATGGGTTGTGTTCGTTGATTGTTGTCTGAATTGGTAAATATTTTGCAATACTCTGATTGGCTGAAATGCATTTATACTTTTTAATACTACATATTCTTACATAATATTATTTAAAATATGATTGAAAATGCTACATAAACTTTGTTGAAAAATAGATATTAATAATGTACTTAGATACTGCAATTTGTTGTATTCAAGGTAGCAAAATGCAACGTGAACATTCAATAGATGTAATAGACGCGATTCCTTTTTGAATATTTTAAAGATAATCACTCCTGTGCTGAATTCCGACCGAAATTGAATTCGTGCGGATTTCGAGTTTTCTGAGTGATCAGTTCGCTTAATACCATATTTAGTTTTTTTTACAGTAGCTGACTTGATTTGCTTCAATTAAGAAATAGGTAATTGGAAAACAGAAGTCAATGCGACTTAAGGTAATCAAAAATGCATGTTTGGTACACCGAAAATTCGAAATCCGCACGAATTCAATTTCACCCGGAATTGAGCACAGGGGTTGATGTATGCACATAATTTCACCGCATTTTCCCGTAAACAAGGCGTATTAAATTTTGATGCTCATATTAGATCAACAAAATAGACCAACAACATTTTTCAAGCTATTTTTGTTTTGTTTTATTCCACCTTCAAACAAAATATTTTTTAAAAAGTGTTAAGTAATTTAATTTCATAAGATGATGGATTTTATTGTTTTAAAAATTATAAACATCTGTCTAGAACCGGATATATGTCTTGGCAGCGCAGATAGTCGCAGTAGCACCCAGCAATAAAACATCTGCACCATCACCATTAGGGGTCGTAAACTAATTAATTAAAACCCAGCGAAAGACAATACCTACGATCAACACGCATTTGCACGTTTTCCTGAATTCTGCCAGCAGTATGAATACTGCTGGAATTTCGAAATACAGTTCATTCAGTATTAGTTAACGAACCTTTGTAGTCGATACAATTTAAGAACGATTTTCAGTTTCTCCAATGAGTATCAATTTTTGGAACATACCCTTTTCCAACTAATATGGTCAAGTTGAAAACACGCGTACCAACTTCCAAATAAAAATAAAGTGTGCTAAAGTGAGTTAGGGATGTTTTTTTGAGACTCGAAAAGTGAGTATAGTAAAGAGTCTCAAAAAAATACGCCTAATATATGTGGCTCTGACGTAATTTTGACGTCAGCGAATGGTCCCTACATGCCGTGTACAAGTTCTCTTTGTGCACTCTCTGCTGACGTCAGAGCCACATATATATGTGGCGTGCTACATACCGTGTACTAGCACCTTTATAGTTCGAATTTTACCAAATCTCTTTTAAGTGTTCACTTTGACCATAAAAGGAAATTTGTTTCATAATGTGAACTTACTAGCCCAAACTGTAGTAGAACAAACCGTTTTATGTATAAGAGTAGCTGTGACCGCAATTTCGTTCGTGACGTGAAATTTAGCTTCTGCTTAGCTTATTTATTTAATCATAGCATAATTAAAAAAAAATTAAGAACAACAGTATTTTTTGTTTGTAGATACCTACTCAATAAATATTATTTTAGAATAGGCAGTGAATTTAAAAAAAAAAATAAGTTTAGTCAAAAACGGACCTAAACGACGTTGTAATGAACGACATAGCCTAAAACCACCTCGCAGTCTGAAGAAACATTTAAAAAAAAGTGTCATTGAAATCTGTCCAGTAGTTTTCTCGTTTTGAGGTAACAAAGAAAATTCCTACCGTTTTATGTTATCTACCACCTCTAGGTGACAACATTATTTAAAATTTCATAAATCGGAAATCCTCACATCTTCATCAGCATCATATTTTTATCGTTCGCATCTGCATGACACAATTGCCCAGATAACATACTCATCATGGGCCACTTGTAAATGTCACTTTAACGCTTAAAATATTTCATCCTGTCATGTGCCTCATGCAACTCATGTCGCTGTCAAAAAAAAAAGTAGAATAACTGAAACAGTAGAAAAGTTAAATTGAGTTTGCTACTAAAAGACAATTATTGCATACACCATCACTTGCATATAGGGTACAATACATTATACATACGTCATCCCCTTACATACAGTATATCCTTGCATCTGATAAATATAAAAGAACGTGTCGCATTTCAAATTTCCAATAACCCGAATAATGCAATATCCTCTACCAGACATTGATTTCATAAACAAAGGCAAAAAAGCAAAATAACCAAAAGGATGAGGATGAAGATCCCGCACCCTTGATGCTACAATTTTCCATTTTCGTACGCTCGGATCAATTTCCCGAATTTTTTGCTGTTTGCTTGCTTTAAATGCTATAAAATAAAATTGAATTTCGTGGTCGATTACTTGTCTGCTGATTGGATGAAAAAAAAGTAAAGCAAACCGAATTTGTGTTTTTATCCTTGTATCCTTGACTGCAGTTCTGGTACATGAGCACTATTTGTAACAAATTGAACTCGAGCAACTACCATAAATCAAAACACCATGCCACACAAAACCGTCGACCAATATTTCGAAATGTGGGGTAATTTTTCAGAAAAGCTTCATCGACAAAATTGCGTTTATCCGACAATTTGAAGTGTTTTGTGGTTGGTGGTTCGATTTTGGTCACTAAAGCGGATGCATCATCATCATTTATTAGAAGAAGTGTTGTGACAAATAGTCTTTGGAGGAACAGAGACGACTGGGTGGATCGAAAACTTTTTGCATTTTCTGATGGAAGTTAGTAGAGTGTCTAATGAGCGATGACCTCAAAGGGGTTAAGTTTGTAATCTAAACAAATTTATCACACCAGGCTATTCGCATTTCGTTCGTCTCGTGTTCCCCGGAAGAAGATTTTCAGTTGTCATCAAGTTCTTTTGAAAATCGCAGGCAATATTATGTTTTTTTTTTTGTAAAAAACGTCATAGCGAATATCGATTGATGAAGCATCGGCTATTCTCCAAGACTTTCTTGAAGGAACATATTTCTAGGAGAAGTATTATCGATTGCTAAGAAGAAGATTACGCAAACTTCCAGGGGAACGATATGCAAATTCATGGGTGTAGAAGATTGCGGAAGCATTAGCTTCATATTTTGAATGTATTCTGTTTCTTCCGCGCAAGACCTATTCGAGACACGGCCGTGAGAAGTAAAATATCACGGCGGATACAAGCCTTAAATAAATAAATTGTTGGCGCAATTAAGGCCTAGCTTCTGAAAAAGGCTTCATAATTTTTCTGACGATCATTTCATTTTTTTTTTATCAAATGTGAATAAATGTTGAAAAAATGGTATCTCGTTTTTTTAGTCGGCGCACGTCGAAAGCATTTTATAAAGCAGTCAGAAAGAACGAGAACAAAATATTATGTGATATGGCCGGTGTGTGCGTAGGGCCGCATAGCGCTAGGTGGAAATAATTTGCAAATAGACGTGGATAGAGCGTCAATTTACCAAAATGTTAAATTGAACTTTTTTCATTTTATTTAGTTAATGCTCCTATAAGAGCAATTCTGAACTCGGCCACAATTTCATAATCTGAAAATTTCTGTAGAAGACTGTCATAATAAGTCGAATTTGGGAGTTTTTCTCTGAGAATACACATCGTCTTGCAAGTCCGCAAGAGACAACCGCTGTGCGAATGGGAGGCTTAGAGGTATGACTATTTTCCTATGGCCAGCTTTAAGTATGTGGCTTGCTTCAGAGTAATACATCATCAAATTAAACAATTAAATTATAAGACTAGATACGTATACCTAACTAGTATCGTTTTTTTTGTAATAAAACAATCTAGCGAAGTCGGGTCTGCTGGAATCACACACAAACGAAAATACATTATTCTTCTCTAAGATTCAATTTAAAATGTCTAAAATTAAAAGTTTCAAATTAATTTCGCACCAACATTGAGTGCAAAAAGGAGAATTACGAAACTTTTCACTCAAATCAATGGCGAAAAATAACTACCCAAGGATGTGGATGTGGACGTGGAGGACATGCAACTAATCAAGAAAGTACTAACGCTATCGAAGGTGAAACTTTAAAATAATTAACTTTTATGGGCACCCATGAAGGAAACGCATCGAAGGAAACGCAATTTCGTTATGCTTTTAGTTTTTTTTTATAATTCGAATTCTTCCCGAGCTTTATATTGCATTTTGATGCACAAAGTTTGTGCTTCCGTTTTGGTTTAAGGGCGAAAGATGAAAGAAATAGGGATTAAAAGTTGAACGCAATAGAAACTCATTACTGTTGAGAAAGTTTAAGCTTTCGTTTGAAATTATAGTGATTTTGTTGTTGTATAAGTTAATATGGATAAACTTTGGTAAAAGGATTTGTCCTTTCTTCTCGTTTGACATGGAATTTGTTAAAATGAATTTGAACATTCTTCCATCGAATGGAATTTTATTACATTTGTCAGAGCAGTGTCAGCGACACTGTGAGCACTGAGTACTGAGTATGTATTGTCAGAAGCAGGAAAAATTGGTGTAGTATAGTAGTGAAAGAAAGTATTTAGAAGGATATTGTGATGTTTGTTGAGAAAGAAACTTTCCAATCTGAAAATAGAGTTCGGTAAAAAGTTGAATTTTACGGAAGTTACATTCTGCTGAAGAATGTTCCACCGTTGTATAGACATGTTCGAGGAGGCTTTATGCCGAAAGTCGGAAAAAGAGATCACGAATCCGCGCATATAAGAAAACTCTCGCTAAAATGTAGTGAAATTGATTTCCCTGGACGTAAACAGCGATGCCTCTGCCACCGTCAGGCTAACATGCTAGAATGTTAGACCCTCCCTACTTCTGCTAGATCTCCTGGGATGAGGGTGAGACTATTTTTGACTACAAGTATCTTTGCAATCGTCATACAAAAATACTCCACATGAACCCGGTTCGTGTCGTGTCGGACACTCTATTTAAACAGACCTACTCCTTTACAGATGTCCAGCTACATCTGAAACTATAGCGAGCTTAAGGCACGCAGTTTCTTCGATGAACTCTCGGGTAGTTCAGCTAACATCATTGACTCATACCATACCTTAGGTTGGTTTTTGTCTTTATTTTCCCTTTCTGCTATCGCTCGATTTGAACGAAGTCCAGTCCAGTGCATAGCATACTGAGGGACTTTACTGGGGTAGCAAGGACTACCTTAGCAATGGTTCTATCGCTATTCTTTAACTAGACGGTATGAGGATCAAGCCCAATGCCGAATACAGGTCTCAGGGTTTCGGAGCAGAAATCGGGCGCAACGGCGAATGTGGGTCTTGGAATCTGGGAGCAGAAATCGTACATTAATACGACTTTCGTCCCGTATCAATCCAAAGAAGTCCCAAGCCCAACGGCAATGTGAGTAGTGAGTCCCGTCAAGAGGGGGAGAGGAAGCTGAAGAAGGGCGCGGGCCCAATGGCGAATATGATTTTCGAGAGGGGTGACGGCTTATGATAGGAACAGTAGGCCAGATGCCCAAATCGTCTGCGCCGTTATAATTAGAGGAATCGACAGTCGACGTCGAGTGCTGTATGAGCGAGTTCTCAGTAGTTTTGTTGTGCGTTGGAAGAATTCATATTGGGTTTGGGTCTTGGCTGTCGTGTGTAATTAAAGAGATATATTTCCCCAGAATTGGTGGCTGCGTATGGATAGTGGTGGCGAGACTTTATTGTAAAGAAAGGGGAACGTTGAAAATGTTAATTGATTTTCTAATTTCTAGATTAAAATTTCTCCAAGTGCTAAGGCGGTAGCGATTGGTGGGCTTGGGTCCATAACTTTCATGCAATATGACGAAAAGTATGCGTTAATTGGGATGTAGCAAATTTAGGCCTACTGTCCACGTAGCTGTGCTTCATACGCATGCTTTCGTCATTTGCAGCCTTTTGTATGATTGCTTGCAGCTTCCTTGCAGCTTGCATATAAACACACGAAGCTCTGTCCACGGAGCGGCAAAGTCGCATTTGCTACTACTATGCAAGGAAGCTGCAAGTAAGCTGCTAGCAAGCGTACAAAAGGCTGCAAATGACGAAAGTGACCGTATGAAGCGCAGCTTAGTGGACAGTAGGCTTTAGTCATGTCACTAGGTAGAGAAGAAATAATCTGGCAACCTGGAGAATCTAGTATATTTCTCTATACATTATAATACCTATCTGAGACAGATAAACTTACATCTTCATATAATCTATACCTTCGTCCTATATTGAGTAAGGAGAATTTTGTTTGTTAACTTTTTTGACAAAATGTATGACCAATCATAAAAAAATACTATTATTTACCTCTTTCACTTTAGTATGAATTTTATTTTCCATTTATTTATATCCTTTAATTCTATACCCACCACCATCAAAAACCTTGAAAATGTCTACTACCAGTGATAGTTTGAGTGGGTTTTTGGGTATAAACATCCTTAACAAAGGCCAATGACACCGACACCATTAAATAAATTGTGCAAGCCACCAAGGTTAAAATAATATCTCAGAATCTATGGGCAATTTTCCTGTCAAATGGCTACATCCTAATTGGCTATCTCCATCATGGTTGCCTATTTTTCATTGTATTTCTTATCTCTGGTGGGAAGTAAAGAATAAAATTTATAAAAAGGTCCTTTGTGTTTACCAACTTGTTTTGCATAAATACTCTTATATGAGATCAACATTTATAATTCAGCAATATCCCTTGAGTAATGAGAATGGAGAATTGATTAACATGACACCCCATAACCGAGAACCACACGAGATCATAGCCTCCAATCTGCCAGGATTACCGCGCATTAATTATTCATTATTCCACTGGATGTGGGGCACTTTGGTTGCAATAAATAATTGATAGTGTTACGCAGTAATTATGACAATCCTATAATGAATGAGGAGATATCCTTATCGAATGAATGTATATGGAAGCTCAGCTGAGTGCATTTTTCATTAATCACTTGATTAGTGGTTTGAAATGTTTTTTTGTACGTTTAATTTATGAACTTTGGTGACGGTTTTTGTTATAGAAATGTTCCCTTTCGTCACAACTGAGGGTTCATTACATGTACAATACACTCCCTCTGATCATATCATGTGTTAGGGGTGGCACATATATACATGTATGATGTGCATGGCATAGTACAAGAGTTTAAATATCTTGGAGTTAGGTAAGGTATATCCATCCATCCATACTAATTATGAAATGCTACGTCCGTCTGTTTGTTTCTCCATAACTCGAGAACCGCATTCAAAACTTTAAAATCACCGACTGAGCTCCAATTTACAAATAATCTTAGGTATTGCCCCAGGAGGCGTGGCTCCGCCCATACAAAAAAACATTCAAAACCATATATCTCAAAAACCGCCAAACCGATTGAGCTCACAGTTTCAGTCAATCTTAGGTATTGGCCCAGGAGTGTTGCTGTGAAGATTGGTCAAAATTGGACAAATGGGCGTGGCACCGTCCATAGACAAAAAAAACATTCAAAATCTTATAGGTATCTTAAACCGCCACGTACATATTTCGTCGGCTGAGTTCTATCTTGTCCAATAAACCATTTTTGGCGAAATTGAGTTAGGTATGCAGTCTTACTAATTTGGGGACACTCTTTCGTTTGGTGAAATCCGTTTTGTTCTATTTCCTTCAGTTTTCAAGTTATAGAGATCTATTGTGTTCAATAAGCACTAAACTAAGAAGACTTTTTGTTCAATATTACTATTAGTTACATTGTTTTCATAGTTTCGTTTTCTTTATTTCTATCTTGTTCAATATAACTTTTTTTTTTGTTCAATTTCATACATTATGTGAACTAACTTTTACTCATCCCATCAAATATCAAATATTATATGAAATATTCTGAACTTTCATAAAAAAATTGCTTTAGGACAAAAATCAGGGTTAATGAATGATAACTTTGAACCTGAACTTTAAAAATCGATTTCCCAGCAACTTAAAAAATGGACATTGGACAAGATAGAACTCAGCCGACGATTTTCCTTGATATGTAAAAATTAAGCTACAGTGTAAGAAGCACAAATTAAAGTTTGAACGTTTTATTTTTACGTAATGATCGAATTTTTTGTAGTTTTTGTCCTCCCTTCAATAAATAACACTGCAACAGTAACAAGATTTAAATTCTATTATTTTTCAAAGAAATTAAATTTACCCGCACTGAAAATTTATCCAAGCGTAAAAAAAGGATTAATTTCATACACCCTATGAATTATTATTCCGCGGAAATTGAGGTTATTTTAGTTTCCACATATTTGCATGAATGTCATGCAACATCTGTCTGTTAAAGGAGATAGGATTATCGACTTATACATATTTTTTGTAGTTACATTGCGACACGTTCTCGTATTTTTATCCGATCCAAGGATAAAATACATACACCAGAGCATGTTCAGTATGAGGAATGCAGTGCAATGCATGCATAAAGCGAGGGTGTGCGTCAAATAATAGCAGTCACGAGGTAGCCTTTCTTTAGTAACGAACTTAATTCAACATCATGTTTCCACAACACAATATTGTTGTTAATTGTCCCTGAAACTGGCTCTGCATGATAAGTAGATTTACTGGATGAAAAATATTTCCCTTGGTTGATTGTGACACCACGTTTGACATTCAGAATCCAAATAAATAACCGTTGATATGCTTGATATTCTGCGAATGCCTTATAGTTCCTGTAAGGCATTCGCATTCGTAATTTTCATTAGACGAAATTAAGTTACTCGATGGACTAAATGGGGCAGGTGAGTTCAACCATTTTTTTTAGAACTGTCCTTAGAAACAATTTGCTGATCACTGTATAGCGAATATTTTAAGCCACAACGTACTATCACATTCAATTCTCGGCACATTTCACTTTGTATCCACATATCCATAAAACAATGATAGGTACGTGCAAGTGCAACTTCAAATGACAATAATGGCGGACCATGGCAGTTCGCTCGTATATCTTCTGTTCGATATTTCTTGTCATAAAACTAATATGTACTTCTCGATTATCAATAGGTGTCGCATAAATCAGAGATAGAAAAACGAGACACTTTGGAAGTACATATCTACCTATCTACTATTACCAATGAAATTGATGACGATTTTGTTAAAAAAAATCCATTTATCTTGTCTCTTTGAATTTATTCTTCGAGTAAGGGTGAATTTTATTTCCTGTTTCCAGGAAGTTTGTTCTGTCAAACAGTTGGACATTTTAAAATTAGAGGGCGGAAAACCTTGTTTTTATCTAAATCGCGAAATGAAGGTGTCTAAAGAATGACAATGAAGTGGGACACCGGAAGAAAGGTGATTCTTTTCAAATACATTTATACAGAACGTGATTATAATATCAAATCTAAATATTGATATCGTTTTATATCGAGTATTTTCAGATGCCTTCATTAAAAATTTGAGTGATATTACCAGTTTCGATATTGTTAATGGTCTACAAAGAAATGTGACAAGTCGTGGATTAACTTAATACAATTGATCCTTGGGGATATAAATTTCTTACCCTGGTATATTTTAACGAGAAATAATTTCATACAGTATTTCAATCTGAAAATCCCTTGTAAGGAAACTTAAAAGAAAGGATCGTGACATTTTGACATTTACGTTCAGTATACATAAATTAGTATGAAAATACTTTAGGGTTCGAAAAAAGATTCAAAACGGATTTGAAGTGCGTAAAAATATTTAAGAAAACGCTAGGAAACTAGTAAATGACAGTCGCGCAGCTGCGCTGAAAAGTTATAATTCAATAATGGAGGTATGAGAGAGAAATCCATTATGACACCAGCGAATTGACAGCTGGGTAAAAGTAAAACTGGTAGCAGGTTGGACACTAGCACCTCGGCTGCTTAGCTAAATTGAGCTTAGTAATAAAATTATCTTCTTCTTCTTCTTTCTTATTGTTCGATGATGTTATAGTTAGGATTATAGGGATTACAAACGTCCCACTTTACTGCATTCCAACTGGTCTCCCTGTGGGGTTCGCCGAGTGCCTCGCTGGTTTTTGGGATCTTTTTTATATGAACATTTTTCGATGACATTTTGAACTAACTTTCACACAAATTCACTTTTAAAACCAGTAAGACAATTATCTTCGACTATGCCGAAGCTCAAATACCCGGTACTATATTAAAAAATAAATAAATAAATATTTTAGTACTAAAAAATTATATATTTGTATGGGAGGTATGGGTAGTTTTTATTCGACCAAGCTCTTTTTTTGTCAAAAATGTTAAATATTATTAAAACAATATGTGCAAAGTTTAAACTTGCTATCTTTACTGTAGCTATTTAAATTTAATTTTTAACATCAAAAAGCTATATAAATCTGATATTTTTGTATGGGAGGTAGTAGTAGTTTTCATCCGATTTTGCTCATCTTCGAACTTAGCCTCAGTTCAGTGGATAGAAGCTTACATACCAAATTTCAAGTCGATAGCTCTTAAATTACGGCCATAATCGTGCGGACAGACGGACAGACGGACAGACAGACGGACATCGCTAGATCGACTAAGAAAGTGATGCTGATCAATAATATATATAGTTTGTCATACCTACAACGCCTCCTTATGGGCGTTACAAATGGAATGACAAAGTGAATATATACAGTGTATATATAACCTCACCACAGTGTGGTACCGGGTATAAAAACATTCTACTTGGCCTTTGTCGGTCGCTCATTTATCGCCTCCTAATTCTGCTTCATTTTACTTATTTTTATATATTCTAAACTTTTTTCCTTAAGCTTTTTTGCTAAAGTGGGTCCTCTCAATTTAAAATAAAAACTTGTATATTGTAACTGAATTTGATGGGTAACGTCATTTTGTCCGTGAATGAACAACCTAACAAGCAATTCTGCGAGTTCTTAAGCTATCCCCGTCTCCCAATATCTACCAATCAAAAAGATTCATAAGTATTCGACAAAAAGCGAGACTTTAGGGCCTCTGAAGATCCAAAATATATTTATATACTAGCTGTACCCGCCCAGCTTTGCCCGTGCACAGGAATTGCATTGCTTAGGTCTTAGATAATAATGTTCTTTTGTAAAATGCGAAAAATGAGAATAAATCTGGAATTTTCTTTCTGCCTCAACCTGAAATATACAGCAATACGAAAAAAAAAACAAAAAAAGAATCATGAAAATCATATGAGATGTTTTTTGTATGGGAGGCGTTACCCCCCGTTTGTCCAATTTTGGCGTGGCGATATCGATAATGGATGTAATGTATTGGATATATCTCTCCTTGATCATGCTACTTGTTTGTAATGCTGTATTTCCTTTCCTTTGTTTCCCTCTTCCTATGGAATCCGAACAACTACCTTACCTACCCCAACCCTACACTGTTACCATACACCATATCGAATGAAATTCTGAAGTGAAACCTGTTTTGCATTATATGTACGTCTCTTCTCTTATGAAGATTATTAATACTATACCCCATGCCATACTGCCGCACGCACCCCATCCCATACATCCCATCCCATACATACCTACATAACAACTGACCACTGCTAAAACAAATAGTGTTGTTTTGTTTGTCCTTTTCCTGTCGCATCGCACGATCGTAAAAGAACAAACATCCATTTGTAGCAAGGTATATGTGTATGTACATATATATGTATTTTCACTTCAAAAAATAGATACGTCATATCAGAATGAAATTCCTACTGCGTTGCGTGGAGATAATGGATGTAATATATTGGATACATAATGTGCACCCTCTGCATCGCCCTCCCTCTCCTTGATCTTGCTACTTGTTTATAATACTGCATTTCCTTTCCTTTGTTTCCCTCTTCCACTGGAATCCAAACAACTACCTACCCCAACCCTACACTGTTACCATACCACTTATCGAATGAAATTCTGAAATGAAACCTGTTTTGTATTATACGTCTCTCTATCATAATATGCATACCTACCTACATATATAACTGACCATAGCACTCACTGCGAAAACAAATCAACCCTTTTCGAATGTATAGTATACGTATTGTTTTTGTTTGACGATCGCAAAAGTATAAACATCCATTTGTAGCAAGGTATATGTGTAGGTATGTATATATTTTCACTTCAGAAAATACATTTTGGCTAAAAACTGTTCCTAAGGACGTAGGTATAAACGACATAGCCTATAGCAGTCTTACAGTCTTAAGGAACATTTTAAAAAAAGTTTCATCGAAATCTGTCCAGTAGTTTTTGAGTTTTTAGCTGACAAAGAAAAGTCCTACAGTTTTATTATATGTATAGATGATGCTCTGAAATTGTGTCTTTTTTAATATTATCTTAAAGCTCACAAAGGCATTAATAGCACTTAGTTACTTCGGCGGGTCTCCAGTTCAGGATGAACGTGGGCCACAACCAGTAGGTACTCCTCACATATAGTCGGTCTTTAGCCTTTAATTGTGCATTTTAGGTATTTCTCTAATTTGTTGCCCCTCTGAATTAGATTCGAAAACTCTACGGGCTGAAGCATTTATACGCGAAGACTGATTCAAAGTTTTTTGACTATGTCGATGTCACTGTAGAACATGTATAGTTCGTCGTTGTATCTCCTCCTTCAGAGTCATTCGGACTTTTTGTGGTACTTTTCTGGACTGATCACTGTGTTATACAGCTTGGTAGAGCCGAGTTAGAGACAAAGTCTCTTACTACCTTAAAGTTGTATAGCTATCGATTATGACGCTTTGTTCGATGCGTTTCCCTTTTTATTGGCAGAATATATGTGGTATTGCCCTCGTTGACCGCTAAGCCCACTTCCCTTTTTATATCTACCATTTCATTCATCAACCTGACGAGTTTGGCTGGGACACCAACAATAAACGTTCCTATAACTCTTATCTATAAATGCCGCCTCACCATAAACTGTTGGTTGCGATTGATCATTCGGACTTCTAGAATCTAGAGTTTTCTCCAGGATCTGTCGTAGTAAAACCTGGCCTTAAACCGCACTGGAAGATCCGTTGCTAAATGGTTTCAGTCATTCACACAGTATACAGCAGGCACAATAATTGATGATTTGGTTTAATTCAGTGAATTTACATTTTTCTGATATATGCCCAGCAAATGGAAGGCCATTTCCAATCGCCCTTAACAAAGGCAACACACATTTTTTTTTCTATTTTTAATGACGTCCTTGAAATTTGCTACCCACAAAGTATTGTATACAATAGAAAAACTCAGTTACAAAAAATGTTTTGCAACTTTTATAATTTATTATTTGCGGTTGCCTGAATAAAACTAACAAACGAATTCTTTTAGCAAGACTGAATCAATTTATGTTACGCTACGCAAGTCTAATCTCTCCCTAAGGGAAAACGAAAAAAAAAACACGTTGGCGAATATTTTACAGATACAGAGCAGCCTTGACTGTTAGTTTATTTTATTCGAAAAGTGGACAAAACTCTCTCTTTGTCATCCCTTCCTAATGAGAATGACTGTTATTGTTATGGTTAGTTAGGAATTTGTTTTGTTCATTATTTTGGCGGACAAACAAGTTGAATACTAGAGAAACCTTTAAGAGCGACAACAAACCCTAAAATGACTGCGGGTTAGTTTTTTTATTTTCTAATGCAAATTAGCTTCATCCTGATGCAATTAGTTGAAGTAAAAACTGGCTAAAGTTGAATCCACAAAAAAGTTACCACAAGCTAACATAAAATTCCAAATAATTCACACCGTGCTCCACCTGAGCTCAAAACAGAGATTGAGGCGATGAAGTCATCTCTGCGAGTACACAGGATAAAGTATACTCTTGTGGGAACATCACCATCAGTTTCAACAGAAAATAGGAGAAGCTGCGAAACGAAAAGTCCTCAACCTTATGTGCAGTTGCCGCACCTCCACAATCACTGGACTGCAATAAATAAAATTGTTGACTTGTTACCTTGAGGAGTTGCGCTGCTATGTGTGCTGGTGTGCATGGTATGGCACAATGGTAGTGCCATCCATTGCAGGGATTTATAGGATTTTTTCCTCCTTTTCATCTTTCTGGATGCCTGCTTGTTCGTGGGGGTGGCGGCGGTGTGTAGTGCAGTTATTACCTTTGATTTATGGTTATGACATTTTCATGTAATAATAGTCACTTAGCATGTTTCATAAAATTTTCATGGAAATGGATGGCATTCTGCGAAAAAGGAGATAGGACACAGTCGTAATGTAATCATGAGTTGGACAGTAGTGTAATGGAATAGCTGAGTGTGGTGTTAAAATGCGTCTTTCAAGGTTCGCGGTTTGATATATTATGTACTAGCCAGGTCAGCTTTCCTTTTTTCAACCCTTATAAAAGGAATTTTGAAAAACGATGAATGAGGTATGTAATAATTTTGACTTATATATCAACACACAAACTTTCAAGTTCATACGGCTGACGGTTCGTGAGACCCCCTTACTCCCCCCGACCCCTTTACTCCTCAACAATTCTCACCCACCCTAATTTGGCCACACATCTAAATATAAATCAGAAAAATAATCATGAAAACAGACGGACGTTGCATTTTATATAGTAGTATGGAAGTATGGATGGACTACCTCCACTTTTGTATATAAGCGACTAAGGCGTATTTCCTATCGCCACCCCCATCTATCAAAGATAGAAATACTTGCAACAAAAAACTAGAAACATGTCATCGGGCAATTAAATAAAATTAAGTATGATGACACCCTGCGAGGACACCTTCAAATCACTAATTGTCTAAACGCTATATACCAATTATGGGTGCACGGTGTGAGCTGGAGCGCTACTGTCATTTTTTTGGTAGGCTTTATATAAGTTAATGCCGATCCAAAACAACACGCAATAGTAAATTATTCAGTTTGTCTGTGGTACTCTTTTCAATGTTTATTATATTCTTCAAGGACGACATTTTGGGAAACCACAAAAACAGCTTTGCATAACATCGGTTTGCCTATTACTTATGTATGTCATTGTCAGTCAGTTTGATTGGCTGTATCGTTTCGTAGGCACGTGATACAATAGATGAGCAATCGATTTATAAATGGGTTCAATTATTCGATGGCATGCATGAAATATGGTAATCAAACCGAAGAAGAGGGTTTGCTTAACGATTTTATTAGGAATGAAAATATGGGTCAAGCTAGTAGTTTGATGAGTTGCCGTGAGGACTTGTTTTTTATATGAAGTAGACTTTAATGTTACTGTCAAAAAAGTGGATGGAAGGACACTTTATAATACTCTTCGCAATGCACTTATAATTATTACTAAAGTTCTATTCAGCTTCAGTTAAAGGAACGAAATTTGCATGATAGTGTGTTTGGGGGTCTTTCAAGAATTTTTTGAATGGAGTCTTTTCTACAAAAAATATTAAAAGGAACTGCGATAGCTACCCTTAATTCTACATCGAATCAATACATATGGGTATTAATATCAGTCTGACCACTCACGAGGTGGAATAAAGGCTATACACTGTGTTGTCGGCAGATTAGAGAGAGAGAAAGAAAAAGAGAGAGAGATTAAAAAAAAGGATTCACTCTATAGAGTCTAGATCTAGATGCAATCTTAGACATTGAAGGAGTTTTCAACATATACGTATAAAGCTAACTAGGCCTAACATTGATAGTACACTTACAACCTGGATTGTTAGCATACTAGAAGAAGCCAGATTATAGCCGAACTTGAGATTTCTCATGCGCTTTCAGAGGAACTCTTCACTGCGGGGTTATCCATTAACTGCTTTGAGTTATTATTCTAAATGGAGTGTTTAGCACCTGGACCGTCGCGTCGGTCGGCTTGACGGTTAATGCCAAGAAACCCGAACTGAGAATTTTCAGAAACAAAATTAAAATATGTACGAAAGTTTGTCACACCTTCTGCCTTAGTATCAAAAACAGCGCAAAATACTTGTAACTTGTACTGGACAAATAATCTATTAGTAAGTGAACATTAAATCAAAAAAGGCACAATAGTCTTTGTAAAAACTTTGGGAGCATCTAACAAAGTTAGACTCTATACTAAAATTTCTACTGACCTATGGCAGTCTCGTATAGTGGCAGCGAAGAACAAGACCACTTATTACCTAAATGCTTTTCCAAAAATTCAAAGACTAACGTGCATTGGCGCCAAAAAAGTAATGAGGACAACTCCTAGAGCAGGAATTGAGGCTATCCTTAACCAGCTAAACATTTTTATACAATCAGTTAGTGTCATGATAGTAAACTGGAATCTTGACAAAACGGGTATTTGGATGACCCTACAGAAATACTTTGGGCATGTACTAATATAATACATACTAATAATGGACTCCCAACAACTCGCTATTCATTGCCCTATAAACAGATGGATCATGAATGGGAACCGGGGTAGGGTCCAAATTGCTGGTCTCAACAACATCGATACTACAGCCCGTGAGTCAGTGATAGGGGCAGAAGGTAATGTACGCATCTATTAGAGCAAAAACTGCACCAGAAATAAAATTGAGGCTTGTAAAATGCTGTTGCAAGAACTCCAGTTTCTTGGAACATAACTGTCACTATGTTGATTTTATGGAGATGAATGCATTCCAGGTAATGAGAAAGCGGACGAATTAGCAAGCCAACCCCGGTATACACTGAAGCTTGAAGCTTTTCTTCAAATATCTCCAAGTAACTGATAAGCTAGCATTAACCACCACGGGTCCTTTGGCTGAGCGGCTCATATAATTTATAACATAATTAATACAGTGTTGCTGTATTTTCTTCCTCTTGAACAATTGCGTTTCAATGATAGGACATAATGACGTATGACCACGGGCGTAGTGTCTCAGTGGTTAGAGTGTGCGTGGGTTCCCAGCTTGGATCCACCAAAAACCACAAATAAAACATTCTATAAGTTTTTTCCACTGCGCTACTCTTGAATGTCTGACAAACATCCGACAGTATAACTATCCTGGGTATTCGCCACAAAAGCTTCTCAATTCAGCCGTTCGGACTCGGCATCAAATTGTAGGTCCTTTCAATTCGTTCCAAAAATAAAAACTCACACAAAAGAATGGTTTTAAGAAGATAAGCCTAGGGTGCCTATATGGACCTGTTGCGCCAACTATTTATTTATTATATAATGTATGACCCTCTCAAAAAGTACCATCGATTTCATAAATGGCGTCGAATGTCAATCCGGATTTGACATTTGTGAAGCAAACAGAATTAGTATTTGTGTGAAGTAACAATGAAACGATTTACTCCTGAAGAACGCAGAGTAATCGTGATTTTGGCGCAACATGCATTTCGTGCTCCGTTTTCCCAGCAGTTCAATGCGGCGATCAGCCGCGCGCCGTCTTCTTAAAGACTGTAATGTCATGGGACCGATCATGCCCTGTAAGTCCTTCGGCTGAGAATATCGCTCCCGTAGCTTCAGATGTTGTATAGAAACTACGTCGACGTCGATCAAATGACGTGCCATGCAATTGGCCATTCCTCACACGTCTCTGCGGTGCATTTTACTGATAGACTGGAATATGCTTCCTCCAAAGTGCAACAGCCCATCAATTTATGAGCACTGATAGTGTATAGCGCCTAACCTACGCTTAAGAACTGAACAACGAAGTCGACGACTTTTCGTCAAAATTAATCATGAGTATTTCCATATTATTGGGAATACGTGAAAAAAAAAACTAAATCTAGGCTGGAGGAGTCATTGTACAGTTTTTTTTTAGAACGTCGTGGACAAAACGATCACTGTGGATGGTAAGCGCTGCAGAGCCATGACCATCCAACAGGATGGATTTACGTCGAATTCTGCAGGAGCCACAACCGACATTACAAACCAGACGTTTCATAAAAATTAACAATGGCGATAAGTGACAATTTGTAAACTGACAATTGGACAATTTTTTTTCATATATGTATACCTATCTAATTTGACAATTTTGTAGAATTGTCGAATAATAAACTAAAATAGTTGTTAAGCTTCCGCATAAATCTCTAACGCAAATTATGAAATGTCATTCTTTTTTATATGAAGCTTGAGATGCCATCTAGTGGTCAATGGAATTTTCCAAAAATTGACATAATTTTTCTAACAAATTTGTAGGTACCTACTGACAATTTTTTTCATGGGACAAAAAAAATATACAATTTTGTGAGTATGTAATTGATAATAATTCTGATTGACTTTGGTCATTTCGGAAATTTTTTTCTTGAAGTGAAAACGATGAAGAATCTCAAATACAATTTCGTTTTAAAAAACGAATAAGTATTGAGTCTATTGGACTAAGGGCCGTTTGCTGGTACGACTCATAACGATTTAAGTTATGGGGTACTTTTTGTATGGCATAAACTGTCACACAAGAGTTCATGTGGAACTTAAATCTTCATGAGTCGTATCAGCAAACGGACCTAAATGATTTCCAATTCAAGCAAAAATTTCATGTGGAGAGAACATGTAAACATTTGTAAAAAAAATGTCCAACATCTAGAACGAAAAGCACGAAAAGAAATCCCTCTCTTGATTTTGATTCATTCGTGTTGAAATTTCAATTTTCGGAAAATATGTATTCGGCCCTATCATGGTATCCGTTCCGAAAAAAAAATTCGCCGATTTTGTACGAATCGGAAAATTTTGCTTCATGGTAATCGTTCCGATAAGCTGTTCGGAACATTTCTCCGACAATACGTAACGCACACACCGGCGTTTTTTTAATTTTTTGCACCAGGTTTTGACAGCCACACGTCAATTTCTCTCCGATGGTCTCCGACATCTGTTCATCGCGGAAAGATTTTAGTGAACAAAATGCGTTGATGCACGTTCGGAAAACGGATACTATGAACTTAAATTCAGTATCCGACTGGATTTGCGTTGTGGAGAAAATTACTTTCCGAACGGATACCATGATAGGGCCGATTATTTTCTTTTATACTCAGCATTGTGATGAGTGAAGGATGCTGTAAAGTGAAGATGATAATTTAACCAACAATTGAGGTCATTGTAGTTTGCATATAAAAATGGATTTACATTTTTAATACAACAATCCAGTAGATAAGTTATCAAAAAAAAAAAAAAAAAAAAAACGTGGAATTTTATCAGGAATTTTCACATTATCCCTATTTCACATTTAAAAGGAGCTCCCAGGGCTTACTATTCTCGTTATGCAAATTGATTTCCTATTATTTTGAGAATAATGGCTGCCCACACAATATCGTGTTATTGGAAAATCTATCGATGAACGAAATACGGCTATCCAGTTTTGGTAACGAATTTTGTGGAAACAATTATTTATTCCCAGAATAGAAAGCTCTATTGTGGCTGTTAAGCTTATGGATTTTCAGTGGAAATTGACGTTGGTCAGAGTTTAGGTATGCAATTTTTATTTTTATATTTCACTTTTTAATGCCAGAGTGACAGTATCTGTGTCCACAATGGAAAGTGGAAATGCTATAAGTGGTTTCGTTTTCATTACTTTCAGAAAATTCATAAAATAAAACAAAAATATATATATTTCAATTGAGGACTTTGATCGGCTTATGAGTGAACAAATATGACAACGATATGCTTTTGTCTGTACCTATGTAATGGATGAATTGTGTTGCGTTTGAATTGATGTTCGCAAACGGAGGAGGAAAAGCATCATTACAATAGAGACCTTAAAACCACTTTGGCACATTCTATACAAAAATTCGTATAAATCGCCATATTGGTAGTTAAGGGTTCGAAATTTGGAATATTATGTCCTTGATTGAATACAGATCATACCAACGTTCATAAACGTGAAAGAGTTAAAAAATAGGGGAAAAAAATACAAAGCTGATTTTCACAGAAGATTGCTCCAGGCTCCAGGCCATCATTTGCCCTGGGACTGCCATTGAATCTTTCAGCTTCCGTTGACCCATCTTCAGTATAAGTAAGAGCGCTGGTTCTGGCAGAATTTTTAATTCAAATTAATTATTTGGGACGGGTGTAAAGTGACTCCTGTGATGAAAACTTTACCTCTGCGGGGATTATTTGCCCAAGAGCTATTACAATTCTTCCCCAATCTCCAAGATAGCTTGGTTAGTTCACTTAAGCCTTCGCCCTTCGGTGTGTCCTTTAGAAAACAGTCGCGTTTGATTTCAAATTTTAAAATATGTATGTAATCGGAGAATGGCGGCAAGTATTTATAATTAAGGACAGGTCTGGTTCTTAAACGAACTTACATGACACAAAATCTGTAAGGAACTTTGCTGGCTGTGGAGCAGATTTTTTTAAACATTGAGCTCTATGAAACTAACAAAATCACTGTAGGGATGGATATTACAGCCTTTATTAAAAAAAAAAAATAGTTGGCGCAACAGGCATATACAGTATATACACTATATAGGCATAGCTTCTTGCAACCATTCGTTTGTGTGAGTTTTTTTTCGATTTTTGGGACGAATGGAAGGGACCTACCATTTTTATGCCGAGTCCGAACGACTAGATTGAGAAAATTTTTCAGGACAGTTATACTCTCGGATGTTTGTCAAACTTTCGCGAGAGGTGGCGATGTAATTTGTGTTTTTCTGGGGATTGAACCTGGGACCCCTCGCACAGTAGTCCAGCACACCACTGAGCCGTTGCGGCCCACAAGCCCTACATTAGAGAAAGCTTCTCCATAACAAACAACAGAAAAAGGAAAGAGACTGCGGAAATTACACTCCATATCGTTGTTCGCTTAAATTATTACCATTTTCAATTTTCCCATTGGCAAAGAGAAGGAATACGCAAGTGAGACAAATACTACTTCCTTAAATATATGGAATGACGATACCATATCAGATAGCAAACTCATCACCATGGTTCCTCTCCTTCACAATGTAATAAATCCGACGCACGCTTAAAATTGCATTGCAGTATATTAATTATCCTTATCATACGGGAATGCACAAGACTGAAAGGACTATGTCTATCTTCCTACTCTTAATGTCAACATAAGCAATCAGCTGACAGTTTTATAAGCACGCTACATTTTGCACCGATCCAAAACAATCTGCCCTTCACACACATATACATACAATCCATGCAGGGAAACCAAAACCATTGTTTGCCAAGTTCATCATTCATCAACCTCGGTCTAAAGGTTAAATCGTGAAATTTATTAATAAGCGACTTGCATACTCGCCAGGAAGAGTTCTAGCCACGCTAACATTAAACTTTGTTTTATTATAGTTTTTGTTGCGAACAATGAAAAACTCCTTCCACCACTTTGCTGGATGAACTTCTATATAATATCCGTATGCTGCTTGAAACTATGAAGCGGAAGAAATGTCCTGCATTTTTAGTCTTCCGTTGTGTCCTCCCGTGTAAGCAAGTTGTATTGTCAGTGTTTTGCTATTGCTCTCATACCTTTTTGATACATTCATTGTTATGACTAGTTCTAGTCCTTCTAGTGGTAGTCTTGATCCTGTGAAATGTAACAATAACGAAGATGAACCAAAATTAAGACCTGAACTTCCCTATCTGTTCGAAAAGGAACTCACTGAGAAGCAAAATAAAAGGATTTATATTGTCGAAAAATTCGTTGACACCGAACGAGGTACGTTTTCAATGGTAACTGTTTTACATGTCAAAATAAGTGACAACCATATGGCATTCTCCATCTCCTTGCAGTCATACCAATTGAGGGAAAATTTTATTCAAAATTCAATGATGCGAATCGAAGGGATATCCAACGAAACTTGAATTTTCGCGAAGAACGAAGGATGAAGAATGGGTTTCCGGTTATAGAAAGCCAAACCTACGGATGGATGCCACAAAGTGTTAACATGGATGCACTGAAACAGATCAATTGTGTAAAGGCACCCAAGCAACGATGTCCTTTGACAATTTATGGTGAGAAACTATTTTGTGAACGGGTAACTGAACGGCTGGCATTTAATGGGGTGCGGTTTTATTTGCGATGAGGTTGTTGCGGTATTTTAAAAATGAAAAATGTCCAAATAAAAAAATGTGGTTCGAAGCTTGTAATAAAATACGGAAGTGTCTAGAGCATAGAGCTGAATTAAAATTGACTACAGATTTGATTTTTGTCCAATAAGACTTAAAAATAAATATTAGTATAGCTAGCTAGTCTAGTTGGGCTATGATTCTCACAACCGTTCATTCTTTTTTTCTAGCAAGAACGATTCTGAGCACATCCCAAAAGTCTTCGATGATCCTACCTAGGGTTGGGAGAAAACTAAACATCCACTAACACCTCTTCTAATGCGTCGAATCGGTTGTTTAGCTGAGGGAGCTTTGGTAAATATATACGACTGCCTTTCTTTCTAAAGAAAGGCCTGCCTTGGCTGCGTGGTAGTATCTCCTAGTACTTTTGGGCTCTGCTCTAGATGCTCTGCTTAATTCACCTCGCCTTGGTAGTTTTATCATGGGATGTACTATCAAAGAAGTCTTAGACTTAGGTGGCTTTTGGTATCATCCGTAGTTGAGTTTCGATGATCGACATTTGTCCTTGGCCCCCGGTTTCGTATACAAATAAAAATAGAAAAATAAATAGGTGGCGCAACAGGCGGGTAGACATAGACACCCTAGGCCTGTCTTTGTGTGAGTTTCTATTTTTTGGACGAATGGATGGGACCTACAATTTTATGCCGAGTTCGAACGGCTGAATTGAGAAGCTTTTTCAGGACAGTCATACTCTCGGATGTTTGTCAGACGTTCGCGATAGGTGGCGCAGTAGAAAAAACCTTAAGATGTAATTTGTGTTTTTCCGGGGATCGGACCTGGGAACCCTCGCACAGTAGTCCAGCACACTAACCACTGCACTTGCCCAGCGCCCAGCCCACACCGAAACATCGGCTGCAGTGCAAAAATTGCGAATCACATTTTCTTGCGTTCAGGACTAGGGTGACCCTGGACTGAAGGTAAATTCTTCACGTATATGACTCCAAAACTAATCAAAGGTACGACGCTGCTTTCTTCATGGATACTGACAACACAAGCCTTCACTATTCTTTAGGCCACTATACTTCTGTTTTTCAAGCGGGGATCTATGATATCCTAATGGGTGCCGACTATATTGTTAAGGTAGCGCGACCGGAGTATCTACATCTGTAGCGACAGTCAGGCTGCGCTTATACGTTTAGACCAGTTCTTGGGTAATATCATATCGGGGTAACTTGCCTACCATGAAAAGAAATTTGTTAAAACACAATGTCAAGCCATTAGATGAGGTATTAAGGAAGACCCCTTTGCAAAACGCCTTAGGGTTCCTTAATTTAAGCACTGTCCTGGCCATAATCCACATCAGGGCCAAATTTAAAAAAAAACATAAGCTGACGTCCTCAGAGAAGATGTATGATAAATGCTCGCAGTAGGAAGTCAAGATCATTTTAAGCGACTTTAACGGAAAAATTGGTAAGAAAGGCATCTTTGGTTCCATTGTCGGAGAGTTTAGGGTAAACAACTGTGCTGCAAAATGAAACGCAAGGGAACTCAGATGTACCATATTGATAACATTGACCTTAAAACTGTCTTGAATACCGGAATCTTCTAAGCGGTCACCATGGATTCGGGCCACCTATTTGTAGTAGTTAAGGTAGGTAGGTAAGGTATATGGATGCAGATACCCATCATAACAACCAGAAGTTTCGCCGACCATATCATCTCCCCTAACCTCCCAGCAAGTACATCACCAGCATTAAGTGCAGATATAACCTTGAAGCAGTAAAAGACTTGGTCTACCTTTACATTACATATTGGTACTTACAGAAAGCAAGCGAAGGCTTAGTCCCGCCGATTATACAAGACTTCATATCATACTGATTCTGCTGTATGGTGTGGTAGGATGCGAACTTTGTCGAAAAGGATGAAAATCTCGTCGTACGTTTAGGAAGTGGGCAAGGATACCTTTCCCCAAGCCGCAATTTCAAAACAAGCCACTCAGTGCTGTCAAATATAATAATAATTATTTCACTAGACAACAGGAAAGCTCTACATTACTCGTATATATGAATCAAAGGATAACTAGAGGGTTTCGCGTACATGTGCTCCTATAGTTACGATATACGACTATCTCGACAACACTTTGTTGTCTAAAAGCAATCGTTTTTGTAACTACATTATATGTTACCAAAGGATGCTCCCATTTGTACACGTCCGAGAGAACATCTCTCGCTAGTCCATGGATCCATCACATGTGATAAACGAGACACACCCCTCGATGTAAGAATCTCATTGCCAAAGTCTGGCACGTATACATATATACATGAGCGAAATGCCAAAACTTCCTTACAAACTATCAAGAAGGATGACGACTCCTGCTGAATATCTGCGTGTGTGCATTATACGACAGACAACACCGTCACAGGATTGTAATAATTTAAACATTTTAGTGAAGCTACAACACGTCTGGAGTTTCATCATCATCGGTATGTAATCAAGATTCTGAACACATGTGTGGCTGGCAGGGGAAGCCAGAAGAAACTTTGATCAGGTTGACGTAGGTGTTTTTTTTTAAGATATTCACCGAACTGATAGCGATATGATTACCCTAATGCCCTTCGCTTGTTTTAATCCATCTTTGACCCAATTCCGCGAGATCTCCTTTTGGAGAAAATCAATCCACAAATCCGATACGGTAGATAGTTTTCATTTTGTTTTGTGATGTGAAAGTTTGAGATGCAATTTCACTTTTCGGCTAATAAGGTTAAGTAGAAGAAAGCGACTGATTATTCTTACAAGTTGTGGGCGCAGTAGCGCAGTGGTTAGTGTGCTGGACTACTGTGCGAGGGATCCCAGGTTCGATCCCCGGAAAAACACAAATTACATCTTAAGGTTTTTTCTACTGCGCCACCTCTCGCGAACGTCTGACAAACATCCGAGAGTATGACTGTCCTGAAAAAGCTTCTCAATTCAGCCGTTCGGACTCGGCATAAAATTGTAGGTCCCTTCCATTCGTTCCAAAAATAGAAACTCACACAAAACGAGTGGTTGCGAGAAGCTAGGCCTTGGGTGTCTACCGCCTGTTGCGCCGCCTATTTTTTTTTTTTTATGTATTTGTCGATTTTATCAAAAGGTTTACCTTCGAAGAGGGTAGCTTGTGCTTTTCGGAGTTTTGGTGAATGCCAAAGGGACACAGTCGAAAAGTTTGTATAACTGACTCGACTGAATTTACTTAGATAGTGTGAATTACAGGTGCTGCGTTGGGGAATGGGACTCTTACTACTTAGAAATTTAGAGAGAAAGCAGTTTTTTGTAATACGGACCGAGAGACGTATAATTCGTTCACATGAGCAGTTTTTTCCTTTAACAAGCCAATAAATTAATGGAACTGACTGCACCGACGCCTTTAGGTCCCTGGCGCATCTACAATTGAAGAAGCTGCATATCATAGGTATATGTGGTCATCCTCAAGACGATTCCAATAGGCATTTTAAGAAAATCAGTTGGTCCTTCATGATCATGACGCGTAAATACTTGAGATCACCAGGTTCAGATATAGATAAATAATAAAAAAAAGGTCCAAGGTCGTGTCCGTTTAGCCTTATTGTGATTTTCTGACGGCCCTCAGTTCCTGCTTAAATGAAGTTCCTTATTGTCATCGAATAATATCCGCCAAAAGAGGCTGCATATCCTCTTTAGTGATGTGATTTAAAATTTACTCAAAATTGAGTAGTGAGGTTTCAAAAGTTGAGTTGACTTAAAGCTAGAACTACGTATTAAAGTTAACTACATAACTATTTCGTGTTTAAAAAGTCTAATTGAAATGTAACCTTAATATTAAAATGCAATCACAATATTGTGTACACAACTGCCTAGCTATCAGCCAAACCATATTCATGTTGTGTTTGCGTTTATGTAGGTAAATGTCAGCGGATTACTTCTGCACACTATAATATCTCCTCCCCACACGAAAGCTTAAAAATGTCGTCCTTTTTCGTGTAGCTCTTCTTTTTTTTTTGTGTCCTGCCACATGATGAACATGACTGTAACTCATCTGCATATCAAATGCGGATACAAACACAAAAAAAAAAAAGTAAAAACTAAAATGCATCCTCATGCCTTGCTGATTTTGTATTAAATGCAATATCATCCTATGTTCGAGGATAATGAACAGCTAGATACGAGTAGGTATGCGCTGTTGTTTGTAACAGTGAATAACAGATATCTAGGTCGCTTCGGGTCACGGTTAGTTCATTAATCTTTAGTAGGCTTACGCAAGTCTTGCATTGGGTTAACAACAAAATATTGCAGTCAGTACACTTGTATGGGACTTTTGAAGGAGTTAGTGAAAAAAATCATATTCAAGGACATTTTCATGAGAATGAATCTTTTATTCGATTTTAAAAGCATGTCTGTACATTTTGCCATTAAATACGTGAATTTTATTTAGCTATACAAATAAAGTGTAAGACTGGGTCGCACAAAACTCGATTGTTCACTACAAGTTCGTTTGCGTTCACATTTAATTCAAACTTAGCATACATTTTTTTAATACAATGCGCAAATCCAAAATGGAGTTGCTTATGCTGTTTATTTCTTGGTTGTTATTGAACCGCGTTATTTTAGGGATCCAGATTAAGGCCTTATCATGCTATTTTCGGCTTACTCATACTTCGCTTAACTCTAGGGACTAAGGTGAAGTACATAAAAAAAACTAAAGTACATACAAACAAAAAAAATCTTTAGAAGATGAACTGCCAGCATCCAGTCAGGCGACAGTATAGTATAGGTAGTTGGAAGCGAAGGAGTTTCACTCAGACACTACCTGCGCCCAAGACGAAGGCAGTACAAAGTTGTAAGACGAAAAACCATCGTTCCCATGATCAAGTTAACACCAATTCTGAAAAAGCAAGGTCGCCAAGCTATCCGCCATTCGCCAAAACCTCCTAATAGCACCAGCACAATAGTGAGGTTGGCAGAAACCGCCTACAAATCGCACAGGTAGATGAATTATTTGGGTCTACCCCGATATCTCGAAAAAAAAAAAAAAATCTCGAAAGCAAAAATCTCGAATGTAAAAATCTCGAAAAAAAATCTTGATATGTATGGGGGGGGCATGCTGCCCCCCTGCAACCCCCCCGCTTGGGTTTACTGTCTGGCTATGGGATGGGTGCAAAAAAAAATCTCGAATTTACTTTTTATTTTTTCGAGATTTTTTCGAGATATACACCCCTATTGTCGTCGTCGTTTACGACTCTAAAAAAAAGCGACACGACTGTTTGGTATTGGCGACTGAAAATAAACGACTTTTGTCGCGGCGACGATCGACAAATGGCGTCTGAAATGTCAAAAAGTGTGGATTGTATTTTTGACGACGATCTTCGGTATTGCGTGAGGCGTTTTGTGACGACGTTTGTCGTGGAAATGATACATTTCTGTCGTCGACTATTTTGCGGACGACTGTGTGATAATGTGTTAAAAAAAAGTATGTGTACTTAATTTTTAGTTAACAAAAAGACAATTATAGTTATTTTGCAGAATGGAGATAACAAATAAAAGGCAATTTCTACATTTAGTGAACGAAATGCAGAAAAATATTCCTTTGGCAAAATCATTCACGAAGGCCTAACAAAAGTTTGGTTAATCGGCAATGGGGCGACATAGCCTTATCTCTGAATTGTCTTGGACCACCTTCGACTTCGATAGTCTAAAATACATTGAAAATCTATATATAATTGTTATTAACACAATGTATGCATTATGCAATTTAAATTATTTCTACCACCCACTTAATGTCGGGCAAATCCAATGGATTGGATTTGGTTCGAATTTCCTTCCTTAACTTTACCAGCACTTTTTTCTGGTTTTCTTCTTCATCACTGCTTTCAAAAAACATGTCACACTATTCATATTTGATTTGTTTTATTAAATAATTAACCAAGTCACAAACAAAACACCACCAAATATGAATTCGTCGACTGAAATGTCAAATTCCATGTGTCATAGTTTGTGGAATATATGTGGGATGTGAGAGTTCAGAGAGTCGAGTCGATTCAGTTACGTAATACCAAATTCCAAACGACTCGACACGACAAACGTCGCCAGTCGTTTGCGACAGACGACGACGACAATAGGGGTGATAGTCTTTCGAGATTTTTGTACATTCGAGATTTTTGTACATTCGAGATTTTTGCTTTCGAGATTAAAAAAAAAAAAACTTTTCGAGATTTTTAGCCTTCGAGATTTTTGGCATTCGAGATTACGTCATGATCCCGAATTATTTACCGGCGAAAGGCAGTATGTGACATAAAGGGTACTATTAAGGACAAGCTCTCCGATATAATATGGTCAAAGATTATTTTTTAAGGATCAGGGAAGAACGCTGCCTTGATTTGACTCAGCCGAAGTAGTTAGAAGGTAAAAAGTTTTTAAGATGTCTTATTCAAGAAATTGGTAAGCGGCTGATGCATTTATAAGATACGTATCGAGTGGGATGACTTGAGACCCAAGTTGATCGTCGCCAGAGACATTCCGAGCAGACATAAGTTACACATTTGGCACTCCCTAACGAGAGCCCATTTTACGGTTTACATGGTCGTCATTGCCATTCGAATATTTAACGTTTGTTAATCAAATTGAAGTCGACCGGTTCAATGAACCAACAATCAGCAATCATACACTAGCAATCATACACATACTGATTAATCTCGAAAATATCATACACGTCGAAATGCAACATCTCATGAAAATATCTCCGCTGTCCGTAAGAGTGCACAGAAGAAGCCGAGGTTGTTAATTCTAAGCCGCGCACAATAATTCGGCCATTCGCAGACATCAACTTCGTGAGCTCGTTGGGACTTGGACCTACATCCGCACAAAGTCTGAGCCAGGAGTTGGAGGAAAACGACCATGGGTACTGGAGCAGTTGGAAGCCGATCTCGATTTCAGAAAAAAATATTTTCAGCGACGAGACCCATTTATGGATGAACGGGTTTGTCAATAAGAAAAATTAGCCGATGTGAATGAATTTGGGACGATGTCAATCCTCCAAGTGCCAATACATCTGTAAAAAGTAACTTTTTCGGTGTGGACCGGTGCGACGTGAATTGGCCGAGACAATTTCCCAAAGTGAGTACTAAAAAGCGAATTGGGGGAATTCGAACTCCAAATGGGGGTTAGGGGGTCAAAGTTTGTTTTATCCGATCGACTTCAAAATCGGGTTGTCTAAGTACTCTAAATAAGAAATAATGAAAATCTATTTTTTAGATTTTAGAAATTTTGCATGGGGCCCGAGTTTTTTGCGACTTAATACGGGGTGGGGCGGATTGGGATGTCAAATCCAAACCACTCAAGAAAAATAAAAACAAAATATTTAAACAGTCAAAAAGTTCAAATACTCTAAACAAAAAGAAGCCAAGAAAACAAATAATGTTAAGGGGAAAAAAACGCCACTAGTTCCGAGGACGAGGATGCAGACGCAGAGTGTCTTTATTGCAAGGACCTATACTCAATATCGATGGAAGGATGGTGTTCCTGTATTGTGTGTCAAAAATGAGCCCATAACTCTTGTGCAGGCATTGAGACTGGCGATGAAGCGACGTTGGTTTGCGAGTTCTGCAAAGAGTAAAGCATATCCCATTCTACCCCATATACCGGGGCAGAACGGGAGAAAAAGGTTTCATTGAAAATGAATTTTGTTTCCATTATAAAAAAACATATAAAACTGAAAACATGTATAGATACAAATACAACGGTGTTAATGCAAAACTGTTCCGTTCCGCCCCGGGTTCCAATTTTGCATTAAGTTGTCACTTGCTCCTCTGGTGAGTATTGTTTTCTCATGAGAGTTTCGCTCAATTCTTTCATGTCAATAAGACGTTAAAGAAGTTGCTTGACAGTGCACTATCTAAATCCCTTTTTATATTAAAGGTCTTGGTTAGGTGACCTTGATGTACAAGCGAAATTTCTCCATCGTCATGGTCTCGTCTCTACAGATTCTGTTATATTCGCCTTTGAAATCGATGAAAATGTAGGCAGTATCGATTTGGACTTTTTGGGAATTTTTCAGGATCTATCCAATTTTTAAAATTGTATCGACGCATGATGGCCTTCTCTATCCTAAAGCCTTATGTTGATAATCATCAATCAGGTTATTTATTAAGTGTTATTATAATGATAATGGGTGGGCGCAGTAGCGCAGTGGTTAGTGTGCTGGACTGCTGTGCGAGGGATCCCAGGTTCGATCCCCGGAAAAACACAAATTACATCTTAGTGTTTTTTTCTACTGCGCCACCTCTCGCAAACGTCTGACAATCATCCGAGAGTATAACTGTCCTGAAAAAAGCTTCTCAATTCAGCCGTTCGGAATCGGCATAAAATTGTAGGTCCTTCCATTCGTCCCAAAAATAGAAACTCACACAAACGAATGGTTGCGAGAAGCTAGGCCTAGGGTGTCTACCGCCTGTTGCGCCACCTATTTATTTATTTATTTATTTATTATAATGATAATACATAGTTTAAAGCGGCAAGTTGCATGCGATCCAGTCGTGCACATTTTTAAGGTTCTCTATTGTTTTCGCTACGATGTCCGATCCGAACCCACTAAGCCAATTTTGTAACTAATTGACGTAGAACGCTGAAATTTGTACACAACATCAGGTATATGTATAAAGTATAACCCCTAGTTAAATGACAAATACCAATGATGGCGATAAATAGACTGGTTTTGGGGTAGATACATAATTAGTAATTTGGTGAAAAAAAAAACTGTTTAATTTTGTACCTAGGTCTATTATATCAAAAAACAACCGACTTTTCAAGACATCAACTCTGGCCAAGTACGGAACATTCAGTGCGCGAGTGTAGTCGCACTTCGCCGGTTTTCTTTTAACAAGTTTCAATAGAATGATTCGATTTTTTAATACGCCTTAAAATGCCTTCGCATCTTTATGATGTTTTCCCGCCCAAAGTATGCTGAATGAAGATACACAGGATAGAAATATTTTGAGTGCCAGTATCTATAGTAGTCGGTATAAGCCTGACATGCTACACTTTGTCTCTCGACAGTTGCCGCAAATCTATTTTACAATCGAATTTTCTTTATCATTTAACGCAATCATTTTATTTATTTATTTGTATAAGGTCTTACCTCTCTTAAGCTTCTAAAATATATCCTTCAAGAGTACAACTGTCCTGAGAAATCTCGTGTCATATACGTCGTAAATTATTACAAAATGATTTTTTGTGAGAAGCTACATAAGCCTACAGAGGACAGCAATATTTACTACTTCTTTTTAGACTTGTAAATTGTACACGTACAGGACCAGCCTATCTAAGAGTTCATAGAGAAAATGAGGATGAAGAATCCTTAGCAACTATGTACTAGTATTCAGTATAAAAACTCCATGGACGGGCATTATGTCAATTTAAACTTTGCACGATGATTGCATTTTGCAGCGAGATTATGAAAGCGACCATAACTAATATGGAATCAGTTATTCCCATCACATTTATGTGGCGAATTCAATTTAGATTTCTTCTGAATGACATATTCCGGTTAGCAATTTATAAATTTGGAAAATAGCACACAGGAACAGGACTGTATGTATATGATTTAGGAAGCGGACCATTGAATTTATTGAAAGCTAGATTTGGGGGTTAGTCTTATGAATGCATTTGAATGAGTGGCACATGTCCTGCATGCAGATGCTCTGCTTTTACTATCAAAATCAAAAATACCGGACTGATTTGAAATTGCAGAAGAAATAACGCTTCCTGGAAGCTCCAGTACATCCCTTTCGTATTGAATTTGTAAAATTCATTTCACTTGAATGAGAAGATTTAAATGAAAATTCTAGTGTTATCCAGTGATTTAAATTAATCTAATGAAAGCTACCATATAAGAGAAAACTGTTTCTAGCATTCACTTTGAAATTAATTGCCCCAAATAACGAACTTTGTATCTAACTTCAATGTTCTTCCTTCAAGCACTTGTATTCGGTCATTGAACCCAACAAGGATAATCTTAATCATCCTAATAGATAATTTCTTTTATAAATACACAAGTGAGTATTACATCTCAGCAACGTCATGGAAACGAAACCCATCTGGACAATCTAGTTCTTGCTGTCCTTTGTCATTTTGATTGCATCATTATGGTGGCTAATTATTCCAGATGACTAGTCTAGCAGCAGAAAACATGTACAAGAGAAATTTCAGATAGATGAAATGGCTTAGAAGACATTTTATAAATTGCACTCGTTAAATGTCTAATAGCGAGAGAGTTCGCGGAAAATAAAGCAAAAGAAGGAATGGCGAAGTGTCATTACACTTTTTTTTTGTCAACTTTTCCTAATTTTTCGATTTAAATGAACGAATCCTTTAAGCTGCTTGTATTTGTATTCTAATAATTTAATCTTAGCCCACAACTGGGAACTGGTGTCATGGTTTGAAATATTTAGTTTCTGGTGACCATGCAATTTGTGTGTTAGGTCAGTAACGTTAGGCGCCAACCCTGTGACGCTGTTAAAGACCTCACGGTTGCTAGAATAGTGTCCTGTCACTGCAATATGAATGACGTGCTATTAACTGGAATGTCATATGCGTTACAGGCAGTCCCGTCCCTGCCAAGGACTTTTGAAGGGTTGTACTTTTAAGCAACAATACGGTCAGTATTTTCACAAATTAGTACGTGTGTGAAAAGGATTAGTGAGGATGCGGATTCAGTTCACTCAGTAATTAGAAAAAACTCATATCCAGTGGTATCAGATAGAGAGTATGTTTAGGTAGGCGCTGATTGACATCAACCCGCTGATTGACGGGACCCAGTTATTGACACTGTCTCGTGCACATCAATTGTGCTTATTTTACCGTCGCGAGGTAGATACCGGGTACCATCTGGACGTGACTTGCTAAAGTGGGGGAGTTAAGCATGAAGAAATTAGAAACACTATAATGATCTTTACTGGTTGAATGAGTTTCAAAATTCCATTATGAACCCCTCATAAGAAGTAGGTGCGCCAGATAAATTCACTTACTTGAATCAAATGTATAGCCAAGGTGGCATATACATACCTTACATGAGCCACTCTGACATATTTGGAGGTAAGGTCAGTGAGTTTTTTTCAGGACTTGTCAGGGTATTGTTGGTGGCGGATATAAGCTCTCTACGAGTCAACGACAGCTTTAAAATCACCGAAGTGGGTTACTGACATTGGATAATGATGTTAACGATATGTCAAGACGAACAATGGACAATAACATTTGAATCTACAGGTGAATTTAGCAGAGTCTGAACAGCCCGCGTGCAGCCGAACAAATCCATTCGATCTAGAAGTTTCGTCCTACTCGTTGAACCAATTTGAGCTTCTAATGAAGCATAGGAGACTACGAATGGGTTGGTTTGTTAGATCGTTTAGATCATTGTAATAGAAAGCTCCCAAATGGAGTTTCCGTTTTCGGAAGAGAGCAGGAAAAGTTCAGAGAAAGCGATGAATGGTATCCTCCTCCTCCTCTTCGTCCAAACAACTTCTATAAAAATTGTTTGAGAATACGTCAAGCCTTGTTGCATGCCTGACTATAAGGCCGTGTCCCGTAATGACACCTATTGAGGCGCTGATATACCTTCTGTCAAGAGAGATCTATATTTCATACATACTTTTAGTAGTCGTAGTTAGGAGATTTATTGTAGGGTGAAAAGTCCTCGTAAGGTTGGTTTAAGTCTTGTTTTAACATTAAGAGCCCAAAATATATACAGTGACGGCAAAAACATTCCGAATTTTTTCTATAATATTTTCCTTATATTAGTTAGTTAGTTAGTTTTTGTCGTCACTGTATCTATCTTACATATATTGGATCTACCAAATATGTTTCGAAATTCGTCTACGCTCCGAGTTATTTTTAATCTGATCATTATGTTTTCTACCTACTAATTCGCCATATACATAGTTCTAACAATTTTCAGATAAATCCCAATAAATTAATCCATAAAGTGGCTACATACTTACTTACTTACTTAATGGCCTAAAAAACCATTTCGGAAAATTTGGAAATATTATTTATTAAACAAAATAAAGATATGGATTAGAAATTTGAAATTGGAGTAGATAATGGGAAATTAGAAATAAGTGAAGTAGGGAGTAGATTTCTGAAATTTGTGAAATAGTGAAGTAGATCTACTCCAATTGGAGTAAAGTGTCATCGCTGGTCTGTACCCAGAGCTCCGCCAAGCTAGGACATATTAAGTTAAACTTGAATTAACTAAAATTGCGGAAGAAAGTAAATAAAAGTTCGAATTATATAAGTTAAATTGTGCGATTTCCTGTTCTTCGGTTTCACAAGTGTCGGTTCGATTTTCCCCCGCCCTTAGGTTCTAGGACCCGGACATTCCCGCTGAACCTACCCCGGCTGGAAACTCGTTATAAAAGATGGCAAAACGAAGCATATACTTCGTCAACAAGACACATCCTTCACTCAGTGATAGTGCAGCTTTTCTTTAGTGAAAGAAAATTTAGAAGGCGGATTGTTTAAGAAATTAAACCCTACAAACAAATTTTACCAATGTATATGGTTTCTTGTAAATATGTTCGCCTTCCTAAAGACGTATTTAAAAAAAATATATAAAACTGCACTCATTAGAGGTAAAGTTTTAATATGATTGATCTTTTGATTCGTCTGTTAATTTTGTTTAATTAATCAAAGGTTAGCCTTTCTTAATAAAAGGGGCATGTGGTAATTCCAATAATTCCAAAGCCTCCCTACTTTAATTAACTCAAAAAAATGCTTTAAAATAACTTCAAGAAACTTGAATCACATTATTCCTCCTCAAGCCTGTACACACAGCCATAAAATATACTCGCCTACAAACGACCACAATCATATTACTCATCTTACATCCACCATTTGGAGAGCATTATTTCCTTTTCAAGACACCATATTCCAGATAATAAGACATAAAATCCCTTCCACATTTATCTTCCAGAATACATCCCTTTCTCTGCACGATGCCATTCATAACAAAGTAATTTATCTTCCTAAACCCGATCGAAATGGATAGCCCTGTAACTCAACTCCTTACTGTATTCCAGTATATTCCATACGCATTTCTTCCGCACCAACACAGAAGTGTTGCGAATAGTATCTGTCCTAATGCAGGCCTACTGACCTACTTTCGGTTTCAATGAAATCGGGCGAATGACAATTTCTTATATGGCTCTTCTAAAATAGTGACAGGACAGTTTAAGTTCTATTCATTGAAAGATTCAAATTCTCACCGTGACTTGGAAATACTTCGCAAAACAATTAACCCTTTAGATTTGTGTGGACTATATCTATGGTATATAGTGACTAGTGACTGATGGCCGATGACCACATTTTAGTATATGTAGTTCCTTGGATGTGATGTTTGATTAATTGCTTTGCCAATAAATAAGGTAGAATGGGGTTAAAAGATTTATGGTTATCCTTACAAAGGAAGCTTCAAAAACAGTAGAGTTTCCGCTAGAAGGAACATGCGAAGGGTTTTCTCTCAATCTGAATTGTGGTTTAGTAATTTTGTTTTTCAAAGGGGTTGCTTCGATTTCATTAAACATTTGAGCTCCATTATGTAATTTACTTCCAGCTGGTGCCAGACATAGACAAAGAAAGTCGGTCCAGGGTCCACTTGTCGATAAGTTGTTCCACTATGACGGTCTCTTTCTCTTTCGCACGAATCTAGCTGACACATTTGCACTATAATTAAAGTCCTTATTGGTTTATGGTTTAGATACCTTCAGCAAAGATTAGCTGTCAACTAGAATTAAACAAGATTAACGGTTAGCCAAAATGAAACAAACAATTTCTCATTCCATCTGGCAATCGTTGTGGTGAACCTCAATCGAAAGGAAGAATCTCTTATCTCCTGATTGTCATCAATTATTTCTGTAGACCAGTTGACCTAGTTTTATCTTAGGTTTGTAAAGAGAATCACATTGACTTATAGACAATCGACACACAGAATCGAATGTGATAATTTTTTCTTTCTTGATAATAAACCACACTGTCAACTTGATTTATTGAAGTTCAATTCGGTTGTCATTCACCATGTCGAGGCTGCTTGGAAGGGCTGTCAATAGCCTGTTTAGTTCATGCCTGTTTGTAGTCGAAAGTTTTTATGTTAACTGTAGATCCCAAATATTACGACTCACCTTTCTGCATAATTGAGCCATTGAATTGATTCGTGAATTTTATGCGGAATTTAATCCGAATAGGAAGACTGGCAGGATTTTAGTATTTTGTTGGTCATATACGAAAATTTCGTATTCCGAGTTAGGGTATCGAAATTTGTTTTGTCAGACCGAAGAAGCAGTTGTTTTTCAAAGAAATTTAGTTATTGGTCGTGAAGGTGATGTTTACTAAAGCCCTAATTGAAGAGACCCTTTGGTGAACCACCAGACCCTGTGACTTTTAGATAGATAGATAGATAGATATATATTAGATAGTCTCAATAATTATAATGACTATGAAGCGAATGCCAGTATTTTGAAATTGGTCACTGAGTCTCAGATGAATAGCAGGACTTCGTAGACCGTATTTTCCTACGAAGGTTCTTTTTTCTCCCTCATTCTGATTTGATACTCTTGCTTTGCTGATGCCCTTGTTGGTATCATAACTTTTGGATCATCTTTCATAGTTTTCTGGTTAACACATTGTCATTAAAACAGCTCTTTCTCTGCTGTTGTTGGTAGCGTATGGTGCTTTCGTGTACCTCTTTGATAATGTCTCGATATAGGGAGCTCAGATTTTTGACGTTTCCCAAACAAGGGCTATCGGTAGACTTTGGCTACTACTGCAGATTGCATTTTTTAATTTATACTCTTATAGGCGGATCGTTACAGAGTCGATATCTGAATCTAGACTCGACAAGATAGAACTCATAATCGCTATGATTGGCACTTGAATCGTATCTATACATGTTGAATATGTTAGACACAAATGGTTGACTGGTTTTTTGTTTGACCATCTTGGAATGTTGGAAAGTTGCTATGTGGATTCTTAGTCATGGAAACCTGGTACTGGGGTAAATAAACTAATTCCGGTTCATTGTTCTGCCAAGCCGAAACCTGGTGGACCAATTCTGATATAATTTATTGGACTTGTATCCCCGGTTACAGAGTTTTTCTGCCAAACTGGGGCTTTAGGCTACGCCGCTCTGATCACAAGCAATTAAATTACCGCCGCCGCATAAAAATTGATTTCCTATTTTACCACTGACTTTACTATTTTGACAGATGTTCGACGAACTTAACAAGAGTGTCCCTATCAGACACACATCTAGTGCTCATTATCCAACAATTCAAAACCCCGTTTAGCTTCAGGGCAACCAGGGAACTTTCTGCTAAAGACATTTTCAGAAGACTTAACCTTAGAACAATTTAAATGTAGAACTGACATCTACGAGCATCTGTGGTAGATAAAAAAAACCTCCCACCATCACCCTGTATTTTTCAACACTTTTACACCATCCCAAATATATCAGAAAAAGCTCATAATGAAACCTGCCTTTCAAACTTTATTGCAGTCTATTCTATCAAAAGAATTCATTGGACCCTCATTCTGAGAAAAAAAATTTTAAAACTCTCAAAATCATTCTTATGCCGTATCAAGTGAATTAAGGGCCTTTCTGTGAATCAAAGCCTATCAAAGCCTAAGCTATTAGAAAGGCATACTCATGGACTTAGTAAAGTGTTGAATTACCGAAAGATCGATTTTTATAGGAAATTTGTTTGCCTTTAGTTGGAGAGTTATTGTACCATACCCACCGCCGTCACATTTATTCCAACAAGAAATCCTCTGATACGGTTATTTGCGTTCTCAATTACTGACTGCAGACAGAGGATATCTCTAGGCAATTTAGTTTCCCAAGGAATATCAACCCACCCAGATACCATTGTAGAGAATTAGACCATTAAAATGTTATGTTTCCCTGGACTTGAAGCATCATATTCCGAGCTCGGATCCAGGTCACATATCATCGTTATACTTACATGTATACGAGAATATACCTATACATATTCGTACGCACAATGCTTGCATTCACAATGACCAGAGTGCGCACAGCCCATATCCAACATTGTGGTGTCGTAGAGAGCACATTCGACAAGCTTTTCATTGGAACCACCTAAGCAAAAGTCAACAAACCAAAAAAAAAAAAAGGATAAAATGTTATTGGCCATGTTATTGCTTCTGGTGCGTTGTTCTGCATTGTTACCCACCATCATTGTTATAGCCTGCCAGCCAAAAACACTGCTTAAAATCAGAGGGACAACAAAATAACAAGTTTCGAGAACAAAGCGTAATTAAAATAGTTGCAGTGCAGGTCAAAACAACTTTGGGTCATGGCACAATAGCATATACATTACATATAGCGAGTCCTTGAATCGTAAAATATACAGCGCATCCATTGTGCTGCTCTGTACTACTGTGGCTTACATTTTAGATGGTATTTTAGCAATATTAGCTTGTCATTCACTAATAAATTAGATTTTGTTCCAAACGCCATTTTAGGTGAAGAATGAACCCACTTTCGTGTGATGAACCTCTTTTGTAGTTAGGAGAGGTCGGTAAAAAAAATGTTGAACACATTTTAAAATCATTAAATTTGTAGCATTCTTATAGTTGGTCTAAGAGGGATCTATACCTGACCTATGGAAGCTACACCATTTGGTACTATTGCCAAATCGCATAATGAAGCCCACTTCAAGGTCGATGTACAGTGAAACCGCATATTTGGAAGCCGAGTATTTTTCTGCGTATGCAGATTGAGTGAACATTTACTCAGTTCTTCGGAAAGTTATTCACTGAAGTTTAGAAGAAATTTAATGACGACAAATCAAAATCACCAACCACTGATCTACATAGGACTCAGATTGCGCACCCTGTAAAGAACAGGAAAGGGAACAACTGATTACGATACCCAAAAAAATTTAAACAGAAACCTGCGAAAATGTTAAGGACCTCAGAACAAAGTTATGTGTTAATAAGGGGTAAGGCTATCACAGAAAGATCGTTACTCTGATCGTTGTAAGCTTAAGTGGTCGAAAAAAAGTCGATGAAAACTTGAGAGCTGAGTTGTTTAATAAATATTGTGAGGTACTGCAGCTGAAATATCGTCTTATAGTCCTTAGTAAGGCAGAACCTAGGAAACAGAATTGAAGATTTTTTTTTACTTAATAATGGTAAACGAGTTCGAGTTTCTAAACATTTTTTGATTACCAGTTTTGCAATAACCGAAAAAATTCAGGTGCAGGGGTAGCTCAAGAGGATAAACGTGGCAATCATCTGAGAAAGAATTGGGCTCTAAGGACCTAAAAATCCTATGCCAAGAGATGACCATCAATACCACAAAAAATTCGAAAGCGATTCAGATTAAAATGACTGAAATAAAAATGTTACGTTTTGTTAAAATGATGTGTATCTATACCTATTGGGCGAGCTACAATGATGCAAGTTGGGAACAAGTTCAATTAAGAGCAGCAAATAGGTGGTCCAAAACAGAGGAAATAAAAAAATGTCAATATAGTGTCTGCACTGCACACAAGTCAAAGATACCAATATTGAAACAGAAGAAAGTCTGCTACCCAATAATATCGTTCTATGAACCATCTTATAAAGGGTGTCCCATAATTCGTGCAAAATGTATTTTTTTTATAGAAAATACAGATTTTTAATTAGAAAGCATTTTTTATTGATTCATAGAATATATAGATTGGGGCAATGTATGGCATAGCACATATGATAAATGGCCGCCACGACTTTGCTGGCAAGTACTAACTCTTTTATTGAACATTTTCTATGACCGTTTCGCATAAATGTTGCTGAATTTCCTTAATACACCTCCCAATTTCCTCTTCCAAGGTGTTGGTGGTCGTGGGCTTGTTTGCATAGTTTTTTGACTTCAAAAAACTCCAAAGAAAAAAGTTCAATGGCGTTATATCGCAAGATCTGGATGGCCAATTCTGATCGCAAAAACGGCCGAAACCACACGTTGGTCACATCCATATCTTGTAATTTAGGCACTAAAAACTGGGATATCATGTCACGATAACGAACACCATTAATTGTTACTGCCTGACCAGCCGCTTTATCGAAGAAGAATGGTCCGATAATGCCTCCAGCTCAAAATCCGCACCAAATAGTCATGCGTTCTGGATTCATTTGTTTCTCAACAATTACTCGTGGGTTTTCTGAACCCCAAATGCGACAGTTTTGACGATTAACTAACAAACCGTCATTATTTTTAAAATATTACTCAACAATAAAAATGCGTAGGTAGTCACCCTAGGCCTAGCTTCTCGCAACCATTCGCCTGTGCGAGTTTCTTTTTTTGGGACGAATGGAAGGGACCTACATTTCTATGCCGAGTCCGAACGGCTAAATTCAGAAGCTTTTTCAAGACAGTTATACTCTCGGATGTTTGTCAGATGTTCGCGGGAGGTGGCGCAGTAGAAAAATCCTTAATCTTAACCTGTAATTTGTGTTTTTCCGGGGATCGATCCTGGGATCGCTCGCACAGTAGTCCAGCACACTAACCACTCGCTACTGCGCCCACATAAATCTTTCGTATAGCGCTCCAATTTTACTAACCCCAAACCGTCAGCTGTCACATTGTCTTTTTTTCCGTTGGCATCACTGTAGATACTATTAAATGGCGCTAAATTACAATTTTGCGTGAATTATGGGACACCGTTTACAACATTAATTCAAGTAGAGTCAGCACTCAGCCATGAAGGAAGCCGTATCCATGAAGGAAGCCGTACCCAGAAAAAAGCGAGTACATTGGAATAGCAGCTGTCACTTTACGCAGTTTCTGAGCAGTCAGGGTCGGTAGCTAATACAAATAACTACACCGATTTTAACACCATAGCTCGCCCTTTTGCCCAAAATGTAAGTTCACACAAAGGAATCTGCCCATCCCGTACTTTCTTATAGAACAAATACTCCAGTTGGAGTACAAATGGATTACAGTATCAATGGATACAAATTGATCACAGTACCAAAAAAACTCTTAACCTGCGCCTCAAAAGTTCGACCTTAGATACAGCTTTATACAGTAAGTTAGGAACCTATTAGTAAATTTAAAACATCTTTATATATATAATTCTTCTGTACGTGTTTGTAACCGAACTCCTCCTAAACGGCTGGACCGATTTTTATGAAATTTTGTGTGTGTGTTTGAATTAGTATAAGGATGGTTTAGATTCACAATAAATTGTAAGAATATTGAAATAAAGCATGATTCTCTCTGTTTTTCGAATAAACTCTAGGCCACCACTTAACACTCCTGACTAATGAAACCAACGCTCAAAAACAATAATTTTTTATATATTTTCATCAGCACTCTATCGGATTTAAAAACAATTAAAACTGCCATAAAATTCACCTCCAGGATAATTACAGAAAAACCTCAACCGCAAAAAATGCGCTGACAAAAGAATGCAATGCAATCTCAATCTACGACCGCAATTAGAGTACAGAGCCTTGGTAAATCGCATTTAGAATTAAATCATTTCGGTTCCTTTGTTAAAAGGAATTAAAATGTTCCGTCCACAGTGCAGATTTTATCGTTCTCTTACCGCAGGCCACATGCAGTTGGGGATTATTTTCCACCATTAATGAGAACCTGCACAGGATGCCGTTTTACTTTTGTTCAGTTGGTTGATGGGTTTTTGTTCATTAGACACTTTTTCTTTGCAGATTTCTAAAGGGGACTTTTGGGACCAGATATTGAAAGGCTAAAGCTATGGAATTGACTTCAAAGACCACCCCAGTGAACTGTTGTCATACATTGTCAGGGATCGCTCGCCAATTTAAATGATATATTGAGTTACTCATCGCATTTCTGTATTAAGAAAATGTATCTATTCAATTAAATCTAAAGAGGACGATTCTTTCGTAATTTCATTTTTGTTTAAACCTTTCTAGCTTCCATGTCAACTTAATACGAATCAGTTCATGACCAAAGGCCCGAAAGGTGTATAGAAGTAATAGTAAAAAGATCCAAACAGAACGACAGAAATACATGATATTCCAAGAGGAAGAGCAAGTCATCTGGCAGAAATTCCTTATTTTTGAGAACTTATTGATATAGATATCAATAGGCTTACTTGAGGCAATTTATTGCCTAAAAGGAATTCCATTTGAAAGTCGTATTTTGTTGTTATTATAATGGTTTTATTTGCACATGCTAGACTTTAATCCCAGTACCGCTTGGTAGACTATCAGTATACTGATGCTAAAATTAATTTATAACTCGAATCGATAGATTAGGTATTACTATATTGATCTGTAATGGATCGCATGTAATGGATCATGATCGAACACTACAGTCGATCAAGCCAACACTTTGTAGTCTTGGAGAACAAGTAGGGAATAAGATTCACAAGAAAACCAACAACAGGTGGAAAGGACTATCTACATATCAAGTCTCACCGAAGCTTTGGTTAAATTATAACAATGGCCGGACCATCAAACTTCTACAGATTGACAGGTCATCGCTGTCTAAGTTTGTAGGGGCTCTATAACGGGTCACAACTTCTTAAGAAAACATACAATGAAACTAAATCTCAATAGATTCGACAGCCCCATCTTTCGATGTCAATGGTCCTTTTGAAGACCGTTAAGTCCCCTAATTTATATTTAGGTATGGAAATCGTTTGTTTACAATGATGAGGGAGCAAAGTCAATTAGACTTATTTTGTTTCGGAAGTTGTTGTGCAGGCTGTGCTTTCTTATATTGAAAATAACAATATCCTGGCGCTAAAGTCGCCAAAAGCAATAAAATAAATAAAAAATAAATAGTCGGCGCAACAGGCGTGTAGACACTCTAGGCCTAGCTTCTCGCAACCATTCGTGTGTGTGAGTTTCTATTTTTTTTTTGGAGCGAATGGAAGCAATCAGACTTTATATAATTCGTTCATTCATCGTAAGTTTTATCGAGAAGATCGTAGAAATTCTTTGGCTACATCATCCTTCTGCTATGTGGTATAGATCAGCGCGATGTTTTTAAAATTGGCCCTGATGGAGGTTATGATCAATCTAAGTCTTCAAATCGCAATAATAGATGCTGAGTTTTCTCCATGCAGCAGTCACTGTCACAGGGGTAGATAGTTCTTCATATTTCTTATATTTCTTCACCTCTTATGCGCCTTCATTATTGCATTTTACTTTTTTTATAGTTGTGACATCAGCTTTCTATCTATCCAGACTCTGTACCGAAGCTCGTTGTCCATATTTCACTTGGATCATTTTTTAAGGTTCTGTTCCCACAGGGACAAAACGGAATCTTATTGTTTTTTTTTTTTAATAAATTGACCGTTTGGGTGAAAAGATCCGGATCTTCCGGTGTCACTAATCCACTTTGCGAGTATGATAGCTGGCGTTGACCCATAAAGGGTTCATTCGGTATCATCTCCGTTTCTTCAGCCTGACTAGTCCTAAAGAATACTTACTCATCTCAGCTCCAAATATATCGATGTAGCTCATATAATGCATCCATATTGACAGTCAACGACACCGTTTATTAAATTCAATCACAGTCATCGTTTAGGGCAAATCGTTATCATCTATCTGAAGCTGTAATTGATTTTGTTTTAGTAGCCTTCTTTGGTGGCCACGCATACATTTAAATGCCAGGAATTGTGCATATATTTCCTTGGCCCTATAGTTATCACCCTATTTATCAGATGACTAAAAACTCTGGTCCTCTTAGCCTTATTGCTAATATAAAGGTAAATCCAACAGAGGGACCTTCACCAAACGTAATTACTTGCAAATTTATTAAATTTCAACACGTTTTCGTGTCGTTCGCACATTTTAAGCGCTTGACAATTCATCCCCATCCCCCCTGGGATTGGGGACGCTTTTATTACAAAAACCAGACCACGCTTAGCATTTTAATTTCTTTTACAGAAAATATACTAAAATTAAATTTCCATCGTGTAATAATAATAATTATCAGGCGAACAACGAAGTAGGATGTCGTACGTCTAATACCAGCCAGCCCTCATCCACCACCCTTAGGTAGTCAGAGTCAGTAATAATCATTTGCATTATGACGTCGTTACGATGTAAACATTTTCCACTATTTCACTAGAAACTAGGTCACTCGGATGTCTGCAGACATGAAGATACACACTGTAAATGTGGCATAAAAGAACGCGCTTCCTGGATATAGTCGCATCTCTATAAGAAAATGAGAAGACAAATTTTCAGTTCGTTGAATAACGCAGTGGCCATGAGTTTTGTCCCTGCTATGGTTGTATAAATTAATATTAAGGCTGTTGTGCAACTTCTCCCCATCGAAGTAAGGCTTTTACTAATGAACTGAAAAATTCTTGATGTTGTAAAGAGAGAGCAATCAATATTTATTTGGTAAATAAATACTTTAGAAATCATTGAGTTCGAAAATTGACTTAATTTTGGGACCTATCATAAAAAGAGCGAGAGTTTCGATTTCGAGTGTCTGTTAAGTGGATTGGCAGAGAATTTAATTCAATCTAGTTTAAGGGATGAAAAAAGAAAACAACGCAAGTTGCTAAATAATATTTTTTATTTTTTTGTTTAAATCGAGAAATTGTAGAAAAATGTTACGTATACGCCTCCGAAAGCAGACATTATTAGTTTTGCTCACAGTTTATTCAGCAATTTGAAAAATTAAAATTTTTAGTGTACATATTTATATGGATATGTGGAACATAACTGTGTACTCAGTTATTTGATAAATATAAGGGACTATTTTTCAAAAGTTGTTTTTAGGATTTTGATTAAGTCTTGCATCCTCTTTTGCCTGGCCGCACTTCGTGGGTAGAGATAATTTCCACCTTATATCACACTAGAGTCTTTGCTAAATAGTTCCTAGACTTCCATGTTCAAATTCGAATACTTTGGACCTTCCTTGGCTTTCCACAGTTACCAATAGTAGATACTTCATCCCAGGAGCTAATGTTTGCATCTGAAAATGTTTTTTTTAAAGGACCAGTTCAATCATACACCTCTACGACGGGTGGCCGAGTGAGTAGCACCCATATACACTTCTTCGGCGGGCTTGACCCATACAAAATGTATTCGGTAAACAATTATTTTCTTGCAGCTCATATAGGGAAAGATCTATAAATGTTTTTCCTATCTGAAACTGTTAAAACACGGGTAAAGATTCCATTTAAGAATTTCTTTTGCTGTCACCAAAGAGGAAGTGAGGAAGAACTTCTTGGAACATTTTTACAGTCCCATAAAAAACAAGATTTAAATAAATTAATTTTTAATCTTAAACTGATTTTTTTTTCTAAATTGTTCTATCTACTCATTTTTGTTGTGGTATATCTAGCTCCTTCTTTTTGGCACAACTAAATCCAATAAATCCTTTGAAACCGCTTTATCTTTCTGCAATTACTTGCCATTCATTAAATCGAGAAATTCGCAAGAAAATTTTATTAATTTTATCACAAATTCGTTTCATTCACAGGCAGCAGCACCCATAAAGAAATAAAGCCTAAAATCGCAGCTACAGCTTCTATCTCCTGTTAAATTTGCACGTTTTTGCAATTCATATTCAGCTCTACGAACGAGTTGAGATTTTAATCAAATAGCCAGGTTATTTATGTATTTTTACCTCCAAAACCAGCCACACTCCCAAAAACTAAATGCCCGGTTTCCAATTAAGTGAGGACTGTACTCGTAGATGCAGGTTTGTCGGAAGGTGGTTTTAATTTGGCCGGCTAAATTGCCTCCTATCAGATCTCAATAGCACGCGCAGAATTAATTTATCGCCGCGCTCTAAGCGGAAGGGTTGCAAATCTTTGATTGTGTATTTAACTACGATTTAAATGTAAGTTGTAAAACGGTTGAACGGATTAAGGAGTGTGTCGGATTTTTGTGTGTTTTTGCTCTGATAACAGGGCTTGAATTAATTTATTCGGTAAAAGGCGGGTTAGGTGGTTTTACTAATTATTTGCGGGGAATTATTCATATAGCTTGTGAGTGTAAAATATGTATAAAGCCATGTAAACAGAATAATACCAAATTCCATAGCATTTCATAATTTTACTCTATACTTATGACACATTTTTAGCATATTTTTGGGAAGCACAGCTTCTGCAATAGCACGAGTCTATTCTTAGATCCCGCATACAACCTTCTACCAACAAAATTGGAAATAAGTCTTCGTTCCATTAACTCCTCCTTCCTCCATGTACATTATACACATATCATTTTTGGACAGTATTTACTCATTGTTTTAGCAAGTGCAGACATGGAACTGCTCCCTTGTGCTTTTATTTGAAACTAGCTTATGGCTGTTCATGCCAAGAGCATCGAGGACACAGTATTTTATCGCGCACTTTTGACATTCTAGGCCCTATTTCATAAAAATTGACAATTTCAACAGGTTACAGGTGAAAACTGGACAATTGTCAATTTTCTGTTTCACATATAATTAGACGGTCGGAAAATAACCGACAATTGTCAAGTTTTGGTTTCATAAGAAATTATCAGGAATTTTCCTAGAATTATCATGAATCTTTTGACAAATTTGTACTAGCAATTTTTTTATGGGAAATTTTTGCAAAATTTAAAATTTTGTCAGTATGTAAGTAATTGATAGTTCCGGCAGGCATTTGATATGCGGTCAAATATTGATACTGAAGTGATAAGTATGATTTAAAATGCTAAGGGCCAGTTTCAAGACTAGCTGATAAAATCTATGTTAGTAAACCCACCATTTTCAAGGCATAAACGGTAGAACGCGATTTCCTAAATTTAAACTGATGGTTTAACAATGCCCTAAATGTTCTCGAAGGTCAGGCTCTCATCTTATAGGGCTGGAGTTTACGTCTGGCTTTTAGGCACTGTGCTCTTAGTGTTTTAACTGTGAATCATTTGAGCCATCAAGGTTGAAAAAGTTTTTTCTCAATAAACCCAATCATGCCAAGCTGTTTCAAAATACGGTTTGCTGTTGGACGACTTCTAGGGAGGAATAGCTTAATCTGCTGCTTCACAGCCATTTGCTATGGCACCTTTAACCTCGTATTACTCAGTGGATACATGTCTCTATCATAACATGTATGTTTTACGTACAGGTTGTCTGTTAGACTGCCTTGAACAAAGCGATTAATTGATATAAGTTAAGCAACCTCAAAGAAGAGCTTATTTTTGCATCTGCGGAACACTACTACAGACTACTCCTTCACTTATTTATTAGCGAGATGACGGATCAGTTATAATATTCAGGAGACTGTAAGGCTGATGAACTGCCCAGAAATTTAAGTGCACTATGAACCTTCTAATACAACGATCTGAATTATCTAATAACCAAAAACATTTGAGTAGGGGTGAAGCAACTTTCTAGATGCATTTATATTATCAGAAATCACCTTATAATGGCCTAAGTGTGGACCTTATATCAACAAAAACTTAACCTAACCCAAGCCTTGACAGCGTATATTCATTGTCGTCTATGAGTATTTTTTCAAATTAAATATTAAATCCCTTCTCCCTCTAACTACTCTTTCGGAAATGACGATTTAATGAGCTGTCCTATACATATGAATACTCTTAATCCTTAAACAGCATACAATACTGGCATACAGCAGCAATTACTTGAATTACTGATTCTGTTCACAAAAGCTTCGATTAAATTGAACCACAAGCTGTGTCTTTACTCACCCACAGAAAGCCTTACTTCCTTTTCTGTCTCATGCATATCTAAGCCTATTTCATGCTCTAAGTATTTTCTTAAATCGTTTACCTACACCAAAATGCGATATTAATGAAATTTTATGAATAGGTATACGGTATACCGTATACCCTACCAACCTATCGCACACGTAAGTACCGAATGTGAGTCGGTGTACAAAACATTCAAGGTCATATCCTGTTTACCATTGAAATAGGTGGTTGACCTTATTAAACCCCAGAGAGTACCTACCTTCGAAGTTGGAGGGGTTTTATTCGAATTATACTTGAGAGGATTTATTGTACCTAATACTCTCATAAAAATGTAATAAATGTGTGTAATAAAAACATAAATACACTGAATATGAAAACAGTTGCAGAAAGCATGAAAAAGATATTATATTTCTTGGAGTAATGATTTCAAACGTGGGCGCAGTAGCGCAGTGGTTAGTGTGCTGGACTACTGTGCGAGGGATCCCAGGTTCGATCCCCGGAAAAACACAAATTACATCTTAAGGTTTTTTCTACTGCGCCACCTCTCGCGAACGTCTGACAAACATCCGAGAGTATGATTGTCCTGAAAAAGATTCTCAATTCAGCCGTTCGGACTCGGCATAAAATTGTAGGTCCCTTCCATTCGTTCCAAAAATAGAAACTCACACAAAACGATTGGTTGCGAGAAGCTAGGCCTTGGGTGTCTACCGCCTGTCGCGCCGCCTATTTTTTTTTTTTTTTAATGATTTCAAACAACCATTCTCTAAAGTTCGCCCATTTGTCTTATTATTTGGAATAATTTAGTCTTTCGAATCTTGCGAGTTCTTTCAAGTTCAGCAGTAAAATTATGTCTATTATTCACAGCTATTGTCGTCGTCGTTTACGACTCTAAAAAAAAGCGACACGACTGTTTGGTATTGGCGACTGAAAATAAACGACTTTTGTCGCGGCGACGATCGACAAATGGCGTCTGAAATGTCAAAAAGTGTGGATTGTATTTTTGACGACGATCGTCGGTATTGCGTGAGGCGTTTTGTGACGACGTTTGTCGTGGAAATGATACATTTCTGTCGTCGACTATTTTGCGGACGATTGTGTGATAATGTGTTAAAAAAAGTATGTGTACTTAATTTTTAGTTAACAAAAAGACAATTATAGTTATTTTGCAGAATGGAGATAACAAATAAAAGGCAATTTCTACATTTAGTGAACGAAATGCAGAAAAATATTCCTTTGGCAAAATCATTCACGAAGGCCTAACAAAAGTTTGGTTAATCGGCAATGGGGCGACATAGCCTTATCTCTGAATTGTCTTGGACCACCTTCGACTTCGATAGTCTAAAATACATTGAAAATCTGTATATAATTGTTATTAACACAATGTATGCATTATGCAATTTAAATTATTTCTACCACCCACTTAATGTCGGGCAAATCCAATGGATTGGATTTGGTTCGAATTTCCTTCCTTAACTTTACCAGCACTTTTTTCTGGTTTTCTTCTTCATCACTGCTTTCAAAAAACATGTCACACTATTCATTTTTGATTTGTTTTATTAAATAATTAACAACAAAACACCAGACCAAATATAAATTCGTCGACTGAAATGTCAAATCCCATGTGTCATAGTTTGTGGAATGTATGTGGGATGTGAGAGTTCAGAGAGTGGAGTCGTTTCAGTTACGCAATACCAAATTCCAAACGACTCGACACGACAAACGTCGCCAGTCGTTTGCGACAGACGACGACGACAATAGGGGTGATTTTTAAGGTGAATTGTCGTAGTCATAAATTGTAAGTCGTGTGAGTCGTGCTAGAAAAATTGCTTCCCATTATATAAAATCGATTTTCAAAATCATGCACAAATCATGACATGAATGAATGGTAATGTGATTGGTAAAGTCTTATGCCCAGTTGCACAGTCAGAGTTTAAACTGAAGTGTAAACCTAACAGAGAGTTTAAACTTTTGATTTAACTCGTTCAGTTTCACAGTTCAAAATAATCTGCCAGTTAGCTAAACGCAGTTGTGGAAGCGCAGATCAATTTCCCTTAAGGGGATATTTTTCTACCAGCGCACTTTTGATCAAATAAATGGTTATTGCTTTTCTCTGCTTTATCTATTTTACCATTTGTAAATAAAAGGAAATGTGTGCAATATTATTACATTATGTATTTTGGTAATAACGAATTGAATTGATTTATTTTTGACACGTGTTTGAACTATCATCTACTTTCACCAATTAATTATTGCAGTAATTATTTTTTTTTTCAATAATAATAATATGTAGTTGTTGAAATGTAGTGGGCATTCGGACGGATGCGATCACAGGTACTGCTTCTTGTCACTCGCTGGGTTTTTACCACATCCGATCACCCGTCGCCAGTAATGGTAATGAATATTGAAAGGGTTTTATGAGACTATAATTAGGGTCATTGTCTGGTAATAGGTGCGCGCACAGTTTTTTGCTGGTGTTTCTGCGAAAATCTGCGCTATCTTGTTCCGATTATACTTTTTTTAAACAAAAATGTAATCTTGATATGTATACAAAAATGGTATGAACTCCGAAACTTTTAACTCAACAAACTCAAATTTATAGGCATTGACCCGAGAAGTGTGTTCAAAATCGGACAAAAAAATTGTATTGTATCTACATATAAAGCATAGGTTAGGTAGTGTCTTGTTTCAGCCAAAAGAAAATGTGAAAGATTTGAGTATGTATAAATATATTTTGTTCGCCAAGAATCTAAAGAAATCGCTAGTATATAGCATTACAAAAAAATAATCGTCGTTTCCACACACTAAAATAATTAATTTATATTGAAAAAACCTCAATACAATTCACTCTTGCCTACATTATGTTTGGGCTAAAATCTACCTGATTTTCACTTTCCTTGAAAAGTACATTGGTTGGAAATCTATTGAAATTTTCTGATGACATTTTTTAACAGTGGGTTTACCGCAGTAATGCTGAAACTAATCATATCATAACTCTAGTTTTCACTCATATAAATTCAAGAAGTGTAGCACCCAGACAATTTATCTCTTTTATTCTCTCTCTCATCTCTCTGTATGAAATGGCAGCTGTCAAAATAAACCTCAAAATGCGAGACGAAAGTTTAAACGGCAGAATGCAGGCGTTAAACTTAAACCGAGAGTTGAACTCCACTTTGGGTTTAAACGTACACAGTGAAACCGAAAATTTGTTGAACGAAGGTTTAAACCAAAACCAGAGTTTAAACTCTGACTGTGCAACTGGGCATTATACTATTCACTCCATCCACCGATTGACGCGATGAACAATTTTCTCACAGTGGATTTTCATTCAATACCCGGAAAACCGAACATGATCTGGGGACTTACACTCCGCGCCACTTGAATACCACACCCCCTAAAGGTCGGTTTTCTATCGCCCACTGGTCCCAAACCAAGTATGCTAGAGACCTAATTTTTTTTAAATTAAACTTAATTTAATTGTTGTGATTTGACAAGAAGAAAGATTTAAAACTAAAGCTTTAAGTATTAACAAAAATTTGTTAACTAAAAACAGGAAAAAGGTGGGCCCTTAATTTTGCGCCCAATAGAAAACCGACCTTAGGGGGTGTGATATTCAAGTGGCGCGGAGAGTATTCTTTAAAGCGCTGCGAGTCGCTTTTCATGACGGAATTGCATTTTGACGGATTGTTTGTAAAAGTAAACTTAACAATGTAAAGAAAATCTGTCAAACTTTTGAAAATTTTATGAAAAATTGAAAGTCAGAATGGAAAAATAGAAAGTACTGGAAATATCAGTTCGCTTTAAACAAAACAAAAGACGGTTGAAATTTAGGTATTGCTTTCAATACGATCAGCTGCGCATTTTGGAATGACCCGCCTGTTCACCAACAAAGGACAGAGAGTCCGAAATATCTGAGAACTGGGAATATGAAACTTGAAGCCGAATATCAATGAAAAACAAAAGAAAGCAGTGAATCCTTTCTATGTATGCAAGCGAATCTTTGGTAGAAGATGGGGACCAAAACTACAAAATAATTCTGGAGATGTATACTGCGATCGTGTGGCCAAAACTCAAATATGACAGCGTAGTCTTTTGGCAAGCCAATGAGAAAAATACAAAAACTGGCAACTCAATCTGATACCTCTATACTAGACCAAATGCTTTGGCTATGCACAGATTTTAGAGACTTTGGACAGACCATTCTCTTGTTATTCTCCGAGTAGGGATGAATGGAACACAAATGAACCGAAGAAAAGGAAATCGATATCCATCTATTGAGATAAATCAAAGATAGAGTGTGGAACTAGCGCCGGTCTATATTCGAAGGAATTCAATTTTGTACTGTTCAATCAGGCTTCCTAATCGTAGTAGACTCTTCCAAGTGGAGAATTTAGTAAACGGAAGTGGAAGCGGTATGGTGTCAATATTCGAGAATATCACGGAACGATATTTCTATTTTTAATGATAATTAGGCAGCCATAAAAACATCTGCTGAAATAAAATCAAAGCTAGTTCGGCACTTACGCGAAGAGCTCATGGTTCACCAAGAATCTTTGCAGGGTCTCTGGACATGGGGGCAAATCATAGCTGTCTATGTTAGTAGCCACAAAACTATCGTCCAATAGCGTTACTTTCAATGCTCTCGAAAGGCAATACATGTCGAAATAATCAAATATCTAGAAGGCCACCGGTTAATAAGCGACAGGATCCACTGGAGACCTGTTAAGGTACGTAACGTACTTATGGACGCAAGCAATTGAACAACACGGCACAAAGGCATTTGACCGAGTCTGGCATAGAGCTCTATTAGGCAAGTTATCGTCTTATAACTCTGCGGATGGATGCAAAAAATCGATTCAAGTTGTTGTAGATGGTGTATCATCTAATTCATTTGCTATAAATGGAGGAGTGCCCCAAGGATCTATTCTTTCTCCAACTCTATTCCTTCTCCACATCAACGATTTGCTTGGATCGACAAATAAAAATATCTACAGCCTTTCACTCTTATATCCTCCATTTCGAACAGTGGGCCTGTGAATGCGGCTACATCACACAGTCAGAGATGTGAACAAATTAGTTCTCTAAATGATGATCTGGACAAAATCTTGAAGTGGGGAAAAGACAACTTGGTTGTATTTAATGCAAACAAGACACAGCTCACAACATTTTCTAGGAAAACTACATCAACAGTTCCTCAGATCCAAATGGATGACTATCCAATCCATCTCAAGGACTCAATGCACCTTCTAGAAGTCACAGTCACCTTCAGGAATAACATGGCAGGACCACATATCCTATATCGCAAGATCGGCGTACGCAAAGTTGAGCTACCTATTTAGAGCAAAGAGGTACTTTAGCCCCAAGCAACTTCTCCTTCTCTAAACAAAGCACAGGTTAGACTAGGCCTGGAATATTGTTCCCATATATGGAGCTCGGCCTAAGTTAACCTACTTGACAGCATACAGAGACGAGCAGTTCGACTTATTGGAGACCCTACACTCACATCGTATCTACAACCGTTGGTTCACAGAAGACAAGTCGCTGACCTATGCTTGTTCTATAGGTACTTCCATGGTAGATGTTCCGAGGAACTCAAAGATATTATCCCTCGAAATGCAACTTTTGGGTACCCCATAAGACAGGCTGCTAATGCTCATGACCATACAGTACACTTGACAACCGCGAGGACATCAACTTTCCAAAACTCGCTTCATGGGGATATTTCCAGAAGACTACAATTTGCAGCAAATCAAGTGCAGAACTAACATACATCTGCAAGCAACTCGGGGCACTGTTGCAGCGCTATAGGTTCGCCTTTCCCGGGAGAAGTATTAAAAAAAAATACTCTTAGTCTTACGTGGTTATTATACCCTCCAGAGGAAGGTATATTCACTTTGTCATTACATTTGTAACGCCAAGAAGGATTCACCGGAGACCCTATAAAGTATATATTATATTCTGAATCGGGATCACATTCTGAATCGATTTAGCCATGTCCGTCTGTCTGTCCGTCTGTCCGTCTGTCTGCCCGTCTGTCTGTCTGTCCGTCTGTCTGTCTGTCTGTCTGTCTGTTGAAAACACGATAGCGTCCAAACGAATTGACCTAGGTGAATGAAATTTTGTGGGAGGACTTCTTTTTACCGTCGTCAGATTGGTATTGAAAATGGGCTATGTCGGTCAAGTAGTTCTGGTACCTCCCATACAAAACCACTCATGTGTCTCTCTATCTATTTAAATCACGATAGAGTCCAAACGAATCGACTAAGGCGACTGAAATTTTGTGAGAAATCTTATTTTTACGGTTGTCAGGATTGTAATAAAAATGGTCCATGTCGGTAAAGTAGTTCTGTTACTTTCCATACAAAGCCAATATTCGACCCATTTATCTCTCTGTCTGTTGGAAACACCATAACGTCCAAACGAACCGACTTAGATGAATACAATTTTGTGAGAGGACTTCTTTGTGAATACAATTTTGTGAGAGGACTTCTTTTTATTAAAGGTTGGTATTAAAAATGGTCTATGTCGGTCAAGTAGTTCTGGTACCTCCCATACGAAAACAATATTAGACACAGGCGTGTACCTGTACAGTGTACAGTACATACAGTGGAGGGTATCAAAGCATCGGCCAGACCGATGATAACACTTTTACTTGTTTTTTTTATTAGTTGCGTTGTGAACCAATAGAAAAATTATGTCAAGAAAATAAATTATGCAGTTGATATAAACTGCAACTGAATTGAACAAAATGTCCGGAAACGTTGTTGCAATGACAGCTGTACCTTTATAATGCTCCTGGTAGTCTCCATAGGATAACGAAAAGTCATCCTTCTTTCAATGGAAATTGTAAGATTGAAAAAAAATTTACAATCCGGGTGTCAGCTGCAAAGAACATCACAAACAGAAGGTAAATACAAAACCAATGACATTCAGAGTATGCCATAGCAAGTAGCTATTGGCATTACGCGATGACAGATTCAGTTCATTTTATATGCATAGGATAGTCAAATTTAGTAGGTATGTTTATCATATAAACTAAATTTTGTTGGTATTGTGAATTAATTGTCATGGGATTAATTTGATATATATACCTAGTGGTTTTTGTTAATTTTTCCGCGTCTAAGTCCTTAAAAAAAGGCTTGTTAGTACAATTTTAACGAGCATTTAGCATTTAGCATTGTTTCATCGGATTGAATATATTATACGACATAATTTTGAAGTAACATTTATTGCCACAAATCGAATCGCAGCGCCACCTACCGGGTGTAATTGTGAATCTAAACCATCCTTAGACGCATTCAAACACACACACAAAATTTCATTAAAATCGGCCCAGACGTTTAGGAGGAGTTCAGTTACAAACACGAACAGAAGAATTATACATATATATAAAGATATACAAACTATTTTTTTGCAATCTTTCTTTCTATGTTTCTTTGAAATGACTTTCGGATAAACTGAAGAAAACAAATGGAAAACTGGGTCATTGTGCTATTTTCTCCTGATATTATAGCTATTTAATGAAAAGCAAAAGTCTCTGAAGTTGGACAACATAATCGCATTTAGGCTTATCACGTAACAAGGATTAGATTCATTAACTAAACATAAATCCATGTTTATATAACGTTGCCTTATTAAATTCTGTTTGGGGTGAATTTGTTTGTTTGAATGAAATGGTGTAATCACAAACTTTGCCAAATTCTTTGAAATTTGGTTCTTCAGAGAAAGCGACAGCAAAACTCAAAGTTGAATGATATTAATCGTCGCTCGGGACACTCTGAGGGTCTAGGATTAATTGTTTTCAATATGCTTAACATCACAGTAGGTGCATGTGACTAATCCTGTATGAAGGGGGAATTAATCGGGCTACACCAAATAGAAACTAAATCAAATTATGTAGTTCAAATTTCCATGCGACTAAGGATACGCTAAAGCGATTAGATAATCGTTCATATGCTTCATGGATTTTGTGTCCTTGTACACAATGTTACTGAAAAAAAAACACGATTTGTCAAATTTGTCTGGTAAATTAATGATGTTGGTGACCAAAACCGAAACATCAACTTGTCAGATAAACGCAATTTGTCGAGGATATACTTTTTTTCTTTAAATCTCCAAACATGTCCCATGGGGATGGTGTAGCCGGTTCGTTCGATATGGTGATGTGATTTATAGTACTTGCTTCGAATGCAATTTTTGTACCCACCACCGAACTGCATTCAAGGATGCCATGTCATTTTATACGTGCGGTTAAATATAAATTTTCTAATCTGATGATAGTTTCGTTTAGTTCACTCAATCAACCAACCAACAAAGTAATCGGCCACGAAATTCAATTTTATTTTATGGCACTCCAAGTCAACCACGAAAGGACCATGAAAATTGATCCAATCGTGGAGAATATTGAAACTTCAACAAGCGGGGAGGTATTTTTTGTTTTAATTCTAACGCTTTTCTGTTGACATTATGTTAGGGGACATTGAAATGCGACACGTAGTCGTATATTTATCTGATAAAATAAGTACGTCAACGCTTAGTACATCCTTTGTGCAAGTGGGAGAGTGTATGTATATGTTCAGTAGCGAACTTAATTCAATAACACGGTATTACTTTCACTCCTTCATTGATAGCTGTCGAACTAGAGCTGCATGATAAGTACCGATGCACTAATTGGATAATATTAAATTTATTTGCAGACAGACACTGCACACCGCCATCTATCTGTTTCACTTTCGAAGTCGAAGGTAATTATGGTTAATGTCTGGAAATTGTGACATGAATTTTAATTTACCATTAGATACTGATGAAATTTTTATTAGCTTATTGTGTGGATTTATTTAGCGCAAAATGTGAAGTAAACTTTGGAACTCGATTCGTGGGGATTATTTCCAGAAGACTACAATTCGCAGCAATTTAAGTGCAGAACTAAAAAATATCTGCAAGCATCTCGGGCGCTGTTGAAGCGTTATAGGTCCCCTTCCCTTTCCCGGGAGAAGTATTAAAAAAAAAGGACAGCGCGCGGTTAATATGACATTGTGAGTAAATATTTAGGAATTTGAAATTTTTTTGGAGCTGAAATATGTATCTCATTTTGTAATTGCAATATTCATTCATTTTCAAATGGTCCGCTTGTCCATTAAGTGGGTCGCGGGTGTAGGTTGCTCAAGTGGCCCCTCCATAGCTCTCGATCCTCCGCCATCGACTCCAAATCATCAAGGGCAATCCCCATACGGGTAGAGGAGAGATTATGGACTTGATCTAACCATCTCATCCTAGGTCTACCTAGAGGACGCCTACCTGATGGTACGAATTCCATAGCACGTCTTGAAATCCTGGTCGGGGACATGCGTTTAACATTACCAAACCACCGAAGCATGGACCGCTCCGTCCGGAGAAGTAGCTGCTCAACATTGAGTTCCTCACGTATTCTTGTATTTCTAATGCGATCTCTACGAGTCACACCAGCAATACAACGGAGAAATCTCATTTCGGCAGCTTGTATTCGCGATCTTATTCTTTCGGTCATTACCCAAACCTCATGACCATAGGTAAGAGTTGAAACAAACACCGAATTAAAGACTGACAACTTAGCTTTGACACCAAGTTCAGTCCTCCTAATAACAAAATATTTCAGTGCAATATTTTTGTGACAAATTTTGTTTTTGATACAACTATAAGCACAGCATATGTTGTCAAAATGCAGACATGACGTAGTGTAAGATGATTATTTTTGAACCCTGAGCTTCTTATTTTTAATGCTACAGAAAATTTTACTTTATCGCCCACTCCATTCTGATATTAGCTCAGAAGTACGAAGTACTCCTTTAGCCAATATTTTGGTATAATATTTTTATACGACTATACTCGCTCATAAATTGTTGAGGCAGGGTGAGTATGGCTCCTAGGAAGAAAAGCCAGAATTTTCTGGCTACCTTTTCGAAATGTCAGGTCTTTTTTCCAAAAAGTTTTCTGACGTTTTTTTCCATTTCTGCAAACATGTTTGGAGAAAATGCCAGAAACAATATTTCTCCAAATCCTACAGTGACCCCAAGTAGGGGGTTGCAGGAGGGCACCATGTCCCCCCATACATGGGTGTGAGGTTTTTTGTATATGTGGGGTTCGATAAATTTAAAATAAATAACATTTCTGACCTTTTTTCCAAAATTAGTTTGAAAATTAGGCCAGAATACGAGGTGCCTATGTTTATTGTCTGGCTTAATTTCCATTTTACTTTCTGGAGCTTTTTCCACATCTGTCTGACATATTTTCCAAACAAAATTCGGATATTTTTTCCAAATTCGAAAACAAAAACATTTTCTGGCATATTTTCAAAAAAATCTAGCGTAATTTCCGGGAGCTATTCGTTACTTTTAGACTTTGATATTTATATTGCAACTGAATTTATTTGTGCTCGAAGATAACTTTATTCGTTTGTTTTCATAAACTTAAATCACATAAATTCCATACTATGATTTCATTAGATATCCTTCAATCGTTTCCCTTAGGAATGCAATTTTCTCTATAGGTACCAAAATTAAAAAGGCTGTATAACCATAGAAGAACAACAACACAATCCATTTCACTGTACCTATTAACCTTATGGCCTTTGTCAGCCATTAGTTAACCCTAATGCTGATTGTAGTCTCAAGAGATTCAAAGGGTGATCCAATTGCTTTTCCCTTTTCTTATCTTTTCCCTATGTCATTGACCTTCGTGTAAATGGGAAGGTTTCATTGTTCCGTGGTGTTGACAGAGATATACTCGTAGGTAGCAATTCGAATAAATAAACACAGCGGAATACTTTCACTTTCGCATTCGGTGACACCAAAATCACTACTAGAGGTCAATGCTTTGCGGTTCCCAATCCCATGTGTGTTGACTACTAATCATGATACCTGATGGGTTTCGAACTTTCATGTACTTCTAGCTTCAATTATCGCTTTACTGATTCAAAAGATTTTATTTTATTCTTGACATTCAGACTTGACAGCCTGAAAGTGATCCAGATAAAGCAGATGACTTGTCTGATTTTTTCGCTGAATAAAATAAAATTATTGTGGTCGCTAAACTCAAATAAGGGAATTAAAGGCGCCAAAATACAAATCTTTTCAGATAGTCAAGCGGCCTTACAAGCCCTATCATCCAATACGATGGACTCAAAAACAGTAAAGTGCTGCTACGATGCCTTGCAATTCCTATCCAAACACAACAAGGTCAAACTTGGTTGGGTACCTGGACATCAGGGTATTGCAGGCAACGAATCGGTGGACCAACCAGCTAGGGCCGGATCTGAATCCGCGTTCTGTGGACCAGAAACTTATTGCAGAGTCAATTGGACTACTGCCTTAGGTATAATTAACGATTGGGAACATCAACTTCGTCTGTACCACTGGGAAAATGTTCCGGGATTAAGACAATCCAAAAGTTTAATTAAACCTTACTCCTACAAGGAAATCGTCAACCTAATCAAGGATACTATCAGAAGGCTGGTGGGCTTTCTCATAGGCCATTGGGGCTTGCGATATCATATTAACAAAATGAATCTGTGCCCTGAGATAGAATGTAGATTCTGTCTTGACGATGAGGAATCCTCCGAACACATTCTCTGTGATTGCCCGGCACTTCATTGGTTAAGAAAACGTATCTTCAACAAGGAAATACTTTTACCAGCAGAGCTTAGGAACTCCGCTACTAAGGATATTGTGGCCTTCACCAAGGAGGTCACACGTCGCTTAGAATAACCTTATCCCTTACGATACAATAGATCTTGTCAGGTCGCAGTGTCAGCCACATGGGCAGTGGAACTTACAAAAAAAAAAAAAAAAAAAAAAAAAGTCGGCGACTACACTATATGAAACTATCTCAAAAATGTCAATATTAAAGCTATTTGGTTTATAGTGGTTGTATTATTAAATACCGTTTATTTTAGGCCGTGAAAAGAATTCCTTAGGCACTTCTGAGTATTTCTAAATGGAGGCGTCTCAGAATACCCAAACTCTAGTTGTACCGGTAAGAGAATTGCGTCCAACTCCAGTTCTATACTATTCACAGAGAATCACTACATCAATCTTCAGTTCACGAATAGTTTCCTTTAGGAGGTGTTGAGCTGCTTCACAATGGCTGTACGATATTCATATTTTTTCAAAGTAATTTCTTTCGTTTTTGCTCTAGATACTGTGCAAATTTTCTGTAACCTTTTATATGTCCAGATAGGTACATCAGTCTTCGTAGACCAAGCGGTTTCGTCCGCGTTATGTAGCAGTTCTTTAATTTTTGGCCATTTTCTTCGCATCTTAGAATATACTAGCTGACCCGTGCTCGCCTTGCGCCGCTCGCCTTTAGCAAACATACAAAATTATATTTGGTCCATTTAAGTGTTTCATTGAAATCTGTCCAGTAGTTTTCGGGCTTTTAGGAGACAAAGAAAATTCCTACAGTTGTATTATAAGTATAGATATAGATTTAATGTGCACCCTCTGCATCGCCCTCCCTCTCCATTATCTATCTACTTGTTTATAATAATGCTGCTTTTCCTATCCTTTGTTTCCCTCTTCCTATGGAATCCAAACAACTACCTATCCCAACCCTACACTGTTACCATACCACATAACGAATGAAATTCTGAAATTAAACCTGTTTTGTGTTATACGTCTCTTTTCTTATGAAGATTATTAATTTACCCTATGCCATACTGCAGCATGCTCCCCATCCGCTGTCGGGCATACGATCATAATATACATACCTTCATATAAAACTGACCAAAGCACTCACTGCGAAAACAAATCAACCCTTTTCGAATGCGAGGTATACGTTACGTATGCTAGTGCGGTTTTGTTTTTGTTTGTCGTGTCGCACGATCGCAAAAGTATAAACATCCATTTGTAGCAAGGTATATATTTTCACTTCAAAAAATACATTTTGGCTAAAAACTGTTCCTAAGGACGTGGCTATAAAATACATAGCCTATAGCAGTCTCACAGTCTTAAGGAACATTTTAAAAATAGTTTCATCGAAATCTGTCCAGTAGTTTTCGAGTTTTTAGGAGCCAAAGAAAATTCCTACAGTTTTATTATATGTATAGATAGAGCTGTTCCCTCATTGGGACCTTTGCATGATCTTGCGAAGTGTCCAAACTGGAGGTATCTAAAGCAACATTTAAACAAACCCGCTCTTTCCGACTCCTACACCTTTTGGTGGGGTTCGTTATGGTGACTCTTCCAGCGACGTCACTTTCATATCCTTGCATTCTAGAAACATATCCTTCCTAAGACCAAATGTTACCAATTTCTTCGCGAATTCGCAGCTTTGTTCAGTGACAGTAAGAGGTCTCCATATTATTAAACATTTAAGTGGCCTGTGCTCAAAATGCTTTTTGCCCCAATATGCTGGGTGGGCTCATCAGTAGACGAACCACCACATCTGCCTAGACGCAATGTTTACTCGATGTTTAAGTGACTGTGAACCATAAACAAATACAAATCTTTGGTTAAAGATTTAATCGTAAAGGATTATTTCCACGTGGCCTGGCGTAGAGTTTTATTCATTTCTGGAGTTTATTCTTGACTTAAAACTTTTTTGTGTAAGAGGTCTCAGCTTGTAGCTTCTCAGATTCAACTTACGCTTGTCATTCGCTGATGTGCTTTTAATCAAAGTGTCGGTCATACTCGTCAACGAAACTTGCCCCTGTGTTCGTAGATATGGCTATGGGACAAATTTGTAAATATCGTTAAAAGGTATATTTGATATGTCAACGTATTTCAAATCTTAATTGTGAATAGTGTCCGGTCCACATATGATATATCCATGCACTTTATCCAGTTTATGCAAGGATGGATTTTGGCAACAATTTGACATATTTTGTGTTTTTGATTGAGATTTTAATGAAAGCTAAGAATGCAGCCTAAAACTTATCTCAGCTTTAATGTTCCACGTCTACCTCTTATGAGATGTTAAACGTTTTTGCAACATAACCCTATATAAGAACCACACAGGATAACAGCTATAGCTAACACAACAGAATATAACGATTTGTTGCCCCTACCACTCGCATCAACTTGTTCTCTTTTCTAGCAAATATTGATCAAGGGGGAACAAGTTAGAAAAGTTCAAACATGTTATTCATCTCCTTTGGGAACTGTAAACATTTGCTCGAAGTTGAAACTAACAACTATGGGTATTTCAATCAATACAAGTGGACGGGCAGTTATCCTCTTTCAGATGGCAAAATTTCTAAAGTGAATATGCCCATCAAAGTCATTCAAATGGACATACAATTCCTCCGCGCGCCGTAATTGCTTTAATGGATAATTTCCCTTAAATAGTATCATCATCATTTTCAAAACCATTTCCCAAATGGTTTCAATTTGACAGTACAAATTGTGCTAACGTTTTTCCATTAAAAGCTGCCGGAAATGCCCTCCAAAATTCAATTGCTGTGGTGTCACAGTTGAAGGACCAATTTTATTTCGCATAATTAAATCGAATTTTGGATATTAGGTAGCCTAAACTAGGAAAATGCTTTCAATTATGATGAACTTATTATATTGAGCAGGAAATTAGGAGTCAGTGATTATAGATTCAATTTAACGCGTTACAGAGGAAGTTGTCTTCAATATTTCGCAAAACATAAAAATTAATGACCAACCCAAGAAACTACGCATTTCATATCCACAAAATTTCTTAATCATTACGCAAAAGAAAACAGTCCTTTGAAAAGATACTACGAGTCTTCGCGGAAAATTTCCACAGCTTGTCCGTCATCGACCCTTAACGACTTTTGGCATTTTCCTACACAGATTGCCTGTGCAAAGATAATTGGGTAATAGACTTATGCGAATAAGCTTTGAATCAACTTTTTCACAAGAAAATGTGATATCCACCAACTACTGACCGAAGTAGAAAAAGATATAACTTTCAAGATTGTTGGTGATTAAGTGCAGATGGTACTACAACTTTGCGTTCTATTCAAATGGGAACAGGACACAACTTTTGTACTTTCTTTTAAGTTTTTCTTTGATTTCCGGGGTGATCTTTCTAAGGCGACATTATTTAGGAAATTTTATCAATTTCAGCATCTCAAAGTATCTCCATAATGGTAGTGGTGTAGCGAATAAGGGGCGCAAGGGGGTCTATCAGAGCCCCACTAGCAGAAGGGCGAAAAATTGTTCAAGACAACCAGATTATTCGGAAATTTTTATAAATCTAAAATGTATATCCAATTTTTATCTCAATTTTTCCGAATCGTATCTACGAAACATGTGTTTGGGTTTGTCAAAATCGTAGCTATGGTATTTTTTTTGACTCGCTACTCATACGCGTTTCAGAATTTGAGGGAGAAAAGTGGTTACTACTCACCTTCATGCATTCAGAGAAATTATCTTCAGCAAGCATCCTTGCTTAAGGGATATTTGGAAACAACTTAAGATCCAAATTAAGCCCGCCCGCGTAACCAGTATAATTCAGGTACCACAAGTATTATAGTTTGTCGAAAAGGAGCTGGATACTGATTATGTTCTCCCGCAAATGCGCATCGAAGGTTGTAAGCTGCGAAAAACTTCAGTACATACCAAATAATGATGAAAGAAATAGAGTCATAGATATCGCTTCTTAACAACGGCCCGTCTTATTTGCAGAACAGCTAAGCAGGTGCCTTCAGGAGGACGTCTTTCCTGTGCCTTTTAAGCACCAATCAATATATGACTAGTAAAATCCTGAGTATAATAAGGCGTAGCTACGAAATGGTGTGTATAAGAACAATGCTAAAGCATGTCGGGTATGGTGTAGATTTTGGACCGGTCTAAGGGTTAAACACCATATTCTATAGAGCATGCAAGCAAACAGCTTTAATACTCAAATTTCCAGGCATAATTTTAAGCAGTATCGAAAGTTCGGGACTTCTTCTTGCAGAAGCGGTTACTTCTATACCCAGTTCGCAAGAGCTAAGCCTTGCACTTAGTAAGACAAATCAATCCGCTCCAAATAGCGCCATTGTTTTTTGTTTTTGTTTTTCGAACTGATGAAACTTAGATATCGACATTTTTTACGTACCTACTGGCTGAAGAAATAAAAAATAGCAAAAACGGACCTCCGATCCATTGTGCATGAACTGAAAGAAAATCGGATATGTCTCATTTATTTTTATGATTGGTGGCATAGTGTTACTGTCCCCACCTCATATTAAGGTATTTCAAACCACCAAAAAAAATGCATCGACAATCCGACATAATGTATGTGCCATTTGACATATTAAGAATCAATGCATAGCACCTAGCAATAGACAACTGCGAGGACATCATTTTTCCAATTTTTTTTTTGGATACAGAACTAGCAAACTTTGGGACTCTTGTCCTGGAGACATATTTCCGAAGGGGGTTAAAGTTACTGTTGTTACACCAAAATTTGATCTTAAAACCTATAGTTCGTGTGCATTTTCAGAACCTAAAAGTTACGTCAGATTTTCCATTGTCAGAGACAAAATTCGGAATCCACCAAAACCCAATTTTGATATTTTTAACAGGATTTTTTTGTCTGCAATAAATTTGCGGGGGTATAGTGCCCCGGGTGGCTACTCCACTGTCTCCACCATCACTAAATTGATTTGAACAAAAAAAAAAAAAAAAAACAAATTCGAATCCATTTTGAACTAAAACTTATGACGTATGCATTTGTCTGCAGACAAAAACAATGTGCAAGGACGTTGATTACCTTGTACAATTGGTTAGCAATTGGTAATCAACACGACAATTGTATTGACACGCTATTGCGTGTTTTAAATAAATCTTCGAACAGTATCTGCTTCACATAAAACGGCTGTTGCTTTTCCTTCCACCTATACTTTCGGTTTGGTTTCAATAATTTTTTTTATGTAAAACTTTTCCACATTGACAACTTTTATACATATATCCATAACGATGCAAAAGAAACCATGCCAACTTTTAACCTTATTCTTTTAAAGCTTATGAACTGTAAAGTTTCTTTCCTTGTAGTAGAAATACCACAAAACTATGAGGCAGAAAATTGTCTTCCAACTATTAGTCTTCTGTCATCCACTTCAGCACGAGCACGTAACAGTATATTTTCATACCTTCATCCTTTGTCATAATAAACCTCACTGTGTTTTATAGAAACGTCTTGATGGTTATGACTACTTCCAGTCATTGTTCCAGTTCCAGTGCCAGTCATACCGACAGGGATAACAAAAGTGGCAATGAGGAGAAAACACCAAAGGTCAGAGCTGATCTTTCTTATCTCTTCGAAAAAGAACTGACAGTAAAGCAGAATAAAAGGATTTATATTGTGGATGAATTCAATGCCACGGAGCGAGGTAGGAATACTTATTTTAAAGGCCAAAACCATATCCTTAAATTTTTCCTATACATACAGTGACTCCAATCGATGGCAAATTTTATTCAAAATTCAATGATGCAAATATCAAGGATAATGCACAAAGGCGAATCTATTGGGAATTGGCTGACCAACGGCGGAAAGAAACAAGGATGAGTGAAGGGTTTCCTGCTTTGGAAAGTCAAGTATATGGATGGATGCCGAAGAGCATGAATGTGATGGCATTGAAGCAGGTCAATTATATACGAGCACCGAAGCGACGATGTGTTATGACGGTCTTTGGGGAGAAGCAACTATGTGAGCGTGTCACTGAACGACCAATATTTACTGGCAAACAACAATTTTATTTAAGTTGAAAATTATTTTGTTGATATAAGATAATTATTAAATAAATTGTGTGTATGTTAGTCATAGCCACACAAAGGTAATAAATAAACTATTACGTTCCTAGCTGCGCAGGGTTTTTAATTATCACTTTGACTTTGATTTTGACATTTACTTTGACATTGTGGGCGTTCAAGAATCTAGTTTAGTAAGGCTGACAGCCTTCTATCTTCATGTTGCTGAGTTTTGATTGGGCTAGACTGGTCAAGCGCACAGTTTTCTCAGATGACTTTTATGTCTGCAACACCGACAATTTAAGACTCTGACTCTGACTCTGACTCTGACTCTGACTCTGACTCTGACTCTGACTCTGACTCTGACTCTGACTCTGACTCTGACTCTGACATTGGACAGGTTTAGCCCAACAGGTTGGACAGGTTTAGCCCAACAAATTACATGTTTTTGAAATTCAATGCTCCATTTGCTATATTTTTAGCTCGTTATCATTTTATTTATCCATCGATTTTCTTCTTTCAATATGCAAATATCAAATTGAGTGCCAATGACAAAATTCGGGGACAATGTAATGCCTGCCGGTGGTGCCGCAAAGTACTGTCTTCGAAGGTAAGGAAAATACTGAAATATTAAATATCGCGTGCTAGTTTGAATTATGATGTTTTGTTTACAACCACCCCCACATTGAAACGAAATAAAGACACAACTATGTAGCATACTGATGCAGAATTTCGTGGGACGTTTAAACAATTATTAGCGACTAGGTAGGTGTGCTTCCGAGGTATCATCATACTTAATATTATTTAATTGGCTGTTGACATGTGTGTATTTTATTTGTGTTTCTAAATTAGATGATAATTTCTATCATTTATGAGACACCGTTTCTGTTTAGCATGAAACAGTAGCGTGAGGACATTATACGGAAAATACTCTTTGTTATGATTGGGAAGGTTACGTTTTGAGTTATAAAAAAAATTAATGCAGCAATAGCTTATTAAATAATTACTAGTTTTACCCGCTCGCAGCTTTGCCCGTGGTCACGTATTGTATCGGGATAATGCCCATAAATGTCAATTCCGCTCACACTTTGTCAAATAATGCCTCCAACAACCGATTGCGGCAAATAGTGCGGCTATCTGACGACCAGTGAGCGTTGGTCGCGGTTAAATCACCACAGATGCAATCCAAAGTATAAGGATATGTATCTGGTGTTGGTTGAATTTGATAAAGCATTCGATACACAACCAAGAGAACTAATATGGATGGCGCTAAGGCATCGAGGAATTAAAAAATCTTACTTACAGATGATCATTGACATGTATGACGAAGCAAAGACCCGCCGGAGTCATCGAAGAGTTCCCAATCCTTGTGCACCAGGGAAGTGTCTTAAGTCCTTTGCTAATTATTTCAGTCCTATAGATTATCCACTTGAATGAAAAGTGACGAACCCCAAACTGCATAAGTTATTCTTTGCTGACGATGGAGCCATCATAAGTAAGGTTTAAACGTCCCTGCAACGAGCACTTGATGTATGGGTGGATGTTTTGAAGGGAAATGAGTATTGAATTAGTCCAAAATGACAGAGTACCTATGTACTGCCCATTCTCTGATCCATTCCGAACTTGGGCAGAACAGTAGGGATGCAGTAAAATGGGAGGGTTATATGATTTTTCTTTATATTCTTGACCATAACCTCGCTGAACCGAACCATAAGGAAGAAGAGAAACAGGATTCCATGGTTTTCTTTAGAACCTCGGTTCTCCGTTTTTTGATGAATATTCTTCTTGAGCACTGGCAGAGTTTATGCCATATTAACATACCCCCGTGACTTTAAATACCAAAAAGAAAAAAAACCTAGGGCGGTCAAGACCCAGCGCAAATCGCCCGTGATCACAGACGACCGGGAAACGCCTGCTTTAGAATATTAGTTGGGGGTCTTGCAGTATAATCGCAGTCCTTTCAGTCCCAAAGCATTGATGTATGAAAACTGTATTGTTCAGATCATGACTCTGAACTTTGACATAATTAAGGAGCAAGAGTAGACAACTTCGCTTTGTTTCCAATATTATAGTGCTAGCTCTCGTGGTCCAGAGGGGAATAAATTGGAAATTAGCATTTTCTTCGAAATGACGTCTATTGTAAACGATGACGCAACAATTTGAACAGCATCCGTTTTACTTGGCAAATTCACACCCGCTCAATAGGGGTGTGAATCTAGAAATTCAAGATGGTTGTCATTTTGTTTCACTTATTTTTCGCTTGGATTCACCTACCTAGTTATGTGACGATTATTTCTCGTTCCTCAAAAATATAGCTACCCATTGCTTTTTCATTTTTTTATTTACTTCACAAATGTCCAAACTGTACTGACATCCATCGCCATTTTTAAAATCTTCCGTTAGGGTCTTATGGCCTAACTTGTTACTTAAAATTTGTTTCCTAATTTTTACCATCCTGATTTCACGCAATGTCGTCGCTTTGTTGAACAAATTTTAGCGACACGCTAAGTGACTATTAATACATGAAAATGACATAATCATAAATCACAACTAATGCAGTAGACATCCCCAAATGTATGCAAGCGAAAATCCTACAAATCCCCACAATACCATGGATAGAGCAGCAAACCATGCGAACAGAATACATTACGCCATCCCTTAAGGTAAAAAGTTAACAATTTTATTTATTGCAACCCAGGGATAGTGTGGGGGTGGCCTAACTTTTGCCGCCACTGCTTCTGAATTTATTTTTTCCAAGCAATTTGTATCGCAGCAGAATGTAAAATAGGTATTCCCAGAGACACTGGCAACTTCACCACCTTGAATCTGAATCTCAGGTGAAATGCAAGGACTTCAACGGACAGGAAAGAAATGTAAAACATTTTGATTCTGAATTTTACAACTGCAATGAAGTGAAGTTTTTGTGAGTGCGGCTCAACTTGATTGGCAGATCCAAAGGATTTTAATGAACTAATTGGATTACAGGAAAGGGGATGGTTTTTTAAAAAAAAAGTTAATAAGTAATAATGTCCAAGTCCTTGAAATATTTGATAGAAATTTTCAAAACTCATTTTGATTTGTTTTCTCATTCATCACTTTCGCACCCTGACAAAGTTAAATGCCAAACAGCTTAATAATTCTGGGGGTCCTTTTCACGTATAGACTCCGTTTGCTTTCATCTTCTCAGGTTAGAAGACCTACGAAAAAGGAAATAATTTCATTTGTAGCGTGACCTACGTTGCCAAGATTTACTTATGTAGTACCTATCCAACTTGGTTTGGCACCACTAACCTAAGAAAAACATAAGTAAAACAAAGGACTGTAATTACTACAACGCGTATATTGAAAAAGTTATGCGGCTGGACTATACTGCGCAGTTGTCCTTGATGTTGTTGTAGTTTGCAGACAGAGAAATGTAAGGGAGCGAGGGAAATGATGCTTGATTGTCTAACGTCGAATACCATGAGAAAAAGTGTATTGATTAGATTTAGAAGACCCAAGTAAAAGCTTATCAACAAAAGTTTTAGCTTCCAGTCATACCAGGGCTATGGACTTGGAGGAGGGGGAAGGGACGGTTGGGGCTATAATATATTTGGGATATCATGCGACTAATGAGTTTGTGCACCTAATTATTAATGGTGTTAGGACTGATTTGCAATGCTGCTACAGCAGATGCTAAAAAGTTTTTAGTCAATAGAAACTAGGAAAGGTTTTTGGACTTTAGTTCCACCTCAGTCCATCCATCCGGAATATTCTGTTGTAGAAACATCTAGTTCAATATCTAAACAAGTAATGTATCCTGTAAGTTTAGTTTGCCCTCCATAGTTATTTAAATGAATTTGAAAATTGAAATCCAAAGGACTACATTTTTTCTATGAAATAAAATATAGACATAACAAAAATTACAATTGCCTAACAATGACAGGGTTTTTGTGGAGGTGAAAGTTTGGTTACATTTTATTATCCTTTGTATAGCAGTTATTAGATACTTGATGATTTGATACCCTTTTCGTGTAATTAAATTTGTTTGGTTTACGTTGGAATTTCAGACAACGTCTTGTGGTTGTCAAAAGAGCACTCTCATTAATTATAGCGAGGATGGAGGTAACTCTTTTGAAACATTTATCTATGGAAGGGAAATAATATGAAAAGATTTTCATCTTTGGCGACGTGACAAGACATTTTTTCATCAACCGGAATGAATTAAATGTTTGCAATTTTTTTCAAAAGGTAGATACATGAGTCCGACCATACCTACTACTATTGGAAACTCATATAAGGACGATGGGTTTTTGGATTTTGGAGATGTAGAATTGGCATTAGCTTTGGAAAACCAAACGCAATTACCTATAATAGGGTATGGGCTTGTCATGACGTGAATTATATTTTTCATTAAATTTGCAAAGGATTTAAAAGGACTATTTATTATAGCTTTAAGTTGAAGTGAGACTACTTGTATTTGAGGTATCGTATAGCTGATCTCTTTGTTTCGTTCAAGTGGCCTCTATGGCTTGATGATTTGCTTCACAGCGTTCAACCAATCAGTCCACTTTTTGCTTACTCGGACACGGCATATAAGTTGTCTTCTCGTCAATGATGCGAGGAATGTTGTCTTTAAGTTCGGAAATAGTTCATCGCTAATTAATAAAGTCCAAAAATTCAATGTTATCAAAACAAACAAAAAAAAAAATAAAAAATAAAAATTCTAGGGGTGTCAATTCGCACGATCTTGGTGTTCAATTGTCCTGCGCTCTTCGTGCGTTTATGTGACCCGAAAAATTCGCCTTCAACATCTTCAGTGTTTTTTTTTGTGTATGCGTGACTCGTCGCACTCGTCTGTCAAACAAACTTCGGTGCCCTGCTGTCCAGCTGTCCTCCTAGTGGCGAGGAGCGGGCAACATGTATTGGTTCGCCTTTATATTTCTGACAAATCGCACATCGAAGGTAACAAGACAAACTACGCGGGCTTCGGATATTGTTGAGCTAAGCCTGTAAATTAAGTGCGCCGTCCTATGTATAGCCAGACTTGCATGGTATCTGGTAGTCGTTTTGTTACGCTCTGTAGGAGGCGACTATATAAGCCTCCAAGCAGTGGTCCCGCAAATCATTATGGTGGTCAGCGCTATGCAGAAATAGGGGCATACGTGTGCTTACGGTTTCTCGGCATTTCCATCGACTTAGGATGAAACATCTCTCTCCTCAAAGGAAAAGCCCTGAAACTTGCTCAGTGCTATGTCGTTCTGGATCTGTGGACCTTGCTGAAACAACTTAAAGAGTTGAAACTATTCGTAGCAGGAGTGCTATATTCAATGTCTCCTGAAACTTGTTAAGGAGGCTGCCAAATATCGACTAGAAAAGTTGGTGTCTCGTCAATAAAGCTACGGGATCTGGATCTGGGTAGGTGGAAACTCTTCATGGCAGGAGTGTTATCTTCAATGTCTGCTCAGAACGGAGTGCGGATACTCACAACCACCAACGGTTACCGGGAAGAGAACGCAAATCTGCAAGCAAGGTATTCTGGTAGACTATCTGCCGTTTTAAAAGAATGAAGTGGAATATATTTGAAGGATTTAAATCCAAAAATGGGGTAATTGCATCAATTATATCTTGCACATATGGAGCGACAAGCGAGCACTTTTCTGGAGTTGCTCAATCCAGAACAGGCATTAAGAACGATAGATCCATTGATTTGAGCAGAGCGGAAATTAGTCCTATACCCCTGTTCACGCTAATTTAGAGTTTCAACTGATATGTCGCACACTCTCCTGGGGTTCATACGTTTTATTCTTTAACTACAATGCCATTTTGATTAATTAATCCAGAGCTCTATTATATTGGACCACAAATGGATGCTATACAATGTGACAAACAGCAACATATATATTTCATACAAGTTATTAAATAGGTGTACCTAACCAATAAATGAGTCACCAAATTAATGGATATATGACGATTTATGTCTTTCCCATTATACGCCTATATACGAGCATATTTATCGAAGACATTTTCTATCCCCGTCTTAATGCGATTGCCATTTGCCAGCACCCCCTCCCGTTGTCATTATTTATCTGTCGCAGATGTGAGTTATCATGTTCGGCGATCTCATTTGCCATATAGCAGACTATCAGTCTAAATTAGCTCACAAGTCACAACACAATTTCAAATACACATTAACCAATAACCACCATAAGGTTGAAATTGCACACGAAAACAATCTCACCGATTGGAGTACATCCCAGGAGTACCTATCCTAAATGGGCCATATAAACTTTACCTCTCCCCATGTTACTCGTTCCTCCTAGATATAATGGCAAAAAGAAACCTTAATTATACCTCCTGAGCCGTCAACACCATCTGTCGTCAATAGGGTAGGTATTACGCTATCTATTGGATCGAATCTTCAGACGATTTTGGCATCCGCTCCACTGACCTACATTTTGTGTTGAAAATTTCAACACGTATGTACATAGGGTACAGACAAAAATATATATAAATACAAGAATGAATTTTATCCCCATATCTAAAGGGATGTGGGAGCTCTTAAGGATTTCTAAACTCAATGGTGGTATTTGTGCCAAAATATACCGAATATATATGTACGAATTTGAAAGTTCCTTTGCACCGCTTGGGTGTACATGTGTACAACAACCTTCCACAAACTTTCGGGTTTGAATTTTATGAATACAGTTGAAGGTGTCAAAAGGGGTATGACAAAATGTTCATCTTTATATGAAAGGTGGTCTAAATACAAGTTTCTTTTTGAATCATATGCTATTTTGACACTGAGAGCTATAGGTGTTATCAATCCAGCGCCATTGCTTGTATTGGATCTTTTTTTGGGAATGAAAAAAGTTCGTGAAAAAAAGAGTGGTATGGGAAGAAGAGAGCACACCCAGTTTAGAAGAAGCTTGTTTAGCTAGAACGAAAGGTTTAAAACCTTTTGAAGGTTTAGCAGCATAGCTCTTCAAAAACGAGTGCAATATTTTGGTAAGACGCCTGTAGCGAATAATGGGGACGGGAAATAGTGCCCTACAGAATAAGGACACTTGGAAATTGGCTCTGAAAGGAGCTAAAGATCAATCTTAGAAAGAGTTAGAAGAGTATTGAGACCGAAAACTCAATCATATCTGATCCACGCTCAATTGCAAACCATTTTAATTATTTTTTTGTCAATGTATCTGAGACTTTGGAACCTTTTGAGTCTCCTTACAGTAGTTGCAACTGTAATATTGCATCGGGCTTAGCCGAAGAAGTAATGCAAAGTAATAGCTTCTGTTTTCACTAGATAACTTCTTATGAAATTTTTAAAACAATTATGTCCTTGCAAAACAAAAATACTTGCACCAGTGATGGTATCTCTGCCATACTATTGAAAAGAATTGCGTGGGAAATTGTCGATGTTTTGTGTTATCTTTTCAACCTCAGTGTTAATAGCGGTAAGTTTCCCAAGTCTTTAAAAAAGCAGAAGTTATTCCGTTGTTTAAACGAGGGAATCGCAAATGTATAAGCGACTACAGACCTATTTCCCTACTTCCTACGATATCAAAAATTTTTGAAAAATTAATGAAATCAAGGATACTTTCATTCTTAAATCAAAATCATTTTTTTTCACAAGACCAATATGGTTTTAGGCCAGGTAGATCCACGGAAGATGCTATTTTAAAAGTCTGTTGCGATTTGTTTAATGGTGTTAACAAAAGTCAATCAACTATGGCTCTGTTCATTGACATGACCAAAGCATTTGACATGGTGGATCTACAAATATTACTTGATAAGCTATATAAGGCTGGTTTTAGAGGGATGATACATGAATGGCTAAAGTCATATTTGTTGGAAAGGGAACAAAGAGTATTCGTAAATGGGTCTTATAGTGTATCACTCGATCTTAAAAATGGCATCCCACAAGGGTCTGTGTTAGGTCCCATAATGTTTCTCATTTACATTAACTCTCTTTTCATTCAAAGATTTTATGGCAATCGTAGCGCATTTGCAGATGACATTGCTTTCACGTACACGGACCTTTCGCTCCATGAATGCGTATCAAAAGTTAGCTCCGATCTTCAATTATTTCGGGTCTGGTTTAATGCCCACAAGCTTATTATCAGTCAAAAAACAAAAATAATGAACTTCAAAATATCGCAAGATGTTTTAGAAAATTTCGAGTTCATATTTCACTCAAGCCTTTGCCAGAAGTTTTGCTTACCACTACATACCTGTGGAAGGCACAACTTCAACGTTAATGGACTATGTTCAACCAGTTGTTTCAAAGTTGAATCAGTTGATTCCTACAAATATCTCGGTGTTTTCATTGACAACAAACTTAATTGGAAGGTTCAAACTCAATCTTTAAAATCATATATGGCGTTAGTAACACGTAAAATGTATCACTTAAAACCATACTGCTCTCAAAGAGTTCTTTCAATGTTCTACTACGGATTAGTTCACTCGAAACTCCAATATGGAATCGTTAGCTGGGGAGGTACATGGTACATACATGAATACTTTAAGACCACTATTGATTGCACAAAAGCATATAATTCGAATTATGTGTGGCAAGAATCGTTATGCGGAAAGTTGGCCTCTTTTTATTAACTTGCGAATACTACCACTAAGAAATCTCTATGTGTTCAAGGTACTGAAAGAGTTCTTTAAACGTAGCGGTAATATTCCCTCTAGAACTTCTTCAATATATGGTCTACGGGTTAATAATATGGCTTTGTTTGACATCCCACGCGTGCACAAAACACATTTTATGAATTTTTATTTAGTTTCATCGATTAGAATGTTTAATAAACTCCCCTTATCCATAAGGTCAAATCAAAACTTTCATTCATTTTTGAAATCACTTAAAGATTGGCTTTTTACTGTTAACCCTTCTAACTTGGAGATACTTATGAAGTAACAACTCAATAAAACGAAAAAAAAAAAATGGCAAAAAGATTCTTCACGTACTTTTAATTTTATTTCGATATCTGTTATAACTTAAGAACAGCTAATGTTACCCCACGTCAGTTATTCTTTGTATAAAAATCGTTTTTGAGCTATCATTCAACACTAACTGTTAAGTTAAGAATGATAATGAATTTATTATAATCACTCTATATTCTTAAGCAGAATTATTATAATTGTAATCTAGCTTTTAGTGATAATGAATAAAAAAAAAAAAAAAAAAAAAAAAAAAAAGAGTTCGGCGAAAAATTAAACCGTGGTGACACAGATCTTCAAGAACTGTGTTCTGGCTGACTATCCGCCGTCTTATAGGGGAAGGAAGTGGAATAATATTGAAGGAGTCAAATTAAAAGGTGTAATACTTCTTCCAGTGAGGCGTACCATATTGCGCAGATGAAGCGAACATCTTTCTGAATTGCTCAATCTCAACCAGGGAACTCAGGATGGCAGATTCATCACCTTTAGCAGAACGGGAAATAGACTCACGGTGAGGAAGTTACTTTTCCGATCAAATCATTAAAAGCTGTCAAATCTTGCGGTGTGAATGAAGTTCGGAAATACTAACGGCCCTAGGTGAAGAGGGCGAGTTATGGTCGGCCCTTTCGCGCGATTAAAGTAGCCTAGGAATGCAATGAAACTCTCAGGGACTGGGTATTAGAGTAATTGTGTCCAAATTTCAAGAAAGGGCGGAATAAAATAGGTTAGCTGTATATCAGTTTTAAAAGTAACGAGTGCGGATTTCATCTGTGCGAGGGGTCCCCGAAAAAAAAAAAAACAATTACATCATAAGGCGCTGACTATTTATATTTTTTTTTGTAGAGGCACAACCGACCAGTTATTCACTCTCAGAATGGTACTTGAGAAGGCTTGAGAGTATGGTACACCTGTTTACGTATGCTTTATAGACTTGAAGAAGGCCGGGTCTATAGAGATAATTACACGAGAATTACACGAGAACCTCAACCTATGGAACTGACGGTTCTTTCCTGAGAGCCATCCAATTTCTTTACATAAACTTTTCAATCTGTGTTCCGTTAAACGCCGGCGTTAAATTAATACCTTTCACCTATGGCTTTGCACGTTAACAGGGGTGCTTTTTGCCCTATTGGGAGGTAGCTAATTCATTTGTTATTGGGAGATAATTCATTTGTTCTTCGCTAACAAATTTGAAGTGACGATTGTCTAGAATGCGCCTGTTCAATGCATTCTGAATGTTAGTGGAATTCCTTTGAGACAATATGGACAAGCTTAAGGATATCGCGGTTTTATTGACGAGCGATGGAAGGAAGAATGCTGCGTTTTTCTGCAGGGTTGGTTAATTTTGAGATAGCTTGCTGCAACTCTTACCTATGGTCATGAAATTTGATTAATGATCTAAAGAATAAGGTTGCGAATACAAGCTGATTTAAATCGTATCAAATTCAATGAAACTTAAAACCTAAGAAACTCAATGTATAGCAGCTACTTCTTCGGACGAAGAGGCGCATATTTCGGTGGTTTGGTCACGTTAAACACATGCCCCCAACCAGTAGCCCAAGACGTAAAATGGAATCCGTGCCATCAGTTAGGCATCCTTTAGTCGACCCAATATAAAATGGTTAGATCAAGATCATACTATCTCCTATAGCCGTATGAGGATTGTCCCTGATGATTTAGAGTCTATGGAAATAATTTCACGTGTGGCCTTATTTCGTTGGGCGCTATTTCACGCTACGGCAAATTAATCAATCAATAAATAGGTGGAAAAGGGCATGCCCGATGACTGGACTGTCAGCTTCATATCCTTGGTCTTTTAAGAGCTATCCAGACAAATCCTTAGTTAATGTCAAATATAGTGTGTGTCTTTTATATTGCCAATTAACCACCTTTCTATGCTGAGGCAATTCCCTAAAAGAAAGTCGAGACACAGCGACCTTCTGAAGCTACATTTCTCAAGGATCTATATCTTTAAGAGGAATTAAGAGTATAAGTAAGTAAGTAAGTGATTCATTATTTATATTTCAACATAAACATAGTACAAGTACTTGCTATATCTAAGCCTGCTTGGCAAATTCATAAATATAAATTTAATTTCGGATAGCTAAATAAAGGAAAAGGCTAAAGATTCAAACGAATTCTGATATTATTACCACTCTATACTCTTGTAAACTGATTTTAAAAAATTGCTTAGGGTTTTATAGTCACACTCGTTCAGAACTTGGATAATTTCCTGCATATTTAATCTCTGTTTTCCAAAGAAAATTAGCCTTTGCCTTTCCTATTCATCAGCTCATATAAAAGCAGTTTTTTCGAAAGTCTGGAATCTTTATAAAGGCTGTTTTTTTTATAAAGTGCCTATGGAATTTTTCGATTTCTTCATGAACGTATGCCCCCCAAATTTGAGAAGCATAGCAAAGAGTTGATTTAACAACTTAATTAAATATCTTATATTTTGCTGATAAAATTATTTTTTTGTTTGAGAACACATTTTTCCATGTAAAGTAAAGCAAGCTTTGAGAGCTATTTTCATTTTCGGTTAGGTGTTTATTGAAATTTAAAGCTGGATTCAGTTTCACTCCTAAATAAGTCAACCAACCTTTAAAATTCCTAAACGGTTATTTACTTACTTACTTAGGAGACTTTACAGTTCGTTGTGAATGGACAAACAAGTGAACAAATTTCAAATCCTTACTAACAAATGCAATTAGCAAAATCCTTAGATGTCTCACTAATTTCAGCGTTTCTATTACTTTCTCTTTGATGTTTTGTTTCCAACTTGTAAACACTTTAGCTGATTAATTAATAAAACCCAACACCAACCAAATGTCAATCACATCAACAAAGCATTAATAAATCAGGATAATCCCATTCATTAAATAATAATATTAATAATGGGTATAATGCCTTCGATGATACCCACTCCCAGATTCAACCCCTTATTATAGTGTTGCGACATGAATGAGTGGTATTGCCAGATAGTTCTAGTTGTGTGTTATAACTATAAATACATATTATTATAGTCGCCTGACAATGGGTAATAGTTTTGGAAAAAAAGCTTTGACATTAACGAGTCAAACTAAATCACTTTTTCTCTGGAATTCATCAAATATTCTCCAATCTGGCAACAAGGGACGTACCATGAAAGCAATTACCATTTCTTCCTGATGTTTGCCACAAGCCACTCATGCAACATAATTGTCTAATACTTAGCATCGATCGAAAGTTCTTATATCCTGCCTACCCCTGTCTGAAAGAAAATGACTCAATTTATGCCATTCGCATGACTTCTTCGCACGTATTTACTTAATTTTCTTTTGGCTAATGGCGGCACTGGAAGTGGTATGGTACCTATAGTAAACAAATGTTGACGAAAGTAGGTCACGAGGTATATACGATTATTTGGTGGAAACATTTTTTCCCGAATTTTATTTGTACACTTTTCTTTCGTTAACCTTCGGGTGGCTGAGATGAAAGGAATGTTATGTTTGTCCTTGAAGAAGACTTGTTACCAAAAAGGCAAATCAAAACGGTAGTGGATGCGATATGCAATTATTTAACATAATTATTGTAAATTGACGAAGACAGCCTAATGCGAATATAACTAGAAATTTTCTTCACATAAATGTCGAATTTATGTGTTTCCACGAATGGCAACCTTTTATCAATTCCCAGCAGTACCATACTCCTGTCGACATACAACTGGTACCAACTTTCACAGAATGTCCTGGTACAAATGAAACAAAATGAGTTGCTTGGGAAATTTAAATCCTGTGCGATATCAGAGTTGGGCCTCTGGTAAACTTCGCCTATTACGCAATCCTGAATTTGAATTGTAAATGAAATGCAGGGTAAATGTGGTTCACCCCAAATAGCTCCCTAATAGCAATCTCCTATATCTCTTTGCAAAATTAATTTACGGGGGAATCCATGCAGATGGGTAAATTTTGACTATGCTGATAGAGATGTATGAAATGGATTTGTTGTAGGAATGGCGTCGTTTTAAAAGTCGATCAAGAAACAGATACATAGATTTTATGGCAAAAGTATTAAGTGATATGAAACGACTTTGAATACAAATTATGTCCTTACTGAAAGCGGTTGCTGAATTTGAAGTTTTGATTCGATGGGACTTACTTTGCCTTACTTAATTTTGATTTGGCTACTGTGCGTTGGCTCCAACCAACATACCTCTAAAGAAAGCTCGATTCGTTGCTAGGTGCCTCCCGGTGCGCACGCCATGTATGTTAGTTCAAAAATCCCTTTCAACTGGGCGCGAGTTATGCACTCCTGCAATCCAGAACATAAAAGTAAGGTCGCCCCTTACAGCGTTGTCTCCCGGGCATGTGTCCCTGCCATCTAGGCCGATAAGTCATCATAAACACTGAATGCCTGAAAGCGGTATCTTTGCTGTTTCCGTAATGGAACTGGATAGTAACATGTCCAAAGCCAATTGAGCAGCCGAGGTGCATTCCTGCGCATATTGGATGTATCACTTTCAATTGCTACTGTCCTCGATAGATTGTTACTTTCCAACAGGTTCGCCACGATGACAACTGAGGCCTCGGTTCTATATCCAACCATTCAGTGTCCTTTGGCTTATCTGGTTTATCCACAAAGTAACTGCGCTGTCCAGGGTCGAGTCTGCCTCTCCCGGTGAAGCAACCCTATCTTTTTCAGCTTCGTTTTTCACTAGATCAGTTTCAACAGACCGGTGCCCTGATAGGCTAAGGCATATCACTGGCATTGGTGGTCGCATAAGAGCTCCTTCGCTGGCGAATTTAGGGGAAGCTGGCCTTCGGTAGGGTAGGGTGACACATGGCTTCTCACACTCCAAAGCCTGACTTTCTAAGAATTCTGCACTGATGAAGATGTAAACAAATTGCATGAGCTGGCAATGGAATTATTGTCATCAACCTTAAGGATAAGCTTTTCAAGTCCGAGGTCAACCGTTCCCTCGCTTCCCCAACCAAACCAGCCTTGATGGTTGACGGTTCTTGCAGTAAGGGGTTTCGTCCTCCTCTGTCATTTTTGTTTGAGAATCAGGTTTTCTGAAGCTTTTGGAGCCCGATTTGTTTACACCAGTCCAGTTTGTTGTATTGTTTGATTTATCTATTTATCTATTACAAGTAAGGGGAGAGGGAAGGTCGTTCTGTACTCATCTTCTGTATACAGAAAAGGGGAATTGAGTCTAAAATTCACCACTAAAAGTCACATTACACTGTGCCATGCATCCCATTGGCATGGTTCTTCACCCGGGATTATGGGTTTTATCGAGTTATTACCCTCTAGATCCTTTATATTCAGTCAAAAGCAGTGGCACCTCGTGCAGGATATGTGGCTCTTTACTACGTACAATGGTCTTGTGCAGTCTCTGTCAAGAATCTCTGTCCAAAGACTTCGCCACATTTCTACTGTGTAATCATTGTCGCACATCTCTATTAATAGAACCCAAGCCAATATTATTGAATCTGTCGATTCAAATTAGGCAAATATTACATTGAAAAGGATTACTAGCTGGTACAATTGCGTACCATCTTTTCATTCACTCGGAAAATGACATCCTTTTCTGTGTACCTTTTTTTTCATTTTACCATAACAGAACAGAACAGAACATGCCTACAACTCATCTGCATACGAAAATCGGATACAGCAAACAAAAGAAAAAAGTTTGCTTTTCGTTTTGTTTAAAATAATGTTATGTCATTCCGGGTTCAAGGATAATGCGAAGTGGTATTCAGTTGCCTGTAACTAGGTCGCTGGGGGTCACTAGTTTGAGTAATTGAAATCATGTGAGGGCAGAGCATTTAAAAATGTTAATATTGAATAGAATTTTCAAACGTTAAGCAAACTGAAACCCCTTATTTGATGAAGTGGAGGACTTTAAACGAAGAGTTCCACCGACTATACTTTCTAAGTGTAGCTTCTAACCATGAAGATATTATACTCCTAAAAACGAAACGTCACAGAGACCCTCTCATGATGGAAGAGATCGTCTGAATTTGAAAGGAGAAAGGAAAGAAACTCACATTTAGCCCAGAACTGTATACTGTTCTATCAAGCTATAACGTCACATGACATGAAGGTCGTTGGTGGGATTCTGTAAAAAACGAAACGAAAACCGCTTTCGTTTCCACTAAACCGGTCTCTATCATATCTGTGGCAATAGAGAGAGACTGCTATTGTCGAAACGATAGCGTTCGATCGTTTTCGTCTTACATAATCTGGCCCCTGATATTAGATGGGCCGTAATGAAATACCTCTTTCGTCAAAAGAAAATCACGTCGCCACTGTGCACAGCTACCTAACATAACCATCTAATCCTAGGTACACAGCAGAACAATCGAGCCACTTAAGCATAGCTATCCGATATCTATACGCAAACTGTAGATTAACACCGGCTCCACGTTCATTTTTAGCCCCAGCTTACGACTTAGCTAATCACAACACAGAACTATTGGGAGAACTAACTCCAAAAAATTCAATAAACTCCATACCCACCAAAAAAAACAAGAACATAGCTAAGGCCAACTTTCAGAAGACAATTATAACGTTTTGTAGGCATAAATCGGTTTGAAGTACTTGTGTCAAATATAAAAATAATACCTACAAAGTTTCTGCTATCGGCGCTATGAAAGTCGTAATATTTATTTGATTGTTTGTTAAGTTAAACAGGGTACCAGTGGCGTGGCGTCCATATAACCCGATTCCTACCGGGTTACCTTTTAAAAGTTTCAGTTCAGCTACACAACAATGTTTACTTAAAAACGAGCAACATAAAACCCACGGGATAAACTTAATAATATGTATCTATTCATCTGCGCAAGCTACATACCCCGACCCCACCAACTTAATTGAGCATTATACACACGGAAACACACACCCTTCGCCATCATTATCATTAGTATTAGAGAACTGCCCACACTCTCTGAGCATAGCCCAAAGCTAAAATAACCCGAAATATGTCGGGTTATAAAATCTCTCAGTGGATAGAACAAATTTGTCTCCTTTCTCTTTTGTACACTTGCGATTATCTGAGTTTGATCCTCTCTGTTCAACGCCCGCTTTCTTATGCAAAAAAATAACCCGATGAAAAGCGGGTTATTTGGTGGGTTTTGTGTGTATCTTTTACCGCTGCGCTGTGGTGTAATTGAGTATATCTGGAAAATAACACGCTTACCGCCGGCCGACATATTTGGTGAATTTGAATTGTGTGTGTATCTCCTATCGCTGCGCTGTCGCTGTGATGTAGTCATAGTCAGTTCCTTTTTTACCTAACGATTTTCTGAGGGGAGTATCCTCTGTTCAAATTCAAAGGCCGCTTTCTCATGCAATAAAATAACACGCTTTTCTCCGAGTAATTTGGTGAATTTTGTAAGTATCTTTTAAAAAATAAACAAACTGATGTGTTTATAAAGTTTATAAACAAGTCGCTAAGTGAGAAATCAAGTGTTTTGAGTCTTGGCTGGCTATGATCTTCATAGGTACCTAAATACGTTTGAAGAAATGTTTCAAAGATTAAGTAGATGATTTTGCTGGACCTCCACAAAACTCCACAAAAATTATTTTTCGGATTTATTGAACAAATCGAAATATGAAAGTTGTGCACTATTGAATCAAGATGAAAAAATATCTTCATTAATTTAGTTTCTTCCTGGAGTTTTCGATTTTATGGCTTTGAACAATTAACTAAGGTTTTGTAGGTTTTGTATGCCTACCACATCTTCCCTTTGACATTTTGATATTTTTCGACTTCGACTTACCATTTAAAATTATTCACGCTACGTCACTGCAGGGTACTAGAACTCCCACACAAAATAATCCACCATACATGGGCTCATCGCGATCCTATTTTTATAGTAATGAGTTTTGAAATCTACTAGCAAAATGGTTTCAATTGACTATTTATCGTATATATAAATAACTAGCTTAAGCTCTCTGCCTAGGTATATGCCACCTTAAATAATCAATTTTACTTATCCTATGATTATCCTCAAAATGCACGATTCTCGTAAGGCCTCTAAGCTAAATTTATAGATGAAAGGATTTGTTGATTTTTCCGCAATCCCAATAAATAAAATTAAACCAGATTCTCCTGAAAAGGATATTCATTATTTTTGCGGTCTTAAATACATATATCCATTTCCTGTCAGTGAGCTGCAATTAATTGTGATGCCAAAGGATTGTAAGTGGGCATTATCAGAATGAAGAATTATTTTACTCCCAACGACAGTAACTAGTTTATGGCACCTGCTGTTGGTGCGACTGGTAATAATAATGCCCAAGTCTTTGTTTTTAGGTCCTCTATGTTTTTTTTTTTTATTTTAGGTCTGAAAATTGGTCTCCATTTAAATCTTTTAGTAGTTGGCTTAACAGTTGCCGGGTTGAATTAGAATTTTCGTGCCATATTTTATTTCATGACAGTTTCATAGTGCATGATATCTATTGCGAGTATTGTCATGATAGATATTTTATAGGAAGAGTACGAAAAGGCTATAAAATGCATGATGCTGAGGTTTTTTACATGCAAAACAAAAACAAAAAAAAAAACAAAACAGCTTAAAGTATATAGATTCATGTGAAGGATATATAATTTTCTGCATTGCTTATTACTTTCGTTCAGATCCCTTTTTCTCACAATTTTTTGGTGAATTCGTAAAACAGGAAAATGATTTATTTCCTGATTTAATCAAAACAACATCAAAGAACAACACCTTTAGTCCATTAATCATTTTATAATAACAAAAACTAGGTCAGTAGGTAGGACCCGTATTTTCAACACAATTGCAGAAGTTATTCGCCTTATTCTGCATTAATTGCAATCATCCAAAGAATTATTTTAGGGGTAGTATCCGTACATAGTGTGAACCATCGCTTTGATTTATGATCCGGTAAAAATGATCGTCCATCATTCGATTCGTATCCGCAAAAAAAAAAAATCAATAAAACGTGTCTGAGATTGAAAAAAATTACCTTACACCTAAACATTTATGATTTCACTTTGCATTCTGGTACAGGAAACTGTAAACTTAGCAAAGAGAAGAACTTGCCGAGATTCCCATAAGTATTCAGAGACTTGGAAATCGAAATGGAAAAAGGGTTAAAATACCGGTCCACAGAGTAGGTAACATCTGCCATGAACGATTAGCCATTGATTTCTACATTCAAAATGAGAAAAAGGACCTCACGTAGAAAATCGTTGCCTATATCCAACCGTAAATCAATTTTAGAAGTTTAATTCAAATGCCAGGCCAAGAAATGCCAAGAATTCAAATTGTTTGTGCTACTTTAGGGATTTAACACGAGCTAAGGTTATTGAACTCTGAATATTTGGATTGAAAAGATGCTGTTGTTGTCATAAAGACTGAAGGCTGTCCATTGGTGGGTTTGAATACATTGAAATTGAGAATTTCAGTACTTTCCAGTGTAAATCTTAAAACTAGGATAATATTTAAATAATGTGTCAGAAGAAATATATTATAATGTATAGTGACGAAGCAACATACCCTTAAGCTACGATTATAGGTACATGTCACGATCAGTGTCATTTTCTGACATGCTGATGTATGATACCTGAATTTGTGCTACACTATGGGCGTTCGATGGAGTCGCGTGACACGATTGGCACGGTTTGAATGCCAAATTTGAATGACTGTATGCCTGCTTTGTCAATTCTGTTGAGAGTTAATGACCCATGTCACATGTTTCACAGTTTCTATAGTTTCATTCCTGCCGTATGCTTTGTGCTCCGTTTTGGAGAAGGTATAGAACTATACATACGTTCGACTTCGACCGCGTCAAGAGGTGGTACCTACTAGTATTTATGAGCACCCACTCAAGACGCGTTCTTTAAGATGAAGTCGCTTTGTGCTATTGATTGACAATTAACACTGTGTAACATTTTGCTGACCGACGTTTTTAGATATCTCGTAAATAGTCCATCTTACAGGTCTCGAGAAAGCCGGAAGCTGCGGAAAGATCTAGTTTCCTCTTCATGTGATAACTAGAAATAGATGAAGGTTTCAGTTCACGTGAGAACCGAGCATTGATGTTGGGTTCTGTTCACGCAAAAGCCATGATATTCTAAGCCTATCTTTTGCCTCGGAACTATGTTTGTACATATGTAGTTTGATTTGGTGGCAAGCCTCAAGGATAGCAAGTATTTCCGCCTGAACCACACTGACCGTATCCGGAAAGCTTAAATATTTTGAACTTTCACTCGTGGAAATCTCCTGAGCTTAGTAAAAAAATACGCAACAATATTTTCTAAACATTGGATAAAGGGATATACATTATACAATAGGTTTAAATAGGACCATGTCAAGCGCAACTACTTGAGAATTCTTTGGAGGATGTGACAGCGTTGCGGCCTGACGTCGAAGTCTAATGGATGGAGAAACATAAGACAAAGTAAGAGATTGGACCTCAACCCTTCTGTGGTGTCAGTAATTTTTTTTTTTTTTTCAGAAACCACATCAAGAGTTTAGCCCAAATTTAATTCAAAGAAGTCTGGCTTTAAACTGCATCGAACAATTGTTCCGTAAATTTTCATCCAGAAAATCATATTTTCTCATAAATCTGGATGTAAATAACCTGAGAATCCTGACAGGTATAGTTAGTGGCCATGCCCTCATGAAAAAACATTTCACCAAATTTTACATTTCACCGGACCCTATACGTATGTATATAGACTATGTCTAGAGAGCGATGAATCCTCTCTTTACATATCTACTCATGGTTCATGGGTCATGGTCATGGGCCTTTGAATGTCCGGCTCTCTTTCGACCCAGAAAGAATATCCTCTTAAATTCTGCGGACCATGATAATGCGTTTAGTAGCAGCGGATTTAAAAACTTCAAAACATGTCGGAGTGTTATAGGAGAAAAAATTAATTTGCAGGAAAAGTATTCGAAAATTGTAATTAAAAGTGAAAAAATATGTCAAGACCTCAGCATCCACAACCACAATAAATAAGACCCTTTAGGCTGCGTCAGTTGTAAGGGCATTTAAACTGCATAGAGTTTCCTACCTGCCTGTGTGAACTCCTGGAACCAATTATTAAAAATACATTAGTTATCTATTTGCTTTTAGGATTAGTTCATACTAAATAGATCCTAGATAAAACACAAAAAGTACAAATCGATACTTCACCACCTTGTAGATGATATGAAGCCTTCTTATCCATGGTTTTCGATTTTGACAAAAATATAAGAAAAGAGAAGACCTATTGTTTCAGAAGGTAGGAAATTTGACTAGAGATAGAATAACTAACTAACGACTAAAACGACAGTAGTTTTGGCTTACCCCCAGTTCCACCCCGGAATGTGGCGTTAAATATATAAATAAATAAATTATAAGTAACACAAGTCCAACACTATACACAAATTAACGTGACAATGCTATAATAGCATAAAATGAGTTAAAGTCGATATCCTACTTTGCAAAGTTCAACAATTTACCAACAGTGTCGTTCATTACCATACTTCATGATTATGCATTTACTCGTATCTATAGCATCAACACATGAACAATAAAGTTCTCCCATACACAAAACCGCCAAACAAAAAGTGAACAAGCCAAAAAAGGATACAGTATTTTTCGACCCATTATTGTCGGTACGTTGTTTAATTCTCGTCCAGGCATTGGTCCAGGTTCAGGGTTGGTAACTTGTATACTTTGTATGGACTTAAGGTTTTAATAAATGCAAAATGTTTATAGGTCAACTAAGGTCATGGTTGGTTATGGTCATAATTGGTTCCGACTTTGCTTTTCGTTATCGACTGCGTTGCAGGATCTATTTCATATCGAGTTAAGTTTAAAGTTCCAGACATAAAAGTTGATACAAATAACTATCTGCTGTATAATTCGATGATTTAACGAAGGTCACTTAAGACATTGCTGCATGCCAGAAGACTTTTTTATTTGTATATATTTAAAGGCTTGAAATTAGGCAACCCTCTTGCAATACGATTGACAACTTGCCAATTCAAAACAAGCACTAAATCAGAATTATCCATGGATATCCGCATCTCAAATAGAACCGGCAGTTTTGAAGAAAATTTTGCGATACATATAGCAATGTAGCAACCAACATCCTTTTGTCTTATAACAACAAAAGCATCGTCTAAATCGATTACTTGAAGTTCGATAACCTTTTTTGTCGGAAAACTCGTTATCCCTGGTGCATGGCATAAATTTCCTGATCCTATGAAATGAATTAGCTGGGATTGATTTATGTGCCTCGTTCTGAAACTTTTTCTATTTTGCAAAATTATAACAAACTCTTGAAGATTCATTCAACGTGCTACCTCAACCATATGCAACATTAGACCCAATGCGGGTGAACCGGCTAATGCGGACTTGATTCCAATGCCAATATACAACAACTGTTATATATCGATTTTAGAATTCTATAGCGGTCTGCATAGGTCGCTGTTACAAGATGTGTGAATTTTCAATGCTAGACGCTTTTCAGACGTAGGAATATTATGATGATGTTGATTTCTGCTCACGTAATTTTCGCTGTGCATCCTGTTGACGGAAGTTGAAAATCGGTTTCTTTTTGATGTCAGTTGGAGTAGTACATACATTTATTTTATAATGGATAACATAGAAAATGCTTCTTTTTAGAAAGGTTAAAGGTTTCGTTTGTCTTTTCTCAATTTCTCACTCCCAAAATTTGGGGAGTATCTAGATCTTATTTGCATGTGAAAATAATTTGCCATTGCACCATGTTACCACTTTAAATACATTCGAGAGCCGGTTACGGATTTGAATTCATCTACGAGAAAAGTATCTACTACAACTAGCTACACCCAGAGAATTATGTATGCGATATCATGACCGCATCTTATGCCATTTCTATCCCCCACCCTGGCTTTGGAGCGTCTAACGATGCAACTACACTTCCGAGTACTGCCGGAAGCCCTTCATCCGCTTGTGGTGTATATTATAATGCGTTGGTGTCGTGTTGGATAATGCTGTTGTGAGCCAAATCCGCTTTCCAGTGGTTGGTATATCCTGTGATTATAGTTCATCTTATCGTGCAGTACAATGAACTCGGTGCAAAGCAATTTGGTATATTATAAATAACTTGTTGCGGAAGTTTATTTCTTGAGACTTAGGCGATTAAAGACATTAAACAAGGATTACCAGAATAACGACTCACTTTATGCACGATGGGACTTCGTTTGTGGAGGTCATGCAACCTATAGATAACATACATTGGTGCGGTGATGGTTTGCAGATGTTTGATTGTGAACTTTATTTAATATGAGTATAAACAACAACGGATTTTTCAATACTAGTCAGGGTGTTGAAATAGAGATGGTGGCGGAAGAGCCCTTAATGGGCCAATGGCAGCACTCAAATCCCCGAAGCGGGTTACTGACTCCGGAATATCCGGCTCCTTTTGTCCAAGGGGTCACAGAAAGGGCCTGGCCCTCCAGGTTGGGGGTTGTGCGTGAGGTTAACTACCCAACCACGGAAAACAGCACCGGTTACGAAGCAACCAAAAGCCTCGGATATGGATGGATTTACTGTTGACGACCCTGCAAAACGAAAAAAGGACAATGACTTTCGGATCTGCACATGGAATGTTCGAACCTTGAACCAAAGAATGTTTCTATGAGCTCCTCGACAAAACATATGAGCAATGTCCTAAGTACGACGTTAAAATCGTCTTAGGTGATTTTAACGCCAAAATAGGAAAGGAGAACATCTTTGGTAGCACAATCGGAAAGCACAGCCTACACGACACCACGTCTGGAAACGGACTTAGGCTAATTGACTTTGCTGCGGGACGTAATATTACTATAGCTAGTACACGGTTTCCTCACCTCAACATTCACAAAGGGACATGGCGGTCACCAGACCAACAAACCGTCAATCAAATTGACCATGTTGCGATCGACGCAAGGCACTCCTCCAGTATTCTAGATGTTCGAACTTTCCGAGCGGCCAACATAGACTCGGATCACTACCTTGTTGTAGCCAAGGTACGTATGCGGATATCCCAGACACCACAACAACGAGGAAATACTGTGAGGAGATTCAACGTTGAACGGCTACAAACGCAACAAACCGCCAGAACTTTTGCCGATCGCGTCTCCCTCAACCTTTCGAGAAGTCCTTTGCAGCCTTCATCAAGTGCTGAAGACCAGTGGCATCGATGCCAAGAAGCCGTCAGAAAAGCCGCAACTGATGTGCTCGGTTTCACCCGACCACCACCACGAAACCCTTGGTTTGATGAAGAGTGCCGGCAAGCACATGCAGCGAAGCAACTGGCCTACAAAGCGGCGCTGCAGAGAAGGACGAGAGCAGCTCGGGAGCTCTACGAGCAAAAAAGGAGGGAAGAACACCGACTTCTCCGAAGGAAAAAGAAAGAGCATGAGAAGCGCGCGATTGAGGAAATAGAGAGGTGTTACTCCAGGAACAATGTTCGGAAGTTCTACCAAAAGGTAAAAAGAACGTGTCACGGGAACAAGACCCGAACAGAGACCTGTAGAGACGAACAAGGAAACCTTGTAGTGGAGTCACAGTCGGTGCTGAGGACATGGAAAAACCATTTCTGCAGACTGTTAAACGGCGAAGACGACACATATTCCGCTGTCAGGCAGAATGAACCATTCAACCTGGGCGATGAAAGTCAAGAATTCCGTCCACCTGACCAAAATGAGGTAAGGATAGCAATATCCAAACTGAAGTCAAACAAAGCTGCAGGACCGGACGGTTTATCTGCAGAGCTTTTTAAGGCAGCGGGAGATGACTTGGTAGAGAGCATACACCAACTCGTTTCTAAAATTTGGTCAGAGGAAAGTATGCCTGATGAATGGAGCCTCAGCATTGTTTGCCCGATCCATAAGAAAGGATACCCTCTAAACTGCGCCAACTATAGAGGCATCAGTCTCCTTAACATCGCTTACAAGATCCTGTCTGCCGTACTGTGTGAACGCCTGAAACCATTTGTCAACGAACTGATTGGACCCTATCAGTGCGGTTTTAGGCCCGGTAAGTCCACAACCGACCAAATATTCACACTACGACAGATCCTGGAGAAAACCCAAGAAGTCCAAATCGATACTCACCATCTATTTATCGATTTTAAAGCCGCATATGACAGCATTTATAGAGACGAGCTATACAGAGCCATGTCTAGTTTTGGCATCCCTGCCAAACTTGTCAGATTGTGCAGAATGACGATGGAGAACGCTCGCTGCTCCGTAAAGGTCGGAAACTATCTCACCGAGACCTTTGATGTCAAAAAAGGATTTAGACAAGGTGATGCGCTGTCATGTGACTTTTTCAACATCATTCTTGAGAAAATTGTGCGAAACTCGCAAGCCAACACCAGGGGCACAATTTTCCAAAAGTCTGTGCAACTACTTGCATACGCTGACGACATCGACATCATTGGCTGAACACAGCGAGCTGTCACTGGTGCGTTTGCAGGTATCAGCGCAGAAGCGGCAAAAATGGGTTTAGTGGTGAATGAGGGCAAAACAAAATATATGCTGTCAACAAGAAGGGACACACAACATCGAAGAATCGGACAGAACGTCACAATAGACAGCTATAACTTTGAGGTAGTTCGGGACTTTGTGTACCTCGGCTCCGCTATTAACTCTGAAAATGACATCACATCAGAAATCAAGCGAAGAATTACACTTGCCAACCGCTGTTACTTTGGCCTAAGAAGGCAATTGTTTAGTAAGGCCTTGTCGAGAAACACCAAGGAGACTCTATATAAGACCCTCATCATCCCAGTCCTGCTTTATGGCGCAGAATCATGGACGTTATCAAAGGCGGATGAAGATCTCCTTGGTCGCTTCGAACGCAAAATTCTTCGAGTGTTTTTCGGTCCCGTTTGCGTTGACGGGCTTTGGAGGAGGAGATTTAACAGCGAACTCTACGAGCTGTACAGCGACATCGACCTGGTCAGAAAAGTACGTATCAGTCGACTAAGATAGCTAGGACATATAGATCGAATGGACACCAACGCTTCAACACGTAAAGTCTACGATTCCAACCAGAAGGGACAACGCAGTAGAGGAAAACCTCGCTTTAGGTGGCGCGCACAAGTGGAAGGGGACCTCAACCAACTTGGAGTGCGCAACTGGAGGCGGTTAGCCAAAGATCGTGCTAACTGGAGAGGCGAAAAATCGAGTTTCAAAATTTGATTTTCATATAGCCAGAAGAGCTTTGAAAAATGTATGTCGTCGCTGTTGTAAGTGTGTTAATATGTGATGTGCATTCCCTTTCTGTCTTGTAGAATGCTGATTATGTCGGATTTCGAGGAATACTTTATTTAAGTTCCTCTGAGCATATGCCATGGTAGAACCTATAGAATAGACATGAGTAAGGTACTATAGTTCTCTTAGAGCTAACTAATCTACACCTCATGGTTGAGGATACGGCAGAAAAAACTATCCTGAGGATGGCAAAAGAAGGAGCCGGAAGGGAGAAATGCATTGGCTCGAAAGAGTACGATGTACTACTCGCAAAACTTCCACTTCTAGCTATACGCATCAGGGATGATAGTATGAGCAGATTTAATTTTGAGAAAAACTTCATAACGAAGCTCAGCAATAAGAAAAATTGGAGCACTGAATCCACGATCTATGGACTGAGCAACCACACTATAAAATACAAATGGATTGTTTGTATGTTGGGCCAGAAACTAAGCAATACGAATCCAATGTACCAGCATCTTCCAAGCTGAAATATGTGCTATAGATAGGTGCGTTCGGATCATTCTCAAGAAAAACTACAGAAACTGTGATATAGCGTGATGTCAGACAGTCAAACCGCCATCAAGACACATGGTGTATCATAAAATCCAAGCTAGTGGTGGAATGCCTGCACATGCTTAATGAATTAGGTAAGGTCATGCAGGCATCATGGGGAACGAGGTTGCGGACTCTCTGGAAAGACAGGGAGCAGCGGAGCCCTTCATAGGACCTGAACCGTTCTGCGGCATAGGGGAACACACCCTACGAGAAGAGTTCAGGAGGATTGAAAAAGAAAAAGTAACCGCATATTTTAAAAACTTCAGGGCCTAAGGCAAGCTAAGCTTCTAGGGAACTATAATCTAAAAAATTCAAGGCATGCATTGGTCTAAGCAAAGACAACCTAAGAATCCTCACAGGTCTCCTAACGAGACACTGTAGACTGAGGGAACATATGAGGAAAATGGGTCTATCAGAAGAAGGTATGCAGATTCTACGATGAGAACGCAGAAACCCCAGATCACATTCTGGAAGGACTAAACATCTGGGCAAGTACCAGATAACAGATAAGGATATACAAACCATTGACCCGTTACTCATTCTCAGATTCATAAAAGAAACTGGACTGGATGAGGTGCTCTAAAGTTGATATTCTTGCCAAGTCTAAAGACAGAGCAAAAACCATCAAACACGGGTTCTTAACGAAACTGTAATGCGATGGGGCAAGAGCATGAACCTTTCCAATGTATAAGCAGGGGGCACAATAGACCACAAGGTCGCAGTGCACTAAAATCTCTCCATTATTATCATTATTATTATTAGGGACAATAGTTGTTTTCGGAAGGATAAATTGTTTCGGGCTGAAGTACCTCTAATCCAGAAGAGGCTAATTTTTTCTAAGTATGGGTCTATGGCAGAACCGATGAAAATTCTTTGAGATGTCCAAGGCTACAGCTCTGGACTCGTCATTGCCTATAGGTAAAAAAAATCTGAAAAGGTATCCAGTAGAACAATGGCTTCGAAATCCATATTGCTGGTCGCTTATTAATCTGTGCTCTTCTACAAATGTATTTGATTATTTCGACATTTATTGCTTATAAAGTGTGAAGAGCAAAGCTATTGAGCCCCAGCCTTACGCCAAGCATTTCCTTATAGCATAAAGGTAAAGTCATCTACATCTACATCTTAAAGAGCTTACACAGTATAGGCTATAGGCGCAAGTTCTGATGCACAGTTTTTGAGTACTATGGCTGGAATTCCGTCTTGTGCCTTCGTCTATTTACAATACAGCTTTTTAAGGATGCGTTGAATTGATCGTGATCAAAATTTTACATCCATCATCGATGATTTGACCCTCGGGATAGATGGTGGCTCCAGTTGTGCAGAATCTAAAGTAGAATTCTCCCGAGGACATTGAAGCAAAAATATCCGCCTTTTCCTTATGTGGGTGACTCCAGCGATCTGCCTTGGTTCACTAAAGGCGGAAAAGAAGCGCAACTGAAGACAATGCATATTGCCTTTGTCATTATACCAACGCTCATATCATTTGGACATGTGGTAATTTTGTTAGTGCGATTCTTATAAAATAATCCTTGCTGCTTCTAGAGCTTGTTCGCACCTATTTTGTAGATTAAAAAAAAATCTATATTTTTCGTTTCGATGTTTGTGACTGCTATTCCTTGAGGAGGAGTTTCCAGGTCAATATACTACAAGAAGAGTTAAACATTTCAGGGCTTCTTCAGTCAGTTAGCCCCAAAAAACACATAAATAAGCACATGGCAATCGATGCAAAGAAATTATGCAGCTCATCCCAATAAGATTTGCTAGAATCCCAAAATCGACAACTGCTATCCTGGCTATCGCTTATTTATATTGGTACAAGAATGGATAGCTTATATTAAAGTAAAGGGTTTTCCAATAAGAGGTGTTATTTTGGTATTCAAAGAGAAATGCCATTTTTTGAGATAAATGATCGGATGTTTATTTCATAATAAAGAGGAAGGTATGCCGTTACTAATGAAAAACAACATCAGCCAAATGGCCACTACGAGCACGCTTACAGGACCATATCCTTTTCATGAAATTTTCCATAACCAAATCGCAAAGTGGCTGCCCTATGTCCTCGATACCCTCACGAATTTTATCTTTGAGGTCTTGAATTGACGCAGGCCAAAGACACGACGTTGTTGATGATCGGCTGGCTTGAGTTCTTGTGTTAACTGAACTTTATTATCCTTAAGACCCAAGTCTTTATGCAAAATACGGTGTACTTAATGACGTTTGTGGAATGCCCAATTCCAAAGAACGACGAGGAATGGACAAACCTGGGTTTTCTTCAACACTTTGAGCTACAGCAGCAATATTCTCTGTTGTCCTTGAGGGACGTGCACGGGTTTTATTCTTCACATCACTAACTTGTCATAACAGCTCGAATTTTTCCACCAATTTCTGTATTGCGGTCCGACAAGGTGCTTCACGACGACCAAAAAATGCTTTAGTGTTGCGAACTGTGACTGCAAGATTTTCACCATTTTTGTAGTGAATTTTAATAATTTCAATGCCTTGTTGAAGCGTGTATCTTTCCATTTCTAGTAATGGCGTAGTTTTTTCTTGTCAAATGACAAAGAATAAAACCTTCAAAAGTGACATCTACCGAAATAGCGGGCCATTCACAATAACACTTCTCATTGGAAAACCCTTTACGATCCGAATTCCCTAGGGAAGCCAATACTTTTAATTGTTAATTATCTGATTAGTTAGAAATATAGTCATGTGAAAAATAATAGGGACATATTGAGGTATTTCGTAAGAATACAAAGAACAATAATATTTTCAGTAAGTATATGGAGTAGTGTTTTTATTTTTAAATACGCTTAGCTATGTTATGTTCTGATAATAGAACTTTACTTTATCGACATCCTAACAAATAATTTAATGTGCCGTTTCTAACCAATTTATGGTAATTGAAACAGAACTGTGTTTTGAACAATTTTTATGCAAGTGTCCCTATTATTTTTCACATGACTGTATATCAAGTGTGTTCCTCAAATTTCTATAGGCTTGTCTGGAATCCCCATGGGCTCGCGTCTATAAGGTGAGGTATTTTTTCAAGAAACATTACAACATATCTAGGTCATTTTGAAGAGAAAATTATATTCTTTCTATGGATTTGCATTTCAGCGACTTCTCTATTTTACTCCCTAGAATTTTTATTTTTCCATAAATAGATGTCTGTTTTTGTTTTCAATTAAATTTTGAATTAAAAAAAAAACAGCAAAACCATAAATAATAATCGACTTTCCATTACCGAAAATAGCTGGTAACGAAATTCGATTGTTAGAAAATAAATTAAGAACACAACAAGTCATCGTGGGACTATTAGGAAAACAAAAATGCCCTCTTTGTTACATTTTTAGTCCGCATTTCTATTGCTATTTTCGGAACTTCGATAAATATTGGTAACTTAGTGGTGAGACGTAATTTCAATCACCCACTAAACCGATAGAGGACGCAAAACAAATAAGTAGGTAGGGGAGGTAGAGGTACAGGTAGGGGAGAGTGGGTATGTATGGGACACTTTTCAGTAAAAACTCAACTACTCGCAACTTATAAATCATATCTGCACAAAACAGTTTTCTTAAGATAATATAACATTGTGGCAAGCTATTAAAAACACAAAAGTATTAAAACGTTTACCAGAATAGAAGTTAAAATTCATTCCATGTACACACCTAACATTGTCCCATTCCTCCTGGTTCAAGGAGGATTGGGACAGCTATGTGGTGGAATGGGACGGCTATGTTAAAATCTTTTTTTCTATAACAAAAGACGATAAAATAACATAAGTTTTTGGTTTACTTATCAAAACAAAATATATATTATTCAGTTCTAACAAAAAAGAGTTAAAAACATACAGCTTCACTTGTACAAAAAAATAAAAAAAAAACATAACAAAAAAGCGTATAAAGAAAAAAATGAACAATTTAGAAAAGTGGGTATTCATGACAGTGATACAAATTTGGATTTTAAATCCACACTAAAGGAATAAATATCCCGTGGATTCCTCTTATTTGGTGCAACATGCTGAGGTTGAGGTTGAGGACACTCTGTCCCATTCCTCCTGCATATGAGTGTCCCAATCATCCTGTAGGGCACCTTATCAAGATAAACCAAAATATCACTTTAAACATGGCACAGACTAAACAAAATTAGAAGTAAATCAATTCGTAATAAATGTTACTATATATTCGATTCACTTTTTTGTACAATAAGTTCACTCATTAATTTTTTTCTTTGACTCAAATTTTACCCAAGGATTTTACTTTTTATATACAAAATACTTTTTTTTGCTCTCCACTGCGTAATTACAACTCTGCACAAGACCTGCTTCGTTGACCGGTGGGTACACATTAAAGAACAAATTTGTGATCAGCACAAATGGAAAAAAGGGTATAGCGTTTGAGAAAATGCTCGTGTCCCATACCTCCTGTGTCCCATACATACCCACTCTCCCCTACCTATTGTATTTCAACTTGAAAGTAAGAAACGAATTTTAGGTTTCATTTTAAAAATACCCTCAAACTTGTATGGACTCATTTTGAAGCGGAAGATTTTTTTGTAATCATTCGGTATGCCTACAAAAAAGGATACCAACAATTTGATATTTGTATTAGTTTCGAATCATTACCACAGACAATAGCGACAATAATTAGAAACAAGAATCTGACTTTGATGGATGTCAGTATAATACATTTATTGCTTTCAGTAAAATTAACAGAACACACAAATCCATTCAAAAGGAGGTTCATTGAACCTATACTCGAGCTTCTGCAAATTCGGATGATCATTCCCTCCATTATGACAAAGATTGATGTGATTTAGAAAATCAATACTTACTTAAAAAAAACTCTGCGAATGAGAAACCACGGGGATTACTTAAAACTTGAGTTTGGATAATACTCTCAGAAATAATGTTTCTAGGATATATAGGATACCAAAGTTCATTGACTGCACATTTCTAAATCCATTGCTACAATGTTCATGTGAATTTCAATTTCTAAATGAATAATAAAGAAAATGATTAAGATGTCAGTGCTGTATCATACGCGTTGCGGCTAATCCAATGCGCCCTATGGTCCACGTCTTCAAACAACAGACCTAGATACCAAATTTAAAAATTCTATTTTTCAAAATTCTGTACATTTTTTAAAATTAAAAATTTCTAATATTAAAAAGTACTTAAATATAAAACAGTTTTTAAATTGTATGTTTTTTTTAACTGACTTATAAATTATTTTATACATTAGCTAGCTATAGATAAATGTAACCTAAATCGAAAAAGCTTAAACACATTAGTTAATTCAAAAATAAGTTCTAAGCTATTTTTTTGAGGTAAGAAGTGTGACTTAAGTTGTTTATTTTTTTATTGCACTTTTCATTTCTTGTTTAACTTCTATACTCTACCGGAAATCACTGATGCCAACCCTACAGAATTGTCTGCATATCTACAGAATTTTTGCCTTGCCTACAGAAATACAGAAATCAAACGAAAATATACAGAAATTTCAGATTCCAATAGAAAAGTGTAGGTACATAAAACAATACTGAACAAGACAGCTTAACAGAACTATTATTTTCGCTCTAGAACCTATAATAATGCCGTTCAAATACAAATCCCAAGTTCGAAATTTTATTTTCACCATCTTCCTTGTGACATTTGGCGTGAGTGCGAGAGCACCAATCAGATAAATGTTTCCTTACAAACTATGCATGCAACCGTCCGTTTCATTGTACAATAATTTCAAAAGAATGATATGTATTACATTAAATGCTTTAAAATTTAAAAAAGAAAATTGGCGAGAAAAGTGTAAATAGAGTAGGTAATGCCTCGCTAATCCGAATCAATTATTGCAAGGGGATATTCGGATCATTAAGTAGATACAGGACGAGAAAGGGAAATAGTATGTTGATGACTTATGCGTCATTCATTCAAAAAATGATAGTAAAAGCCAATATGATTGTGAAAATCAATGCAATGTTGTATATTCTTTATTTATAATTCGGATTACAAAAATCGGAGAATGTTTATTGAATGTTAGGATAAGCGCTATATTCGGATTAATGGTGATTCGGATTATCGAAATATTACTGTAAATTATAACTAAAAATAAGATGAGTTTAGTGAAGATTGTACCGAACGAACCACTCACAAAAACAAGAAAAATTGGGAGACAGACAAAAATACTCCCTATCTTCCAATTTTGGGAAACTGAAGCCAAATATAAGGCACTACGATCGTAGCAAAGCGATACTAAGCGATTTTCAACAAGTCAAATCTACCTACATATTCAATTAAGAAAAAGCTGATCCAACTAGCTTGTTACCATTACGTAGTCTCGAAATTTGGCCACATAGCAGTGCAAATGTAGAGCGCCTGTTTTAGTGTTAACTTTGTAGGCCACTACTTTTTAAATACTCACTCAAAGTTGATACCAAGAAACACATATTCTGTTAGTCAGTTGTAAATTGTGGGCGCAGTAGCGCAGTGGTTAGTGTGCTGGACTGCTGTGCGAGGGATCCCAGGTTCGATCCCCGGAAAAACACAAATTACATCTTAAGGTTTTTTCTACTGCGCCACCTCTCGCGAACGTCTGACAAACATCCGAGAGTAGAACTGTCCTGAAAAAGCTTCTCAATTCAGCCGTTCGGAATCGGCATAAAATTGTAGGTTCCTTCCATTCGTCCCAAAAATAGAAACTCACACAAACGAATGGTTGCGAGAAGCTAGGCCTAGGGTGTCTACCGCCTGTTGCGCCACCTATTTATTTATTTTAGTTGTAAATTGTCGCTTTTCTAATCAATGCTATTAAACAATACGTTCATTGTTAGTCAAACAAAATAGCGCCTGTTTCCGACAATTTAAACTTAACGACATTGTTTTTTTTTTGCTCGAGTATTATCGATTTTAGCGATTAATAAACGATGATCATCGTGCATTGTAAATACAAGTTTAATACAATTAAAAGTCGATGTTTAATGTTACCCAAAATTCACATTCTAAACACTTTTAATATGTTAAAAAAAGTCTGGATTTCTACGGAATTTCGTCAAGCATAAATACAGAATTCTACAGAATTTCTATCTTTCATCTACAGACTTTTGAAAATTATGGTTGGCATTACTGCCGGAAATCAGCTCTTTCCTAAATTCTTTTATACTTTAACCAAGTACGGAACCTTCGGTGCGGGAATGACATTGGCACTTGGGCAGTATTTTTTTTGTGCGTTTTTGATGTTACGTATTTCTACCCTTAAAATGTCAACTCGAAGAGTATTGTTTACGTATTGTGGTATCTATTTGTCTGTCATTCCCCCCAGCATACAACATTGTCAAGCTCTTTTAACAGTCTGCATAAATAGTTTTTCCATGTTCTCAGCACCGACTGTGACTCCACTACAAGGTTTCCTTGTTCGTCTCTGCAGGTTTCTGTTCGGGTCTTGTTCCCGTGACACGTTCTTTTTACCATTTGTTAAAACTTCCGAACATTGTTCCTTCTTGCCCCCTCTTTTGCTCGTAAAGCTCACGACCTGCTCTCGTCCTTCTCCGCAGCGCTGCTTTGTAGGCGAGTTGCTTTGCTGCATGTGCTTGCCGGCACTCTTCATCAAACCAAGGGTTTCGTGGTGGTGGTCGGGTGAAACCTAGCACATCAGTTGCGGCTTTTCTGATGGCTTCATGGCATTGATGAAACTGGGTTGGGGTTCAGCATTTGATGCTGGCTGCAAAGGACTTATCGACAGGTTGTGGGGTTGTTCAACGGTGAATCTCCTCACAGTATTTTCTCGTTGTTGTGATGTCTGGGATATCCGCATACATACCTTGGCTACAACAAGGTAATGATCCGAGTCTATGTTGGTCGCTCGGAAAGTTCGGACTTCTAGAATACTGGAGGACTGCCTTGCGTCCGTCGATCTGAACATGGTCAATTTGATTGACCGTTTGATGATCTGGTGACCGCGATGTTTGTGAGGTGAGGAAATCGTGTGCTAGCTATAGTAACATTACGTCGAATAGCCTAAGTCCGTTTCCAGACGTGGTGTCGTGTAAGCTATACTTCCCGATTGTACTCCCAAAGATAAAGGACTTCTCATGAAGCACTAGAACAATTATTAGAGTAGAAAATCAAAACATTCAGTCACGAATACAAAAAATCTGTACTGTCAAAATTATCCGTAGGTAATGACTTCTGAAATCTTGCTGTGCCTTCACGCAAATTTTTGAACTCAACTCGATTCTTCGTCCTAAATTAATGTTCCATTTCCTCACTTTGAATGAGAATTAGATTTTGTTGTTACACAGCTCAAGTACTGAAATGAAATCCTCACCTTTTGGGAGCAATCTCATGCTCATCACATTTTATTTACGCAATATACCCACAATTCTTTATGTCAAACCGTCACATTCCACTTAAAAGAGCAATTAACTTTTGAATGGACGCCTGCATTGTTGCAAGCGACTCCAACAAGAGAGTACTTTAAAATATGTTCATTTCATACACGCCCTGAGAAAGTAATTGACATGGATTTCTCCATCTCGTCGTCCTTTTTCTATGCACTGGCTGGCAGCTATATTGACATTCTAGTTAGTTGGATGTTCAGTTTGCAACGTGACATGACAATTTACACTAAGTGCAGCCCTATAGTGTACGGAGTCATCAAGTTGGCGTCTACTGGGTGTCAGAATGTTCATTATACTGAGCCGCTGTGGTGACCTGAATTGTGTGCAATTCTGAGTGTCGACGTGGAAGAACAGTGACGACTCGAAATGTAATCATTAGGACGCCAATTCTACTGCGGCTAGTTTACAAGAATATGTGCGGTTTTATTCTTTACGTTCAAGTATCCTTGTTTATATCCTGTGGGAGTCTCTCTGAGGCTAGTCCGCATGTATGCAACAAACAAGCTCACGTGATGCTGACAACAAATGCAATGGATAACCGAAAACGATCTTAATATTTAAAATAGTATACAATGTTGATTTAAACCAAGCAATTGTTTTGTTATTTAAAAACATATTAATCAATTTTGCACCCATTTATCAACTATTTAGAGATCGGCAAGATGTCTAAACATCTTGACAAAACACGATTCAATCATGTGAGAAATAATTTTGAAGAAATTGTCTAAAAGATGGATGAAAATGCGCCCAAATTTTTTTTCGACTTTAGTTCATTCAGCTCGTCATTAAATTCAGAAATCTTAATAAATACAAAAAAATCTTGAAACCGTTTTAGTCAATACTCTCCCGAGTATTTCAAGACATCACTCAGCTTTTTGGACCATTCAGGAGCTGAGCTACATTAAATCCAAATTCAAATTTATTTGACCAACAAATTAAAATGTCAATACACAATGATTGTTCTAGATGTTGTTTTGATTCGGGGTTGTTTCCGGCAAAAAATATGTGGGATCATGACGTTAACTAGAACGACTAAAATCTAGAATGGTCAAAATCTCGAAAATGAATTTGATAAATCTCGAATGCAAAAATCTCGAATGGGTCAAAATCTAGAAAGTACAAAAATCTCGAAAGACTCTATCTCGAAAACAAAAAGTAAATTCGAAATTTTTTCTTTGCACCCATCCCATAGCCAAACAGTAAACCCAAGCAGGGGGGTTGCAGATTGCCCATACGCATCGAGATTTTTGACATTCGAGATTATGCTTTCTAGATTTTTTAAATTCGAGATTTTTTTTTCGAGATTTTTACATTCGAGATTTTTGCTTTCGAGATTTTTTTTTTTCGAGATATCGGGGTAGACCCAAAATATGTACGTTTTTCCAAGTCACCTATACTACGAAAAGAGGTATTGAAACACAAAACAAGGTAATGCTCTGCTGGATTCCTAGATATGAAGGCAGTCCAGGAAATAAAAAAGCATAAAAATAGCAAGACTTTGTTCGCCAGCTATTCAGAAAGAAGTTGATCCATCTGTGGATATCCCCTCTTGCATAAGAACTTGGCAGAGGCTGCGGTGATGAAGGAGTTCTTGAGGACCCATCCACAGCCTATGTTACTGCCGAAATCTCCAACATATTATCAGGGACAGTGATCAGGGGAAATATTCATATACGATTGGAGGAAAGATGTCCTTCTCCATGGTGCATGGACATGGACTCTATCAAAAGCAGATGAGGTTACTCTTGGTTATCGGTCCCGTCTGCATAGACGGTGGATGGAGGAGGAAATACAACGGCGACATTGACCTAGCCAGAAGAGTGAAGATCCAACCACTGAGGTGACTGGGTCATGTAGAGCGAACGGACGCGAATTAAGGCCCATGTCCACCCCGGAATGTAGCGCCACCTTAAGTAAGTAAGTAAGGAGGAAAGATGTTAGACTAGATTCAAACATAGATAACATTCTTGCCTTGGCCTATCCAGAGGAAGTACGTATTCTTAATGAGGCATACTGTCCTACGCGTCCAAATCGTGCGTCGATACACTCCATACAGAGTACAAGACACATTGAGTACCTCACATTATTGTACCTATCTCTCCGAGTCACCCCATCCCTACAAAGACGAATTCTCTTTTCGCCCGTTTATACTCGCGGTCTAATTCTTAACCAATAAGATATGTATAAGAAAAGGCCGATAACTTAGCTTTTAAAACATTTCTTAAAGCTGATTTAAAGAAAGAAAACTCTGCATTTTCTTAAATGCACCAACAACATGGGTCATTTACGGCCTTCCGCCGGATTTTTGTAATAATTTCGAGATAGTACCAGGATGTATTTAAAAACTTGATCACGTCCCTTAACTCTATTCAACTCTCTCTAACTTTGTCACACCTGCATTCCAGACTCATACTAGCAACCATCAAAACCTACTTGAAAAGGCCGTCCAATTGAGCAAACCAGGTAAAGCGTAAACACAGAATGACGTGCCAGCCACTTTAGTTTATTTCTTTTAGATAAGATTGCGTCCTTGTACGAAACGCGTCGCTCGACAATATTTTACTCTCTCTCTCTCTCTCTCTCTCTCTCTCTCTCTGAAAGTGCATCTCGGATACTCTGTGTGTATTCCATTGCAATATACTCATCCAGTACCTTGTAAGTTCTATACGATACGAACAAAGTCTCAAGGACGCACTCCAACATCCTGTATATGCTCACGGAAATGCTGAATCGAGCAAGTGAATATTTTTGGCGGTCTTTCATTTAGATGCATGCGCAGTTGCTATTCAGCAAAACTACTGGAATCTAGAACTGAATGATACCCCAGCCATATTCAGTGGAATGTCCTGTTGACAGTGTCGTCATAATAATATCAGTTGGCATTTAAGAACGAATTGTAGCGGATGAAAAATGTATTTTCCATGAACTGCTATGAAAATTAAATCATAAATACTACGTACAAAAGTATACATTTAGGATTGATATCTCGGTGGTAGTCAGACAGCCTAAACTTGCCAAGGCAGACATCAAAATGGCGACATTATAAGAAATTCAGTAACTGGTGAATTTCTTATAATGTCGCCATTTTGATGTCTGCCTTGGCAAGTTTAGGCTGTCTGACTACCACCGAGATGGTGCATCTTGCATACTGAAGTGTTTGATGCTGGACCGTTGAACGAAATAGAAGAGACATTGAAACCGTTCATTTATGGTGTGTTTGTTTAATTTTTGGCGCTAATAGAAAAAGTTGTATGTTGTATCGAAATAGCTGAGTTAAGACGTTTTTACTGTAGTAGTCAATAAGGCTTTTAAAATTGAGATACGTGACACCAAAAAAGTAGTTGTTTTTCCATTGAGTAAAGTTGAAGGTCCCTTCCATTCATCCGAAAGAAGCTATAGGCAAATATTGCTTAACAATATGGCTTTCTTTTTAAAAATGCAATAAAATCAACAAACTTAATTTTTTTCCATGTATTATGGCTTTATTAGTAGGAGCAAACATTTCCATTAATTATGGAATACAACGTCGTTCAAGTGGCTGCCTCGGCTGGCTTTGCAGTAGCGCATTCTGTCACTCCAATTTTCCGAGACATTTTCGATGGTTTCGGGCTGTAGCTCACGGATTGCTTGGATGATATTGGCCTCAAGTGCTTGAATCGTTTCCGGATTGTTGGCATAACATCGGTCCTTCACGGTTCCTGCAAAAAAAAGTCCAAAGGGGATAAAACGCAGCTCCGAGGCGGCCAATTGACATCGCCAAGACGGCTGATAACACGATTTGGGAATTTGGTGCGCAAAAGATCAATTGTGACATAGGCTGTGTGACATGGTGCACTATCCTGCATGAACTAGAAGTCCTCCAAATCCATGTCTTCAGTTTCAGTAAAAAAAAGTCGGTTAACATGGTTCAGTAACGAACACCTTTGACCGAAACGTTGTTCCCAGCCCATTTTCGAAGAGCCCCATTGAGTCTCACACTCTCGGCTACAGCAGCCACATTCTCGTCTGTCGACGACGGAGACCAGTGGTGTTGTCCACTACCATACCAGTCTCAAGAACTTTTTGAACAAACTTGCGTACAGGAGGCGCGGTGGGTGCTGCATTTCGGCCAAAACTTCTTTTCGAAAAACGCACTGTTTGGGGTACACAGCACTCACTTTGGAAATAAGTTTTCAATATTTCCAACATGGTTCAAGCGTAACGTGACCCATTTCGTTCCGCGGAGGTATGATACAGACTTTGTCAAGATTTCGAGCGGGAAACAGCTGTCAGTGTTAAAATAACCTATGATTTAAAAATAAACCATAAAATAAAGATGGGCCCACCCTTTTTATAGGAAAATCAATTTAGACATATTATATGTATATATGTAGGTATATCTAGATCAATTTATTTAAGCACGTGGAAAGTTTCCTCTTAATATGTACAAACGTTTCTTTCAAGAAGGGGTTGTCTCCAAGATCTGTAAAATGTACCGCTTAGAACTCATCAGCAATGGAAAAGGAGACCTGTATTACCCATCTACGTATAGGGAATACTAAATTTCTTACAAGATTACTAAGTTTTTAACAAGCTCTACAGTAAGTCACCTGTCCCAAAGAGGTTTTCATTCCATTCACATTTCGATAAGGGCCCTTCTGCACCACACAGCACATTCGGGATGATTAAGGTTTTCCTTAATTATATCATTGCTTTTAGATGTCTTCTTAGGCCGAAAAAACAGAAATTGACAAGAATGATTCCCCGCTAGATCCCTGCGCGGATAGTTTTTTTTGCCGAGGTACCTAATTATCAGCCAGACCAACAATTGCAAATACACCTCTATCAGCTTACTCCATTCCAATAGCTTCAATATCTTCAGCAGGAGGTACTGGAGGTATCCTTATGAGTTCAATTGCTTCAAGAATGATGTACAAGAAATTAAGTGACATTGCGTCACCTTGTCTTACAAAATTTTCGACATAAATGCTATAGTGGTGTTCTTTTCCAATTTAACAGAGCAGCAAGATTTCTTCAACGTCACAGGCGTGCCAGTTTGGCCTAAATTTTATATATGCGGAATCTGGAATTTATGCGTGTTTTCTAAGATTCTCTGCAAAAAATGTTGTTTTTATGTTTTTGAAAGCACAATGAACATAATAGTTGTATCTTGTATCCGAGTGCTCTGCTTGGATTGCAGAAACTTAAAATAACCAGCTTCCTGCCACTTAAACCAAGGATTTGCTTCCACATCATACCAAGGTCGCCTTTCTTTCAATAGGTACCCCAATTCGTATAAAAAATACAAGTAGGCAAACAATAACCATTTAATCCGACAATGAGAGTTCAATTGCCCTACATCGCCTTCAACAGCTGTCAACCGGAACTATTTGTTGCTTTCGATACGGCTTCCTACACCACAACCACGCCTATACACACATGGTTGCGTTTTCGATAAAGCTTCTCGAATATAGAACACTATTACCGAAGTTGTAATTTCACGCAAAGGATATTATTATTTCCCGGAAGAGGAAAACTGTCGTGCTAATGTGTTTTGATTTTCAACGAAAAAAGGACAATGTAGGTACCAAGTTCTTGCCTGTGGTTGTGAATTGATCATTATTATTAACAGTATTCCTGTTCTGCTTCCCTGAAGAGAAAATAAGATTTATGGTAAGTGATGTCCCTTTTCATGACTCTTGGGTTTTACACTGCCAACCACTGGCCTAAGAAGGCCTTGTGAAAAAACACTAAGGCCCGGTGCACACATGCGTCATTTTAACGCGCTTCATCGCAGCGTCACCGCTTTTGCGTCTTACAGTACTCACAAGCGGTGACGCTGCGGCATCGCGGGTTATTCTTGCGGGAAAAAAGACTCGCAGGTTTCCGCGATACCGCGGCGTCACCGCTGACGCGGTTGCGTCTTTCAGTACAGTGTTTGTAATTGAGCAGTGCACACATGCGTCATTTTGACGCTAATTTAAATTCAAAAGAAAGATGTCAAACATGGAAGAATTAGATTTAGAATTATTTATCAATGAGATAAAAAGGTGTGCAGAAATATGGAGTGTTGATTCCAAGGCATTTTCCCTTATATTTGTAAGCGATGTATAAAATGTTCCTTCTGTTAGCCGATGATGAACAAAAGGATGTACCCAATAACGTCGTTTCATTTTAAGAACATAGTTTTTTTGGACTGGGTACGCGAAAATTATACTTGTTTCGTTTTATAAACATCCACAAGTGCAAGTCAAACGCGAACTGCAGATTGATTCCTGCGAGAAAAACCCGCATGTGTGCACTGAACTATTGCGTCACCGCGCGTTAAAATAACGCATGGGTGTACCGGGCCTAAGGAGACTCTATATAAGATCTGATTATCCCAGTCGATTCAAACCCAAAGGGACAACGCAGTAGAGGAAGACCTCGCCTAAGGCGCGTACAAGAGGAAGGGGACCTCAACCAAATGGATAATCGAAAATTCAAATAAATAATTAATATTGTGTTATAGGTATATTCTCTAGCCGCTCTACACTATGACCACAGTCTTGTTAAAAGACATTAGTCCATGAATGAAGGTCGTAAAGCCCCTCCATTTCCATTCTACAAGGACAAAGAGGTTAATTTATCGGCTAATTATTATCGGCTTTACAACAGCAACACGAACAACGCTCTAAGAAAGGACTCAGTTAATTTGATTCCCTCACTATAGTAAAGGGACTTCAATTAATTTAGCGTATCGAAAAAAAAAATAATGACAATATTTAGTAATAAATATTCAAGTATGTATTCAACTAAAACCAAAATCCACTCAGTCATTATGAACACAACATTATAAGTATTTGATTGATGAATGTAGATATTTCCTGTTCCTTTTATTGTGGCAACAAAATTAATCGAAACCACAAATCTCATTAACAGAGTTCATTGAACTCACTTACAAATTATACCAATGCCATGGTAGAAATTTCAGAACTCGAAGAGCAATCACTATAATCAATGGAAATGATTGACATTGAAACACACAAGCTGTTTGGGTTGATCAATCAACCGGAATTATTGTCTATAATATTCGTAGATGTTTGTGGAAAGGAAATATTTGAAGCGTATGCTTATCTATACATCTATACATATAATAAAACTGTAGGAATTTTCTTTGTCAGTTAAAAACTCAAAAACTACTGGATAGATTTCAATGAAACTTTTTTAAAATGTTCCTTAAGACTGTGAGACTGCTATAGGCTGTGTTGTTTATAGCCACGTCCTTAGGAAAAGTTTTTAGCCAAAATGTATTTTTTGAAGTGAAAATATATACCTATACATACACATTAGGGTGTGTCATATTTTTGAACTTTAGAATTTTAATGTCTAATAGTTTTCAAAAGTTGCATTGCTGAGTTAAATGAAAAACTACATTTATAGTTTTTATTTTGGTTAGAACTTTTGGCTCCCTCAATGACCTTGAAATTCCGAAAAAATTGTTAGGCAATATGCTATTGGTGCGCTATATTTTTTTTAATTCTATATCCAAAACTAAAGTTAAGCCCTGCTCAAATAATGTAAACGCAATAATTTTATACTGTTCGACAAATACCGACACATTTAAAGATAAATATATTTTACGACTACTCGTTCTGTACACCGGTAAACGCATTTCGAGTAATACAATCTCTTTAAAAATATAAAAGAAAGAGCCGTCCGTGTGTGCACTCATAACTCGAGAACGGATCGTTCGATTTTCACGATTTTGAGCTTGATGGATTTGTATTGACCCAAAGAAGAAGATAGGGAAACAAATTGGGCAAAGTGGCATGGCACCTGCCATAACAAAAACATACAAAATCTTATATCTCGAAAACATCTGAACCAATTTAGCTCAAATTTGCAGACCATCTGAAGTATTCATCCGGGAGTTTTTTGTCTGTGAAGTTAGGTCAAAATTGGACAAAGGGTCGTGGCACCTCCCATGCAAAAAAAAAACATTGCAAACGCTTTTTACCGATATTGCAAAAAGTAATCGGTCGATTAAGCTGAAACTAACCCAATAGGACTGTTTTATTGGCAATCTATCTCAGTGAAGTAAAGTAAAGTAGAATCTTGAACACGCAATTACAACAACTACACGCTGTTTGATACTTTCGAGACTCTATATAGTTGTTGTAATGGCGTGCTGAAGATTCTACTTTACTTTACTTCACTGAGATAGATTGCCAATAAAACAGACCTATAATCGGTTAGGAAAAGGAAAGTACACGTGGATCAAACATTTTCGAGTTTTCCGATAGATGGCGCTGAACACCCAAATCTTAAAATTACACCATATCTTGACATTTGCGGCAGCTTTAGTTTTGAAATTTGGTAAATAGAGGTTTATTGCCTTTAGAAAGTATTGAAAAATACTATGGGCGGGATCGAGAAAAGGGGCGTGGCACTTCCAATAAGAAACTGTAAACGTTATTGCTCGACACTCGTGGTAGCTAAAGTTTTAAATTTAAAATATTGATGTAGATTGTCGTCATGGGCAATTCCTGAGTACGGGCAAAGCCGGTTAGCTACAGCTAGTAATAATAAATAATAAATGCATTAAGCTATACCTATGTTTTTCATTTTATTTCTTAAAAGCATTTTATGTTTAACGATTTCAATTATTTTTTTTACAAAAATTGACATTAAACATTATCTGAACAATAAACCAACAAAGTAATAAAAAAACATTTTTTCTGAAACTTCAGCTGGTTTGAGGGAGCCAAAGTTCACAAAAATCGCTACTTTTTTTATATATTCTGAAGCCTAAGATCCCAATTCAACTTTTGGCAGGTATTAGATTAAACAATTAACAACTTTTTTTTCGCCATACTAAAGTGACACACCCTAATACACATATACCTTACTACAAATGGATGTTTATACTTTTGCGATCGTGCGACACGACAAACAAAAACAAAAGACATACTAGCATACGTATACCTCGCATTGGAAAAGGGTTGATTTGTCTTCTATGTATAATATGTAGGTATGTATATTATGATCGTATGCCCGATGTCGGATGGGGATGGGGTGCGTGCTGCAGTATGGCATGGGGTATATTAATAATCTTCATAAGAGAAGAGACATATAATGAAAAACAGGTTTCATTTCAGAATTTCATTTGATATGTGGTATGGTAACAGTGTAGGGTTGGGGTAGGTAGTTGTTTGGATTCCATGGGAGAAGGAAAAAAAAGAAAAGTAAAGGAAATGCAGTATTATAAACAAGTAGCTAGATCATGGAGAGAGAGGGCGATGCAGAGGGTGCACATTAAATCTATATCTATACTTATAATACAACTGTGGGAATTTTCTTTGTCTCCTAAAAGCGCGAAAACTACTGGACAGATTTCAATGAAACACTCAAAGTGTAATTTTAAATGGACCAAATATAATTTTGTTTGTTTGCTAAAGGCGAGCGGCGCAAGGCGAGCATGACTTAGCTAGTGATGTATAAAATATTAATTTTGTTAGCCGGTGATCAACAAAAGGATGTACCCAATAACGTCGTTTCTATTTAATAAAATAGTTTGTATGCACTAGGTACGCGAAATGTACTCGTTTCTTTTTATATACCTCCATTGCTTGATGCAACCCAAACGCGAACTGCAGTCCTGCGAGAAAAACGCGTTCTCAGCTTTCTTTTAATGATTTTTTAAATCGAATGAATTCAAAATTGAACAAGGCATTTTTTTCAAACAAACATAAAAATTAAATATTAAAGTATATGGAAATTTTACAAACAATTATTATTAAAGTAAGGACAAATAAATAAGATCCTCAAGAAATGAAACCCTCTCAACTACACCAACTGCAGAGCTATAAGTCGTCTTAACATCGCCCACAAGCATTAACTGCCATGTTCTTGTTGTGTCAACTCCTGAAGCCTTTCGTCAACAACCTAATTAGTCCCTATTAGTGTGGCTTCAGGCCAGGAAAGTCCACACCATCGACCTAATATTCACAAAGCGGCAGATCTTGGAGAAAACCCATCAGGAAGTTCAAATCGATACCCATCACCTTGCCGCCGATTTTAATGCCGCCCATGACAGCATTTAGACCATCAATGTCTAGTTTTGGCATCCCTGCCAAACTTGCTCGTTTGTGCAGGATGATGATGAACAATGCACGAGACCTTCGATGTCAAAAAAGGACTTAGACAAGGCGATGCGCTGTCGTGTGATTTCGTCAACATCGTTCTTGAACGAATAGTGCAATGGTCCCGCACAGAATATTTTTGTATACACACCCGAGGAAAGGCGCATTAGAGGAAGTCCGTGATTTAGGTGGCGCACGCAAGTAGAAGGGGACCTTAACCAACTTATCTTGCGAAAATGGAGTCAACTGGCTAGAGACGCTTCTTAATCCAGGTCCACCCAGGGCTGTAGCGCGACCTTAAGTGAGTAAGTACATAAGTGAGATATAAATGAAAACAAAAGAAGGAGCACATAATTATAATCCTTTTGACATGTTTACAGAATATCTAAGTTGGAGAAATACTTCCTGTATTATTTTGTATTTGCATTCATTTTTTTGGATTCCCGTTCCCGTCTATTGCGACATAAATGTTATGCGCTCGTATCGTAGGTATCTAGAAAGTTGAATAAATTACAATTCTTCGAATGCACGTCCTCATAACATTCCCACATGAATTACGCGTGTTGAGTGTTAGCAGCGAAATAAAATAAGTCATGTGGATTATGGCAAAATATATATTTTTTTTTTCATTCAATAAACCAGAGCTACCATCACACGCGAACTTTGCAACAAAGGACAATGAATCCATTCTCGGCGAACGAGGACATTAATCCCACTTCTGTGGCCGTTTGCTGTGGCAATAACACGATTTTCATTTCTCTTTCGGGCTTTAAGGTATTGAATGGCTGGCAGTTTTAATTGAAAATAAACAATCATCATGCAGCCGTATCGAGAGAATGCGTGGGTGTCAGTGGCAGGATTTGTGCAAAATTAAAAATTAATTTCATTTCGCAACAATAGATTTGAATTCGCAAAAGTGGAATCCTTTTAAGAAAATAAATATTTGTAAGTGATTTTTATTTTGGCATCTATGCCAACGGGCCCAGTTTCTTTGGACAACCAATTTATTTTACCCAGAATCGAAAACACTCTTGGAAAATAATTTTAATCAAATTATCAAATTATCCAAATAGGTATATTTACGGTCTGATAAAAAAAAGTAAATTTCTAGAGCCCCTAAGAAATGGAAGAGATAAGCAGTTTTACCATTATACAGAAGCACTTAACTCCATTTAGGTAATTTCAGGGAATCCATTCAAAAGTGGCAAGGAGAAGAATTGGGGACTTTGAGAGGTATCTCTTGAAAAAAAAAGGACAACTCCAAATGTCACTTGATGGGGACTGCAATAGACACCCAATAAACATTAAGTACTATAAGCAAAGTAGCTATACGTGTCGTTTATTTCGAAGTCCTGTCAACTGATATCTTCATTGGGTGGCAATTAGGGTAACAGAAATCAAAACGCTTTTCGAGTGTAGTGCGTATTCAAACTTCACTTGACCCAATTTCAGATTCCATTTCGGAGGACGACGTGAAATATACATTAGATTCGTTTGTATTCTTTCAGGACTTCTTACGGTTGTTCCAGTTTTGAGAAAATCAAAATGCCCACGAGAAGTGTTATACTAAACGTTGGGGGAAGATGGTCGGATATCCTTATCTATGGAGTGAGAAGATGAAGACAGTGACAGAGGTAATGTTTAACATAACATTTTAAATTAGGCATATTTAAATTTGGGTGGTTGGGTGTAGTACGAATAAGGTAGATACTGGTTACAGGACTTTAAACAGACCTCATTCAGCCGAGTAATTAGCGTGGAATTTAGACTTCTACAAAGTACCTAGATATAACTGCCATCCGCTGGAATGGGAAACACATCAATGAGCAAGGAAACCTTTTGCTGTAGGGTTTCAGTCCGTGTTGAGGGTATTGAAAAAATACTTCTGCAGACTAACGGAGACGACCCAAATTTCGTTGTCATGCAGAACAAGCCATTCGATCTGGATGATGAAAGCCAAGATTTCCGTCCATCCCAATAATGAAGATAGCTGGACAAGATGGCATGGCGTGAAAGCCGAATTATTTAAAGCAGCAAAATCGACTTGGTGGAGAGCATATTCCAAACCATTTCCAAGATTTGATTGAAAAGTGTGGATCGCTTTTGTCGTAGGTACTGTATGAAAGCCTGAAACCATTTATCAACGGACTGATTTTTCCGACTACCACTTGCTATTCTATATGCGAGGATGTGTATAGGAAGAGGAAATTGCTAAGGGCAATTTAGAGCCGTCCTGTATAAACCAGTCCGTAAAATTTCACTTTTACTTTAAACTACCGCTATAGTCCGCCTATTAGAAGCAGAAGTTGTGTCGTGTGTAAGGCCTATCCCAAGCTGTTCAGGATAGTAACTGTTTTCGTTGTACTTCCAACAGAAAGTCTTATATTATTTAGTAAATAGCTTCGCTAAAGTGCGCCAAATGTCCTTTTGCAATCAATATTGCGGGTGGGGAAATAGCCTCGATAGCTCCTTATCGAAGTCAAATTGTTACTTGGGCGTGGCAGACCTAGGCCTCAACCAACAGCACGTAATACCTGACACTTTAATATGCGATTACATTATTCCGTTTATATTCTTCAATTTCGCTTAACACCACTCCAGCTTGGCATTATGGAGGTAACTGTCTGTAATTTCGACTGGCGTTATACGTTTCAAGGCACGTAATTCGAAGTTTGGTTATGGAAACCCGTCAAGGAATGAACAATCGATTGAATGACAAATTGGATTTAATTATACGATGGCATGTTACATGAAATGTGGCACTCCAATCGATGTTAAGTAGGTATAAGTACCAATCAAAAAGAGTCGGAGCTTTTTTGCGACGTCACGCACAAGGTATAACATTAAAATCACTAAGCGATTTTCAAAAACATTCAATACCCTTCTTTGACGTAATAAAAAAAGTTATTTAGAAAAAAAAATATTGGTTCTTAGGGCGGTGTAAGGGCTACAACCTCACGAAACTAAAAAGACTGCAAGCAGAAGCTATTATTTATACCAGGGGTGCACTGGTCGGCCCCATCTTTTGCCTCTTGACCTGCTACACCCAAAATATACACCACTATATTATGCAGTTCAATAAGACTCAATTAGTCTGGATACTGGACTGTAAGGTATAGTAGGGCGACCATCAGAGATTAGATTTTCTTCCTCACTACACCAAAAAATTGGATTTCTGATTGGACCAGGATTTGTGTGAGTGCTTCAGCCTTCAGGATAAAGAATCTTCTTTTTTATAAAATAGAAAAACTCGCTGAAGCCCATACGACTTCCGCTTTTTAATACTATCTACATTTGCCATTACATTTGTAACGCCAAGAAGGAGTCACCGGAGACCCCATAAAGTGTATATTCTTGTCTGACGTCCGTCTGTCTGTTTAAAACATGATAGCGTCCAAACTAATCGGCCTAGGCGAATGAAATTTAGTGAGAGGACTTATTGTTAGCGTCGTCAAGTTGGCTATGTCGGTCAAGTATGTAGTTCTGGTACCTCTTATATAAAACCAATATTAGATCCATGCGTGTACAATGTATAGTGTACATAATATCTCACCCGGAAAACGTTTAACATGTCTTGTATGCAGTGGAGGGTAAACAGCAGGGCTTACGTATAAAAAGCAGAAAATTATTTTTGACGGACTACCGCGAGCAAACCAGCGACCTTTTATGACTGTCAGAAGACTCACTCAATCTCCTTACAACCACACGATCGCTGGCCACTCTCTCTTTATTCGAGAGGGTAGTTTTTCCCTGAGAAAAGGGATCATTTTTATTCCTCATGCAATGTCATATAATACGTAGCTTCCCAGCTCAAGGAGATCGAACAGTCTTGCGATCGTAATAACATCCGGAGGTACTATAAAAAGCCAAGCAACTGGCCGCTGGTTTCATCGCCGGAACGCAGGCTCTTCGAGACAGCGAAGGAAACCTAGTTACCGAAGCGCTAGTAATAGTAGATGTGTTTAAGCAGCACTTCCAGCACCTCTTTAAAGGGCATCATGTAGACAGAGTGAACCCACTTCCGGTCAATGAAGAACCAGTTCCACCACCTAGTACAGAAGAAGTTGGCCTAGCTATAAAAAAGCTTAAAAACAACAAGGCCGCAGGCTAGTAGTGATGTGTTAGTAGGACGCTTCACCAAATCATCAACCAAGTATACGGGAGGATGAAAACTTCCCCGATGATTGGACTATCAGCTCGATATGCCCCATCTACAAAAAAGGCGATCCTATGACTTGTAAGAACTATCGAGGCATATCCCTGCTTAACAGTGTGGCTTCCGGACCGGCAGATCGACTATAGACCAAATTTTCACACTGAGGCAAATCCTGGAAAAGACCAACGAATTTCTTACTGGTGCAGATAGTGCGCAGGGCAGATGTCAACACGGAAGGCACTATCTTCAACAGATCCGTCCAGCTGCTTGACTATGCGGACGATATTGACATCATCGGTCGCTCCCAGCGTGCAGTGATAGAAGCGTTCACGGCGATTGAAGAACAGGCGAAATCCGTTGGCCTTGAAGTAAATGACGAAAAGACTTAGTACATGCTATCAACAAACAAAAACGTCACTATTGATATCAACAATTTCGAGGTATAGTTAAGGAGTTCACCTACCTCGGAGTAAACATAAACTCCACGAATGACACTCTAGTGGAGATCCAGCGAAGAATTACCCTAGGAAAACGTTGCTACCTCGGTTTGGCAAAACAACTGGGTTCAAGAAAAATACTTCGGCGTATGAGCCGAATATTGGTATGAGCTGTACCAATATGTGGATGTAGTCCAAACGGCCACATCGAGCGAATGGACAATAATGCTCCAACTAAGAGGGTTTTCGAATCCCAGCCCCCAGGTTCGAGAAGACAAGGAAGACCGAATCTCCGTTTCATAGACCAAGCCATCGCGGATGCCAGAGCGCTTGGTCTGGAAAACTAGAAGCAGCGTGCCTGGGATCATAGAGGATGGAAGGCTGCAGTGTCTCAGGCAGACACTCTTAACGGGTCAGGAGCCCGATAATTAGGTAAGTAAGTAAGTAAGTATTCCACTTTTGAAATTTTTGTATAGGTATCTACTTCCAGATTTTGTGAAATTCGCGATTTTTTCCTTCGAGATCTATGAAATCGATTTTCGAGATTTTGTTCATTCATTAATTTTGGTTATTCTAGTTAACGTCATGATCCACATCTCTCACCTACTCTGATTGTCACAGCTACCACGTTACTCACATAATATTTTATTGGTACCTGATCAATGGACGACAAAATGCAAAAGTTAATTATTTTCTTGTCAGGGCAAAATAAAAGATATTTTTGCAAGGAACTATATTTTGTTCAAATAATCACTTAAAGGAGCCTGATGATGAATTTATTGTTGTTCTTCAAAAGAGCTATAAATTCAAGTGACTTTATAGCGGATATTTATGGTCGCAACTTGCAATAGCTCAAAGGTTGGTGTCCTGGGCAACTTAGTGACAAGTGTTCCAAATCAACTCCCAAAAAAACACAAACAGCTGCTTAAGCGCTTTCTAAAATATATCGATATTTATAAAGTTCTTGTACAGTTACATCAGTGTCCTTGTTTACACCTTGGTATCAACATCAAAAAGTGTGATGTCTCCATTAAAATCAATTGTTCACCATAAAATTTTCTTCAAAATATTATCAACCAAATATTTGCTAGAGAATATTTATTCGTTTCTCATTCATTACTATCCATCACAAGAAGAATCCTTATTGCCACATATACTCACATACCAAACCCTCGTAGAACAAGATAAGGAAAACTCATTCATCATGTGTGGTGCTATACTCAACCAGACTGCTGACGAGAACTTTTTAAGTCTTTCAATTGTTAGAGTGATGTTTACCTACTCAAGGACGAGTTGATTTTTTTTATTTTTATTTTTTTTTTAAACTTTAAAATTGTACCAGCTGCAGGTGACATTGGCTGTCGCTGGGCGAAAAATAATTATTCATTCTCGTAATGCAGCTACAATCCGTTGGCATCACCATTTGTTACACACTGAGTGACGGGAAATGGGAATATTTACGACCGGAAATGTGAAGGATGTGAAAGATGCGCTTGTGTTTTTTATTTTACGAAAATAAGACTCTCCATGTGGGATGTATCTACACGTAAGCAGTAAACAGGTAATTTTGTTAAGTGGTTTTTGTTGTTTGAATTCGAACAAACAAAGGAAGTGTTAGATTGATCCTTGTAGGTGGTACTTGTATATGAAAATTGAGGAGCCAATAAAATTTGGTAAATAAAGCATTCAATGAATTAGACTCACTTAGCACCCTCATTCAACGATTGTTGTGAACAATTGACAAATTCATTGGTCCAATCAAATGTGAGTCAAGCTAGGTGCCTTATAGGTTTCATTTTATAAATTAATTCGCTGCGATTGAGGATAGTGGTGGGAGTCTAAGGAACCCAGGCTCCAAAAAATATGCCTATATAGGTATTTAACCCTCTTTCCTTGATCATTGGATACCAAAAAGGACTACTGCACAAATTTAATGTGGTATTTACACTTCATTACTATAATCACGACTTATCTCAAACTTATATGATATATCTATATATGTATACAAAGCAAGACATTGTGTTCTTTCAGCTAGAAACAATGAGGAAAGTAAAACGACCAACACATCCTTTAAGATAATCTGTGACGCCACAGCAAAAGTTCTGCCGCCGTCATGTTTAGTTTCACTCTGTCTTCCCACATCCAACATAATGCAACTACACTTCCGAGTACAGCCGGAAGTCCTTGATCCGGTTGTGGTACACCGTGTATATCTTAATGCACTGGTGTCGTGTTGGGTAATATTGTTATGAGTAAAATGCGCTTTCCGTTGGCTTACCCAGAGATTATAGTCCTTATAGCATAGCAGCGAGTACAATGTACTCTGTGAATTGCAATTTGAAATTATATACTTTGGATAAGTGCACTTTTTTGTTTGCAACTTACATGACTTAGTCATGAATGAGGCTATATATGTTTTGAGCATCGGAAACGGAATAATTGTTAGGGATGATTTAACAAGTTTATCGATCAGATAACTTTTTTGTTACTATAGAACCTACTTTTATAACAAGTTAGCTGACGAGTTCCTCGCTCTTCAACTGTCGCACTAGTTGCATAAATATAGTTAGTTGAGCCTTCATCTGCTACATTGGTCCTCATGGGCGTATTTTAAATCTCGTTGGCCTGGTCCTTCTTTTTCCATATGCCTTTGTTCTTTCAACTTTTCGCCATTTATGTTATTGAATCCCTTCCTAGTACAATGTTAATCATCCAATTTTGTTTTTGAATTCATTTTCTTACTAAATAAAGAAAATGATTTTGAGTGATGGCAATCTTTGTATGGACCTTTTAAATTTTTTCTGTTAAGTGGAAAAGATGATATCCTTCAAGTGGCTGCCGCCAGTGTTGATACACATTTGTGCCCGTTTTATTGCATTTTCCATGACTTTCCGCAAGATTTAAGGTGATAAATCTTCGCATTCCTGTCGAATATTCTCCTTTAAGGGGCTACGATTGCCTGAGGGTTGTGGGCATAAACTCGCGACTTCAAGTAGCCCCAAAGAAATAAGTCTGGGATAGTTAAATCGGGCGATCTTGCTGTCCATGCCAAATCGCCAAAAACGGGAGATTACGCGACCAGGAAACGCTTCCTTTAGAATATCCATTGTGACTCGTGGAGCGATAATCTTGCATGCATGTGCGGTTGCACCGTCTTGTTGAAACCACATGAAACCAAGCCAAAAGTGACAGTAATGCCGATGGGGTTCTCAAATAAATACGGCCCAATTACTCCTCCCGCGTTAACACCGCACCAAACAGTGGTTTTGAGTAGATGTATGTAGTTGCTCTTCGTGCATCACACGCAGATTTTCAGTACCCCAGAAACGAAGATTTTGCTTATTGAAGTAACGGGATCTCTACGTTATTCCCTTTTCCAAAATTCCTTATTGGACATAATCTCTCATTTTTTTTTTCTCTTTTTCAAAAACCGCCCGGTACGAAATACCCTATGCCAAAATCTCCCACAAGAAAACTAAACTTTGCTATACCCAAGCTTGCACCTACTACAAATCCTACCACAAGCAGGGGGGGTTGCAGAGGCATGCGTCCCATACGTATCTCAACACCATTTTTAAGTGTCGCGGCGACAGAATTAATAACACCAAATCTAGAAATGGGGTATTTTGTGCCAGGGGATTTTCTCTCAGGGTCTTTTGGAGTAAGTGATTTCAGCACAGGGGCTTTTTGAGGGGATTTTGGAAAAGGAGATATCATCACTAACCCTACGGGAACATGTGTAAGTCTTGCACTAAAATTCGTTGTTGTCTAGTGATGCCCAATTGCTTGGGCCGTCACGTCTTCTGCTAGATGTTTCTTCATTCTCAGCGATATCGGCAGCCACAGCCGGGATATTCTTCGTTGAACGACCAGTCCGGTTGTGGCGGCAAAGCACTGCAGGGTCTCTTGTGGTTCCAGTCTGTTCGAGTCGAGTATAGTTAAGCGCCGGAATGATTGCCCCAGTTGCCGCGACACGATATTCCACGCTCTTGCTGAGTATAGAGCTCCATTGCTGGTCCGTTTTGTATCTCTACTGTAGCTGTTTAGTTTACGAATGTCAAATATGATTGACGTACGACGCCATTTGCTAAATTTATAACATCTTCCGATTGGGTAATTTCGCGCCACCTTTGACCTTGTATTAATTGCATCGATGTATACTGGACCAAATATAAGAAGTAAGAAATTTGTCTCTCTCTTACTGGAGGCTTTTGAGTGGTTTTGTTGAAAACTATTTTTCTCCACCGTATAACAGGGTCCAAGAAATTTTTTAAATAGAATATATCTTGTGGTCGCGAATGATTTTAGACCAACTGGTCTGACCTCCTTAATATAAAAGACCCTCAAGCTGATCATAGATAACCATCTGCATCAAATTACAGCAATTATACCTCAAATGAAGATCGACAATGACAACTTTTCACCAGGTAGTGGCTACAATAGAAAATTCCATATACTGTAAAAAATACACCATCAGCAATCGATAATCTTGCATGTTGTTTGTGTGAGTTTGTGTGAGTGGGCGCAGTAGCGCAGTGGTTAGTGTGCTGGACTACTGTGCGAGGGATCCCAGGTTCGATCCCCGGAAAAACACAAGTTACATCTTAAGGTTTTTTCTACTGCGCCACCTCGCGCACGTCTGACAAACATCCGAGAGTTAACTCTCCTGATAAAACTTATCAATTCAGCGTTCGGACTCGGCATAAAATTGTAGGTCCCTTCCATTCGTCCCAAAAATAGAAACTAGCACAAACGAATGGTTGCGAGATAGGCCTAGGATGCAAACCCGCCTGTTGCGCCACCTGTTTTTTTTTTTTTTTTTTTTTGTTTGTGTGAGCGAACTACTGCAGTGTTACAGTGTCGGGGACATAATATATGCCTAAATCACTCTTAACATAACGCCAAAACTGTCAACCTTTTTCGATGAATTTCTACTGGAGTAGAATGCGTCGGACAATGCGTCGATGGTCCGGTCGATTGGTATAATGGTCATACCCGGAATGCCAAACCCGTGCGAGATATTTGTATATTGTAATTGTATATCTCCCAATTAAGGGACAATTGAGCTGTTCTGTTGAGCAAATGTTGAGGTACTTTTGAGTCCTACATGAAAAGTTAAAGTTAACATTTAGTCCTTTCTGCACACCATAAGAAGCAGAACGTCATCGCTTAACTTTCAAAGTATCTGATAAACATTCAATGTCAATCCGTTGCTACATTTTGTGATTGCAAAAAAATTCAGTTTATGAATATGCCTGGTCCAACAAAATGTCCTCTCATGTAAGGATCATTTGAATCATGACATCAAGTAAGAGCCAACGAAAGACCGGACTTCTTTTGCCCCACTCAAAATGGAATTATTTCAACCTATACAGCCACATGCTGAGACAATATAAATCAATGAATTCATGGGATAGCTAGCATAGTTCCATTATGTCGTCGAGGACATAAATACGAAATAATCGTACCCAAGAGTGTGTATAGTGTAGTCGAATCCAGGCGATGAACACTTCCGAACCCTTGTTACTAGCAAATGCAGATGCAACTGGTAAATGATGTACAATGCGTGTGTACCGGAAGGCAGAGCAACCTAGTTTATGTGGGGGTGTGGTGAATGTTGAATTTATCCCCATGGCTGCCTGGAGCCAAACAAGGACCTACATCGAACGAACGGTTGTACGCAGAAACTTATCACATAACATGGTTCGGGAATTCTGTTCAACGATATATGAGGTGGTGTGTAGGGATTTTCGCATTTAAAATTGACTTTCGAATGAAAACAACGTCCACCCAACGTCTTTGCTATATATCAGAGGTATATACGGAATATTAGTATTTTAACGGCCGGTTGGGCCGATTTTTGCTGCAGGAAAGATTACTGCTGCTGTTGTGGATATACAAAGCAAGGCTGGAGTCTCGAAGCGGAACTTATCCGCCCAAATGGGAAAAAGCTGAAAATCATCGCAGGCAAATTTGCACAAAGATTTAAGCTTATTTCCATATAAAGTTAACAAGGTAATGAGTAATGACCGAAAGAATACGATCGCGAATACAAGCTGCCGAAATGAGATTCCGTTGTATTCCTGGTGTGACCCGTATAGAGATCGCAATAGAAACACCAAAATACGTGAGGAACTCAACGCAACATCTCCGGACGGAGCGGTCCATGGTGGTTTGGTCATGTTAAACGCATTTCCCCAACCAGGATCCCACGACGTGCTATAGAATCCGTACCATCAGGCAGGCGTCCTTTAGGTAGACCCAGGATGAGATGGTTAGATCAAGTCCATAATCTCTCCTCTATACCCGTATGGAGATTGCCCTTGATGATTTAGAGTCGATGGCGCAGAATCGAGAGAATCGAGGGTCCACTTGAGCAGCCTACATCCACGACCCACTTAAAATGGACGATTGAAAATGAATGAATGAATAAGGAAATAGAATGCAGCAGACTAGTCTATTGCCAAACCAAAGCAGCAACTGTTTTCTAGGGTAATTCTTCGCCGGATCTCCACTTCATGGTATCGTGGAGTTCATGTTTATTCCGAGGAAGGGTAACTCCTTAGTGACGTTTTGTCCAAGGCGGTGGACTGATGCTTGTTTGTTTTTTGATAGCATGTACTTATTCTTGTCGTCATTTTTACTTCAAGGCCAACGGATTTCACAGTGAACGCTTCTATTACGGCACGCTGAGAACGACCGATGATATCAATATATTTCGCATACCCCTGCCTTAATCCTTATCCATACCTTATTACGCTTTTATCCATGGATATGTGTCGCAGGTCCCGCTGTCGTTTATGAGTCGTACGCATATAGTCGAAGGCTATCGGCTGCTCCTCTTTTGCCTATTGCTACTCGCTATGTGGTTCTTCATGCTACAAATTAGTGGTCACTTCTGAAACACTCCAGAATACCGGGTTTAAGAACTTCAGTTCTATAGACCCATTCTAACAGTCGGTGTAGAATTTTGCGGCTTATTCTGACGAATGTAAATAAAGCATTTACTCAGCTTCAGAAAATAGGCAAAATACCTTCAGATTAATCATTTAACATGTATATAGGTGGTCATATCCTAAATACAAACTTCAATAAAATGGTTGTTAAATTTAAATAGGAATATTTTTTTCGAAGAATATCCGATAGGAAAAGCCTGTAAGCTATACTTCCACGAATTTCTATAATTTTTCGAAATACAAAATTGAAACCATTTCTCGCATCAAATATTATTCCAGGAATTGTTCACAAAATCCGATGTAAAATGTCCAACTATAGCCTTCTACGGATCTTTACTGAGTGCAAATCATCAGTAGTGAATATGTTTAATCCTTAAATAATAATTCCCTAAAAAAATACGAACGAAACCATTGTTCTGGTATTCATTATGACATATTCAAAAAGAACGTTGACATATCCTTTTTTGTTGGCTCTCGTTAGCCGTATTCTGGTATTAAAAACTGCAGATGTGATACATAAACAAGTTTTCCGTGAAAACATCACAACACAATTGGATGCTCGCTGCTGTAGATTAAACAACGAAAAAAATAACAACACCACTCCCTGGAACCCAAAATAAATTCGAAAAATCTCTTTTCTTTATATTCGTTAACTCGCAATAGTGCACATTAGCTGTTGTGTTTGTGTTTGGGTCAGGACTACAAAACTATAATGCTTAAAGCCTTCAATCTTAACATCATAACCATGTAATCTTTTGCCAATAAAACTTCCAGAAATGTCTTTTCATCCCCTAGGAAGGTTGACATCCATAAACAAAATCACCATTTCCTAGGAATATGCTATACTATCCTCCCTAACATCAACCCTCTTATAGCCACAATGACCGTTATGGAGACGCGACAATGGCATTAGCATTACCCATGGCCAGCACATTTGACCTACATATTCATTCATTCGTTGCTGGGATGTTTCTTACCTACTCGCGAATATAGTAGATATACGTTCGCGCTGGGTACGTATACGACACGAGCGTATATTGCAAGTTTCCAGGGTGTAATTTCGGTCCCCCCAGTGTTGAATATTTGCTACATATGCAAATGTAATGTGTCATGATTCTATAACGACGCATTATGATGAAGATCAAAGAAAACTGCTGACAACAATGTTTTGACATTTAGGAAAAGACTTCTGGTGAAAAACATTAAATTTGTGGGATGAGGAAAGAGTCCTTTTCTCGAAATTGCAAATATTGTATAAAGAACGAGTTTCCCCTATATTCACGGATTTACGTGATTACTCTGATGGTACATCCACTTTGTATTCAAATGTTGTAAAGATTGAATTTGTGACACCCTTCCATATGGTGTTTCTGTTGTTCTAGTAAACTTGTGCCTCCAGATAATCGTGTAGGAGCTAACTGACTGTTTTATCGGTTTTAAAAGTCTTGTTGCAGGACTGGTCATAAATCAGTTTCTTTGTCAACTGAATAAGATTTAAACCAGAAGAATGTCACTTTAAAATGATTTATGGCCAGTTGTCTACTGTTTTGTTTTTATTCTGTTAACTATAGTCCTTTGAAAGATTTTCCAAAAAAGGCAAGCTTTCAAGTGAAAAACAAATTTGAGGGCTTGGGTTTGAGGAAAGAAATTAAGTGGAAAAAATGGGATTTTATAATTTGAGGAGTAGCCACTCTAAGATTTATAGCTTTTTTAATATATTTTACAATAATTGTTGGCGACAGTCTCCGATTCTTATAGCAAAGGATAAAAAGTCCAAAGAATTTATTCAAAGTAAAAGTAGGCCATTATCTTCATCACACTGTAGTACGGGAGCCCACTGCAGGATTACCTACCTCATCGAGTTAAAGGATAATTCGCATTTCAATTGAAAGTTAAGAAAGGGACAATGATGAAACCACTGGTCGGACAGTCATTATCCTGCCGGGTTTCGAAATAACGGGCCACTTCCGGTACAGTTTTTTTGTGTTTACTTATGTCATAAGGTTAAAGCACAAAATTAATTTTATTAGATAGAGGTCAATTAGTGTTGCACATAAAGCTTGGTCGGACAAAGTATATCCTGCCGCAACCCTCTGTCCGACCACTCGAAAGTCCTGTTTTTTTTATGTTTACCTACCTCATCGAGTTAAAAGATGAAACTGGTGTCAAATTATAGACAACATCATCCTCTTTAAGAATTCACTGGTCGGCCAAACCTTTACCTGCCGAAACAATGCGTCCGACCACTTTTTAGGTTATGAGCATATCGTTTCACTCCCCTGCGCGTGTCTGGCAAATTCAATTATTTTCAATAAGTACCTTAGAGAGTACCAAAAAAAACTAGTGTCATATAAAAGCTTACAACACCTTCTTTAAAAATTTAGTTGTCTGCCAGACCACATCCTACTATATCCGCTTATATCACACGTTTCTAAGGAATCAAATAGTTATTTAGGGGTAAGGACCATACTTTCTAAAGTAGCTAAACAAATATAATTTCTTGTAGAACCTACAAACTAGTCTCAAATTATAGCCTAGAACGTCCTCTGTCCGAAGCCAGCAATTATTTAGACTTTAACCTACTGAACCAATGCGCCCGACCACTTTCTAGACTATGAGTATGCAATCTACTATGGGCAGAACTTGCTCTATATGTATGTAGTAAACTTTATTGTTTATAAAACGAACCCTATCGAGTACAAACATAAATCTAGTATCAAATGAAAGGTAATAACGTCCTCTTTTAAAATCTATCAGTCGGCCAGACCTAAACCTGCCGAAACCATACGTCCGACCAATTTTTAGGTAATGAATATGCTACTTCGCAGAACAAATCCCTAAAAAAAGGGGGGTCAAAGTTTGTATGGGAACATTTTTATTTTGCATCCGATCGACTTCAAACTCGGTATGTATACTCTATAAGAAATAAAGATAATAATTTTTTCGATTTTGGAAATTTTGCTTGAGGCCAGAGTTATTGGCGATGACCTCTTTTAAGGGGGGCCTTTTCTTAACTCACGAACCGTTCGTCGTATTGATTTGAAACTTTTTAATGCGTCCAAACTTCATCGCTGTTGAATATTCTGATCGCTTCATCTAACTCCAGCGTACGTACTCCAAAGATATTCAAGCGGAATTCTGTTAGAATGGGGTTATACTGCTAGAAAGTGGTCCACATCCTCACGATCTTTCCAGTTGCATATGTTGCACCAGTATAGGAAGATCTGGGCAGTGTGGTATATAATTAAGGATTTGCTAACTAAGGAATATGTAGTGTCCCGCAGATAGTGGCTCCGTCTGCTGTAGTATATGATCTGTGTTGAGATGCCAGTGCTTCACCAACAAATATGGATCATTATATAATTTTTGAACTGTTTTCTCCAATATTGCGTTAGACATATTTTTCAGAGATACTAATTGCTTCTTAAGTACTGACTTAGGTACACTCTGAAAAAAAATCGTGTAATTTTACTATCATTAAGCGAGGAATCTACTTGCCTACCTTAATTGCAGTAATTTTACGCACGTATCAATTTTAAACATTTAATGCGTAAATTTTAAATCTTTGTTGTGTAAATTCAAACACAGGTTTTAAATATAAATGCGTATTTCTACACTTAAGATGCTCAAATTAAATGTACATCTACATAATTAATGTTTAAAATCCAACAGAATTTTAGAAAGAAATGCTTATAAATCAACATAAAATGTGTAAATTCAAACCTTTTATGTGTAAATTTGTAGCAAAATTCGACATACAATGTGTAAACTCCAACAAAATTGTGTATGAAGACGCTCAAAATTATACTTTTTTTGTGTAATTTTGCTTAAGTTTGGTATCGAGATTCAATATGAATGCGTATTTCTACACTTAAAATGTTCAAATTAAGTGTACATCTACATAATTAATGTTTAAAATTCAACAGAATTTTAGAAAGAAATGTTTATAGATCAACATAAAATGTGTAAATTCAAATCTTTTATGTTCAAATTTGTAGCAAAATTCTACATATAATGTGTAAGATCCAACAAAATTGTCTATGAAGAAGCTTAAAATTAGACTTTTTTTATGTAATATTGCTTAAATTCAATATTTAATCGTCAAAAAGTCTATTCAAAAAAAATGTAAAAACAAATAAAAGTATTATCATCGGCCTTGATACCCGCCACTGCAGTGAACCTGTCTAAACGAAATAAAACAATCCAAAAATGCTTAAGATATTTTTATTATAAATTATTCGTTTTCAAAAAAAAAAATTTTAAATATGTACATACTTCAGTTTAAAAAAAAAAATTGAAAATTCATAGCGTTAAAAGATAGGTATCAGTTCTTATCATTTATTTTAGCTTCCAATAATTTTCGAAATGAGCGTGTTCACTCGTTGCATGTTATTAACATGTTTTTTTGAGCCACGCGTAGAGTTAGGATAGTGCCTGTAGCAAAAGCGCACCAGGAACTCCATCGACTGCGACAGATGCGTGGGGTACATAATATTAAACGCGTAATAATAATTAATTACTTGCACCACAAGATCCAGAAAATCGATGTCTGGTTTGGGAAATCGGGCAACCAACTGGATTATAAAAACGAACACACGCGCACAAAACTTGTTTTCAATAAAATATGTAATGGGAATAAAGGTTGAACCGCTCCATTCAAAGGTCTGATCACATATGAGCTCGCAAATGCACCGTCACTCACAATCGAATGGCAAATTTACACATAAAATGTGTAACTTTCATCAGATGGGTGTAAATATAAGCATTGGTTGTTGGGCTTTAAACACTGTGTGTGTAAATTTCATAAGGTGTTTATATTTAAACAAAATTTGTTTATTTATAAACATTTTCAGAGTAATGTTTAAACAATAGTTGTTGAAAGGTACACAAAAGGTGTACATTTGCAACAAATGTTTGTAATATCTAACATTATCCGCGGTACTAATAATCATTTTTAGTGTCCAGGCTAACTTTTACGAGCTCACAATGGCGAAAATTTCCATATAAAATGATCTATTGTGATCGTCAAAATATTTAAGTTGAAGGTTAAAAATGATTATTGGTAAGGCCCTATGTGTTTAAATTTTTTTTTTACCTACTGTCGTGTGTATAAACACGCAACTTGCCTATTTTTACATTAAAAATTACATACATTTTCGTAGTAATTTTACACGCATTTTTTAGAGTGTAGGTTTCCTGCACGATATATAAATATAATAAAGGCAACTAACTGACTGTAACGGAATCTCTGTGTCCAAATCCTGCGAGGACTGCGCGAGCGAAGCCGCGGGCAAAAGCTAGTTAGCTATAAGTATAATAACTCTTGATAAATTTGAATAAAATTTGTTAATCCTTACATATTAAAAGTGTTTGAACTCGATGAAGGTAGGTAAACATAAAAAAAACAGGACTTTCGAGTGGTCGGACAGAGGGTTGCGGCAGGATATACTTTGTCCGACCAAGCTTTATGTGCAACACTAATTGACCTCTATCTAATAAAATTAATTTTGTGCTTTAACCTTATGACATAAGTAAACACAAAAAAACTGTACCGGAAGTGGCCCGTTATTTCGAAACCCGGCAGGATAATGACTGTCCGACCAGTGGTTTCATCATTGTCCCTTTCTTAACTTTCAATTGAAATGCGAATTATCCTTTAACTCGATGAGGTAGGTAATCCTGCAGTCGGCTCCCCTACTACTGGTGCTGATTGGTCGCGTGTCGGCCGATCTGATAGTTGTAAAGGAAAACAGCTGCTCTCTGTGCAGTTCGCAAGTTGCAAGCTTTTTATCTTATAGGCAGTCAGAAACATCGACAGAATACATAATTCATATTTTCCAAAGAATTTTATTAAAATCAAAGAATGATCAATCAAGACGCCACGCCAAAGAAGTTAATTCTCGCTTAAAAACTTACTTAGCTGGCGCTAAGGACCTGGGCCTTTCCATATTTAGCTCGTTACTCGGCTAACCGCCTCCAGTTTCACACTCCAAGTTGTGTGAGGTCCTCTTTCACTATACCGGTGATGCCTTTTCCACTGCATTATACCTTTGGGTTGGATTCGAAGGCTTTTCGTTAGCGTCCATAATCGCCCTACCTGGTACGACTTGATTCACACTTTAAGGACTAGGACTAGGTCGATGTCTCTGTTTAGCTCTTAGAGTTTCTTGTTTAAATCTTTTTCTCCAATACCTGTCAGTTGCAACTTATAGAAAATCACTCGAATAAATTTGCGTTCCGAACGAGCAAGGATATTATCTTCATCTGCCTTCGGCAAGTGTCCGTGCTTATGTGCTGTAGAAGGGATAGTATACAAAACGTTCAGTATAGAGCCTGCTTAGTGTCTTGCTACTCAAATGCCTTCTAAATCTAAAAAAAAAATTTTGCAAGAGTTTTTCTTCGCTTCATTTCTGATGTGATGTAATTTTTAGAGTCTATTGCATAGATGTGATCCTTAACTATCTCAAAGCTATAGCTGTCTATTGTGACTTTCTATGACATTCGTTGATATTGTTTGTCCCCTTTTGTTGACAGCATGGACATGAGTTTGCCCTCATTCACGGCTAAACCCATTTTTTTAGCTTCTGTCCCATTATTTGCAAGCGTATCAGATGATGTTAATGTCATCTGAGTGTGCAGGTAATTTGATAGATTTTTGAAAAAAATACATCCTGTCATTGGGGCTTGCAAGCTTCGTAAAATTTTTCCCCAAAAATCATGTTAAGGAAGTCAGAACAGAGAGTCTTGATTCCTCTTTGACATTAAAGGTGTTGGCGAATTTAATGAAGTAGAGAACTTCAACTGGCTGCTGGCCACAAAACCTGAATGCAGGCTCTTCGAGACAGCGAAGGAAACTTAGTCACCGAAGCACAGGGAATAGTAGATGTGTTTAAGCAGCATTTCCAGCAGCTGCTTAATGGGCATCATGTAGAGAGAGTCATAGGACAAGAAGAGAACCCACGTCCAGTCAATGAAGAACTAGTTCCACCACCTAGTATAGGAGGAGTTTACCCAGCTACAAAAAAACTTAAGAACAACAAGGCCGCAGGCTGTGATGGTTTAGGTGCCGTGACATAAGGCCAAGCGTCATAAGACCAAATCTCGAAATTTGGCCATATGTCGCTTTGCGAAAGTGACATAAGGCCAAATTCTAGCATTTGGCATTATGACACTTTGATTAAGCGTCATAAGGCCAATTTGAAAAATTAAATAACTCCTAATAACATTGAGTGAAATAGCTCTTAATTAGGATTTTTTTCATTCATATGAATTTAGGATTTATTTCATGATGAAAAAATTCCTAACACTAACATGCAATAAGTGAAAATTTGGCTTTATGTCACTTTCCGGATTTGGCCTTATGACGCTTTATCAAAGTGTCATATTGCCAAATGCTAGAATTTGGCCTTATGTCACTTTCAAAAAGCGACATAAAGCCAAATCCGGAAAGTGACATAAAGCCAAATTTGCACTTATTGCATGTTAGTGTTAGGCACCCAATGCCTAGCTTTTCGCAACCATTCGTTTTGTGTGAGTTTCTATTTTTGGAACGAATGGAAGGGACCTACAATTTTATGCCGAGTCCGAACGGCTGAATTCAGAAGCATTTTCAAGACAGTCATACTCTCGGATGTTTGTCAGACGTTCGCGAGAGGTGGCGCAGTAGAAAAAACCTTAAGATGTAATTTGTGTTTTTCCGGGGATCGAACCTGGGATCCCTCGCACAGTAGTCCAGCACACTAACCACTGCGCTACTGCGCCCACTGAAAAATCCTGGAAAAGACCAAAGAATTTCAAGTCGAGACTCACCATCTATTCATCGACTTCAAAGCCGCGTATATGATAACACACATCGTCAGGAGCTTTATATGGCCGAATTCGGAATCCCGGCAAAACTAATTCAGATGTGTCGCGTGGCGCTGGAAAACTCACACTGCAACGTGCAGTTTGGAAGCAGCTTCTCCGATCTATTTCAAGCATGCACCGGATTTCCGCAAGGAGACGCGCTTTCATGCGACTTCTTTAATCTTGTACTGGAGCAGATAGTGCGCAGGGCAGGTGTCAACACGGAAGGCACTATCTTCAACAGATCCGTCCAGCTGCTTGACTATGCGGACGATATTGACATCATCGGTCGCTCCCAGCGTGCCGTGATAGAAGCGTTCACGGCGATTGAAGAACACGCGAAATCCGTTGGCCTTGAAGTAAATGAGGACAAGACTAAGGACATGCTATCAACAAACAAACAAGCATCTGTCCACCACCTAGGACAAAACGTCACTATTGATAGAAACAATTTCGAAGTAGTTGAAGAGTTCGCCTACCTCGGAGTAAACATGAACTCCACGAAAGACACCCTAGTGGAGATCCGGCGAAGAATTACCCTATGGAAACCGTTGCTACTTCGGTTTGGCAAAACAACTGGGTTCAAAACTGCTGACTCGAATGACGAAATGTGTGCTCTATTCAGCGAGCATATTGGCGATATTTTAATGTGCGTATCTGACATCGAACATATGACACAAACTTGTCCTTGACGTACACCCACACTAACCTTTATAGCCATTAGTTTAATTATTGTCAACAAGATATCGATAAAGATTTACGACGACTTAAATGGAACAACTGACTTGACAATCGATTTGTGTTTTCATATTAACTACAAAATACAGCAAGGACATCTTTCTACAAAATAAAATTTACAGACAAATACTCCGATCTAATGAAACTTGCCGTTGAAGTTGGACACTTCTGATTTGCTGTCTCTTGAGGACAGACAACCTAGTTTCCGTTTCAATACTCAAGAGTTGTTGTCACATAATCGATGAAATATATCGCCTACCATCTCTAACCAAAGACAAGCTGTGAGTATGACTCCAAGGCAAACGTGTAATTTTGTCAATAGATACGAATTTTGTCGGATTTTTTGTATTTCAATCTATAATAGAGACTAGAGCGAAATCTATTCACAATAAATAAATTGATTTTCCTCCTTTAATAAATTGGGAGCAGTCTGAATTAGGTTTGAAAGTTCCAAAATGTGAAGGGGCGCCAGTTAACGTAAAATTGAAATAAATAAGCTCCAGCGTGAATCAAGTTCAAGTGCAATCTATACCGGGCGCCAGTTAACGTACGAAACAAATAAACTACTTTTCGATACGTTGTATGTATTCTGCCACAATTTTTAAGGTTAATGCAAGGTTGTAAGTCACATTTCTTTAATTTAATTCGTGCTGCAACAGTCGGAGTGGGTGGTATAAAATAATTCAAATGTACACAACTACGAGCGTTACAGAAATGTATTTTGGTTACGTATGTGTATGCAGCCATTGAGAAGAGAAAAATTCGATTACGATTTTTTTCAGACACCTATGAAGACATTCCATTATTTTGCATAAATTTTCTTCTTCATTACACTTTTCATCTAAATTTAAATACATATTCGGTATTGGCAGTAAAGAGGTTCTCTGCATCCCAGCAATTTAGTGCTTTCCATTAACGCGGTGCCATTCGTGGTGATTGGATTTTTACAGGCTATAAACTCTTGGATCATAAACACCACCAGCATTATCAGCATGGCTGTCTGGCTTCCATCTAAATGATTGTGTCTAAACCACAAACGAAAAGTGGGTCACGAGTTGAGACGTATTTTAGTACTTTATTGAATCCGACTGTGACGGAATACTACTTGTTGACGCATCTAAGTATAGAATGGAGCCAATGCCTTATATACCTGCCAAGAAAAAAGAGGGGAATATAAGAAGACGGTATAAGGCTATTTTGTATTTTACCAATTCGGTCTCTGACATATTTTTTTTAAGGTCCACAAACAATTTTGCAATCGCACCACCCCGACACACACACATGTAAATCTCTCTTGCCTTATGTGACTTAGAAGCCTGGTGGCTATTTACACCATCACTGTGAGATGTAAAATGGAATTCTCTTTTTAGATTTCACCATAAAACTCCGAAAACAGACCGAAACAATCCAATCCAAGCACAAACACTACGGAATCCTTTTTAGATTTCAGAGAAATGTATCCCTCGCGGCTATTCCCTAAGGTGAATTGTAATGGAACTTTCTACTTTCCATATTTAGCCTCGGAAAAGGTTTTATTTTATGCTAAAGAAATTTATTTAAAACATCAGAAAGACTCCTAGGGGAAGACAAAAAAGAAAACAATCGAAAAACCAAAAAAAGGATATCTGGAGAACTGGGTCAAGTGTGGCGTCACACTTGGATATTTATTCATGTGTCAAACTATTTTGTTATTCAAAGGAATCCCGTTGGCGAAATGAAAAAAAAATTGCATGTCAACAAAGTAAGGAAATTATTATTGTTTGTTGTTGCTCTCCACTGAAATAGAAGATATTTAAATTGAAGAAAGGAGCTGCCTAGGGTTGATTTTAAAAATAAGGGAAGGACTACTTTTTGGAAACAAAATGTTGAATGATGAAAAATAATATACAAAATGTTTCTAATCTACTATTAAGAAGTAAACGTCATAACCTAGGATGACATGGTCAATTTGTTTATAGGCTAGGTCTGGGCTTTATCTTGTGTAAACAGGGTTACCCAACATTGAGGGTATCTAAAATATGTTTCACAGTGTTATTGCGAGTGCCTCTTCATTGCTCAAATGTTACCTTAGCATCTTTAGAATTTTAATATTCAAGAAAATAAAAATTCTATTTTTAAGACTGTTTTACAAAATTTTATCAGATTTAGACATTGGAAAGAGAGTTTACTTGGGTATTCGATAAAATAGGCAAAATCACAAATTGCGCAAAACATGCCGTAAATATCCACAGAAAGATGGTTTAAAGATACGAATAAACATGTCACAAAACGTGTCAATTATTGACATGCTAACGTCACATAAATTGACTCATTAGATGCACGTGTATTTCGTGAGCTTGCCAACCCGATCATATAGTATCAATGTCATTGTATCCCAAAATTCATGACATGAACGTCTTGTCATGCTGTGATGGAATGACCGACACGAATACACAGCATGAAATTGGTCGCAGTTTGCCTTAGGTCCAATGCACACGGAGCAACTAAAAAAAAAACTAAACCGGTTGGCAACTCTGGTTACAGACCAGTTACGGACTCAGCGGACACCACACACGAGGAAACTCATCACCAATCGAAATCTCTAGTTCGTTCAGTCAATCCGCCTTACCAATAATCAACTTTAGTCTGGCAGCTAACACAAAGACTCAACACTTTCGAAAATGCCCATACCAATAAACAAATTTAGTTGCCAGAATATCGTTAACTGTAGGGTTAAATGTTAATGTTGAGAAAGTCATGTTTATCTCGGCCATTAGCTAATTAAATCCACCCTAACGTCATTTTCAAGAGGAGTGATGCCCATACGATCAAAATTAGAGTATCAAAAATTGTAATAGGAGTGGATTGTAATACCCTGCATCTGCTCTAACTGAATAGATTATTGGTATTAATTAATTAATTTTGGTAAATTGTAACGTGATTCCTTATTTTATTGATTGGGATAAAACAATGCAAATCTACACGAAATAATAGAATATTCCATTTCTAAACACAGTAAAAAACAAAAATCGAATGGAAAAAAACGATACAATTGTATATTTTTCTGTGCAAGTGCAAGGTAAAAGAATGTGCTCTTAGTCGACAAAGGGATAATATAATATAAACAGGTAGGTTGTATGTATTTCAACAAAACTACAACATTTCTTGCACTCTTTTCTTTTCTACATCAAAAAAGTATAGACCATTCCATTGGTAGACTATTCAAAGCAATATTATAAATTTCTTATGCCACGTAAAACTCAACCAAATACGCAAAATGCAATGCAATGTCTAAATTGTAACCAATATTTTTGAATGATTCAAGTTTTATATATCGCAGTTCATATATGAATAATAAGTAATATATTACTTAAATATGCATACTATTTTGTAGCTGTCCAACACCAGACCCTCCAAATTCTTTGAAAGGAAGTTTTCGTTTGCTGAGAATCCTTGGTGAAACATGTTTTGTGTAAAATGGTTGATGTCGCGGCAAATGTAGTTGTAAGAATTGCCGACGACCTTCAGAACATTACGTTTACATTTTAAATAACTTTTCAAAGCTATTTTATAAAATGTGATGGCTTATACACTTATATATAATTTCGTGTCACTTTCATTCATATACTATATTCTATATATCAGTGTGATTTTCTTGGAAACAACGTTCCATGAAATCGGCAGAAAGTATGTTCACATATTCGTGTGATGTTTCAGTTGTTGTTCTATTCGTTACATTGTATTTGTGATTTGTATACTACAAATAAATTTCTTTTTTGATTCATTAGCCTACGAATAATTTATAAACGGTGTTTTTATTATGATGCAGTAATCTGAAATGAATTTTATTAGAACAGCATCAATTTTCGAAATTAATACAAAAGTACCTAAATGCATAGGATAACGTATTGTAAATAGTATTGAAAATAGATCCGAATTATATGATATGGCAGTACTAATTTTCGTATGAATTTGACAAAACAGCTGACAATTTGTAGATTTCCTAATTGGGGTTTCGGTTTTTGCTTTTAATAAGCGTTTTAAAGCCTTTGGGAGAAATCTGATGGGCGAATTTAATTGTAATTTGTGTATAAATTCGTTTAGAATAATTTATTCGGCATAAAAATGATCAGTGGCCTTGTTTTCCGCAAAACCAAATTATGGAATTTGAGTCCTGCTATGACAGAAAATGTAATAGATCCTAATAAAGTTGTCGCACTAGTAAATGTGGAGATCAAATTGTTTATTGGTACCATTTCAATAAAGCTATACATTTTAGGTAAACCTGGCAGCCAACTAGTAGTCGGAATTAGGGTTTGATTATTAGTAAGGCCGAATGTATTTCAACCTCCCCCACCAGCAACAGGTTGGTCCTTGTTCGACAAACTAGAAACTGAAGTCAATAGAAAACCCGAGATGCAAATAAAAAGACGACTGGTTACAAACTGGTTTTTGTGAATCGCAAACGAGTTTTCAAACAGTAGCGTCGTGTGTGTCCTCCCATTCGTCCCTGATAAGCGTTGCCAATTCAGTTTTTTTTACCAGTTGCTCCGTGTGCATTTGCATTGGGCCTTAGTTATAATATCGCTCACATTTTACAACCGATGCGTCTATTCTCGAGAGCGATTTGTCAAAATTAATCGCTTCCAGCACAGTATAACAACATGACTTATTCAATTCTATTACAATATCATTTTTGCACATACATCCATAGTCGCCCACTCAAACTGCTTAACATTATTTAGTGATGGCTTCCATTTAGAAAATTACCGACTATACGGCAGAATCTTCCTTTTTTCTGCTAATAGCTGCAGGACCGACCAGAATAATCAGGACAAAAGATATACGTTTATTCGGTCATTGAACTATTCAAGGACAATACCAAAAGGAAAGCCCTTTTAAGACTTAAGTTCCTTGTAGAAAGTGCAATTTTATATCTTCACAAAATGATTTGCAAGCCAATCACAGTCGTTTGTCACTTTAATGCCATCATCATTGTGGGCAATTATCTCAGATGACGGTATATTGTAGATACTTTGTGCATATACAGAATATCTCAGGATGTCCAGTGAGCATAATTAAGCGAACCTCATTTTACAAATTAGAATCGTAAATTGACGAAATAGTCGAGGGAATAATTCGAGGAGGTTATAGAAATATAGTGAGAATCCGACAAATGTTCATTAGGGTACGACGAGTTGCCTTATTTTTAAAAATACTGTTTTTAAACATTACTTTGTTTTCATAAAATTTAAATTATTTAAATTTGTGTTGTTTGTAATAAACCTTACTTATATTTGTATGGAAACGAGGTTGTTACTTTGGAATACTAATCTATAAGGATTACTTGTTGTACCTACTGTAAAGTGCACAAGTTATAAGGCCACAGATGTATCTGATCTTAAATAAATATACCAACCAGCCAAATTAGATGCTTTATTATTGTTTCCGTTAAATAATCAGTAAAATCAAGCAAATACAGAAAAAAAGGGAAGCAATCCGATAGCTGACCCAAATGAAACCTACATTATGGTCTATCCTTTCATTATTCCTTTATAGTCAGAATTGTGTCCTTGGTTCTGCGCGAACCAGACTTTGCTGATTTGAAAAAAATCTCAAATGTCAGTTCTCTACTGTAATCAACCATATTTTATCAAAAAATGAGGAATAACTTGAAACGGTTTCCTCAACCACCCAGTATAGAAGATGTTGTCGTAGCAATAAAAACAAATCCTAAGAACAATAAGGCCGCCATCTCTGATGGTATCCAAGCAGAGCTCTTCAAATGCAACTCATTAACCGAGTATGGATGGAATAAATCATTGCAGGGGACTGCGGATTATAAGATTCCTATATCTCCCATCTATAGAACGATCGCGATAAGCACTATCGAGGCATATCGCATACAAGATCTTATCCAACGTACTGTGAAAAGGACTTACGCAGTTTTGCAGTAATCAGCATAACACTCTATTATGTCTTCTACCTGACATATCAACTATAAGCCAGTGAGACCAATTCTGAAAATGAACAACGAATTTCAAGTCGGGGTATATGTAATCATATGAAGCTTTAGATGATGAGAAGGCTAGGAAACCGATGGTACTTTTGTTTGGCAAAACAGATTCAAAACTTCTGTCTTAAAGTAGGAGCCGCGTACATTATCTATGCTGTTGATCAGCATGGGTCATCCTAAAAAACCGTGCTTGATTTTGGCAAATAAAAATGTAGCTCGAGTTGGTCAACTTCGTTTTTGGTTTTAGATGAACGCACGTGTTTATCAGACGACGTTGGTATTGTCTATCTCCTCTAGATGTTGGAAGAAGTACCTGCCCAGAAATTTCCTTCTACTACGACATATTGCATCACATTCACATAGTATATGTGTTATGTCCTCTTCGGCTTGCAGGTCATCGCAGAATCGCAGAAACATAACCGAGAAAGTTAGATATACATTCCATATGGACCATGGCCACACCATGGCCAACAACCATGGCCAACAACAAATTCGAATGGCTCTTAGGTTAATTCGAAATGTGTATGACTAACAGATGCATTTATTTGAATTGCTTTCCTTCCGACTAAGCCTTTTAGTCTTAGTCATAGCTTGTTACCAACTTCGGCCGTTTAATTCAGGTCATAGATGTGCACTATATGAAATTCCCAGCATGCATACGGTAGGCGCCAACCCAACGATTCCACATAATGTCGCATTCAGAATATTGTCATGTCATGGCAATGTGAATGACATCTAAAGCCCTTTTAACTAGAATGTCATTCATAGTTATGCGGTCGTATAAAAGGCGAGAGATGCTGAAAATCTATGTCAAGTAGGTACTTTTGCGGGCTGTCTTAAATGACTGGCAGTATTTGAGGTGTTGTTAAAATTCCGTATGTAATACAAAGCATCGAATGCTTGGGGTATATCTTGGACTAATGAGCCAGTAGTTTGAAGCCACCAGCATATGTATATAGATAAAACGGACCTTCAAATATCATTTTACGCTTTTAACATTGCGTTAAGTTGAGTTCTAAAGTACGCAGTGTACATATACAGTAGTACGAGTAGATGTCGTAAAATTTATTTCAAAAGTCATTTGTTTACCTTTAGCAACCTGCCCCAATACATGCTCATAATTATTGAATAAACCTAAGTAGATAGGTAGACAACACACATTTCGCAGCAACGACACCCCATTTCCGTTAATGAGACGGAAAAACTGCACCCAATATTTTATCTTTTATACACCAATACACCGATCCCGAAGTTACCCAAAAAAGGGAAATTTATCTACACCACACCAAACCAAAGTGCGAAAGTGTAGAATTCAACTCCTTGATGAATTTCAGCTTATATGTTATACACTTTCACATGAACACCAACAGGGTAAACCCAATCTGTCTTCCTGCAGGCCTACTGAACTGACCTACTTATGGTGTCATGGGGATGATGGATTTTTTTATGGCGCTCCCATTTAAATGATACGACAATTTAAGTTCCATTCTTGTGAAGATTTGTTGGCATCTTAGGGAGGCCTTTGGAAATTTACAAGTGAATTGTTACAACCGCAATGAGTTGGAATTCTCTGTTGAAGGATTAACTACACGTCTGGATTTGTATAGATCTACTACTGAGTTATGGAAGACCATGTCCAAGGGTATCTATATCCATGTCATTCCTTTGGGATGAAATGGACTTCATTCTTTTTTTTTCTTGTCTATAGGATATAAAGTGTGATTGATTGTGTAGTCGATAAATTCGGAGGTATATAATATATCCTGGCTATGTTCTTCATATATGCGAGTAAGGCAATCGGATTGTGCACAAATTATGGACAAAGAGGACTTTTACTGAGGCAGTATTTCTTTGTAGTGTCACCGATTATCCCCCAGGGTCTAGCCAAAAGAGGATTACTGTCCAATGTCTGTATATACGTTTAGATATGTAGGCATGTTCATCTACTTCAGACATAAGCCCATTTAAAGTCCAAAAGAGTATTAAATGAGTACCCATGGGAATATAGATTTTTACTTGATTTTTGTAAAAATATAGCTTAAAAAATAGAGACATTATTGTAAGAAATACACAAAGGACTCTATTGTGTGGAAGTCCTTATGTTACTCATCAAGAGTGATGTCTTAAAAATGAAAGCCAAGAGCTGCATAATTAATTAATTTTTAAGGTTGACAAGGTTAGAAAAATAAGGAGAACCGTCATAAAACCATAAGACACCCACTTAGATGGAACCATTTTTAAATTAGATGGAAAAACCTAATTGCGCTTATTTCTCTATAGAATTTAAATACCTTCTTTTGAGTCTTCAGCAAACTGCTTTGGTGTAGATATGTCAAGTCAAAAGCAATAGCAAAAGCGTTGGACGTCTTTTGGCATTGCAAGGGTGCTTTTAGCTGGATACGGAGCTTCTCACAAAAAAAGTCTTTCGGAAATACACGGGGAAATATGTATGCATCTGATGTTGTGTCTATTTATCTGGCCTGTTTAGAGACCTTCTCTAGTATGCTTTGATCTTCTATAGATGAGGCTCTTATTAATATTGATTCACTTGATAAGGCGCTTAAGGCTGTATCTCGACTGAAGAAAGATGGATTTGGTGTTTAGATGCTATTGATGTCGGAATATTCTACGACTCTGTAACGAAACGTCCCCGTCATCACACTTTGTATGTGCACAGCCGACCACCCAAAACCAGCTGCTATTGCACATACCACATACACTTTCCATCCAACCACCATAATTATGTGACATAAGGAATTTTCATTCGTCGTTTATAAGTCACACTCTCTACTTACTTACTTACTTACTACAGTCAGCACTCCAAGTTGGTTGAGGTCCCCTTCCTTTGTTTGTTTTTTGGACGATCGGTCGCGGTCGCTCGTAACTCGCGCCACCTAAGGCAAAGGCTTCGTCTACTGCGTTGTCCCTCCGGGTTGGAATCGAAGACTCTTCGGGCTGGAGCATTGGTGTCCATTCACAGTACTTGTCTTGTCCTAGTCATCTTAGTCGCTTGATACGTATCGCCATTTAAGACAATCTGACAAGTTTGGCGGGGATGCCAAAACTAGACACTCTCTGTATAGCTCGTCTTTAGAAATGCTGTCATATGAGGTCTTAAAATCGATAAATATGTGAGTATCGATTTCGACTTCTTGGGGTTTCTCCAGGATATTCCATAATGTGAATATTTGGTCGGTTGTGTACTTCGGGCCTAAAAACACACCTGTCGGTAGGGACCAATCAGTTCGTTGACGAATATGGTTTCAGGCGTTCACACAGTACGGCAGATAGGGTCTTATATGCGATGCTGAGGATACTTATGCCTCTATAGTTGGCACAGTTTAGAGGGTATCCTTTCTTGGGGATCACACTGTCTAAGTTTAACAAATGTCATGAGTACCTGCCCGTATGAAAGTGCCACTCGGAGCGACTTGTCTATGTGTTGTTTCATACCCATCTAGTGTACCAGATAAGACTCCCACATAGAAATTGACCTCGTTCAGTGTTCTAAATTGTTGACGATTAAGTTTTCTTTGAGAAAATGAGAAATTCCTTCAATTGGCAGTGCCACCACTTTCGGCTGGCCACTGGGCTGCTTTCTGTCAACTAGGAACAACTACTTTCGTCGTTGAGTCGCTTTTTGTTCACAGGAACCACTTTTGTTGTTGAACCTTTCACGGAACCATGTTAGTCGTTTCGTTTTACAGCTTTCTGAACCGGAACCAATTTTGTCATCGGACCGCTTTCTGTACGTAGCATAAGCATATATGTAAATCTAAGGATTGTTATATGTTAGTAGTAAGTAAGTAAGAGACATCAGTTTATAAATAATTGGTTTACTTAAATAAAGAGTACCTACATCTTAACCAAAGTGCGTCTTTCCTTGGATTAGTCCTGGATCCGTCGAGCAAAACTTCGGCCTAAGTAAAAAGCACATCGCAAATGGTAATGCTTAGTGCTTACAGGCATGATGACGTCGATAATGATCCTTAAAATTTTATTAATTTGGAAATGAACTGACAAAACAAGCTTCAAAAGTGGTTTCAGGAGAACCTATATCTACTCTGATTTTGCGGTCATAACTCCATTTATAAGACACAGCAGCCATGTGTCGGAGGTTGCTGGAGTAATACTAGGAAGGAATGAAACCCTACCTAAAATCATTTACAAATCGAGAATCTGCAAATCATTACAACCATTGATTACAACTATAATGATATAGCAAAAAAAATACACGTTCTCAAGTTTGTCATCACTCTTGTGGCATTTCTTTGACGCCTTACCACCATTCATTATTCCATCCCTTGAACTTCCCTTGCCAACAGCTTACCAACCGGGATTAGTCCTTTATGTACCGCCTTCTCAGGGACAAAGTTAAAGTCTATTTCATTTCATCTCATTGCCGTAAAGGTTAACATAAGAAAATAAGAAATATTGTAACAAAAAAGTATCTAAGAGATTATTTTACCCCGTGACCTAGTTTACCAAAGTTTTCTTTGTACCACTTCCACAGTTCATACATTAATGAAAAGAAAACTAAATAAACAAGGAAATAAACAGGAAATATTATATGAAAGAGATGTATGAAAACAGAAAAAAAAAATAAATAAATAAATAGTTGGAGCAACAGGTCCTTATAGGCATTAGCCCTAGAACAACCTTTCGTTTGTGTGAGTTCTTTTTTTTTACGAATGGAAGTGGCCCCACAATTGTATGCCAAGTCCGAATAGATGAATTGAGAAGCCCTTTCTTTGCAACAGAGAGCAACAGAGAGACCGTTGGGTTTAAGGAATTATGATATAAATAGTGTCCTACCATTCAAGGAGGAGGCAGAGTGCAGATACCGCCAACAGCTGGTGCACATTGATTCGATTCGCGTTCGCTTATCTTTGTCGCATTCGCGTGTCATGATAAAGGGAATGCAACTTTATCGCATTAACCCTTAAAAGGCTCTTTCTTTCTAAGCAATAGCATATAATCATAGTTTCAGTGGAAAATTAGCCTTAATGAGTTTTCTTGTATTAATTGAATCAAACTAATCACCCCAAATTGTATATATTCCAAGGAATGTGTTCTCTGACTTAACCTTTTAAAATACAACTATGGACCAGAGTATCTCTACACATCGCCTAAAGTAAACCCATAATTATTATGAAATTCCTAAAACCACAGACACATAATCTCAATGGGTGGAAAGTTTCCGCCTACCCCTCTAAACTTAGAAAATGAACTTTATACTCTGAGAGGAATATAATGTATCTACGTGTCTACAGGCTACAAGGATAACCTAGTTTCAGATAACAAAATGATGTCATAATGCAAATGATAATTGCTAACATCACAAGAGATTGTGATATAAATGTATACCTAAAATGAATATTACTTTGCCCTTCTTATCCGTTTCCTTCCTTCGAGTTTCTTGTAAATTATATTAGTTACTTGACACCAAACCCATTTATCTTGAAGTATTCTCGTACCTATTTATGATAAAATCTAAATGAACAAAAAATATCAGCGATGCTAGACAACGTCTGGTTTTTACCATAAAAATTTCATTCCACCACTCGTTGTCTAATGAAAAAACATAAATAAATTCATTTAAGGGATGAGGCATTGCAGAATTAATATCTGCGTGACGTAAAAACGTGACGCGACAGTATTCAAGGAAATAAGTCATTTGAGAAGTTATGAAATTTGTGGGTCGTAAAAATCTAAGCACGTGCCTACAAAAATAGATGTAGAAATCTTTTGGATATAATCTGGAGAATGACAAATACAGGATAGGAAAGGCTAGACACATAGACTGGCTTCATACAAGTAGAGGGAGTTGTCATGAGAATCTCCTGGGGGGTTTTGAGTGTTTTAGGTATATGTTTTAGGAAGTGGTCATTTAATTCTCATACAAAAGGTCATTGAAATGACATTTAAAATAGGTACATTTTACCAAAATGTGCTTAAATTAACCATTGCCTTTGATTTTTATGCATATTTTTTTGACCCCAAAAACACATTGATCACAAAATTCCCTTTGAATCTATGAAGTGTTGCTATTGAATGAATGTTTTTGACTTCGATTTGAAAGACTTAAGTCTATAAGCCCGATACACCCACAAATTCAATGTGACGTGGTCTGATTGAATCACTATGGCTTTGCGCCAATATTCGAATAAAATGAAATTCCTAGAACAAGCCGCATAAATCATTTCCATAAAATTGAATTATAATTCAGTCCATAATTCATTGAACGGAATTATTTTTGTAAGCATAGTGATGAAGAGGCTTTGTTCAAAGGTTAGTGAACTTCGAATAATATTTTTAAATGACAATTTTTCCATAATACCGATGATTGTAAACAGAATCTGCAAGAAGCTGTCTTTTGTTATTCATTTAACAATGTTTGCGTTTATTTCTTTTCTTATTTTTATTTCGAAATTTATAGATTGGGTCCTATAGAGAATTTCCCTGTTCAACCCCAAGTATGGTTCTTCAAAATACCTAAAATTGATGAAATGGAGCCTTCCCTCTCGCATAGTTCAAGATATCTTTATATAATTCTTCTGTACGTGTTTGTAACCGACCTCCTCCTAAACGGCTGGACTGATTTTAATGAAATTTTGTGTGTGTATTTGAATGGGTCTAAGCATGGTTTAGATTGGCAATTGAGCCCGGTAGGTGGCGCTGCGATATGAATAAAATTTAAAATAATATACAATCAATAAAAAAAATCATAAATCAAATTTCAAATAATAAAACGGTCGCAGAACAATATTGACGGACAATGAAAATGTGCAGGCAAATCAACGTTGCCGGGCCCGCTAGTCTTATACATAGAAATGAGTTTAAAATATGTTTGTCCGTTTATAACTCGAGTTTGGCTACACCGAATTTGATGATTCTTTTTTTTCTGGAAATGAATTCTTTTGTAGCAGGTTCGTATGTAAAAAAAATTGGACAAAGGGGCATGGCACCGTCCATACAAAAAAACATGGTATATCTCGAAAACCATAAAATCGATTGAGCTAAATTTTTGAGAAAACCTATATGACAGAATATGTTGACCAGGGTACAAAAAACAGATTGTACTGCCATCACAGTCGCATGTGCTTTATGCACCCACAGCTGCACTCGAGGCGTCCATTTATCTTTTACCAATGAACTTACAAATAAGACTGTACATGTACAAGCAGGTAATAATGGGCTTCTGCTAGTGCTAACTAACGCAGGGCTCTTGAAAACCGGACATAGCTTCATACTCAATTATTCTTTCCCCAATATCCTTGATAAAGCAGATGAAAATATGATTGCGCTTGATTTCGATATGACGTACGAAACGAAGTACTATACCCTGATGTAAGGAATATAGTTTCAAATGAATATTCAATTTCTATTTATACTAATGGTTTCAAAACTGAGGAGGGTACAGGACACAGGTGTCAATGAATCTTCCAGACACTTGGAGAGTGTTTTCCTAGCAAACGTTGTCCATAATCAAGACTGCGGAAATTTTCTAAATGGGATATCACCATCTATATTGATAGTCAGACTGCGCTAAAGGCAGTAGAGTCTTACAAACATCATCAAAAATCTGAACTAGTTAGGAGCTTCCGCATAATGCTCACAGTATCATGCGTCCAGAAATCAGGTACTCGGACACTGTAATATTGAGGGCAACAAAAGGCCCGACGTTCTGGCAAAAATGGAGCAGAGCTTTCACAAAATGAAGACTTATGGACCACCAAAAGAATTATTCTCGAGAAAATAAAAATAGGGCATAACTTCTAGGATGGTCAAATATAGAGGGTGTTTTTTTTTAGAGGTATAGAACTTTGAAATGGAATAAAACAAAGATGATTTTTTTTAATTGACATGAAATTTACATTATTCGAAAGATAATCTTCTGGCATTATAATTTAAAAATGATCTAATCTGGAGGTTAAATTTTTCCAAAATGTGTGGCCGTATATCGGCAATAACGCGGCGAATGTTGTCCTCCAAGTGGTCAATCGTTTCGGGCTTATCGGCGTAGACTAGCGAATTCGCATATCCCCACAGAAAATAGTGAAGTGGCGTTAAATCGCACTATCTTGGAGGCCAATTCACGGGTCCGCCACGTGAAACTTTGCGGTTACCAAACGTTTCCTTCAATAAATCATTTGTGGCACGAGCTGTGTGACATGTTGCGCCCTCTTGTTGAAACAACAGCTCCTGCACATCATGGTTGTTCAATTGATGAACGAAAAAGTCAGTAATCATGGCTCTATAGCGGTCACCATTGACTGTAACGTTCTGGCCAGCGTTTTTAAAGAAGTACGGACCAATTATTCCACCAACCCATAAAGCACACCAAACGCAGTCAGTTTTTGTGGATGTAACGGTGTCTCATCACTCCAAACAGGGCAGTTTTGTTTATTGACGTATCCATTGAACCAAAAGTTGACGATTATGTTGACAGTAAAATGCACGTAGTGCGCGATACGTATTTCGAACAGAACCATGATTTTCAATATAAATTTGCACAATTTGGAAGCAATTTTGAAAGTACAATATTCGTCACTGCTCTTGAAAATGTTCTTTCATTGGCCCCTCACTTCGTAAGACTGATTGTTTGTGAGAGCTTTAAAAAGGACGTGCTGGGTCACTTACCTAACTATTCTTTTTTTTGTAGGTATTTATTAAGAATTATTTGAGCGAAGGCGAGTTAAAGGCAATAAACTCAGAATTAAAGTACATTTTGGTCAAAAACTGTTCCAAAAAGTAGGCTTGACAGCGAACGTTATAGCCTATTATAAGTCTGAATTATGTATTGAATTTTTTGTTCAACCCTTCACTGTAATTGTACCCTCCACAGGAAGGTATATTCACTTTGCCATTACATTTGTAACGCCAAGAAAGAGTCACCGGAGACCCCATAAAGTATATATATTCTGAATCAGGATCACATTCTGAATCGATTTAGCCATGTCCGTCTGTCCGTCTGTTGAAAACACGATAGCGTCCAAACGAACCGACCTAGGCGAATAAAATTTTGTTAGAGGACTTATTTTTACCGTTGTTAGGTTGGTATTGAAAATGGGCTATGTCGGTCAAGTAGTTCTGGTACCTCCCATACAAAACCACTATTAGACCCATGTGTCTCTCTGTCTGTTGAAATCACGATAGCGTCCAAAGGAATCGACTTAGGTGAATGAAATTTTGCAAAACGTCATCTTTTTATGGTCCTCAGGTTAGTATTAAAAATGGTTCATGTCGGTCAAGTAGTTTTGTTACGTCCCATAGAAAGCCAATATTCGACCCATGTGTCTCTCTGTATGTTGAAAACACGATAGCGTCCAAAAGAATCGACATAGGTGAATACAATTTTGTGAGAGGACTTCTTTTTATCATTGTCAGGTTCGTATTGAAAATTGTCTATGTCGGTCAAGTAGTTCTGATACCTCCCATACAAAATCCAGGCCGATGTTAACACTTTTACTTGTTTTCTTTATATGTTTTTGACTTCATGAAATAATTGGTCGCTTTTCATAAGGATTTTCATTATATTGTCTCCTTAAGTTAACAATAGAGTATTTTTGTGAACGTGTAATTTATGCAATAATCCCTTCACAGTCTCCTACATTTCCAGTATCTATTGTTCCACACCCCAATTCCATTTTAACAAATCACCCAAGTCTAATAAAAATATTATCACCAAAGAACAACGCAGTGGGAGTAAAAAAAAATGAACAAGCTATTCCGACGACATAAAAATATAATATTTAGCATAATGTTCAAAATATTACAAACAAACTCCCCTTAACTGTAACTCATAGTAGCACGTGGGCATTTAGGTCCAGTAGATCTATACAATGGTATAAAAGTTACCCGCATAGAAGGTAATAATTAAATTGTTACACAAGCTACAAGCACAAGGTATTGGACTAGAACATGCAAACAAAATTGCAGGCGGTCCTTTTGAATTTATTGCGGTTCAGTCAGTTTAATGAAACATTAACTTTGTGAGTTTAATACTTCCTGTCTCGGGCAGATTAAATCTGAATTAAAAAAAATAAAAAATGATATAAAATGGCATTTGAAAAAAAAGCAATAAACATAAAAATGAAACAGGTCTTGTAATTCGATGTAAATTGTGCACATTTTGGGGAAACATTTTTTATTTATTTTTATTAATATCTACCTATACAGAGCATTTAAAACTTTGACAATGACTCTAAATTTAAATAAAAATATTTCTTTCATTAATCTGTGTTTTTTTTTTGTGGCAAAAACAAAATTACCTAAACAATGTGAAAAATCATCTACTGAAAAAAACCTTTCATTTGGTCAATATTTTATAAAATTCGGTTTTGAAATAACGCCGTAATCGGTACCACAAAAAAGTACTGCCTATTAATATTATAATTGTTATAGTTTATTAACACGTTGTAAAAATATAATTCGACGAAGGTTGCAAATTCCTTCAATAATTCTCTCGTATTCACTAAAGGAACCTAGAAATTTGAAAATTTGATTAAAACTTGTCAGCACATTTCAATAAAATTTTAAAAATACTTTATTCATATTTGCCTAAATAATGTCAGCTCTCTTAAATGCTACTGACTATATTATGTATTGTCAAGATACCCATAATAGAAATTGGAGCACAACTTGATTTAATTTCCCAGCAGATAGGTAGCTACTATTCCCAGGAACCTGGTAACTACTTCTATCTCACGAGGGACACAATTTCACACGTTTTAGCAAATTGAAGTCATTTAATCGAATGAATAGCTGAATGTAATGTATATTCAGACGAAGTGGAAGAACACTGCGCCTCATGTACATCTTCTCTTTTGAAACTTGTCAGATTTCCTAAACACTATACATTTACATAATATGTAGATGTGCGCCAATTATGTAACCCAGGATTTGAATTGTAAATTAAATATTCGGTCTGTGGTCTGATGATATCTGCTTTGGTTTCAATTCATCCTCGAACTCAGCGAACATGGCGAAATAAGTTTTCATAAAGGCTGAAGGGAAGGAACAAGATTAAGGGGTGTATTTGGTAGTAAATAAAATTCAATAAGGAGGGATTCGGATTTAGGAATACATTTAGAAGTCGAGGATATGTAGGTAAGGTATACAGTATAGTGTCGACTATAGGTAGCATAACGAACAAATAAAAGGAAACTCACATTTTATTCAATTTGTCAGACAGCCGTAGCGATGCATATTATCTGATGTAAAAGTTGGCTTTACCAGGCAGAATTCATGGTTATAACATATGATTTGATCGATGTGAACTTTAGACAAGGATAAAATGCGGTGAATCTTAAGCTAAGGAGTAAATTGGAAATTCTAAAATATTTAGTTATTTTATTAGTACTTTTAGAGGCATTTAGGCTAGGGGCAATTAAAATGGGACGACATAATGGTCGAGGATGCTTAACTTAGATTCAGTTGAGGTGGGCCAGGTCTTGGAGATGGCTTTCATCGATCTTTTCCATTTTAACCCAACATGATGGCCCAGCTTTTAACTCAAGCCCATCGGACTTTTGTTTTTGTATTTAGTCGTTTCTCACTACAAAAGTTCCGTAAGGCACAAATAAATATTGAAAGCCTGCAGATTATTACAAGTTCCACATCTACCATTGAACATGAACCATAAGCGTCTGGACACCCCTTAACCAGTCTGGCGGAGTGATCCCAAGGCTTCATATGGGTGAGTAGATAGACTTCAGTAAAACGGTTAAAACTTTGTTACTGGTGGTGAGTTTTAGAGGTACCTATACATATTTTTATGGTCCCCGTTTTGGACGTTTTATAGTAGCTGAGTTTTCATAACAAGTAGGTACTGACATCTTATGATCTATTGTGTCCCTTACTTATACCTTAAATATGTTTATTCCCTCTTCAAGATTCTAGTACATTTGTCCATAAAAGATAAATTGCCAATGCATTCGCAGTTTTTAGTTTCTGACGCAACTATTCCTTCACCAGATTCTTTGACCTCTATTTGTCGATTCTGTAACCATCAGATGTAGAAGAGTCGCTAATATCGGTATAGTTCCGATTGTAGCCCAATAAATCTGTTAAATACAGCACTTTCTGTGGTTACACCCGCCCTTAGCACTATTCTGCTTCAGACCATGGAATAGCTCTTAAGAGCTATTTGAATATTATACATTGCTCCGCGGTTTTATAACATTACGCGATAAAACCGGAATCTTGAGCACGACCATCAGTAATTAGAGTTGCTGATGATAATTTAAATACATTCCTCGTTAAGGTGAACCTAAACCAAATCAACGGCGCCCCTAGAGGATTTCGAATAATATGTAACTATTAAAAGTTGTAGTCCTCTGAAAATATGGCCCCTATAATATCATATAGCCCAAGGATCAAAAGTATCTAATAAACACCTAACCTAAGAAAAGTTTGTAGGTTAGGATTGCAGTTGTGGCAATATGCAATTTTCACCCAGAAGCCATTGAGGCCCATTGTGATTACGCTTCTATAGGCATACAACTAACAAATCCAGAGTTTAGGAGTTTACCAGATAGGAGTCACTTTAAGCGCTGCTTGGTTGTCAACACAGAAGGTCATATCCATTGCTGGTAGCTCTCTCGCTAAGGTAGTTTGGTCCGCTTTTTTAACTGCGTATAAATCTCTGCCTGGAAAACGCTCCATTGATTTGCCAGTAGGTATGATTTGCTGACATTCATATCTTCTGAGAAGACTCCTGCTCCCGTTCCATTCTCCGTCTTTGACCCATCTGTGAAGATAGGTATACCTTTGATGATAATATTCGGTGAGAGCCAGTCCTGCCTGTCCGGTACACAGAGACTTTAAATTTCTTGTCAAAGTCATAATTCGGTTTCTTGTAGTCCATGGGTGGCATGTATCCGATCGGATCAAAGATGTGAAGTATGCGCGATGAAGTATTTGGGCACCTTGGCTGCCACGTTCTTAGTGTATAGCTCGATGGGTTTTAAGCTCTACATTCTTTGTACCTTGTTCAAACTAACTAAGCTAAGTAACTCCCTAAGAAGAATTTAGCTTCAAAAGTTGCGCTCTATGCTACCATTTGTAACCACTCAACACTTTTTAAGTGTTGTTAGCAAGGGACTGTCAGGTCAGGCATAGTCAACCAACAAGCCATTAGATGCATTTTTTGGGAATGGACATAGGTTTTCCATAACTATTTCAAACACTTTATTCGCATGCACGTAAATTGAACGAAATCTAACGCCTAAGGCCCATTTCACACATACCCGGCAGCCGGCTAACCGGTACCGGCTACCCGGTCGTTGGCATACATTCGTATAGACGGTTTCAGTTTGCAGGTGTGAACGCGCCCATAAGAATGTATTCCCAATGACCGGGTAGACGGTACCGGTTAGCCGGCTGCCGGGTATGTGTGAAATGGGCCTAAGGCTATGATCCAACACTCCAAGTTCGCCTCCTCCTCCATCATCCAATAGAGTTAAACATGACATACCTATTATGTGCACTTTCCTCGTAGTGTTTTTTACGATTCACATTTACAAAAAAAAAAAATATTACATCGACCGCTTGTCAATTACACTCTACTTCCTGTCACCGAATATCATGAGTTAATAATAATTTACCAAAAAGTTCATTTTTGACCGCAACCGCCCAAAATTCAATTTTATTATGCCAAATCTATACAGCATCATGTTGGTATCTACCATAACCAAGTTTTGGCCACAAAACCGTCGAAATGTGTACGATCAGACTCCCACTTCCGACAACTGTAAACCGACGCAATTTCCAGCTCTTTGCTGTAACCATTTACGAAATGGTTTTATAAATTATTGTTGCATCACTTAAGCAAAATCATTTGGGAGTGGTATCAAATATAGCGGTTTTAAACAGTCTTCAATATGGTATATTAATTTTACAAACTTTATTGACACACTAATTTAGGTACTGTACAAATATTTGCGTTCTTTTGTTTAGTTTAGGAACAATGCAGAGCAGACCAGACCAAGCGAGCACATATTTCCAATCCCTAAAGAAAATAAACAAATAGTTTGAATTTATCTTCATTGCCCTTCCCCGCTTGGGGCAACTAGGTGTATCCCATATGTCAATGTTTGTGCACCACTACAATTCCCGTCGTGATAGAGGATTATGTACTAATTCCCCTTAGCTTTGGGACGATGTTGAACTCCTCTTGTGTGACTTTGATTAAGTGGACTTAAAAATTGCGTGTCGAGTTGAATTCTTTAACATGTTCACTATTGCATTAGGGAAGGATTCGCACTTAAGTGTTGGTAGGGGAGAGGATTTTTAATTTTTAATTACATCCATTTGGAGAGGGCAGAGGGTTTAATGATATCTTAAATGATTCATTGTGCAGGAGACCATGCGTATGTTATTATAAACATTTTAGTGTTGCTTTGAGGTTCAAGCAATAGCTATTGGTATCTGTTACTACATATTTGTAACTGCTCAACATAATTATTCTTAAATCTTTTGTCTGAAAAGGTTCCATGTAAATTTACGAACCAAATTGCTATTTCCAATTAAATGGTTTTGATATACCCAAAGGATTACTAGACTAAGGGTGATATGGGTACACTACGGAGCTTCTAAGGAAATAACCTTTCGCGGCCTTCATACTCGGTATATTCTATGTAACTGGTTCAGTAGTTAGAATTAAGCGAGTTTATTAGATTTAAGAAACAAATTGTCATTGTCATATACATACGTTGTAAAAAAGCGTTGTTTTCAAATAGAAGCCTGCGACATGTTCGCTGTCTTGTAATAATATTTTCAACTCAAGGCACTCCTCTTGTTTTCTGAATGCCCGAGCCTTCTTAAGGGCCAACATTGACTCGGATCACTAACTTGTTGTAACCAAGATAAGGGTGCAGATATCCAATACACACCAGCCAAGAAATACTATGAGAAAAAGTATGAGTCTAAAACCTGCAATCGGATAGACGGCCAGAATCTTGGTCAATTACGTATCCCGCATTCCGATGTCTTTCGATTAGTCCTATCACAGTAACAGCTAGTGTGGCAATACTGTCATAAAGGCATGATCACTGATTTCTGCGACTGATTTGCTGGGTTTAAATCGACCGCCACCACGAAACCCCTGGTTTGATGAACAATGTCGACTAGCAAACGCAGCAAAACAAGAGGCGTATAAAGCAGCGCTGCGAAAAAGGACTAGAGCTGCAGTTGCGAGCTCTACGAGCAGAAGATACGGGAGAAACATCGGATCCGCAGGAAGAAAAGGGAGAAATCGAGAAATGCTACTTCAGGAATAATGTACGGAAGTTATAACAAAAGGTAAAAAAAAAACGTATCAGTGTAGAAACCCGTAGAGATAACGAGTGACTCTATAGTTGTAGTAAAATCGCAGTCGGTGTTGCAAATGTGGAAACCTTACTTCTGAAAACTCTATAATAGCGACGAAGACCAGAATCCCTTTGTTAAGCAGAACGTACCTACCATTCAATTTAGATGACGATAGACATAACTTCCATTCACCTGACTAAATCGAAGTATGGATAGTAATAACCGAGCTGAGGATCAACAAAGCTGCTGGGCCTCACAGTTTTACCTGCCGAGTTTTTCGTGCAGCTGGAGATGACTTAGCAGAGTGCATGCACCAACTAATTTCCAAAAATTGGTCAGATGAATGCATGGCTGATGAATGAAATCTCAGCATCTTTTGTCCAGTCCACATGAAAGGAGAAGTGTTCAGTTGCGCCAACTTGACAAAGGTTTCAGTCTCCTTAACGTCGCATACAAGATCATGTGTTGTATAAACGCTTTAAACCCTTCATAAATGTGAGTGCGGTTTTATGCAAGAAAAACTGTAAATTCTGACAATAACATCTCATAAGAAATTAGACGAAGAATAACTCGCTGTTCCTTTGGGCTGAGAAGGCAATTGAGCAGTAGACCCCTATCCCGAAAAATTAAGGAGATTCTGTATAAGACATTGAGCATACCAGTCCCGCTATATAATGGCGCTGAAAATTCGACTCCATCTAAAGAAGGTTAAGATATCCTTAGTAGCTTCGAGAGATAGAATTTTCGTAAAATTGTCGGTCCCGTTTGTATTGATGGACTTTGTTGGAGGAGACATGTAGAAGGGATGGAAACAAATTCTCCGGCCCGTATTGTCTTCGAGTCTAACCCAGAGGAACAATGCAGTAGAGTAAGACCTCCTCTTAAGTAACTGGTGGGGCTTATTATCGTTGACGCCTCGGTTCACCCCGAAGTGTAGAGCCGCAGATGTAAAAGTAGCTGGCATTTTTCGAGTAGGTAACCTAAAAGTCAGCACTTAGAAGGCTAATTACTAAGATACTGTCCTTTCTAGTTTATACTAATATCAGCCTGACAATCGCTGAAAAAATGTCAATATTATTCTCCGGAATATAAAAATCGAAACATCAATCTATAACCTTAGCTCATCTCATTTTTTTTTTTTATTTTTCTGCACCTGTTACTACTCGGTCCACCAGCTCTACTTTTTATAGTTCGCAATAATGTGCAAGTTCACCCACTTGCATGAGATCGGTATTCAGTCGTCAAACCATCATTATAAAACTCCCACCTGGTTCTATGATTTGTCTGGTATAAAAATGCGCTACATAAGTTCAAGTAAAACACGAAACTCTAACCAACAATCCATCAACAAAACGTTTAGAGAAATTAAATAAATATTAATGTCATCCTCATTATACGCAGGAACTCTTGGAACAATACACTACACATCCATGCATAAATGAGCCTTTGGATACTGCCAGGATTAATGATAAGCTGGTTACATGTGTACGTATACTTTATATAGATACTCGTAAAAGTTCGTTGAACTGTTGGACGACGTAAGCGGATGAATAATTTAGAACACAAATTGCGATGAAAATTCATTTTGGGGATTATGACGAAGATTCCAGTCATCATGTGCCAGCATTTTGTATATTATATAAATATTGTTTTTGTATAAAAACCAGAATCAAATAAACAATAGCTAGTCTAATTTGAATGAAAATATAGGAGGACATTGACATGACATCTTGAGGGACCGGAAGGAATGTGAACAAATGAAGAGGGTATTTTATTCAATATAAGGGTGTGCTTTAAATACGTATCCTTAGGTACCTAGTCAAATTGGATGTATTTTGTGGTCCAAATATGACGTGTCTGTGTTTACATTTTTTTTTAGCTACTTGGTGAATCAGATATGTACTTACAAAGTGTTCATAGTTGATAGTGTTCACTTCTTCATCGAGTTATTTTAAAAACTGAATTTCTGGCCCTTCCAATCAAGATTTAGCTTCAATCCATGGAGAACAATGTTGCCAAAATTCTCACTACCAAGGTGTCAGGGCAAACAGCAATATTCTAAACTTCACAATTACAACGCATTCGTATACAAAAATAAAAATATCTAATTCCACTTTGGAGAAAGTTTTTCTTTGCAATTTATTATGTCCTTCTATTTATCATGAGATTACCATCACCACCACTGAAGAGAGTGGAGGAATTCCATTCATCTCTCTCTCTTGATAGGATTTCGCTTGAGATATTCGATTTGAAACTTTGTGTTGTACCATTTTTTATTCTTTCGACTACACAAATAATAAATCCTATAAATTTTGTGGTAATATAAATTAGCTACCCAACTGCCAATGACACTGAATCCGTTAAATAAATTATTGATAGAATTATATATCAAATTGCATTCTAAATCGCTGAAATATCCTTTGTAAATCGCGAGGCGATATGGTTCAATAAACAACCAGAATGCTTAGTCAAAGACACTTTTGCTTTTTTTATTTATGTACTTATGTTTCGTGGAAGATAAATTATTGAAATTTATTTGGACTAAATGGATATTTTCTGTTTTGAACCGTAATTGAATTTTTTGAGGATAATTGAAAATTTATTAGGTTAACACATTCAACTACACGAAAGAAGACCATAATCCCGAATCAATATTCCACGCGGTTAAACGGGAATATTAAAAAATGAATCGCTGTGTATCTCCTTCGGGGATCGTGAAACTTGTCTACACCAAAAGCTTGTGTAGGCTATTTTGGCTGACGAATTAAAGGATTTCGAGGTTTAGAGGTTTGGAATATCCTGATTAGAACCGTCGACAATGTATTTATAATATTTTTGTTTTATGAAAATAATTAAAGAAGATTGGGTTTCTAGTCTACGAATTTTATTATGTAATTTCAAAGTAGCTTAGTTTTAATATGAGTATTTAAATATCCATATTATTTTATGAATTGAGCGAGGAGTAATTTTTTTAAATTAAGAAATTTATATTTAAATAAATTACTTAAATTTAAGAAATAATTTTTTCTTTGTTATTATTCTTTAGAGATGAGTGTTTACATTTTTTTTTAAATTTTTCTATTAACTTTTTATAATTTTTTTTTACAAAAATTCCATAAAAATATATAATATTCAACCTCCCTGCTTGTGGCCACTGGTAGAATTTGGGGGTCATTTGAAAAGTTATTCACAAAATAAAAACGGATTTACTCTCTGAAATGTTGACGCAGTAAATTTTAGAATAAATAAAATAAGTAAAAAATATAATTTAAGTGGTAAGTCGATTTCCTATATTAGAAACTCAGCCGTCATTTTGAAGACTTGCTAAATCTAAAGATCATAATATATTCCATTATGATTACTCCCTATTTTTCTGTATATGAGGTGCCACGCCTCCATTCACAATTAAATTAAATGCTATAGTAGTGCTTTACTTCTCTGCAGAGCGCCATCCATTGTGTTAGACACTGAACTTTTGTCTGGCAACTATGAGAATTAAGGGACTTGTGTGATTAATTAAAAAAAAAAATCGCATCCTTGATGAGTCGATTATTTGTGCATGCTTAAGACCATTCGTCATCATCATTGGCAGAACACAGCGAGCTGTCACTGGTGCTTTTGCAAGTATCAGCACAAGGACGGCAAAAATGGGTTTGGTGGTGAATGAGGTCCAAACAAAATATATGCTGTCAACAAGAGGGGACACACAACATAGACGAATCGGACAGAACGTCACGATAACTACAACTTTGAGGTATTTCGGAACTATTAACTCTGAAAATAACATCACATCAGAAATCAAGCGAAGAATTGCACTTGCCAACCGCTGCTACTTTGGCCCAAGAAGGCAATTGATTAGTTAGGCCTTGTCGAAAAACACCAAGGAGACTCTATACCTATAAGACCCTCATCTTCTCAGTCCTGCTTTATGGCGCAGAATCATGGACGTTATCAAAGGCGGATGAAAATCTCCTTGATTGCTTCAAACCCAAAATTCTTCGAGTGATTTACAGTCCCCTTTGCGTTGACGGGCTTTGGAGGAGATTTAACAACGAACTCTACGGACTGTACAGCGACATCGACCTGGTCAGAAAAGTACGCATCAGTCGTCTAAGATAGCTAGGACATAGAGATCGAATGGACACCAACGCTTCAACACGTAAAGTCTACGATTCCAACCCGAAGGGACAACGCAGTAGAGGAAAACCTCGCCTTAGGTGGTGCGCACAAGTAGAAGAGAACCTCAACCAAATTGGAGCGTGCAAATGGAGGCGGTAAGCCAAAGATCGTGCTAACTGGAGAAGCGTGTTGGTTGAGGCCCAGGTCCAGCCTGGACTGTATCGCCACCTAAGACCGTTTGGCACTCCCTTAAAAATGTTTGACACTATTTGAAACTACCTCGATCCCTCCAAAGATCACAGAACCAGGCTGCCGACTGTAATTTTTGTATCTTCAAGTCCGCAACCCAAATTAAAAATTAAAATTTATGAAATTTCCTTGAAGTGATGAGGTTTACCGTTTACAAAATATTCAGTCTAAGCAGACAATGCTCACAATAACAAACTACAAAAACGAAAAATGTCCTATTCAGGTCGTATTTCTCTACCAAATTTCAAGAGTTTAAGCTACGCTCCCTGAAAGGAAAATATGAAGTTTCCAGGTGTATGCACCACAGGATCTCCCATTGGGCCAAATTTTACGATTCTAGGATCGCAGGAAGTGCTTCATAATTTTAATGATCTGTCAGTGAGTGAGTGAGTCGTCAGTTACGGTTTTTGTGATTTTTGCAGCCCTCATGGGAACCACTAATGATGCAGATTACAGAGTTCAAATTTAGTGATTTGAACGTTTTAATCAGTTTAGTAGAAGTTTGAAGTTGGCTTAATTGGTTCCGAAATTAGAGAGAACTCGAAAACAGCCTGAGTTGGTTCCTGTAAAAAGGGTGTGTCTTTGCCGTGCTCTTTGATCTCCACATCTCAGAACGGACTGACTGCGAAGTTCAGATATGAAGAGCAAGTTCTTAAGCTACTACATATTATACACATGTCAAAAATTGTGCCTATTTTTGACACGTTGACATTAATATGGCTTAATATTTTCTTTTTACGCTGTGTGTAGACAAAATCTGACGTCATTTTGACGTCAGCATGTCAAAAATTGACACGATTGTTGTCATGTGCCATAATGGCGTTAATTCACTTTCCAATGTGAATTAACGCCATTTTCAAATGAGAACTAAAGTCATATGGCGTTAGTTCGTTTTAGAAAGTGGCCCCCCTGCTTGGGGTCACTGTTGGATTTGGATTAGGTGCGAGGTTTAGTATATCCAAGGTTTATTTAAATCCAAACTATTTTTTAAATCCAAGAGATTCTTTAAATCCAAAAGAAGCTTTTGAAATACCCAACCTCGCACCTTCTCCAAATCCAACAGTGACCCCCAAGCAGGGGGGTTGCAGGGGGCAGCATGCCCCCCATATCGATCTTACTGGTTTTACGGCGTTTATGGCATTAGTTTACATTTCAGTGATGGCTTTAGTTCTCATTTCAAAATGAATTAAAGCCTTAATTGGATTATGGCGTTAATTCGCATTTGAAAGTGAACTATCGCCACTAGCTAATACTAATACTAGCTTTTCTTCTTACATAGAAAGATAGCAGATGTATCTGTTTGGTATGTAATCAACTCACGTGCTCTTTCTCCGAGCATAGGTCTTTGTAATAAAATATCTATTAAAATAATGTTATTTATATTTTCTTCAAATTTCAATATCTATCCGGACTTAAGAAGCCATCTGGGTATACCCATGAGAACATTTTATCATAACAATTGTGCAGAAAAAAATTTGAAGGACATATTTTTCAGTATTGAAATAAAAAACGTACTTCCCTTTTTCGCATCACTTGTCCTAGCATTCCGAAATTTCTTTACACATTTACACATTTATGTGCTACAACTACACAATGCAAATGGAAAATAAAATATTTTCCTAAGGAAATTGCATTACTTGGATATGCCAACTCCATTTGACATTATGGAGTCGAACCACATCTGGTTGATATGACAATTGACAACTATCTATGGTTGTTCGGGATATGTGAGTGTGACATCGACATGCATAGCATATGGGTTTGAATTTCCTTTGAGATGAATTAGATATGAACTGAACAGAGAGTTCTTCCTTTTTGTGAATACCGAGGGGAAACTTAAGGGCGTTGGTTGCATATATTCTATTTATCAACAAGTTGGTTGTTTTTTTTTTTTTACTTTTTTGCTGACTTTCCATTATGCAACTTTATAGTAAAATTAAAATCACATAATATTATGTTGAACGATAATGGTGAAACAATATTATTGTGTACATCATTTACTGATATTTTGTATTGCCACCGTGTTTTTGTTAGGTATATATTTCATACATTTTATTTCTGCAGTTTCTTAGAGTTTGCACACCCAACAAATCTGAGGCGAATTGCTCACTTTCTCAATTTTAAAGTGTAGGTACGTTAGACCATGGCTAACAAGAACCGGTCTTAGAATCTATTCTATTTTGTATATAGGTCAAGAATAACATGGGGCCATGGAGATACTCAATTGTAGAATATTAAAACTTGATCACAACTATTGACGTTTATGCTCCAGGATGTTAAACTAACTAAAATGGGATGCTCGCCACAAAATAGCAGGAACAATTTTCCCTATAGGGCTTTTTTCACTAACAGCTGACATAAACGTACACGGAAGACTGTAGATAGGTGCGTTTATAAAAACAGAAAAATAGACGTTATGTTGACGGGCTAAATAATTAATAATTAACCCTTTCGGTATTTTGATGCCATATGGCAACACGAATATTCATAACACCCATTCTCACTCTCTAAGTATATTTTTTCTATTGTTTTTTCTGATTAACTTCTTAGCAGTGTTGTTAGGTCTCTCTCTTCATTTTTCCCACGAAACGTGGTAATTTTTCCCTTTTCACCGAACTCAAATTCCCACGAAATTCCCACAATGCATTAAAATGAAAAAAAAAAAAAAAAAAAAATGTTAACTCATTTTTATTATATTGTAAGAAAATTACAATTGCCGCGTTGCATTGACCGCTATAGTCATCTAGCGGTATGCCAAACTCCATATAAAAAAACTGACATTTCAGCATTTGCGCTAGAGCTGTAGCACATATTTTTTCTGGGAAATGTTTCAATCTAGCGCAAAATTAACTAAATAAATAAATAAATAGTTCATGCAACAAGTCCGTATAGGCACCCTATAGGTCTAGCTTCTCTAGTTTGTGTGAGTTATTTTTGGGGGTAATGGAAGGAACCTACCATTTTATGCCGACTCCGAACGGCTGAATTGAGAAGCTTTTTCAGTACAGTTATATTCTCGTATGTTTGTCAGACGTTCGCGAGAGGTGGTGCTTTTCCGGGGATCGAACCTGGGACCTCTTAACCGCTGAGCCAATGTGCCCACAAAATTAACTGCTAAATTGGAGGAAAATAGCGAACTGCCAAAACAAATCTATCAAGTTTAAATTAATTTAATAAAAAATAAGGAAAAGTGGAAATGTAGAAGTTACACAAAATACATTTTTGCTGCTCATGAAGATAAAGTAATAAAAATTTAAACTGGTTCCATTCCAATGTCACTATGCCGCTGGCGCTAGAGCTCTAGTTACATACGCTGTCGCTGCGCCGGCCACGCCGTCAGATTGTTTTTGTACTAGAATTTTTTAGTAAGAGGCTATTTGCATGAGTTTTTTTTATTTCTGCTGATAATTGTTGTGAATTTTTGAATTAGTTTTGGTGAAATTTCACAAAAATTTGGTTTTAAAATTTTTTTTGTCAGAGTCCTGAAATTCCCACGATTGTGGTGCTTTTTCCCTTTATCCCACGGAAGGCTTTTCGGACATCGAAATTCCCACAAAAAGGGATAAATCGCACGATATAACAACACTGCTTCTTAGAGTCTGCTTAATAATTAGAAGCAAAAAAACTGGGTGATATTTCTCGTCATTGTGCTTTTAGCTCTCGTGAAAGATCGGTCTGCAATAGAGTTCGAATTTTTTCGTCGGAAGACTATTTTTATTATTTCTTTTTTACATTGATAATTATCAAATAGATTATCAATTTCGATTTTATTTGATTGACTAATATCAAGCGGACAATTAAAAAAATAAAATAAACATATAAGTTCCGTCTATTCAATTTGGCACAATTTTCCTTTTCTGTGTTGCCATATGGCATCAATATTATCTAGAGGTGCATTTTAAGGCATCATTTCTATAAATAAAACTAGCGGACCCGGCGAACTTTGTCTCGCCCCAATTTAACGCCTTCAGATAAACTCCGGAGTGATAATAAAACGCAGATAGTTCAAATTTCAATGTGATTTGTTTGAATGGAATCGAAATTAGTAGAGAGCGATGTGATCAACAATGTTTTTTGATCTGTTTTCCGGCGTAAAAACAAACAACGAAGGTTTGCCAACACGCGAACAGGCAACGTACAACTGACCGTGCGAAAACAGAGAAATTCGATATTAATACCACATACTTCCAACGATTGGCCTTGCGATTTATTGATTGTCATCGCAAAAGCTAATCGAACGGGGAACTGAATCCGCTTGAATTGGAATGGAAGATGAGTTGGAATAATCGGAATTCGGGGGATAACGACTTCCTCTCCTTTGAATTCGCCCTTGATGATCGTCGCTTGAATCACATTGTTTATCAGTTTCTTGACCGCGTACCGTTGCACAATTTCGGATGATTTAGATTCCGAAACATGATTATGATTCAGCTGTAAATTGTGCGGTGGAGTTCCTGGCACATCAAGTGAGTTAAAAAATTCCGTCGGATAGTTGGTCGCTTCATCCTCGTCGGTCACGCTGTCAACGTATTTGTACGAATGCAGTTCTCCAGCGATTTGACTTTGAATAATGAAATGAAATAGTATTGCCCTTTCACTAATCCAATCGAGATTTTTATAATTTTGTGCAATGCCATGGAACATTTTGGTGATGAGGTCATCCTTCGACGATGAGAACTCGCAAAAATTTTCCGGGAACGATATCAATCCAGTTGAAACATCAACAGGAATTTGGCCATTGCCAAGCGTCAGCATCAGTTGTCTCGAGAATTCAGCAGCAGATGGGTCGTTCTGCAATGCGACTCTCATGTTCGTGGTCATTTTCAACTTCTTGACATGCCGCCACAAAGACGACGATTTCCGGCATGCATTGAGTTCATCGGCAGCAGTTGATTTTGGGATGATGGGAAGCGTTTGACGAAAATTCTCGCATCAATTTCGCTGTCGCCGAATTCTTGGTCATTGTGCACATTGGCTTGTCAACCGTGAGAAGATTCATCGGCAGCTTCAAATCGGAATGTGCAATTCGACCGCCTTCCAACAATGTGGCACAAATGCCAGAGGATGCAACAGCCAATGCATTTTGAGATCTTGGCCAAATTGTTGCCACAATCAAAGAAAATGCCAAAATTTCGTCTAAACAAATTCAAATTTTCCGAGTTTTCCACTAAGAATCTTATATTTTTCCATTCGAAAAGCCATTTCAGAACAATTACACACAAAAAATCAATTTTCGATTTTTTCAATTTCCCGACTTTTCCGGAGGTTTTCCCAAAATTTTCTTTCGTTGAAACTTTCTGCTGGCAATTACGAACAACTGAAAACAAATTTGAGCCAAATCGGCCCATTTGTTCTCAAATTTCCATTTTTCTGTTTTCCCGACTTTTCCAGAGGGTTTTCCCAAAATTTTCTTTTAGAAGAACCTTCTCCTGGCAATTACGAACAACTGAAAAGAAATTTGAGCCAAATCGGTCCAGCCGTTCTCAATTGATGAATTACTATACATTTCTGCCACCATTTTTATATACATATATACTAGGCTCACCCAGTGGTCGAAATTCGACCACCATACATTTAAACACAAAGCAACGCAACATGCATGCAGAACGACAAAAAAATGAGTATGTGCTTCACCTTCATTATGTACATAAGCACTCTACTGAGGTAAAACTTCACAACAACTGTGTTTTGTTTTGCTTTGTTTTGGTTTGTATTGTTTTGACCCACTATAAAATATCCATTTAAAGAGGAAATAAATAAAATTGCTGCGCCATCTACCGGGTCCTTAACCATCCAGGGATCCCCTCAAACACACACACCAAATTTCAGCAAAATCGGTCCAGGCGTTTAGAAGGAAATAAATAAAATTCCTGGAACTCGATTGCAGCGCCACCTACCGAGTCCTTAACCATCCAGGGATCCCCTCAAGCACACACACCAAATTTCAGCAAAATCGGTCCAGGCGTTTAGAAGGAAATAAATAAAATTCCTGGAACTCGATTGCAGCGCCATCTACCGGGTCCAATTGTGAATCTAAAGTTAAACCATCCAGGGACCGTGCAAGTCGGTACGCGTGAAAGAAGTGAAACTTCTTAAAAAGTATCGGATCGCCATATACCTACGCCAATGGAGAATGAAAGACAACAAATATAATGTGCACACTCTGCACCGCCCTCCCTTTCCATGACCATGGTACTTGTTCATACAATACTGCTTCTCATTTCCTTTGTTTCCCTCTTCTTATGAAATCCAAACAACTACCCCAACCCAACCTTACCCTGTTACCTGATTTGTACGACTCTTCTCTTATGAAGATTATTAATATACCTACCCCATGCTATACTGCAGCACGCATCCCATCCTGCATAGGACATACGATCACTATGTACATACAGCTGCTCCTGCTGACCATAGCACTCACTGAGAAAACAAATCAACCCTTTTCGAATGAGGTACACAGACACACCACCCCCACGTATGACGATGTGGTTTTGTTTTTGTTTGTCCTGTCGCACGATCACAAAAAGTAGAATTTCGACTGAGCGAAGGGGAAATATTCATTTTCTTTGTTTGTTGTTGTTGTAACCAATGCAATTTAAAAATAGTAATTTACCTATTTTACAAATGTTTTTTTCAAATAATTATTCTTCATAACACATCTATGAGTGGTAAGCTTCAATTTGGTAAAAAGAAAAATGGATTTTGTATTCTTTAAGTAGGGTAAATGACTATCACAAGAAATCGGGTCGGCTTTTAATATTATACATAATAGATAGATTATATATGTATATACCTACATATGTATAAAAATAAATGTATTTTTATGCATAAATAGTCTTGAATATCATTACTTTTTAATTTGGTTTGAACTAAAAAAAAATTACTTAGATTTTAATGAATATTTAATTTTTTTTTTAATATTTTTTATTTTTTATTTATTTTTTTGTATAAATACACGTGTTTATCTTGGAATATGCTTAGTTTTTAATTTGTAGTACATCTACATGTATTGTTTGAAGTAAACAAAGAAAACCGAGTATAAATGCAACAATTTATTATTTTTTTTAGTTTTTTATTTTTATACATATATGAAAATATGTGTTTTTTAAATATTTTCAAAAATCCTTATTTTTTTAAAATACATTTTAATTAAAAAAAATAATTATACTTTTTTCTTTTCAATTTTGTTTAAAAATTAATATATAAAAATAAGAAACTAAAACAAAAATATTAATTTTGTCATTTATTTTGCTACCACTTGAGACAATTGATGACATATGGCAACGTTCCCAAAAAACATTTTAGAACCAATATTTACCAAAAATAATGTTACAATGTTTTTAGTAGGAGTCTAAGTAGCAACAAAAAGAAATAAAATATTTTTTTAATCTTAGAACAAAAAAGATGTACCGAAAGGGTTAAAGGAATCACACACAAACTGGTACTCTCATAAAAAATTTGCCTCACTTCCTTTCCATCTTTCATGCCCCAAATACCAATTATATCAATATCAATGAGGAAATTCCGACAGCTCTCAACGCCGGGTTTACCACGATATCTCAAAAAAAAAAAAATTCGAAAGCAAAAAATCTCGAATGTAAAAATCTCGAAAAAAAATCTAGAAAGCCAACTCGAATAACAAAAATCTCGAGAAAAAAAATCTCGAATTAATATTAATTTTTGAGACAATGGCAACAATTTGCGCGCGACAGAATTAATAACACCAAATCTAAAAATGGTACTAAAAAGTGAGATACGTATAGGCTACCCCCCTGCTTGTGGTCACTGTAGGATTTGGAGTAGGTGTAAGGTTGGTTATATGCAAAGTTTATATTATGGGATCCCAAAAAAAAATCCCGAATTTACTTTTTATTTTCGTGATTTTTTCGAGATATAGTCTTTCGTGATTTTTGTACATTCGAGATTTTTGTACATTCGAAATTTTTGCATTCGAGATTAAAAAAAAACTTTTCGAGATCTTTAGCCTTCGAGATTTTTGTCATTGAAGAATACGACGTCATGATGCCCTCAACGCCATTTAAGAATCCCTTGACCATATTTAAAAATATGCTATAAAATGAGCGAGCTTTTAACGCCCATCGACTCCAAATCAGTCTTGCACTGCAACACCCCTCAAACATTCAGAAATCCCTGTAATAAGGGAAACGAAAAACTTGGTAAAAAAAACTCTATTTACAAAACCTGATCCCTATATTATATAGGTTGTAAATACGGCTAAGACATTTGGGATCAAATAAAATTTAACTCATCTTAGGAAAACAAATTATTCCTTGGTTAGGCCAAACGAGCTATTCAGCTCTTCAACAACAATGGCAAGAGGAACTAAAATCGGCCTAGGCATGATATCGAACATTTTTTGGTTATCTTTACAATTTCCTTTCATTTTTATACCCTCCACAGGAAGGTATATTCACTTTGCCATTACATTTGTAACGCCAAGAAGGAGTCATCGGAGACCCCATAAAGTATATATATTCTGAATCAGGATCACATTCTGAATTGATTTAGCCATGTCCGTCTGTCTGTCCGTCTGTCCGTCTGTCCGTCTGTCCGTCTGTCCGTTTGTCCGTCTGTTGAAAACATGATAGCGTCCAAACGAACCGACCTAGGCGAATGAAATTTTGTTAGAGGACTTCTTTTTACCGTCGTTAGGTTGGTATTGAAAATGAGCTATGTCGGTCAAGTAGTTCTGGTACCTCCCATACAAAACCACTATTAGACCCATGTGTCTCTCTGTCTGTTGAAAACACGATAGTGTCCAAAGGAATCGACATAGGTGAATACAATTTTGTCAGAGGACTTCTTTTTATCGTCGTTAGGTTCCTATTGAAAATTGTCTATGTCGGTCAAGTAGTTCTGGTACCTCCCATACAAAACCCACATTAGACACATGCATGTACAATACATACTAACTCGCATGGCAAACATTTTGCTTGCCTTTTATGCAGTGGAGGGTATCAAAGCATCGGCCAGGCCGATGATAACACTTTTACTTGTTTTAATTCTCTTTGACATCCCTGCTTACTGCCACGTGCCACTTCGAGTATGCAGTTCAATGCTATATAAATAAGACTTTTTACTTTCTTCGAAATCACTTCCTGAGAACTAGCGTCGTGCGTCGGTCCAAAGGAAGTTCTCTAAGAGTAAATCTTTGAAATATTTTTTAAATGGATTCAATTGTGAGAGGAAACTGGTTCGAAATTTCATTTTTAAATTAAAGTATTTATTCGTATCTTTCGCTTAAATAAGAGAAAAGCCATTTAAAAAATTAAGTCAGGACACCTAAACATTTCAGTTTGCACAGTAAAATGTTCTGGCCAATTGTCCATCCCAAATACTATTTAAATTTATTTCGCAACTTCGACCTAGTTCCCTGTTTGTATTTCATCAAAGGGAATTACTTAAATTTGGTACTGCGAACAACATGAATATCTGAACTGAGTGTTTTAGAAACATGCATAGCTACCTTCAAATGTTAGTAACCTACCAGCGCACTATTATCAAGGACATCGAAATTAATATAGAAGTCAAGTTAATTGCTGTGTAATGAAAACATAGTAAAAAGAAAACTTATCGTAAATGAAGGAAACCTGTTGTACTTCGTTAGGGTGTACTTCATCCACGAAATCTGCAAAGCTTCAGATATTAAAAGTTTTCTGAAGAAGAAAATTAATTACGAGTAAGCAGTAAGCACTAACGTTGAACGGGATTGGGAAACTTTTCGCACAGATCAATGGGGGAGAATAACACATATAGCCGAAGACTAGGATTGTTGATGTTGAAGGCGAAACCTTAAAATTTATAATGCATTTTCGGAGAACATTAATGAAAGAAAAGCATCGATGGGAATGTTTAACTCCTCTGTGCAGATAGGTTTTTATGAGAAAAATTATTTACAGAGATGTGTCCTTATACGAGATTATAAAATTTGCGAAGTTCTGAAACTGAGTGTATCTATTGTAGGTAAACTTATTTCAATTAACAGTAAGCTCAATTTAACAAATAGCTATGCTATACTCTAGTCAGTATCTATAAAAGCGGTTTGTTTTGACTGACTCACCCAATAGAATTGCCAAACCCACAATTTTGGTTTCCTCATGCATGCCACTTCTGCAACATTTATTTAAAAATCATCATACCACTTAATCATGGAGGGATGTGCAGTGACACAGGGGATGCTCCACAGGTTCTGTTGTTCCATCGATCTTTAGCCAAGTTTAATGTGACATTATCAATGATGAGAAAAGTGGGTGGGGGGAGGAGCTGCTAAATTTTTTACATGCAAATCGCCATACCATGGGATCTTTCTGTCAGGTAATTTTTGCCCAATGATGGTTTCGGTTAGCTCTTTCGGGGTTAATTTGTTTTTTATTCACAAATTGATTAGCAGATATAGTGACAGCAAAATTGCTTTAGATACTCACTCTTTACTCTACAAAATATTTAATTAATTAATTAAATTAATTTGTCTAAAGGCCTGGGTTAGGATTTTAGTTGCCAACCAATAGTACTTCGCTAAACTTTTCTAAGGTAAATTGTCCATTTTTTCCAAACATTGTGCGTTAGTGAATCATTTACTCACTGTTTGTCCATAGTGTTGAGAAAAAAAAAACCAGAAAGAATAATTCCCAAAATGACAGCTATTTTTTCTCTGGCCCTCTTGCAAAGCGTTCGATATGAAAAAATGCAGATTTATTTCTGCATCAACTGAATAGACACAAGGTCATCGGGGGCCTGTACCACAAAACAACAATTTAACTTTTTAACAAGTAATTTCTTAACATTATAAATCTAACAGGCGATGTTAGTTTCTGTACCACCAAATTATTCGCTATGAAAGTTAACAAGGAAAATTTTCCTTAACACTTGTTGTAGAATTTTGCAAAACGAAATGGTGATTCAAAGCGTGTGCGCGTTGGGAGAGTAGTTTAGTTTAGGCTAAAATATATATGTAGTTCAAAGCAGAATGCAGATTGTAGGTATTATGCACGATTAGAATGAGGAATTCTCTAGAATAGTGAAATATTCATAAATAGTAGTCAGGAAATTAAAGCAAACGACAACCCAAAGACAAGAAATCTAAAACAAAAAACTGTTATAAAATACGCCTGCCGGACGAAAAGAACATACATAAATATATCCCGGGATAAAGTCCAAAATTACGTTTTGGACCTTTTTGCATAAGACTTTATTTCATGGCACCGAAAATGCATGCGCAGGACCTGCGACATGCGATAAGAGAGTTTAAATACCTTAATCACATGAAGCGGGCCACTTAGGTACCTACCTACTGTTTAATAAAATAATTACTATAGTCGCCTGTTTCACTACTTGATCAGCCTTGGAGTTTTTGCTGCTGGAAATAAAAGTTTGGAAACTTGGGCTTTGGAATTTTTGTCTTATAAAACAAACATTAAACGGTTTATAGCTAATTATGATTTGAATTTAATAGAAAATAAAAAAACACTTGAAAATCTCGAATACCAAATCAAGAAGTATAACTTGTTACGAGCTAACAATTTTCTATTCATCAGTTAGAATTTTGCAACAATTTAACAGACAATTTTAACAATTGTCGTTTTGTGGTACAGAAACCGAGAATTCATCAAATTTCCCACTTGTTAGAAATTGTGTTAACAAGTGTTAAGACGATTGTTAACTTATGTTTAGGTGGTACAGAAAATTTTGTTAATTGTTAAAATTTGCCTGTTTAACTAGACTTGTTGTTTTGTGGTACAGGCCCCAGGTCCTCAGGTCTTCATTGTTTATGAACGTTTTGAGAAAATTGGCACATTAGATCAATAGTTGAAGTGTTTTAAGTTAAATTTAATCCTTGAACTGAAATTCAAATAAAAATGGGTAGGGTAGATGAAAATCTCTTAATTGTGTTGAAAGAGCAAACATTGATCTAAGAGATCAAAGGACTAACCGGGCGTGTTTTGGCAAACAAAATTGAACTATGTTTTAGTGTGTTCTATTCTTACTTAAGAAACAAATTGGTAGGTATGGAAATTAGACATTTTCATAAATTGTCGGACATTTTTAGTACCCAACATTTGACTTTTCAGCAGGACAATGCCCCCATCCACACTGCGCGCATAGTCAAAAATTGGATAGAGGAACGAAATGTGGAATTTCTTCAATGGCCGTCGTACTTTCCGTAGATACCTTTCGAAAATGTTTGGGGATGGTCAGAACGAAAAGTTTATGAGTCTGACCGACAGTTTGAGGTCAGAGGATTTCATTAAATTAGCCTGGAGGGAAATTTCGCTGGACTACTGTACGAGTCCATGCTGGATCGAATTTATGAAGTCATCTATACATCTATACATAATAATAAAACTGTATGAATTTTCTTTGTCAGTTAAAAACTCGAAAACTGCTAGACAGATTTCGATAAAACTTTTTTTTAAATGTTCCTTAAGACTCTGTGACTGCTATAGGCTATGCCGTATATAGCCACGTCCTTAGGAACAGTTTTGAGCCAAAATGTATTTTTTTTTAAGTGAAAATATATACATACACATGAGAAGAGTCGCATGGGGTCATTTCAGAATTTAATTCTGGGGTTGGAGTAGGTAGTTGTTGGATTCCATAGGAAGAGGGAAACAAAAGAAAGGAAATGCAGTAATACAAACAAGTAGCAAGATCAGGGAGAAGGAGGATCAAGGATCAATATCTATATATAATAATATAAATAAATAGGCGGCCTAGCTTCTCGCAACCATTCGTTTTGTGTGAGTTTCTATTTTTGGAACGAATGGAAGGGACCTATAATTTTATGCCGAATCCGAACGTCTTAATTGAGAAGCTCATTCAGGACAGTCATACTCTCGGATGTTTGTCAGACGTTCGCGAGAGTGTTTTTCCGGGGATCGCACACTAACCACTGCGCTACTGCGCCCATCTATCTCTATGCTTATAATAAAAGTGTAGGAATTTTCTTTGTCTCCTCAAAGCTCGAAACCTACTGGACAGATTTCAATGAAACACTCAAAGTGTAATCTTAAATGGACCAAATATAAGTTTGTTTGTTTGCTAAAGGCGAGCACGGATCAGCTAGTAACCAATAAAGGTGGCAGTACCCACTACTAAAACTACCAAATAAAAATCTGTTTTAAAAAAACTTGTTTCATTTCATTCCATGAACTTTTATTTCCAATTTCAATATTTGTGTCTATTCAGTTGACGCAAAAAAAGTCCGAATTTTTTGAGAACCAGAGAAAAAATATCAGTAGATACTTTTGGAATTATTCTTTCTGGTGTCCTTTTCTCAACATCATAAGCAAACAGTTATCATCATCAAATGATACATTTACGAACAATGTTTGGAAAAAATGCACAATGTACCTTAGAAAATGTTTGTGCTTATTCAGTTGAAGCATATAGCTCATTGGTTTGCTTCTAGGTTTGCTTATTGAATTTAAAAATACGTGCCCTACATTGATTATGAGTTTTCTGGGTCAGAACTCTATCTAATTTCAACAATATTCAATAGCGGTACTATATCAAACCTCACTGGACAACCCATTCATCAGAACATTTGGACGAATAAATAAAATGTTGGTTTCCATAGGCTAACCATCCAAATGGGTTTCATCTTTGTGTTGTAAAGTTGAGCGTTCCAGGACTTGATTTGCTGAGAGTAAATACATAATATTTAGCAAACGCCAAAAACTTCTCCCACAAGATATTGAATTTATAAGAGAAAAAAATATTTGATTCAAATTTCCATAAATTGATTTACTTTCGCGTTCCCGAACATGTCCCCATGGGAAATCAAGCCGAACTTTTACCGACTAATACAGGTTAACTGGCATTGACATCAACGTCGAACAAAATCAGTGTTTTACTGGGAATACATTTTTCCATTATTAATAATCAGGCAAACATGATGTCACAAATTCAATTGGACACATTTGCTATTGCTTGTCCTTGAACTTTTAATTTTTTATCACATTAGGGAATTGCCATGGACTTTTTTTACCACCTGCATAATACTTTACATCTCTACAGATAAAAGCAGAAAATATTGGGAGTCACTGAGGCATATACTTAACCTTTTTTGCAAATGCAGACTCGGGCTGATTTTTTTTTTCTCCATCCAACTAAACGAAATGCAGACAAAATGACCAATTTAATGACAGCCTTAAAGGGTTACTCACAATTATGAACATTTCCTTCAATTGAATTCACATCCTTTGCAGCTGCTTAAATTTCCCTCATTTTGCCTAGAAGTAGGTGCTAGCCTGCACAGGGTCATGGCTCTCACATGTGCTTAGAATTTACCCATTCAAGGCTAACAGCCGGAAATAAAATACATTTGAGTGTTCGATAAGGTCAACAACCTACACTAAATGAGTCGTTTCAAGGCCAAACAGTTCCGACCTTGAATATTTTGTATCTTTTATGTTTGCCTAAAGCAGCAGCCGGCACCAATAAAATTTCATTGATATTATAGACGCAATGATTATCGTCACTATTTGAAGGATTCTATTAAATTTAATGAAGGGGTAACCTACATAAGGGCTTAATTTATTGAACGACAGAAGTTACTGACTAACATAACCATTTCGGACTCATGTGTTTCTTGTCCAGAAAACTATCCACTGCATCCCAAATCCAACTATAATTACTTTCGAAGCGAACAACAACTGCACAATCTCAAGTCTTAAAAGTGACCCAATTTTGTGGACCAACATAAAAACAACTTCACAAACCATATGAGTGGAAAGTATCTGGCAAATGTCCCACAAGAACGTAAATTGAAAACCATTGTTTATTATAAAAGTTTATTGGCAGTAAGTGCGGACATTAAGGCGACTTTTGGTCCTGGCACTGAGTGGCAAACTTCTGCATCCGCGTACTTTGTACATTTTGCGAAACGGAAAGAAAATTGCTTTTCAAGAAACGCTTTTCCTTCTAATTGGTATTGGGTTTGAGAACTTTTCAACCACAATTCATTGAAAGTAATACTTGTACCATCACGCACTTTATGAGTCAATAATTTTGAACGATATTATATCAGATGAAAAATGGGGTCGTGGTCAGCATTTGTGGTTATATAGTAAGTATGTCCTTCAACCCTATGGCAATGGGTTTTCGTTGTATGGCTTTAACTGAAGAAAGAAACGATTACCACAAAATGCACACAGGAGAATAATACTGCAAAGCTCAAGTGTAAATGACAAAAGGATGCAATCTGCAACTGCAATTAGACAGGCTCCTAAGGGAGTTTAATTTAAAATTATTTCTCTTCCTTTAGGGTAGAAAGAATGTGCCTACACTTTTGCCAGCAGCGCATTTTAGTGATTCATCGTGCTGACGCCACAAACCACAAGCTGGTGAGGTAACTTTGCTATGTCAAATATTGCAGGTGGATTTTGGCTTGTAGCTTAAAGATTGTTTTTTGGTAGAAAATTCGCAAAACAACATCCTAGAAGGAACAGAGGACAATGAACGAAAATAAATAGGAAGGTAATACTTATGGAGTTGGAGGAGTTCAAGGAATTTTTAAATTTTGCCAAAATATTATGAGCATTACAGAGGGGCTAATACAAATATATTAAATAATCAGTTTTTGGCGAAATGTCATGTCGTCTGGTTCTCTCATGGAGCTGCTCGTTAAAAATGCGATAACAGTAGAAAATGCGAGCATTTGCAGGATTCTCGTGATAGTGATAGATTTGCCAATATTTGCCGTCACCAAAAGAAACTTTGGCGCAGTAGCGCAGTGGTTAGTGTGCTGGACTGCTGTGCGAGGGATCCCAGGTTCGATCCTCGGAAAAACACAAATTACATCTTAGTGTTTTTTTCTACTGCGCCACCTCTCGCGAACGTCTGACAAACATCCGAGAGTATAACTGTCCTGAAAAAGCTTCTCAATTCAGCCGTTCGGACTCGGCATAAAGTTGTAGGTCCCTTCCATTCGTCCCAAAAATAGAAACTCACACAAAACGAATGGTTGCGAGAAGCTAGGCCTAGGGTGTCTACCGCCTGTTGCGCCACCTATTTATTTTTTTATTTTTTTAAAAGAAACTTTTTGGCTATGGAGTTCGCTCTACAAGTAGATGAAGCCACTCTGCTGATGGTATTGGCGACGCACGCAAAATTTATTCCGAAATATCATCAAGTAGTGGCCCCTTTTTATTCTTAAGAGCCTTGATCGCAGAAGTGATATCAGCTTAACTGGGAGTTCCGGTATAGGTATTCGGACATCTGTTAATTTGGGTAGCTCATTTTGACTAGGGCTCATCTCATATCACTGGCGAATACATGGCTCAAAACTGCAGCTCCTTCCGCCTTTTGATCTGCTTTTCATACAAAAGAAAACCATCTACCTGTAGTTGAATAGAGCGATGTCTAGCTGTCAACTTTTTAGTGATTCAATAAACTGTCCTTGGGTCTACCCCGATATCTCGAGAAAAAAAATCTCGAATGTAAAAATCTCTAAAAAAATGTCGAATTTAAAAAATCTCGATACATATGGGAGGGCATCCTGTGCGTCTAGATCAGATGTGGTGGTCGTCTACTGATGAGCCCACCCACCACATCGGGGCGAAACTCATTTCTGGAGTCGAGGCCAACACAAATTGCGTACCTATTTACTTTTTATTTTCGAGATTTTTGAACTTTCTAGATTTTGACCCATTCGAGATTTATCAAATTCATTTTCGAGATTTTGACCATTCTAGATTTTAGTCGTTCTAGTTAACGTCATGATCCCACTTTTCTTCTGTCACTCTTCGCTACTTTCTCTAACTCCAAAGTCCAAATATTCTTGTATGGTTGGCGGCTGTGAGCTGCTTATCGCTTCCACTCCCTGTGAAAATTATTTGTTGGCGCCCGGCCCTAAAAGATAATTTCTACAAAACTGTCAATTGACTTTGACATCCATCTTTGTGCTCAAACATGGAGATTCTTATGAGCTGTCGATATGCATTGTAAAAGTCTAAATATCGTTTACCATTGTTATTGTGATTCATTCAAATTTATTTATTTATTTCATCTTATAAGCTCAACTTATTTTAGATTACTATGCAATAACTTATACAAGATATAATAATTTATAAATTATAATTTACTTAAAACTACAGATTTACAATGTTCCCTACTCATATTGAAATCAATAATGTTTTTATATTTATTGTAATTTACGCATGCCATAGTGATAGGATCATTCTGTCCATAATTTGTTCTATGTCTAGGTGGCATAAAGAAAAAATGTTCCCTAGGACGAAGAACACGAGAAGGAGCATATACATTTTAAATGATAACAGCAAAAATGAACAATCAATGTGGCCAGTTAAGGCGTCATTAGCAAACATTGCGGAATAATATATCCTTCTTTTAGAAAGAGGTTTCAAATTTATTAAGGAACATCTATCATCGTAGGTTGGAAGATTATTATTCCAGTCGAATTTTCGTAGAGCATACCTAGTAAACCTTCTTTGAATTTTCTCTATGCGAGATTCAGCATTGCGGTAAAAAGGATTCCAAACTACACAGCAGTATTCTAATTTCGAACGAATCAAGGTATTATAGAGAGTTTTAAGTGTATATGGATCATTAAAATCTTTCGAGTTTCGAAAAATGAAACCTAGCATTTGATTAGCTCTGCCTACTATGTAGTCAATATGCAATGAAAAGTTAAGTTCAGTGTCAAAAATGACCCACAAGTCTTTTTGGTCAGAAACTCTACTTAATGTCGTATATATTGTATTCCATAATTAAAAAAATATAGGGAACTTTTTTCTACTAAAAGTAAGAACAGAAAATTTTTTAATATTAAAATAAAGCCCATTAAGAACATACATCATCAGACATACAGTTTATTGTCTTGTAGATTTTCAGATCATCTGCGTACAAAAGACATTTTGAGCTTGATACGAAAGAGGGTAAGTCATTGATAAAAAGTAGAAGAAGAGGACCAATATGACTTCCTTGGGGAACACCCGAAAAATTTCGAATTTTATTCGAAAACGCGGTTCCAATTTTAACAAATTGTTTGCGATTGGTCAAATAATTGCCAATCCATTTTAAAATACTAGAATGAATTGCAAATAGTTTAAGTTTATTTAAAAGAACATTGTGCTGAACACGATCAAAGGCTTTTGAAAAATCAGTATACACGCAAACTACTTGAAGGCGTTTTTCAATATTTTCAAGACAGTAATTGGTAAAAATAACCAAGTTTGTAGCGGTTGATCTACCACTTACAAACCCGTGCTGAAATTCAGAAATATAGTTGCGAACAGCTGAGTACAACCTTTTTTTAACAGCAGCCTCGAATACTTTGGGAAACAGTTGCAGCTTAGCTATCGGTCTATAATTCTCGACACATCTCTTTGAACCCGATTTGAAAATTGGAGTTATGAGTGAATATTTCCAACAGTCTAGAAACTCGCCAGTAGTTAATGATAAATGAAATATAATCCTTAGTGGATCAACTAGGTTATATTTGCAATTTTTAAATAACAGTGGTGGAAAGTTATCGGGTGCTACGCTAACACTCGAATCTAGTAATGACAATTCAGAGAGGATTTCATCATTATAGTCAAGGAAATAAAACCTAGGTTCGTTATATTCTCAGTTCGACCCGAGAAACTGCAATTAATTTGCTCACTAACAAAATTCGACTGGAAAAATTTCGCAAACATGTTACAAATTTCATTTACATTACTAGGTACTAGAAATTCCGTCTAGTGACATACAAGAAGGTATTCCTAAAGATTTCCTTTTAGTACAGTAGACTCTCGTTATCGTGAACACCGGTTAACGTGAACACTCGATAACGTGAACAGATTTTTTTAACATTGACATCTCTAAAACGTGAACAAATCATGAGCACTCTAAAACATGAACAACAATTTCTGCTCCAAATAATTGTAAAATTCAAGGAAGATGCTATTTAAAACTAGTTTTTCTTGGTAAATCATCGTTATTAGTTATTGGAAAAGCTAAAAACTCACGTTCATTTAAAAATGTTAACTGTCCAGACGACTACAAGAGTTCAAAATCATTCTGGATGACGCCCATATTCAAAGACTGATTTCATGAATCATTTGCACCACAAGTATGTGTGACTAAAAAAAATCCATTTATAGATTACTAGATAGGTATTATTTGTATTTTTAGGTTTCGTCATTTAGAGAAAATCATAATCTACCAGTGAAGGCTCTTCTGCTTTTGGGCAAACCTCCATCGCATCCTCCGTAAAATGAGCTAACGACAGCTGATCAATGTATTACTGTTATGTTTATGCTCCCAAACTTTACTACGTGAATCCAACCCATGGATCAAAATGCCATCAGAATTACAAAGCTTTACTAGTCTACTAGTCTAAAATAAATAAAAATACATAAATTTTTAAATTCCTACTGTGGGATTGTCCTATACTCTTGGTAATATTCAACCTTCGCAAACGTGAACTCTCTCGCAAACGTGAACTGGCTTGGTTTTTAATTGTTCACGTTATCGAGAGTCTACTGTATTTAGAAACGAAACAAATTTCGCCAGAAATTCAACTCCCTATTTTTATCAACTCATAACAACGTCCACTACACCAATCCCGTAAATTCTGCCCAAACTTATCCAAAATGCAATTTCAAAAACTGTCAACTTAAAATACTATTCTCGGAAAGTATGTAAAAAAAACTACCATTGAAATCTGATTCGTTGAAATGTCCTTTCAAATTCAAAGAATTTCTTAATAACCTCTTCGGCTGGCTCAATGACTCATAAAAGTTTCCCGCCCCAAAAAAGGGAATCTCTGATTACACTCCTTTAGAATCATCTGCCTCCTCGTATAGTGATCATGTAAGTATCTATTGATTCAAATTCTAGGTTGATTTTCACAGCAGCCCCATTGACCTACTTTTGGTGTAAGCTGTCATGCAACAAAGTACCTCACGTACAAAAAAGAACACAAAAAAAATACCACCAGACAAGACACGGAAATTTGTTTTTAGGCAATAAATTGTCTCACGTATCCACAAGACTAGGAACTGAATGGCAAAAGATTTCTTCCCATCTTATATGTACGTATGGCGTATACTATACTATACACGGGGGAGAAGTTTTTTCTCTACGTATTTTGTCTGTCACTACCCATTTCGATATATACATCCGAATTTTAGTTGTATGAACGGTTGAAGGAGTCTCGATTGCTAGACGATTATTGGAGCATAGGCGGAAGTTTATTCAATTTCCAAAGCGTTGACGACGTTGACATTGAACAGCAAAAAACAATATCTGAGATATAAGATTTCATATAGATACACTCAGAGGAAAAACGAGCTAAAATCAAGAATATCAGTGTCAGATCAAGCTCGTTCGTTGACGAAAGTATGGTAATCTCGGAAAATCTTATTTCAAGTACGAAAATCTTATTTTGAGCTCGTTTTTTCAAGACCAAAAAATCTTACTTCAATCCTGTTTCGGGATTGATTTAAGAATGTGGTTCTTACATTATGCGATGTCTGAAAAAAATGTATTTTGGGTATTCAAGATCTAAACCTAAGATCTTAACCCGCCAATGGTGACGCGAATTTGACTTTGATCAATGGTGACGCCGGTCTCACGCACCGGGGTTTTCAACTGAAGATATTTCGAAACGTGTTACTAATAGTTCATGTTTTTCTTTAAATAATGCTCTTTGACAATAAAACAAAGATATTTAATCAATTTAAGCTCTTTTATTTCAATATTACAATTTTTTTAAATAGAGCATTAAAAATAACAATGTTTTTAGTAATACATTTTTTAAAATTAAGAAAAAAATAAAAAATCACATATTCATAAAGGAAAATAAAGTTTTTTAGTCTTTCGACATATGGAACTCTTACAAAATGAACAAAATACACAATAAAAAAATAATATACTAGGTAAAATACCCGTATAATAAACAAATATTTTACTTACATACACGGTGACATACGGTCTCACGCACCGGGTTAGTAAAAAAAATTCACAACGTGTACTAACTAAGCAGTTTCGACGTGAACTGATGGTGGGGGACGTGCAATGCGGCAGCTACTCGAAATTGCAACAAAAAACAATAACGGAGAATAAAGTTATTCGAATTTTTTAATACACCCGGTCTCACCCGGTCAAAACTGCACTATCGTACCTCTAACCGTTCGGACGTGTTTTTCTTTCGCTCCCGCTTCGCGACTTTAAATAAATTCAATTCCAATTTATATATTTGCATACTTGCAATTTTTTCCCCTGAACCTATTAATCGGACATTGCCTTTCCACCCAGTTCGCGAAACATTAATTGACCCAATTTAAGAACTATGTCAAAGCAGTGCGGTAATAGTGATTGTGTGTCAACATCCCAAGACTTTAGTGCTGATTGGGTAAATTGTAATGGGCTATGCGGAAAATCATTTCATGCTCTCTGCATAGGGTTAAGTAAGCGCTCCATTACATACCTGAGCGACTATAACAATAATTTCCTTTTCTTTTGCGACGAATGCAAGGGCATATCTCTTTCCCACGTTATGCTGGCGATAAAATGCATTAGTGACACCCTCAACATAAATTCCTCCGACAGCAAAATGTTCTTCAAAAAAATCGGGTCACAATTCGCAAAATATGATGAGTTGTTCAAGAGTGTGGAAGAAATATCTAACAGCATAGATGTCTCCACCATGTTTTTCAAATCGAAGTTCAAAAGCATAGAGAAGCAATTGACAAGTCTAAGTGATATAACGAAAAAGTTACCGGCTGAGATCAATTCGAAGTTTTTGACTTTGAAAAGCGATTTGAAATTAGACATAAATACTACTCTGAACCCACACATATCAACGATTAATGACCATTTCAACTCCTTCCGGACCTACCTTGATTCCAACCTACAAAGCCCTTCATCACCAAATGCCTCACCCCATCAACTCGTCGATCCACTACTGCTGGACATTATAAACAAAATCAATGAGGTCAGCAATGATGTTGCAGCTTTCCGACTAGTTATGGGCGATATTGATGAAAACCTTAGAGTGGCATCAAGTAAAATTGATTTCATACCTGAGCTCATTCAACCACAATCTAGCCAAGTCTACAACACGTCAATACATACCGAAATCCTGGAATCAGCAGAATATCCAACCCCATTTAATCCTCAACCAGCATCAACGACGACTTCAACAACACCAACAACCACTACAATCGCAGCAATGTCCACACCCACACCGACAACAACATCAACGACGTCTACAACCACAGAAACAACCACTACATCTGCAGCAATATTCACACCTACCCCGGTCTCAACTGAATCAGACACTATGCCACAAAGCGATTCGGAGCCCTTAATCCGATACGGCACACTTTGGACACTCGACGACTGGAATAAAAGGATCGAAAAATTACACAGAACTGCCTGCGAGTATAATTCCTTTATAATAAATAGCGCTCCTCAGCATGCAGACGTCTCTTGGATGAACAAATTTTTCCTGCAGAAATTTGGCATCTCTATCCGTAACTGCCAGATAATCTCTCCAACTAACACCAATAATAAACAATTCAAGCTCGATTTACCTTCCAAATACTCCTGGCTTTTTTCGAGCCCCTCGACCGACGTCTTCAGCTTGGGAAAGATGACTATCAGCAAGTTGAATATTACAGGAGAGGTGAAGCTTAGTAATAACAATAAGCCTAGTATTAAGCCAAATAAAAAAAAACGTAAGTCTAAGAATCATAGCTCTAAATCTAGTCCTAATCCTGACCCAAACTGGAGCTTTAAAGTTGGAACATTTCCTCTATTCTCCCCTCTCACTTTTCAGCCACTTACCTCTTTCTCTCAACCAACCACTTTTCCTTACACAAACTTTAACACAGCACCTCCTCAAGGTACCCCTCATCACCCCACGGTAATTTCAAACCCACCTAATGCCCCGCCTGCCTCCAATTCTACAAACTCTTCTCACCCAACCACTCCTCCTCACACGACCTTAGCACCTCCTCAAGGTACCCATCATCACCCCACAGTAATTTCAAAGTTACCTAAGCCTCAACGAAATCGCGTATCATTTAACCTAAATCCCGATCCTAGTCTCCCCTCTAATTATCCGCTAGCCCCTGTTAGCTCTCCACCGACTTCCAATTACCCGAACTTCATACACTCCCATGTTCTCAATCCTGTCCCGTCCACCTCTGCTGCCTCCAATTCTGCTCTTCCCATTATTTCTCCCCATAAAGAGACACCTACTCCAATATCTAAGGCTTCCGCAATATTTGATCCTCTGCTCCCCCCAGCAGTTAAACTTACTTCCAAGTTTGTAAACCATAATATGTCCTCCCCCAACGACCTTGATGGCCGATATATTATGTCACGGCTGAGAGACCACAGGCTTTTTGAAAATGTCCGACTTTACCTTGCCTACTTATTTGATAAGCCTGAATCCATCTGCATTGACGGTAAAACCAAAACAAACGTTCAGATATATATTCAAAAAGAAGGCCTCCCTATTGATCCTGCTGAACTTCGAGAAATCTACAACCGTTATCACGATGGCTTCAACATTTCGTCGACTACCGTGGACAAAGACCTATCTGCTTTTGCTTCTCATATCAGCTCTAAACGTATCTCGCACCTTCAACGGAACCGTGCTGACCACAACAAATATTTTCGTCCCTAACTCGATACCTGATACACAGCCATCCCTCCATCATAGAATCCCTCTAATCTTTTACTATCAGAACGTAAGGGGCCTGCGTTCAAAAACCCAAGCTGTTCTGCGCCAATCTCATGCACTTCCATTCGATATCTACGCGTTAACTGAAACCAACCTGATTCCCGATATAAAGAACCCGGAATTATTCCCGCCAACATTTAACGTCTTTCGGGACGATATCAACCGCCCAACGGATGACCCCCCCTGTCGAGGTGTTCTTCTTGCTGTTCACAACGACCTGGACTCTTCTCCGATTGCTACTTCTTCGTCAACAAAATTCGACTATGTTGCAATAAAAATAACACTCCCCCATAAGTCCCTATACGTAATGTGTTTTTACATCCTGCCGGCCCAGCCTATCGAATCCTACCAACTTGCTGTCAATGCGATCGATCAAGTAATAGAGTTATCTGAATCTTCTGACGACATAATCATTTTCGGCGACTTCAATCTGCCTCAACTGCACTGGGTTTTATCTGATGATGAATCGTTTTTGATTGCGTCAAATCCCAACTCAATCAAAGAATGTCTCCTCATTGATCGACTAACTGACTCAAATCTATGCCAAGTTAGCGGGATTTCTAACTTTATGGATAGGCAGTTAGACCTAATCTTCACTACTGACCCGATCAACTCCTCTGTCTCGCTCTCCCCCCTTCTTCTTTCGACCATTGACAACCTTCACCCCCCACTTCTTCTTTCATTTTTTCACGACCATCCACTACAGCCCACACCGACCGCAGGCCTCCCGTGTTACGATTTTCATAAAGCCAATTTCCGCAAAATAAATGAGCACCTCAACAATGTTTCATTTGAGTTTGCCAATCTCCCTGTAAACGATGCCCTCTCCATGTTCTACAGAGAATTATTTATTTCTATCTCCCTTTTTGTTCCTATTTCTCGTCCAAAACCCTTCTCTACATCCCCCCCATGGTATAATCGAAACCTCCGATCGTTACGCAACAAGAGAAACAAATTATGGTCAGTCTTCCTTCGAAACAAATCTTTTTCTGACTATTCCAATTATCTCGGCTCCTACCTGCAGTTCACCCAAGCCTATAACTCCCTCTATCAACGATATATAAACGACGCGCAAGTGAATCTTATAAGCGACCCCAAATCTTTTTTCCGATTCGTTAATTACAAGAAAAAATCCGACGGTTACCCACCATCCCTTTCTTACGAAAATACAGCTTCAAGTGATCCACACACCATTGCTAATTTTTTTGTCACCTTTTTTAAAAAATCTTTTGCCGACAACTCCTTTGTACCAGATTCTTCCTATTTCAAATACCTACTCAACTACTCCATTGGCCCCTCCCTCTCTCAAACGTTTGAACCTACTGTAATTGAAAATAAATTACAACAACTTAATGACGAATATTCACCTGGCCCAGATGGTATTCCCGCTATATTTCTCAAGAAGTGTTCCCTTGTTCTCTCCTATCCTCTTTCGCACCTCTTTCGGCTCTCGCTTTCCCAAGGTGACTTTCCTCAGATATGGAAGTCCTCCTTCATAACACCAATTCATAAAAAGGGATCAAAGAGCGAAGTTACTAATTATCGCCCGATAGCCAAACTCTCGCATATACCCAAACTCCTCGAAAGTATTTTATACGAATCCTTAAGCTTTCAATGCAAATCTTTAATTTCCCCAAACCAACATGGCTTTCTTAAAGGTAGATCAACTTCCACTAACCTCGTTGAATTCGTGTCCTCTGCCCTAACGGCTATAGAAAGTGGTAAAGAAGTTGATGTTGTTGCAACCGACTTCAGTAAAGCTTTTGATAAGATATCGCATAAATTAATTCTTTTCAAATTGTCTGCCCTTGGTTTCGAACCAATACTGCTGAAATGGTTATCATCTTATTTGGAAAACCGTTTTTATAGTGTTCGCTTCAGATCCACCCTATCCGCCCCTTTCCTGGCAACCTCAGGTGTACCACAAGGCAGTCACCTAGGCCCCCTTCTCTTTATCCTAACTATAAACGACCTTGAAAGGGTTATTAAACACTCCTCTATCTCTCTCTACGCCGACGATACCAAATTTTTCAAACACATTTCTTCATCACAAGACCCCTGTTTGCTGCAATTAGATCTAGATAGTTTTTCTACCTGGTGTCTGAAAAACTGCCTAGAGCTCAATATTTCCAAATGCCAATCTATCACCTTATCACGTAAGCACAATAAGTCCCCACCCCGTATATACCTACTTAATGATCAACCTATATCCACCGTTCAGTCTCTTCGTGACCTCGGCATATTGTACGACCGCGAGCTTAATTTCCGCTCGCATATCGAAGAGATAATACGTAAAGCCAATTCATGCCTTGGATTTATCAAACGATGGTCAAAAGAATTCACCGACCCCTACGTGACCAGATCTCTCTACAGCACTTTTGTCCGCCCACTCCTCGAATACGCTAGCCAAACATGGTCACCCTTTCAGCAAATTCACATAAGCAGAATCGAAAACATACAAAGACGTTTTCTTCGATTCGCACTCCGCGGTCTTTCTTGGAATGATCCCCTTATTCTTCCTCCCTATCAAGACCGGCTCAAACTTATTGACTTGAATACCCTTGAGGATCGCAGGGATGCTGCTGACATTCTCTTCATTCATCGACTCCTATCAGGCTCTATCGATTGCCCGTCTCTTTACAACTCCATCTCCTTCAATACAAACCCTCGTAATTTAAGATACCCCCGCCTCTTCTATCTTCCAACCCACCGCACGTCCTACGGCTCCAACGAACCAATTTCCCGTATGCTACGGAAGGTAAACTCAAACATTTCCATTTTTGATTTTAACCACAGCACTCCCTCCATTAAGCTCCGCCTCCTTAATTCTAAACCCTAGCTTTAAGTCCAAGTTATAAGTCCTAGTTTTTAGTTCTAGTATTGTAAGTTTGTTGTTTCTAGCTTGTACTAAGCCTAATAAATGGGGGCATTATGCCCCCACCAAAATTAAAAAATTAAAAATTAAAATTAAATTAAATTAAAACTCACAGACCAGTAGGTCACCATTGGCGGGTTAATTACCCATCTTATAATATATCATCACATCATTCATTCACATTTCACATCAGTAGATATCATAGGTAATAATATTAAATTTTCAATGTTGCCTTATGAGAATTCACTCAGTAAGTGAGTGTGAATTTTAGGAACGAATAGAAATCACAAATCAAAATAAAGTACATGCGCATGCAGTTTAAGTATTGTTGCGCTTGTTTCAATCATGAACAAGCTTGAAATAAGGTTGTTTCGGCTTATTTGAAGAACAATTGGTGTCATATTAAGATTTAGCACGTAAGAATGAAAAAATCTAAAATCAAGCTTGAGCATAGATACTTGATTTTAGCTTGCGATTTTTCTCTGAGTGTAGATTTAGATGAGTTTTGATGGGATAAAAATCTATTTTTCTCAATATCTATTGTGTTTACTTTGAGCTTTTTAGTTGCAGAATTACTGCCTGTCTATCTGAAAATTTTAAAGAAATATAAATTGTCCGCATTGTATAATTTGTCAGTGACATTGACCTACTAGCTATGTGGTTAGGATTGTAAATTGTTCCAGGCCCCATATCTGTCCCATGAATCTTAATTTGGAAGACTTAAAAACTCATTTTAACAGTACAATTGTACCGATTCTGTTTGTGAATACTGCCCCACTTTCGCGTCATCACTACTATGGAAAACCTGTGACAGGCATGACAAATTGAAAACGACAACTTTTCAAAAAGTGAAATTAGATTTTTGTATGTCAATGATAAGAGAGCAGTTGAAGACTTTTTTTTTTGTCTTAAGTACAAATTCTTTGTTGACACTTTAATCATGATAATAAATTTTGTCAACAATGTTTGCAATTCTTTCTGACTCTTCGTTTCTTTTGTTTTTGTCTTGGATATTATTGTGGTAGGCATTTCGATTAATCAAGGACAGATACAAAAAAAAAGTACCCAACCTAGAAAAGGGCGATTGAAGCGAAACATCATGAAGCTTGATAAAAAGGATGCTCAAAATTGATCAAAAGGGAAAACAAAGTGCACTAGATCGCACGAAACTATCTATTTCAATGCAATGTTTGTTGGTTTTAATTTTAATTTTATAAGGTAAGCTGTGAAAACTCAGAAACGATACTTGGCAAATGATGTCTGAGGAAGGCAGCGACAATTGTATTAATGTTGTATTTGTAACATGCTGCGAGCGTTTCAATTGATTTTTAATAACGAATGAAGATATTAAAGAAAATTCGACAAGAACGTTATACAGAGTCCGCAAATACTCGTAGATTGTCAAGACGTTTTAAGAGGTGTTAACATCGTGAAACCTGGCATGAAAGATTTGGCAAGTAATCAAGGTTAGGTTTGGAATCATGCATTTATATAACCTACCGGGTGGAAGTTCCTTGATTGATGGCTCTTTTGTGAAGGAAAACGCTGAAATTGAGTATTAGCGCGTATATTTTCGGGTAATTGAAACAAGCCCAACAAGCTTTGCGGTCTGATTGTCTTTTATAAGTTTTTAAAATATGTACCCGATATAATATCCATGGACAGTCGAGGATCTATGAAACTTGTGAGGATATACTTAATACTGTAAGAGCTTAGGAGTAACAACACTTTGCACACAACAAGCACACTTAAGCCATTAAGCCATTATGTCCTTATGTCACTTTCAAGTCATTTTCAGGTTGGGTGTATGCAAAGTTTCTTTTTATCAAGGTTTCGCGTGGATTTAAAGAAACTTAGCATGTATCCTAGCGCGCACCTGCCCTGCGCACTATCTGCTCCAGTATACAAGATTGAAGAAGTCGCATGATAGCGCATCTCCTTGCCGAAATCCGGTGCATGTTTGAAATAGCTCGGAGGAGCTACTTTCAAACTGCACGTTACAGCGCCTATTTTCCAGCGTCACGCGACACAGCTGAATCAGTTTTGCCGGGATTCTGAGTTCGGCCATCGCCATATATAGAGCTCCTGACTGTGTATGGTATGTTTCGACTTGAAATTCGTTGGTCTTCTCCAGGATTTGCCTCAGTGTGAAAATTTGGTCCATAGTCGATCTGCCGGGCCGGAAGCCACTGGTATGTGCAGATTAGTGTGTTGCCGAATATGGTTTAAGACGTTCACACAATACGTTGGATAGGATCTTGTATGCGACATTAAGCAGGGAAATGTCTCGATAGTTCTTGAAAGACATAGGATTGCCTTTTTTGTAGTTGGGGCATATCGCATATGGAACTGATAGTCCAGTCATCGGACATCGGCAAACCGAAACCGAAAATAAGAACAGATGTTTTAAATATAAACAAGGCGCACACCGAAGTGAAGTGGAGTGGCGGTGGCGTGGTGAACAAGTGGCAGGTGGCATATGGGAGGGGTGTGGCGAAGTGGCATGAAAGTGATTTAAAGCGCACTGAAGTGGCAAACAACTTATGCACCCTACCATCAGTTCATCAGTTCTTAAAATATCATCCTATGTTGAATTCTTGAACGTCTCGCATATTTTTAGTTTCCGGGTAAAAACAATTACGCATTTGTTTTGTAATGTCAAAATCCTCTACAAGGGATATGCCTCTACAATTCCACGACATCATAAGCCGCTTGCCACTGGAAGATTAAACTTGTTCGTGACAATTGGCACTAGACTGGTACCACGCCACCTGAAAATGCCACGTCGCCGCCACTAAACTTTAATGCGCGCATCTACATTTGTCTACATAGGCTTAAGCCTACCACTTTGTCACCACTCCACTGCCACGCTACTGCCACACCACTTCGGTGGGCGCCTTGTCTAGGAGTACACTCTATAGAGATTATACCAATCTATATAAAAGAAAGTGTCCGAAATGCGATGTAATCCCATAACTCGAGATTGGCCGAACCAATTTTGATGATTTATACTTTGTTGAAAAGGTATTTTCTCAGTACGGGTTATAGAAAAAAGAAAAATTGGACAAAGGGGCGTGGCACCTCCCATACAAAAAAAATCTTATATCTCGAAAACAACTCAATCGATTGAGTTCAAATTTACATACGATCTTAGGTATCGGCCCAGGAGTATTCCTGTGAAGATTGGTAAAAATTGGACAAAGGGGCGTGGCACCTCCCATACAAAAAAAACATTCAAAATCTTATATCTCAAAAGCCACTGAATCGATTGAGTTCAAATTTACATACAATCTTAGGTATCGGCCCAGGAGTATTCCTGTGAAGATTGGTCAAAATTGGACAAAGGGGAGTGGCACCTCCCATACAAAAAAAAAACATTCAAAATCTTATATTTCGAAAGCCACTGAATCGATTGAGTTGAAACTTACAGACAATCCTAGGTATTAACCCAGGAGTGTTGCTGTGAAGATTGGTCAAAATTGGACAAAGGGGCATGGCACAGCCCTACAAAAAACATCTTCTGTGGGGTGAAACTCGATGACGTTAGGTATAACTCGATAACCGTTGGGCCGATTTTCATGATTCTTTTTTTGTTCTGTTTGTATTGCTGTATTTCATATATTTACGCAGATAGGCAATTCCAGAAAATCGATTTATTCTCATTTTTCGCATTTTACGAAAGAACATTATTATCTAAGATCTATAAGCAATACAATTTCTGTGCACGGGCAAAGCCGGGCGGGTACAGCTAGTGTTTGTATAAACGCTGTTGAAATCTAGAATGTCTCTTATTATAAGCAATTTTAGGCCGTAATTCGTATTTTGTTCTGAATTGATTTAAAAAATGTATCAAGTAGACGTGTTAAGAAGTTGAAATCGCTTTAAAGATTGATTTAAGAATCTCCCCCCTAAAAAAACGTTATTGGCCATATCTGGCCGTTCAAGTTGCACTTTCAAATCGGAGATCGGGCTGTTTTTTTTTTGTTAACCTATTTTAAAGTCTGAGTATAGTGAGTTGGCCTTCATATAAGCGAGAGCAGCAATGCTAATGTTACGCTCGCTTTCCGGACTATGCCGCCACTCTGACCCTAAGGCCCTATATGGATTTGAACTCATCATCCAGGCACAGCAATAGTAATGCTTATAAATGCGCTCGTGAGCGCCCGTCAACAGATGAGTCGCTGGTTTAGTACAGTTGATTATTCTTCTCAGTATATACTCACGGCGAGCGACTAAATGGACAACTAGAATAAGGAACTGGTATGAGATTGACCTAAGGTGCTAAGTCGGAAGTCGTAAAGTATACGTTCTACTGGAATCACTAAGTTCATACTATGAAAACAGCAACTTGGCTTCAAGTCGGATTTTCAGTATTTTTTCCTTAAAGAATTGCACCAAAAGGATTGCCACCTAATTAGACCACTGATTAAAATTAGAGTACCTGGGCCTTATTTGAATTTGAAATAAAAAAAAAAATCAAAAAGAATTTTTAAGAAAATTGTATATAACCCTACTCCTAGATTTTATTCAAAGGCAATAAGTGATTTCAATTATGCTACCCGAACATTGCCATCAGAGGTGAAAATGGTAGCAATTTATGCAGTGCATAGTATCTCAAGAGAAAGAACTAGGATTTAAAGACAGATAGTACTAACCGATATAGTAATTAAAGGCATATTGTATTTCTATAGTAGAAATTAAATCACACACATCTTTACAACAATCTTTCAAGAGCATTTCGCAAGAACTCAATTTAACAATTTTGGTTGCCTCCCCAGCATTCATCATCAACAGGAGTGTCACTATCATCGTCATTATCCTGCAGTCATCTGTCTCCAACATGCCATCATTAAAATACTCCAACTGTTTGAAATTCTATCGGCTTCCCTTGCTCTGGATTTGCCTATTCAATTTGAAGAGCACGTACAAAATGCATTCAAAAAGAAAAAAAATAAAAGACAGATACATGCATCCATTTCGTCGGAAGTTGAAAATCAGTCTCGCATTGTTAACGCTAGGACATCCGGCTGGCGGACATGTGCCACTCATTTAAACGCATTCGCGCCTTCAAATCTAGGTTGTGGAAAATCCAATGCATATCTCTCTCGATGGCGGTGGCATTTACATTTGAATGTGCTCGTGTGTGTGCGTGTTTTTTTTTTAACGAAATTTTAAGCTAAAAGCCAGTTGAAGGAACTGTCATTCCCATTTGAATGCACTGACTGGTTAACTCAATTATTTTATGAATTGCTCTCGTTTTGGTTTTCTTGCGAGCATCACTTGTGGGCATTTTAATAACCGACAATCAAAGTGCAATCATCGTGAAAAGTTTAAGTCGCCATAATGTCCACTTTTGCTGCCAATAAACTTTTCGCATAAATATAGTAATAGTTGGAAATGTTTTAGTTTCACTCGTCCTTTTCCTGTGTCCTGATGGTATAGGCAAAGGGAGAGAATTTATCCACGTATGGCTGGGTGAACTTTTCAACTATTTGGCTGCAAGCTGAACTGGGTCAAAACGATGTAAGCTGCTATTTTTCTCTTATAGAAAGTAATAAAAGTCGGATTTGGCGGCACAAAATATTAACAATGTATCTGTACTGCATTGTGAGGGGGGTTGTACTTGTGTGTAGTGTGAGTTGGATAACGATGCCAATATAGTTTTTTTTTCTGGCTTATATTACTTAATTTGCAGGAGGCCACATTGGAATTTATTGATATTTTTAACTGCACTCATGATACTTTGTTCATAAAGCGTTTCCAAGCGGAAAGCATAGTCTATACGTGACACAATGATTCATATAGCTTTGCAGCTGAACGTCGACGTACACGTACCTATACCTATAACAAGAAATGTATTAAAAAAAAAATAGTTGATCGTGCTGCAAGGAACTCCTATTATTCAAATGAATTTCCGAGCTTTGAAGATCGCAAATCCCCTCACCTTTTGGGAAGTCTTATTTTGACATCAACAAGTACTTTATACTTGGTAGTTAGCAAAAAACTATCAGAAATGCCTCTCCATTGGTATTGCTGGTTTCACCGAAAACACACAATCAAAACTCCTAGGGCTAAGGGAGTTAACTTTAAAGATGATTATAGTCGAAGTGATTCTCCTATAAAAGCAACCAGTTAGGGATAAACCTATCTCACCCTGGGACTACCCAGATAGGACTCCTTTTGACAGAAGTATGGTAATATTTTTGAAATACCGATTGAAAATCGTCTTGAATTTGGCTTTTTGTGGTCGTTAAGGTTTAGGAAATTACATCGTTTAGAGAGTATTTGTCATACGAGATCATAACTCCTTGGTTTAATGAATAATGACGGCAAACACATGGCAGGAAAATAACTAAACTATGGACCGATACTGTATAGAAATACAAGAGTGCCTTATGTGGTCTACAGAGGGAGAAGAAGAGTGAGCATAACGGGTTGTCGGCAAAAAAAAAAAATGAGAGTTGCTAAGTTGGGAAGTTTTATTAAATAATTTGTCAATGTAACAAGAACCAAGCTAATTTTGAAGACGTGGAAAAAACGCTTGTGCAGTCTATTATTCACCAGCGAAACTACTTGTTATCCGCAATGCCTTGACGACAGGCAAAAAAAGTAGGTATACATGTAAAAGATGAACTCCAAAATAAAAACAAGAACAATCCAATTTAATTCAATATTAGGTACAAAAAATTATTTAAATGCAAGAAAAATTATAGCTTCTGATAACAGTCATCTGTGTCGTTCCACGGGCAAACCAGAACTGAAGCACTCATGCTCTGCCTGCCAAACGTCAAATACCACCACACTCGGTCATCCAACTAACTCGTCTGCCTCAGAGGAGTGTCCATTGGTTGATTCACGGTTGTAGTCATAGACATCATCGCTGGAGTTATAGCCATCCGCCCATGGTTTCATCTTGTCGGCACTGGTGTTAGTTAATTTTGGTCCATCGTGTTCTCCAACTTTCTGTACATCATAACGCTCGAACCCTTTGTCAGATGTAACGCGATATGGTCCAAAAAATTTCGGACGAATCTTTAAACCGGTTCCAAACTGCACCCGTTCGATAGCTACGAGGTCACCCACAGAATATTTCGTCGCTGGTCGCCGTCTCTTGTTGAAGTACTTTGAGTTTTCAGCTTGCATCCTCGCTATGGCATCTTTAGCTTGATTTCGCTGCTCTAGCCTCGACTCGTTAAACTGGTTCTGTAATTCTTCATCAATTATTTTCATTAAACGTACATCTTTACCTGTCCTCATCTCAGTTCCAACCATCAAATGAAAAGGAGTTGTTTGAATGGACCGATGGTATGTCGAATTCAAAATTTGCTGCAGCGGCTTTACGTGTTGAAACCATTTCTCGGGGGTCTCCATTGACAGCTTGGTCAAGCAAGATATGACTGTCGAGTGAAGGCGCTCGACTTGTCCGTTTCCTCGTGGTACACCAACAGTGACAAAGTGCAGCTTGATGTCGTGATCTTTGCAATAGCCTTGAAAATTGTTGGAGGTAAAGGCTCCTCCCCTATCGGATATAATGCTGTGTGGGTACCCAAAAATTTCAGCAATAATCTCCATCTTCTGCAGGACTTCCTCGGAACCAAGAGCCTTCGTGGGAAAAAGCCAACAAAACTTCGTAAAAGCATCGACGATAGCCAGTATGTACCGATAGCCCTTCTTTGTGTCCTGCATCGGCCCAAGGTGGTCAAGGTGGAAGGTGGCAAGAGGTATGTCACCTTTCGGGATCGGTTTTAGTAGACCATCTGCTTTTCCACTCTTTCGTTCGGCTAAAATACATCTAATGCAACTGGAAACACATCTTTTGATTCGCTGTTCAAGATTGGGAATAAACAGTTCTTTTCCCAGTATCTCTTTCATTTTCTGAGCATGAAAATGCCCCTTTTCGTGAGCGGCTCGGATTATCGATGATCGTAAGGATTCTGGAACGACAAAAAGAATAGAATTATTAATATTCTTACATAATAACCCATTATAAACCACAAAGTCTCTATAAGGACCATCCTTGAGGGCATCCAAAATCGCTTTTAAGCCCTCATCACTCTGCTGCGCTTCAGAAAGCCTTTTCAAAAACCCGTCATCATTTTGCAGACACATAACTTCAGGATTGCGGCTAAGAGCATCAACATGTCTCATACTGCTTCCTGCTCGATGCTCCACCCAATAGTCGTACTCCTCGAGAAGAAGTGCCCACCTGGCAACTCGCGTTGTTAAATCCTTTTTCTTCATCGTGCATTCGAACGCCTTGCAATCGGAAACGATCTTAAACCGCTGACCGATTAGATAAATTCGGAATTTCTTCACGGCTTCGATCACTGCTAAGACTTCCAGCTCATAGCTCGAGTAATTTTTTTCAGCATCGGTTGTATTCTTACTCATATAGAAGACTGGGTGTAAAGCATTGTCGTCGTCGTCACGTTGCAAAAGCACCGCACCATAACCTTGTCTGCTGGCATCCGCGTGTAGCTCCGTGGTCAATCCGTATTTAAAAATTTTGAGCACTGGTTTCGTCGACAAAGCACTCTTTAAATCGTCCAACGCCGCTATCTCTATCTCCGAAAGAATAAGTCGTCCACCTTTCTTAACCAACTCCGTCAATGGTTTTGCCCTAATAGAAAAATTAGCGATATACTTGCGGAAGTAACCAGCTAGGCCGAGAAAACTTTGCATTTGTTTAACCGTTGTTGGTGTCGGAAAGTTGACAACTGCCTTCGTCTTTGCGCTGGATGGCGCAACTGTGCCCTTACAAATCCTATGCCCAAGGAATTCGATTTCTTCTTGAAGAAACTGACATTTTGCCCACTTAATTCTCAGACCATTAACAGCAGCTGTATCCAGCACCCTCTTTAAATTTGCTATGCCATGCTCTATTGTCTTTGATGGCACTACCAGGTCGTCGATGTAGACAATCACAATACCCTCCCGAAGCAACTCTCTGAAAACGTAGTTAATGTACTTTTGAAAAGTACTTGGGGAGTTGCAAAGGCCAAAAGGTACCCTTAGGAACTCGTACTGGCCGCTTTGAGTAACAAACGACGTGAATCTTCTGCTCTTCTCTTCTACCGCGACATGGAAAAATCCATTTTCGAGGTCCAACGTCGTGAAGTAAAGAGCGTCCTCCAGGCGGTCGATTTGGTCTTCAATTACAGGAAGCGGATACCTGTCCTTGTGGATTTTCTTGTTTAGCGCCCTGTAATCGACGCACAACCGATTCGTCCCATCTTTTTTCTTCACGAGCACCACTTGACTGGCATAGTCAGATACAGCTTCACGTACAACGCCATCTCGGATCCACTGCTCAACCTGCTCATCAATAACCTTTCTCTCCAAAGGGGGGAATCTTCTGGGCGGCCTGTAGACTGGCTCATCATCGATTGGCACAATTTTCATTTGCACGGGCGATTGAATAGGTTGTATCGGGGTATAATTTGCAACTAAATCTTGCATCTTACTACGATGTTCGCTATGCAGGAAAGATAAATCGGCTAAATTAAAACTATCTTTGTAAGTACCTTCACATATCGACGCTAGGTAGCAATGGCTCTCCTCGTTGTCTTCAAGAGTATCGATTGAATCTGCGGCAACGATGTGTGAACTGACAGCGGCATTTGTGTCTTTCTGTGGCACCTTTTCAACCATCCTGGAAATCTTCATTGCTCCTCCTTCAATCGTCACAACGGCTTTCTTGAGCAGACTCATTCCAATGATGACATCCGGTTTGATGAAATGATTATCTACTATGTAGAACTCAACGTTTTCGAAAAGGATTTCATCAATTACGACATTGGCTTTGCACATCCCCTTCGTTACAACATTTGCCCCGATACCTGTGAGAGAGAGACGAAAATCTTTTGAAAAATAGCTTGGACAAATTCTTTTCACCTGATTTTTCTTCAATACGCAAACATCGCTTCCTGTGTCGATCAATCCGCATAGAACTTCCTTGTTAACTGTTACTGGCCTTCTCATATCAGTCATCTGGAATAAGTTCGTCGATGGTTTCTTTTGCATTGGACAATCAGGGCGCTTGTGCCCGAAATTGTTGCATCCGAAACATTTTGGACCTTTATACTTCTCGGGGCACGAGTGACATTCGTGCTCCGTTGACCCACAGTTAAAACAGTTACGCCCTTTGCTTCCACCACTTTTTTGTTTAACGGGATTAACGGAATTATCGCGTGTGGTCGTGCTTGAGCTAGGTACAGTTCCCTCCCTTTCACTTTTCATTTGCTCATAAATATGAAGCTTTTCTTTAAAATCCGTCATCGTTCGCGCACCATATAAAATCGTTTTATTAACAATCGCATCTTTAATGCCGTCAACTACGTAGCGAAAAACCGAAATATCATCAACGTTTGCTTGACCCGCTATGTCGAGCATGCGATAGAGAAATTCGCGACATGATTCTCCGTTTTTTTTCTTTGTTTCACGTAGCTTTTTATGCACCTCACAGCTGGAAATTTTTGCTTCAAATTCTTGGATTAACGCTGTCTTTAACTGAATATACGACACGGGCTTCGCTTCACATTCCACGTACATTTTCGCAGCACCCGAGAGCGATTTTCGACAAAAGACAAAACGTTGCACGCTGTTCCAATTAAACGCGATTGCATATGATTCGAATTCCTCTATCCATTTTTGTACGCTAATAGATTCTTCGCCGGAGAATTTTCGAATTATATTTTCCACGTCCGAAATATTAAATTTACCGGAACCATTATCGTCCATGGCGACAGAAGTTTGCAAAGCATCGTCCACGTCAATCGATTCACCGCTTCTTTGCAAATTTCTTCTTCGTCTTGAACCCATTCTAATAATTTTTTTTCTTTTCGACCGGTTAAATTGGAAAGCTAGATCGTTGTCGTGTGTTATGCTTTTGACTAACTTACTGATCGACAGTCGCGAGGGAATTAAAGTTCTTTTTTTTTTTGTTGTAACTACGGAGACCACGTTAAATTAGAAATCGTTGTTACGGTTAACACAACAATTCTTGTTCGCTTTGCTCTACGGTTAGTTTTATTTTTTGTTTTTTTGTAAATTATGGGAATTGTTAATGTTTTAATGTGGAGGAAATCCCGGACGAGCCCCCATGTAAAAGATGAACTCCAAAATAAAAACAAGAACAATCCAATTTAATTCAATATTAGGTACAAAAAATTATTTAAATGCAAGAAAAATTATAGCTTCTGATAACAGTCATCTGTGTCGTTCCACGGGCAAACCAGAACTGAAGCACTCATGCTCTGCCTGCCAAACGTCAAATACCACCACATACATACAAAAATTAACCCAAGAAAATAGGTAGATATAATCATTGAGAGCCAAACTGTCATCAAGGCTATCGCCTCAAAATTACTGAGTTGACGAGGGAAATCTCAGACCTCCGCAGTTGTTATAACGCAACGATGCAGGCTACCACATAATTGGATACACCGATGACCTACTCATCATAAGTAGGGGCATAGAACAAAACGAGGTCACAATACGGAAGCAAAATGCCCTTAAGATGGTCCTAGACTGGTGTAGAAAAGAAAGACTTTCTATAAACCCCAGTAAGGCTAACAGCATCATTCCTTTCACGAAAAGAAGAAATTTTATTCTAAGCCAAATTTCAATCAATGAAACATACATTGAGGACTCCAACGATAATGGAACTACTTTCCGAACTTCCAGATCTTGATCTGTGCGGTTACAGACCGCTTACCAAAGACAAGATTCTCCACGCAGATCACAACCAGAGAAGCATGGGTTAGCAATAACCCACCAAACTGCCAAAACGGCCTAAAGTGGTATACGGATGGTTCTGGTATCCATGGACCAAATCGGAACGTCTCAATACCTATGGGAAAAATCACAGTGTATTTCAAGCTGAGCTCCATGCCATTAAAGAATGCGCAAACCTTATATGCAATTCAGGTATTAAAGGCGCTTACAGCTTACAGCTATAAAAGCCATTAGCTCACACATTATTGACTCCAAATCAGTGCACCCTCCAAACACTTAGTTCCAGAAACAAATCCAGATTATGGTGGGTCCCCGAGCATAAAGGGATTGAAGGAAATGAAAAAGCTGATGAACTGGCCATAAAAGGTTCCGAGCCTAAGGAAATACTCTGCTGAATGTATTATCAGCTACATAAGGAAAGTAGAAGCGCTATTACCTAAACATATATCTGACGGCAAGAACAGTAGAAAAAAATCCACATGTGTATGTGTATAACCCGACAGCGATCTCTTCAACTCCCTTGACCATAGTCTCGAAGAATAGTATGAAAGGACTGATAACCTTCTTGAATTCCACTGGCTCTAGCAACCAATTTCATTACTAATATATGTCGGAGAGTGGAATTGATGATTTTGTGACGAGCATCTTGCAAAGTCAATTGATAATGTTAAGCTTGACATGTATCTAATGTCCTGGGCCGCAACTTATTTTCATTTCAAAGTTAATTTCTATTTACATACTACTTCATGTAGGTCTATTTCCAGACATTCTTTTACTTTGCAAAATTCTTCAAGTGATTTTCTGCCTCGTTTTCAACGACGAACGTGGGATATGATATCCCTCCTATCCATTACAAGGCTTGAAGGTATATTATGTGGTCAAGCCGACCTGCTATAAAGTTCAATTTCATGCAACTGACAGTGAATTTTCATCTATCCTCATATGAGTAACGATGAGATCCACCTCCAGATCTCATCCTGGGCCTACCCAGCGTATGTCACCATAGCAGAATTTTCATAGAATCTATTACATATCCGAACAATCGAATCACGGAGTACTTCACGTAGAAATCTCATTTCGTCAACTTGTACTCGTTATCGCTACCGAAAGCAGTTTGTTGGTCAGCATCCAAATCGCAATATTGGTAAAAGTTGAAAACATACCGAACCGAATTCAAAACCTATAACTAAGCTTCGGCATCAAGTTTGGTCCTCCTGATAACAGAGTAACATTTTGTAGCTGTATCAAATTTAACCCTGCTTAAGCAGCCCCTTCCGTTCATTGTGAATAAGATTCCGAGATACATTTCTTCCCCTGTTTCAATCTGAGTTTTTGAATGGTGTCAACCATTTTCTTTAACCTTCATTCCACTTTTCTGCAAACTTTAGGTACCTACTGACATTGATCTGTTCGGAGAAGTTCGCGTCAGTCGCAAATGGACACTAATGGTCTCACCAGAAGGGTTATCGACTCCAACGTATAGCGACCACACAGAAGAGAACGTCATCGCCTTAGGGAACACGGACAAATTAATGGGGCCGGCTTAGACCTCAAAAAATGCAGACAGTTAAACAAAGACCACATCAACTGTTGTTTCGGCTTATTGGTGGAACACGCAGGTCACCTCGGACTAACTATAGTGCACCTTGCATGAGGAATTAAATTTCGAAGATATTGCTTCATAGTTTTTCCATGTAACATCTAGGTTAGGTAAGGTGTGTGACTGTGTGTGCATTCGAGGAGTACTCCATACCACACTCAGGTCAAATGTGATGTGAAAGAGGGTGTTCCTTTTATAGACCTGTTTGTAAATACTGTAATCAATTTCTTACTGCGTGCTGTTTCATACAAACCATCCTGAGGATTTGACAAAGTTCATTATCTTGTTTATTAATCTGCTGGCAAGCTCATCTAGGTCGTGGAAGGAGTGACTCCCTAATGTCGTTTTCGATTGGTAATCCAGAAGCGTCCCGAAGAACTCTCCGCGATTCTGAATTCAAATCCAGAAGCAAATTTCTCTTCTTTTCAGTAGAAGAACTGTCAGTTGATTGCCAATCGAACGCTTTCAGAAGCGTTCGGATTGCTTCCGGACGATTCTGGATTACCAATCGAAAACGACATAAGATTTTATACCTGGTGTATTGGAGACCTGGGCAGTGACATAGGAAGTGGGTTGTTTCGTCAAGAGCATGAACTGAACATCACTGCAGCCTCTACAAAGTTCTTCTTCCCTCAAGCATTTTCTTCATGTGGTACCGCGGAGTATTGTGCCCCGTTAAGATTTCTACGAGTGTGAAAAGGGATTTTTACTCTTTCGTTGGTATTGGCCATAACATTCTTGTGGTACAACAAGTTTCTTGGCCGGTCGATCTAGCGTTCCCCTCTCCCTGCATCCAGCTTGAGTGTGCAAGACAGGATATTCACAAAGGGATAACCTAGTTCTGAAACAGCTGTCGAACATCAGACATTGCAGCCGTAGTTTTAATTTGGAATTAAATCCTTGAAAAGCACTTATTGTTATGTTCTGCTATTTCGAGACATTATAGCTCCTCGCTCCTTATCTGTTCATTTACATTGGCAGACCCCTTTTAAATTATTCAGCGCGATTATCTTACCACTCACTCATCTCTATAGTGGCAAACTATCCATACCACTAAAATGATATAAATTCTTGATGAGGACTGCTCTTCTCTTGAATTGAATTTCCAAAACGAAATGAATCGGTTTCATTTGCCATCTGGTTCCTTGCTGAACTCAATTCTTTGGTTCATTAATTTTTAATCATCGTCTAAAATGCACACCATCGGGGAATCAAGAATTAAATGCAAATTACCATAGAACGAAGTAATCTTCTTATGCTAATTGAAATTTGTTAGTTCGGAGAGAGCTTCTATTTGGAGTCAGGAAGATTGGTGATGTGTCCCTGAAAGTGCATACAGTTTAGCAAAAATGCAATGATCCTGTTAAAGTACACGGACTCCATTATTTTGTTGGATTAAAAAAAGTCGAAATAATTTATTAACCATGACCCAGTTCAACCTAGATACTTTGTTACTCGCATCTGCTTATTGTACATTTCATACCCTATGTATGCCGTATCCTTGAATGCGGGTTAGAGTGCGCATTTAACAGAAATTCAGGGAATATGTTGTGTGCTTTTACTGTTGTTCCTTTTGTTTGTCGAATAAGTTACGGTGGTATGTTGTATTGAATTGATTTGTGAATTCGGATTCCGAAAAGCTCGTAGGGGCATGAGTATACCCATGATGAACAAGTGATCCTTAATTCTTTAATATAAGCGCTTAAATTTTTGCATCGAAGAGCCTTGCAAATGACATAAACCTTGACATACTTATGAGACAGCTCAATTTGTTATTATTCCATTTACCTAGGTTAACACTTTTTATTGTGACAAAAGGAATGCAAAGCTCGTGTGCTTTGTTTTCTGAAGAACAACTTGTGTGACATGAAGCCAACGTGCGGACTCATACTTGACACTGTACTGATGCTTGACACGAATTCATGGCTGCCATTGTCAAGTAGAGTAGATGAAAGGAAGAATTGGGGTGACAGAGCAGTTGTCACATTTTGCATGCCATTGCCATCTAGTTTCGTGTGCTTTTTATGGTACTTTTAGTAGGCGTATGTACGAGTGTAATGTGAGGCTAGAAAAGGAAGTGTTTTTTTTTTTTAATGAACTAAGTTGATTGAGTAAATTTTTTGAGGACAGAGAACCACAGAGTCGTGGTTGGTAAATTGGTTGGAACATTATCAAAGAATTGAATGAGTATATGTGAGAAAGTCCACTCATCGTCGGTACCTTGGGCAGAATGTCGTAACTGAAATTTATAATTTTGAATTATTAAAGGACTCTAAGGTCTTGGCAGCCGGCTAAGAAATTGTGTAGCCAAGTCCACCACAGTTTATTAGTTGAAGTTAAGTCAATATCCAGCACTTAGGACGATCTTCTTCAATGAACAACTGTGTTTCGGGTGAAATTAGAAAATCCTGTTAGCTGAATATAACTGCCTGGTGGTACCGCATAGACCAAGATTGAATTATTGCTCATAAATATGATATCAATGGTGGACTAATAACTTGCTTTGTCATCCATCTTACTTGCTTAAGGTGGCGCTACAGTCGGGGTTGGACCTGGGCCTCAACCAACAAGCGTCTTCAGCTAGCACGATCTTTGGCCAGCTGTCTCCAGTTTTGCACTTTAAGTCGGTCAAGGTCGATCAAGGTCGGCAGTTTATAAAGTAATCTTCTTATGCGCACATCGTAGTAGCAGTGCAAGTGGATAACATCTTAATGGTCACAATGTTGTTCGCCTGATCAGAAACTTCATGGTTTTCATAGACCCCTCTTCCTTTTTTGGTTTGCGCTCTGTTCAGCTAGGACCCCTAAAGTCTTTAATGTCTCACTAGCCAGCTTGATCAATTACTGGCTGCATCCAGTCGTGCACGTCATGTTGCTAAAGCTCCTCTTAAATTAATTCGAATTTTCTTTATTAGATCCCATCCCGTGCACCAAAGATCACACTGAACAACTTAGTGTGTTTTCATCCGCCATTGACAGAGTCTATCCAGGACGAAGATGACAGGGCTTTGTCTCGAGTAATTCTTGACTTGATTTCAGAGCTGATATCATTCCTGGAGTTCACCGCAGAACGTTGTTAAGCAACGTCTTTATTTCCTCAAAATTATAGCCGTAAATTGCTTGGACGGACTTTGCTGAATGTCCTTTCGAGTACCTACCTACTTATATACTTTGTTTTGCTTTCATTTAATAATCCATCTTTGCCACTTCTGCATCAATACTCACAAATGCACCATTGACAGCTCGCTGAGTTCTTCGTATTCCTATTATGGAGGTCACCTACATATCTCTGATTGACGTTATGGAGCCTGTAAGAGCATTAACCATGTTTCTAGGCGACATGCTACCGTAATATGGCTTCCATAAAAACTTCTCTATCATCATCCCTCCAAGGGAAGACTGGGAAAATTACAAACCCAATCCTTCGCGACTTGACCTAGTCTGGTGTACATACGGTTCTAAAATGGTTGTAAATTCAGGGACTGGATCTGGCATTTATGGAAATTTAACTTAAGCGAACTTTTCAGTCAGCGAACTAGACAAACATTCGTCCATATTTCAGGCTACTTTCCTACTTTCTACTGATCTAGATAAAAATAACTTAAGAATCCTAACAAGTATAATTGCTGGCCATAGCCTTATGAAAAAACATCTCCACCGAATTGGAATTTAACCGGACCCAACATGTACACTATGTCGGGAGAGTGATGAAACCTCTCTTCACCTTTCGCCTCAGAAAGAATGGCCTTGGCGAAGAAATCGTTACTTCAGGAAATCTTGCTGACATACCCACAGAGAAGATACTTGTCGTCTTGACTGTCTAAGGAGTAAAAAGATGACTCTAAGACCTCACCAGGGAGGCACAGTAGGCTCCTTTAGAGAGGCCGCAGTGCCAGAGCCTAATGTAGGCTCTCCTGACTTATATAATCTTATTATTACAAAAGGAAAGCCCAACCGCTCCGTTTGAGTGCTATACAAAGACTAAAAGCTTTATTAATGCCAAAAAGAAAGAGAGCACAAATTAAGAAGTTAATAGAGTTCAAGAAGGAGTACATAATACGAAACTTCAGTTATGTATGTACAATAATATAAATTTCTCAACACTTATCTAATCTACTATGTCTCTCCGGGCCACCTCAGCTTTTGCATTTGGCATAATTCGCTTAAGAGTGATGCTAAAAAAGCATATGATGAACGGCGCGTTGACATTTTCTGGTGTCGAACTTTTTGGTGGTATTATTACCAACTTTTCGGACTAAAGAGAGTTCTCCAGTGTCGTCCTGCAAAATCCCATGTGTTTGGGGGGGATGCCAAACTGCATAGATCTTCTGGATATCCGCTATCAAAGGCAATTTTAAAATCGATGGTGGGTGTCAATTTGGAATTTCTAGGTCAATGGTGGACCTCTTAGGTTATTGAATGTCGGCTTTCCATCCGACATCGAGCTTTAAATGATCGTTGTTGGACGAGTTATCCGCAAGCGTATTTTAGTACGGACATCTAAAATAATGGCAGGCATGCCCTTCGTCGATATCACATCGTGATCTGAATTATAGTGTTTTGATTAGGAAACCGCCATGTTTGCTTGTGTATATCGAGATCTGGCGATTGTATGCTTGCTACCACGATGTTTCGCCCCCCCTTGCAAAGCCATCAGTTAGCCATGTAGGCATACCAATAGTATTGCCAAAAATTACATTCTTTCCATATTCTAGCATTGACATAATCGACAAGTACCTATGATTTTTATTTTACTTCAAGTCAAGTTAAAAAATGCCAACAAAAAAAAATCCCTTATAGAATAATGTAAAAAAGGGATGTAGAATTTATTAACTTGAGCTCGAAATTCTGTACGAAAACAATTTATAATAATAAAATTATTTTTAACAAACAACTATACCATTTGGTCGGTCACAATAAATAATTATTGTCTATAAAAAATGTCTCCATTTTGAGTTCATTAAAAATTTGGACCTTAAAAATGATTATTAGTACCTCTCAATGTCTCAATATATAATTCTCCTACTCCGCGACATGAGAAAGTTAATTAAATAAAGAACTAAAGCTGCCCCCCCTCTAAGTAAGTCAAATTAGCATTATATTATGTTTTGTAATAAATATTTTTCTAGATATAACATTTGATAAAACCGGGTCAGGGGCTGTGTCACCCCAGAAGGCAAGAATATGCCTTATTTATGAATGTCTTCTTTTTCTGTGTGCAATGACTTCTAAAGCAGTCCAACGGCAGTTCCTTTTATTCTCTTCATCTCTGTACTCTGCTGTGGCTTCAGGCCGAAAGGAATCCTTAATAATATCTTTTCAAGTGAGGATATAGAACAGAATGACACTAGGGATGGTATTGCCTCTGGCCAAGGGGGACACCCACCAAGGAATATTAAGAAAACAAATAGAAGCAAGGGAAAAAGCTGAGGGAAAATTCTCCCCCCATCAGTATCTACTCAGACGGAATGGATTTAAATGAAAGTGTAAGCCAAAAATGTTCTATCTCATTAAGTTTAAAGGATATCCAGTAGTAACAGAAACAATCATTTTCCAGTGAAATTCGGTTTCATCGATTCGTATGTAACTGTGCACCAAAGTCAATTGTTTATGTCAAATTTTCCTTCTCTACGCTCTGATAGAATACTGAAAGAGTGAAGATTGTTTTTTTTTTTGTCTGTTTTTTAAGGCGTTAAATGTTCTAACGTATCCTTAAAGGCGCTAAAGGTATACCGCATTTTAAAAAAAACAATATAATTAGGCAAATATGTTGAACCTGGTTGAGGTTGCTCTTAAATTATTGTGCGCGCCACCTAAGATGTGACTTCCTTTGCTTCGTTGTCCCTCATGGAGACTGTCAATTTATTTGTAATTTGATACATCAATTGCCACATTTGTATAGCTTTACTGTATCGTTGAATATCTGTGCCTGTAAAATTCAGAAATGCCATAGCACACAGATTTCTATTCATAAGTAACATTTCAATCATATAGGTATCTACATGTCTAAGGCTTTCGTTTCCTGGATGTCTGATGTATCCTTTCTCAATCCCTGAACAGTTACTACATTATGTTTAGTAAAAGTTCACAGTCTATGGACGTTAACTTCTTGTTCTATGTCCTAATGAGAAGCGAACTAATGTTTAATTCCTAATGGGCCAAACTAACGCAGAGATCGTCATAAAGTTATCGTTTATTCGACTTATGTATTTTTTTGACGCTGCCCAAGGAACTGATTAAAATGTTCCATCATACAAAATCAGATATACTACTACTTCTATGCATTTAACATACATTCCTATCGAAATATCGAAAGACTTTCCGGTCAAATATTTCGTACCTTAGGGGTATTTATGGATTTGTCAACATACAAATTCTTGGCACGTTCAGATCCTTTTTCTCATAATATGCTCTTTCAAGCACTTAAGTTCGTTTGATACGGTATAAGTATAAGTATTGAACTGAATACTGCCACAAAACTAGGTCACATGATAAATTTCATCCTTTACTTCTTTGCCTACTGCGCCACTCAGGTATAGGCAATCTGAGAACGATAACGTATACAATACATACAAAAGTGTCGAAAGCGATTAAATGGATAACTTGCTCAAGTTCAATATAATTGAAAATTCTCCGGAGATTAACCTGTCATCATATCGTTGGATAGTGATCATGATTGAGGATGTTAATATAAGTCGCTTTATAAAGAGTGGCTATTCAAATTATCACAATTGTCACGTAGTAAGTTCGTGACGTGGGGTCCTCTGAATATTATCAAAAACGACGCGACGTAGAAATGGGTTATGTTGCTTTGGTATACAAAGCAACATAATCGAAGAACTGGTTAAAAAAAAAAAAATTAAGTCTGATATTTAGTGCGGTCGGTGTTTAAAACTACTCTGAAGCATGTTAGTGTCTTTCGAGATTTTTATGTAACGTTACGTTACTCAACACCAAAAGTTTTCAAGTTTTCCGATCTTAAAATTAAACTATTTCTTGACATTTTTATGACAGCTTTAGTTGTGGAAAATAGACATTTCGTCGGCTGAGTTCTATCTTGTCCAATGTCCATTTTTTAAGTTGTTGGGAAATCGATTTTTAAAGTTCAGGTTCAAATTTTTTATTCATTACCTAACCCTGATTTTTGTCCTAAAGCAATTTTTTTATGAAAGCTCAGAATATTTCATATAATATAATGAATATTATATTTTTGTACTTAAAGTATCTGCGAATTAAAATAAAAATCAAAATGTACCATTAAGTCGTTGTGGATATTGGACAATGATGTATGGGATGAGTAAAAGTTAGTTCACCTAATGTATGAAATTGAACAAAAAAAAAAGTTATACCTATTGAAAAAGATAGAAATAAAGAAAACTAAACTATAAAAACAATGTAACTAATAGTAATTGTTCGGGAATGTTACTTCCGATACTTAAAGAGAAAAAAAGCACCCAGAACTTCTGCCAAGAAATGAAAAGACCGACAATTTACAATTTCAATGAATTTTATTTTTAATTCCTGCGGATGACCGAAGAAGACGATTGTAGAACGACGACTCAAAAGCGACGACTGTAAAGACCCATTGCCGTTGACTCCCCATCAGAGTCCAAGAACACAGCCAAGCCACTAAGTTGCTGCGTCAGGCAAAACTCCATACGCCAACAGAGTCCAATAGCTGGTACCAGGCCCAGGCCTTTGATACCCATTTAGCTACGATGACGATCGTTCCCACGCCAGCCAGCACCATCAGTAGAGTACGGCGATCCATTTCTTATCTGTGTATATTGATATTATGGCTCCAGTGCCCTTTCCATGGTCGTATTTATTCGCCAGTGAATAGATTACGACTCGCGGCGCGAGGTATCAGGTGTCCGAGCCAGTGACGAGGCGATGAGTGGACAACGATTGCAATCCATGCTGCGAATCGACGTCGGGTCCCATATCAGTGGTACGATATGTATGTGATTGCTGCTCCATTAGCAGCGGCGGTGATTAACCCAAAGTTATGTGGGTGTCTGATGGCTGGCTGTGCTTGTGGCCGCCCGATCGTAGGAATGTGCTGATAATAGCGAATGTGGATGTGGGTCATGCAGCTGATGACCGTTAGCCAAATGATGTGCGGGGGAAGCGGGGGGTGAAGTGCGCACCAAAGCCAAGATGCTTGATGCGTAGATTCGGTGGATACCGAACATTCTGCCCGGTCGGACCATCTGGTTCGAAAAAAGTGCGTTGATGAGCCAGGTGTGTGGGATGTTGGGCTGTCGTTTGACCCAACTGTTGCTAGCCTGATTGATTTCTTAATCCAATAGGTCCATAGCTTGGCTATAGAGGTGCTGTGTACGAATACATCAGGCCGCCAAGACGCCCGATGAGAAAACTATTATCGTGTTATGAAAAATCCAAAATGGTCCAGAAAGTGAGTCCAGGCCAGAAGAAGAAGAAGAATAAAGTAATCATGTGTCGATGCTATAGTGGAGGATCATCCCTCCAAAAGTCGACAGAGTTTCTGCACTGGGCGACGGCATTCGCCAGCACAGGTCCAAAGGGTGACATTGCGAGTTAGCCCATCACTGCCCGGGTGCACAGCGATGACCCGACCCAATCGCCAATGGGTGGGGGGCAAGTTTTCGTGTCGGACCAAGACGACGTCGTTGAGTTGAATGTTGGGCTGTCGCTGGGCCCATTTGTTGCGAGTCTGAAGCGTCGCCAGGTACTCCTCGCTCCAGCGACGCCAGAAGTCTTGATGTATCTTGCGGGTCCATTGATACTGCTTTAAGCGATTCAAAGGCACTTCGCCTATTGGAGGTTCTGGAACGGCAATGAGGGGTGCTCCAATGAGAAAGTCCCCTGGCGTGAGAGCCAATTTGTCCTCAGGGTCGTCATGAAGTGGGACCAGCGGACGAGAGTTGAGGCAAGCTTCTATGCGGGTAGCCAATGTGTGGAGCTGGTGATACCAGAGCGACTGAGATCCGACCAATCGGACTAGGTGATGCTTCGCTGACTTGACGGCAGCTTCCCACAAGCCACCCTGGTGGGGAGCCGCAGGGGTGATGAAGTGCCAGTTGGTCCCGGCATGGGCCAACGCCTGTTGATTATGATGAGACTGGAAGACCTTGATGTCCTCTTTCAGTAGACGGTTCGCTCCGACGAACGCAGTTCCATTGTCGCTATAGAGATGAGGGCAGGGACCCCGCCTGCTGATGAAGCGGGTGAAGGCATCCAAGAAAGCCTGAGAGGAAAGATCTTCGATGACCTCGAGGTGCACAGCCTTGGTTGCCATGCAAATGAAGATTGCCAAGTAAGTCTTCACCGTGGTCCGGGATCGCTTCGTCCCAACACGGACCGAGAAGGGACCGCAGTAGTCCACGCCGGTAGCTAGGAACGGGCGCGTTGCGTTGACTCGGTGACTGGGTAGTGAGGCCATCTGTTGCCGAATGACCGCTCCGCGGTATCTTCGACATGTGGTGCACTTATGGAGTAGAGTGCGGACAGCTTGTCTGCCATGAAGTATCCAGTACCTCTGACGCAGGGTTTGAAGCATCAACTGGACTCCGCCATGCAGAGTTTCGTGATGTGTTTGTTGGAGGAGGAGTTCCACCAGAGCGCCAGACTTCGGTAAGACGATAGGACAACGTTGCTCTTGTGGCAGGGAGGCGTGCGTGAGTCGGCCTCCGACTCGGAGAACGCCTCGGGTATCCAGGTAAGGGTTCAGTGAGAGTAGTGGGCTAGAGTTAGCCAACGGCACTCGATTTCGCAGCTGATGAATCTCGTGCTGGAAGTGAGCGGCCTGCTCAATTAGGATCAGTCGTTCCATGGCCTGGTCGAGCTCGTCCGCTCCGACCACGGGTTTCCTCAAGAGATGTCGATAAGTACTCCGCCATCGGAGCATGTAAGCAATAGTGTGGAGTAACCGTCGTAGCGAGCCAAATCGCTCGGTTAGTGGGATGACGACCCCGTCTCGACGCCGTGTTGTCAAGACAGGTCGGGTGATGGTGACGCCCGTGAAGGTAGACGTCTTGAGCTCAGTGGCTACCTGAACCAAATCCTCGGGTTGAGGCTGCCCGGCTGGGGCGAGGGGAAGGGATCCACTGGCCAACCAGCGTGGACCCTGCCACCATAGAGAGTACTGGAGGAGTTCGGCAGCGCCTAGCCCCCGGCTAGCGCAATCAGCGGGATTCTGAGCCGATCGAACGTGATGCCATCGCTCAGGTGCGGTAAGTTCCTGGATCTGTCGCACTCGGTTTGCAGCATACGGCTTGAGTGTGGAGGGCTCCTTCCGCAACCAACACAAGACAATGATCGAGTCAGACCAGAGGTAGTAGGGCACATCTTGTAGGCCCAGAGCGCGACGTACGCTGTCCAGGGTGAGCGCCAGTAGGGTAGCAGCGCATAGTTCCAGGCGGGGGATGGTAGCACCCTTGAGGGGGGCGACCTTAGTACGGGCGGTCAGCAATGAGACCTGTACTCGACCATCAGCGTAAACGGTCTTCAGGTAGATGACAGCGGCATAGGCCCGCGCACTGGCATCGCAGAAACCATGGATTTCGGTGGCATGCTGGCTGTGCATGCCCAACCAGCGTGGTACCCGGACCTGATTGAGTGCAAGCAGACCCTGTCTGAATGCGGTCCAGGCGGTGAGCAGTTCCGGTGAGAGGGGGGCATCCCAGGTGACGCCAGCCGACCAAAGGGTCTGTATGAAGACCTTCCCAATGATGACGACGGGTGCTAGGAGGCCCGTCGGGTCGAAGAGTTGAGCCACCTCGCTCAGGACTCGCCGTTTCGTAGGAATAAGCCCAGTCGATTCTGTTTCCACTTTGAAGAAGAGCTCATCAGCTGCAGGATCCCAACGTAGACCAAGTACTGTTGCCGTTGGGCACTCAATGACGAGCTCTGTGGAAAGAGAAGAAGAGAGACCATTGTTAGACATAATAGTTATTACCTGTGCGCAATTTGAGTTCCATTTGCGCAAAGAGAAGTGTCCTGCCATTAGGACTTTCTTGATGTCAGCGGCCAGTCCGACCGCTTCAGCAACACTATCGCAACTAGTGAGGAGATCATCCACGTAGAAGTCCTTCTCGATAGTTTCTCGCGCCCTGCGAGCTCGAACGGGATCAGAGACCAATTGTTGGTTGTCTTGTGCGCACTGTATCATCGAGCGCACCGATGTGTATGGACTGGAGGCCATGCCGTAGGTAACCGTCGTCAAGCGAAAGACCATAAGCTCGTCGGACGGTGATTCTCGCCAGAGAATCCGTTGATAGTTGCGATGCTCGGGTGCCACTAGCACCTGTCGGAACATCTTCTCTACATCTGCTGTGAGAGCAATCTGGTAACGCCTGAATCGCCAGATCACGTTGACAAGAGTGTCTTGAACGGTGGGACCCACCAGCTGGACGTCGTTGAGTGAGACGCCAGTAGTGGTCCGGGCTGATGCGTTAAACACCACACGGAATTTGCTGATGACCGCGTGGTGTGGGATGTAATAACATCCAGGGTGGTCGCCATGTTGACCTACCCGCTCCATGTGGCCAAGATCTTCATACTCCCGCATGAAGGTGATGTATTTCTCCCGTAGTTCGGGATTGCTCTGGAGACGCCGCTCCAGACAGTAGAATTGTCGTAAGGCCGCACGATAGGAAGCACCCAGTGGTGGTGCGTCGTGCCGGAAGGGGATCTGTACCATGTAACGTCCCTGTGAGGTACGAGAGTGCGTAGCTGCGTAGTGTTGGCTGCACTCATCCTCTCTTGTTTCGTCCGGATGAACTTCCTCCAACTTCCAGAAGTTCTGGACGAGCTCTTCCAAGGTATGTTCCGGGGGTGACTCATCTGTCACCTGGCTGTGCAGTGCCCGGAAAGACGATCGGGACCGCTCCAGTGCGGCCGGACCAAAGACCACCCATCCGAGGCGGGTGAGCTGCGCGTGAGGTTCGTGAGGTAGTCCATGAATAACCTCGTCTTGTACCAGGAGGCCCCAGACATCAGCGCCAAGCAAGATGTCGATGACTCCAGGTGTGCCGAAATGTCGATCGGCCAGTGAGAGACCACCCAGATGTGGCCATTGTGTGACATCCACACGGTCGCTGGGGAGTGTGGATGTGATCGTTTGGATCACCAGAGCCTGTACTGTGATCGAGAATGAGGAACGGGTGGACCGAAGTGACAGCGTCACTTGGCCTTGGATCTGAGTGAGGTTGTGGGCGCCAATGCCGTGGATGTCGACCTCGAACTTAGATCTGCGGAGATGGAGAAGGGTGGTTAATTTTGTAGTCACAAAACTTACCTGCGAGCCAGGATCGCAGAGCGCTCGGGCGAGATGAGAGCGACCCGAGGCATCACCGTATGCATGAACGACCGCCGTCGCCAGCAGTACGGTAGAATTTTGACGGCTCAGTCAATGTGTCTCGTCCTCGAAGATATCTGGAGGACCATGACGACGGTCCTGGTAGAACTGCCAGTTGGACGGATTCGCGTGCGTTGAAGTCGTCTGCGGCTAAGTAGGGTTGTCCCTGTTGGGTTGCTGAGGGCCGGACCCTGTCCGGTTGGCTTCTCGAGGCTGGAGGGCCGCTGTAGAACGGCAAAGCAGGGTGTGGTGTTTCCCATTACACCTTCGACATAAACTGGTAGACGGGCAGGTTGTGGCATTGTGCCCAGTGCTGAGGCAGTTGAAGCAGACATCGGTTGCCTTAGTGACCTTGAGTCGTTGATTGACCTCCATCTTGTTGAAGGCCGGGCACTGATACAGCCGATGGTTGCCCTGGCAATGCACGCAGCATGGATTTAGACCCTTCTTTCCATTGGATGCACCGGCTTGATGCATCGTACGAGCGTGGGGACTCCTTGTAGTTGGGAGCAAAGCGCGGACCTCCTGTCGGCGCGATGTCGAGGGTAGGGCCACTTCGGAAGCCAAGCTGTGGGCTCGCTGCAGCAAAAACTCCACAAGGCTGGCCAATGTTGGGATCTCCTTGGCTGGGCTATTCATCCGCCAGGAGTCTCGAGTTGAAATGGGTAGTCTGGAGACCACCAGGGGGACCATGAAGGTGTCCCATTTGTCCACCGGCTGCTTCATGACCCTCAGGGCTCGCAAGGATTCCTGCACCGTATCCACTATACGGTGTAGCATGGCGGCGCTTTCCATATGGGCCGCTTGCAAGTTGAGTAGTCGGCAGACATGCGTCTCAGCGAGGACACGCTGATTGTCATACCTTTCGTTGAGCTCTCGCCATAGCTCATTGTAGTCGCCGGAGTATATATTGCCAACCAGGCCAACGTTTCGTACTGCTGCCCGCAGGTGCTGGAGCTTGAAGGCTTCTGGATAGTCTGCGCTATGCACCAAATGCACAAAGGCGTCTTTAAAGGCGAGCCAATTCTGCGCCTGTCCGTCGAAGGTTGGAATGGAGATGGGGTCCAATCGCATGTCCATCTTAGGATTACTCGTTGCCGGAGTGGCTGGATCCGCTGAGGGTGATGGCGCTGATGGCCTTGGTGATGCCAGCATTTTGAGCTGCCGATGTAGTCTCACTGAGAGCTCAGCCAGTAGCGCATCCACACGATGGGCCAGTTGAGCGTGGGTGGCCATTTCCCCTGGTTCGGCACGACCCACCAATGCGTCGTGGTTTACTGAGAATTTGGTATACTGGTGGTTGAGCGCTCGGAGCTCCTGCTCGATTTGCGCCTCGTCGCAATCCTTCAAGTCGGCTGCCATTAGCCGCTCGTGACAGCGCTGGATGGAGTTCATCGCAGCCGTTCGTAGATTCAATTCAGCCATAACGCACACTAGCCACTAAGCACAATTAACACGGGAGAGATCAGTCACTGGTTTCAGAGTAAGCCAGACAAAACACAGAGCGCACAGAATAACGCTATTGCGGCAAGGAATGCGATCAATATCACGCCAATAGAAAACCACGTTTGAACGCACATATGTCACTATACCACTGAGTTACTTAATTCCTCACAGGAGGCACCAAATGTTCGGGAATGTTACTTCCGATACTTAAAGAGAAAAAAAGCACCCAGAACTTCTGCCAAGAAATGAAAAGACCGACAATTTACAATTTCAATGAATTTTATTTTTAATTCCTGCGGATGACCGAAGAAGACGATTGTAGAACGACGACTCAAAAGCGACGACTGTAAAGACCCATTGCCGTTGACTCCCCATCAGAGTCCAAGAACACAGCCAAGCCACTAAGTTGCTGCGTCAGGCAAAACTCCATACGCCAACAGAGTCCAATAGCTGGTACCAGGCCCAGGCCTTTGATACCCATTTAGCTACGATGACGATCGTTCCCACGCCAGCCAGCACCATCAGTAGAGTACGGCGATCCATTTCTTATCTGTGTATATTGATATTATGGCTCCAGTGCCCTTTCCATGGTCGTATTTATTCGCCAGTGAATAGATTACGACTCGCGGCGCGAGGTATCAGGTGTCCGAGCCAGTGACGAGGCGATGAGTGGACAACGATTGCAATCCATGCTGCGAATCGACGTCGGGTCCCATATCAGTGGTACGATATGTATGTGATTGCTGCTCCATTAGCAGCGGCGGTGATTAACCCAAAGTTATGTGGGTGTCTGATGGCTGGCTGTGCTTGTGGCCGCCCGATCGTAGGAATGTGCTGATAATAGCGAATGTGGATGTGGGTCATGCAGCTGATGACCGTTAGCCAAATGATGTGCGGGGGAAGCGGGGGGTGAAGTGCGCACCAAAGCCAAGATGCTTGATGCGTAGATTCGGTGGATACCGAACAGTAATATTGAACAAGAAGTCTTCTTAGTTTAGTGCTTATTGAACACAATAGATCTCTATAATTTGAAAACGGAAGGAAATAGAACAAAACGGATTTCACCAAACGAAAGAGTGTCCCCAAATTAGTCAGACCAAAAATGGTTTATTGGACAAGATAGAACTCAGCCGACGATTTATTGTCTTCAGATTAATTTAATAAACTATGGGTAGGATCGGTTAAAAGCTCGTGACACTTTCCAAGAAAAATAAATTGCACATATTATTTCTTGGCACTCGTGGTAGTTCAAGTTTTAAACATTTTAGAACATTGATCCTGATTGAAAAGAACATAGCGTAACGACTACAATTATTGGCACCCCTAAGGAAATTTCAACTTTGATCAACTATAACATTTTCATTTATAGAGTTATTTGAATCTGTTGTATACAGAAGTATAAATTATTAAATTCCTCGTTGATTAAGTTTTATAAATAACGGTATAGTTATTGAAAACATATTTAAAATGCCAATTTATTAAAAGCTTACAAAAAACCACAATTATTGGCACCCTGACATAATAATTGGCACCCCAAAAACTACAATTATTGGCACCCTTTAAAACAGAAAAACGTCATGTTTTAATGTTATTTTATTTACATATGATTTCAAAATGTTTTATTTTAAATTATAAAGTAAAAGATAAATATAAATTAAAATATACATAAATGTTTTTCAAAGGCAAATAAAGAAAAAATATTATTTTGTTCGTTGGAAATTTAATATTACATATTTAAATCATTGTAGAATTTAATAAATTTAAGAAAGTGAAAGAGATATGCATTTTTTAAAAAAGGAAACCTAATTTTACTGCTAAGCAATATGTATGAATATCGTATAAAATGTTAGATCTTTTTGCTGTGAACGAACCTGAAATTGGTGCAGAAAAACGAATTTATAACAAAAATCAATGAATAATAATGATACAACTATTGGCACTCACAAAAGTACAACTATTGGCAGTGCCAATAATTGTAGCTATATAGGATGTAATTATTGGCACCCCCCTGCCAATAATTGAACCCCAGCTTTTTTTAACCCAATTATTGGCACCACTTTTATTAATAAAATAATAACTTTTTTTACAAAATATATTTACAAACGACTTATTTAATAAATTCTTATAGTAAATAAAAAAAGTTTTCATGAAAAAGTATAAATGGAAGTAGTGAAATAAAACTTACAAAATTATAGATCCTTAACCGAAACAATGAAAATTTTGAAGATTTTTATTTTTTGTCGGACGTGTTTTCACTTTCACTTATAAAATATAATTCGAAAGGAATGTCTCCAATAAAAAGACACAGAAATATGAGAAAAATGTGCAAATTCAAAATAAAAAATTAATTGACTTATTCGAACAAAGGGTTATTGAGAAAATCCCTGTTGAATGATGGGGTGCCAATAGTTGGATTAAAAATTGGGGGTGCCAATAATTGTAGTCGATACTCCTTCTAAAAACATTGTATTATTTTTGGTAAATATTGGTTCTAAAGTAGTTTTTGGGAACGTTGCCATATGGCATCAATTATTTGTGCGAATTAATTTTTAACCCTAGAATGCATAAGGGTTTTTGAATAACGTTAACACATATGGAGTTCCTGATCCCCACCAACTTATAATACAATTTTATAAAATTTATTTATTTTATTTTAAAGTAATGTATTTATTGACTAAATTAACAAAAAAAAAATTACATTTCATTCATAGCCTTAGTAATTAAAAAAAAAATAATGAGAGTGGTTATTAAGTGGTGTGACCATATAGTGTTTTAATGCAAGAAAATGTAGATTTTTAAGCTTGAATCTTCCAAATATTTTTTTGTTTCTGAAAGGAGACATATATGGCAACATAAGCATATGTAAAAAGTTTTGATTTTTTAAGTCCCACCCGCATATTTTTAATCCTTTTTTCAACATAATAAAGACAGCTATGTATGTACACTAGGCCATACTTCGCACCGCTTCGCAGCAGCGGTCTGGGCAAATGTACCTTTGGCAAGTACTGCACGCCACTTTTGTATTTTTTCCCGTGTCCTAGGATATAAAAAGCACCTTCCCTGCTTTGGAATCTTCTTTTGAGGTTCATTTAATAAAATATCCTCGCAATGCTGTGGATCGCCTTCCATTGATTCTCGAAGCAATTTTTCGATGGTACTGCAATTGTGGAACGTTTGTAATATAATTTTGAAATGATTCATTAACTTACCTTGCTAGAGTTCCAAAAATTTAAGAAAAATTATTCACATGTCTTTCAAAAATAAAATTTCACTAACACATATGGGGTGCCAGCACACCCCAGTGACCACGATATCTACAGTCCGGAAAGAGGAAATGTACTAAACTTCTTTCAGAATAAAGTAATAACGAAATAAATAAAAGTCACGGCAGTCTTCAAAAATAACTTATTTTAAAAAATATAACCGTTTTAATTTTGCATTTAATATGTATTCTAGGACAAAATTGAAAAGAAAAAAGTATAATTAATTTTTTTAATTTAAATGTAGATATTGTAAATAAATAAGGATTTTTGAAAATATTAAAAACATAAAAAACTGTAAAAACATAAACATAAAAAACTTTAAAAAAAAAATTGTTGCATTTATATTCGGTTTTCTTCGTTTACTTCAAACATTACAATGACTACAAATTCAAAATTAAGCATATTTCAAAATAAACACTGAGAACAATGAGATTCAAGAATATTATTTATGCCTAAAAATACATTTATTTTTATACATTTTAAAGCAACACAGAAAATCAAAGTCAAGCAAGCTGCATGTCTGGATCGCACGATACTTTCTCGTTCAATGGAAGTGCTGTAGTTATTTTTTGTTTTAACCATTGTTAAGATACTTAGTCGATGCGGGTTATTTTAAGATGTTTGTCTAATATGGATGAAAAAGGAGTGGAAGTCGAAGTGGAATAAAACATGTATCCACATCACCTATCCAATACCAAAGTCCATCCATATTATTCCATCGAGATTTTGTTATTATGGTATAGCAACTAGCAGGGGAGTGCTGCACGGACGAACCCATTTGTATAGTTCGAACATCCGTTATCAAAGGCGGATGAAGGTCTCCTTGGTCGCTTCGAACGCTAGATTCATCGAGTAATTTTCGGTCCCGTTTGCGTTGACGGGCTTTGGAGGAGGAGATTTAACAGGAGATGGACACCAACGCTCCGGCCCGAATTGTCTTCGATTCCAACCCGGAGGGACAACGCAGTAGAGGAAGACCTCGCCTTAAGTGGCGAGCACAAGTGGAAGGGGACCTCAACCAACTTGGAGTGCGCAACTGGAGGCGGTTAGCCAAAGATCGTGCTAACTGTAGAGGCGTGTTGATTGAGGCCCAGGTGCACACCGGAGCGCCACCTATAAGTAAATAAAACGAGACTGAGGTACTTTTTTGTAGCGATGATTTCCCAGTCCCCGAAAAAAAGTGTTTTTGTTCTTATTGCTTTCCGCACTTGTATTTTTGTGAGTCATGTATGGTCTTCTAAATTGAAAGCCTTTATTATAACAAGGCTCATATTCAACTTAAGGGTGAATACAAAGTGGCGCTGTACCGCTCTCAATTTGTAGCAAATAATTTGGCGTACTCGATGGAAGCTGAAACAGTTTTTTCAGGAAGAAACGCAGTAACTTTTCCACTTCATCGTAATATTTCCCTCCCCATACCTGGTATACGATCCTCGAAATGGACGATTTTTCAACGTAAGTATAGGTAATTGATAGCTTTCTTTGCATCGAAGAGCTTAAGTAAGTAATGTGTTTTCAGTGAAAGGTTGTGTCTTAGGGTTATCCCCAGATACTTGAACGTCTTATCAACCTTTAATTCATCCCCGCCATATATCCATTTTTCATTCTTTGCAAATCGTCCTGTGCCTTTCCTGAATACTAGAACTTTGACTTTGCTGTGTTTATTTGCAGGTCGTTAAGCTTGCAGTAGTTTTCTAGCTTATTTATCAGTTGTAGCTGTAATGAGCTCGGTGATTCTGCTAGAATGACAATATCATCCGCAAATAGCAACCTTGTAATCCTCACTCTTTCTACTTCCATTCCAGTGGATACGAAATCTGTGATGTCGTCCAAAATGAGTGAGAATAAGTAACTTTAAGTGTGGAGAAACATTAGGAATCTGGTCTTCGCTGGAAATAGTCTACAGGACAAGAAATATATTCCTAAAGAATTGGTCCGGATCGCAGTCGCCTAATACAATCTTTGGACTCATGGATGTAGAAAAAATCAAAGGCAGTTATATTTTTCTTACTATTACCACGAATTAGTACAAAAAGCAAGAAAGACCCAAGTTATTCAGTTTTAAAACAAATGTAAAGTAGGCCTGGACTTCAAGCCCCAAAAATGTTAAGGACGAGCCCATATTTTACAAATAGGTTCAGTTCACTTCTTCCCATTTTAATCCCTGTCTGCTGGCAGCTCAAGATCTATTGAGACACTCAACCATCCCGCTTTCAATTTAGTTAGGAAAGTGACGGCACGTTACCGTGACGTGGTATGCTAAAGTTGAGTCTTGGGTCCTTTAAAAGCCCCATTATAATACTGGTCAATTACATACCTTATGGTTGTTCCATTTCCGGCGATGTAAATAGCTTCCTTAATCTTAACCAAATCGGTTAACCCTTGGCCACTCCTCAGAAGGCGGAAATAGTGTATATCCCGAGCCAACCCTAAAACGTAAATAATTATTAGCAACTTGTATAGGGGGTCATGTCACAACAATCCACCGACATTTACTGCGCACAAAATAAGTTCCAAAAACACCCAGTGATTATTCTCAACCTTGACATCTAAAAATAGTCCTGATTAATAGGTCGGATAAGTAAATAAATTGTGACATCAAAATCGAACAGGAAAGACAAACACCTTGCATCCAAGAGTCCTTCGAAACGGCAATTTAAATATTCCAATTTACATAATAACGTAATAAATTTAAAACCATTCAACTCCGAACACCCACTCATCCAAGGACAATAAGCAATTAAACGCCTATGGCTTTGTTACTTTTCACTTTCTTTAGTTACCCACTTGAATGCGCTCCTCAGGTGAGCAAAACAGGTTAAGCGTAAATACCAAATGACGTGTCTACCACTTAAATCCTTCTATGGACATGGTTTGTGGTGTGGTGTCGGTGTGGTGATGGCCTTGCACAAAACGCGTCGTTAAACATTTGCTCTCTCGCATCGTATCGCCCAACTACCACACTCTGTGATGACATAGGAAATAGAATCTACAGCTACAGCACTCTCCATTCAGCAAAGTCTCAAGGACACACTCCCACCTCCAATGTCTGCTGCACACGGAAAGGCTGAATGGCATTTATACACCTCTCATACTCCAAGTGAACACTTTTGGCGGTCTTTCATTGCGGCACATGCGTGTTAATTTTTGTCAGCAAAACTGCTAGAACTAGTGACTACCCCATCTACAGTCAGTGGTCGACGACACAACCCTGTTGATAACATTGCCAGCTTGTAATCAGTTGACGTTTTCAACCGAAGCGAAGCGGACGCTATCACAAAATTGCATCCTCAGTGAAGTGTCAAGACCACACATTTTTTAAAAGACATCCCTTTCAAGTCAAGGTTTCTCTTGTACAGTACATAGATGTATCATTGAGCGTGAAACGGCAACGGGAATAAATTTCATCTGATGTGTGTTGTGTGTGTCTGTTTGATGATTGAAGCGAAACGAAATATCTAATTTAAATTCAAAATCGCAAGTGTTTTTGCGGAGAATGTGGTGGTTACGTTACGAATTGAATTCAATCATCACAAGTTCCTTAAGTGCGTGTTTAAGTGACTAGTGTGTGCTTTTTAGTGAGAGTGTAGTGAGATAGCTCATAGAAATTCCCTCACAATAATTGGATTAAAACCGAAAGGATATTCTGGAATTGGGTCAAAGATGGATTAAAAACGCACGAATATTATTTCCGGGGGTAGAAGGGAGCGCATCTGTACACAGAGAGACGATTCGGTAAGTACTTCTGGGCGACACATTCTACACACACGTGTGCTGGGAATTCTGATTACCCTTAGGGCGATGTTGATGAATCTCCAGACGTGTCGTAGATTCACAAAGAATATTTGAATGATTGCGCTTGATGGGTGGCATCATCGACATTGTACACGTCGTTGGATAGAAGCCTGATAAGGTTCGGTGTGTGTGTGTGTGTGAGGGAAAAGGAAATTTCTTAAAGATGCTGAAGTACGTGTCGGGCTTTGGCAATGAGACAGGATAAATATTTCGTTTGCCATATGTGACAGTGACAGCGAGAGCAATTCACGTGGACAGCTATAAATAGGAGTACACTTTGTTGCATGATATGTTAATGTTAAATGGGTGTTTAATATGTACCAAGATAAACCCACAGGAGAGAGTCGAACATTTGCATGAACGACATCAGCTATCTTTCATGATTGGAGCATCTTCTCCTTGGGCGATGATTAATTGAAAAAGCTTATACAGCATAGCGGGTAATTTGTTAATTGTATTTCTATATGATGTCGTCTGTGTGAATATTATTTAGGAAATAATTCTCTGCTGAAAAGGTAAACTATCTTAAGTCAATTTTCATAGTTTTTCAGGAGAGCAGAAAAACATCAAAAAACGTAATTTGAAAAAAGCCTCCAACTACTCTAATGAAAGGGCTTTTTAGAAGGGAAATTTTATCCTCTTTTTTCCTAGCCACGTTTTAAAACAATATTTTTTAAAAATCAGCGAGATATAAGATAAAATGCAATTTAAGATGATTTACCTTTCGCGTGTTTGCCCATTAAGAAATCTTAAGTTGAGATAAGATACTTTAGCTAATTTTGTAGAGTATCGATTTCAGTTCTTAAATCGACTTAAGATGAAGTGCGCATTACAGTGCTTTGTTTAATGAAATATAAACACAACATACATAAGATGTTTTGTACTTATTTTATTTAAACTTTAGGTCATAAAATAAAATGTTTTCGTTTAAAAACTTACGAAAGAAAATAAATAAATGGTATCTAATGCATTACAATACACTTTTCTAATGAATACGTATGTAGATTATGACCCTTAAATGTTTATTATTTGACACTCTAGTACCTACCACAAACACTCTTTTCGGAACTATGTATAAAAATTACTTTTATTTTGTATTATTTATGATAATTTACTAACAAAAATTACCGTTATAAATACTTGCTAAATTCGATGCTCTGTTATTACAATTACTTTTTATAGACACTTCTATAGACCACTCTGACTGCTATCTGCAATGCACTGAAATAACATCTTAAGTTGACTGTCATTTTTGGTAACGGTACATCTGGTAGCACCTGGCAAAATATCTTATGTCGACATAAATCTGAGAAATATCTTTTTTTTTTAATTAAATATCATCTTAAGTAGACTTAAGATAGTTTACTTTTTCACACATTTGATTATATTTCACATGCATTTTATCTTATGTCGAGTTAGTTACACAATTTATAGTAACTTACACGGAGCAAACAATCTTATATCGACATAAGATGTTTTAGCTTTTCAGCAAATGCCAATTATATTTTGACCAAAACATCTTAAATGAAATAAGAGGTTTTTTTTACAAGTAGTATATCATCTTATGTGGATTTAAGATAATTTACTAAATGTTAATACGCATTTTTATCAACTTAAGATGATTTTGATTTTCTATAACTCGGGATACAATTCAGATACAGCGACGAGGGTTTGGTACAAATACGCGTATTGAATAGGGGAATCTTTTGCACTAAACTGTTCAAAATTCACTTAAATCGACTTAAGATAGTTTACCTTTTCAGCAGAGAATTATTGCGAAATGATAGATTGGGAGAGGAGATGTCATTTAATTCGTTTAAGGGCATAAAGTTCCATTGAGAAGGTTTTGTGCTTAAGTGATGAGGTGCTTAGGGAATTTATGACACACACCCCAACCGCCTGTTTTGAATTAAATTACTCCTCGTGGTTGATACTAGCTTATGCCACTTTTTTCTGAGATTCGCTGTATCTATTGTTAATTTTGCATAAGCTGCATTTTAAGGGAGTACAAGAGTGACAACGGTTTGGTGAATGCACATAAATAGTGTAGAAGTAGAAGTCCTATAGAATATTGCAAAGTGGAATTTAACGTTTCGGGTTTAATGTTTTAAATTATTTGAGACAGTATTTTGTGTCATATTTTTGCTGCAAAGAGAAGCTGTTCTGGGGTGGGATTCTGTAAGATGAAATCGTTCAATCGCTTTCGTCTGCACAAACGTTTTGCTTCAAGCAATTTTGAAAAGGAAAGGAATTTTCAGTTGCGCTAATATATAAAATAAAAAGCTATTTCATTGACGTTTTATTTTTATTTTTTTACTTCATGTATGTAACTCCAAAAACGAAAGACATTTACCTTTTGTGCGAAACGAAATCAACGACAGTTTTTTCATTGTCATTTTTCGTTTTTTTACATAAAGCAATTTTTCGCTATCACTTTATTTTTGCGTTGTTTTAAAAACGGTGTCTTTTTGTTTTTTAAAGAATCCAATTATTTTCCCTGGCCTTAAGAACAATTCTCTTACCCAACGAGATTGAAATTTAGTTCAGTTATATAGGTATCAGGTTCCTATTTGAGATTGAAATTTGTTATTGAGCAATAAAAAGCGGCCCGAGAATGGAAAGGATTCCACAGACTATTGAGATCATCGTTAGAGTTGTGGACTTGTGGTCGCTTTGCTTTCACTTTTCATGCTCAAATTTTATTCACAATGTTCATTGTAATGAAGCTCAAAGTCATTAGCAAGCAACATTGAGTATCAGATGACCATGACAAGTGACTAGGTATTCGAATTTGACAAACTTTACAGACGATTCGAAATGGAGAAGGAGTCGCAGGTTTATTTTCTAATTCTTTAAAAGCCTCAAAATCATATTGGCTTCCGGAAACCACCTAAGCCCATGTGTGTTTTAGGTGGAGTACCTACTTGCTACCTGTTAGGTCTATCATTTTGCTAGATAATGTATTGAAAACAGTGATTTCGTGTTTTTTTCATTACTAGCTGCTAGCTGAACCCTGAACCGTTTTACAATAAGATCTTTTAAACAACGCACCTTACACATTTGCACAATGTTCCTTATGTGTTATGAACGCAATTGTGATACACAGAATATCGAAACACAAATACTGCGAACAGATTTTGATTTAGCAAAAAAACGTCAATCATTATTCATGCAAATAATGTCAATTTAATAAATTTTATTTTGTCAATTTTGTCCTATCTTTATTATAATTCTTCTGTACCGTGTTTGTAATCGAACTCCTTCTAAACAGCTGGACCGATTTTAATGAAATTTTGTATGTGTTTGAATTGGTCTAAGGATGGTTTAGATTCATAATTGGAGCTGGTAGGTGGCGCTGCGATCCGATTCCACAAAATTTCAAATAATAACCACTCAACAAATAAAAAAAAAATATTATTATATTGCAAAAAGTATCTAGCCATAATCGATTGTAATATCACGTTTATTAAACGATAGTTATATCTACCTAAAAATATTTATAGGAATTTTAGTTTAACCAATGCATCCATACTATACTTTATAAAATGCAACGTCTGTTTGTTCGTCTCTCCATAACTCGAGAACCGTTCGTCCGATTCTCAAGATTTTGTTCTGATTTGTAGATGCGTCGCCAAATAAGGCCGTAGGGTGGGTGAAAATTGGTGAGGAGTAAAGGGGTCGCGGCGATTAAGGGGGGTCTCACTAGCCGTTAGCCGTATGAACTTGAAAGTTTGTGTGGTCATACATAGATAAGTCAAAATGATTACATGTTTCAACTTGCCTTTATACTCATAATTCTATGTAGGTCAATTCAAGAAATACTTTTAGTTCTTATGCAATACTTTACCGAGTATTTTGAGCTAACATTCATCTTTCTCGCCCATCCCGAGAGTTAGATATAATTTAACGTAGATCTTATTTGGCCAAGTGCGAAAAAATTGTTTTCTCGATTGCAGTTGTGCTTATGGGTAGTTTTAAATTGTGAGTGTTCTAAACATAGAATGGTAAAAATGCAATCAGAATGTACAATGTATTTTGAGCATTTCGCCAAATGGCTGCTTCGTTTTTTGTAAATCTACTTCGTTTTTTCGGGTAATTTGCTACTTTTTTTGGGTTCAGCATTATCATCCCTTATGCATAAAACAAACTATGTATTTATGTAGGTACGTACATATAAGTAGTTTGTGATGCACAAGTAGGTATGCACAATCGTACATACATATATTTGCGATCTGCAGCTATGTAAAGTGTAAAGGTGCTAGTAGCAGAGAGTGCACAAGAAGAGCTTGTACAAGGCATGTACCCATTGGGACCATTCGCCGACTTAAAAATCGTGCTACATACGTATGTGGCTTGCTCTACATGCCGTGTACTAGTATCTACCTTAACGATATGATATAAACAAACGTATAATGATAACTCAAATAAATTGAAATCTTATTTAAAAGAAAAGAAACAGGGGGCGGAGCCGCGGGAATGTCTATAGTTTGTTATACTTGAGGATACCACTTAGTTACTTGCGATTTGTTGATACGTCTGTAAAAAAGAACTTATTGTATGACCGCAAAATCGTATGAACTATTCCACCGATTTACAATTCCTTGTTTTTTTTAAATGTATGAAGTAAATATGTGCAAGTTATAATCTACTTTTTTTTTAAATATAATATTTTTCATTTAAAAAAAATTATATTTTCGCGCATAATCATGAACGCATATGAAAATTAATATTTTAGAGTTCGAATGATAATGAAACTTAAATTTAAATATCTTAAAATTACGCTATACTTTGACATTTCTAGCAGTTTCATAAAATGTGAGCGCAATTGGGCAAAAGGGCTTCAGACTTAAAAAAAAAAAAAAATTGCCCTGATTGAAAGGACCATATCTAAGCAATACCATTCTGAGCACGGTCAAAGCTGGTCAGGTACAGCCATTTTTTTAATAAACTCCATTCAAACTAGAAATAAACAAGAAATTTTCATGTGATTGTGAATTAGTCTGTCACTTTATTAAAAACTAAAAACCAAGTGAGGGGGCTTCGAATGTTTATCCGTCCCTAAAAAACGTTCTAGGTATGAAGTGTTAAATAAGACGACAGAGATGTGATTGTTCTTCAGATGACTTCAAATGTAATTCTGATCTCATAATCATGTTGAACCAATAATGACATTATTGTGACAGTTCTCGTATCTCGTTTGAAAACAATTCCAAAAAATGTGCACGACTGGGTCGCACGAAATTTTCTCGTTTATTGCGAATCTCGCAGAATCTCAGAGTTATTTCAGTAAATTTTACGTTCAAAATCATACCCACTTAAGATGTACTCAGGTTTAGTAACTCAACCCTTGGTAATTAAAATATAAAAAGTAATACATACTACATAAACATACGTATTAACTACAACACTTTATTACTTACTTTCAAATTTCACCCCGAACAACTGACACTTAAAGGAGGCAAGTAGGCGATGAATTTCGTATTCCCATTTTTGATTATTTAAAAATGTGGTCTCAATTGTCGGAATTTGGGTAATTATTTTTGAGAAATATTCATAAAACAACTATATTCGAGTTTTCTGAGAAAAACTAAGTACGTGATCATGTTTAGAATGCTTATGTTGTCCTAAATATGTATTTTGATCAAAATCGTTAGAGCGGTTTTTTGTAAAATTATGCTGACAAATGTTACAAATTTGGATTCGAAAAGCACTGTTATTAAACTGTTTAGCGCAAAACTGAGTACGACGTATTATTCAGGATATAAACATTACCTAGCAGTTACATTTTCATTCAAATTGAAATTGGCGTTTTCGAGATATGAGCAGTTTTTAAAGTACCATTTTTAGCGATTGGGGTGGAAATCGAAGGACGCATTAATGGTTCAAAAAACACTGTTTTGCAACTGTTTAGCTCAAAACTGAGCAAATAATATTACTATGGATTTAAGCATTACCTGAAAGTAACATTTTTATCATAATCGAAAATGGCGTTTTTGAGATATGAGCAGTTTTTTAAAGTACTATTATTAGGGATTTGGGTGGAAAAGGACGCAGTCATTTTAGGGAAAAACTGAGTTTGCTATCAAGTTAAGAATGACAATAGTACCTTAAAAATAAGTTTTTTACCGTTTTCGAGAAAAAGCCAATTTTCAAAACTGCCGTTGCTGGACTTTTTAGCGAAAAACTGGGTATGCAGTCATATTAAGCATACTTACATTAACTCAACTATCAATTTTAGTTCAAATCGTTAGAGCCGTTTTCGAAAACATCTAAATTTAGACATATTTCGTAATATTTCGTACAATTTTTATATGGTAGGTACCGTTAATATTAGGGCTAGCATAAAAAAAAAAACGTCCCTAGCGGGAAACCCACAAACTCTAAATACGAAGTTTGAAGCAAATCCGTCCAAGCGTTTAGATTCCCCAGGGGTGGGACAGACAGACATACGGACGGACAGAATTGCGAGACCCACTTTTTTGAGTTCCCCTATCATCGTAATATCAGAATTGATCAAAATCTCGAGTTCGAAATTTTGTACGAAAACAATATCTTTCTCTTACTACGTATACGAGAAAGTTAAAAAGAAAGATTTTTCTTTCAGCTTCAGTAAAATCACGAATCTGGTCGATCATAAATATTCCTTTTAAAATTGCCACTCAAAGAAGACAAAAAAATATGTTTCCATTGTTATTGCGAGATTTTCTTCAAACCAGAGGTAGAATCAAAATTCAATTTCTTAGAAATCGTTATAAATATTTTGGTATACAATTAACAAATTATATTGTGTTCCCTACACCTACGACTAGAGTTTCTCAATTTTACGACTTCACATAGCAACATCACTTAAACAACCGATAAAAAAACAAATATTATGTATTCCATTGTTTATATTCTCTTTGACCCAGAAAGCTTCCTCAAACATCAATCCAACCGCACCCATTCCAAAATAAAATTTGTTTGTTTACCAATTTTCTAAAGTGTTTCAAGCGCTCCTCTATTCTTGGCTATATTGTTATTCTTTTTTTTTTTTTTGAAGCCCTATATCAACACTGACCAGCAGTGCAGAAGTAGATATTCGAACGATGGAACCAGTTACTGGAATTTGCGTATAGATATGGGTTAGAAAATTTAAAACCTCAATGTCATAGTACAGAACCGAACCCTCGGGCTATACTTATCATATATACTATACCTTCAGGGACACTGGGAATTTTCCTTACAACAAGGTAAAGCACACGTTCAGAACAAACAACATATTATTTCCTCCCATTTATCTGACAATGGGAGTCGGAAGCACGTAACGTTTTGACGTAGACGTATGTATAACTGAATATTTTTCTCGTTCGGTTTCTGCCGTGATACGTTTCCTTTGGAATTCAATTAATTTCTTCCGGAACAAAACAACTTGAGTTGGTTTTGTTGTCGGACAGGTTTCTTGGAAATAGTACCTCTGCGTGGGTGGGTGTATCCCTGCCAAACAGAGGAGAAAATCGATTGTATGCGTATCAGGAATCAAAAGAAGGAAATAATCCACTACACATGTTAAGGGTGATGAAGAGCTTATAGAGAGTTCATTATCTGATTAGCTGGTAATTATTTCTACAGCTGCCGTAATTTTTTTTTTTTTATATAAATTGGAATATTGCTGATAGCAATCTTATCAGTCCAGATGAGTGTGGTATATTTAACCAACAGGTGTTTAAATGATTATGCGAAAAAAAGATACTTCTTTATCTTGTTGTATTTAGAAGCAAAATTAATTCAATTCGATGACAATGAAAAACTTTTCCAAATATAATTCTAGAGCCAGTACGAGTAAGGGTTAACAGGAAGGGCATGGAATATATGCTGGTTTTAAACAATTGGGGGTTTTAATGATGCATTCCAAATGCGTATTGTTTAACTCATCAAAGAATACCACACCCCTCAAGTAGGCTTAAGGGTGATGTTAACAGATATGCGTGTTACGACGAAAGGAATCCTTGTAAATTAAAAATAAATCAGATGGTGTAAAGTACTTCTTATCATCGATTTAAGATACCTAGATATTTCGCTGCATTTTGGGCAAATTCATATATGCGGACATTCCGACATAGTTTCTCAAAGTATTTCGATTTTGTCTAAGCATATGCCTTGCATGGATAATGGCTCAAGTCTCGCTTTAATAATGTCTAGAAGGCAACATTGTGTTTTGGAACTCTATTCGATGTATCCCATTTTCGAATACTGGGTGCTATCATAAGCGGAACAATTATACGAGCAGGGGCGTAGCGAGGGGGGGCTTTTCAAGAGTCGACAAATCAACGAGTAATTTTCAAAATTTAGATCTTAGGTTTGGATTTTCATTAGATATAGGTTTTGAACTTGTAAATGTATACCTACAAGTCGGCATTTTCAATGCCGAGAATATCGATATTTCTAATGTCTTAGATTTCGACGCTATGGGCCTTCTTCATTATATTTTATGCGTTACCAATCATCATCATCATCTCGATGGTCTAACTTTTATATAAATCCCATTAAATTCGAACTCGAAGTAGTTTACGGATACCTTTCAAAGTCATTGACTTCGAGTATAAATGTTCATTTTGCTTGCCAGCTTTAAGAGAGTATAAAAGTTAACCTAGAAAAAATCAAAACTACCCACGAAAGATACACAATTTTCGATTTAGTAGATCGCTATACCAACAAACTACTTTGCATAACTTACCAGAATAGGATAGCCCAACAGAAAACTCAAAAACTTTTGTACAAAGTCATCCGAAGGGAATCACCCGGAATGTCAGTTTCCATTAGAAAACTTCACTCTGTTCCCTAAATATTTTCAAAATTATATTTCCTATTTCCTGACGATGCCATGGTGTCTATTAAAATTATTAACACTCAACTGAATCTAATTTATGTATGTATTTCGATAATGCTGCATAAAACATTTTGTGTGGAAAACAAAATTACATACTTCCCTAATATCTGACGTCACAAGAAAGGTACAAACTTGGAATAGTTGGAAAGGCACCCCATAGACACACGTCAGAGAATTCGTAACGAATTGCTTGGATTACATCTGCAAAAAAAAAAAAACTACAACGACATCAGGATCAGGTTGGTATGTCAACGTAGGAGTAATTACTTTGAGGATTATGTGCAATGGGACGCGTCTAGACTCATAGGGTTGAGTGACCTATGTGTACTGAAATCTGTGGGTACTTTCAGTAATTACCAGACATATTGTGAGTCAATGTTGGCCTACATGAATACGAAATCACCTCCCTCCGAAGAGTGATGGGAGTATTTTTCGTGTTGTGGAATTTTCATTATACCGTTATGTGTTAGTTAGTTTTTTTTCCCAAAAAAAAAGCAATTATACGACCAACTGGAATAGAGGGCAAGCTATAACTTTGCTTAACCTCACAAAGGTAGCCGTGTTACTATAACTGTTTTGGCTAAGGGTACAGCTGAAACAGTACATTCATTTGTCATTTGTGGCAAGCATTAAGGCACGCAGTTAATCAACCCTTATAAAGCAATAAATAATTTAATTCAATTGACTATGTACAAGGCGTATGGCGGGTGGGTTATGCATAGAAGTAGATGTACCCATACTTACCTGCGGTGAGAAGTGGGACAATACGACATCGAGATGTAGGTCGTTGTACTAACAAGATTTACATAGTTCGACAACTGGAGCTCTGCTTGCCGTAAAAGTGAAAGTGTAGGTACAAAAACACATTAACCAAACAAAATTCATCAAATATTCATAGAGCTAAAGACACTGCAAATCTTAACGAATCTTTTCAAGGCAAATTGGGCAGATTAGACAAAAATGGAAAGTAAACGCCTTCCATACCTGGGAATAGTATACAAATTTCATAGTCCATTATTCAATGTACTAGAAAAATCAAATCAATGCTAATGAAAGTTCGATTGCACTAGCATTAACATTTTCAATGTCAATGAAATTTTACTTCCATTGCCAGTACACATTTCAATGCTACTGAAATTTCAAGAAATTTAAGTAGCACTGAACTAATGCAAGTGAAATTGCATTAGCAGTGAAAATTTTAATGCTACTGAAGTTTCACTTCCATTAACAGTGAACATTTTAATGCTACTGAAATTTCACTTGCATTAGTTAGTTCAGTGCTACTTAAATTTCTTTACCTAATTAGAAAGTTTCTTTCAGATTTGAAGTATACATTATGTACATCTATATATATAAAAATGAGTTCTAAAATGTGTTCGGATACGTATAACTTGAAAACCACCGACTCTATTGAGCCCATATTTACAGATAATCTTAGGTATTAGCCCAGGAGTGCACTGAAGGAGATTGGTCAAAATTGGACAAAGGGCGTGGCACCGCCCATACGAAAAAAAAACATTCAAAATCTGTTATCTCGAAAACCTCCGAATGGATTGAGTTGAAACTGACAGACAATCCTAGGTATTGGCCCGGGAGTGCTCCTCTGAAGATTGGTCAAAATTGGACAAAGGGCGTGTCACTGTCCATACAAAAAAAAAAACATTCAAAATCTTATATTAACTCGAAAACTGCCGAATCGATTGAGCTCAAATTTACAGACAATCCTAGGTATTGGTCCAGGAGTGTTTCTGTGAAGATTGGTCAAAATTGGACAAAGGGCGTGGCACCGCCCATACGAAAAAAACATTCAAAATCTGTTATCTCGAAAACCACCGAATCAATTCAGTTCGAATTTGCAGACAATCAAAGGTATTGGCCCAGGAGTGGTCATTGACCAAAATTGGACAAAGGGGGCGCGACCAAATTGGATACTTTCTTCTACGGGTTTGTTCGTAATTGCCACCCGAAAGTTTAGAAAAAAAACGTAAAAGTAATCAATTTGTTTTGTTTCTCAAATTGATTTCCAAATTTCAATTGCATCTTTTTCGTTCGTTAACTTTCACTTTCACTGGCTATTTCAAAGGTAAATTATTGATAGTGAAAAATGTATGTGCGATTTATACAAAGTCATGATCATTTACAGTTCGATATTTGTTACGATTCCAAGAAGAGACAATGGTAACAGTAGCCGTCTCAGAATGGCCGCTGAACCAGTGAAGCTATCCGCCTTATTTTTTTATTAAAAAAAAAATATCAAACTTGAAAAAAAATATCAAATCTTGAAATATTTAAAATAATTATTTTAGGCAGAACAACGTTTGCCGGGTCAGCTAGTTGTAAATAAAATTGAATTTAAAATTTAGAAAATTTATATAACACTTTATTTGCTCTATCATGAAACGGAGGCTCGGTCTTCCTTCTCTTCTCGAACCTGGGGGCTGGGATTCGAAGATTCTTAGCTTATTGTCAATTCGCTCGATGTGTACGATTACGTATTTTGGATTTTTGGACTACATCTGATCCTTTTACGTTAATGAAATTAAAGCATTGAAATTTTCAATGTTAATGCAAGTTCATTATCATTTGAAGTACAATTTTCAATACTAATGCAAATCAACTTTCATTAGCATTGAAATTTTGAATGGTAGTGCAAAATCAATGTTCGTGCTTAAGTGCCCAGGTGTGGCCCTTCAATAATTAAAAGGCAAAAATCGACAACGATGTGTAACTTATCACAAAAGAAATCTAAGCCTCCTCCCAACGTTGTACATGTATGCAGAATCCCAATTCCATTATACAACCAATTGGTTGACCAGCCACACGGGCCTAAATACCAAGTCATAAAGATGTTCTGCAATAAATTGAAGCTTTGTAGTCTCGGAGTATGTGCAGGCATTTTAAGGAAAAAATCAGGTTTGGTTTGCTATTCGGTAATAATGCCAATAATTTGTGCGTATGTTTACTTCATGATATGCAATTCCTTGTCCTGAACATAGTATTGATTTTAGTACGTTGCAGGGATAGTATTTGAGAGGTTTTCAATTGGAAGTTCTATAGATGGTTAGATGGATTTTTACCCCGAAGGAACAGCTATTTTAAAGAGTGGCTACTGCGCCAATAGCCGTTTTTTATTATCAGCTATGATCCATATAGATGATCGATTTACATGCACTTACAACAACAACATGTGATCCTGCTTTTTATCGAGATCACGAAATATGATCTGAAAATTAATTCAACTATTTCTCGTTGTTGTTGTTTGTTGTTGTTGTTTATTTTATTCACTAAAGGTTGGTGTCCCTATAAATTATAGCCACACAGTAATGTTGCCAGACCAAAATGTGAACCACAATTAACAACACAAAAAATCAATTAGCATTTTTTTCAAATTCGAATAAGTTACTACTCCGACTTTCGAGATGTTTTGTTTCGCTATATAGCATAGAAATATAAATGGAAATATTAGCAGTACAATACGGTTAATTATAATACATATTTGAACTTAACATTTGAACATAGTTTCCCCAAAAAAAATATTCAATGCTAAATGTATGCAGATTTGTATCCATATGGTAACACCCCGACACAACAAGCGAAATGTCAAACTCAAATATGAGCAAGTGCAATGGAGAAATCATCGCATTGTGACGTCACATTGTACCGTGTGGCTGCAAGATGGCTGGTGGCAATACGAAATTTGTCATAATTGTTATTGGATTTTATATGTTTGTTGCCACAACTCAATCAATGATCCAGTTTGTTTTATTTTCATGATCTGATCCGGATCAGATCACGCTGATAATAAAAAACGGCTAATGTCATTCTGCGAGGCAGTTGTAGATATGGTCTAAACTAAAGTGTGTATTTTTTTTAGAGGTGTACAAATGCAATGTGTTCTAAAACACTTGACGCTAACGTTAATGTCTACGATATTAGCTTTATTTAATAGATAATTTTATGCCATTACTGTTTCAAAATTATTTCGGGCATATGCGCACCACGGCTAGATCCAATAAAGCGCAATCGTGATCGTGAAGTCCAATTTATTGACAACTTTATTGAGCAACTGGGGGCGTATATTAGGGCATTTTTAGCGAATCTCTAACCTTTGGATGCGTCTGGCAAGGACTTGGCGACAAGTGAAACGTCTTGGATACATGCATTTGTACTAAGGGGACCAGTCTCTATTATTTGGGAGTAGATTCAAGCAGCTGCACCAATTTATTCCTTTTTTGAATCATAACGCATTTTTAATATGCAGTTGCACGCTTTAGCTGCCATTAAGCGCTGCCAGGCGGGCATATTTGAAATCTCGGGCATCAAAGCAACGTATTTATGTAAAATTCATCCGGTTGCCTTTTACGTCCAAAATTTACTGCGGGCTCTTAGACTATAAATAAGAAACTCACTCGTTAATAAATGACTAGTTTATTTTGGATTTTTCATTCAAAATTTTATTAATTTTAAGCAAGCTTTTATAAAGTACGTGGGTATCATGACTTTTGCTAGTCACTGTATACATCCGACAATAATTTATACGTGAAATTCAGAAGACTTATTACTCTGTAGTTGGCACATTTCAGAGAATCTGCTTTCTTATGTATGGAGCAATGCTGAGGTCCCATCAATTGGACATACTTTCTTTCGACCAAATTTTGCAGATAAGTCTGTGAATGTTCCTTACCAAGTAATCTTTTACTACAGCTCAGCCGGTAGGCCATCAACCCCTGAAAGCTTGTTGGATTTGTGTTCGGATATATCTTTCTTCACTTGGCTTTGGTCGGGTGGACGGCAATTTTGGAAATCATTATGCAAGTCAAACGGTTCATACTGTCTTTTCGGATTGCTGACTGCCTCCGCCATTTAACAGACTGCAGAAGGGCTCTTTACTAATCCTCAGCACAGACTGTGTATACTCGAAACCGTTTTCCCATGTTCATCACTGAAAATGTCTTATATCCGTGAGTAGCTCGTTTTACCCTCTGCAACAGGTAGCAATTGTCCTTAATTTCAATTGATTGTTATGGCAAAGTCAAGGCATTTAACAATTCTTTATTACTTTTATCCCTAATGCAACTGCTACTTTAACCACATTTCGATCTCGTTTTTTTTTAAGGACCGGCTGGTACTGTTGTAAAAATCCGATGAATTTTAAAAAGAACCATTATCGGTTGACCAACTCTGAAAATGTATATATGGTCGTTGGTATTTCAACAACACGTGAAAGTCATTTATCCGGGTATTATAAACGAAAGGTTATGTCTGAATCACAGCAAATGCATGGAAAGGTCATTCTTTTCATATCCTCCAAAGTGGACCTAGAAGTCATGCCTTTATCTTTGTCAACTTCGTAACAAAACTTGTTGGTTTTACAAAAAAAAATAATATTTGAGTTAGAAACCGCCCTAATAAGTGGGCTTGTCAAACAACTTTATATAGATGACTAGTTATTATAGGTGCTAACTAAATAAATCAATTGAAACATTTTGTTGTCTATGGTATTTATTGAAGAAACAACATAAAAGCCATAAAAATGATTGTAAGTTGCTTTGAATCAGAATATCTCTTTCTATATATCCACTAATGCAGACTTAGGAAACTGTACGTTATCTACTGACCACTAATCAGTCTATAAAACCAATCTCATGCCAACCCCTTTTCTTTTCTTCCTTTTGCATTTTCAATTTTCCACTGATTCATCCAATTAATAAATTAATCTTTTATTACTCGTTTCAGAATTTATTGTTCGGGTTAACCCCAGTTACTGTCATCATTTAAAATGACCAAAAGTTCCCAAGCGCCAGCACAAATACCGCCGCCAGTTCCTCAAGTGTCAACTCAATGGAATGTCAACGAGATTCCAATTAATGAAGTCACTTCGTCCAATCATAACGATGAGTTTGAAGTGTTCCCCAAAGAGGACAACAAGAAACACAGCAGCAGCAGTGCCATCAACAATAACAACAACAACAACAACACTATCGACTCAAACATCATTATGACAGCAGATATCGAACTAAACAAATGCCGCCCAACAACAACAGTAGAACATCTCAACAACAGCACTGAAGATTAATTAACTAAAATTCGTAGCAACAACAACAACAAGTAAAGACGTCAAGCAAGGAAACCCTAGAATTATTTATCTTAATTTCATATACTACCCTGCCATCCTCCCCCCGCCACTCATCCACCCTCTGCAGAAACACACGAACACTTAACGACGAGACAGCAAAAATTATAAACCCCTTTCGAAACGTTGCAAGATTATCTAAGCAGAACTCCCTAATTAGCTGGCCCCCAAACTCCTGTCTCCCAGTCATAGAGTTTCAATCCAAAGGATTAGACGGGATAGTTATATTTAATTTTGTTCGTTTGTTCTTGCTCTCTCTCTCTCTCTCTATCGTTGCCTGCTGTGCGAAAGGAAACTATGATAACACGACTCTACACGACCGAGGAAGACCCCAATTTGTGTTCGATTATTTGGGGTGCGAATTTGTCCCGCGACGATGAGATTGATGTCAGCAGTATTAGCGAGGATGCGCCTACGCCAAATGTGGTAAGTCTCCTCGATTGATGAGGGATAGGAATGGGAAATTGCTTTGCTATAAATTTTGGTCATGCGAGTTGAAAATGTTTTCACTCGAATATCAAAGGAATTTCCATAATATCCTGCTGGGAAATTAATGCAGTTGGTAACAAAAAAAAAATAAATTTCCTAATTCTCTTTGCAGAGTCCAGAGGATCCAAGAACTGAAGCCTTACGAGAACTATCATATGGAATCGTTTTACCCATCATCTGTGCTCTAGGGATTATTGGTAATGTCCTCAATCTTATCGTGCTGACAAGAAGAAATATGCGGGGCACAGCGTACATCTATATGAGAGGTATGTGGATAAGTTTATCGATATGTGTAATGCTTCGTGGTGTCTGTGAAGGCATCCCTATGGATGGGTATGGGGAGGCAATACTGTATTTCACTTCTTTGTAGGTTTCGTTAATTTTTTTCTGAGGCAGAGGCAGTCCAAGAAGCAACCTTTTCTTTGATGCGCACTAAATGAGACTCTAAGGAGAGTACGTTATCGCACTTATTGTTTTTTCTTAAGGGATATCGTTGTTAATTAAACAAACTGCCCTACTGCAGAGGCTGGTAATTGGGTATCTACATCATCATATCTTAACTCATTTTATTGGGTAAGCTCGTATGAATTTGTAACATGCTTACACAAATGTAAGGAAGTACCATACGACAATCCTTACCTTCATCAACATTCTTATATTTATCACTTACTGTCTCCCATTTCGTTAAGCTGATGTCCATAAATGTTGGTATCACATCACAAATTTTGCGTAAGGTTCACTTCGGATTAAATATAGCATCGCAATATAGTAAGTAACTTATAAGGGAGCAAAATTGTTGTTGTTGAGAACTTGTTTAAAGCAATGTGTAAGAAAATTTCACAGCTTCGATGCTATCGGTATTTTCTCGACACTTAGGATAGGTTCTTTGCAGCCAACACTCCTTTTAGAGCTTCAGCCTTATTATTACCTTCCGATTTCGAAGATTACTTAAAGCTCAAGGTATCCACTGAAATATTCAGAATGGAACGTTGTCCGAATACTTAAGTCATCAACCAAATTTAATAATCTGCGATCAACGTAGGCCGGTAGATAGACAACAGTGTCTTACATCACGGCTCACTAAGACGAGTCATTTGGGGACAAAGTGTCAATTTTTGATACCTTATTTATAGAAAAAGTAGCAATCAAGGATCTTAAATCTGCTCTTCTTCAGCATTTTAGGTGTTAGATAGATTCTGCATAAGGCATACCTCAAGTCTTTTAGATGTCCAATTGCAGTTTTGGCCGAATTTCATCCACTCTCCAAAATTTACCGACTTTAACCGATTTTATTGCAGAAATAGCATCCTCTACCGTATAACTTTTTGTCCACCCTACTCAAGGTGATGGATTCGTCATCCAGAGTGGATTTGTCCACTTCAATTATATTTCATTTCTTTCCTCTAAGACAGCGGATAGTCTTCCTGTACTCTTATCGTGAAGTTTAAGAATCCCCTCCTTCTTGCATTCCTATATTTTTAACAGACGCAGTCCATTTCTCACATACAGCCGCCACACTAAGCCGCTTCACCAGGCAAACATCTCCTGCAGAGGTAATGACTACTGTTGTCCAGACCAACCGCTCTGGCATCCGCGATGGCTTGGTCTTTAAAACGGTGGTTCGGTCTTCCATATCTTCTAGAACCTGGAGGCTGGGATTCGAAGATCCCCCTAGCTGGAACATTATTGTCCATTCGCTCGATGTGGCTGAGCCAATATAGTCGACGTGTTTTGGCTTTTTGGAATACATTCACATGTTGCTACAGCTCATAGAGTTCGCGGTTGTATATTCTCACTTGATGTATTTTTCTTTCGAAGGAATACTGCACAAGAGCTACAGGAGATCTATCCAGCTTAATGCTTTAATATCGCAACTCTTCACTCCAATACTCTGCCTGCCCGCCTAAGACTTGCATAATTATCCTCACTCCCACAAGAGCAAACATTTAAGATGCTCTCCTGATATACAAATATTCCACCCATCCGCGCTCTTCACATTTCCAGTTCCAGCACCCTTTATCGTTATTGAGGAGACACCAATAATATATCATATTTAACTAGATCTGCAACTCTGGTAAATATTTTTCGGCACATTCTTCCCTTAGATTGTTGATGCTCCTAATGGAACATCCAAAAATTAAGGTGGCAACCTTGTCATTTATGTTCTGTCGAATAATATCTGTCAATGAGCAAATGTCGCTGTAAAGTCGTCGAATGACTCCTGGGGCAGCTGTCTTCTATCCATAATTGCCCGAAGGATCTCATGGTTTCGGCTTAATTGGTTACCACTTCCTTTTTGAGATCGGAGTACCTCAGAGCTCAGACCCTCATAATCTTAATTTCCTTGCAGAAACTGCCAATAGCACTTTTCGGCTGGTTCTGTCATAATGTGGTGAAACTGCGCTATCAGGTGTTTGCTGGAAAGACCACTTTGACGTTGCAGATACAGATTTTCTGTAAGCGAAGAGATGTTCCTTCTGCTCTTATGCTACTTTTAGTGCATAGGACAGCCCCTTCTGAATAAACCATGGAACCATTGATGGTTAGCTCGTACACATTTCGGGTTAAAACCTGTATTAGAGTTATATTCTGTTCTGCATTAAGGACATTACGAGGAACTATAATGTCTAAGATCTGAGATTGTTTCGTCTTTTTTCTGTTCTTAGTAGTGAACCAGTTTATAGAAAACAGACATTTTAAAGCAGTAAGCCAGGGGTTCCCAATTTTTTTCATACTGGGACTCCCTATACAGGTTGTACAAATTTAGCGACGCCCATCTAAAAGATATGTGAATAGAAGCTGATCTTACGAAGATTAATGGTTTTTCAATAAGGACGGGTCGATGTTGAAATGGCGTCATCCCACATATATATGTACACTCGCGTAGACCGCTGCAATGATCTGTCGGGGAACGACCCGTAATTGGAAAATCCTTATTTAATTTTGATTGCCACGCAAGCTGGTAAACCATCAGAGCCTGCGGCTTTGTTGTTCTTAAGCTTTTTTATAGCTAGGCCAACTTCTTCTATACTAGGTGGTGGAACTAGTTCTTCATTGACTGGACGCGGGTTTTCTTCTTGCCCTATCACTCTCTCTACATGATGCCCATTTAGCAGTTGCTGGAAATGCTGCTTAAACACATCTACTATTCCCTGCGCTTCGGTGACTAGGTTTCCTTCGCTGTCTCGAAGAGCCTGCGTTCCGGTTTTGTAGCCAGCAGCCAGTTGCTTGGCTTTTTTATAAAACCTCCGGATGTTATTACGATCGCGCGACTCTTCGATCTCCTTGAGCTGGGAAGCTGCGTAAGCCCTCTTCTTCCTACGCAGGATCTTCTTTTCCTCTCTTCTCCTGGCTCGATACTCTTCTCTCGCTGCCCTTGTTTTGCGCTGCAGCGCTTTCTTGTGTGCATCTTCTGTCACCTTTTTCCTGTACACGCATTCATCATCATACCACGGGCTCTTTTTCTGGGGTGGCTGGTACCCTACAGTGGTTTCGGCTACCTCCTTGATGATGTCGCGGTACTGGCACCACTGATTGTTGGCGTCTGTGGTAGGTGAGTGCACAGAGGAGAGTTTCATGCTCAGGCGCTCGCTGTAGGCTCTGGCTACTCCAGGTGTGCTAAGGCATCCAACGTCGAATTTCTTCTTCTGCGCGGTTCGCAGCTTCTTCTCGTTGGACAGCCGAGCACTGAATTTTGCTGCGACAAGAAAATGGTCAGAGTCGACCTTTGCCGCTCGGAATGTGTGCACGTCGAGGATGTTGGACGCGTGCCTCGCATCGATTAGCAAATGGTCGATTTGGTTGGCGGTTCGACGGTCTGGAAAGCGCCAGGTTGCTGTGTGGATCCTTAGCCTTGGAAACCTAGTGCTACTTATTACCGTATTACAAGCTGCTGCAAAATCTATTAGTCGGTAGCCATTGTCTGTTGTCGTGGATTCTGTGCTTACCAACTAACCCGCCAAAGATGTTTTCCTTTCCGATTTTAACATTGAAGTCCCCGAGTACAACTTTTACATCGTACTCCGGACAGGCTCCGTAGGCTCCATCCAGGAGGTCATAAAACTCCTCCTTGATGGGATCTTCAGCCTCGTCGATAGGGGCGTGTGCACATATTAGGCTTATGTTTTGGAAAGTAGCTTTGATGCGGATCACAGAAAGGCGATCACTTATCGGCTTGAAGTCAATAACTTTTGTCCTAAGCCGATTTCCGACAACGAATCCGCATCCTAATACATGCAGTCTTTTGTTGCAGCTGTAATAAATGTCGCAATCTTTTCTTTTCATCATGCCTGATCCTATCCATCGTATCTCCTGGATCGCGGTAATGTCTGCCTTGTACCGCGTGAGGACAGACTCAAGTTTTTGAGTGGCACCTGGGGTGTAGAGTGTTCTTACATTCCAGGTGCATACTCTCATAACGTAGTCCATTGACGTTCCGGGTCTGGTTGCCATTTGAGGAGTTTCGTTATCCGAGGCTGGTTGCGTCTCTCTCATAACTAGTCTTTTTTTCCATGGTCGGGAAGTTACCCCGACGGCACAACCCCCAACCTGGAGGGCCAGGCCCTGTTTTGACCCTAGGACAGCGGGCCGGACATTCCGATGTCAGTAACCCAATTTTGGGATATGAGCGCTGCCGTTGACCCATTTAGGGTTCATCCGCCACCAACTCTTTTCCAACACCCTGGCTCAGTATTGGAGATCCCTATAGACCTGTTATCCAAATAAGTCGAAGCAGCTCATATAGGGATTACACTTTAGTTCAACCTGACTGGAACTGTAGACGCCACCGTTGATTCCATCTAGGGAATTCATCTGCTGCCGCCTGAAACAAGAGGAAATGTCTTAGTGCGTAGACACTCCTCCCCCCTCTCTCGTTCGCTGCCACCAACGACCTTCCACAGGGGTTGGTTACCCCATCTCAGGTCGAGGTACTAGGCACCCACCAGTCACCAACGTGGAGGTGAGAGTAGGAGTTGATAGTGAGAGGAACCCCTACAGTAAGCAATATGTCCATATTAGACCCTGGCCTAGTTCCTTCGACCGACTTTTGTCTTTGCCATACCACTGAAGGGGATCTTCAATTTTGTGTAGTATCTTATCGAGTGAATGGGACTTTCTCAAGATACGTGTTCTCTCGCGTAGTCACCAGAATTTGAGCAGGTGAAGATTTTTATTTTTTTGGGGGCTCAACCTGCTTGCCCAGCAGTTTAGCGTAATAAGCGCTTTGCTTCTCTTTATCTATTCGAAATTAAGTGTGCGGTGATTTTTTACAGCCAAGATATTACAATATGGATTTAATAGAGTTCCGTAATTGAGCGTGTTATATGTTTGGCTTTTCTGCGATTACCACATCCGTGAAGGAGTAATACTTGACATGACGGTAAGTCGACCTCTGGATTGTTTTTAAACAAAACCACTTCTGATAAAACGTATACAAGATACTCAGATACTATGTATGTACTTCGCGCCAATAGTTCCTTGACATTACACAACATACGGTCCTTTCTTTGAATGCATTGATATGCGTTGAATTTCATTTTCGCCACCATAACTGGGCCAAATATGTACAATAGAAATTCATTCGGCAAACAAAAAAAAATGAGAAGGGCAACGACACCAGAAAGGATGTATACTCGTTATTATTGTCTACATCGCATCGGGTTATACAAATATCCAAAATTACCAACAACAAGTTGATTGATTACAATGGTATGGTGGGCTTTCAATAAGGACAACTTTCATTTATATCCTTTGTACGGATATATTTTTTTCTTACATTTTAATACACAAAGCACATTATTGTTGAGCTGCAGGATGTCAACTGGGTAACAATTGTTGTTATTATTAATTATTTGTGACAAAAATTGAACGGGAATTACATTTACAATAGAATAGCATTATGTTTGTGTTAGTCTTTTAATGAGAATTAACAAAAGGAGAGTATCCTTTATTATTGTTCATAATGAATAGTAATAACATTTTGTGTGTGTGCGTTTTTATTGTTATTTTATTGAGCAATTAGGTATTTCGGGCAAAAATTCTCGCAATATTAAATAAATAATCTTTCCTGACAAATTCCTGATGACTTTCTTTTTACTGGTTTTATGGACTTGAAGGGCGAAAGCAGCACTGAATATTATGATAATAAATTTGAACACAAGGGGTCTATTAAACTTTTATGTTCCCATAGTTAGCTTGTATTGTTGCATAAAAGTCAGAGAGAATGTTTGGGTTGTTAAGGCAGTGATTACACGCGTGACTAATTATTTAAAAGAAATAAAATGATTTATTGGGCTGTTTGTTTGTGTAAACATTAAATAGGGTGTGTAAGTAGTTGCGTTGTTGACAATCCGCGGTACTAATAATCATTTTTAGTGTCCAGGCTAACTTTTACGAAGTCACAATGGCGAAAATTTCCATATAAAATTATCCATTGTGACCGTCAAAATATTTAAGCTGAAGACTAAAAATGATTATTGGTAAGGCCTAAGGCCCAATATGTCAAGTTAATTCAGTGAGACTATAGAATTTGTTTGTATGAATAGGAATTTTTTTTAAGAGGTAGTATCCTACTTCTATCACAATTTATTGTTTTTAGAAATTATTAAGAGAACCAAAGAAAAAACTGTTAACAGTCATTATGGTCGGATTTGCCAAATAAATTGTTTCAAAACATGAAGCAAACCTGCCTAATTTGCCAACTGGAGCGGTTTTATTCTAGAAGCGAATTACTGACTGGGGTACATCCAGGCCCTTGGGATAAAAAAGTCAACTGGTCCTTTAAGTTGGTTTTTGTAAAAACTGTTTTTTTAGAGGTATACAAATTCAATATTAACCCGCCAATGGTGACGTACTGGTCTGTGAGACCGGGTGTGTTAAAAAATGCGAATAACTTTATTCTCCGTCATTGTTTTTTGTAGCAATTTCGAGTAGCTGCCGTATTGCACGTCCCCCACCATCAGTTGACGTCGAAACTGCGTAGTGAGCACACGTTGTGTAATTTTTTTACTAACCCGGTGCGTGAGACCGTGCGTCACCGTTTATGTAAGTAAAATTATTTTTTATTATTCGTATTATTTTACATTGATTATTTATTTTTTTATTGTTTTATTGTGTATTTTGTTCATTTTGTAAAAGTTCCATATGTCGAAAGACTAAAAAACGTTATTTTCCTTTATAAATATGTGATTTTTTATTGTTGTCTTAATTTTAAAAAATCTATTACTAAAAACATTGTTATTTTTAATGCTCTAATTAAAAATGTTTTTTGAATTGTAATATTAAAATAAAAGAGCTTAAATTGATTAAATATCTTTTTTTTATTGTCAAAGAGCATAAATAAAAAAAAACATGAGCTATTAGTAACACGTTTCGAAAAATCTTCAGGTGAAAAAACCGGTCTGTGAGACCGGCGTCATCCATTGATCAAAGTCAAATTTGCGTCACCATTGGCGGGTTAAATAAAACACTAGAAGCTAATGTTAATGCCTATGATATTAGCTTTAGTTAATAGATAGTTTTATGCCATTACTGTTTAAAAATGATTTCGGGCATAATGCGCGCCACGGTTAGCACGGTTAAGCGCAATCGTGAAGTTAAATTTTCGAAAACTTTATCGAGCAACTGGGGCGGTATATAAGCAATAACACGGCGAATGCTGACTTCCGAATCGCCCAACGTCTCTGGTTTATCGGCATATACTAGTGACTTCACCAAAGAAAGTAATCTAAAGCCGTGAGATCACAGGATCGTGGAGGCCAGTTCACAGGTCCATTATGCGAAATTATGCGCTCAGAAAATGTTTCCCGCAATAAATTGATGGTATCATACGCCGTGTAGCATGTTGTTGAAACGTTCTGAAAGTTATGTCACATCAATGCCATTCAACTGAGGAACGAAGAAGTCAGAAATCATGTTTCTATATCGCTCTCCAATGACGGTAACATTCTGGCCGACATCGTCCTTAAAGAAATATAGGCCGATGATTCCACCATCCACCAGTTTTATTAGGTAAAAGGGCGTTTCGACAAAGGCTTCTGAGTTTTTCTCCACTCCAAATTCGGCAATTTTGCTTGTTTACATATCCATTTAACCAAAAATGGGCATCATCGGAGAACAAAATTGTGCGTTGAAAATGAGGATCAAGATGAATCGTGTTTGGCCAACTATTCATCGTAAAATGGCAAAACGTGCTAATCACAAATCAACTTTCAGCTGTCAAATTGACAATCTACAGAAACAGTGTTGCCAGTTTAAAAACCAAACCTCTAAAAAAGAAAACACTACTGGTGACTGGTGACTTACCGACCATGAAAAACAAATCAGTTTCGAAACCTAAACAAGTCTCGGATATTGATGACCTGAATGTTGACTAAACTAGCAATGCAAACACCGGCAACGTGTAAGGTGTAAACCTTTAACAGACCAAGTGCCGCTGAAGAATTAGGAGAGGCCCTAGACTGCTCAAAAGCAGAGATCACCACCATCCAGAAATTCCGATAGAATACGCAGGCAAAAAAGAATGAAAAACATCTATCACGGTGATTTGATTAATAGCAGAAATAGCGCTTACTCGGATATTGATTTCTCATTCGAGGTAGGCTTAGGGAAAAAGACTTAAACTTTCGGCACATGAGCGAACGTCTTATGGAAATCTGAATAAATGCAAAATTCGGTAGCATTTAGTCGTTATATTTCATGAGAAGTATAAAATGCCACAAAGGAATGTTTTTACGTCGGCGGAACGAAGTTATAGCAAGCACACGATATTCACATCTCAATATTTACAAAGGTCAAATTGACCATTTTGGGATCTTAAGTTACTACCAGAACTCGGAAGGCATAACACAAAATTTACGACTCCTATGTGGCCAGCATCAAATGCAGAATGTTGAGATGCCTAGTAGTCCTTCCCGGAGATCCAAGTTGAAGTCTAGTTCACTTCCGGAATTCCTTATCTCAGGAAGTTGTATAGGTACCTTGCATTTTCTATGCCATTTCTATTGCATAGGGTCGTTTGCTAAATTCAGAAATGTAATCCGAAATACTTTACAGAGCCTATATCATGATATATATTGGTATATAGTGGGTTCCTGTCCACTATTTGCTCAAATGGACTCTCTATAACCCTTAATTTTCTGCCACTGCCTTTAAATCGAGGGCAATTCCCATGCAGGTAGAAGAGAGAGGTCGGACTTGACATTTAATTCTTAGGAGTGACAAGGACTCCATAGCACATCTAAAACATGGGTTTGAAACGTGAGAAATCCTCCACTAAAATCCTGCATTGCTCCTTTCATTTAATTACTCTCCAATAAGACCCCAAGATACTCAAACATCTCTACCTATTTCTATAGGATTCCAACAAAATTATCAGGCATTCTGAAGACCACCACTACTTCAGATTTGTTCACGTTTACCTTTCATCCCCGCTTCAACACAGACGGCTACAAGTACAAGCCTGTCGACTGTACGCTGAACGGAGTTTTCTGAAACTTCTTCCTTATAATATGTCCTGCTTTTGTAAAATCCTTTCAGATATTATTTCCCCTGTCCTATAGTCATACACAAAATTTCCGTAAAATAAATTAAACAAACACATTACCAAATCATTAAAAACAATATTTTAATAATTTTAAACTTTTCAAATTACCGCCTTTTCCGGCAACTGCTAAGCTATTCAAATTCACAAACAGACTTCGGTTCGTATATGTATCTTATGGGCAATAAAAAAAATTCTCAAATACACACTTTTCCATTAACCCCCCGTCATTATCCACAGCATATCCCTGTCATTATTGCTCTGAAATATGTGGAACGTGGCCCAGTCATTCCATACTGAGTTGAGGCAAGAAATGGTTGAAATATTTCGCACCCCCTCTCTCTCTCTCTGATTTCTTTTGTGGAAAAGTTGCTCGTATCACGAACATTCCAAATATGTATTTTGCCATAACAGATTTCCACGTGCCGGCAAAAATATTCAGAAGTGAAAATCGATATTTTATTTTCACCATCAGTCATTTGCGGTCAATGGCTTCTATATCTATATTTGATATGTTTATTAAAAAATTTAAATTGATCAATTTTGAGGAGGAAATCCCCATCGCAATGTTGAGTCAAAATCACAGGTTCACCATTGCCGGCCATAAATCGCCGGCTAGCAACGAAAATAAACCCGCAGAATGGCACACCGGCAATGGCTATATAAAATCCACGTTCTTGGCCATGAAACTTCTTAACGAACCAGGACGTACTGAATTTATAAAGGCGGTGGGTAGGTGCTACGTATCTGCGTTGGGCCTGTGAGGATTAATGTGAATGTTATTGATTTTTTATTAGCTTACTTGATTTTTTGATTTCATCACTTCTTGTCTATAAGGTCTCTTATTTATTTTTAAGTGAAATAAATTGAGTTGAAGGAATTGCGTTTTGTTTTCTTCAATAGGATGAAAAATTGCCGAAATACGGTACATGCTTTGAAATACAATTAGCCGTTTCGAAATAAATCAATTTTCATGTGTTCGACACTAAATGCTGAATTCAATTTGAAATCAGTGATGTTGAAAATGGCTGGCAGAGGCGGTTTTTGGTGGAACGTGGACATGGGGTTTTGAGTTGTTCAAATGATAAGAACGAGTGAGTGACTATACAGTGTTGAGAAAGAGGATAAAGTTAATTTTATTTAAATGGCAGTACGTTATGAGTAGTGTTAGTTAAGGATGAAAAGAAGATTCAAAGAGATTCAGAGATGAGTTGTTATACACTCCGCGCCACTTAAATAGCACACCCCCTAAGGTCGGTTTTCTATCGCCCCCTGGTCCCAAACCAGTTAATTCTTTTTTAAATTAAAGTTCATACAATTGTTGTGATTTGACCAGAAGGAAGATTTAAAACTAAAACTTTAAGTATTAACAAAAAAATGTTTAACCAAAAACCGGCAAAATGTATTAATTTCGTGTCACTTGAATAGAACATGCATTTAGTTTGACCGTTATCTTTGGCACATTGACTCATAATTTTCTTCGATCGATTTTTTTTTTGTTAATTTCGACTATTTAATTTACAAAAAAAAAAAAATAAAATGGGTGGAGAAAAAGCCGTAACCGAGGCGGAAAAGGGACAAATCAAAACTTAAGGGACGCTCGCCTATTTATTGCCTATTTAGCTAAGAAAATCGAGAAGAGACGACACGTTATATCCATATTTTTAAGTAATGAGTCTAACTATGGATAAAAACGTGAAAGGCCGCATACATACAATGGTGGACATAATTATTTTGACAAAACTAAAGTTAATTCTACTCATAATTTGAACTTACTTCATGCAAATTTTGGCATCAATGGAAGGGTCATTTAAATTCCGTTTGAAATTAGAAAATTGACAATATAGAACTTTTCTAAAAGTCTACTTTTTTAACTTTTTTCCTCGGCCTCAAAAAAAATGTTTTGATACAAAAAGTTTCTTCAAACAATTCTAATGTTGACTCCAACAAATTTTTTTCAAAAATCTCTTCGCTAATATTTTTTTGATTTTTTAAATGGGATGATCTGAGAAAAATTTTGTATGAAAAGGAGGAAAAAGTGGCTAAAATAGTAATTTTTAGCAATTTTTAAAAAATCATATAAAAATATGAAGTTAAAATATTAATTACACCTGATGAGAATAATATAGAAAAGTATTGATTTGAGCAAAGTATAATACCAACGCAATAGAGTCGGGCAAGTGGGGAAAAATACTAATAAGTCATACAGAACAGACCCATCAACCGTTTCTCTTACGGACTACCCCAAGTAGAAATGGTTGGTTAAAGTTCTAGCGCTGTTACCACAATTCAGAAAGTTTTCCATTATGGTCAAAGTGTGTTTAATTTATCAAAGGTGCAAACCGTGTCTCGTATAGGAAGGAACCGTGATCAAGTGGGGAATTAGTTTGACTTACTTATATGACTATTCTGTGAAATACACAATATGGTATAATTGGCTATGATTTGCAACCGGCACATAAACGATTTTTGCTGTGCTTAATCGGTCACAACTTGGAAAATATTTACAGTACAGCAACCACACATTACGGTCACAAAGTGTTGCATGTAACACACAAAGTGAAATGTCAAATCTGTCTTTATGTGTTTGTAAGTTCATTCACACAAATAAAATATATTAAACCGCGTACACAAATACAACCACATACAAATAAAATGTATACACATGGAATGAATTGGCATACCTAAACAAACATATAAATGAATATAAATTGCATTTCTTCGTATCAGTAGAGCAAATTTGAAAACGAAGGGCAGTTTTACCACGAATATTAATAAGTTGTAGTGGTAAAAACTCACGCGCTCCAGAAATATTGAATAATTAGATATTCAATTTTATTTTTATAAATTCTATTTTTTCCAGGGGCATCGAAAATTATCGCAATAGCTTTCAAAATGAATTTAAGGAATTATCAGATATATTTCAAGGTTATTATATATATAGTTATAAAAAATAAAGCATTTTCAAATCCCAATTGCGAAATTATTTTTTTGGAAATGGATGCCCAATTTTTCAGATCGAAAATGGCGATTAGCTCAGCTTGCGTATTTGTGCCTGTGCATTTCATTTGGTAGGGACAAAGGGTGTATGGGTTACCCAATATATTGATGAAGTTGTTTTTTGCGTTTATTAAGTTCCACTTAGACAGTAATTATTTGAATCAATTAATTAATATTTAATAGGTAGGAAAAGAAAGGAATAGGAAAGGAATAATAGTTTTATTAAAATAAGAATATAAAATGGATCTTAAAAATATGTAATTGCTCTTTTGAACTGACAGGGTTGGTTACTTTATAATAGAGCAGCTTTATTAATACATTATTGTATTTATTAACTAGCTGACCCGGCAAACGTTGTTCTGCCTAAAATAGTTATTTTAAATATTTCAAGATTTATTTTGATATTGTTGTTCAATTATTTCTTTTAATAGGAATGAAGGCGGATAGCTTCAGTGGTTCAGCCTCAGCGGCCATTTTCGGACTTACATACGCACCAACGTTTTTATATAGGTAATGTAATATAACTGTACCCGCCCGGCTTTGCCCGTGCACATAAGTTGTATTGCTTAGGTCTTAGATAATAATGTTCTATCGTAAAATGCGAAAAATGAGAATAACTCGATTTTCTGGAATTTTATTTCTGCGTAAACCTGAAATACAGCAATACGAACAAAACAAAAAAAGAATCATGAGAATCGCCCCAGCGGTTATCGAGTTACAACGTCATCGATTTTCACCCCATAGAAGATCTTTTTTGTATGGGAGATGCCACGCCCCTTTGTCTAATGTTGACCAATCTTCAGAAAAGCACTCCTGGGCCAATACCCAAGATTGTCTGTAAATTTGAGCTCAATCGGTTCGGCGGTTTTGTAGATATAAGATTTTGAATGTTTTTTTTGTATGGGCTGTGCCACTCCCCTTTGTCCAATTTTGACCAATATTCACAGGTGCACTTCTGAAACAATACCCAAAATTTTCTGTAAATTTAAGCTCAATCGATTTGGCAGTTTTCGAGATATAAGATTTTGAATGTTTTTTTTTGTATGGGAGGTGCCACACCCCTTTGTCCAATTTTGACCAATCTTCACAGGAATACTCCTGGGCCGATACCTAAGATTGTATGTAAATCTGAACTCAATCGATTCAGTGGCTTTTGAAGTATAAGATTTTGAATGTTTTTTTGTATGGGAGGTGCCACGCCTCTTTGTCCAATTTTGACCAATCTTCACAGGAATACTCCTGGGCCGATACCTAAGATTGTATGTAAATTTGAACTCAATCGATTCAGTGGCTTTTGAGATATAAGATTTTGAATGTTTTTTTTTTTGTATGGGAGGTGCCACGCCCCTTTGTCCAATTTTGACCAATCTTCACAGGAATACTCCTGGGCCGATACCTAAGATCGTATGTAAATTTGAACTCAATCGATTGAGTTGTTTTCGAGATATAAGATTTTTTTGTATGGGAGGTGCCACGCCCCTTTGTCCAATTTTTCTTTTTTCTAAAACCCGTACTGAGAAAATACCTTTCCAACAAAGTATAAATCATCAAAATCGGTTCGGCCGTTCTCAAGTGATGCCCTTACCAACGAACATCATTTCATTTTTATTTATATAGATAGATAAAGATAATAAAAACAAAACTCGTATATTTATTTTAACATTATGAAAAATAAGATTTTATTTAATGAAAACATACTTCATTCTTCCTTGCAAAGAAGCGCTTTGGAAATAATAAAAGTAGAATAGAAATTGATTTAACTTGTGCTACAGCGACAATTAGCTTGTAAAGGTATTGGGATCATATATATTTTTTTTACTTTAAAAGCGCTGCATGCTACTACTAAAGCTGCACAATTATGTTTAGATAGTAAAGGCGAATTGCAGGTTCATTTAACATATGTTCGCAATATTTTTCAATTGAATTTTTAAAACCATAATTCATAGTTTTTTGGAAACAATAATTTCGTAGCTATACGAAGATAGAGTCAATAAAAGAATTAACAGTACCATAATATGAGATAATTTCCATATTTTAATCGGTTTCTTTAACTTAACGATGTACGATATTTTTCTTTTATTCTGTACCCCCTTTAGACTCTACGCCTAAGGTCTAAATCTTATATAATATTATGTAATGAGCAATACCATAATGTCATGTGAAAATACATTAACCATACACAAGTTGCATAATACGTGCGTAAAAATCCTCCTCAGATCGTACTTTGTGTTGATACAATACCTGGTACAATGTAGTAATGGTGGAAATGACATTGACTACTTTGTGTAGATACTAATGCGTAAAATTTTCTAGTTTTTATTTAGACAAAATGTTTGGAGATTGTGTGCAAATAAAAACCAAAAGCGACTAATGCACTCTATGGTGACATTCCATGGTCACAATTCAGAGTGTGCGTAGTCTATTCGGGTAGTTGTGTAGTGGTAATATTAAATAGAAACTCATCAGTTTTTGTGACTTTAGTTCTGTCGCTATTCAGGAGTTGAATAGACACAAAATTTAGTAAAATGTTACGTTAAAAGACATTTGTCTCTTTAAGGCACGTACTGGTTACAAAATTGTCAAACTGTTTCCATATTCATAGTAATGCCTTTATCTACTCAAAACAAAGTCAAATATACCATACGGTGACTATAATTCAAAATAAATGGGAATCAAAGTCACAAATTTCTACTTGGGACCGACCTGCATGTATCTTAAGCAGGCAGATCTACAGAGACCACGGTTCAAAGCACCTTTGGCATCAAGTATCAACAATCAGGCATAATGCCGATGACATATTGATAGCCAGGGAACAGTTCGAGGAAATATTCTGTGACTTCAGACAGAATGTTACCATACAGTTAGACTAAACATTAACCCGGCAGAAATAACCATAGTACCATTCATAAGAGAAAACCTCGGAGACTGAAAGCTATTGGGTTATCAGTCGTGACACTGATACCAGTCAACGAAGTAAAGTATCTAGACAGTAAGGTAATCTGGTATAAGGAAATGGAGACGAAGGAGATATTAACGAAGGTTACACTTGCTCCTATGATTCTTAAGAACCTATTGGTCTTTAATCCGTCTCAGATGTCATTAACAAGAAGCCTGATGGATAAAACAAGCCGGCGTGCCTTAAACAATAAATACCGACAAGATCCACAAACCATCGTGTATTGCTAGGTGTTAAGTCTCACAAGCCTATGCGAAAGAGTAATAAAATCTAATAAATACAAAAACCGCCTCCGATAAGACTGATTTTACATTACAACCCGTACATAAGTGGAAGAAGGATAAGGCCACGTTATTAAATGCATATGGAACGAAGTGACCCTTAATAGGGGACGCCGACGACGTACTTACGAACAACTGATAGATACATTGGATGGCTACAAATCTGACGTCACTGCAATTCAAGAGGTCCGATGGAATGGAGCGAACAAAAGGAGTATGAAAAACTCTGCTTCTATTTGGATATATAGATGATAAAAAGTTTTGAGCTTGTATGCGAAAGCCTAGTGACAATTCTCATAGAAGTTGAATTCCTCAATATATGCCGAATATGCGTTCCCAGAAGAAAAAAATCACAGTGGCCTTATCTCTAAATTCCCATTCCGCTAGATTAAAGTCTACAAGAGTAGAGGTCCGAGTTCATCAATCTAAGCGAAGCTAGCATCAAAACTCATAACACCACAGAAAAGGACCCGGCCGCGCTGAAAGCTGCTTATGACACCTTTGGACAGAGGAAAAAAGAAGAGCACAAACTTTCTAAGAAACAAAGAGGGAAAAGGATAAGCGTGTGATTGAGTCGACAGAACGATGACACATCATAAGTGAGGTTATAAAGTTGTACCAACAGGTAAAAATGAGATGTCAAGCATCTACTGCCCGAAACGAACCCTGATGTGACCCTAGTATAACACGTTACATTTATAGTAGAGTCACAGTCGTTGCTTAAAATTTGGTAGGACCACTTCTGCAGACTGCTCAAAGGTGACGATGACCAAGATTCCGATGTCAGGGGGTCAGGGGGCCATTCAACATTGATGATTATAGACAAGAATCCCGTCAACCAGACCAGACGTTATCTGAGAAAAGCCATATCTAAATTTAAATCCAATAAAACTGCGGGAGTTGATGGCTTGGCTGCTAAACTTTTCAAACCTGATTTACGATTTGTTATGGAGCATACACCAAGTCATCTGCAAAACTTGATCGGATAAAAGTATACCCGATAAATGGAATCTTAGGATCGTTTATACGGTACTGAAGAAAAGAAAATCCTTTCATTTGCGCCAACTACAGATGCATAAGTCCCCTTAATGTCGCATATAAGATTCTGTTTGGCACAATGCAGTATAGAAGGACCTTACTATAGGTGGCTTGTACAGTTGATAGGGGACCTTAACCAGCATGGCGTTAGCACCTGTAGACAGCTAGATATGGACCTATCTGGCTGAAGAGGACAGTCATGTTGGTTGAGGCGCAGGTCGTCTCCATACTCCATACTATACATCAAAAATAAGATTGCACTAAGATGTAGAAAGCTTTTTACTAACCCCGAACTGTCAGCTGTCACATTATTGATATCTTTTTTCCGTTGGCATTACTGTACTATTAAATGGCGCAAAATTTGAATAATAGGACACCCTTTACATTTCCATCTGTTATTGGTAACTCAAAGTGTTTGATATAAATTATAAATAAAGTTTTGAAAAGGTATTCTTGTATATCTGGCTATATTATTGATATACAACACATAATTTATCTTGTATCTAAGTAAACTTTTCTCCTCGACTGTATTAGCAACAAATATCAATGACAAAAATTAAATCTTTAAAGGATACGAAAAAGAGATGAGAACATAAACCTCTAAAACAAACAAGTGAATTCTACTGGGATAAAGGATACATTCTCGTTGACTCCTAATGCCTTTAATGTAACACTTTATTGGTATTCTGTTATCTGATATCCCGATGCGGAGCTGAATGTTTCCTTTTATCGCAAACGATATAGCTGCTGCTTGGCAGCAACTGGCACAAGCAACATTGGATATTTGCGATGTTGTTTTAAGCAATAAAATTCAATAGATATTGAAAAAGTTCAAAATGGATGCTATCGCAAGGAAAGTCGTGGCAAAATTCTATTATTCTAAATCAACAAGATTAACTGTGAAAGGGTTATGCAAGGTCGCGTTAAAGGGGTTGGAAAATGGCAAAAAAAAAAAAAAACAAAATCAACATAGACCCGACTCAATGAACTTGAGGGTTGGGAATAGTAAACATTTCATTAGCCATGATCTAATGGATGGCCATTTAGGGAAAGTTACGTGGAAATAAGTATTTTTGACTCAACGGAATTGGCTGTGTTTTCATTCCATAGAATGAGTTATGACATGAAAATAAAATTGGTTAGTGGGAGGCAGACTTGTAAATAGCTAGTTAATTAGCTGTGGATATGCTGTAAGAATATGCTGTATTAATTAATAATTTTATAAAACAATGAGAATACTTATTTCAGTCTGTCGATGTCGACGCATTGAATGTCCGACTGGGTGAAAAAGCTTCTAAATTCAGAGGTTAATCACGATGCGATCGACGCACGACAAGGCTTCAGATTCTTGGATGACTGGAGATCCCGAGTGGCTGATATCGACTCGAACAACCACCTGGTAGTAGCCAAAGTACCAATGTGGATGTCCATCATGGAGCAACCTCCAATGGTGGTTGTAAATAGATTTGACTTCGTAAGGCTACTTACTTGACTGACTTTGCCTTAACTTCTCAGCATAAACAAATAACAAATTACTAGCATTAACTGCTAACGATCAAGGCAACACTGCCAGTGGCGTACGGTGCCATGCAATAAAGTTAGTCGTATGTAAAAAGGTCCAAAACGTACATTTGGACTTTATTGCACTTCTGTTTGGGTTCACTGTAGGATTTTGAGTGGGTGCGAGGTTCTTTGAAATAGCTTTGAAATGAAATAAAGTCCAAAAGTCCGTTTTTATTGCAATTTCAAAAGTGCAATAAAGTCCAAAAAAGTCCAAAATTACGTTTTGGACCTTTTTGCATAAGACTTTATTGCATGGCATTTCCGCGAAGTGAGAACCGCATCGGCTATTACACATACTATCTGAACGCCTAAAATATTTTACTTATATTCTTATCGGCCAACATACGTGCGACTTTAGGCCAGGAATGGCACCCACCGACCAAATCTTTACACTCCGACAAATCTTGAAAAAAAGCATAAATACCAAATCGATACACACCAGCACACTACCTCTTTATCGACTTGAATGTCACCTACGAAAGCGTACTACGAATTATTTTACAAAGCCGTGTAAATGCGACGTGGAGTGCTAGTTTTTGACCGAGCTGACTGATGGATGGGCATGTTGGTTGAACGCGTGAAAACGTGTAAAAGCGCCATCTATGGTAAAAGAGTAATGGTACTTTCATGACCACCATTCTAGCGACAGATAGGTTTCCTTTGTTTTAGCTCTATTATAAGCTGGGAAGATTTGTTCCCGGAAATGATTTCTCTCTTCACGTACCCTTTTGGGGGCTAGAGATCCTCCACAGATGGTAACCACAGACTGAAGCTACGTCAACTTCGTTAAACCGCTGATTGGCATTAACCTGGCGGTGTCCAGTTATTGTAACTTTTCACACATATCAATTAGGCTTATTTTAACTCCCAATGGTAACCACCGGGTACTGGTCTGCCAATCCGGGCGTGACTTGCTGAACTTATACCTACGCGCGAGTGTTGAACACGAAGAAAATAGCAACACTGAAATGCTCTGTCGGAAAGACTGACTGAACGAGACTCAGAAGTCTTACATGAGCTCCTCGGAAAGAGGACGTACGGCCGGCGTATGAATTCATTAGACTGAATCTGATGTTCTTGGTTTTTGTCTAATGACTCGAGAATGTGAAGGTAAAGGGGATAAAAAAGTGCAGGGAATAGCCGAACACGGATGGGCGGCGAATTCCCATCCGATTCTTGTGTTCTCTTTCGCTCTCTTTCGTTATTTTCAGCGTTGCTTAATTCTCAAACAGTACTCGGTCGCGATAGACGTCTGCATTTGCTCTATTTTCGAATTGTGTCCGGTCTGCGCTTCGAAAATGCAGCTACCACCGCGAACGACGAATGAGAAAAAAAGGAAACGAAGACAATTTGACAACCAAGGCACTAAAGTGAAAACAAGGACGTATAAATGCACCATAAGTGCCCAAAAGAGAATTAACATTAAGAAGTGTCGTAAGGCAAAAATCGGTACATGTAAAACGGGTCATATAAAGCGGCTCTAATCAAAAAAAGAACCAGAGCTACTAATGCGCTCTACGCGCATAAAAGAAGAGACGAACACCGGCTTCTCAGGAGAAAAAAAGAAAGAGCAGGAGAAGCGCGCGATCGATGAAATAGAGAGATGCTACAGCAGGAATGAGGTTCGGAAGTTTTACCAAAGGGTAAAAAGAAACTGCCAAGGCTACAGAGCTCGAACCGAAGCCTGCAAGGACGAACAAGGGAACATCAGAGTAGAATCGCAGTCGATGCTGAGGATATGGAAGAACTACTTCTGCAGACTGTTTAACGGCGATGACGAACTAATTAATATCGCTGTCAAGTAGAATGAAAAATTCAACCTGGACGATGAAGACCAACAATTCCGTCCACCCGACATGGACGAAGTGAAGATAGCCATATCTAAGCTTAAGACCAATAAAGCCGCTGGAGCAGATGGCCTAACAGCCGAGCTATTCAAAGCAGCAGGCGATGAGTTGGTTAGGAGCATCCACCAACTCATCTGTAAAATATGGTCGGTCGGAGGAAAGTATGCCCGATGAATGGAACCTCAGCATTGTTTGAATGGAAACTCGTCCGTTTGATGATGATGACAATGGAGAATGCACGCTGTTCCCTCAAGGTCGGTAAATAACTCACCGAGACCTTCGATGTCAAAAAGGGATTTATACAAGGCGATGCGCTGTCATGTGACTTCTTCAACATCGATTCTTGAAGGAATAGTGCAAAACTCAAACGCTAACACCAGAGGCACTATCTCTCAAAAGTCCGTCCACTTACTCGCCTACGCCGCCGACTTCGATATAATCGGCAGAACCCAGTGTGATGTTACTGGCGCGTTCGTAAGGCATCTGTTATAGCTATCAGTAAAATGCAACCGAAAAAATATTTGTTTGCTTTTTTGAAGCACTTAAACTTAATCGTTGAACTCAGTCTTGGTCTTCAAATGTTGCTTTTGAATTAAAAAGTCAGTTCATCTAAAGAAAATTAAGCAATTGTTCTACAACTTTTCTTGAAAACGAATTTATAAATATGTATAAAAATAAAGAAATTCTTTTTTTTTAGAAAATTTAAAGATCAGTTGCTTAATTTTTTTTGGCGAATTAGTTTTATAATTCAAAAGCAACATTTTAAGACCAAGATTGAGTTCAACGATTAAGTTTTAGTGCTCCAAAAAAGTGAAACAATTTTTTTACGGATGTATTTTACTGATAGCTATAACAGACGCCTAAGCATTGAGACGAAGGCGGCGAAGATGGGTTTGGCGGTCAATGAGGGCAAGACAAAGTGTATGCTGACATCAAGAAAGGACACCCAATACTGACATATTGGACAGAGTGTTACTATAGACAGATATAACTTTGAGGTGGTAAAGGACTTTGTCTACTTAGGCTCCGCTATGGACTCAGGCAATGACACCAGCGCTGAGATTAAACGAAGAGTAACTCTTACCAATCGCTGTTTCTTTGGGCTAAGAAAGCTATTGAGTACCAAAGCCCTCTCCCGAACAACTAAAGTGACCCTTTATAAGACCTTAACCATCCCAGTTCTACTTTATGGTGCAGAGGGATGGACTCTATCAAAAGCGGATGAGGTTACGAGAGGAAAACTCTGCGAGTAATTTTCGGAACCATCTACATAGACGGTGAATAGAGGAGGAGACACAACGACGAACTGTACGGGGTGGTACAGCGACATTGACCTAGCCAGAAAACTGAAGGCATATTTTAGAATCAGTTTTGGTTGAAGTCCACAATTTTTGCATGCTTATACTGCGTACCATTGCTGGCACCATTCATTCACCTACTTCATTCATACTTCTGAGAGACAGAAGAAAAATTACAGAGTTCTTACATTGACACACACACCTTCCCATGAAAGTCGTTTCAGCAAGATTGGTAGATTTTAAAGTTAGTTGAGAAAAGAAGCTACATTTACAACGAAAATCCCTTCTCTGCTATACTCACTTAAAACCGACCTGTCTCACCCGACGTTACTTTTATGGGAAGGTTTATGTATCTATGTATTTATAATTTGTTCCTTTCTCCCTTTAGACATGTAGGTACTCGTATCTATACATCTCCTCTGTTCATATTTTGCTGTCCGTATTTAATGATGCCCTAAAGTTTCATAGCGTTTATAGTGTCATTTTATCTGTTTGACAACAAAAGAAAATCGCAATAACAAAAGCATTTATGGAAAAAAGGGGAGGAAGGCGTCTCATACATAGAAAAAGCCCAAATGCCTCGAGCAGCTGTTTTCTTGGTGTGCGGGCCGTCAAATGTGCCATATTTTATTACAAAGAACTTTCGCCGAACTTATAGCTAAATCGAGAATGCCCACTAAAGATGACTTATCCAAATCAGGACGTGACTATTAAAGGACAATTTAAAGGTCAGCTATACTGTCAATGGTCAAACTTTAAGTTCCGATAAACAAATTCCCATTTTTCTGTATGAATATTTTTATGGGTAAAATAAAATGAAACGCATGCAATTAATTATCGTATTCAAATAATACTACACAAATATACATCGAATTACATAGCAAACATTGGCATAAATCATCGAACCACCCACACTATAGACAAACCGACACAGAAGGCTCATATATCTGCAACTTATAGCTATGAAACTATTTCCACTCCGCATAGCCATGGCATTCCCGAATCGAATTAACGCGCTATACAATATTCATATAATAGGTAATCAGAGCCATTCCAGAAAATATCGAATTTCCACAGCGCACTGGAACCCAGTTATGTGTAACATGTCGCATTCAATTTATTGCCTACCAAGCTATCCGAATAAATAGCTATTTTATCCTTCATACTTAATCAATAGGCTCCACCTCGCCCATTCGCACGGCACTGTTATTAATTGACAGGTAATTTGTCGGACTCGGCAAATATTCGCTAATTAAATGCGGCAAAGGACACGCCACACGCACCCTTCTATGGAAAATGTTGTAATTATTAGTGCTTCACATATTAGTCCCGTAAATTGATGGGGTAAAGGAAAATTTTCAAATTAAAATTTTTAATTACTTTGTTAAAAAGTTTTCCTTTCCTTTTCTTTTTTGTCCTAGAAGAAATCACATCGCACAAGTCCTTCACAAGTCTCTGGCACTATACCTTACCTCTCGCACGTCATTAATAAATCTTTATTCATGCGAAATGATATATATTTGACTCAGGACCGGTATGCACCTCTGCGGTAACGGTAATAAAACACCAGGATGAGTAGGTCCTGGTATACCATGCAAAAAGTTGTGCAGCTCTCCTCCTGGGTGAGCATGCCCTGAATTTGAGCACAGAATGCAAACAATGCACAGCGTATTTTCAAAGATGGGAAATCTTCGAGTTGCCTCAAGGATCCGGAGCATCCGTATCTGCAGAATGTGTGTGAGTCCTTGAAATCCAAAAGCAGAGTGCAATCATAAGAAGAAAACATCTGTTGATGGGGGGGGGGCTGTGTATGTGTTGTAATTTAAAACCTCTGTACCACCTGGTGCTTGTAGGGGTATCTGCCATAGAGGTGAGTGCTGAAAACCATGTCCTTGCTGAGTGTAGTACGTATAGGCGAGTGGTAAGATATGCAACTGGTGTGTTTGTGTTTTCATTGAGGACATTTCATGAACGGGAACAACGTAGGCAGGCGATTTCAATGAAATTGCTTTGAGGCACGCCATTGGTCAATATGGTGGGTGATTCTTGTGTGGGTCCTTGTTACACATTTCATAAATGAGGGTATTTAGTAGGTCAAACTATGCGATTATGGGCTTTAGGATGTTTAGTGACGTATGAAATGTTTAATTGGGCCAATGAATCACGTCAATGTGGCAGGCTGAACGGCTTAGAACGAGGCTTTCCTTGATGAAGTCAATGCCTGTGTGTTGATGTTTGCTGATGAAAATTGGAATGCTTGTTTGATTTATTTGATTGGCAGATTTTTTGTTGACTGGACTGGGATTCCTTTAGGTGAAAACTTGGACATTGTTTTTTTGTTGATGGGCGTTTTTGTTTCGAAATGGAGCCCATACACCCAAAGAAAGTTGCCTCTTACTTTTACTTTTACTTCAGTGATGAAGTTGGCAATGAGCCCTTCAGCAGCATATAGACCTAATTTTTTTTACCTGGTAAAAAAATAAATAAATAAATGGATGGCGCCGCATTGCCACCCAAGGTCTAGCTTCTCGCATTCCATTTGTTTGTGTGAGCTTTTATTTTTTGGGACGTATGGAAGGGACCTACAATTTTTATGCCGAATCAAAAATAGGTGAATTGAACAGCATTTCCATGACATTTATAGTCTCGGATTTTTGTCAGATATTCGCGAGAGGTGGCGCAGTGGAAAAAACCTTAAGATGTAATTTTTTCCGGAGATCGAGCCCGCGAACCCTCGCACAGTAGTCCAGCACACTAACCACTGCGCTACTGCGCCCACTTTTCATTAGGTATAGCGTATAGGTCTTGTAAATGTATATAAGTCGGCATTTTATATTTCTTTATTTTTATGTACCCTGTCCGAGTTTCGATTTTAAAAAGGACGGTCATCATTTGCAGACTGAATTCCTTAAAATTTAGTGAGTTTAGATTCGATTTTAAAAAGGACGGTCGGCATAAGTACTGGCCCAGGAGTGTTCCTGTTGAGATTGGTCAAAATTGGATAAAGGGGCGTGGCGCTCGGCCGATTTTCATGATTTCTATACAGTCGGCAAGTTCTTAAAATAAGTTCGCATTTCAATGAAAGTCCCACCCCCCATGGCTCGAACCCTCGCGACGCGCATGGAAGACGTCAATGCTGGATATATCGTATCCATAGTTGATCAGTGGGTACCTACGCGCAATCGAATTACTTGGAATATTTCACCATCCGACCAAATGTTTATTCACGGAACTGAATAGTGCTTAATTGATTTCCGGCAAAGTTCGACATCAGTAGGACCTCGAAGGTTTCCGCTTTGGATGTCATGATTATCAAATTTGTCGATTGAATCAGTTTTTGGTGGTGGTTTGCTTTGTTTCAACACACTTACCATTTTATCACAAATATTAATGGTACCTACCTATCTCCTATATAACGGGACAATAACTTAACAATAACTTAACTAATATTTAAAAAAAAAAATTCCACCACAATTAACGAACAAATAAGAGAGGACAACTTAGATGCAATAAATGTAAAGAAATAGGAACATTTTTACATATTGTCCTTAAAAAAAAATGGCGCTTGACCACGTAATAGGTAATACGATTGGTACAAGGAAAGCATATGCTGGGAGCATAAAGTTGAGCTTTGTAACAAATGCTCAAAATGAATTATTTTTTTTTTGCGATATATTCTATTTTTGTTATTAAATCAGTTAATTTTTAAGTTCTTATGATTTTATGTTATATTTTCTTATTTTTCTATTTTCTATAAAAAAAAAGTATGAAATTATCTAAAAAAACAGGGGTTCCAACACATTTTTCAAGATAAGGAAAAAGTTAAAAAAAAAAGTTTTTTTTTTTTTAATATTTGCTTAAAAAAAGAAATGCTCTCTTAATATTAACTATTAAAATTAACAAGCATTTTGTGCACACTTTTCGTAAAAATTGGAGTCCAATATTACTTCGTCGATTACATACATATAAAGGGTCCGCCAAATAACTTTTTTTTTTTTTTTTAAATGCTATAAAAAAAAACTACTGAATATTTTCTCAAATTTCTTTTTTTATTTGAAAGTACAATCCTTCCGGTTAATAATGGAAAATAATTTAATTCAAATGGCTGCCTCGGCTGGCCATGCAGTAGCCTACACGATCGGTCCAATTTTTAAGCACATTATTTCACCAATGGCTTCACGAATATTGTCCTTTAAAGCGTCAATTGTCTCTGGCATGTCGGCGTAACACTTATCTTTTACGGCACCCCACAAATAATAGTCCAACGGTGTCAAATCGCAGTTCCGCGGTGGCCAAACGACATCAGCTCTGCGGCTGATAATGCGATCTTCAAAAAAAGGGCGCAAAACATCGAGTGTAGCTTCGGCTGTGTGGCACGAAGCGCCGGCCGTCCTGTTGAAACAAAATGTTGCCAATATCCTCCTCTTCAATTTTTGTGAACAAAAATTCGTTCAACATGGCCCGATAACGATCGCCATTGACTGTAACGGCCACTCCTTGCTCATTTTCGAAGAAAAATGGCCCAATTATGCCTCTGGACCAAAATCCGCACCAAACAGTGACTCGTTTTGGGTATATCGGCTTTTCAATGTATGCGTGCGGGTTTTCTGTGCCCCAAATGCGACAATTTTGCTTGTTTACATACCCGCCAAGATCAAAATGAGCTTCTTCCTTCTTCTTCCAAAATCCGTACGCAATTTTCGCACACATTCTGCAACATTACCATGATTTTCAAAGTAATGTCGCAATATTTCCCAGCGTTGTTCAAGCGTATACAGAACCATATTCGTTCAGCGGAAGGATAAAACTAATTATCTGTCAAATCAGACATGAGCTAAGTGTTACCATTCGCGAAATAAGCACTAGTTGAAAAAAAAAACGTTAGATGGCGGACCCTTTACCTACTGTACTAAAAAATATGATCACCTTTTAGGGTTAAATTCGCTATATTCAATTGACACTCGGTCATACCGCGTCTAGCGGATTTCGGCGGAACCCTAATCACAGGATAAGTCGCTCCATTAACTGTCAAATCGTATGAAAATTTGTGTTTCAAAAAATAAAAAAATTAAATTTAATAAGTATAAACTGATATTTAGCAAGTTTATTGGTGAATTTAAGGGAAGAAATATTTAAAAGTAAATCTATACCAAAAAGCAGCTATAAAAACAAGATAATAAATCAATTTTGAGTCTTGTAAATATTTTGCCTGTACCTCGTACCTGTCCCTCGTGAAAACAATTTGTAAAAAGAACGTTATAATTGAAATTAATTACTATGTTGAAGTTAATATTTTCATATATGTATTGAATCGATTTTGTGGTCAAGTGCAAGAATGATGGCAGAAGAAACTACATTAAAAACTGGGGAACTCTGTGGAGTTACATAGTGCACATCGTATAGGAATCCAAATATGTATATCTATGCACCGAATTCCCAGAAAAGTTCATAATAATCGAAAGGAGCTCTTTCCAAAGAATTTTTTTATTTGTAGCCGCCACTTGAAAAATATTGTTAACTCCTCATTCACAAGGATAGAAAAAAATATCTATATTCTGGACTAAGAATTTCCAACTAAAAACCTGCCGCAATCCTGTATTGCGTGTGGAGAAAATTAAATCCAAATATGAGATATATTATTTGTAAATCCTAAAGGGCAACAGATAACACAATAAAACAATTGTTGTATGTATAATTGGTAACTTCGAGTGCTTTGTTTACAATTTTTTAAGCCATGATTTTATTCACATCTCTTAGCTTTTCACAAATATTTTACTTGTTTTATATACACTTCGTCATTTTGCAGAGGCATTCTGATATCAAATATGTTAATGTCTATACAATAAATTAAAAATAGAATGTTTTGCGCGCACTTCCAATTTATAATTTTAGTAGGAACTTCTGTGATGAAATCAACTGTCACAAAACTTATCCTGTGATTCGGGTACGTAAAAATCTTGGTAGGTGGCGTGGAAATCAATTTACCGAGTCACAATCAGGAATCCTGAAAGGTGTTTTCCCTTTACAGTTTTTGAGACACTGTGAGGACAATTAGCTAGATAAATAAAACAAGTGCCTACCGGGCACTATAGCTTAAAAAAAAAACAAAATTTTAAAATGCTATCTTCTTAAGAACACCTTAGTAAAAGCAACCCCTTACTATACGAAACTCATTATAGAAGCACCGAACACAATGTTGATATTTTTGTTACTTTGATTCGCTATTTGTACGTACCTTACTATTCCTCTTGCTGCTTGCATACAGAAGACAAACATTATGCATTACATTATATAGGCACTCCCACGGCAGATGTGTTGGGGAAATTAACGAAATTATTCCTTGAACTGCGTTATATGAGCGATTTACAACATAAATAACTAGAGCACATCTACAATTACGCTTACTTGACAATCAATTTTGACATTCATTTTCTAAAACTCCTTTTGCTACAGGACTAGTAAACTTTGGTACTCACACTCACTTTAAATATTTCCAGAGGACTGCAATTTAATTTCAGAACTAACATCTAACTGAAAGCATCTTGGTCCCCGATGAAGCGTTATGGTTCTTCTTTCCTGAGAGAAGGACCTATTTAAAAATAAATAACACTCTAGAAGAATTTTTTCCGCTCTTATCCACGAATCATTTTTTTTATTTTTTTTTTTTTAATTACAAACACCATCAGCAAAATTTCCCACGACCCTAGAACACTACGGGTTTATTTTTTATCCATCACACCTAGTGTCGGATTTGTAATACCATATCTACTTACCATATTTCAAATTTTGAGCAATTTATCGGCAATACAGTTCTACGTATCACGTACATAAACCAACCATTTCTTTCTATACACAATCATTTACACAAACCATTTATTTATTTGCAGGCTACTCGGCGGCAGCACTTCTTGCCATTGTCTTCGCTATCCCTTTCGGAATCCGAATGCTCATTCACAAAGACCTTGGCAAATGGGAGGAATTCGGACCGGCATTCTATACCGCCCATCTGGAGCTTTTTCTCGGCAATGGCTGTCTAGGTAAGAACATTCCACATCCACTCTTAATCATAACCTCAAACCATTTCAGGCGTCGGTGTTATGATGCTCTTGGTTCTGACTATCGAAAGATATGTTTCCGTTTGCCATCCAGGATACATCCGACCGGTTATGGGTCCTCCAAGGTGTGAGTTTGTAAAATAAGAAAACAAAAAGCACAACAAATAATAAAAAAAAAAAAACAATGCTTCTCAGTGGTTGTCATATTTGCTTTTTGCGTAGTTATCGCAGAGTCCGTGTACTATATCCTGTTTTCCACATTCAGATACATTTATTACCCTGTTCTCTTTGGCTCTTTTCCCCGGTTTTTTCTGATTCTTATTTTTCAGGATGACGGTTATTCTAATACCATTGGCTACGTTTGTTATCTACCTGCCGAGCGTTTTCCGAGGGGAGCTGATAAAATGTGTCCTGCAAGCGGATGGGACGTTCGTCTATTTTCGACGAGATAATAGCGAATTCTTGAGCACGCTCTTTTATTCGGTAAGAGGGGGAAATTTGGGACGTTATGTAAAGCTCTTACACCATTCCCGTTCTAGGTGTACAAAGTAATACTGGAGGTAATTTTTAAGCTCGTACCGACGGTTCTAATCGCAGGCTTCAACCTTAGGATAATGATTGTCTATCGACAGACGTGCGAGAAGCGACGAAAGATGATTCTATCGCGTACGTCGTGCTTCAAGGACGATGATCCGCGTAAATTCGCCGAGGAGAGGAGACTATTTCTACTGCTGGGTAAGTTTAAGTACCAGCCAGGACATCTCCCCCAGACTTATGTCTGAGTTTCTTTCCAGGCAGCACATCGCTACTGTTTCTCGTATGTGTGTCGCCGATGGCTATACTTCATATGACGATAGCGCCAGAGAATCTATCGAGTTTTTCCTTTCAAGTAAGTTATCCTTTTGTCTTTCGATAGTGAGGGCGGAGTGTAAGGTGGCCAGTTTCTGCCTGAATGATGGGATTGTTGCACTCTATGTGAACTACGCTACGATGAAAGTTGCACATTTGACTGTGCCAATAAAGATGGAGCAGCAAGATTAACCCAGACGAGCAAATGACTCACAGCCATACACAGAGTGGCATAGTACGATGAAAGGATTAAGGATACTGTATATGATAAATTAGAAGAAATTGTGGGAGTTGATTTGCATTTAAATGAGCTAGCTAGTGTGGGAGAGAAAAACATCTTTGTGGATGAGCGAAGATTGCATAGATTAACTTGTATAGACACTCTCCATTACCGGAGTCGAGTCCTGATTGGCTGCTTTAAATTATTCGATAAGCTATTTTGAGCGATGTGGTAGATTAGATAAAGAAAAAAACATTTGTTTACCTAACTGTCGTTAGTGATGCCATGTGAATTTAAATTCACTGCAGGGGATGGTATAGTAAAGAAGCAAATTAAGTTTTATTAAATGGCTGGTACGATTTAAGAATAATTGTCTTGACATTCTTTGCCTTGCAAACGTCTTTTTGTGACATTGGTCAAATAATATTGGAGCGTTAAAGCTGATTACGCGCTATATCCTATGTCTGCTAATCAACAGTTGGCTAGACCACGAAATTCTTCGGCATCGGCACTTGACCTTTCTTACTCTCAGGTTAGGAAAAGAATTTGTCAAGTCCACTCGGAGACCTAAAGGGTTCATTGTGAATTTCCTCTGAGAAGTGCAAGTAGAAGGTAAACCCCCATCAAGATATTGGCCGAATTGGAAACCAGTTGGTACTCCTAATGAAGTTTAGAAGAATCCATATATTCGAAAGCCATTGAACTCTGAGGTGCTTGCGAAGAACCTGCATCCTAGAGGGCGTAGATGTCGTTCTTCTTAGTATTCTATTAAACGATTCACGTTTTAACCACCAAATCTTTTAAATTAGATGGTAAAAACAATTTGGCAGGATGCTGATACTGCTATAGTTGTTATAAATCCGGGGACATTATGGTCTTTAAATAAGACTTTGCGACCTCGTTTTTATCGTCTATAAATTCGTAGATAGTATTTTTGCAACTACCTTAGTTTCGCTACTCGAATTCTATTAATCAGTTTCGTTGAAACTGAGCTCGAATTGCCGCATCCGTAAACGAGTTATACGTCCCCTGGATTTCCATAGGTTTCAAAGAATCCTTTCAGTGAATTTAAAAAGTTGCCTATCATCTTTTCTATTTTAGTTGATTTTAAACTGCCTATAATAAATAGCTGACGATGGCGCGGCTAGTTTCGTTGAGACTAGGGTTGATAATTTTTCCAGTTAACTTTTTCGGGGTTTCTGAAGGGCTGGCCATATTTTTATTTGAGCTGAGGTTGAGGAGATCTAATCAGTTGTGATTCTAAGGACAGTGATACTATTATATTACAATTCATAAATGTAATTCGAAATCTGTTGATTGTAAATCGTAGATTGAATAAATAAATGAAATGAAATGAAAAATGAAAAGTGAAGACTGCCTCTCCACTCCTCAACAAGATTGGTCTTCGTACTTCGTATCGGTTACTAGAGTCAGAATGATTACTAACTCTTCCCTGACCCGATTAGGCAACGTTAGTGTTTGGCCTTGTTGCATATAGTAACGTAAGAAGTAGGTATATATTTCGAAACTTGGTAAGGAAGAATAAACTTGAAAATGATTAATTTTTATACATAAATGGTGGAACTACCTCATTGAAATGTTGGCTCTTCCATTTTGGGCAAAAAAAGCCCGAAATAATCAAACGATAGCGAGCACCTTCGACCGTAAGGTTATTGCCACCATCATCTTTGAAGAAATATCAAACGTTCAATTTTTGTGGATGCAGTTGTTCTTGCAGTGCTCGTTTACTCAGCAGACCATATACGGCAATTTTGAACGTAGCCTGCTCAGTAGAACGATTACGACGACCATAAGTGGACGAACACATTTTTTTACTGAGCACAATTGTTGGTAATAAAATTCAGTGGTAATGCTAACTGAGCATTTTTTACTTTGACTCGTGTTACGAATCACTCGCAAACTGTCAAAAAAATCCGGCTGAAAGACCAAACAGCAAAAAATCATCCTTTATATAGGTATAGATCTTTAATTTACCTTTCAAATGTGTATGGTATAAATAGGTCTTGGACTTTAGTCCCTAAATTTTACGATAACACAAGTAGAGTTTTTTAGACTAGATGCCACGACTTTCTCCGTCATGAGAGGGGCAAGTCCTCGGTGGGTGCTGATGAGTGATGAGGATAGGATTTTAGCTGCAAAATACCTACTTGATTATGAATCTGAACCAAAATTTAAAAAAGCAAAAGACCAGATTCTGCCCAAACAAAAATAAAGCGAAATAGTCCTTTAGTTGCGCCGCTCGCCTTTAGCAAACAAACAAACTTATATTTGGTCCATTTAAGGACGTGGCTATGATCCTAAGGATGTGGCTTTGAAACGACATAGCCTATAGCAGTCTCACAGTCGTTAGGAACATTTAAAAAAAGTTTCATCGAAATCTGTCGAGTAGTTTTCGAGTTTTGAACAGTCAAAGACAATTTCTACAGTTTTATTACCTATATATTTATATGTATAGATTGACGATTGGGTAACAATCTGATGGATTATTTTTAAGGTTGCTATCGTCAGTTGCAAGAAGAACCGCTTCATGGGAGCCAACGAAGTTGATGATATGGTGATTGGTGATATGGGAAGTCTAAATGCAAGTTGTTTGCAGTCTTTTTCAGTCTCTTTTACACAGCGACTAGGCAGCGACTAGAGGTTAATTTACAGTTCCGCTTTTATATGCAATATGTATTTCCTTTTATGTAAAATTTTCGGGAAGAAATATAATTATCTGTAGATCAAAAATATTCCAAAATGGCTACACTGGCCGCCTCACCACCAGCTCCACATTAATAGCATTTTGCAAAGGAAATACAATTCCAAAAATAGTTTTTCTAATAAAGTCATTATAATCCTTTTTGCAGGTTTTCCGAGCGCTAGCCAACCTAATGGAATTAGCAAACTACTCGATAACATTTTATATATATTGCCTCTTCAGTGAAGACTTCCGCAACACACTTATGAGAACAATAAAATGGCCTTGGATACCGTCTTCGTTATGTAATCAAACCGATGATGTAAGTTAAACACAAACTTCCATGTATATAACTTACTTTAAGCATTTTTTGTACATTTCCTTCATCTAAGGTCTCAACAAAGGCCACACCACTAATAAGATTGGATAATATAGCCTTTCGGAATCATCACATCACTACAACATCGGGCCTATGTACAGCCGTTGGCCGGTCCAGTAGCATATGATCAAATAGTTTGGTCGTACAAACGGCCGTGTAAATCTTAATGTTATAGATGTTAAAAATAATTTAAGAAAATTATATAAAACTTAGAAATAACTATACATATTAGTATACACTTATAAACAGATAAACAGATACAATTATGCTCATTTATAAAATGATATAATATTTTCTTAACAGCAGAGAATGTTTATGAAAAGTTATTGAATAAGTGAAAAGTGTGGGAAAAAAAGAAAAATAAGAATTGTAAAGTTGCCTGAAAAAATATAATATACATATATTTAAAATTAAGGTTTCGCCAGTGAAAAGGAGTAGGACGACACAATGATGTACAATGGGAGAGTATGTTAGTGTAGAATATTTATATAATATTCGATGTAAATTTAGGTTATCCTTTGAGTTGTGTTTTACATTTTGATTGAACATGAAATATTTTTTTTAAATTGCACTGTATTATAATAAAGCACTGGTATAATTCAGAGTCCTTTATAGTAATGTTGTGGCTAGTATATAGACATTTTCTAGTTTTAATGGCAACACGTTTATATTTCGTCGTTTTAATTTGTTTAGCACGTCATCAATTTCAAGTTAAGATCAGTGACTGACTTATGGTTCAAACAATAGGAAGACAAAAGATTGCCCTATATAGCAATCATAAAATTGACTCATTTACATACCCAGAATATTACATCTTAAGGCTTTCTCCAATGCGCCATCTCTCGCGAAAATTTGACAAGAGTATCCGAGAGTATAATTATTGTCCTGAGAATACATCGCAAATCAGCCTTTCGCTGAATTGTAGATCTCTTTCACTTTCACTAGTATCAAAAATTAAAAACTCAAACAAACTAATGGCTGGGCCTATCTGTAATGGCTAGGCCCAGGGTCCATTACCATTCACACGAAACCGAACGAACGAATTAATGAAATGCGAACAAATCATTTTTAATGCATTTATTAACAGAAAATTCCAAGAGTAAGATAATTGATTATTCATTCATCTTTCTTTTATTCATTTTCAATGGTCCGCAATCCGCATGTCCATTAAGTGGGTCGCGGGTGCAGGACCCTCCATAGCTCTCGATTTTCCGCAATCGACTCTAAATCATCAAGGGCAATCCCCATACGAGTATAGGATAGATTATTGACTTGATCTAACCATCTCATCCTGGGTCTACCTAGAGGACGCCTGCCCGATGGTACGGATTCCATAGCACGTCGTGGGATCCTGGTTGGGAACATGCGTTTAACATGACCAAACCACCGAATCATGAACCGCTCCGTCCGGAGAAGTAACTGCTCGACATTAAGTTCATCAGGTATTCTGGTATTTCTAAGGAGATAGCGATCTCTACGGGTCTTACCAGCAATACTACGGAGGAATCTTATTTCGGCAGCTTGTATTCGCGATCGTATTCTTTCGGTCATTACCCAAGCCTCATGATCATAGGTAAGAGTTGGAACAAACACCGAATTAAAGACTGACAACACACTTAACTTTGACACCAAGTTCAATCCCCCTAGACCAAGCTGTTTCAAAATTAATCCAGCCTGACCAGTCCTACAGGATAACTCAGCATTGCTCCTTCCATCACTCGTGAATAAGACCCCGACCCGAGATACTCTTAAACTTCTCCACCTGTTTCAATGGGACTCCACTAACATGCAGAGTGCATTGAACAGGCGTTCTGAAAACGACCATCACTTCAGATTTGTTCACGTTTATTTTCATCGCAGCTTCAACCTTCAACACAAACGGCTACAAAACGCTTCAACGCGCACTCGATCGGTTGGTAGATAATTAATTATCCCATCAAAATGAATGGAAAAACCAGTAAGACAATTATCTTCGACTATGCCGAAGCTCAAATACCCGGTACTATATTATTGTAAAATAAAAAAAATATTTTAGTATTAAAAAATTATATATTTGTATGGGAGGTATGGGTACTTTTTATTCGACCAAGCTAATTTTTTGTCAAAATTTTTTAAATATTATTAAAATAATATGTGCAAAGTTTAAACTTGCTATCTTTACTGTAACTATTTAAATTTATTTTTTAACATAAAAAGCTATATAAATCTGATATTTTTGTATGGGAGGTAGCAGTAGTTTTCATCCGATCTTGCTCATCTTCGAACTTAGCCTCAGTTTGGTGGATAAAAGCTTACATACCAAATTTCAAGTCGATAGCTCTAAAATTACGGCCGTAATCGTGCGGACAGACAGACAGACGGACAGACGGACAGACAGACGGACATCGCTAGATCGACTAAGAAAGTGATGCTGATCAATAATATATATAGTTTGTCATACCTACAACGCCTCCTTATGGGCGTTACAAATGGAATGACAAAGTGAATATACCCTCACCACAGTGTGGTACCGGGTATAAAAAAATCAGTTTAAAAACAGTTTAAGTAACGAAATTTCAAATTCCAAACTTTTTGCCGCGAAAACACCCTCGGCGCGAATTGTCAAAATCTATTTCCAATCCGCATCATTAAACCGCGTTCCACAAACTAGCGAATAAAACATTCGTTCGAACTTAACCTTAAATTAGAAATTGCTGGTAGAAACAACTGATGGCTGAAATTCGCAAAATGCCGCGACCAACTGCCGCCGTGTTCATGTGAAAGGACTGTCAAAACTTGCGAATATTCGTTCGTTCGTAAATTGTTGGTCGCTCTTATGTGAATGGTCCTTTAGTGCAAGTACATTAGTACCGTGCATGATTTGTTTACCTAAGTCTATTTGATGGGCAATCCAACCCACACTGAATTTCTAGTCATTTTTGCTGTTAAGTATCTGTTTGGTCTTCATTCCCTGTTTTAATTTTTTCCCATTTAAGCTAGGCGCGCACATGCAATTTCTATCGCACGACTATTTGAGTCGCAAAAAAGAAAGCACATATCGCGGTGCTAATAACCATTTTTAGCGTCCAGACTAAATTTTACGAAATCGCAATAGCGAAAATTTCTATATAAAAAGATCTATTGTGGTATGACCATAAAAAAATTTAAGTTGAATGTTAATATGATTATTGGTAATAGCTTTCAATGAGAATAATAGTGCACATTGGACCAAAAAATCGCGATGGTTCCCCTTTGAAAGTAAGTCGTGCCACTAAATTGTTGCTCGACAGAAAACTACACCATTCTAATACTATACTTCTTACAACATTTTCAGGCCACTATACTATATTCTCTAAATGTTTGAAACTGCCAAAAAAGAACTAAATGATATCCTACCAAATATTTACAATTTTTCATTATAACCATAATGCCAACTACTTAAACTACTACTATTATCATGTATTATCTATAATTCCTATACCCACATTTCCATCTATACATATTATATACTGCCATTACAAACTGCCCCCCTTGAATCTTTATCGCCGAATAAAATCTCCAATTTAAATAAAAAATATTCAACTAAACAACATTACAGAATATATAGACAAAAAAACTAAACATATATTTTTGTAAATCATGTTATTATAAATAGAATGTTAAACATATACAATTGCTTAGCAAAATAAAATAAAAAAATGCTAACGTTTACCTACCTTCAACTAGTAAACTATTTAAGAACAATAACAATTTACTCAACCAAATAAACAGAAGCATTGATTGTAATTGTAAAAAATTATCATTAAAAAAAATAAAATAAAAATTATTCCAAACAATAAAAACCACATTCAAACAAAATATAAGCGTAAAAGTGTCTAAAACAAACCAAAATCAATATAAACCATATATACCTATTGTCTGCATTAATATAGTTTGCAATTAAAAAAAAAACCTGTTTATGTAAAATACTGAATAAATAAGAATTTTTTTAATTAAACCTTATTATAATATATATATTTAGTTTGCAGACATTAAGGATTGTACATAGAATATAGTATTGTTATAAAATTTTAGTTTAGTTATTGTGATATTTTGTATGATTGAAAAATGACAAATTTATATTTAAAAAAAAAATGTATGAATTATATTTTGTTGTTAAGATTATAACTTTGTATAATTAGGAGGTGTCGATATAAACATTGTGTATACATTATTATAACTATTATTGCAGATATATATATACAATATTAATTATAATGCATAATATTAATGAAGATCATCGTGTGTTTTTATTTTGTCTCAATTTGAAACATAATGTATCTCTAGATATTATGTGCCTCACACTTCAGACTATTACTTAATCCGGTAACATAGCGATTAAGTGGTCTTTGGCATCCAAATCGAGAAGGTTAGCTTTAGGGTGTGAGTTCATCACATTGGACTAGGCACCATATTGGGCCTGTCGCCCTATTTTTAATATTCTAGAGAATGATTCTCTTGGCCACGGCTATTGGTGGTTTTATGCCCTCAATACTATCAGTAAGTGGAAGCTCTCCTCCGGTTTTGACCAGAACATCAGCCCTTTCGTTACCCTCAATATCACAGTGTCCGGGTACCCAACATAATCCGCCTTGGTTCTGCGCGCATAATGCTCTGAGCATTGTGCGGCAGCTCCTGACTAGGTCAGATTTGATGACGAAGGACTCTAGCGCCTTTAGCACAGCCCGACTATCAATGTAGATAGCGGTATTCTTGTTGGATATTGATCGCATATCAAGTAGATCCGCAGCTTTGACCACGGCCAGAACCTTTGCCTGGAACACACTGCATGTATCCGGAAGTCTTAATGACACGTGTGGGTCCATATCCCTAGAGTATAATATACCTGACCCTGTACCCTCCTTAGTTTTGGAACCATCCGTATAAATCGAAATTTCATTATCATTCGAAAACTCATTCTTTTGCCAGTTATCCGTATCTGGGTATTGTATTGTATTTCGTACGGTGCGGTGTGTCGAAGTCAATTTCACCCAAACTTTCATCCGTTTTATCGGGGATATTGGAGAAGGATTCCATTAGTATGGAGCTATGTCCAACCTGTCTGGTTTTGAAGAACCCTGCGTTAGTTAGCCGAAACGCGCTATTAACTGCTTGAAGTTTTATTTGTATGCCCAGTGGTAAAAGATACATAAACGCCTCATGTATCTTTTACCACTGGGCATACAATTCATCCGTTTTATCGGGGATATTGGAGAAGGATTCCATTAGTATGGAGCTATGTCCAACCTGTCTGGTTTTGAAGAACCCTGCGTTAGTTAGCCGAAGTGCACTATTAACTGCTTGAAGTTTTATTTGTATGCCCAGTGGTAAAAGATACATAAACGCCTCAAGTGCAGCTGTGAGTGCATTTCTTTGTACCCTGGTCAACATATCCCGTATACATAATTTGTTTGTGGCTTTCCACCAAACAAAGAGCCCCATAGCATTGTATATAGACACTATAGTACTATCATCCCGTCGCATTGAATTACGCGTCTTCGACGATCCAGGTGGCGCGTCAGTTGATTTAGTTTGTACACTGCCATCCAACTTCTAGCATTGGAGAAATGTGTATAGAGAAAACCAAAAGAAACAAAATAAAGTCAAACTGGTACGCCTCTTCTCTTTCTTCATTCATATCGCCTTTCCCATTCCGCAGTACACAATTATTTCTGATGTGATGTAACAGGGTAGGGAAACTGCATTTGGTTTGTTTTCTTATAGAAGAGAGGAACGAAGGAAAGGAGATGCAATATTATGAGCAAGATAAATCAATAGCATGGTGTAGATGTAGAATACGATGGTGCGATGGTGTAGGATTTGTGTGTTTTGAGAGGGGGACGATGCAAGGGGTGATCAGTTGGGAGAGACAAATTGAATAAAAACTGAATTTGGCATTCTTTCTGTCATTGCAGAAGATTTGAGGATTGGGCATAAAATAATGTAGACTCTCACTATTATGCCTATATTTTTGTCAAATATGCATCGATTTAAATGATTATTTTTTTAATTGATTCAAAAATATTATATGTGTCTACTTTATGGAGTAGGTATATAATGTAGAAACATTTTATGTCTGTACAACGAGCTGCTAACTATTATATCTACCACATTTATCTCTATATAAAAATCAATTGGTGTGCGCTAGTCTCGTAAAAGTCGAAAAAAGTCCTGAGGCTAGACATTTGGATAGTTATTTTTTTCTTTTGTTAGTCTTGATTCAGGGTTTGGCATAAAAGAAAATTGGGAAAACCCCAAATGAAAAGCCGAAAAATCGAAAAAAAAACTGAATTTCCATTGTGTATGGGAATATACACCACACAACTCGAAAGCCACCGAACCGATTGAGCTCAAATTTCTGGGCAGTCTTTGAAGTTGGCCCAAAGCTAGGTATTTGCTAGGTATTGACATGCATTTTGCTGAAGACAAAAATATAATCATTTCGATAAAACACCTAGCGAATTCAATCTGAAGAGTAGATAAATGCATACATATTCACGGGATTTATTCCCCATAAAAATAAAAGTATGTATTTCATGTACATATGTATTTAGAAGAAGTTCTAAGTTTGATTTTCATATAGTATTACTAGCAGCCTTGCTTGCGTTATTTGAGGTTACCCGCCTAATGCTGCCATCTCTGGTCTGGAGATAAATCTGAGCAATTCGCTTTTCCTTGAGTTCGCTCAATAACCCTATATAAGGACGTAGAGGGTATAAATGTAAGAAATCCCGAACCAGCTATTTAGTATACATAATGTTTGACATAATTATCTATTCTACCTTATAGGAATTAAAAAATGATTGGTTTAGTGCATCAGCTATGTTAAAGTCATTAACAAATTCTCTTACATATCTTATTCCCTTTGATTTTTATTTTCCCTCACTTTCGTGTGATCGTTGATCAGTTGTTAAAAAACGGGCTTAGATTATCCGTTATGGGCTGTGCGTTGATGACTTAGTTATTTAAAACAAACAAGTTTCTAAATATTCGTTAATTTCCTACATACTATTTATAATCCATATTTCAAATTTATAGGGATGAGCAGGTTTATTGGTGCAATAGCATTCAGCGTAGCACAGCGAACTGCGTATAGCTCCTCGACTATCATCTTAATATGGTTATGGTGGTTTTCATCCCAAAAGTAGGAAAAACCTCCCAGAGACTCCCCAAGGACTTCTAACCAATTAGTCTGTCCTCTTTCTTCTGGAAACTCTCGAGAGGATCATCGACCTTCACATTAAATACACTGTTGACCGATCATTGATTTCAAGCCTTCAACATGCCTACCAAAAGGGAAAGTCAATCGAAACTGCTTTTCACACGATTGTTGGAACGATCGAGAGATCCCTTTCACTCAAGGAATGGATGTCTTTCTTGATATACAGGGGCCCTTTAACAATATTGAGACTTGATCGATTAATCAAGCCTTAGACAAGCTTGTAATCGGAGAATCAATCTGCCGCGTAAACACCCACATTCTTACAAAGAGGATGGTAAGGGCTGCATTTGCCAGCTGCGCTGTCGAAAAAGTTGTGCACCGGGGCATTCCCATTTTCCCAAGGTTGAGTGCTATATCCATTGTTATGCAATATAGTTCTTAACCCTAAATTAATAAACTACATTCATTGTTATATCGTTAGAAAACATACTTCCTTTAAAGTTATCTTATTTACTCTCTATACAATTTTTTTGCCAAAGCTAAATGGCACTCCACTCGAGTTTGTTAGCAGCGCTAAATATATGGGGCTGAAGCTGGACACTGGACAGAAAGCTTTTATGGAGAGAAAATATTGCCGAACGAGCTAGGAAATCCCTAGTGGCTCAATACTCCTGTAAAAGGGCTATCGGCACTAGATGGGGTCCTTCAACCCAATATAATGCATTGGCTTTATACTGCGGTTATAAGACTGATTATTCTATACGGCATCGTTGTGTGGGGGGAACAAAAGTTCCAATCTAAAGGTCTTACAGAAGACTAAGCGCTTGGCATGCTTGTGCACCACGGGCGCACTAAGGACATCTCCAACCGCCGCTCCACAAACCATGCACAACATACTTCGTCAGTAAAGAATATTCCACAAACATGGCAATTAGATTAAGGAAGGGGAAACACTGGATAGGGAAACCGAATGGACACGACGCCAACATCTTTCTACAGACGATCCCCTTGCCTATTAGGTACTACCGATTAACTGCCTACGAAAATCAACTTCGAAAAAGGCTTCACCCATGAAATGCCGGACAGGAATCAATGGAATCAAAAAGATCAAAAGAGCTTCTTCTTCGACTTAAAAGATCCAGGATCTCGAAAGTCGTTAATGTCTTCTCCGGGCACTGCATATTAGGCAGATACGCCGCAAAGGCTCGGTCTGCCATACAACGACTTCTGAATTTCTGATGCAGAAGCTGCAGAGATCAAGAGGAGAACGAGTACTTCACTCACTTTCTTTGTAGTTGCCCTGCACTGGCCAATCTGAGAAAGGACCACTTAAGAAACTATTTTCTCAATGATCTCAGTGATCTAGGTAATACCAGCGCCGCTAACATTCTTAGTTTTATAACCGGTAGCAAACTAGCAAATGGTTTACATAATTAGCCAGTAAATGAAAGGCTCCCTAAATCGCAGTGATATGCACAAGCGGCCGACTAACGGCCTAAGTGTTTCTCTCACCGAGAGCCACTCTAACTAATTAACTAACTATCATCTTAATATATTTCATAATTAATAGATATCTATAAATTTGGACTGTAATCAATATCTTTTTCATACTACATACCTACATTATGAGAAAATTGAAAAATGGGATCGTTCTAGGTATGTGATTTTATTTCCTAAGATTCAACCAAACTTCCCCACTAGTACACCTACCAATCCTACCATGCACTTCACATGCCCAAGTAGAAATTTGTGACTTTGATTCCCATTTATTTTGAATTACAGTCACCGTATGGTATATTTGACTTTATTTTGAGTAGATAAAGGTATTACTATGAATATGGAAACATTTTGACAATTTTGTAACCAGTACGTGCCTTCAAGAGACAAATGTCGTTTAACGTAACATTTTAGTAAATTTTGTGTCTATTAAAATACTGAATAGCGACAGAACTAAAGTCACAAAAACTGATCAGTTGCTATTTATTGTTACCACTACACAACTACACGAATAGACTACGCACAATCTGAATTGTGACCATGGAATGTCACCATAGAGTGCATTAGTCGCTTTTGGTTTTTATTTGCACACAATCTCCAAACATATTGTCTAAATAAATACTAGAAAATTTTACGCATTAGTATCTACACAAAGTAGTTGGATGTCATTTCCACGATTACTAGATATATTGTACCAGGTATTGTATCAACACAAAGTACGATCTGAGGAGGATTTTTACGCACGTATTATGCATTGTGTATGGTTAATGTATCTTCATCATGACATTATGGTATTGCTCATTACATAATATTATATAAGATTTAGACCTTAGGCGTAGAGTCTAAAAGGGGTACCTACTGAATAAAAGAAAAATATCGTACATCGTTAACTTAAAGAAACCGATTAAAATATGGAAATTATCTCATATTATGGTACTGGTAATTCTTTTATTGACTCTATCTTCGTATAGCTACGAAATTATTGTTTCTAATAAACTATGAATTATGGTTTTAAAAATTCAATTGAAAAATATTGCGAACATGTGTTAAATGAACCTGCATAGCCTTTACTATCTAAACATAATTGTGCAGCTTTAGTAGTAGCATGCAGCGCTTTTAAAGTAAAAAAAGTACAAGCTAATTGTCGCTGTAGCACAAGTTAAGTCAATTTCTATTGTACTTTTATTATTTCCAAAGCGCTTCTTTGCAAGGAAGAATGAAGTATGTTTTCATGAAATAAAATTTTATTTTTCATGTATGTATGTATGTATGTATTAGAGACATTAGCACAGGCCTCGGCCCTCATTGAAGCTAAGCTCTGGGCCTCCGGGTATCGTAGAATAGCGCCAATACAAATGGACAAACTAAACCCGTAAATAAGCTGATTGAATAATTACAGAGACGTAAATATTCAAGGTTCTTACATATTACCGTTTGAACTGAGTTTTGGAACTTTCTCCTGAGGGATCTTATCAAAGTAACGCTGGACCTTTGACGATGTTATTATACCTGGTGGCACCCATCAGGTGTAACCCAATTGTCGTGGATCTGATTCCCATTGTGTTGGCGAAATATTCTTGAAGCCGAGGCGTTCGCGAACCGATGTGACGATGTTACACATTTTCGGTTAAGTTTCTAAACTTAAAATAAATATGTCTAACTAAATTACCTTTTCAGTAGCTTCGTACAGATATTTGATAAAAATGCACTCTTCTTGAATCTGTAATTTTATAATGGTTACATCTTGATCGTTCACCAACAGTTCGAACTTTGCACTGTTCTGCCAACTTGGCTCTTCTCTAATTCGTCCAATTTTATGACTATCTTCAGTATACTAAAGGGGCTGACAAATATTACTAACTATTTAGTATTTATTAAATTGATTTGAATTGAAGATTTTCTTTTTGTTTAATTTTTTTCTTATTTTTTTTTTGTTTTTTTTTTTTTTGTTTTTGATTTTATAAACTAATTTATTTTGCCATGAAATAAAATTTTATTTTTCATAATGTTAAAATAAATATACGAGTTTTGTTTTTATTATTAATAAAGACAATAATGTATTAATAAAGCTGCTCTATTATAAAGTAACCAACTTTGTATGTTAAAAAAAGTGAGAGCAATTACATATTTTTAAGATCCATTTTATATTCTTATTTTAATAAAACTATTATTCCTTTCCTTCCTTTCTTTTCCTACCTATTAAATATTAATTAATTGATTCAAATAATTACTGTATAAGTGGAACTTAATAAACGCAAAAAACAACTTCATCAATATATTGGGTAACCCATACACCCTTTGCCCCTACCAAATGAAACGCACAGGCACAAATACGCAAGCTAAGCTAATCGCCATTTTCGATCTGAAAAATTGGGCATCCATTTCCAAACAAATAATTTCACAATTGGGATTCGAAAATTCTTTATTTTTTATAACTACATATATAATATAATAACCTTGAAATATATCTGATAATTCCTTAAACTAATTTTGAAAGCTATTGCGATAATTTTCGATGTACCTGGAAAAAATAGAATTTATAAAAATAAAATTGAATATCTAATTATTCAATATTTCTGGAGCGCGTGAGTTTTTACCACTACAACTTATTAATATTCGTGGTAAAACTGCCCTTCGTTTTAAAATTTGCGCTACAGATAAAGAAATGCAATTTATATTCATTTAATATCGCATTACCATTTTCCCATTATGTTTGTTTAGGTATGCCAATTCATTCCATGTGTATACATTTTATTTGTATCTGGTTGTATTTGTGTACGCGGTTTAATATATTTTATTTATGTGAATGAACTTACAAACACATAAAGACAGATTTGACAGTTCACTTTGTGTTACATGTACAATTGTACATGCAACACTTTGTGACCGTAATGTGTGGTTGCTGTACTGTAAATATTTTCCAAGTTGTGACCGATTAAGCACTGCAAAAATCGGTTATGTGCCGGTTGCAAATCATAGCCGATTATACCATAATGTGTATTTCACAGAATAGTCATATGAGTAAGTCAAACTAATTCCCCACTTGATCACGGTTCCCTCCTATACGAGACACGGTTTGCACCTTTGATAAATTAAACACACTTTGACCATAATGGAAAACTTTCTGAATTGTGGTAACAGCGCTAGAACTTTAACCAACCATTTCTACTTGGGATGCTCACCCACCCCATAACTTTCAAATCATCATAACCTACCCTTGACACCTAAGTCCAAAAGCCACACCATGACACCATCACTGCTGCCCATAAATCGAAGAAATACAAAATATTGTAAAGAATCTGCGATTTCATATTTTCCTATTTTGTTATCCTCTTAAATATCAACAATTCCAATCGTCATCTCATCACTCATTCATCGCACTCGTCATGCTAAAAGTGCTAACCTACACACCACCTAACCTACACACCACCACTACTAACTACATACGAGTATAGGTATATGCGAAAAGTACCCGATCATTCACTTTATTTTCCTTTGTATATTCCACTTCCACCACAACCATTATGCTATCGGTGGAGAATAAAAGACAACAGAAATAATAATGGTTCTTTCTCTTTCATCTGCATGTTGTCAATGAGACGAATAAGAAAAGAATAATTTCGTTTCAAATAATCAAAGACAACTACCATGTTCGATGTGAGTAGTTGGTCTTGGAAGTGGTTGGTGGCGCTAGCGCATAAATGCGAAGTGATAGTACTATAGTGTCTATATACAATGCCCATAGGTATGTGTATGTGTATAATGTACAACCAAAGCAACAATGTTGGACTCAATTCCCACTTTTTTACTTCTGTTCTCTTACAGATGAAGGGAAGAGCATTATGAGCCTTTCGGACAATTTCCTGAACATTAAGTTTACAATTCATGATGATTTCTCACCAGAAGCGAAATCGTTAAGGAGTTCAGATTTGTGTCCTTATTATTTTCTAGTTATACCACAAACAAGAGAAATATACAGATGTAGAATATGGTGCACATCGAGTATAATTCCTTCCCTTAACTCTAGATGGCGATAGCTGCTCTGTTTTTCGATTATTGTATGATCATGCAGCGCAACATGCATTACAATTGCAATTGCCAACCGCTTCCTACAACAAAAACCAGTTTAACGTTCATGAAAAATTATGAAACCAGCATCCTACACCATACAATACATGGTATGAAATCCCTGCAACGTGAAGCGAGAAGCAAGCAAGTCAATGATTCGCAAAAAAATATATATTTTGCGTTCCATTTTTTTCTCAATTTTTGTCTGTTCACCTTGTGTGCTAAGGATATTGTTGTTGTACTCCCTGGGTTTCCGTCTTTCTGGTCCTGGATTCGTTTTGGTGGTGAACTATTTTTGCTTTCTTTCTGTATGATCACGGGGCTTACATTTTGTTAAAAGAACCTCCTACAACAGGGTAAACACAGAAAGAGGCTAATACATTTTTGTTCGAATCATACACCACTAATTGACTTCCTTCACATTGCACGCGTTTCATACCTGGTATTGTATGTAGTATGCTGGATTTGTGTATGCTGGTTTTACATTTTTTCTTGAACATCCTTTTGTTCTATCATTCTACATCTGTATATTTTTCTTGTTTGTGGTTATACTCTCCACAGAAAGGTATATCCACTTTGTCATTACATATAGTCATGTGAAAAATAATAGGGACACATTGAGGTATTTCGTAAGAATACAAAGAACAAGAATATTTTCATTACCTAAGTCTAGAGTAAGTTTTTATTTTTAAAAACGCTTATGTTATGTTATGATAATAGTATTTTACTTTATCAACATCCCAACAAATAATTTAATGTGCCGTTTCTAACCAATTTATGGTAATTGAAACAGAATTGTGTTTTCAACAATTTTTATGCAACTGTCCGTATTATTTTTCACATGACTGTATGTAACGTCAAGAAGGAGTCACCGGAGACCCCATATAAAGGCATAAAGTATTCTGAATCAGGATCATCGAATCGATTAAGCCATGTCCGTCAGTCTGCCTGTCTGTTGAAAACAAGATAGGTAGCGTCCAAACGTATCGATCTAGGCAAATAAAATGACTGTGGAGTACGACCATAGAATTGTTGAACCCATTTTTAAAATCAGCGCATTCGCAAGTCTTACTCTTAAGGCTTGAAGTATACGCCTTTCAGCATCAGGACAGGATTTTAAATATTGTAGGTTGAAATTATCACTATACTAGCATTCATCCGCGGTTTCGCTCCCGTTAGAGAAGTACCTGGTGTGCTTTGCTACGCGTTCTATAGAACGAAAACTGTCCCCGAAACAAACTGAGCCCAGCTTTTCACTTCGCTAAAACTCGGGCTCTAAGCAAAATTTTCAAAATCGTTGAAATCGATTTTCTTTATTTGTTATACGGAGTACAAAAAACGAGTTTGCAGTCGATCGGATAATAAATAAGAATTTTCTTATACAAATTTTGACCCCACTTCCAAGGTTTGGAGCTCGAATTTTACCAAATTGCTTCTAAGTTATCATTTTGTCCTTAAAATGAAATTTTTGTTTACTATTTTGAAGCGCATAACGGCTCAATTTTTAACCTATATATTTTGTCGGTCATTTCGAGCAACTGAAAAATGGTGAAAATGATGGATTTTGAGCTTGAGATGAAAAGAGGATATAAAGGTTCATTATTTTAGACTGTTACTCCTACTTGCCTAATTAAAAAGCTCACTTTTTAAAATGCAATTTAAGCCCTCCATATAGGCATACCTATGAAAAAATAAATTGGGCAATTATATTTGACATTTTTATTACTTACTCTGTTGAAAAGCAATATTTTCTCCTTTACATACAATCCATTATCCTGTTGACAACAGCAACATATCATAGAATACGGAATCTAAAATCAATACCAGATAAAACTTGAGATATTGCTCTTGTTACTAACGGAAGAGTGGTTGGTGTGTAAAATCAAAAAACAAAAAAAAAAGTTACCCTTGTCGAAATTTTGTCACAGATTGGCATTCAACAGACAATTGATTTATGAGTCGTGAACAAATTTATTTCCTGAAGTAAAGTTAAGAAGTCCTTGCTATAAAAGAAACTTTCACGAATTTTTGTTTTTCATTTCAATAGATAATAAATTTATCGTTCCTTACCAGTTTAAAAGATTTGATCCCCTGAAAGGTACAATGTTGATGTTGACTACTTTTGAACGATTTTATTTATGATCGACAGTTTAAGATTTAAATAAATGTACTCGAACCAGCAGTTGAATGAGAAGTAATCACTGCCAATTTTGTAATTTTGTTTTGTTCTATGAATTTTGAATAACTTTGAAGACATGGGATGAAAATTGAAAATCGCCCTCTCTAGATTAAAATTACGACCGGCGGTATAGATATCAAATTACCTCTTTTCATTTTTTCACGACACAACTTAATTCACCGACAAACCTTCTCTGTCTTCAAGCAAAATATGACCAAGACCAAATCACATTTGGAATGTTTAATAAAACCTACAATTTCTGAACTTATATTATAATTTAGCACAAGCTGCAGGTACGTCCAGTTCACTAGAATAAATTCAGCAAACCCATTCAAGTGCAAGGGCAAATGCAAAGCGCCTTCTGCATCTTGCACATTCGAGCCGATGATAGATGAACAAGCGAATTCATTTCACAAAGCTGAAATCAAAATCGATACCAGGATACTGGGTCTGGGTCATTACTTTAAGTCGTCCCTTATTTTTTGGCACCAAATATTCCATTAAATTTAAATCTTTGAAAAATTACATAGCCAAGCTATCAACCCGCTCTATGTCTATCAATACTTTATACATTTTTACCTACTGGTGTTAAACCTACTGGAAGTGATTCCGCACTATGTGTAGGTATTCACTTACCCATCCCACACCTTGTGAATATTTTTGTTAGATGTAAAATATCTCAGTGTCTGTGCAAGGGATTGAAGCTTTTCTATAGCAGATATAAAGATACTTATGAGGCGTTGCAAACAAAAAACGAAAGAATAAAAATGTGGGCGTCAGATGAACGGAGATTTTTTTTATAGGATTCCCGTCACGTAAAATAATTTCAGTTCGATTTTATATATACCCCCATACACAATTCTTTCGGTATTATCATCCTTTATCTAGTGAACCTACCTATCTAGGTGCTCTTGGTTACTCGGTAGAATGGAGCGGATTTCAATGTCTTATTTCGAAAACCACTTAAGTATACGATTTTGTACAACTTGGGCTGGTAGTTTGATGGAAAATAGTTTCTTGTGTTTGATGAATTGATGAATAAATGACAGTTTTATGAAATCTTTTAGATGTTCTCCATCGCTGGTACATGTTAAAATATTCTTTTGCGTCGTGCATACCAGCGGATGTTCAGGAACTTATTTTAATAAATTTTATAGAAGGAACACTGTTGGTAGCCAGCGTTGCCGCCGAAAAAAAATAAAGCGTGCTACTTTTTTCAGAGAAGCGTGCCCTTAGCGTGTCCAAAGAAAAAAAAGTAAAGGTTTTTTTCAAAATCAAAAAAAAAAAAAAAATTTATTTTTGTTTTTAGTCTGAGTTAAATAATAATTTATATAATGAAAAAGAAACAAATTTTTAATAAATACTACATTATTTACAAAACATAAATAGCTATATATATCTTAAATCTTAAAAGCGTTTAGTACCTCGTCTTTTAAATGGAATTTTGTTTCGATTTCTTCTGAACGTTTTTTATAAAAATTTTGACAGTTGCTTAAGATTAAAGATTTTTCATAAGCACTCACCTGAAAGCTATTCTAAGAATTCAATTCCCAAAAAATATCAAATATTGGCTTAGAATTTTGGGTTTCATAGCATGGATATATCATTTTGTGATATCGAATTAATTTTCTTTCTTCTGTTGCAGCAATTAAAAAAATGAGTCAAGACCGTTAATTTTTTACCAAACATTTCACAACTGTCCCAAAAGACAGCCAACGACTGGGAATCATTTTCTATTACTTTGTTTTGCTTTATTTGAAAATATTCTTGAAAAACTTCCATTTCATTTTGTCGTTTATAGGACTGTTTTTTAGAAAGCTATTATATATCGTTGGCTAGTTCTTGCAATTCCTCTGGGAGGATCGAACAAGCGTTTGATATGCATATTTGCAACGAATGAGATGTGCACGAAGCACGTTATAGAATAGATTTTATCATTTCTCTTCTTGTGCAAATGTTGAACGCCCCCTTACCGCAAGACGAAAGAAAATCAAAATAAATAGACAGAGACGGATCTATATTTTTTGATTGCAAAGAAATAAATGCATTCATAATGGGATTTAGAAGAATGGTTGCGTTCATACGTTTTCAATTGAATTGGCTTTGTTAATGAAATGTAATGAGTTTTAATTATTTGAGTAAGGTAAGAGGAAAGAGGTGCCATTTTCAATGTTTGCGTGCCACCGTGCCACAAATAAATTTGCGTGTCCAAAAGGCACGATCGTGCCACTTCGGCAACGCTGTTGGTAGCTGGTAAGTAAATAATAAGTATTTGCGGCTTAATATTAGGTACCTCATCTATTGTGGGAATCCTTATAGAACGCTAATCAAATAATAGATGTCTGCGTCTGCAGGATGCGTGAGCTGCCTGCCCAAAATCAACATTTGCGATATAATTTGACCATCTAAAAAGTGAATTGCAGATGCATATTTTCGAGAATGTGAATAGAAATTCTCAAGGTAAGGTACTCATGTTTTTCTTTAAAAATTATGTTTAGAAGAGTTTGACTTGTAGATTGAAGCTGTAGACTAGAGTAGGTTTATTATAGGCGGGGAAAGGCGAATGTGGGTTTAATATACAAATAGATATATGTACTAGCAAACTTGTATGTCAAGAAGTACTGGCAGGCAGATATTATCGAGACTGTAATTATTGCCTTGGATATATGGTGGATAGTGGTGAAGTGTACACAGCATGACATCAGTATGATAATTGCGCTAGTTTATAGATCTCCGAGTAGTTCGGAACGAGCATTCTGCAACTATGTCAGTGGGTGGTGTGAAGCTCTGGAAGATTATGGAGAAAATATTATAATTGTTGGAGACTTCAATATAAACTGGTTAGTAAATTCAACGTACCAAAGAAGGGTGAAGGGAATCTTCATGGAAAGCGGTTTCAAACAGAAGGTCAACGAGTACACAAGGATCACTGACTCAACAGCAACTCTTATTGACTACGTCGTATCAAATATGCATCAGATTACAGCTCATGTAGATATCAATGCCAAGATATCTGACCATGAATCGTTACAAATTGATTTTAATTATAACTTGAAGTTCCAAAAAGATAGTACCAGATTTTTCGAAGTTTGCAAATACAATAGAAACACTTTCAGAACTAAATTAAGAATGGAGTTTATTAATGATATTGCACATAGCGATGTTAATCTTTACACTGAAGAGTTCTATGAGAAAATGAGTGATGTAGTAAATAGTTTCGTTTGCAAAATACGCCAGCAAAGGGGTAATAATATTTGGTTTAACAGAAGGTTAAATGATATGAAAAATAGCAAAATTAGAAGCTACCAGAGAGCCTGCTTTACTAATGATTGTACAGACTGGCAATTATACAGAGAATGGAGAAATCGATATAAGAGTGCAGTAAATAAGGCGAAGAATAAGTCAATCGAAAATAGAATTTATAATGCTTCGGATCAAAAGGAAATGTGGAGAGAAATAAAAAAACATATACTGAAGAAGAACTATGGCAAACCTAGCACTATTATGTTCGGTAATGAAATGGTAACAAATGAACAACAAATGGCGAACGAGTTCAATAATTTTTTTATAAATAGTATTAAGGAAATAAATGAGTCTATTCCGAATGTCCCATATGAAGATAATGTTCCCGAAACCACTTCTGTTTTCTGTTTTACGGAGGTGTCGACGGCTGCGATAAAAGATATTTGCAGAAGTATAAACAAAAAAAAAATTACCTGCGCCACATGAACGTTAAGATGATTTTAGATCACTGGGATATATTTTCTTATAGCTTAACGAAATTGGTCAATAAGTCACTGCAACAAGGAATTTTTCCACAATGTTGGAAGGAAGCGGTTGTAGTACCTGTTCCGAAGGTCGCTATAGGACAGTAAAATGTGACGAGTTCAGACCAATTAATATGTTACCCATGCTTGAAAAGATCTTGGAGAAAGTGGTTAACCATCAGCTAGTAAACTACTTGGAGAATAATAAGCTACTGAGTGAGGAGCAATCTGGATTCAGGAGAGATCATTCTTGTGAAACGGCGATAAACTGGTTGGTCCTGAAATGGAAGGGTGAATTGGAAAAAAGGAAGGGAATTATCTCTGTATTTCTTGACTTCAAACGGGCTTTCGAAACCATTGATAGGACAATATTAATAAAAAAATTGTCAAGATACGGAATACGCAATACTGAGCTGGAGTGGTTTAAGAGTTATTTAACAGATAGGAGTCAAATAGTTAAAATCAATGATTATTATTCGGAAGCGGAGGAAACCAAATTGGGAGTACCCCAAGGATCGGTACTTGGTACTCTTCTTTTTCTGATATATATAAATGAAATCAAATTCGTGATAAAACACAGCCACGTTATGTTGTTTGCAGACGACACTCTAGTATACATATCGGGTAGTAATCCTGAGGAATGTGCAAGGCTCCTACAAGAAGACCTAAATGTAATAGAAATATGGCTAATGCAAAATAAATTAAAATTGAATGTCAGCAAAACAAAAGCGATACTAGTCCGTTTTACATCTCTGACGAACCGAATTAAAATCGGAGGAGAAAACATTGAAGTACTGCGTGAAATGAAGTACTTAGGGGTTATTATTGATAATAAGCTGAGATTTAATGAGCATGCTGAATATATATGTAAGAAAGTTGGAAAGAAGATTGGATTCCTAAAACGAATTAGGAATAAGGTGTCAACATTATGTTTGATAAAAATATATAATTTCATTATAAAACCATACTTTGAGTATTGCGCTACAATTTTATTCCTCTGCTGCCAGAGTTCAATAGCGAGGCTACAAAAGATGCAAAACCGAGCCATGAGAGTCATTCTAAGGTGCAATAAGTTCACACCAATTCGGTGGATGCTGCAGACCCTAAAGTGGATGAATATAAGGCAGAGGATGGACCTAAATGTATTAGTTTTTGTCTTCAAAATGAAAAACCGGATCACTCCCCAATACTTGTCAGGAACCGTAGCATTGGTGTCGGAGAGTCAGCCTTATTCCCTGAGAAATGCAGAGGATTTACGAATCGGTTTTGTGTCCAGGACAGCGACGCAAAATAGTTTAGTTTTTAAAGGCTTTCAAAAATTCAACCAACTTCCGCGTGAAATAAAAGCTGAAACCTCTTTAAGCAGATTTAGAACCAGTTGCAGCCGATATATACTGAGTTCCTCTTAATATTTTACAATTTATTTATTTTCCTGTTTTGTTATTAAGTAACAATTATTTACTTTTGTGAATTCTTAATTTTTTTTTTCGCTGTTATCTTTTTATAGTCAAGTATTTGTTAATTAGTTGGATTTTATTATTTTGCCCAGATTTAAATTTAATTGAAGGAATATTGTAAATTCTCTTTTGTAAGCAAAAAGTAATATTTTTTACTAATAAAGAATCAATCAATCAATCAAAAACAAAATTGAAGGCAAGCTGCTTTAGTTAGATATCGATAATGTTCTTCCTAAGTTGAAGATCCGCTTTATTATTTATGTGTCTTCGATCTGTTCCAAAACTTCACTGAAACAATCGATTAAGAAAGGCTGAGCCTTAAATATTTTTATCGAAAAGAATTTAACCACCAAGAAACCAGTTCTAAAATTTGTAGAAAATAAAATGAAATACTGAACTCATTGTGTTTTTAAAACCATACAAGACAAATTAAGTGCTATTATATATTTTTAAGTTACGTCTGTTGTTTGGTTTTTTAGTCGTGAAAATAACTTTTCACTTTTTGACCCACTTAGAGAATAAGAGCGGCAAATTTTTTGATTGATTTATACTCGTAGATATAGCACATTCGATTATTTCGGAATATTTGAACCAGACACAAACTCGAACTAGGAATTAGTTCTTTTGAAGTTTTGAAAAGATTTGTATGTACTAGCGCAAATCGTAAAAAATCTTTAAAAATCAATTATAGGCGATTGTTATTTTTGTCCTAAATAAAAATTCAGCCGTAGATAGATAGATAGGTGGATGGGTCAAGTTATCCGGTAAGCTATAGGCAGTACCGAATCCACAAAAACGACCATACCCCAAAGGGTCATAAAATCGTAAGAGAATTTAGCTCTGTAGATAAATAAAACGAAGTGTATACGGCTATACGGTTGACGAAAGCTTGATACGCATGCTAGCCTTTAGTTCGTGCATTGCTGATCGGTGGGGTTGGGTCTTTTAATGGCTTCCAGACCAGAGTACCGAACTTTATCATGCATTGGAAAACAATAAAATAAGGAAAACTAAAAGGATATACAGAAGGAGATTACCTACAATTTTTAATTTAAATAGGAGCAAAATAAAATGTTAATGCCATTTTCAAAAATTTCATCAAAATCGGTTCGGCCGTTTAGGACGACGTTCACTTCGCCAAAGAAGTCTCACTTAAAAAAGCAATCCGAATTAATGCGAAATCGCTTTTCAATTCGAGTCAAACACGTCTTGAAATCTAAAGGACTAAAAAATCCAATAAAATAATGCATACAAATTATTTAAACAAAAAGCTTTCAAGAAAACTACCCAAAACCATTTAAAAAACCAGATATCTTTTCAAAAAAACAAGGAAAACATATTAAAAAATCGTGTCATTCAAATTCAAATTTCAACAAACAGGTCTTCAAAAATCGCAAAAATCGTAACTGACTCACGCACTCACTCACTCACTCACTCACTCACTTAGATGATGATCATCAAAATTATGAAGCACTTCCAGCCATCCTAGAACCGTGAAATTTGGCAGAATGCTAGATCCGGTGGTACATACAGTGGGAAAAGTCCAAAACTTGAGATTTTCCATTCAGGGGGCGTGGTATACGCCCACATTTGAAAATTTGGGCCACTTCCCATTGCCGTAGAATGTTTAAATTTGGTAGAGCGGTAGGACCTGCATTGTACGAAAGGATCTATCTACCTGCTGAATATAATTTTAATTTATAAGAAAAAAAGCCAAAGTGATGATAGTCAGTCAGTGCAGTGATGTTATTTTCGTAACAAAAGTAAGCCCGCAGGAAAAAAAGGACAGATTTTTCATATCAGTCCAAATGTAGGGATTTTTTGATAAAAATCTGTTTTTCTTCAACACTATTTCAATTCCATTTGGAACTAAACAGAATGTTGGACTTTGGACAATATAAATGGCTTATGGAATTTATGGAATATTTTCAATTTTGCAGTAATTTCATGTGCGAGTGCGATGTGCCTATGCGAATGCGAAACGGTTCATATGAGAGAAAGAGTGAATAGATTTGAGAGAAAATTCTAAAGCCAATTTCTTTGTTTCTTTTCATCCGTTCGTCCGTTCGGTACTATTTTTTTTTTTAATATACAGTAAAATAAAAGTGAGTGTACAATGTCAATGATGTTTTCATATGTTTTTGGAGTTAGAAAACAATTTTGTTTAAATATCTACCTATAACAAATTGTATGCTGTAAAGATTGAATACGTTTTGTTATTGTTTTTTCGAAATCAAACTATTACATAATATTGCTTTTTTTTTTAGATCTGTGTTCACTCACTTTTGATGCTCACTGTACATATAAATTGAAATTGCAATACAATGCAGGTTACCTATAGGTACAGGTAGACGATATTAAAAATTTGCTCGATAGAATGAAAATGGATTCAGAATCAGATTAACATGCATCAGAATGTACCTACAGAAAATCTCGTTTAAAATATTACTTCTGAAGAAGTGTATGTTCATCATAAGTAGCTGGATATAAGCCTTAACTTAAGTGAAAAGTCTCTTATAAACTTCGTATAATAAATAAATTCATAAAAGCAAAAAAATCAAGCATTTTTTATTAACAAATTTTCGGTTAAACTTTGAGTAGCTTACTTTAGGAAGTAAAACCATCTTAGGAGAAACTTAAGACAACTGTAGGGAAAAGTAGGGAATTTTAAATGCTGCTGTAGGGATTTTATTAAAAATCATGTAACATCACTAAGTCAGTGTCTATTGATATATTAAAAAGCGATGACGTTTCGACGTTGTTTGTGAAATCTAATAAACAAAAAAAAGGAAACTTGCAAAAAGTAGTGAAATCACACCAAAAACATAAATGAAAAAAAAAGAGCCAAGCTCTCTTATATAGAACAGCAAAAATTAGGTGCGTAACTAGTCAGCCACGAAAAGTAATGAGATCTAAATGTACGCCAAGTTCTTAGTTTAAAAAGGTTAAATGTTTAAAAAAATTGGTAGGTTTAGTTAGCAAGTTTTACATTTATAACTTCATTATATTGTATAACATATTAGAATTTGAAAACTTGACCAGTGAACCTACCATATTTTCGATCATCCATCGTCCAATTGAAGCTTTCGATCAAAATGAATGACCGAAGGTATGATTCGCTACCTTTCTTTTTGTTTTTGTTTTTCCCGGAACAGAAGTCTAGGAATACAACTGACATCGAAAACTATATTCCTAAGTTTGTATTGAGGAAATGGCCCTTTGTCTGCCTACTCAGTACTTCTTCGAATATGGCTTACTATATTATATACCAAAAAAATTCCTTACAAATATTGATGTACACATTTTAAAGCCATGGTATTTTTTTCCAATTAAATACCAAAAGCAATTATAGAACTCACATATCGGAGAAAAAATATATCCCTTCCCTCAGTTAAATGTCTTCTTCTTCTACAAATTCCGCATTTAAATCCAAACCGATTCCCATTTGTCGCACTTTTTCTTCTCACACAAGCAACCAGTCTAAGTTTCAACATAAAAAAAAATGTCGAAGCACCCATGCAAGCTTCCATAACGTACGCCCAAGTCAGTGATTAATCATCTTCACACCATCTTCACATAATTTTCCCACGATCACACGATCTCCCTCGGAAACGAAGACTAGAGCCACAACAACAAAAGTCACAAAAATAAGCAGCATTAGTATAGCTGCCACGAGAAGTGATAAACATTAATTTCTTATTACGAAAATAACGCCCAGTAAGCAGTATTTACACAAACCTAACTCCTTCTCAAAAGTATCTCGAACACACGAAGCACGAATCTCTTGGCTCATCATGACGTGTGTGCCCTCATGATACCTCACAGCTTCCAATTGGCAGTCTTACCATCGGCAGTGGTAAACATACATTGGGACATGTTTAGTGGGGTCTCGCGTATCGGCCTCTTTACCCTTCATCGATCTCGACCTGTATAAACATTCCAGCAGCTTACTACCGAAAGCGGAAATCAAACACCAAACAAATAAACCAAATAGATACAACAAATCAGCTTTAGATACATTTTTTTTTCAGTCGACTTCTGCTCTTTCTCTCCACTCTTCCACATCGTCATCGCTGTGGATCATCAAAACAAAAAGCAGAGCGTGTGAAACAATTCGCCTAGAGTTCTGCTGTCTATCTCACAGCCACAGGTCTCAATGTGACGTCGTCGTCGTCGGTGGTTGTGAACCTTAGAACCAGCTAAATCCCATAGCACAAGTGACTCAAGTACGCTACTGCCGACCCTCTTGCGCGATCATTCTCTGTGGTGGCGAATGTGAGACGATAATTTCGCGCAAGTACGCGCCCACACTGCTGTCGCAGAGTCATCATCGTCCAGGCTCCCCAGATCCAGATGATGTGAATGGTATAGCGATAGCCACCACCACGAGATATCAGAAAGTAAACAAATATTGAACACCCGGACAAGACAACGCGCGCGGATGGCAGCGGAACCAAACAACTTCCGAAAGCCATTCGTGATGCCGCGATGCGATAACGATTTCGAGTTACACGATAAATCTCTCAGGCACATGCCTATGCTCGGCATAGAAACCGATACGCCAACCATAATCTTCTCGGCGTATGCCAGTGTATCGCAAGGCGAAAATGGCACATGATACCCCTTCCCACCATCGATCGTAGTCGTCATGGCGAGTAGTGGGATCAAGTTCTTCGCTCTGAGGTCTTCGAGTGTGTGTATTGCGGTTCAGATGCGGGATCACACCAATATCGGATTCCATCTATATTATCGAAGGTATGCATGCTAATGGCCAAGGCTCCAAATAAAATAAGTCATTCGAGTATCTTCTTTATTTCGTAGATTTATCCCACGGGACCCAAAGGCGATGACAACGACAACAACGTGGCGACATACACATAGTAGTCACCATGGCATGGTATCCGCCCTGGCATGCCGAATCGTTGATGTTGTCCGCCACTCAGTCCACAGATACAAAGATACTCTTGCCAAGCAGCACGCCACTCTCGCGGTACACTTAATAAAATTGTGAATGGACTTAGACGATGGATCACTTGATCGTTACACGTCAACGGATAAAGACCTTTGAGAATTAAAAGAAGGGATTTGCCAGTAATAGAGATACATAGATGATTTGTTGTTAGTTGTGTTGCAAAAATTATTCGATGTCGTCGCGTAGAATCTGCTGAAAAGCTTGTGTCCTGGTTTTAAAATTTGTTTCGGACTTGTGTGTGTTCTTTTTTTTTAATTTAATTTCTGAATGATGGCACCGAACCATCATTTCGCGATGAATTCCTTGACAATGGAACCCGTGTCGCGGACCTATCAGTATCGAAAAATTATGAAACCAATGCTGGAGCGAAAAAGACGAGCGAGAATCAACAAGTGCCTGGAGGAGTTGAAGGATTTAATGACGGGAACACTTCAAGCCGTAAGTAGCTAGCAATGACACTGATTTATCCATTTTCTTGTTAAGTGAGCTGTATCCTTAATTTGTATTACATAATTTGCGACAACATTCCCTAAGGAATTAAGCTAAGTATAATTTTCCATTGGTACTGAATTGTGGAAACTGCAGACCTTTTCTTGTCCTATATGGGCTATGGATGGCACATACCAGCAATGCTTTGAAATGTTTATCTTTAATAGTTCAAGTACCTACATAGTTTTAGAATACCGGGACTTGCTCTATTTTGAAATGCGCCATCAATTTATGAATCTTCGAATATTCTGCATATTATTCAAACATTGTCAGTTGGAAATTTCTCTCGGCTGGTTTTTGGTCAGACAAAGCCCAAGAGGTGTAGCTAGCTTTTGGAGATTATATTTTATTGTTTTAAAGAAATTGTATGTAATATTCAAAATTAGGTATGCCAAACCTATTCTCTTTTCTGATATAGGTATATTTTGGGCCGGCTTAAAGATTTTCTGAATTTTCAATGGATAGAATACTTTTACGATTTATATTTAAACCTCGTTTAGACAGTTTGGGGTTCTTCTGGTTTTATGTACTACATTATTTACATTTTGAAGTGCATATGTGTATAAATTTGCTTCGCACTAAGAAAAAAATTCAATGATAACAACAGTATAACAATTCTGACAATTCTGACTATAGATTTTGATACCATCAATCACAACATGCTCTGCAGTAAGCTTAAAAATCAGTTTAATTTCTCGATATTTGCCACAAGCTTAATCTGTTTATATCCAAAAGACAGATCTCAGGCGGTTTTCGGTATTTCTTCCAGTAAGCAAAGGTGTTCCTCAAGGCTCAATTCTGGGTCCGTTATTATTCTCACTTTACATTAATGAGCTTCCTTCTTATGTATCTAACTTATCCATACTCATGTACGCTGATGATGTTCAGTTGTATAACGAGTGTCCGTTGGGTCTTGTCGAGAATGGTATGCATAATGCATGAGGTAAATGAAGATTTAAGAAATAGTATACTGCTTTGGTCAAGAACTAATGGCTTATGCTTGAATCCGCCCAAATCAAAATGTCTGATTATTTCGAGAATCAACATCTGTTAATTCCTTTACTTTACTTAAAGTATATCTAAATGATATACCTAGGTATTGATTTTGTTGATACGGCTAAAAACATGGGTATAACCTTCAACAAAACTATTAGATACATGGAATAACCACATTAGGTTGACGCTAGGAAAAGTATATGGGAGCCTCCGAATGTTATGGACAACTCAAAAAATTACACCCATTTAGACACGGATAATACTAGCCGAGACATTAGTCATCCCAATCTTATTGTTTGGTTGTGAAATTTATATGGAAATTGTGACTTTGAACATAAAAGAAGAATCATTGTTGTATATAACAGTATTGCACGATACATTTACGGACTAAAGAGTTATGACCATGTTTCCTTTCGCTGGATAATCTATTCAAATTTAGGACAATAATTCTACTGCAAAATATATTACATACAACATACTCTATCTTTACAATTATGATACCCCCTCATCGATCTAGAACTTCTGGTCTTGCTTTAATTTCTGAGCGTAAATTTTTAGTAAACGCAATTAGGCTGGGGACCACGATTCATTCGAGTTCAAGAGCAGATTTAGGCGGCATCTGGAGGCGCTTTGAGCTAATGTCTTTACTTTACTTTTGGTGGCGCTTACAGTCCGGGGTGGACCACGGCCTCAACCAACAAGCCCCTCCAGCCAGCTCGGTCCCTCGCTAGCTGCCTCCAGTTACACACACCAAGTTGGTTGAGGTCGTTCTCCAATTGTGCGCGCCACCTAAGGTGGGGTCTTCCCCTGCTGCGTTGTCCCTCAGGGTTGGATTCGAAGACTCGTCGGGCTGGTGCGTTGTTGTCCATACGCTCCACGTGTCCCAGCCATCTCAGCCGTTGTATTTTTAGCTTTTTGACCAGGTCAGCGTCGCTGTATAGCCCGTATAGTTCGTTATTCTTCTTCTTCTCCATACTCCATCGTCCCAAACTGGACCGAATATCATTCGAAGAATCTTTCTCTCAAAACATCCCAGAAGGTTTTCATCCGCTTCTGACAGGGTCCATGCTTCTGCACCATACAGCAGGACCGGGAGGATTAAAGTCTTATATAATATCTCCTTGGTTCTATGAGAGAGGGCTTTACTTCTTAGATGCCTTCTTAGCCCGAAGAAACAGCGATTGGCAAGAGTGATTCTTCGCTTGATCTCTGCGCCGATGTCATTTTGCGATGTTATAGTGGAGCCCAGGTAGACAAAGTCTTTAACAACTTCGAAGTTGTATCTGTCCATCGTGACGTTTTGTCCGAGTCGCCGATGTTGAGAGTCCTTTCTCGTTGACAGCATATACTTCGTTTTGTCCTCATTAACAGCCAGACCCATCTTCGCCGCCTCCGTTTCGATGCTTGCAAATGCACTACTGACAGCTCGCCGCGTTCTCCCAATAATGTCAATATCATCAGCATAGGCAAGTAGTTGTACGGACTTTTGAAAAATTGTACCTCTGGTGTTGGCTTGTGAGTTTCGTACAATTGCTTCAAGAACGATATTAAAGAAAGTACATGATAGCGCGTCGCCTTGTCTCAAACCTTTTTCGACATCAAAAGGTTCGGTGATGTTCTTGCCGACCTTGACGGAGCAGCGAAATTTCTCCATCGTCATCCTGCACAGACGGACGAGTTTGGCGGGGATGCCAAAACTTGACATGGCTTTGTATAATTCGTCCCTATATACGCTATCATAGGCGACTTTAAAGTCGATAAATAGATGGTGTGTATCGATCTGAAATTCCTGGGTTTTTTCCAAGATCTGTCGGAGTGTGAAAATTTGGTCGATGGTTGACTTTCCTGGTCTAAAACCACACTGATATGGGCCGATCAGGTTGTTGGCGAAAGGTTTTAGACGTTCACACAATACAGCCGACAAGATCTTATACGCGACATTCAGGAGACTTATTCCTCTGTAGTTGGCGCAGTTCAGAGTATCTCCTTTCTTGTGGATGGGGCACACGATGCTGAGGTTCCATTCGTCGGGCATGCTTTCATCCGACCAAATTTTACAGATGAGTTGGTGCATGCTCCTTACCAAGCCATCTCCCGCTGCTTTGAATAGCTCGGCCGGAAGGCCATCCGCTCCAGCAGCTTTGTTGGACTTAAGTTTGGATATCGCTATCCTCACTTCGTGTAGGTCAGGTGGACGGAAGTTTTGGCCATCATCGTCCAAGCTGAACAGATCATTCTGCCTGACAGCGGGTTGTTGGCTGTCTCCGCCGTTTAACAGTCTGCAGAAGTGTTCTTTCCAAATCCTCAGCACCGACTGTGAATCTACTACTGTATTCCCATGCTCATCTCTGCAGGCTTCTGTTCGGGCCTTGTATCCTTGGGTGGATCGTTTTACCCTTTGGTAGAACTTTCGAACATTGCCTCTTCAGTAGCGTCCCTCAATTGATTCGACCGCTCGCTTCTCGTGCTCTTTCTTTTTCCTTCTGAGAAGTCGGTGTTCCTCCCTTCTTTTTTGCCCGTAGAGCTCGCGGGCAGCTCTCTCAGCCGCTCTGGTTCTTGTCTGCAGCATTAATTGATAGGCCTCGTTCTTGGCTGCATGTGCCTGGCGGCATTCCTCATCGAACCAGGGGTTTCGTTGTGGTCGCCTAGTGAAACCCAGCACTTCGGTAGCGGCGCTCCTGATGGCACGCTGGCAGAGTTGCCACTGGTCCTCTGTACTTGATGCTGGTGAAGCTGAGGATGGGCTTGCTGAGAGGTATAGGGAGACGCGGTCGGCAAAGGTTTTGGCGGTCTCTTGCGATAGTAGCCTTGCGACGTCAAATCTTCTTGTAGTATCCTCTCGGTGTTGTGGAGTATTGGATATCCGCATCCGTACTTTGGCTACTACCAAGTAATGGTCCGAGGCTATGTTGGCCGCTCGAAAAGTTCGGACATCCATGATACTGGAGGCATGTCTGGCGTCGATCGCAACATGATCGATTTGGTTGACGGTTTGTTGATCTGGAGACCGCCAAGACCCCTTGTGTATGTTGAGGTGTAGGAATCGTGTGCTGGCAATGATGACATTTCGCCCCGCCGCAAAGTCGATTAGCCTGAGTCCGTTTCCGGAGGTGTTGTCGTGCAGGCTGTGCTTTCCGACTGTAGAGCCAAAGATGCCCTCCTTTCCGATTTTGGCGTTTGAGCTAATGACTATGAAGATTATTTTCAATAATGTTGATTCTTTTTTATTATTGTTTTCATTGTACTTTTCTTTCTATTTAAATTAGTCTTAGGAACATATTACAATGTATTTATGCTTATCTACATCCATGAACCAAATAACCTATTAATGAAATTCTATCTACTGAAGTTAGTTTGTTTGTTCTTTCTTATTTTTTTCAAAACAGTAGCATATTATAATGTATACATTATTGAAGCTTGCACAGTTTTATAAGATACTGTATCTATCTGTGTTAAGATTGTTGCAAATAAATTTAATTTAATTGAATTTTGTGTCGAAGGCCAACATGATAGTCAGAATGAAATTCTTTCTCATCACAAATTTTTAAATTTGAGGTGGCCTCGACTCCAGTAATGCGTTTCGCCCCGATGTGGTGGGTGGGCTCATCAGTAGACGACCACCACATCTGATCTAGACGCACTGTTTACTCGATTTTCACCGAGACTAATGATTTTTCAATCAACAAGTGACTGTGAATCATTTTTCTCGATTTTTAGCAGTTTCAAAGAACTTATTATTAAATATTGCTCTGTCCAGAACAAAATGTTGCCTCTGGAGTAGACGTCTTTGTCATTCTTATTTTTCTCCAGAAGCCGACATTTATTCCTTTCTTCTCTATTGCTTGTAGAATCTCCAGTCCAAATGGGACAGTATATTTGAGGCTTTTCCTATAGTTTCTTGCAATCAGTGCTATTTGGTCCTCGGTACTTAATTCTTTCTGTAAAGGATTTCAGGTTTGTTGATATGGTTACAGCCTGTATTCCTTTGTTACACGTCTTCGCTCCCATTGCAGAAGTACATAAGTGTTATGCGCTCGATAGGATGAAAACAAATTTACCCATACAAACTGAATCCCTCTTGTCCCTTCGCTAATAACTCTGGCTCCAAGCAAAATTTCTTATATAGGGTAGCGGTAGACAAACCGAGTTTGAAGTCGATAGTATGAAAAATAAGAACTTTCCCATACAAACTTTCTAGAGTTTAGGGTTCAACATTTTGTCTTTGCCGACAAGAGCTTAATGCCCAAATTTCAACTTTGGAAATGATTATTGATTCTTGAATTAAACAAGCCTAACAGTGGCTTTGTTGTCGATACACTTTTAGATGATTTTCCTTAGTTTTTTTGAAGGGGTCTTCGATTAAGGCTGTTACAATCAATTGCTTTTCCTATCTGCAATTGTTCGCCATTCAGGGTAGGGCAGGCCGTGAGAATTGTTCAGGAGTAAAGTGTTCGCGAGGAGTAAGGGGGGTCTCACGAACCGTTAACCGCATGAACTTGAAAGTTGGTATGTTAATAGATAAGTCAAAATGATTACATGCCTCATGTTTTTCAAAATTCATCCTAAAAGGTTTAGAAAAATGGGGATGAAAACATTTCTATTTCGACTTTACTACGCTCAACTTGTCATTGAATCTATGCCGGTGCGGCTGGCGGAGCCGAGGACATTGCTAGTAACGTATAAAAGGTAAATTCACAAAAAGTGCACAAGTGTCTCCGGTTCTTTCTCATCTTCATTCTCTCATCATGCATAGAAATCAACCCCAACTTTTGGATATGCCTATCAGTGTTGTTATAAAGATTTTTTCTAGATCTTACAAATTTCGGTTTCATATCTTAACTCATCTTAAATGTGAGTGAACAGTACATAAATCGCAAAAACGCATCACATTTTGAGATTATGGCATAAATTCATGAAACAATACCAACCAAGTAAACAGGTTCAATGTAGTCAAACCATTTTATATCGCGGCATGTCAAGGTTTTTTTTTCTTCGAAAATAGGTTAATAAGTATAGTGTTTCATAAGGTTATAAATGTAGTGCGAGTGCACATATTATATTATCTCCAGGTTAGTAAACTAAAAGTTTGAACGAAATAATAAAAAATAAACAAATTTTGGAAAGACCAAAATTGGGTATGTACCTACCCTATTCTCTAGTCAAATTATTCTAATTTTATAATTTACCTAATTATAAATACAACCCGTAAAGTGAAGTGATAGCACTATTTTTAAATTTTCGTTCTTAAGAACTGAGTTTGAACGCCATATTATTTCAATGCAGAATTTCATTAAAATCGTTAATTTGTATTAACATCGTTTTTCCGACATTGAATCAGTTTGTGTTCATCTGCTAGGAGTGTTATAAAAAAATAAATAAATAGGCGCAACAAGCGTGTAGACACCCTAGGCCTAGCTTCTCACAACCATTCGTTTTGTCGTAGCGTGTAATGTACATAATATATTTGTACGCGGCATTTGGCAGACATTTTTTGACGAAAAATTGAGACTTAGAAATTGTACAGAGAGAATTATTTACCATAATTCAGTAACTCGATGCTGTGCAAGTCTGCGACCGCGAGATTTGCATTATAGTTTTATAGTATCTATCATGAAATTTGTATTTATTTTAAACATTTGTAGGCAAATAACGTTTTTAGAAACCATTTAGAAAGACTTCTGTTTTTTTTCAGTACCTACCTTAATCTTTTTGAAAAGTAACATTTCCCGCTTTTAACTTATTTTTGGATCGATATCCTTGACAATTTCCCAAAACTTTTAGCTTAGTAAGCTCTATCGTACTAGGTCAAAAGCCCAAGCCTGCCATTTTTAATGTATTCTGCAAACTGACAAACTGTTTGGGAATTGCATTTAACAATGCAACTGATTCAACTACATAAAATTAAGAAAAATTCTGTTCAGAATCGCCGATTCCAGAGGGTCCTCGATATTAGTTACATATATACCTAGTTTAATGACAAGAGCTAATTCAGAAAAGATTTTTAGAATTTAATTTTAAAGTTAAAGTTAAAATCTTAACATATCTTATTGTAATTCTACAAATCTTAAGAAATGCTCTAAAAACGAATGAATATCTTCTCATCTGGAAACCTCGTCAATATCTTAAAAAATAAGATAATTAAGATCATATAACAACAGTGATGCCTATACCTATTGCACAGTGCCCGGTTGTGATGTTGGTGAATTTGACCCTACCTTATATGTACCTTAAAAGTTTGTTACATCTTTTCAATTCCTTTGAATAACATTTTAAGAAAAATGCAACTTAAAGTACTCTAAATTTACATTTAATAGCGACAAATTGACAATTACCCTTCCAGTACTTTTATCTCTTGATAATTTTACCCCGCCCAACTATTAGATGTATCTAAATAAGATTTTCTTAATTTTCTCTTTCCAGGATGGCGAAAATATTTCGAAATTGGAAAAAGCAGACATCCTTGAGCTCACAGTTCGTCACCTACACCGTCTGCGTGAGAACAACACCCTCTTCATGCAACCAGACGCAGTCAGTGTGGATAAATTCTGGGCTGGATTTCATCACTGTGCCACGGAAGTGTCACAATTTCTTACCAAATATGACCGCCACATCAGTGGTGACCTTCTCAAACATATTGCAGCTTTCATGCCAAATATAGCCGCAGCTCATTACCAAAGATATCCGATACCACAAACCAACGTCCTGTATCCTATACAGCCGTCTGCTAAATCGCATCTACCAAGTAAACCGTTTCCCAAGCAAGAACCTAAAGGAGAATATGCCGCCAGCAGCGGTGGTGTTTGGCGTCCATGGTGAAAGTGGTTATATTGTAGTTGGAATTGGGTTTAGGACATGTAAATACGACAAATCCCAAAAAGGACTTATTATGCATGGAAATAGCTTTATATTAGTTTACTCGCACCCATACACACTGCACATGGTACATGTGCGACAGTATGTTAACGAATTTTAAATTCAAATTAATACCTATAGTTAAGCAAGTAGTTTATTTAGAATATATTTATATAAAGTTGAGTTACCGTTTTACTGTGATCGGAATTGAGATGAATGACAAATCTGTTGTTGTCGTTTCAAGTGTAGAATTTAGAATTAATTTTAAATAAATTTTATGTGAAGAAAACTATGCGCAATTTTGTTTGGTACCTATCCTTAATGGGGTGTGTTTGGTTCGTTATTCAGATGGAAACTTCTTACCGGTTCATTAGCAAGGAAACATTCTTGAAGAGTATTCACTTTATTTCTCTATAATATTGGGAACATTTTCATTTGACAGGATTTTACTTTTAAATTAGTCATGGGCCTATGGTGTATCTGAGTCTATGCGGCAAGGGATATATGACTGAATGGCACTGGCATTGACAGCAAATCGCTTTTGTCAATTGGGTTCTTCGTTCTTGTTGCTCTCTAATAGGTGTCCTCTGAGAATTCTGTCAATTTGGCACACATTTTGACAAGCGGAACGCGGAAGTAAAAACATGCAGCACACGAAAGTATAAATTTACATTTATTAGAGAGCCGAGCTTCAATGGTATTCAGTGATGAGGGTGAATCTGGCGTCGTCTTAGCATCCAGTGCTCTTTGTCAGTATAGTGTAAGTGTATCAATCTCGTTGACTTTGGAAGAATATAAAATTATTTCGAGTATATTTACACCTGATAGTGGGAGATGTCAACGTTTGATTTGGTGGTAAGTTAATCGAAGACCAAACGATGGGTCTATTTGGGATAAACGTATAGACTTATTTGTAGCAGCAATAAAAAAATCTTACTTTTGTTTTAATCGTTGAACGAATCATTTCTTTTCTTTGCTCTATCCAATAGGCATTATCTTCGCAAAATTGCAAATTTTCCCAAAATTTGTTTTTTTGAAGGAATTTCATTGTAAAATCTCGTAAGCTCGATCCAAAATTTCCCAAACAAAGAAGCCTGTTGTATATGAAGCAATACGTGACGAAGTTGGATGGGAAGAATGCGAAAAATGCTGCAATAACGGGAGATATCAGATAACTCTAGATTATACTATAGATATAGACTGGATGCAAAATGGCACTCTATAGTAGGTTGAATATTTTGAAGACTTTCTTAACCCGCCAATGGTCACGCGAATTTGACTTTGATCAATGGTGACGCCGGTCTCACGCACCGGGGTTTTCAACTGAAGATTTTTCGAAACGTGTTACTAATAGTTCATGTTTTTCTTTAAATATATGCTCTTTGACAATAAAACAAAGATATTTAATCAATTTAAGCTCTTTTATTTCAATATTACAATTCACAAACATTTTTAAATAGAGCATTAAAAATAACAATGTTTTTAGTAATACATTTTTTAAAATTAAGAAAACAATAAAAAATCACATATTCATAAAGGAAAATAAAGTTTTTTAGTCCTTCGACATATGGTACTCTTACAAAATGAACAAAATACATACCTAATAAAGCAATAAAAAAATAATATACTAGGTAAAATACCCGAATAATAAATAAATATTTTACTTACATACACCGTGAGACCGTGTGTCACCCTCACCGGGTAGTGATGCGCGATATATATCGAATCACTCGATTCATCGATATTTTCGCAAAAAAATATCGATTATTTCACTCGATAATTTATTTTCGATATTATCGATGCATCGATGTTTTCATCGCGATTTTTTTGCGCACTCAAACTCCACTGTCTCAGCTATAATAACACGTCTCGTTACTATCCAAGAACCTTACTTTTTATTATAATTACAATATCGGATTAATGTACATAATATTTGTACAATATACTATTTCAAATAAGCTATTTATTTATTATGTACATATTTCTGAAGAAAAAATAGTTTAATTGGTAACTATTTTAATTCACAAGAATTGGATGTTTTTAAATTTGTATCTTATTGCTTTTTTGATTTGCTTGTCCCTGAACTTTTAAATAAACAGAATACATATTTCAATATAATCAGAGTTCCTATAAATAGTTACTAGCCAAAATCTGTACCTACATATCCTTTTATTTTTATTTTTTTTGCAAGAATCATTAAAAAAAAGTTTAATTCTTGCCTTGAATTATTTCCTTTGTCAAATAGAAATTGATTGAGTCCTCTAAATTAAACAATAAAATTTTTTTTTTTTTTTTTTCAATAAAAAAGAATAGAAAACTCAGGAAAATTTTAAGTTTGCATATAAACCGATATTATCGATACTATCGATTTTTTTGGGTCGATTTTTCGTTTGCATCGATATTTTCATCTTGATAATAAAATATCGATGTATCGATGCGGTTTTGGATTATCGCGCAACACTAGCACCGGGTTAGTAAAAAAAAATACACAACGTGTGCTCACTAAGCAGTTCGACGTGAACTGATGGTGGGGGACGTGCAATGCGGCAGCTACTCGAAATTGCAACAAAACACAATAACGGAGAATAAAGTTATTCGAATTTTTTAACACACCCGGTCTCACAGACCAGTAGGTCACCATTGGCGGGTTAATGATGGTCCCCTAGTTCAGTTGTTCGAAATGCAAATACATCTGTTGCAGAACGTCAAACTGCAATCCATCTCTTAAAAGTCAGCAAAGCATATAGACCTGGGGTGGAATTCTGTAAAAAATGAAACGAAAAACGCTTTCGCTTTAAAAAAAAAAACGAAGGAAATCACCCGAAAGCGAAAGTTTGCTTCATGTAACTGCTTTCGTTTTTTTTTTTTTTTTTTTTTTTCTTCTCAAACGTTTAAGAAGCAATGTAGTTGAAATTGCATGCTTTTAGGGTCATTTTCACAGTTAGAGAAACTTTTACCACAAGTATAAGTCAGTTGGCCAATTGATAAATCCAAATCCAAGGTTCATTTCCGGAGATGGAAAGCTGAAATGTCTTCGGATTATATGCGGAGAATTTTAGGTATCCGTATCATTCCTACCAAAAGTCACTGATATGTCTACTAGTTGTTGTTATTGTTCTTCTCTCAACAATAATTCACAATACGGATTGTTTTGATTCAATTCTGCACTACAAAAAGTACTCATGAGCCGCATCGCCATATTGAAAACACATAGCCACAACCTTTAATAGTGGAAACCATTACTGCTCCAGAAATGTTTTTTTCTTTTCACATCTTAATTGCCGCAAAAAGAATTAAACTGTTAAAATAATCAAAAAAAAAATTAAAAACGAAAATTCCTTTCGTTTTAATTATATGAAGCAAATCGCTCGTGCAAACGAAAACGTATGAACGATGTCATCTTGCAGAATCCCACCCCTGTCCACCTAAGGTTCTGAAGCCAGTCGTGATTACTACTAGTATTCTATTTCAGTTCATAGTCATTTGGAAGAATGTACCTAGCCAGTAATTGAAAGCCGTAGGTCTAGGTAGGTATTATGAAGATGCAAATGAGGCAATCCGAAGAACTGCAATATTCGAAGTGCTTTTACGGTTTAATCAGTTTTCAAAAACTATTGGAAATTATAGCTGATGTTTTCGGATGGATAAAGGTTAGAATCGAGACTACACTCAAATGGGATCAAGCGGGCTATAGCAATGGTTCACTATGAACCACACTAACCAACACTTGCATATTATTCTACTGAAATGGACAGAGTCCAACCCCAGCCTGTGTTTATGGATTTCGAGAAGGCCTTTGATAGGGTAAAATCGTGATGGGGATCTTTTAGCTAGAGAGGAATCCCTAGTTAAATTGTTCTGTTCTAAAGTAGTTCCTGATCTCAAGGAATGTATGCGCACCTTCGTCGATTGGTATTTCGTCGCTTACTAATTCCGTGATCTATTCTGAACTTATGGAAATATCAAATAGGGTATCAAGTACTGCAGATTTCAGACACAGCGAAGGTTCAGCAACATGGCTTCTAGCTGTACGAAAGTTTATTACTCCAAAAGTAAAACTTCCTGCGATTCCGAATTCCGACATAAGAGTGTCAAACTCTATAGATCCTTCCACCATCCGTTTCAATGGGACTCATCAGCAAAGGGAATTAAATTTAGCTAGCTATCCCAATTCAAAACGCTATTCACAGCAGCTGCCATGTATATTGTACAATCGAATATTGCAAGACAGGAGCAAACAAAATAGTCACCTATAGAAAACTAATACTCATAGCACAAACCACATAGAATAGACCTACGACTCCTCCCACATAACGGACTTTGCCTACCTACAAGCTGTCTGCGGGCCCAGAATTTTTCATAGGTGCTGTACAAAATCAAAGGAACGCCGTTAACGCATGCACGCACTTTAAATTTCCTGGACCCACGGTAAAGCATGGAAAATCATTGCCGCCATTGATTTTGACATTTCACACGTATTCACAGACAGGGGAATTCATTCCGGGGAGAATCGGGTAGGTACACGGAAGTCGGCGGTCTATTTCTATGTGGTTTGTGACTCATAGCTAAATTATTATTTTAAAGCCATTTACCCGAATACAGTTCCAATTTAGTCCGATAATCCTGAAGTACAGTACACTGCAGAGTTTATCTATAGACGAAATCGCTCCTCGGTAGTATTATTTGTAGTATGCCTTCCTCTGCCTACTCCGCAACATACCATTCTCAGATGTTGCCCTTAGCCATCAACTTTGACTAGATCACAATGCGTTAGAAAAATCCTTTTTATCCCTTTTGTTAAAAAGGGTACACTCATTTCAGTTTTATAATCGATTTAGCCATGTTTGGCTGAATTTAGCCCACTTTTAGCTTAACAATCTGCAGCAGTGTCTTTGAAGCGGTGGTCCTGACAGTAACATCGTTAGCCAGTGTGGTATCAATGATTGCAATACCACGATTTTTATTTACAGTCAGGCGACCATTAATGCAACTTTTGCAACAGAAATCAAGTCGGAAGTAGTCCGACGCCTTCTCGAAGAACTTTAGGTTCTTGATGGCTAAACCAGCAATATTCTGCTAGGTACCTCGTCACAGTGACATAACCGGAAATGATATAGCTGATGAACTTGAAAGAAATGGATCTGCAATGGACCAAAATCAAACACTTCAATTCAATGGATCAAGGCTTTACAACCTTAAGGACCGAATCGAACATAAGATCCAAATGGCAGCTCACAAGTCAAATACCAATTAAAGTTTAGCCACGATACGATAAAATCAAAACCACCAGACTCCTATAAATTGACAGAATGTTGCTCGCTCTCAATGTTGGGTTCGTACGGTATAGGTTCACTCACCTGCCACATCTCTTAAGACTTAAGGAACCATACAAATGAAACTCAAACTCAACGATGGGAACATATGCAAAAGAGGGCGTCAAAATGTGATTTTTACTATTAACACGACTTACAGAATTCAACGGCAGTTCAAATACCAAGAACCTGCAGAAAAGCTTCCCCTTGAATGGCAATCCTTTTCCAAATAAATTCAAGTAAGTATACCGTCCAACTTTGCTTCAACTCAAACACTACCCTTTGCAAGGATTTTCTTGTGTGACAATGTCTAACAGCAAAATTAAAATTAAAAACTTTTCCTTACCAACAACCGCTCTACATTCAAGCTCTCCGCACGACATTTAACGGCCGCAATAAAGACAAAAGGAAATTAGAGATTTCTACAATTAAATGCAATATTGGATTGACAATATAAAAAACAAGAAAAGACAATTGCAACGTCTACAAAGTTTTGCCATCTTTTAATCAATCTTAATATTCAACCGTATCTCTAACGTTTAAATGTATTTCGTATCTTCCAACAGTATATTCAGCCGCAGGCTAACGACAATCACAACTAAGCTTGGAGGGATTATTCTGGCGAAAAGCATTTGAAAACTTAACAGAAAAAAAAGAACAATTGCCTTGACCTTTTGAATGCGTCGATATCCACTTTTTATTTGCTTTATGCTTAAAGCGTTGTTTAATTGATTGAGCGATACAATCTGTAGGCTATAGCATTTGTTAAACCAACATTGTTGAGTTTTTAAGGTAAATTAAGTACCGCCATACACTTGGACTTGGCCAAACAAAAAATGAGAAGGACAGGAAAATGACAAATTTGAAAATAGGAACAAGATGTCTGTGTTGATTTTGCAAGTTAAATTGGGGAGTGAAATGTAATTTCGGAGGACCGGACGAGATGGGACTTTTGGAACTTCAAATTAAAAAGGGACCAAAGGGGGGACCTATATAATTGAAATAAAAAAAATCCTTCAGGCGGGTTATCTAATTACAGCAATGTCAATCGAAAAGAGGGTTTTTTTTCTGTGTGTGTGTCAGAAAGGAATTTATAATCTGAATAGGTTGTCAAAGTTATAGACAAATTTGTAACCTCGAAAGTGGGTGGAAGCATTTTTATTTTGAGGCGATTGGCTAACAAAAAGTAATGAAATAATTCACAACGAATTCACGTAGGTATAGCAATTCAGCAGAAAATGTTAATGCCTCGTGACATATACATACATATACATAGGTACCGACATAGTAGATAGATAGATAGATAGATTGTTTATTCTTTGATTCATAGTATATATATATAAGTACAATTCACTATTTTACTAATAATAAACAATTACATAAGCATGACAAATTTATGTCGTCTGCCAGAGAGGCAATTTAATTCATTTAGCTATTTTTATTTTTTTGATTTAAAGGTTGCAAGGTGAGATTAATGATGCGATAATTAAATTCAATGAACTTTTAGTTTAGTTAAAACAAAATTTAGATTCTTTTGACTTTTAGTTTAGTTAAAACAAAATTATGATTTAAAAATCTTTAATAAAGCTGTTCTTGATGTTGTGGGTTTTCATCGGTAGTGGTAAAACGGATTACTGCAACTGGTTAAAAACGTTCATTGATGATACTTGTTCTATATGACAGGGCCTCCTTACAATATTGGTATAAGACCATCCAATCTAGGCCATTTAGATGGGTAATTATATCTTCCATTTGTAAAATATTCTTTCCAAAGTAAACCCGCCGTATCTCCTTCAGAACTGGACACACCCCAATGAAATGTTTCATGTCTTCCCTCTCACGCAAATTGCAAAGTGTGCAGATATCCCTTCCTTCGCTTTGATGAGGCCTGTAGTTCAGCCGTACCATTTCCCCTCTAATTTTAAAAATTGATCCAATAATGTTCCTGTTGTAGATACTATTGAAATAATTTCTTTCGTTAAGATTCAGGTTACACTTTGAATAAAGGAGCCTTTCAGAGGATGCCCGTGCCTTTTCTATGAGCGCATATCTTTCATTCTCATCAGTTAAAGTGATTACTTCGTACAGTGACTTTTTCCACTCGGCTGTATTATCTGCTGATAAATTCAGAACAATACCACTGTTTGCTGCTAACTGTATCCAATCCTTTACGAAGAGAATTTTTTGTCGAAGTGCGACTTGCAATATCTTGAACGGAAGTCTGTTTTCATCCATATGCAAACTCTTTACAATGTAATCCGCGTTGAGTTTTAAAGTTGAAATAAACATTGTTGGGAGCCCTGTTTCCAAATAATACATATATTTAGGTGTATTGATAGGCAAAAAGAATATTTTTCTTAAAAAGAAACGGAGCAGATATTCCACCAGCTCGTATTTCTGCCCTCCCCATACCTGAGCTGGCGTAAAACAAAATGGATTTAGCAGTGGCATTAAAATACTCTTTGCTTTGTTTGTAGAGATATCACATTGTTGTTAAAGATTTTTTTCCAGTTCGTACAAATTGCAGATTTGGCTTTATTTAACTTAATTTTTATATGTTTCTCCATCTTCATATTGAATGTGAATTCCACTCCCAGGTACGAATATGATTTGACTACTTCTAGTACTCGTCCGTCGTATTTCCAATGTTCTTCTCTTGCCGTTCTTCCGGAGCCGTTTTTAAAGACCATGACTTTAGATTTTTCGGTGTTGACCACTAGGTTCCATATTTTACAGTATTCAGCTAGTCTATTAATCATGAGCTGTAGGGCATGAGGTGATTCCGCTAGTATAACAATGTCATCAGCATACATAATAACCTTTATCTTTGTGTTACTAAACTCTACTCCACATGGCAACCAGTCAACCAGATCATCTAAGTAAAGGGCAAAAAGGAGCGGGCTTAGATTGCGTCCCTGTCTTACCCCTTGCTCTATATCTATCTTTTCCGATATTTCTATTCCATCGAAGATACATGCCGATGTTTGCTGATATATAGTATTATATACCTTTAATAATGTGAAGACAAGAAGACAGCCCTGTCGAGGTATCCGTTCCGAAGAAAACCCGAAACGAAAGATATCCGTTTCGGAACAAAATAATGGAAGTAAATTAACTCATTCATTTGACATATATTTATACATAATTGGAAAATATTCCGCTGCAATTGGTTGTCGGAGAAATTCGAAAGAAATTCGCCGTGTAGCTGTCAAAAGTTAATGGCATAACGCGGTATATCGCAATGCGGCGAAGTGTGTTCCGAACGGATACATCGATAGGGTTAATTGTCAATGATGATAATATTATAAAGGACGAATGTTATTAAATGCTACCAATATACCGGAATTGGAATTTGTAAAAAAAAACACAAAACGAAAACCACTCGTATTTCAAAAAACGAAAGAAATCATACGACAGCGAAAACTTGCTTCAAGCACCATAACTCCTTTTGTTTTGTTCTTCCTCTTCTGAAACGATTAAGAAACAATTTTGTTGAAATTGGAAGCTTTGAAAGTTATTTTCACAGTTCGAGAAACTTTGAGAAAAAAAGAAAAAAAAAAACGAAACCGTAATGAAATAGCTTTAGTTTTTTTTTTACGAAAACTCCGTTTTCGAAGTTACATAAAGCAAAACGTTTGTGCAAGCGAAAACGATTGAACGTTTTTATATTACAGAATCCCTCCCTAGCGTACTATATATACTGTGTATTTGTGTATAAGAGTTGTACAACGGATTGAATGTGATCGTCGCCTAATCTTTGTCACAAACAAGGGAAATATACAGATGTAGAATATGTATATGGTGCACATCGAGTTTAATTCCTTCCCTTACTCTAGATGGCGATAGCTGCTCTGTTTTTCGATTATTGTATGATCATGCAGCGCAACATGCATTGCAATTGCAATTGCCAGCCAACCGCTCCCTACAACAGAAACCAGCATACACCTCACAATACATGGTATGAAATCCCATACAACGTAAAGCAAGAAGCAATCAAGTCAATGAGTAGTGTACCTACCTACCTACCTACATATGATTCGCAATAAAACATGTATTTTGCGTTCCTTTTTTTCTCAATTTTCTTTTTATCTGTTTACCTTGTGTGCTAAGGATATTGTTGTTCTACTTGTTACGTACGGCAACACTGGCCATACGTGCTCTTATATTATTGTGAAATGATTATGTTAGTTTAGTTTAGTTATAGTTAGTTCTTGATCGGTCTCTGGCCGAGAGAGACGTATATTTATTTCGCGGAGAACGGAGATAATAAATGTGGGTTTTTTGTATACTTTTCCTACAAGAAAAATCGTACAACTTTTACTTGCTCTAAATAAGGCCGACAAAATTATGAACCAAGAAAACCCCTACCCCTCCCCTATATTGTTTAAAAGAAAATCTTGCACAAAAATAGATTAATTTGTATCCTTCTTGGCAAGGCCACACCAGCAAAAGCAATACTCGAACCTACACTTGAAGTTATTTTTTTTTACAAAAAAAGTTATATGCGAACTTTAAGTTTAAGAACTTCTCATCTTCTCATTTTGCTGCGTCAAGAATATCTATGTGTGTTAGCAGAGCAATTTCCCAGATAAGCTATTATCCTTCAAAACAATGCCACATCAGAGAAAAAAAATCAGGCAAAACGCATAAAAAATGAAAATTTACTTCATACCAGTGTGCTGGGAGTCGCGTGCTGTAGCTTATGTAAGTAGCACACACGAAGCATCCAGGCGATATGTCATTACGGTTCTAGGGAACGTGAACCCCCGCGAGATATGTTATTTTTTTTTTATTTCGCAATTTTACTGAAGTTTTTATTACCAACCATCCTGCATATAGCAAAATCTGGTGGCAGGAGTCCACCGCCGCCACCTACCCGACCGCTAGCATTACTGAAAAGTAAAAGCCAGTTCTTTGCATACGCAGAGCTCGGAGCTGGCACGCTTGACGTGTCCTCGTATACCATCATGTGGCTCCTGCTCCTGCTCTCTCGGCACGGATCATGAAGTATGCCAATATCGTGGCAATTAAGGGCGAAGTTTAAAATTATTACTTAACGCGTGAGGTGAGTTTTGAAAAATTACTATAAGGGTATACAGCATCAGGAGCTTCGGCACTTTTCGATGTGCGATATGGTTGGCATAATATCCTTGGGCATTATTAATGCGGATACTGAATAAAGGTGCGGATAGATATAGATGGAGGGTTGTCCGCGATGTGGTTTAAATGAAGGCTATCTTTATAGTGCTGAAATTGGTTTAATGTTTTGTGGAAGAGCCCGTTGATGGTGGTGACTTTGAATTGATGAGGTTATGACTCTTGTGGTGGCAATGAAGTGACTAAGGACGAAAGGGTTGATGGCAAATTGAAACATTCTGAACGTCATGAAATGGGGTTGAACTGGTGTGGGAGACATAGGTATACGAAACGACAGAGTGTGGGAATTTCGGTCTATAACTCTTTATGAAGCAAGACAGTTCTCTACACAATTATTCAAGCTTTTTCAGACCAATGGACTGATTTCTCTGTTATCCAGGACAGAACATGTGAAAGCTAAATCTTGGTTCTTACTTATTCTTATATTATAATCGCGAGATTTGGGTTGAAATTCCGTATTGCGATATCAGCATTGTCAACAGTCAATTGCATTGCTTTCCTGTCTCTTGTCTTATGGCAGTGTTGCACTCCTCGTACTCGTATGCCAGTCTCCCGTTTGAATGTCTTTAAGGTTCCACTCCGCCGCCGTCGGCCGATTTCGATGCTCTCGCTCTGATCCCAGATATACGTTCGCCTTTGGACGGGCACAGGGACATAAGTCCCGAATTCTTTTTTCGGGACTTATGTCTAATTGAATTGGGGACCCATGTCCCAGCCCAGCGAGACATAAGTCCAGAAAAAAAAGTCGGGACTTATGTCCCACCAAACATATTTTCGTAGAGCTATGGTGCCGTGACATTAGGCTCAGCGACATAAGACCAAATCTGTAAATCTGGATTATGTAGTGTTGTGAAGGTGACATAAAGCCAAATTCTTTAATTTGGCAGTATGACGCTTTGGTAAATTAACATTAGGCTATTTAGACTTTGTCATTTTCCACTGCATATCCGATTTTGCTTAAATGATTAGTTAGAAAATACGCTCCGTTGACCATTTTGAGAACTTTAAAATGGATGCATGAAATTTGAAAAATGGCCCAAACGAAAATGAAGTACGGTACCAAAAAATTATATGAAAACCAACAACTACAAAAAATTGATTAATTTTTTTTGTTGAATTGGAAATACAATTTTTCTAATTCATGCAAGATGATGCATATCTCCTGGTAAGTTCTGGCACTCTACAGAATAAGAGAAATAAACTTGGGCATGCAAATAATCCAGAGGCCTAGATAGCAAAGAAAGGGAGGATCAATTTCAATATCCTAAAGGCGTAGCCAAAAAAAAATTTTGAGCAAGGGAGGATCGATTTGGGGTGTGAAAATTAAAAATTCGCGCGAATGGGCCATAGGTCCCCAATTCAATTAGGAACTTATGACCCACTAAAGTGGGACATAGGTCCCGAAAAAAGAATTCGGGACTTATGTCTTCGGGACTTATGTCCCTGCGCCTACGGAATCATGTTGGCCATTTGGGGTCTCTGTCACCTAAGGCCCTGACACCGGACACAAGTTTGCCGCTGGACCCATCCGGAACAACATTCGTCGTTGGGCCCATTTCTGACTAGGCTAATATAAGTATAGGGATTAAATAATTGTAAGAAAGTCCTATAAGTATAAGTTGTACAGATTATCCAAAGTTAGTATTTCTTTGGAAAGATCACGGATCCGACGAGTTATATGTCAGCCTTTGACCAAAACTACATCACACAATCAATGTTCATTTCCTATCATTAGACTTGAAAGGCAAACCTAATAGTTCGCTTCGTGTAGACATATTTCTAGAAGACTACAACTTAGGTTAGGCTGGGTTTACAGGTTGGTGAAGCTGACTGGCCTCTTCTTCACCCCACTCAGGTCCTTGTGGACCCATTGTGATACCCTTCGATGGGTTTAGCCGTGTTGTTTTGGCTTCCCGTGGTTACTCGACTTTGTCCAGCCATCTCGTTGTCCCCAGAAACCTGTAAAGATTAGATACTGAGACATTAGAGAGTTAATGGATTTCCTAGAAGTATAGTAACTTCCAAGTGTTCTGTTCGTCAAGTGACAGAGAAATTGAGGGATGTCCATTGTCCAAGTTGGCTTCTTCATCACCGCAGCCTCTACAAATGTCGTTATTCTTGAAAATTAGTTTCATTGTATGGTTTCTTAGAAGGTTATGACCAGTGAGGGCGCCAATCAACTGAGATAGCGATATTCTATGTCATATCGCAAAAGTTTGTTGGTCTTGCTTTTGTTGTACTCTGGCGACAACTTCCGTGATCTGTCACAGGTGGTTAGTGTTTTCCACCTGATATTGACTTTCATTCGGATCTTGTATTCCACTCGCTCTCTGAGACTACAGATTGGTGGTTTGATCGACTCAAGTGTATGGTCTAGGCCCATTGCAGAGCTTTTTCTTGTTTGTCAGCCTTCTCGTTTCCGAGATGTCACTGTGTCCAGGAACCCGGCAGAGATTCGTATTATGCTGCGAGCCAAGAGCCTTGAGCTCTTTGCGATAGCGGCGAACTAGTTTGGATTTTATATCATTAGAAAAGATAGCCTTGATAGACGCCTGGCTTTCAATAATAATATGCTAATATAATTCCGTGGCATTGCCATTATTGATACCACGCTTGCCACTTTCGCGACCGCCAGTACCTCGGCGGTAATCAGGGAACCTGATTGAACTATGTATTTTGAGTTCTCTGAGAATAATCCGGCGTCAGTTCCACATTCCAGTTTTGATCCGTCAGTGTAGATGGCTATTATTTTCGCTTCCGTGAGTTCGTTCTTCCCTGCTCGGAAACCGACAAGAGAATGGCTTATCGAAGTTTAGGTAGGGTGACATGTAGTCCAGAGATGATGTCACTCCCTACGTATTCCTTGAGGATCCGCGCATGCCCAAAGAGACTGCGGATCCAGCATTTTGTCTGGTTACAGATTCTTGCATGTATAGATCCATAGGTAGCAGGTTGAGAAGCGTTTCCAGCCCAGCAGTTGGTGTTGTTCTCAAGGTAGGTACTAGTTGTTCCTACATGCCAGTCTTTGTATTTTTGTCATTGCCTTAAGATTGGTTACCTTGTCTGTGGATGGTCACCAGACTATGTTGCCATATGTGAGTATTGGGCGTACGATTTCCGTATACCTACATATATCCCCAGAATTATCTTCGGGTTAGGTCTCCAGTTTCTGTCGAAGATACAATTGCATGCATAAAATGCATTCGCTGCATTTTCAACTCGTTCTTTGACATTTAGTTTCCAATTGAGTATTCTGTCGAGAATTATTCCCAGATCTTTCACACTCTCTGCCACGTGTAGGGGTATTCCCTCTGTTTGTAAACAGCCCAAGTTCGATCTTCTGGGGGTTCACTCCAAGGCCAAAATGTTTTGTCCACTAATTAAGTGTCCGCAGTGAGCTTCCTAATACAACTTAGTGCAAATTGAACTCCTTTCTGCAAACTGTTGAGGAGCTGTTCAAAAGGACCTTTTCTCGAGGGAAGTATTTGGGAAAAAAAATGTATCCGACGAATCCTTGAGTCTACCATTGTGGAGCCTTGCCTTAGGCCGTATTCACAAAGTTTTGTGGTTGTGGAGAGGGTCTACAAAGTTAAAAATATTCGATAAAGATATGAGAATACAAGATCACCGAGTGAGAGAGTATTCACACCGAACACCAACTCGTTTTCGTTTGACGTTTCAATTAGCTTTCACAGCTATGGCTATGAAATTTTTGTGGCGACTAAACTTTTATTTTAGTTACTAAACTTCGCTCGTATTGACATAATATACAAACAAAATTATTTCAGCTACTTGATAATCGTTAACTTATGGTTAAATGCATAAAATAATTAACATAAGCAACAATCAAAATCAAAACATCTGAAAATACCATTACATTACAAAAACTAGAAGAAACGACAGCACTGAGAGAGAGAGAGCTATCCTGTCAGCAGTTTTGCTGAGCTCGCTGAATGTTGCAAAAGGTGTGTCTGCTTCAACAACCCAACGATTGTATTCGTTTTCGTGGCGTTTTCATGGAAAACGACCTCAAACAACTCGTTTTGAAAACTGCAATATGTATGGGAAAATTTCTGTTTTCGATGAAGTTTTCGACTGTTTTCGCGAAAACCCAGTTTTCGGCCTGGTGTGAATAGGGTATAAGCATACATCTTATGTAGCCTTCCTCGAGTTTCCCGACAAAATCCACCATTCTGCAGCAATGTATCGATTTTGTAACTGATCTTGGTCCCATCCTCTCTGCACTACCACATCGATGCCCATGTGCTGACTGAAGCATTCCTTTAAACTACTAAAACCGCACCTTAAACCTAACAAAACGCATACATACTGTGTTAGAGTAAAAGCTACATCTTCTCACCCAAAACACACCCTGCATCTCATTGACCTACGTTGCTATTTTAGTTTGCAGTTTATCTCGATAGGCAAACATAATTCGAAACAGGAAGACCAATTGTTTACCCAGAAAATACGATAACGCCCCACGGCTGTCAGAATACAAATTTCTCGCAGTCATTCATATATCCATTCATTCATCAATCCATTGTCGGCCAACATCAGCCTTGGTGAACGATCCAGGGACGCGGCATTACCAAGAAACGAAACGATGAGCATTCATAAATATCTACTACACGGATCCCACGTCCGCCATGTCCCCATGTCATCGTGTCACCATCATTCACACAAACAGTATACCTACCCTCAGCGGCAGAATGCCAGAAGCATGCCATTAGCCAGAACTCAGTGCGATTATCTTTAATCGATACTCCCGACCCGAGACCGACAGCAGCGTCGTGGTCAACTCGAGTGGAATTAGCACAACAACAATAAGAAGGAGAAGCGGAGCAGAGCAGAGTCCATCCACAAAGCAGATAACTAAAAAAAAATACAGTTGAACAAAGATCCGCGCGTCACAACGATCTCAAAGAGGCAGACACAAGAAGCGCACACACAGTGCACCCGTAATTTGCCATTCTGGGCGCATGCATGCCATTGATCAGCACGATCACCATGGAGTCCCATATGAGCAGAGCACCACTTGTTCAGGTCTCAGATGGACGTGCTTACATGCGACCTAACATCGCATGCGTTCCAACTCGTGCGCGCCTCTGCACCATGTGTGGGGAGCGAGGGGGAGGGGAGGTATCTATGCGCGCGCACATATCACGCAAACGATCGCGCACACATCAACTTGTTGTGTTGCCAGCAATGCCAACGGACAGTGTGACAGCTCCCCAGCAGCAGCAGTGGCAGCACTACCGTGGGAATGTGAAACAGGTGCACTTTTGGGGTCGTTGAGTTTCAGGTCGACCGTGCTTGTGTGTTCGAGTGTTTTGTAGATTATGTTGAACGATACGCGCACTTGTGCGTTACATAAAGATACTTAATTGAATTGACTCACTTGGAGGAGGAGGAGTCGTTTGTTGGCGATTGGTGATCGGCATCGGATCGGTGGACGAGTTGATTTTTTGAAAGTCGATGGAGAACAATTAGTGTAAGGCGGTTCCCTTCCCACCTAAATTGTGTGTACAGGTACACTGAGGCAGTCCGATGGCGTTTCAAATGTTCGTTTGATGGTAGTTAGTGGGTGGGTTTAATGGGCTTAATGGTTTTAACGAGTGTTGGACTACATTATTCAAACCCTGGAACTAACTATTTTGGTGGAAATTCTTCGTCCCTGTCATTTAGCAAACTAGCTCTGTTCTGACATATATTATGGAAACTGCTATAGAGAGCAGAGACAGCGTCTATTTGAATGCAGATTTGTCATATGAGGCAGATTTAGGCAAGAAGTCTTGAGCTATATCGACAAGTTGGTGAAACCGCATTTAATTCGTCAATCTACTTGATATGCATTTACGTCCCCGCAGATGAAAGAGATGATGTTGCCAAATATTGTTTCTACGAACTCCTCGCAATGTCCTAAGTACGAAGTTAAAATCCTTCTCGGTGATTTCATTCCGAGAATAGGCAAGGATGACATCTTTAGAAGTACATACGGGAACAGAGTGGAAAGGGACTCAGGCTAATTGACATTTCAGCGGGCGGACGATTTTATCATAACGAAACATGACAATAACCAGAACAAAAAACCATCAGCCAAGTTGATCATGTTGCGATCGACATAAGGCAATCCTCCAGTATTTTAGATGACCGAAAGTTTCGAGTTGCCAGCATTGACTCTGCTGATCAATATGTTGTTGTAGCCAAGATTTTATTTTAAATTTTAAATTTTCGCACTCGCAACAAACCGCCAAAACTTGTATCGATCGCGTATCCTTTAATCTTTCGGGAAGCTATTGTACCGATGACAAAAAGCCTTAAGAGATGCCCGCCGTAACTGATGTGCTAGGTTTCACTCGACAGCCCTCAGGAAACCCTCGGTATGACGAAGAGTCGGCACTCTTGCAAATGTAACAAGCAGTACTTTCCAGTGTCAGTGTTGTAAAAGGTAAAATCACTTCTGCTGATTGCTAAACGGCAAAGATGACCAAAATTCAGCTACCATTCAGGCAGAATGAACTATTCGATTTGACCGATAAAAGCCGTCCATACGCACCCGACGAACAACAAGGCTGCTGGACTAGATGGACTTTAACGGCCAAAAGGTATTTAACGCAACGCAGCAGAAGACGACTTGGTGGAGAGCGTACAGTAACTAATATGCATTCGGCAAGATTTGGTCGAAAGAAAATAGTTCTACCTATCTACCTATTTTGCTGGTAAAGCAATCCCGTCTAAAGGCTGGTTCAAACGATAGCACAGTAAAAATTTAAACATCAGAACAAATAATTTCAACTCGAAATTTAAATTGTAGGTACGCTAAAAAGTTTGACGTCTGTCACAAAATCGTGTACTTATGGGAAATCAAATTCAAGCGGACCGCCCATGACAACGAATTTACATACACTTTTTGGGTTCTTATCCTCGTTCAAAATCTGGAAATTGCTTTATTTTTATAGTTTTGGACTTTCGTTATGCTCAAAGCCATGCGAAAAGCTACTTCAGAAAATATTCTAAATTCTAAAAAAAAAAATCTATTTTTGTATGACAGAAAATAATACATACATAAAGGCTTTCAATGCTTCATAACCGAGATTCAAAGAATGACTATATGAGATAAAAAAAAACTATTACAAAAAAAAAAAAAAAAAAATGGAAAGTCTTTACCTTTCCTTACATACGTCATGTATCAATTAAGCCAATAGTTAAAGCTAAAGCATGGAGGATGTTTGTTATTTCTTCCTTTAATTTTCTTTAGAGGGACTTATAATTTTTTTAACGATGAATGTTAGCTTTTTAATCTTTTTAATTGGAATGAGTAATAATTTTATTTTTTTTCTCAAAACAAAAACTAACTGAAATAATTTTATGTACATTCGGACGGACGGAAAGATTAGAATCAGGTCAATCGTTTGAAGCTTAGTATTGCTTGTCCGGTTAACAGGAAATGAGACTGTCTAAACTACACAAAGTACAGTCTGACTTTTGTATAATTTGCCTCTGATGGCAGAAAGAATTTTGAATATAATGTTAGGGATGTTCTAAGATTTCATTCATATGACATGCGCAGCGCATTCATCAGACCAAATCTTATGAAATTAATGATGAATGACGGGCACAGTAGCTTAACGAACGCATTCTGTCACTCCAATTTTCCAAGACCTTGTTGTGGGCGCAGTTGGGCAGTGGTTAGTGTGCTGGACTACTGTGCGAGGGAGCCCAGGTTCGATCCCCCGAAAAACACAAATTACATCTTAAGATCTGACAAATATCCCAGAGTATAATACCCAATTCACAATGGCGCTTTGCCGCTTGCGTGCGTTGACAGGCGTTTTAGAAACTTTACCGTACTTTATGTCAACGCGCGCAAGCCGCACTTTTCCAAAACTAAATGGCGCTTCAGAGCGTTGGCGCGTTGAGAGATTAGAGTAGGAGAGATTGAAAGTTCTGTTTGGTTTATGTTGCGTACGTACGTTATGTACGAATTCAGAGCAGAATGCAACTACTCCTTTTTGCTTATAATTGTTATTTTAATGCACGAATTAAGAGGAAATTTGTTCAAAATAGTAAAAAAAAAATGCATAAATAAATATCAATAAAATGTATTTTCACTTTTATTGTCGTGGAATATTTTTGTGGAAGAATTGCCTGTGCATTCAATGTACAGAGGTGCATGCCTTCACATGAAAGGCGTTTCAGGCGAGACAGGTAGATTTTTAGTTTAGTAGAGAAAATATGGGTAAATCACATCCCTTCCCTTCAAATTGTGAATTGATTACTTCGTGGAATACTTCTTGTAAAACGATTTAAGTGAGCAATATTACCAAATGGACAGCATTTATCTGAGCTGTGGAAAGAAGTTCAGTCACTTAAATAGAGAAGTGCAATTTTGTTAAAAACTTGGTTTGGTTATTTAAAAAAAACCCCTATTAATAAATTCTCAAATATGGATACCGACGATTTACTTGATTTTTCAATTTATATTTATATTTTATTTCAATTATATGTATACATCTGGTGGTATGCTGGACATTCGGACGATTGCGATCGCAGGTACTGCTTCTCGTCGCTCGCTGGGTTTTTACCACATCCGGCGGTCACCCATCGGACAATGCATATTGAAAGGATTTTATGACCTAATTAGGGTAATTTTTTTGCTATATTTCCGCGAAGATCTTCGCTGTCTGTCCAGAAATTTTTTTATGTTCTTATGTACGGACTTCAAACCCTACCAGCCGATTGAGTTCAAATTTACAGGGAATCTTCGATATCTATTGGCCAGAGAATTCCCGTGAAGTTGGGTCAAAGTCGGACTAAGGTGCGCATATTCATGTGCATTGTCCCGATGGACAATAAAAAATATATCTAAGCAATGGGCGGGTAAACCAAGTAATAAAATAATAGATACCTATCATTTGCACATCGCAGGAAATTAGATTTACCCTCAACTAGAAAAAGAAACTATAAATATTCTAAACAAAAATGTTTATCTCGTTAATAAATTGTATGAAGAATAGAGTAGTTTCAGACAAAATTGAAATATCAAAAGCGTGTATCTACATAACATTTGTGCACATATTTTTTTTTATCAACAATCTAAAGAACTCACTAGTAGCATTACAACCGAAATAGTATTCATTTCTTTTATTCTTTTATAAAAAATTCCAGTCATTTCCACACAGTAAAATAATTAATTCGTATTGAAAAAACCTCATAGGCTACTAAAAACGAGTAGGTACGTATATACCTAAGTGAATCCATGCAACTCCAACAATGAACGGCATATGCTCTAACACTTTAAATATTATCAAATCGAACAAACCAAACCGAAAGGAAACGTCAAAGCCGTCCAACGCCACTGAAAGTAGAATGTTGCTCTACTTGGGCGCCGCGTTGAACTTTACGATATTTACGATCACAACGCGACCCGAAGCCTGAAGCCGCATTCTGGCTTTGGCTTGCACCATATGAAAGCATTGGTTCTACTCTATCTGTCAACGCACGCACGCCGCAAAGCGCCATTGTGGCTTGGGCATAACTGTCCTGAAAAAGCTTCTCAATTCAGCCGTTCGGACTCGGCATAAAATTGTAGGTCCCTTTTCCCTTCCATTCGATCCAAAAATAGAAACTCACACAAAACGAATGGTTGCGAGAAGGGCCTAGGGTGTCTACCCGCCAGTTGCGCCACCTATTTATTCGTGAAGGGTTTCGTGCTGTTGCTCACGGTTTGCTTGGATGATATTGGCCTTAAGTACTTGAATCGTGTCCGGATTGTTGGCATAACATCGGTCCTTCACGGTTTCCCATAAATAAAGTCCAAAAAGGTCAAAATGCAGCTCCGAGGAGGCCAATTGATATCGCCAAGACGACTGATAACACGATTTGGGAATTTGGTGCGCAAAAAATCGATTGTGGCATGGGCTGTGTGGCATGGCGCGCCATTCTGATGTCGTCCAAATCCATGTCTTCAATTTCAGTAAAAAAAAAGTCGATTAACATGGCTCTTTAATGCCCACCGTTGTTCCCATAGCCTCATTTTCGAAGAAAAATGGTCCAATGATGCTACCAATCATCAATCCGCACTGTCACTTTTTGGGGATATATTGGCTTCTCGACAATAACGTACGGGTTTTCCGAGCCCCAGATGCGGGAATTTTGTTTGTTAACGTAGCCGCTGAGATGAGAATGCGCTTCGAACTTTTTGCTCAAACAAACAGGCGCGGTGGGTGCTTCATTTCGGCCAAAACTTCTTTTCAAAAAACGCAATGTTTGGGCTACACAGCACTCACTTTGGAAATAAGTTTTCAATATTTCCCAATTGTCAATATTGTCCAAGCGTAAGGTATGATACTGACTTTCTGTCAAGACTTCGAGCGGGAAACAGCTGTCTGTGTCAAAATAACCTATATAATTTAAAAAGAAACCACCAGATGGCCCGCCCTGTATATTGCTACCCTTACTTCTTTTGAACCAGGTGGAAGGAAGTTTAGTCTATCCTTATAGGGTCCAATGTTGGCTTGTAAGTTTCGTAGCTTTTAAATTTATATGACAAACCTATCTAAACCTCTTTTTACATCAAAAGGTTTGGTGGTGTTCTTGCCAATTTTGATATAAGAGCGAAGTTTCTTAATTCTCTCCCAGGAGGTTTTAAAATCGATTAAGAAGTAGTCTCTATAGATCAGCAATTCCATAATTTGCTCCAATATCTGGTTCTTTTTTCTGATACCGACAGATCAATCCCATGACAAGTCCTGACAAAACCTTAACATGTTTTCATAATTGATCGAAATTAATTGATCACTTAACTGGCAGAGGGAGGTACCTTTAACTTTGCCTTGTAACGTCCTGTAAATGAGTATCTATATAACTAAACAGTGCACGCTGGAATGATATCCATCGCGCTAATGATATCATTCCACCTGCTGCTCCTTTACACTGGAGGAGCACATACGTTTAAATTTGCTGATCTAAAGACGTATCCTCTTTCAATAACCATAACCGTTTGGGAAAATTTGCTTAACTTCCAGTTTTACCCGACCACACATCATTATACCACCGTCGGTCGTCAGCTAACCGAGATCATTATAAAAAAAACTCACTCACAGCACATTCCGTCCGATCCGAACTCACATTTGGTTAATCGTATGCGGATTAGTATTACATAGTCCCCATCTGGTATACGGTCGTATACCTAACACAAGTTGACACCAATCGCTGAGACTGAACCGTGGGCATGCTCTCACAGTCACAGTCCTCAACGGATACCAGATCATCGTCAGCGCTCCTCTCATCGCTTCGACTTGATGTCGATCATCATTTGTACGATCATCATTTTTGTGTGACGTTGGGCTACAGAAAAAAAAATAGACACGACTTGTCATCCACCTCAGCCTTCATTCATTCATCGCTGCAACAATTTTTCACCGTAGTGTGACAACATTCTAACTGCAGACTTCGCCTCCTTCGTCACCATGCAGCACCATGTAGTTCTCATGGTTTTCCCGCCAAATTGACTTGCACACAGAGTGCCTCCGCCACGATCAATGGGCGTCGTCGTCATCAGCGTTCACGTTCCCCCAAGGAGTGTGCACCATACAGTGTTAGTGTTCTTTACATTTCTATAGTCGCTCCCACCAATGCACCAGCGATTAGTGCATCAACTTCACTTCGGAAGCTCCTTTCAATTGCTCAGCATGACGATGAGCGGAGCCTACCGCTACCATGGGAGCCGGAGTCGGAGCGCTTCGCGCCGTCATCGTTTCAAATGCAATTGGGATGCAATTGTTGTCGTAAGACCGTGCATCATTGTGTGGCAATGTTCATGGGAAAATAATTTTCTCCCGCGATTACGATGACGAGACAGTTTTCGAAGCGATCGCTGGTTAACAAGTCCCCGAGGAGTATTGTCCGCGTCTTATAGACGATTAGGTGGTAGGTACTCGCTTTTCGAAAAAGTGAAATTCGGGTAGCACAGCGTGTTAATTGAATCTCTTCGGTGGCTTATTGAAACCGAAGCACATTATCTATCAAAGAGCAGTTGATTGACCAACAACACTACTGAGCCCGCTAAGCATGTTATCTCAGTAGCGTAACAAATTTTGAAAGCTATCTACACTACACGACGCGGACCCGAGGGGGCAATCGATCAGCCAAGAGCCATCTCGAGGAAGAGAAAAACGAAGAAGAAATCCAAGTCGAGTACAGCTACAGAGGCAAAAAGTACTTGTATTGTAAGTATCTAAAAGAAAAAAAAAAGATACAAAGATACAACTAATGTTGTAAATTGCGCACGCGCAGGGAGCACAAGAAGTCCGCTGCGGACGGACGGACGGACGGACGAAGAGATGATCGCTTGGTCGGTTGGTGTCGTGTCGTGGTCGTGGGTATCCGAAAGTAGATACTACAACAATAAAGCAATCGCGTCGCGCGTGCATCAAGCAAACCGTGGGAACCGCCTGCCTGCCACGGTCCCAAAACCATTTCAAGATTCTCTTGAACCACTTTGTGTGCACGAGATACGAGAATAGTACGGCTAACCGATGTGTATAGAGCTGTTGAGGTCTGTCTTTTGGATATGGATGTAGATCCAGTGGGGGGATGGATATCTTTGGTTCGGATGAGAGGCGGCACGCAATAATTCGTTTGTCGTTTCTCGTTCCTCGTCTGGGTGTTAAGGTATGGCAGCGCGATGATAATTTGTTTAAAGCTTCACTTCCCGGCTACTGGTTGGCGACTCATAATTTCTTATGCCTGGCGAAGAGAAGGTGAAATATTTAAATCACTCACTGGTGTACACGCTAGGGTCATCAGGGGCGACGACGGTGAATGTGTGAATATGATGAGGTGGATTGCCGACCATACGGTAGCTGGGTAAGGTGTTAGAAGTTAAACCAGCTAATGTGATACCGTGTGTTATGTTTTATGACGGGTGAGGAAGAAAGACTACCTTTTGAGATGGGTGCACGGACACGGTTGTAGATATTGACATAGGTACATAATGTGGATTTTCGGCGGCGGATAACTAGGTATTTTGATAAAAGTTTTTTTTTTCATGAGCCTTTTTTCTGCACATTATCTGTGGAAATATTTGGGAAAGAAAAAATCCAAACAGCTGCAGCTGCATGAGTTAATATGAGTGCCAGATAAAATGTTATATTGCCTCCAAGACTAAAGATATGTCACAATAAGAAAGTGGCTTCCGCATGTAGGTAAGGTAGCCAGTATCAATTCTTAGACACTCGACGCTGTATGGTACAATTGACGCATTTGTCAGAAATGTGCAGGACGAAGATGTCTTGACGGATTTTCGTCACCGAATGGGTAAAAAACAAACGAAGAGTATATCTTCTTCTACGCCGAAGATGTCTTCCCTAGAAGACTTCCAGCCTAAAGGTGCTAGTACACGGTATGTAGCAAGCCACATACGTATGTAGCACTGTCGTCATTTTTACGCCAAGGAACGGTCCCAAAGGCTACATTCCATGTACAAGCTCTCTTTGTGCACTCTCTGTTGACATCAGAGCTACATACGTATGTGGCTTGCTACATGCCTTGTACTAGCACCTTAAGACAAGGCTCGCATCTAAGTGGCGTGGTAGTGGCATGGTGGTGGCGTGGTGATCAAGTGGCAGGTGACATAGGTGTAGCGAAGTGGTATGAAAGTGGTTTAAAACGTACTGAAGTGGCAAACAACATAATGGTGCCACCCATTCAGCAGTTCATAAAATGACGTCCAATTTTTGGTCGACTCGCATGGTTTCAGTTTTCAGGTAAAAAAAAATATGCAGTTGTAATTTAAAAATCCACGTCGTCACCAAACTCTACAATATGATATGCCTCTACAAGGCAAAAGCTCTTTTTAATCCACGTCGCCATGGTCTTGTACAATATCTGCTTATAGTTGCTCTTAAGGGGCTTTGCAGCAAATTCGCAGCAACTCACCGGGGCTCTGCTTCATATAGCCTTAACGCTATTTTTTTACATTTTGGTATGACTTCCAAACCTCATTCCTAGAGAGATATTTCTCCATCGACTTACACGCGCTCTTTTCGTATTATTTCCTTTCCCTTCGAAAAAGTAGCTTTTCTCTAGGCAATTATCGTTGCCTGCGGCGGATATACCTACATCTTGCTTTTCTGAATGATTTCGCGGACACTCGTCAATTTCAACACTCCCGGAAAATCTCCACACTCTGAAACATTATTATTCACTTCTTTAGGTATATAACCTTAACAATATACCTCAAGAGTTGCTCTTGTCCTTTTCTGCAGCGCCGCTTTGTAGGCCAGTTGCTTTGCTGCATGTGCTGGCCGGCACTCTTCATCAAACCAGGGTTTCGTGGTGGTGGTCGGATGAAATCTAGCACATCAGTTGCGGCGTTTCTCATGGCTTCTTGGCATCGATGTACTCGTCTTCAGCACTTGACGCTGGCTGCACAGGATCAGCGATGACACTTTACTCCAATTGGAGTTGATCTACTTCACTTTTTCAGAAATTTCAGAAATCTACTCCCTACTTCACTTATTTCTAATTTTCCATTATCTACTCCAATTTCAAATCTGTAATCCATTTCTTTATGCTATGTAGCCACTTTATGGATTAATTTATTGGAATATGTATATCTGAAAAACTACTAGCCCCAGATAAAAATTATGTATGGCCCATTAAAAAAAAAATAATTAGGTGACGCAACAGGCGGTAGACACCCTAGGCCTAGCTTCTCACAACCATTCGTTTGTGTGAGTTTCAATTTTTGGGTAGAATGGAAGGGACCTACAATTTTATGCCGAGTCCGAACGGCTGGATTGGGAAGCTTTTTCAGGACAGTTATACTCTCGGATGTTTGTCAGACGTTCGTGAGAGGTGGCGCAGTAGAAAAAACCTTAAGATCTAATTTGTGTTTTTCCGGGGATCGAACCTGGGATCGCCAGTAGTCCAGCACACTAACCACTGCGGTACTGCGCACACCATTATGGCCCATTAGTAGGTAGAAAATATAATGATCAGATAAAATGAGAGAAATTCGAAACATTGGTAGATCCAATATAAAATAGATATATATTTTAGGCTCTTAATGTTAAACCAAGAGCACCTTACGGTTACGAGGACTTGCAGTCCTCGAGACTCGGGAGCTTTCTAATACAATGAACTAAACGATCTAACAAACCTAGATTTTTGTAATCGTCTATGTTTCATTAGAAGCTCAAACGAGTAGGAAGAAACTTGTTCTAGATTCATTTGGTATCACAAGACCTTATAATGGTCTAAGTGTCGGCAGCCATTTGAACCTAACCTAACCATGTATGAAATATGGGTTTTAGTTATAGGATAGAATAGTTTGGGGACCTAGTCCCGAGCCATACCCCATCATTATATTCGCAAATGCAAACATTTCGGTGTTCTACCTTGAAAAAGGTATATACAATGTACATTGACGCTTTTTGAAAATCTACTCCCGTTTTTTCCCATCTACTCCACTTTTTTAGCCAATTCCACTCCAGAATTTTTTTCAGAAGTGGCATCGCTGCACAGGATTTCTCGAGAGGTTGAGGGAAATGCGATCGCGTTGCCGTTCAACGTAGAATCTCCTCACACTATTTCCTCGTTGTTGTGATGTCTCGGATATCCGCATACGTATACCTTGGCTACAATAAGGTAGTGATCCGAGTCTATGTTGGCCGCTCGGAAAGTTCGGACATCAAGAATACTGGACGAGGGCCTTGCCTTGATCGCAACATGGTCAGTTTGATTGTCCGTTTGATGGTCTGGTTACCGCCATGTTCCTTTGCGATTGCGGTGATGAAACCGTGTGCTAGCTATAGTAACATTAGGTACGTCCCGCAGCAAATTCGATTAGCCTAAGTCCGTTTCTAGACGTGGCGTCGTGCAGGCTATGCTTTCCCATTCTACTACCAAAGATGTCCTCCTTTCCTATTTTGGGGTGTTAAAATCGATGATTTTAACGTCGTACTGAGGACATTGCTCATATGGTTTGTCGAGGAGCTCGTAGAAACATTCTTTGGTATCATCCGTTGGGGCCTGAGCGCATATCAGGCTGATATTGGCGAATTTAGCCTTGATGCGGATAGTTGTAAGGCGTTCACTATTTGAGTGCTGCCGTTGACCCATTAAGGGCTCTTCCGCCACCATCTCTATTTCAACACCCTGACTAGTATTGAAAAATCCTTAATGACCTCAACTCAAAATCCGTCGAAGTAGCTCATTAAGGTATCTGCCATGCCGAATGTTGACGTCACCGTTGATTCAATCGCGTGAATTCATCCGCGTCCTCTTTCTGAGGGGTCATGTTACCCCTTTGAGACTCGAGGAGACAGTCAGTTCCGACAGAGCATTATAGTATTGATATTTTCTTCGTGTTCAACACTGGCGCTTATAAGTTTAGCAAGTTAATCTCGGGTGGGGACGGATTCGACAATACTCCCAATATACATATACAGATATAGAACTGATTGTCGATAGCACACAGAACTGAAAGGATTGAGATATCTTCATAATGCCCGTCTAGTTCCACTTTAATTCATAAATCGTATTCTATACTTACACTTGCTATCCCGCTATTGGCTTTTCCCAAACACGTACACGGAAGACATAAAAGTCGCGTGTTCAGTTCATAAAGATTGTTTTTTTATACACTCCCAAATCATGCAGAATGTCATGTTCTGCTGTTATGTTGCGGCAATAGGGCAACAACTCAGTGATACCTACTATTAAAATTTACTACCGCATTTGCAAAACACCATAACACATGTTGATCGTGGGACTATGGCCCATTAAAGTTCGAATACCTTGCTCATCATCACCTCTGGTGCTATTGTTGTACTATTTGTTATTGCTACTCTTGTAACAATGTGTCACATAGGTGTGTGTTTTTGAACAATGCCGCCATAGGCCGCTAAGAGGGATTCTCTTCCAGGTATTTCCATCGTCACCTATACGTGTGTAAGCCGCCGCGCCATTGTGGGAAAAACTAACTCAAACCGCAACAGTGGCAGTAATAGATGGTCAACCCTTTTGTGTGTGTTGGTGCTTTACATAATGGTAACTCTAACTAGATAATTTCCCAATCACGAACGTGTATGGGCAATTTCAGAGAAAACGTCACAATTTCTCAAACAGTCCCGAACTAGTTGATTGAAATCAATTACATCTATGAATACGATGTCGGCATGCATTATGCGTCCCGAGCGGCATTTGTTGCTGACAAAATGACGAACGCGGCTCATTCATTGTTCACCGATGATGATGGGGCCAGACAGTTCCCACAGTATTACCTGTAAGCTGTAATGTATGATGTGTTGTGTGTGATGTGACTGAAAGTCCTAACAAGTTGATAGTGAACAGTGATGGGGAGAAGTCAAAGCGCATTGCGCAGGCAATTACTACTACTGTCATTATAACGACAGTGGCTTACACTGTGCTCTGTCTTTATTATTGGTAGAAGTAGAGCTGCTTAAAAATTATGGGAAATGTGTTTGACATAGTTGAGTTGAGAGATTTCGGGCAATTATTTTCAACGATTCGTATTGAGCCTAATTGCACAATTTAAGCTCAATCATTATAATGTTCCTCAGAGAATAGAGAATAGGAATAGTTACAGCGACTGGTATTCTGTGTGGCGGTGGATCTAAATTTGATGTAAGTGTAGGACCTCCTCCTCCTGAAGATGAACAGTGGTAGTGCATACTATGCAGCGAAACTTGTAGAATAGTATAAAATCAATTAAAAGAAAATCGATAATCCATCTGCTGTATGAAATTTAATGGTCGCAGATATTCATCTCCCCGCAGATATTCATCGTGTCGCTGATTGTAAATCTGTCCGTCCAACTAAAATAGGGGACAACACGATTTTTTGTTCGCGTAATGGGACATAGGACCTAGACCTATGAAATGATGTACTTTTGTAATTTCCTGAGACGGAATGTGTTATTTTATCACGTTGTATAAATTACTCATATTGAGTTGTCAATCGTTTTGTTAATCAATATTTTAATTTGCTTTGCAGGACTCCAAAATTAAGAAGATGAATAGACAATAAAATGTGTGTTTTCTTTAATATTTCGATATTTTTCAACAAAGGCCATTTTATTTTTAAAACTTTCTCACTAGGCGTAAGCTACTCTACAGTTCGAAGTGAACCAAGGCTTTAACTTCTCCAGCACAGTATTTGGCCAACTATTTTCAGTTGCGTACTCGAAGTTGGTTGAAGTCCCTTTCAACTTATGCGCGCCACCTAAGGCGAGGTCTTCCTCTACTGCGCTGTTTCTTTTCTACATGTCCCAGCCATCTTAAAGAACTGATGTGCAATTTTTGACTAGGTCGATGTCGCTGCACTGTTCGTATAATTTGTCGATGAGTCTTCTCCTCCAAAGACCGTCAACGTAGACGGGACCGAAAATCTAACGAATAATCTTTTTCTCGAAGCTTTGAAGATAGAGTACAAGCTTCAGCGTCATAAAGTAGGTCTGGGATAATAAAGGTTTTATATACGAGTAGAATCTCCATAGTTCTTCAGAATAGGGCTCTATTATGCAATTGCTTCTCAGCTCAAAGAAATAACAGAGGTTGGCAAGTGTTATCCATCGTTTAACTTCTTTTGAGACGTTGTTATCAGAGCTGATAGAACAGCCGCGCTACTCGTACCTATACAAAGTGTCTCACTACCTCAAAGTTATAGCTGTCAATTGTAAGGTTTTGTCCGATCCGTCGATGTTAGGTGTTCCTTCTTGATAAGAGCATATCAAGGTTTTGTTTTGGTTTTGTTCTCGTCTAGACCCATTTTAGTCGCCTCCGTTTCTGTACTAGCTAACGTACTAGTGACAGCTCACTGTGTTCTACCAATTATGTCAATATCATCGGGCGTATGCAAGTAATTGGACAGACTTTGGAAAGATCGTGTCTTGTGTGTTGGCCTGTGACGTCTCGGACGGTGGCCATGCGACATTTTGTTCGCACCGCCGCCGGCCGCTTTATACCCCTCTTGTTTTGATGCGTTTGCTACTGTTGTCACAAACCAGTAAGTAAGAATAGACCGTCGACTCCTCCCACATAACGGACTTTGCCTACAAGCTGCCGGCGGGCCCAGGATTTTTCATGTATTGGTGCTCAAAGGAGCGCCACTAACGCACGCATACTATTAATTTTGACATTTACACGTATTCACAGACAGGGTAATTTTTTCCGAGGGGAATCGGGTAGGTGCACGGAAAGTCGGCGGTCTATTCTTACTGGTTTGTGGTGCGGTCGCTGGTTAGCTCGCGGTAGTCCGCATAAAATAATTTTGAGGGTTTTAATATTGATATATGGAGTCTATTGGATGTCTATTGCCAGACTTGCCAACTGTACTAACAAATATGTTCTCCTTGTCTACCGTTCAAACTTAGTAGCATAATATTATGACCTCGATTTTCTGGTATTGCTCGAATTTTTTTCGAGGAGCTCTTATAGTAACTTTCTTTGGTAGCGTGGTCCTGGCGTGGCCTTTCTTCAGTAGCGGTACGAGCGCATATGGGGCTGATGTTTGCGAGTTTAGCCTTGATGCGGATACTCATAAGTCGTTCACTAACGTGACTAGACTCTTTGCCTAAGTGTACCGCGTGTGACAAACCCACATCCAAATCGTATGCTAGTTCTTCGGCTGCACGTTGCCAGTTTAGTGTACGCATTCATGTTCAGTTACAAGGCAAGAAAAAACAATCTTTAAAAATAGGTACTGGTACACGCATTTTAAAGCTTGGGATCACATTTTGGTTCACATATTCCAAAACGATCGGACGAAATTAAATTTTTCGACCCATTCTAATACGCACTACAGGTACTTGTTATAATTATAATATAACTAGCGGACCCCCTGCACACTTCGTAGTGCAAAATAGAAAAATAAAAAAATCAATAATTGCAAATTCATTTAAATCAGTGACAAAAAGTTTTTGTTGTAATGCTCTGTACACTGTACATGTTTTGTTTTTCCAGGAATCGTATTGCCTACATAGTATTCTGTCTAACAGGGCAACGCATATCAATGTTACAAATTTTAAAAACGTTGGGTCCCATGACTGTCCAAGAGAAGTGAATACTCCCAGGCCAACACCTAAGATTGTCCAAAAATTGTAACTCAATCGATTAGGTGGTTTTCGAAATATAAGATTTTTTAATGATTTTGTTGTATGGGTGGTGCCACGCCCCTTTGTTCAATTTTGACCAATCTTCACAGGAATACTCCTGGGCCGATACCTAAGATTGTATGTAAATTTGAACTCAATCGAGATGTTTTTTTTTTGTATGTGAGGTGCCACGCCCCTTTGTCCAATTTTGACCAATCTTCACAAGAATACTCCTGGGCCGATACCTAAGATTGTATGTAAATTTGAATTCTATCGATTCAGTGGTTTTCGAGATATAAGATTTTGAATGTTTTTTTTTTGTATGGGAGGTGCCACGCCCCTTTGTCCAATTTTGACCAATCTTCACAGGAATACTCCTGGGCCGATACCTAAGATTGTATGTAAATTTGAATTCTATCGATTCAGTGGTTTTCGAGGAATAAGATTTTGAATGCTTTTTTTGTATGGGAGCTGCCACGCCCCTATAACTCATGAACCAATACACCTACAAAGACCGTATGAACTTATAAACCATGGTATCAACGTCACTTTTCATGGGAAATTTCCAGAATCAAAATCGGTTCACGCATTACAATTGTCCATGATTTTTATATATATAGATTATTATAATATAATTATAATTATAATATTATAATATTAATATTATTTAAAAAATGTCTGGGCAGTCGATTTGGACAACTAACAGTCCCACTATTGATGGTGCCCGAATAACAATAATCTTCCAACTGACTATTAACTTTTACAAGCCACTGTGCGTATTTGTCACGTCGTCGTCGTCGCACAGGTTTCGCATGCTTTTCACTTTGATTCTGCACATGCAGTCGTTGTGGCGCCTGCGTTGCATCAACAAAATGAATTATTTGAATTGCCTGCACCGCGCCGTTGTCGTCGTGTCATGTTGGCTAGTGAATGGGATTATGTTCTTAGAAGCTCTTACGCAGAGGAAGCCTCCTCTGCAACTAATTTCCGTGTAATTTTATAATCAAATCTGATCTGAATTGACCGCCCGCTTTTCTTCGAAGAACTAGATTTCGACAGATTACCTACCCGATAGATGTGTGCTCTTAGAAAAGGTGCGCGTAGATACAATTACTATCTAATGTTGTTCAATTTGCTGTCATTTTCAGTAATTTTCATTACGCTTAATCATTTCGTTGATAATCGTTTCCGCTCTCCTAATAGAATTCAGTCCCATTCACAACCGTTTACTTTTTTTTATTTAACGACTCATAAATGAAAAAAGTACTAAAAATATAAATAGCCCTGCTTATCTGAAACGGAGCTGGCTTGTAATTGAAATTGAATACCAATACGCTTAATGTGCCATCGATATAAGATTTTTGTGTAACTTGAAAAGGGTACTAAAGAGGGGCATTAATAAAAAGAGCATACGGCACGAGGAGAAGGCGGCTAAAGGGAAATTCAAAAATAGACCATCGGTCTGCTGGAATTTATTGTTTTTTTTTTCGTCCTTATATTCTCGTTCCACTTGAAGAAAAGAATAACATTTCCTCCGGGGTGTAATTTATGACCATTTTTAAGGGTTTCCAAGTAGATTCTGCGTTTGAGAGAGAGAAGCCGGTTGAATTGTGTTCACTTGATAACGATGTACGAGGGCATACTTGGACTGAGTTATCAATTGGTGACACTAAAAATATTAAAGGCTTCGTTGCGGAAGTTTTAACGACATTTTTTAATAAGCGCAAGAGAGCAGCGATTAGTTTAGGAATCAGAAAACCTCAAAGAAAGTGCTGTGAAAATTTTATATATTCAATTGGTTGCTTGGATCACTTTCCAGGAAGGAGGTTAGGTACATGGTAGTGATCAGGATGGTACAAAGTAGTGTTCGAAACGCCCTTTTGTCACTTATTTTTGGAATCTTTTGGTATATGATCTTGCAGCGGATATCATGCATACGCTGTTATCACAGAAAAGTCATATATTTTGATGTTCTACTCTCAGACAGTTATCAGATCCTCGAAAGATGTGAGAAGATTCACGGATCAAATATTTAACCTGGCTTTTGAAAGAGGGAGCTAGAAACCAACCAAGATCTATGCAAAAAGTGCAAAGATGAAGAAAAAACAGAGACGATCCAACATTTCTTATACACGATGTCACTTCTTTATGAAACGACAATTCGAAAACCTGTCGGAACTGGGTGAATGAAAAATGTCACATCTGTTAAAATTTACCAAGATCACTAACTGGCCTAAGAAATCATAAAAATTATAGCCTACTCGTTTGTTTTACGGTTTACTTATAAATACGAAAAGTCTAGCAATTGGTCTCAAGGCCTTAGAGTGGAAAAGGTGCTAGTGCATCACACATCTCAAACCTAGCATAGCCTTTTTATCTCTCTGTAGTTCAAGTAATGCAAAATCAACACTGGTAAATGTGAAGGTACACTTAGAATATCACCTTAAAAAGGTTAAGAAGCTATGATCGATGAGTCAGAAACATTGGGGTATAGTAAACACTCTTCCCTGGGGTGGGCCTATAATATACCAGCTAGCAACTTGTTAATCTGAGCGTTTTGATTTTGTCAAACCAACAGTAAAAATTATTTCCCCTTCCTACTAGATAATCTTCTAAACATTGCCGCGATCGTTAGCGTCAGTTGGTTTGATGTGTTTCCCGCTGAACCGCTGCTGTAGATACGTATAAAGTTGGTGTTCATTGTTTACTTGAGCGGATCTTTGCCAAAAGATGTTTCACTCTACTGCGGATTTATTAGTTTTCGGTGCTTTGGGCTTGCCATTGCTAATAATGAATAGTATAATATCCCGGTAGTCGCTGTGCGTATATTTCTCTCAACCAGCGCTACTGTGTTTACAGCAGGTTTGAGTTTATCACAAAGCTATGTCTGGGACGATCCTATTCTCTTTTCTCGATTTTTTTGAAGCAGTGAACGCCACACTTATTTATATCTAGTGAATAGTGCTGTACCCTCTTGAACCCGTAGCTCTGCTGTCTCAGAACCTATTTATCTTAGCTTAGCTGACTGCTGAGATCGTTAGATATACAAAGTCATCTAGCTAGCTGCTGCAGGTACGAATATTTCGTTTGCGTGGAGGTCAATCTTTCTATTCACAAATCATTCAAATAATTTCTAGGGCTCATCTAGGGCTGTATTGTCACCAGATAGACAGTGACTTCTTTGCGTAAGTCTTCGCTACTTGACCTTCTAGTTCACATCTTCTACACTAGTTTGTACGACGGAGAAGTAAACATTATCTTCCGAGCTCTATCTAATACACCAGCAAATATGTCCATACATATTTTGATTTGTTGCTTATCCCAGAAATATATAGACAGCCATGTCGTTTCACCGGGTGTTGACTAGAGTTACCCTAATTAGTAATCACATTGCACGCACTATCGTTCCTAACTCATCACTTGTTGTCGGTGACTTGTTGTCGGTGACTATAGGCTAGGCCGCCTCCTTCACAACGACCATAATCTTCGGTTTCGTTTAAATATTGCCCCTAGGCCACAACCTACGTTATCTGCCGCATATTATGGGTCACCTTTCCATATAAGCTAGCCTTTATTTTATCCATCTATCAGTTGAAAACGAAGGATTCTATGGGTTGAAGACTTCAGTCTATAGTTCTTCGTAGGCCTAACACAGCACGCGATAAGTCATACTTCCGAAACATGAAGGCATTTTCTCACTATACCATATATGTATTAACTTGTCAGGAAATTATACGAATTGTAGGTGCCAACATTAAGGCCCACTCTGGCATTTTCCTCAACCTGATTATTGCGCTGCTGTCTCCGAAGTTTTTATGGCAAATGTCCAATATTTATTTGCTTAATAGCAGAAATTGCGAAAGCAATTTATCGATCACTCTGATCAAACGAATATTGGCCGCGTTCAAGGAGGTCACAGTTTACCATAGTTTACGCCCCCATTGTTGAGCTTGATATGTCAACAGCATTTGACGCAGTTCGGCATCGAACTCTTTTGTCAAAAGTGCGTACGAAATTCACTCGTCAGTGGAGTGAAACCTTTCTCTGTTAAATTTAAATTGAAACTCACTCGCACTAAGTAGAGACAATCCAAGAGGCTCTGTTTCGTTTTGCGTTTAATATTCAGTCCAGATATGCTCACTAGCTACTGCTTTTTGCCGATAAAATTGATAAAAGGACGATCTTTGTATACCTACTCAATAAATTTCGGCCCCGCAATTGGCTATTCTATACACGTCTCTACGGAACATTTTGCTGAAAGATTTTAAGATGTTTTTTTTTTTTAATATAGACATCCAACAGCTGGTAGGTGTTGACCGTAAATTGTGTCTGACCTCAAGCCCCCTACATTTCAACAACGCAGTGTGGAAGATTTTGCGACGTCTATTGCGGTTCTATGCACTGCAAATCCGAGTAATGCACGAAGAGCCATTGCATTCAAAGTAAGTGCATAGTGTACTCGACAAGTCATTGGGCCTTTTTCAGATGATCACTGTAGATGGTGAGCGCTACAGAACCATAATCTGTGAATTTTTCATTCCTCAATTGGACCGATTGGGACTGGAGGACATTGTGATGACGGAGCACTGGCGCATATTGCACGAGCTACATCCGGTAAAGCAGGCGATTCCCGGGCTTTTGATTTGGGCGATTTGAACTGGCTCCAAGATTATCGCCCTAGACTCCTTTTTTTTGTCGGGTTAGGAAACACTTCACTGGAGCACTCAGACGCAACTTGTCCATTGTACTACCAGGAAGCAGATCCAGTATTACCCATTTAAGCCGAGAATGCACTTCAGCGATGAGGAGCTTACAGTAGCAGCACTCACCACATCAGCGCCATAAAACTGCCACCTGATCCGAGCAAATGGAGGACAATAACAAAGGATACTATAGGATTATTTAAAGTCACGGGTTTATGTAAACAAACCATATGCCCCTATTATGTAAGACAACTACAACTAAAGTTGAGTTGTCAGTTGATTTTATTTAATTCAAAATTCGTTATTGTCCGTATTGTAATACACAACCTTGATAGAAAAGTTGTCTATCAAAACACAACAAAGATGGTAGTGGTTGTCTCGTTAGTTAGTTTGGGTTGTGTGAAAGTTGAGTTGAATTGAAGACAACTCAACTCAACTAAGTTGAGTTGTCTTACATAATAGGGGCAATAAACTTTGGCAGCCCTCAAGGAGAATATCCGTGGAGAATTTCTGAAAGAAACCATATGAGCCGAAATGGTACTCAACAATAGTGGCGGCCACACGAGTATGAGCTTGAGCTAGCTCAGTAACGTCTAATGTCAGGTTATACGGCTCAAATTTTTAGTGTTTGACATTTTTCAAAAACCAATTTCAAACAAAACGTTTATTTTAAAATCACTTAAATTATAAAAACACATGGTATAAGCCTTACGACTAAAATTTCTTAGAAATTACACTTCTTTGGAAAATTTGGAAGAACTTTTTCTCAACACCTATATACATTTATGTCTTTTGTTTCACTTTAGTTCATTATCACCCATCAAGTATATAGTTCGCAAGGTTCACCAAGGTCTCCAAACACCTGTCACATTGCGCTGCATAGTTGCTAATTTTTGACGCTTTCTCTCGAAAATTTGATTTCGTATTTTGTTCAGAATATCCTTTTTAACTTGTTTTGTTTTTATTAGCGGCACTGATAAGCAGCTGGTATCGTTTTCACCCACAATCACAGATTCAGATTGATACTGATGTTCCTCGGCATCCACTAAAACTCTATCGCAACAATCCTGTTCCGAAGATCGACTGCTCGTGATGTCTTCACTTTGGATTTCCTTCGAACTGCTTCTGTCCTCTTGATTCGCCTTGAATTCAAAGGGTTTCTGAAATAGCAAGACATCCCTTAAAAATCACTACCAAGCACTTTTTGCAATTGGTATAGGTATGCAACTTACATTCTTTGACTGTTCTGCTAAAATTCGACACAAATGCAAAATCTGTTCCGCTGTTATCCTTCTCTCCGCTGTAGTGTTTTGCTTAATCCTCTCGCTAAACGTATCCATATTCACTGTATACTTAAACATCTCTTTCCGTTTACTTTCGATCCGTTCACTAATCCGGCAACTGACAGACTGATGTGCGCACAGCAAGTGATTCCTTCCTTATACGTCCTCAAATTTTTAAATTTCGAAAACAAAATCACATTTCCCGCTCGAAATTTCACCCCTTCCACATGGCACTGCTCTCATGATGGTGTATGATCTTTTTTTAGGTCTCCACAAGTGTGATACAAAAGGAAAATTCTACAGAAAAAAAAAAAAAACACAACAATCACTGCCAACCGATGTTTAACTCACATATGGATGCAAAGTATCTGTAAATATCTCCGAATCGTATAAAGTGTCTATAAATACCCAATGCATTGCTATAGTGCCGCCCGATAATAATATGTCATCCATACGCTCGGCACTGCACTCTGCAGGGCTTATTCTGAAAAAAAAAAATTCAAAATTCGTATACGTTATACGCGTCCCTATAAATAGATCATGGGAAGACACTTTGCGCTCTTGTTCTGTACTTAAGAACGAGGAAAAAAGCAACAATAACAACGAAAATTATTGTTTGTGTCGAAAACACACAAAACACAAAAAAAAAAATATTAAAAACCAAATGCTGATGAGCGGCATCAGTAGAACAGAATTCATGGCATCGGGAGATAAGTTCCCATTTTTAGAAATATTCTAACACATGTTGCGCATTTTTGGACTATTTTCGAATTTTATCTAAACAAACACCAATGGCACTTAGAGATGGAATATTCATGGTAATTGTTTGTTATGATAAGATCGGCTATGGGCATAGAATTATTATTAAGTCGGAATGAAGATATGGAGAAATTGAGATTTACATGAGTGTATCTTTGAGAATGAGTGTGTGCTCCTTTTAAGATTGTTTGTTGGGTATTGTTGCTGTTATTTTTGCTTTAACCCTTTTACTCGGTAAATTTGATATGGCAACATTATCATAAATTGAAGACACAAAGTTGTCTACTTAATAAAAGTCAAAGTGCAGTCTGCCAGTGTGTCCTTTAAAGGTTTCCTGATATTTTCTCCGATTTGATATCCATGGGGCGTTCAACATTTGTGGGACTTCTGAGAGTGCTCCTGACAGTATCTGAATAGTTTCGGATTAGGAGGCGTGGCATCCCCTAATACAACAGGCACAAATCTTGATACAACAAAAAAAAAACGATATATTTTGACATTATATCTCGTAGCAGCCATAGTTACAAAATTTGGTACATGGATGCATATCGCCTGCAAGACTGTTTGCAAAATCTGTACGGAACTGGATAAAGGGGCGTGGTATTAAACAGAAAATACTCCAAATGCTATAGACACTCATGGAAGCTTAAGTTGTAAAATCTAAACTCTGAATGTGCATTGTCTAAGGAAAGCACTTCTCGAAATGTGGGCGAGATTGGAAACGGGGCGTAGAACCACCCATTGGTTGGTTGGTTGGTTGGTCGAAAGTGGCTGCCAACTAGGAAATGCCAACACACTTAGTCCAGCATAGGTCCATTGTGATACCACGAAAAAGGATCATATTATAAGATCGCCCTATACTAGTTGAACTATTTTGAGTTCTTTATAAAGCGTAAGAGGCTTCTGATGTCTGTGTTTGTCAGGTCGCCCATGTCGTTGTAATGGAAGGCTCCTAAGTGAAGCTTCCTATGTGAGGGATAGTTTCCTCCTCTTCCTCATCCATACAGCTTCTGCAAAAGTCGTTTGCTAAAAGGTCTTTCTTTGCGGCATGCTTACCTATCAGGCACTGTCCAGTAATGACACTTATTGTGGTGCCGATATGGAATCTGTTAAGAGAGATCCATTTCTTAGAGCGCTTCAAATCCAGCTTAGGCCAAATTTGTTTTGTCACTAGACAAGTGGTGCCACTTGTTCACCTAAGATTTGTACTCTCGATAGCATTTACTTTCAATTTTTGTTTGCAAGTAGCGATTGGTATCCCTAGGGTGCCTTTATCCGGCAGAATGGGTTGAGTTGTTCCTATTCTAGCGAGTTCATCGGCCTTACAATTCCCTGGAATGTCTGTATGCCCGGCACCCAAATTAGGTGAATGTTGAACTGTTCGGCCATCTCTGTGAGAGACGATCGGCACTCGTGAGCTACTAGAGAAGTTATAGAGATCGAATACAGGGATTTGATGACTGCTTGGCTGACCGAAAATATGCAGATATCCTATGCGGATATGACGTTTTTTCTTGAACCAAGATAAGACTTCTTTAATCGCCATTACTTACGCCTGGAACACGCTACAGTAAATTGGTAGACGGAAGGAGAGCCTTAGATTAAGACTTTCGGAGAAAAAACCCTCACGCACTCTGTCTTTGGTTTTTAAGCCGTCAGTGTAGAATTGAACTGATTCATCTTCTGGGAAATTATCTTCATTCCAGGTTTTTCTGGAGTGGATGGTGTCAAGAAAGTTCTTGTCAAAATTCAGAGATGGGGTGGTGTAGTCAGTGTTTTTGGTTGGGAACTCGTAGTTCTTCAGAATAGAGGCGTGGCCAAAGTCTTCCCTTGTCCACTGTGAGATTGGCTGCACTCGCTGCCGATTGCTTGCTAAATATGTCAAGGGGTAATAGATGAAACAATATATGTCTAGTGCCGCCGAGGGAGTTGTGCGTAGTGCGCCGCTTATACACATGCAAGCCGTGCGCTGGACCTTGCTTAGATGGTCGCGGTTTATGGCCGTGCATCCTTCACCTTCCAGGATTATCAGTAGTTCTTCATTGATCACCAAATTCCAAAGAAGTGGGATAGAACACCACGGAGTGCATCTACTAACAAATCTTCTTGCGGACACCACACCCAGCTTTGAGTTGAGTTGATATTCGACATTCATAACTGAAAGCGCATCTGCTATCGCTGATGTGTTGACGTTGTTCTAAGCACCTTCTATGTCAAGGAAGGCGACCATAAGTCGTTTTTTATCGATACTGTTTCGTAAGTGGATATCAATCAGTCGTTCTAGTGTTTTTAAAAGGAATGATGATAGACTGTGGTACCACCCTTACAGTAAAGTTCTTTAATTTGCCCGGTTTTTGGGCTGGCGGTATTACCGAAGCGAACTTCTTCAATCTCGCCTAGTACGCAGCCATATGATCGCGAGTCTCCGTGAACATTCTCAAGTCATCCCATATAGGAAGCACCTATATGCGAAGTGCAGGAAATAGTCGAGATTTGCAGTAAAATTGAATAGAAAAAAGCCCCTGGATTAGATACTATTCCAAATATATCACTCAACACTCTAGATCACTAGATAAATAATCACCATTTGATATGTCCATATCGCCAAATCTGTCAGCTTTAACATTCTGGATCAGCAATCGAACAAACAGAAGGGCTTTCAGTAGGATAATTAGTTTCAAAAATAACTCTCAATATCGCAATAATTAGAGCGGCAGTTAAAACGCCACAAGAATTCATATAAAAAAAGATAGAATGCCAAAAAGTACTCTCTTACCTTAACCCTTGTCATAAAAAACGTTATTATTTCAGCAAATTGGAGACACATCAGAGATGCCAACTCATCAGCATAATCGTTTCCATTAACGTTACTATAGTATATGCCCTCTGGAACCCAGGGTAGGTAACTTACAACTGATCAAGCGAAGCCAGCTACTTTCAGCATTCTAGCGCTAATTTTGAGGTTAAATTGACTGCGACGATGCCTTGAAGGCAGCTTGTCAATGATTATGTCTATCCTTTTATGTTTCTGTTGTCTGATGTGACGGCCAGCCTCGCGGATAGTTAGTAGTTGTAGTTCCTCCTGGCGGTATTGGGAGGCTTAAGTGTTTTGACCTTTTAAGACGTTCGGTGAAATATATCCGCACCTACCGTGGGTCTCTTGTCACTCGCCTCTCTTGCCAATTTAGTTTTGTATGGAATTGTACCACAAAATGTTTTCTCGTGGCCTCCTCTCCTTCAAAATAACTCCATAACGTATCCCATTATTGATCATGCTTAAAAAATATGTACAAACGGAAGGCTTCCTGACTGTCTGGTGCAATTTCTATGTTTCAAATTCAATTTGTATTCTGTTATACGTCGGTTACAGCTTGCTTCCATTTATGATTCAGTTTGTTTAAAAATTAGTACCTAGCACTTGTCAAAAACATTGCCTCGTTCACATCGACCGAAGGGACAATAACGCCAAGAGCTTCTTCAAATTCCCAACCGCCACATTGGATACAACAAGGAAGACCGAACTTCCGTTTTAAAGACCATGCCGCTGCGGGTGCAGAGGGCTTGTTTGAATAGCTGTATTTCAAGCAGATACGCTATACGGGTCAGGAGCCAGTTAAGTAAGTAAGACATTATGGACGGCATATCTAGTTTATTGTGAAACATTCCTTATTCCTACCAGCTACTGAATGTCTATTAATTGCATTGCATTAATTAACTCAAAGACATTATCCCTCGAAATGCAACTTTTGGGCGCCCACAAGACAGACTACTAATGACAACCGCGAGGACATCAACTTTCCAAAACTCCAAAACTTACAGGAGAAGCAAACTCTGGAACTCGCTTCCTGGCGATATATTTCCTGAAGACTACAATTTGCAGCAATTTAAGTGCAGAACTAACATACATCTGCAAGCATCTCGGGGCGCAGTTGAAGCGTTATAGGGTCGCCTTTCCCGGGAGAAGTATTAAAAAAAAAAATGCCATCGGACCTAGAATTAGCTATATGAAAAAATCATCATTTCCCTTTATCGGGTAATCTTAGTCCCACATCAAGGAATGTACATAAGACATGCCTTCATATTCCTCGCTACGCCGGATACCAAATTTAAATTTGATAAATTATGAAATATGCCTACTTCATTATCACTCTACGAAGAACGGTTTAATTATGTAAAACATCACTTAAAATTCGGAAGATTAATATTCCCACGATGAGTCCTACAAGAGCAACATTTTGGGGGCCCCCTTTGTACACAGGTCATAATCACACTTAAGCTTCCTTACCTAATTGCCATTAAAAGATAAATCCCATTGCGAACGATTTACCGGAACTCGGTATTATAAAACACCCTCCACAAAAAGGGTTGCCGCCTTATACTTCACCCTAAATTCCCTTCCATTATGAAAGGATGTATATGAACTCCTGCAACCATCTAATCCTATACCGAAGTCAGTGTTATCCACTGATGAATGAAAATTCAAAATGATGTGAGCTGAAATATTGTCCCACCCACCTAAACGAAGACATTCATTGGGTTAATCAATCTGTTAATTTGTATACTCATTCCACTGGCATGTCCCGTCGAGTATGACATGTAAACAAAGTCAAAGTGACTGCAAGGATTGGTACGAGTATGGTAGGAAAATCATCTATACACACAAGCAGGTGGCGCCGCATACACAAACACAAAACATCATGTCATTGCAACAGTTATTGAACGAAATACAACACAAACTGCATTCAATAAAGTGCATCTCACGTATTGTTGAGAGTTAGAGATGTGTCTTTCAACAGACGACCCTTTTGACCCTGCCCCTGCTATGTGTATAGCACTCATGCTCGCATGCAGCAAGTGAAACCATAAAGAATGTCATCTGTTGCTCGGTGCGGTGCTGGGTGTTTTCGGAAAGACAGACCAGAGAGCGTATCCAATGCCTGTCAGCTAATTTTAGATTCGAACGCATACGAAAAGTGTGGGAAAACAATTTCCCAGAACATATCACAAATTCTAAAAAAAGGATAGCGACAGCAATGGATGTAGTGCACTGCACAGTGCTGATAAGAACATTGAAAGTGAATGGCGCAGAATGTGTGAGACACCAAATTGCGTCAACGGTTGTATGAAAATCAAAAGTGACAGAAGTAGGATTTAGAAATATGTTCATTGTTCGTTCATGCATTTTGAATGGTTATCGACTGTTTTTCCAGCCAGAAATTTGATGTACGAAAGAAAATATCTCATACATGGGAAATATACCTAGACACATAAGATACGAGCGTTATTCAATTAATCAATAATTTTATCATCGTTTTTAAATACCACATTGTTGAAACTATGGTTCTGTATAGAACATATCGATACTACAAAATTTATCTGTGTTAAAAAGGATTATTACTAATATGACATCTCCAGCGAACCACTGGGCGAATGCGTTCTCCCTAGACCTAGATAAAATTGCGAATTTCCAAAATAACAAAAGGCGTGCCAAAAATAAAATATTATTTTTACATTGTTAATGATTTCTAAAAGGAATATACACAGCTTAAAACAGAAAGCAAAATAATTTTCTGATACAGTAAATGACGCTTATAAGAAACTCCAAAATTTTTGTTTCTTATAAGCGTGTGTTTCTTATATCCTAAACAACACGGATATAAGAAAAAAGTTTCTTATAAGAAAAACACGCATATAAGAAACAGAAGTTTCTTATAAAAAAGAAAACGTTCATTTATTTTTTTTTTTTTGTATTTTTGAACGTTATTTTTGGGAAACTCTTCTTCTTTCTCTGTGTCAAATTACAAGTTCTGGAGCCGTTATATGTTTTTTACACTTTATTATAGCATTCGCTGAAATAAAAATAGGCAACATTTTTGCGCCACTTGAATAGAACATGCATTTAGTTTGACCGTTATCTTTGGCACGTGGACTCATATTTTTCTTTGATCAAATTTTTATGTTAATTTTGACTACTTAATTTAAAAAATAAAATGGGTGGAGAAAATGCTTTAACCGAGACGGAAAGAGGACAAATCGAAGTTTAAATGACGCTCGCCTATTTGTTGCAAAATTAGCTAAGAAACTCGAGAGGAGCCGAAACGTTACATTCATATTTTTACAGTGTGCTTACCAATGCGAAAAGGCGACTTATATTAAAAAAAAAAGCGTCAAATTCCAACGACTCTTTTCCAAAAATCAGGATAAAATGTAGGATCAAAGGATTGGGGACACGATCCCGAAAACCAAAATCCCGAAAATCCAAAATCCCGCAAATCCAAAATCCCGAAAATCCAAAATACCGAAAATTCAAAATACCGAAAAACCAGAATCCCGAAAAACCAAAATCCCGAAAACCCACAATCCCGAAAAGCCAAAATCATGAAAAAAGAATCCCGAAAACGAGATCCCGAAAAATTATATAAAATGAAAAATTTGCGCAAATTTTTACGCGGCTTTCGAGATTCGGGATTTTGGGCTTTCGGGATTACGTTTTTCGGGATTCTGTCCGACTCCCAGGATCAAAGCAAGTCTCACAACTATTCGTCGTATTATTTCGAATGCTAACCATATAAAAAGACTAACAATTAAGAAGATGTCACCCTTTAACCCGTTTCAAAAAGCGCAACGCCTCCGTTTTTGTCTCGCACATGTGATCTAGACTTCGTAGTGGCATTGTGGTCTTCTCAGTCAAGCCATCGAATTACCTTTAATTTATGTAAAGTTTGTGTTAAAATTAAGCAGAATTCTCTAAAATGTTTTTTTTCGTTTAAGTGTTCTGTTCAAGTGGCGCAAAAGGGCTCAACATTTTGCAGGTTTTTAGTTAATAATTTTTTGTTAATATGACGGTTTAGTTTTAAATCTTAATTCTGGTCAAATGACAACAATTATTTGAACATTAATTAAAAAAAAAAAAAAACTCTAGCATGCATTATTTTGGGACCAGTGGGCGATAGAAAACCGGACTTAGGGGTGTGCTATTCAAGTGGCACCGAGTGTATAACATGACATGACATTTTTTTTCAATTCTTTCTTTCAATTTCACAAATGAACACAAGCACAACTGAACTGACCTTTATGGCTTTTCTTTGAGAGTTCAGAAATGCATCTATTTCCTATTTCCGTCTTCGTTCACATTTTTAAGGAACATTTAAACAGGGCTTTTTTGTTGTGTCATACAAAAGTTACTTATACACATCATATTTCAGAGGAAAACTGAGATTAGGTGTTGTAAAAATAATTCATTCAAACACGGCGCTTTTGTTCAGGTTTCTTATAAACGTGCTTTTCTTATATGCGTCATTTACTATAATTCGTTAGAGCTTAAAATAATTTAATCTGGTTAATTTTTTGCCAGCAGCTTATGGCATTTCATGTAAAATTTTACATTTCTTTAATATAAATAATAATATAATTTAGCTGTTTTGTTTATAAATAAATTCAAATGAAAAAAAAAAAAAAATAAAAATAATAATAAAATAAACCTTTTTGATTAAATTTTGGGTATGATCAGAACTAAAGAAGGTAGCGGGAAACTTCAGGCAGGGTAGAAATTGCAAATATCTGTGACTTAGCTATATTTATTGAACTGTATAATGTGCAAAATTGTAGCTGCATTCACCCTTCGGATAAATTGTGTAGCCCCTTTTGTTTTTTGTTTTTTAGTACCTACTTATAAAAGTTTTTTAAATTATTATTTTATTTAACACTTTGTTAACACTGGACTAGACCTAGGTATACTTTTTTTATTTGGGAGTTTTTTTTTTTAAGTACGTATATAAGTCATTCTATGTTTCTTTCTGTTTATTTCTTTTTATTTATTTTTCTGAGAAAATCGTTATTCAGTCAAAGATTCTGAAACACCCTGTAGAGTAATTTTCCTAAAATATACAGTTTTTTATAGAAATTTCCTTTGAGCAGAAAAATCCCGTAGCGACATCTTTATTCATTCAAAAGTTATGAATTTTGCAACAAAAAAAGCCATTTTGGACCACAGGGTAGAGCGGCGGACTAAGAGGCAGTGGCACCCGGGGCGGTAAACCAAACTTACATCCCTTAAAACAAAAAATTAAGAAAAAAACACGAACAAAGATTTTATGGCTAGATTTTACTTTATTCGAAAAAAATCCTTTCTTTTTTATTCCGATTCACTTTAGCTCCCAAAGTTAAATAAAAATACCATATAAAATAGTACATATTAAATAGAACTGAGACGCAAATTGTTAAATAAATTCACATAGCCAATGAAAGAATTTCCAATATTATAATGTTGTCTGTTAGTTCTGTAAATGTCGAGGTAAGCATTGGAAAAACAGCACTCAGTTCTTCTTCTGTTCCATACAGCAATATTTTTGGTTGAAGAGCTGAGAAAACGGACGCAATGTCTTCCATTGACTTGAATAAGTTCAGTCTAAAATGTATCCTGACATTCTAACATGGATCTTCGTGTTTCCTCTTCCAACGTCAAACCAGCATCCTGAGCCTTTTCGCCTGGCATAATTTTCTTCTTTATTGTTCTTCCCCGCCTTTCAATTGAATTTTCTGGATCAGTACATTGTTCTCTTGCGTATAATGGCCTTTTTCACGGTTTCATTACGATGTTCATTCGCGCGAATTTTTAATTTTCACCCCCCAAATCGATCCTGCCTTGCTCAAAAAATTGTTTGGCTACGCCATTATGTTCTTCAAAAATCGATCCTGATTTTCGCAATCGTTTCTTTGCTATGCCAATGGATTATTTACATGCCCAAGCCCAAGTTTATTTCTCCTATTATGTAGTGTGCCAGGACTTACCGTTTAAATAGTCTACTTACCCTGCAGATATTTGAAATCGGAAATGAAGTGAAAAGTGGCATAAAGTTACTCTACCGAAGCGTCATAATGCCAATTGAAAGAATTTGGCTTTATGTCACTTTCACAAAACGACGTAAGGCCAAGTTTATTTTACTTACGAAAATATGTTTGGTGGTACATAAGTCCCGAATTTTTTTGGGTCTTAGGACATACGTTCCGTTGGGACCCGAATTCAATTAGGAAGTTCCAAAAAAAGAGCTCGGGACATATGTCCCTGCGCCAAGTTAATTCCTAATAAAGGTAGGAACAGGAAGAGCTGAGAGAAATTATTTCCTACAAAAAAGTGAAGTTATTGCCCATCTTCAGTGGGAAATAACTTCATATAAAAAAAGTGAAATTATGTCCCACTCGAGGTGAAGTTATTTCCCTGCACCCTATAAATGTGTTTCTGAATTCGTATAATCTTTTTTAAGCGCTCCTCTCCGAAACCCTCTAAAGATAGAGTAGCTCCCCGAGATCCTTTCAAATAGGTGATAATTATACTTATATGTACACTTAAATTGTTGTCCACGGAAGGCGAGTTCCAATTGCAGTCGAACATTGTATGCTGTCAAGAAGGCGAATGATTTGGAGCCGAGCTCAGAGAGAGTTTCTGTCAGTTCTTTCAAGGCATAAGAGCTGTCATTTTCAAAATAACATGTACCTAGCTATCATTAATAAAACAGCATAAAATAGTTCCTTGCATTCATTCGCAGAATTGTTCCGCTAATCCACTAGAGACTAGTTGTTATCTTTGTAGGGCTCTATGTCTGACACTGTCGAAAGTCCTTGAGATCTTCAGGGTTACGGCACTGGATTCTGCATTTTATCAGTGGGTAACATAGCTCAACAGGTCTCCAGTAGAACAACGACTGCGAAAATTATATTGGCAATTGGCTGTAGTTTATTGATCGGTGACCTTCTAGATACTTTATCAACGTGTATTGACTTTTTCACTTCCCTGGGTAGCATGGTATGTATGTATGTATGTATGTATTAGAGACATTAGCACAGGCCTCGGCCCTCATTGAAGCTAAGCTCTGGGCCTCCGGGTATCGTAGAATAGCGCCAATACAAATGGACAAACTAAACCCGTAAATAAGCTGATTGAATAATTACAGAGACGTAAATATTCAAGGTTCTTACATATTACCGTTTGAACTGAGTTTTGGAACTTTCTCCTGAGGGATCTTATCAAAGTAACGCTGGACCTTTGACGATGTTATTATACCTGGTGGCACCCAGGTGTAACCCAATTGTCGTGGATCTGATTCCCATTGTGTTGGCGAAATACTCTTGAAGCCGAGGCGTTCGCGAACCGATGTGACGATTTTACACATTTTCGGTTAAGTTTCTAAACTTAAAATAAACATGTCTAACTAAATTACCTTTTCAGTAGCTTCGTACAGATATTTGTTAAAAATGCACTCTTCTTGAATCTGTAATTTTATAATGGTTACATCTTGATCGTTCACCAACAGTTCGAACTTTGCACTGTTCTGCCAACTTGGCTCTTCTCTAATTCGTCCAATTTTGTGACTATCTTCAGTATACTAAAGGGGCTGGCAAATATTATTAACTATTTAGTATCTATTAAATTGATTTGTATTAATGATTTTCTTTTTGTTTAATTATTTTTTTTTTTTTTTTTTTTTTTAAATAAACTAAATGATTTTGCAAAGCCTACTAGTCCACTTTGGAGGTTCGCTGAAAATCACTTCCCTGGGTAGCATGGTGTAAAATAAAGCTATTTAGTGATTCTCTTGTTGTAAATGTTTTTTACAACTGAATGAAACTAGCTACTAAAAGATACTTAGAATGTGACTTATGTTTCACGTCACTCTTCGTCTGTACCTGTAGATACATTATATGCTATTGCAGTACATTTCCATCAAAAATACTTACTACAGTTTAGGTTATAGCAACTCCTAAGATCCTGTCTACATTGGCCTCTGAGCGCTGTCTTTTCAATACACTTGCGTCCTCACATTATGTTTCAAAGTAATTTTGTAATGTACACGTACAGCCTCCTGTCTAGATGAAAAACTTCTTTTTTCATTTCATCACTCTTTAGTTTAGAAAAAAGGCAATTGCCTACTTCACAAGTGACTCATTCTCAATACCTCTAAATGAGGTAAGACATTTTTACCAAATCATGCCACTTCCCCTCTCATCTCTATCTATAGAAAGTAGATGGCAATAGGAGGTAGCGGGCTGAGACTAAAATGTAGATACTGTCAAAAATAAATTAAAATTAATTTTAAATAAAACACACAATTTCTTTTATCAATTTTTTTTTTAATTAATAAACGGCACACATACATAATAAATTATTATTATTTTTTTGTTTTATTTTGTTATTCTTATTTATAACTCTATTTCATATTTCATCAATATCTGTTAACTTTTCTCATAAAAAAAAAATCACAAAATTAAATTTTCAACTTTTTACGATGTCTCAGGTTTGCATTAGCACTGCTTACTATTATTTTTGTTAATTATTAATTTTCTTTTTCATAAATCTGTACATTTCTAAATAAAATCCGTGTTTTTTTTTTATTTTCTACAACAATCTATTATTTTTGATTTTAGAATTTTCTATTGCGGTTGGACAAACGGAATTCAACAGAAATTACTGAATAAATAAGGCTTATTATGTCTCTGCGTTATGCTAATGCATGTGATTTTTTTTCTTAACGATGTATATATTTATTTATTTATATATCCTTTAATTTTACACAATACGTTTCTTTTGTTAAAAATTCATAAACTATTTGTATTGATTTTTTTTTTGTTTTGCTGTTTTAGTTTTCACAATTTATTTTACAATGTATAAATGCTTTTTACATTATATTGTTTTTTTTTCTTTTTTCATTTTTTATAGAATATAATGAAATATTAAAATAACAATAGTAATATTGTTTATTAATTTTTTTTTAAATAATTTATCACTAATTTTTAAATATTGCTTAAAATAGGATTTTCCTCGACTTTTTTTTTATTTTTAATTATCGATTTTAATGTTTTTTTTTATTAACAATATTTTTTTTTTATAAGCTGAAAATAATAACACTTTTCGTTCAATGATTTTAACTTTTAATAGATAATAGAGGATATATATTTTTTTTATACTCACAAACTATTATTTATATTTATTTACACAATTGTTATGTATAATTGATTTTTGATTTGCAAGAGGTTAAACCTTAAGCAAAAGAATTAGAAAAAAAAAACATTTCTTTTTGTAAGCGTTCTGTTTTCTGTTTCTTTGTTTTTTTTTTTTAGAAGAATTTCAGTGAGGGTTTGAGGTGACGTCTTATTCTTAGTTCATTTTATGAATAAGTATTTAATTTTTTTTTGTAACGTGATGAATGAAGTTATGGTAAATTATTTACTTTGTTTTTTCAGTTGTACTAAGTTTTATAAAATTTGTGCAATTTGTGTAGGTTTATTATAATATAAAGTGCTGGGTAGTTTTTATGTTGTGTTTTTGAAGTTGTTGCTTTCGGGCAAATTGGTTGTAATAAATATTTTGTTTGTGTTTGAAAGGAGATTCTAAGAGTTTTTAATATTTGTTTTTCTTGCTTTCTTTCTTGCGAATAAATATTATAAAATTTGCATTTAGCTAAAAATTACCTAGTTGATTAAGTTGATTTTTTGTTTGTGTGTTTATACGTTACGACTTGATGCGTAGCAAAAAAACAAAGTGGGAATATAACTATATTACAATGCGAATGCAATTGTGGGGTAGGTAGGTGATGTAGAGAGTGTATGCAATAAAACTCTTTGGAGGTTGGATGGATGCTATGTTGCTGCTGAGTATATTTTTTATTTATATATTAAATATTCATTTTAGATATTATACACATAAGAAGGCCTCCAAATAATTTTATCGAAGTTTATAGCTTAAGTATTATTATAAAAGTTTAATAGATTTTATTTTGTTTTAATTTTTTATTATTGAGAATAAGGCGTGCAAAATATCCAGCATTATAGAGTCGAAGAATTTTTGCAGATTATTTTATAACAAAAAGACTTGTAGAAATTAGTGGAGGATGTGGTGAATTGTGGTAACAAAAAGTATTAGATATTTGTGAGATGTAACTGGCGCCCAGAAAGTTTTGAAAGGTGTATCTATATAAGGGCTGTTTAACATTCGAAAATAAATTAGCTGGCATCAAAATGGCAACTTTAAATTGCAGGCACTTGACATTCTACTCGTGACTTCAAAATTGATGTTCAAGAAGTCAGTTATGATAACTGGCATTGGATGGAACTTGCCCAAGAATTATGTCTACTAACATCTTCTACAATGAGGCTGTGAATCTGCTTTAGAGCAATAAAAGGTCCTCGCAACCAACATGACGTGAGCCACTGTATGTGTAGCTGGCAGAAAAGGTATATTAGTTGTAGATCAAACCGCTCTGGACTGGACACCACGACAAGTAAATAAAAGTACCTCTAAAATAAAGCAGACTTTAACTAGCGCCCATAGAACACGTTGTATCAACTTTAAATTAAGAAAGTACGAACAAATTATTTCTAAGATTCACATTAAAAAGTAGGTATATCGAGAGCCAGAGAGAATAAGAGGTATTGTGTTAACTGGCGCCCAAAATATGTAAACAAATTATGTGACAGATTTCATTTGATTTTAATTTTAGGGACTGGAGCACTCGTTGGTTTCGTGAAGCCCAGTAAAGCGATAGACTGCTTATACTATTGTGAGCTTGCTTACTAAACGAATATGGTCAACTGAACTAGAAATTAAATTGCATAAGGAAGAACTGGGGACACCAGTCTCTGGAAACCTCTAGTTGATTACCTCTTTCAGGATCTTAAAAGTCGTAAAGATACCTGCATGCCGAACAGCTTCATAAGTATAAGCAAATGGCTCTATAAAAGTGTACAGTACAACCTAACTGATCCACCTCAGTTGGCACACAATGCAAAAATGTTGGCATAAGTGCAACTTACCGAGGAACAGTTCAAACCAAGTGGTTGACGATAAATGTCGGTCATTCTGCAATAAATTTCAGACCCCCATTCCAGGCATGCTAAATGTCTGAATCTACGCTTAATACCTTAAACATTTTCGAAAAATTCTCCTAGTAACGCATGTGCCAACCATTAAATATAATTTTGCAGGTTCTATGCAAACACACTACCTGCTACACCATGGCCATTGTGTACCAGAGCAATTGCCAACATGATCGGCATTTCCTAGCTGATAAATCGATATCCTTGGCGAAAAATAAAATGTTCAACTTGCAAGGAATGGTTCAGCTATCTATTTCGGATGTAATGATTGTGTATGTTGGGAAATCATAAAGCTGACAAGGACAGTTCTTAAGCTTCAAGCTAAATTTGGCCTTGTTGTAGAATTTGTTCGTTATTTCACTCTTTTTCGGTTAAATACTGCGGGACTATATAATAATTTTAAGCCTTCACCTTAAATATTTTTGTAGGTCACAATAGATAATTTTATAGAGAAAACAGCGCCATAATGATTTCGAAAATAATATCGCCTGGATAGAAAATGAAAATATTATTAGTACTTCGACGTATTACACATTCGTTCAAAATTATGTAAGTCCTTACACCGATTGGTCATTTCGATGTTTCCATTAATGACAGATCCTACCAGTCAATTTTAAATTTGTTCGATTGATTATAATTGTGAGTTTATATTTTTCAGACAAATATAGCTCACAATAGACAAGTTTAAATGAAACATTTCACCAGTATAGTTTCTTACAAATAAATTGCTAGAATTAAGATTTATTTTCTTAAGAATGTTTTGCAAATATCTTCAGGAACTTCATAAAAGCGAGTTCTATAAAAATCGTAACGGCTGTCGATAACTTTGATTACCTATCTAATATTTCTGCACGCACTTTCACCATACCTTACACTAAGACATCCTCAAGTGTTTCACAATTACCTTAAGCATTTAAGCTGGAAAGGAAATTATACTCATACAAAATTAAAAATCAAATATAAAATAAATATAACATACTTTTGAATTGTTTGAACACCTTTTACGTATTGAAATTGGGTTTTCTTATATATTTATATACACTATAATTTTTTATGGTTATATTTTGCATTTATTTAAAAAAAAATCATACAGAAATTATTATGGAAACTTATTTCACTTCCCTAGGAAAATATTCCCTCTTGCTGCAAGTGCGGCACTTTCCAATGATTGTTTGCAATTATATATCATATCACAGAAAAATTGTACAAAACAATTCAAAAATGTTACAAAAAAATAAATAAATGTAAATTAAAATGAAATTAAATTATTATGCAAATATTATACAAAAGTCGACAAGAGGCGGAAAAAATATTATCAGCTCGATTATACGGAGATATTATAGTACAAGGGCTCTATATAGAAATCAACCAAATGCAATAGTTGGAATTGTTTGAAATTATAATAAAACTTTAATACAGATACAAGGTAAATATTTATATAGGTTATCATATTATGTATATATATATTTTTTTTTTTCAAATATCATTTAAATATAATTATGTATAGGTATATAATAAAGCTGAACCACATATAGAAAAGAAATTAAATCAGAATGATGATACATACTATTTGAGGTGTATATAATTTTTTTAACTTTAAAGTTTGATGTATACTTTTCTGCTGTTCGAGAAAGTGTTGGTGGTGGTGTGTGTTAAATATTGATATATTTTATTAAATTACTGTGTATTTTTGGTGACGTTTTGCTGCCATTTTTGTAGTTAATTAATATATAATTTTTAAAAATGTTTACTAAAAACAATTTCGCTAAAGGAATATCATGCCGAATTGAGGAAGAAGAAATAAAATGAAAGAACTTTATAACTAACAAACCATGCAAAATAGAGAAACTGGTCGCATTCGCTGAGGTAAATTTGTTGCATAAGAAATTTAATTTTAAAAATTTAGGAATAAAAAAAGAATACAAACTTTAATCCATGCAGCATTCAATTGACTTTTTTTGTAAAGTTTGGAAAAATATTTTTAAATGTATGTAACTTAAGGCGAATTTTTCATAATTTCAATGTGCAAATATCATTTTCAAACATTTTGTGTTTTTTTTTACTTGTGAGAGGAGAGAATATTTTTAAGGTGCATTTTTGTATAAGAAAATATTTAAATTTTAAATGTTTTTTTTTTTAATTTCCACTCAACTCTTACAATCAAAAATTTTCTAGGAGAACAAAATATTCATCGGATAATAAGAGAAATGAATGAAAATGACAAGTACACATTAAAACATGTTCAGAAACGAAAAACAAATGCAAACGTTCTATGAGAGGCTAGAAAACACTTTTTTTTTTTAAATTTTTGTCTAATGTCGAATTTTCTCAATTTTTTATTTAATTTTCATTTTTGTTTGTTTTAAGTAAAATTTATTAAAAATTTTCTTTTTAATTAGGTAAGTATTTCTAAAAAGTGTTCATTGACTAGAAATGTTCCTAAAGCACAAACAAAAAATAGGGGGAATTTAATTTTTCATATTTCGTTTGTTGTAAGCTTTTTCAAATATTTTTTATTTATTTTATTTTTTACTTTTAAGTACTAAATCTAAGTTTCTTCTCTTTTTTGTTGAATAAAAACTCTACCGAAGATTATTGTAAGTACCTAGTAATTTACAGCGCCTTAAAGATATTTTTTTTTATTCATTTATTTATTATTATTTTGAAAACGCTTAATTGTTAGAATTTTATTTTAAAAATATTTTTTGTTTGGTGTTTTTTGTTGTGTACTTTTTTATATATATCAATATAACGCGAACGTTTTCCCTTTTTCCAATGTAAATAGATACTTTAAATGTTGTTAATAATTTTTTAAAGTTTGATTTTTTATTCAAGGTAGATTTTTTTACGAAATTTGATTCTTTTTCTGTAGAGACAAAATTATTAATTAGCTAGCTAAGATGTTGAAGTTGATGTTGAATTATTTCGACAATTGTAGAGTTTTTTTATATTTTCCTTAAAAAAACTGAAATAATTCAAATGCCTATTGGGTTAAACACTTTTGCTTGGTATAGTAGATAGAATCAAGTGAATTCAAGTGGAATAGGTTAGAAGTCTTATAAATTCTGTCAGAGAAAGATTTCTGTTAGCAAGAATGATTACTTTAAAGGTGCAAAGAAAGCGAATGAAAACCTCCCCTGAGCACATCTTTGTACTTAATTGATTTTGAAGCGAGAAACACCTGAGAGTGTAAACTTCGGAAAAGTTTGTCTTAGTTTTAGCTGAGTGATAGTTTTCAGACAGCTTCCAACAAACTAAGGGACACATTTTTGTACTCCATACGAAGTGTGTTCAACGTATCAACATCACGAGTCTCTGCAAATTAATATATGGCCGCGAGAGAGTAGTTGTTACCAAGAAGGATGGCTAGAGAGTGCGTAAGTAGACAATGCGATCGATCTTTAAGAAGAAACATAGTCACATTAATAAGAGCGGGACAAGCACACGGAACATTCATACTCACTACCAAATCGGATAGCAAAAGAGGGATTTAAGGAAAATTTGCTAGAAATACATAAATTTTCGTTAAGGAAAGCGAGCAGGGATATTAAACCGTAAAGGACACTATTAAGGGACAGTATAATAAAGGAAATCTACCGGAGATGATCACACCTTACTATACACATCGGACCTTACCAATAATCATTTTTAACCTTCAGCTTTATAATTTTGACGGTCACAATAAATAATTTTATATAGAAATTTTTGCATTGTGAGGTCATAAAATTTTACCTGGACACTAAAAATTATGATTAGTACCGCACATAGTATCCGAAGCCCTTTGGCCTCAAATCGATCGTAGAAGTTCTAGAGAAATTCTCAAACTAGGATGAAAACAACTTAGTAGACTGGTCGTAATCTTGTCTGGGCTCTTTGTCTTCTTTTAGAGAATAGGGTCAGACCTGCAGATTCTGCAATGACCTGCAAGCCGGGATAGATACAGCACACATACTTTGCGAATGCATATCAATATATCGCAGTTAAAAGAAATTTCTGTGAAGGTACTTCTTTCGAATATTTGGAGGAAATAGACCATTCCAAGGACAAAGGGCTATTGTCCTTGATAAATTTGGTATTTTAGTCTTTAGGGGCTTTCCTTTCTTATGGCGCCTTGTGTCGTATGAGACATTTTTCCCTCATACCCATCTTAAACCTGACCCAATCTAATGGCTCTACATTTCGGTGATCTCTGACGGCAATAGCTTCACACCAAAGAACTCATATTAGGTTTCGCAAGTTCAAAAGACAGATTCTAAAAACGCCGTCGACGTTTCTATACAATCGCAAAAGACACAAAGGCTTAAAAAGTCACATAAATGCACAGAAATTGATTCGCATTTGTGACAAAGTGATCCGCAATCAGGCAGCCGTCACGGCTATAATTTTTGAGGTCCAACCAGGAATTTGGATAAACTAAACATGCCAGTAATGATACTTAAAGTTACGAGTGGTTCTACATCCCACAGTCAGAAACCTAAAGTAAACTCTGTGGAAGATTGACAATGACGATACTGCTAATATTTAGCTTCAACAAATTTAAGGCAGTCAATATTACCCTTGTGAACTATATAATTTTGTATACTCAATATAAAAATCATGGTATGTGGTATACTGCCAAAACTGTCAGTCTGATATCAGTCAGACATTATAGATGGTCACTAATGCGCACGTACTTCCAATTCCAATACGTATATTGACAGAGGTCACAATTGTTCGCCATGACAGATGCACTGCACAATATATTTTCTTCTATATGATTGTATGTGTATTGATGTTTTAATGGCCGAAGATGCACTGTCAACAAGAAGGGACACACAACATCGACGAACCGGACAGAATCCAATAATCATTTTTAACCTTCAGCTTAAATATATTGACGATCCCAATGGATAATTTTCTATGGAAATTTTCGCCATTGTGACTTCGAAAAAGTTAGCCTGGACACTAAAAATGATTATTAGTATTAGTACCGCGGATTGTCACGATAGACAGCTATAACTTTGAGGTAGTTCCTCTACCTCTAGAGCTATTAACTCTGAAAATAACACCACATCAGAAATCAAGCGAAGAATTACACTTGCCAACCGCTGTTACTGTGGCCTTAGAAGCCAATTGATTAGTTAAATCTTGTCGAAAAAGGAGACTCTATATAAGACCCTCATCATCCCAGTCCTGCTTTATGGCACAGAATCATGGAGGTTATCAAAGGTGGATGAAGATCTCCTTGGTCCCTTCGAACGCAAAATTCTTCGAGTGATTTTCGGTCCCGTTTGCGTTGACGCGCTTTGGAGGAGGAGATTTAATAGCGAACTCTACAAGCTGTACAGCGACATCGACCTAGTCAGAAGAGTACGTATCACTCGACTAAGATGGCTAGGACATGTAAATCGAATGGACACTAACCCGAAGAGTCTTCGATTCCAACCCGAAGGGACAGCGCAGTAGAGGAAGACCTCACGCAAGTGGAAAGGGACCTCAACCAACTTGGATTGCGCAACTGGATGTACTTAGCCGAAGATCGTGCTAACTGGAGAGGCGTGTTTATTAAGGCCCAGCTCCACCCCGGACTGTAGCGCCATCTAAGTAAAGTAAGATATTAAAATAGACTTGATGGAATTAACTAATTTGGCGCACTTATGGTAACTTACATCTGAACCGGCTTACCCAATCTAGTTGAAAACTGCTGCGAAAAGGATTTAATTTAAAATGTGCTGCAGATGTGCTTTCGAACAAAATGCCGTGATTTCATCGTGATTTACAGAGAATGTGTGTCAAGCTTAGTTAACCTCATTTTCAAAAAAGCAACTAGAAGGGGAATGTAAAAAAAGTAAGGCCAGAAAAAACAAATCTAAATGTACCGCTTATAATGTTTCGTTATATGAATAAAAATTGATCTCAATTATTTTCCCTTTTCCTTATACACAAAACTTATTCCTTAAACGTATCAACGCACCTTTGAATTCGACCCGGTATACAAACCTCATTTTTTTTTTTTTGTCAAAATTTCGTTGAATATAATATTAAATGTACATCAACACCTCTATGTACGATGTTTTGTCCTTAAAAAATATAGCTGCCTACTCAAATTCACATATATCCTTTCAAAGGACACATCGGTCCATCGTAACGTTGACTATGTACTTATTTTTGTTGTCGTTTCTCTGTGCATTCAGATGAATGTCGAATTTTGTCTGATCTTTTCTTTGTATAAGTAGAGAAGCTAACTTTGTTGTTGAGTGAGTTTAGTATTTTAGTATTCTAGGAGTATAGTAGTAGTCAGTATTATTATTATTATTATTATTTTATTTTGTAGTAGAGAGAACTTAATTAAACTACGTATCTTTCGGTTAATCACCACCTAAACTTAACGCCTGAACTATACGTGGATCAGCTTTACTACCCTCACGAAATTCTTCCAGTGTTAAACGATCGTCATGATTTTTATCCATTTGATCGAAGATTTTGTCCACTCGCTTTTGTGGGGTATTCTCGTCCTCTGTTTGGGGCTGTTGACCCTGTTTGTATCGGTTGATTGATGCATTGATTGGTGTGCGTATTTTTTTTATATATAGGAAAAATAAATAAATAGTGAGTGCTTATAGTTTTCAAAAGCATTTTTTATAGATGTTGAAAATGAAAATAAAAATTAATAACAAAAAATCCAAAGCAGAGGAGAAAGTTTTTTAAATTATTTTGTGAGGAATGCTAATTCACATGTCATCCATCTACTTACCACCATTTGATAAATGGCATCCACAATGTTGTACATTTCATCTCTGGTTATATAGCCATCATTGTCAACATCGTACAGTCTAAACGCCCCTACAGTTGTTAAATGAAACCAACAAACAAATAAAAAATGTATAGAAAGAAGAATATTTTAGCCTGACCCAGACGATTTGAGTTATTGTTCTGCATGGACATGCTTTTTGGCGCGGGAGGATAACAAAGTTGGTTATTGCTTGGGATGGACAATGGACATGCATAATATAACTATTAGGGTTTGTATCTTTTGGAATGGAAATAAATTCGGTAAACAATTTATAAACATGAGTAATTTATGAATAAAGTTGTTGACATTAAAAGTTGTAGGGATCCTAAATTTAATCAAAAGGAAGTTGCAACACACGCACACATTTTAGTACGGAATTATTTATGCAAATAATATTGGAAATTTTTGGGTATAGAAATAGATGAAAGACTGAATTTCAAACATAAAATCCACTCATTATATTCTGGTCCCTAAAACTTTAAAAGTCGCCAGTTTTATTATAGGCTACAGTGGTCGAACCCAATTAAATTATTATGATTAGCGCATTTTTTATTTAATACCATGGAGTTGGGGATAAGTTGTGATCTCTGGAATGGAAGTACATAACGAGTCTAAGGGCTGGTTTATTCCATCTTCTTCAAATTTTAATCAATGTATATACCATTTTGGTAACCGTCAAAGCAGCAAAAGCCTAACTAGCACAAGGTTTCCTCACCTCAAGATTCACAAACCATTAGCCAAATTTATCATATGGAATATGCCAATATAGACTCCCTATAAAATAATGCGGAATAATTGTTTCGACTTTTTCGCGGATTAATTCGTCGATGTGGGCGCAGTGGCTCAGTAAGTCCTTTCCATCCGTCCCAAAAAAGATAAAAACTCACACAAACGAATGGCTGTGAGAAGCTACGCCTAGGGTGTCTACACGCCTGTTGCGCCAACCATTTATTTTTAATTTTTTAATTCGTCGATAGTGTTAGCATAGCTTGAATTTCGTCGCTGATTTTCTGGTCGCCCGACACCAATTATTGGGCAAACACTACGACGTTTAGCCTCTCGCCTCTAGAAAAGTATGAGACAGCACGAGAGGCTGCCCTGGCCGGTCCTGGAGCACCCATTCTACTGAGAATATCGCAAATGTGACTGAAGATGAAAAGCCTGGGGTCCAAGCGACTGCTGTGGGAAGCGCTACAGAGCCATGCTCAACGACTTTCTCTTTCCTCAACCGGAATTCTGAAGGCAGCATTTTTGGTTCGTCTAATCTCTCCTTTTGGCGATTTGCACAGCCGCCAAGATCACCTGATATAACCGTTCCAATCTCGCCACTCGCCTACAAAGTGGCGGAGAAAATAAGGACGGGAAGCAAGCTCAACGAACAAAAGTGGAAGAGCATGGCGGAAAAGAAAGAGCACGAGAAGCACACGATGAAGGATGAGAGGTGCTATTCCAAAAATTGTACGGACATTTTACCAAAAGGTAAAAACAGCATGTCTACTACAAGGCAAGAACAGAGACCTATGTGTATGTAGATATGCCAAAGGAAGCCTCGTAGTAGAGACACAGTCGAGGATATGGAAGACCATTCTTCCCATTTAACAAACAATGGCAAAGACGACACCATTTCCACTGTCAGTTAGAACGAACTATTCAATCGGAACGATAAGCCAAGATTTCCGTAGGTGAGGATACCAATTTCTATTCTCAAGTCCAACAAGACTCTTTGACCAGATGCGCTACCAGCTGAATAGACGCAAGGCAGCGGGAAATTGGACAGAAAGATTCTATGTGTCGGGCATTACCTTGGGAATTTTATTGCTACTTGTATATTTCTACCTTTTCATGGTGACTGAGGCAGTCAAATCTTATACGAGTTTGCACATCCTGGTTGCGGCTTAGTCTTCGGGTCAGGGTGGAGGGTGACCGTAATAGTCTACCCCCTATCCATTGCCTCAGACCATCGTTAAGGAGGGAGACTGGTGCGTGGCAGAGGTGGGTGATTGAACCAGTCCACTTTGCTAAAAGTCGGTGGATGGATTGTCAGTTGAAAAGGATGGGGGTAACCGTAGCAGTCCGCCTCCCGTTTATTTTCTTTTGAGGATCAGTCCACCTGACAGAGCTGGTACCGAAAGAGAAGTCGAAGTACCGAAAGAGAAGTCGCGATTTGTCTTTGGTGAAACTCCCCGTCTGTTGCCTCTGATGGGTCCTCGAATTGTCGAGATGAGGTTGATTGATGTAGTCAGCTCCTCCACTTGGCGGTTGGTCTTCGCGGAGAGCAAAGGGGTGACCGAAGCAGTCTAACCCCCCGCTTGTAGCCTCTGACAGTCCGTTAGTAAGAAGGGTGGCCGGTACAGATCAGGGTAGACTGCGAAAGGAGAGAACGACGAAGGGTTACCGAAAAAGTCAAATCCCTCGACTATCCGCTCTGACGGAGTTTTAATTAATGTTCGACGTATGGTACAGATCAAGGAAGACTGCGAAAGGAGAGAACGACGAAGGGTGACCGAAACAGTCTAATCCCTCACTTATCCCTTCTGACAGAGTCAGAACACACACGTCCCAAGTTCGACGTGTGAAGGTGAAATTGACTGACGTAGTCAGCTCTTCCTGTTGGCTGTTAGACTTCAGAAACAGACAAATGGAGACCGAAACAGACTAACCCCACACCTGGAGCTTCTGACCGTTCGCTTTCAAGAAGTGTGACTGGTACGGAAAGTAGACGAATCTGATTTGCTGTTTGACGTCGGTAAGGGTGTCGTTCAAGGACTAAGAGAGAAAAAAATTTCGAAGCCCGAATCGTTCGGTCACTCGCGCATACTTCATATCTTTGATCAGAGCAGACTTATGCCACTCACGGGCTATAAGAAACCAAGGTATGATTTTGACAAGAAAGCGGTTCAAACTGTCGAAGCGATTAACTTCAAACTGGTAAACTCTAAATCCCTAAGTCAGTGGTTCTAGGGATTAATAACAATAAACCATCACACAGTCCTGCTGCGGTGCGGTTCCTGGATATGTTGGTGTGGAAAGAAACGAGGCCGCAGATAAACTGGCTAGATGAGGCTCTGAAATGGACTGGACATACTATTAGCTGACAGCCAAGTACCACCAGCTTTCAGCGCAGCTAAATAATGTCACATAAAACTTAGCTAAAGAACGATGGAACAATACTACCGGTTACACATAGCTCACAGCTTGTGGCCCGCAATTGATACTAAAAGGTCAAAGATCCTAACATCGTTTGATCGAAACCAAATCTGAGTGCTCGTAGGGATAATAACTGGACATTGCATCATTGGAAATATGGCCAAAAGACTGTGTATCTTTACCAATAAACCAGCTTTATATTGGTCCGTAATAGATTATACCACTCTGATCCATTTATGAATAGAATATACATACTATTAATCCTTACTGTCCTTTGCTTAGAAAGTAACTATAGGCCAAGACATAACCTGATTGACATTACCTCAACCATAAGGAAGTTTGTGTAAATTTATTCGATATGCCTCAATCGGATTACATCCTACACAGCTTATAACTCGATTACTCATATCTCATATGTCAGTTATCTTACCATCCCTTGAGGGGCTCATAAATTACTTAAATCATTTCAACTTACAGTGTAACTTCTCGTCCAGATTTCCTCTCGATGTAATCGATAACGCCCGAATGAATTCCTCAAATTCTATCGAACCATCCTGAAATGAAAAATTCAAATTTCCTGATTAAAAATTCACAAAGCACCTACCGTCAATTGATATCAATTCCCAATCAATGGCATTCTGATTCCCCCATCATCATTGATCACATTATTTTTAAGCAAGTATCTAAACCACACCCGACTATAGATTTCTGCTTCAAAAGTGTTCAATGAAAGATAATCCTGCACCGTATCCTCTTCTCTGTGGCTCCCTCAGTTTTACTAATTAACAAAACTAATGCATTTTCAAGTGAGCCAACCAGTAGTGTGGACATTTATCTATATATCCTTACGAATCTCAAGTATTCCTAGCTCATTCAGCATATAACTTTCAATGGAATTCGAGATGTGCCATCGACCTTTCCAAGCTCATCCAGCCACACCCACACCCAACTAATGCACATCAGGTTCTAATTACATTTGACTATTCAAGAGGCTGCTGATTCATTTGATTTGCTGTGGATGGGTTCAACACCGGAGCATTATATTGTTTATCTGCTTGAATGGCAGACATATCAGTAAACAAAAAGCAGTGGTTAATGATCACTGGAATCGATTTGATATCAATTAAGCGGGAAGTTTGGTTGGTGGGGTTTTAACTGGCGCAGCTGTTCCCCGGGGAATTACTGAATGTCACTTGTTTTTGCTTCTCAAATTACTTACAACGCCTTTCCGGGCTGAAACTTTGTTATCCTGCTTCAGCACCTACCACTTACTGTGCACTGTCACACCCAAAAGGCTGTGAAAGCAGTCATTTTCCATTTAATTACTTCTGCCGACAGGATTTATGCTTGTCATTGTTCTTCATCAGTTTTTGTTTACTTGCCGTTAAACACCCACCCGTCTAAAGCCTCATTTTCGTCAGCAAAAAAAAAAAAAAACCACTCATCTTACCCACGAACTACGCACTATACAGAAATCCCAAATGGGGTAGGTGTTCCTACGTATAGTGTGTCTGATGGTTGATTGTTTTTGGGGGGTGATGTCGTGTACTCCTTGTATTGTATACTTACGTTGTTCTCGTCGAAAACCCTAAACACAAGTGACGCAAATTTGCTGGGATCTCCTTGTGGGAAGAACTGTTTGTAAATTTTGATAAAACCCTACAACACGAAGAATACCATGAAATCCGGTAACACGGTGAAGTCAACCAGGCACATCCATAGTAGCACGCACGTCATGACATATTTTTTATTTTTTTTTTTGTTTCCATCCCAAGGGGCAGTTTTGTGGCAACACGAAAGTCGATGTTATAGGTATAGACAGTAGACACGTCAAGATGAAGTTGAGTTCGTTCAGCAACCAAGAGAAAAAAAAAACATTTCCAAAGGAAAAAGAAAGAAAGAGACAAAGTTCAGCGATACGAAAAAAAAAATGTTTTGAAATATTTTCATAAAAAAACAAAAACAGAGTTTCAGGACGGAGGACATCAGTTTGAAGGACGTGGTAGAAGGTGTTGAAGAACAGTGATTGGATGTTTATTTTTTCCTGATGATGATGATGATGAAACAATATGTCGGAGGATATAATGAATGGGGAGTTGGTAGATTGGGATGGATGGCAACCACACAAGGTGAAGTGTCAAAGTGACACTTTTAGGGATGAATGAGGGATGAGGGTTATTGGATTGTACTTACTTGTTCTGTGAGTAAACCGTTCGGACAGTCTTTTAGAAAACCTTTGTGCCTGTTGGTTAGAAAAGAAGAACAAAAAAAAAATACAAATAGGATTACTACCATTGGGTTATTAGTTTTGGAGAAGGATAAAGTTTGGAAAAAATACTTTGATGTTTCTAGAGGTTTAATATGAATTAAAATAATTTTCCTAAACCACGGATATAGGGTGTTTGATATAATTCCATTGCAGAAATGCAAAACTGGCTTATTCTTAAAAAAAAATGATAATCTACAGTATGAGCTATTTAATCTAGTACCTGTTGGGTTGAAACTTTTTTTAAAATGTTGCTTAATAGGGAGATATTCTGAACGGCGCCAATTACAGAGGAATAAGCCTCTTGAATGTTGCGTATAAAATCTTGTCGGCTATATTGTGTGAACGCCTAAAATATTTTGCTCATTACCTGATTGGCCCATATTAGTGCGGTTTTTAGGCCGGGAAAGTCAACCATCGATCGAATCTTCACACTCCGGCAGAAAAAAACTCAACTCGAAACTTCTAGGTCGATACACACCACCTGTTTATCGACTTAACGTCGCCTATGATAGCGAATGCATGGAACGAATTACACAAAGCCATGTCCAATTTCGGCATCCCAGCTGAACTCATCCGTTTGTGCGGGATGACAATGGAGAATTCTCGCTGCTCCGTCAAAGAACACCACCATTTGATGTCGAAAAACGTTTAAGGCAAGGTGACTTCCTTAACATCATTCTTGGAGGAATTTTACGGAACTCACAAGCATTTGAAGACAAATTTTTCAAAAGTTATTTCAACTGCTAGCATATACAGATGATATTGAGAGATTCAGCGAGCTGTCAGTGGCACCTTGCAAGCATTGAAATGGAGGCGGCGAAGATGGGTCTGGTTGTTAATGAGGGCAAAACGAAGTATAGTTACTGTCAACGAGAAAAGACTCCCAACGTCGGCGACTAGGGCAAAACGTCACAGTGGACAAATATAACTACGCTCTACAATTACCTCGCAAAACCGACATTGGCATCGACGAGTCACTCTTGTCAATCACTGTTTCTTCGGGCTAAGAAGGCATCTAAGAAGTAAAGTCCTCTCTTACAAACATAACCAAAGAAATATTATACAAGACCTTAATCGTCCCAGTTCTGATATATAATGCAGTAGCATGGACCTTATCGAAAGCTGATGAAAGCGTGCCACTTTGAGAGAAGGATTCTTCGAGTGATTTTCGGTCCAGTTTGTATCGACAGAGGAGGAGCCCGAATTTTACGGTCTATATAGCGACGTTGACCTGGTCAAAATGTTCAAAATACAGCGACTGAGATGGCTCGGTCATTTTGAGCGTCGTATGGACAACAACGCACCAGTCCGACGAATCTTTGAGTCCACCTCTCAGGGACATCTATACAGAGGATGAGCCCACCTAATGTGCCGCACATAATTGGAGAGCAACCTGAACCAACTTGGTGTGCGTTACTGGAAGCAGCTAGTTAGGGAATGAGCTAGCTGGATGGGTATGTTGGTTGAGGTTATGGTGCATCCCGGACTGTGAGCGCCATCTAAAGTAAAGGAAGTAAGTAGTACTTCGAGAAGGCTATGTCAATAATTGCCAGACCTACTTCTTGTAAGCATTTTTGACGGAAATATACTTTTAGGTACTTGCTTCTGTCAAAAACAAAAGTTTCTCAACCTGTGAAAATAACCCATTAACGTATGCCAAGAGGAAGAAAAAAAAACCAAAGGATTTACATAAAGCAAATATTGGCTATCGCATGATTACTTTCGATTTTTGAAAAGCGAAAGCGATTTTCGTTGCAGAGGGTCAGCCTTGTAGTCGGTGACTTTTTGGGCCTAAGCGTTAGTTTTCATTTGCTAAATATATCTTAGCCATCGCAGTCTTCTTATCAGGTCCATGTCGCTGTATAGCTCGCAGATTTCGTTGTTAATTCACCTTCTCCAAATTCCATCAATGCAAACGGGTCTAAAAATCACTCGAAGAATTATTCGTTGAAAATGGTCAAGGATAGCAGGAAAGCTTAAAGTTGTATAATGTTGTATGAATATCCGTCTCTGTTGGTAGTTGCTAGTTGGTCATTAATTCCGAACTCCTATGTAAAGAAAAAGTGACAGGAAACAGGAGGTAGACAGCGCGGACAGAGTGAGGCATGAGCGAAGAACAAATAGTTTACATACTCCGAGTAGGGAACAGAAGGAGAGGCGGTAATTCGCTTAGTGGGGCATTAATTCGGACGTTATGAATTATGAGCCAAGCGCGGTAAAGTGTCTTAAAACACTTATGATCATCTAGGTTGAGCATTCTCATTTTAACTATTTATAGAGCTTCACGAAGTTTGACTCCAATCGCCAACCTGGCTATGTTGTTTTTCTACTGAGCGCGTCACCTTTTACGAACATAATCATAAATGTATTTCATTGAGTAACTTCTCAATTTTGCATGTTCTTGTTGTCCGTTTAAGAAATGTACAAGTTAACATGATCCAACTACGTATACGATCCTACTGTAAGTAAGGGCATGGAAACTGGAAACTATAGTATTGACGGGGCAAGGCATAGGTACGCGCTGGGGATAGGCTGGCGAAGTACATGTGCTGCGTCAGGTGTACAATCGGGCCGGATGCATCGTTAGACGATACAGCTTGATTAACTATTCGAATGGAGCCATGATAGGTAACGACTTACTTAGTAACTTAAAAACCGCCGACTCGATACAGCTCAAATTTACAGATAATCTTAGTTATTGGCCCCAGGAGTGCGCACCTAAAAAGATTGGTCAAAATTGCACAAAGGGGCGTGGTACCGCCTATAGAAAAAGCATTCAAAATCTTGTATCTCAAAAACCACCGAACCGATTGAGCTAAAATTTACAGACAATCTTTGGCATTGGACCGGAGGCATTCCCGTGAAGGTAAAAATTTGACAAAGGGACGTGGCACCTCCCATACAAAAAAACATCTTCTATGGAGTGAAACTCGATGGCGTTATAACTCGATAACCGCTGGGCCGATTCTCATGATTCAGGTTTACGCAGAAAGAAAATCCCAGAAAATCGATTTGTTCTCATTTTTCGCATTTTTCAAATTTTTATTACAGTCGATAAATCAATTCATACCATTTCAATTGATTTCAAGTGAATTGATTTATCGACTCGATTTATCACACAATTTTGAAAAATGTTCGTTGTTTTTTTAACTAGCTGACCCAGCAAACGTTGTTCTGCCTAAAATAGTTATTTTTGAATATTAGCTATTTCGTGTAAATGTTGGCGGCGACTACACCTCAAGTGGTCCATCTGGATTATCCAATTTTGGTATACTTTTTCCAACATATCGACTGGTATATCACCAATAACACGGCACAAAAAAATAGTCCAGCGGCGTCAAATCACACGATCTAGGCGGTTAATTCACAGGACCAAATTCGCCTCGCAATATATCCATGGATTCGCGTGCTATGTAGCATGTCGCGCCGTTCTGTTGAAACCACATGTCGACCAAACCCAGCACTTCCATTTTGGGCAAAAAACGTCTGAATTCACCGAACACGGTACATTTTTACTCTACGTTTAATGTCCAATAAAGTGAAATTAGTGCATACTCACATTTAAAACACATTTTTTACTGAGAACGATTTTTGGTAATAAAATTCAATAATTTGCAAACGTTGTACGGGAGTAAGTCTATGCACGTCCATGGTAAAATGTCAATACTAATTGAGTATTTTTAACTTTGACACGTGTCACGAATCACGCTTGAACTGTCAAAAAAAAAATCAGGCTGAAAAACCAAACAGCAAAAAAATCACCCTTTATATAAATCGAGTTTTAAAGGAATCAACCTTTTCTGTTGGCCGAAGTTAGGTACCTTATATTTCTTTCAATACCGTGTTCGCGAAGTCGTTAAGTTACATTTTAGTAAGTCTTACCACCATAATTTAAAAAAAAATTTTATTATTTTGACACCTAAGACCCGTGCATTCACCTAATGCCCCACAAGGCTCTGATTTTCAGTTAAGCCCTAGGCTGAGGTATGAGTAAGCCCTATACGATAGGGTATGGCGTTTGGTTAAAAGAGAATGCCTACTCCACTCCCTAACAACTTGAAAACTTAAAACCTCTAAATTATACACTCACACAGGTACATTACGTGTTATTTTAAAATTCAAAATCTCACTTACCATTGTCTGATTTCTTTTTCTGTGACTGAAATGAAAAGAGAAAAGAAAATCACATTAAAACGTTTCAGCTATAATTTCTCAGCTTAAATATTTAATATTCAATAAGCAAACATTTCTATACATGAATTCTGAACATATGTTTATATAAATTATGTAGCTTGACTCATCTGCCTCTAGTCAAAACGAAGAATCCTTTTTCCACCCACAAACACTTAAAATATTTAAAATATTACAAACCATAAAAAAGAAGGAAAAAGCCTCTTGTAATGAAACTCAAAGTTATCCTTTCTGTGCTTCAAGGTACCTACCCACCTCCCTTGTCGTTCGAATATAAAAGCCGTTCACTCTGCATCACGTATCCCGGTATCCTTTATGCATGTGCAATTCTCATATACCTACTACAAGAAAATCCGAGAGGGAAAGTAAAAAAAATATGTATGAATATGGGAAGTAGGAATTCTTTACACTTGAATTTCTCTCCATTTAACGAGGTCCTTTCACCCAGTTTTTGCCTCGAGGTCGAAACTGTGTCCCCTGAAACTAAACCTATTCACCTATCTTTTCATTCTGTTTTCAGCATTCACGAGAAAATAAGGACACGATAGGTAGGTACATGTATTTCGTGTGTGTTCAGGTGCCGACGACGACGGCAGGCATTCACTGAGTAGTCGTGTTCGTGTTCATGCACCTTCAGCCTTACGGAGACGAGATTGATAAAATATTTGGGTGGTGTTGCTTAGGATGGGTATAAACTTAAAACAAAGACTGATATTGATATAGGTAGGTATCACTTACAGTTTCATTTTATTTGATCTGTGAAACAAAGTATGACGTCAAATTGAGAAATATCTATCTTAAGATCCTGTCTTGCATTTTCTACATAGAATTATAAGAACAAGAGCCTCTGACATTTGTGGTTTATTAGTATAGGATTTATTACACCCCCAAGGGATAAAATTAATTGGATGAGATAGATTGCGTTCAATCGAGATTCAGACCGGTAAGGAAAAGTCTTCCACAAGAAATCGAAACTGATAAAGTGTGTCCTTGGAAGGTAGCTCAAAGAGAGCTACAAATTTATGTACAATGTCGATACATGTCTGTCAAATTTCAAATTGGAAAGTCTACTATTTGCCTTTACTAACACAAACATCAAATCTCATCACTGTCTGGACACAATATTCGCAGTCACATTAAAAATTAATTGACCCAGTTGTTCATGTTGCCAAATAAAATAAGTTTCAATTTGCTTTTAATTGAACCATGATAAACGTCATTGCAACTGACAATGCGGTATGAACGAGTGTTGTAATCGCAAACCATAATTTCTAATAAATTACTTAAAAGCAAATAAAATTAAATTTTAATTATTCGAGCGGTACTAGTGCTATACCACGATAGAGCTCCACTAGTATAGGTGTGCGATGCGATGTTTTTATGTCACTAGATACGAAGGAGTATCTCATAAATTTTCCAGTTTAATGATTAAATGTGCCATCAGAATGTAAGTATCTAGCGGATTTGGTGTTTCGATGTTGTCCTTGTTATGCTGGCACGTTATGCGAATTTAATGAGTCACTTCAACTTGATTGACAGTAATAGTAGTTAGACAATGTTGCAGTTTAACGCTTTTAATTAAATTAAATATAGAGCAGTTCCTATTTGTCACAGATTAATAGTTGGAGCTTTTACAGCGTGGTATGTTTTTTTCTGTGGAGATTCTATATGGACTTTAGGGTTATAAGTGGTGAATTAAGGGTCTCATAAAACGCTGCGAATGTTATTTACCAGTGGAAGATATTGGGAGTATGAGTTTTCAGGCGAATATGGTGTACTGAGAGATCTCAGGTTCGATCCCTAAAAAAAGGCAAATTACATCCGAGGTTTTTTTCACTGCGCTACCATTTATTGAACTGGTTAATAGTGCGCCTTTCTTTGGCCGCTGTACCAACTGCTATTATCATCATGACTACAGTAGAACCTTCTTTTTTACTTTCAAATAATAGGTACAATAGTGGCCCAAAGACGGCTCCTTGTGGCACACATTCTCTAAATTCTGAATACTTGTTTCCCTGATTAACACAAAAGATTGAGTCTATCCTCGGGATAGAACTTAACTCCTTCAAAAGACACCTAGTCAGATGTTTGTGCAACTTTCAAGAATACGTCAGAGCAAATTCTATTTTCTTCGAGAACATTCTCAATTACGTCAGTTATTGGTTGCATTTGATCGATCGGCGAAGGCTTTATGCCTTTAAACCCACACTGGCAGATAAGGTGTATGGAATTTTTCTTCTATAATTGGTGATTCTTCGAGACTTTCCCAAGGGTCATAGATAGTGCGGGATATAGGTGCATACATAGTGAATGCAAGCTTTTTTTTCATTTGCGTGGTTTGAGGTATAATAGCGGTCAAGAGATAATCTTGAGAGCCAATTGACGTGAGCTCTACGTGAGATTATGGGTTCCTACACCTTCGCTTTAAATATCCCCAGTATTTTGTTCGATGTGTGATGTTGGCAGATTTAGGTCCACAGAATAAAAAGACGAGACAATTTATATATACTTTCAAATTTATTTTATTTTTTTTATTGAGGCACAACTTGCAATATAAATTTCACAACACAATAACTCAAAGGCTAACAACAGAATGAAGAGAAAAGTTAAACCGAACATTTATTTCAACGTAACATGTTTTCTTGCATGTGTGTGTATGTATAGATACGCAATGTCCTTTTTGCACCTCACAGGAATTTCATTCCGCATTTGCCGTCGCACATCTGCGAAGCCAGACAAATAAACTGTGCATCAATTGACTCAAGAACTGAAGACTACTGACCATGCAGCGCGAGGAGAGGTCGTTGAATGGATTTTTGAACAACAACAAGTGTATGCTTATTTTTCGAACAAAATCATCTTAAGTGATGCAGCTCATTTTCATCTTGAAGAATTCGTTAAAAGTCAAAATTATTCAGAACACCCACGAGTAATTTTTGAGAAACAAATGCAATGCATGACTGTTTGGTGCGGATTTTGGTCTAAGGGCATTATCGGGCTTTTCTTCTTCGAAAATGCGGCTGGTCTGGTAAGTCAGTTGTTAATGGTGTTCGTCATCGTGACATGATAACCCAGTCTTTTGTGCCTAAATTACAATATGGATGTGACGCAAATGAGCCCAAGATCACCAACGCCTTGAGGAAATTTGGAGGTGTAAATGAAATTCAGCCACATTTATACTAAACGGTCATAGAAAATTTCAATAAAAAGGTAAGTATGTACTTGCAGCAAAGCAGTCGGGGCGGCCATTTATCCAATGTGCTATTCCACACATAACTGAGTGGGGAAGCGAGGAGTAACAACGATTCTCGCTTGTTTGGGATTGACCCTGACAATTTCTGTTGGGAAATTATGTCGAATTTCAGTCTCTGAATTATTGTTTGAGAGAATTACATTAACAACAACTCGTAGACACACATAACTCCAATCTGTATACTCTATGAATCAGTACAAAAATTTAAGCTTAGATACTAATTAAAAATATTAGTATATTAGTATCTACTAATAATTAAAAATATTAGTATCTAACCGAACGGACGAGGCAGGGAAACAAGCTGAAGTCTTCGCAATTTGCTGCAATCTCACTCAGCTCGTTGATGAGCCCACACGAATTCCAGACAATCCATAAAATTACGGAAACACTCTCGATCTGTTTCTCACAACAGAGCCAGATAATTATGAAATGAAAGTGTCTGCTCCCTTAGGGAATTCGGATCATGCTCTAATATCTGCTATCCTCTCTATACCGATACCAATAGGAGCGAACCAGGATCGTTATCGTTCGATTTGGAATTATAGTAAATCTAACTGGGACGAGGTGCGTAATTTCTTCGCTTCGTTGCCATGGGCTGATATGTGCTTTAGAGATACCGATGTCAATATGTGCGCAGAAGCAGTAACCGAAATGATTTTACTCGGCATGGAACTTTATATTCCACATTGCATCAAAAAACTAGCTTCTAATAAACACTGGTTTAACAAAGAATGCAAGCGAATTACCGCATCAGCGAAAAACAAGGCTTTCCGTGAATGGCGGTCAAACCCATCGGGGTAAAAAAGATCTGAATTTATAATTCACTAAAAGAGTCACTAACAAAGCGATTGGATGTCCTAGCGGCTCACGCGCATTCTGGTCCATGGCAAAGGCAATCAGTAATAACTTTAGTTTCTCTTCTTTTCCACCTCTAGTAAAAGAAGACGGCACGCTAGCAACAACACCTAAAGAAAAGGCAGATCTTTTCGATAGCATGTTTTCAGAGAATTCCACCCTAGATTCTGCACAACTAGAGCCACCAAATATCCCGAGGGTGCATTCATCGATGGCAGAAGTGAAATTTCGGCCTCGAATAATACAACGAATCTTTAAAGAACTAGATTGCAATAAGGCAACGGGACCCGACGGAATCCCGGCTATAGTACTGAAAAGCTGTAACTTGCACCTGTACTTTGTAAGCTGTTTAGCATGTCGTACTCACAGAAGACGTTTCCTTCTTGCTGGAAGACCGCTTGCATTCAACCTATTCCAAAGAAAGGGAGGAAATGTCTGCCACCAAACTATCGTCCAATAACTTTACTTTCAATGCTCTCAAAAGTAATGGAAAAGGCAATAAATGTCGAAATAATCAAATATTTAGAAGGCCACCGGTTAATAAGCGACAGGCAATACGGATTTCGGAGCCGTCGGTCCACTGGAGACTTGATAAGCTACGTAACGCACTTATGGACGCAAGCAATTGAACAACACGGCGAATCAAGAGCCGTAGCCTTGGACATATCAAAGGCATTTGACCGAGTCTGGCATAGAGCCCTATTAGGCAAGTTAGCGTCTTATGGATTACCACAACAACTCTGCGGATGGGTGCAATATTTTTTTGCACCTGTAGATGCAAGAAAATTGTAGATGGTGTATCATCTAATTCGTTTACTATAAATGCAGGAGTGCCCCAAGGATCTATTCTATCTCCAACTCTATTTCTTCTCCACATCAACGATTTGCTTGGATCGACAAATAATAATATCTACAGCTTTGCTGATGACAACACTCTTATATCCTCCATCTCGAATAGTGTGCCTGTGAATGCGGCTACATCACACAGTCAGATATGTGAACAAATTAGTTCTCTAAATGATGATCTGGACAAAATCTTGAAGTGGGGAAAAGACAACTTGGTTGTATTTAATGCAAACAAGACACAGTTCACAACATTTTCTAGAAAAAATGCATCAACAGTTCCTCAGATCCAAATGGATGACCATCCAATCCATCCCAAGGGCTCAATGCACCTTTTAGGAGTCACAGTCAATTCAGGAATCACATGGCAGGACCACATTTCCTATATCGCAAGATCGGCGTCCGCTAAGTTGAGCTACCTATTTAGAGCAAAGAGGTACCTTAGCCCCAAGCAACTTCTCCTTCTCTACAAAGCTCAGCTTAGAACAGGCCTGGAATATTGTTCCCATATATGGAGCTCGGCCCCAAAACATTCACTTAACCTACTTGACAGCATACAGAGACGAGCAGTTCGACTTATTGGAGACCCTACACTCACATCAAATCTTCAACCGTTGGTGCACAGAAGACAAGTCGCTGACCTATGTTTGTTCTATAGGTATTTCCATGGTAGATGTTCCGAGGAACTCAAAGACATTATCCCTCGAAATGCAACTTTTGGGCGCCCCACAAGACAGGCTGCTAATGCTCATGACCATATACAGTACACTTGACAACCGCGAGGACATCAACTATCCAAAACTCCTTTTGTTACAGGACAAGCAAACTTTGGAACTCACTTCCTGGGGATATATTTCCAGAAGTATACAGTTTGCTGCAATTTAAGTGCAGAACTAACATACATCTGCAAGCATCTCGGGGCGCTGTTGAAGCGTTATAGGTTCGCCTTCCCCGAGAGAAGTATTTATAAAAAAAAAAAAAAAAATATTTTTTTATCAAAATTAAATTTTTGGTGGATTATAGGAAACCCTTTATATACTTCTAAAAATATTATTTTTTCTGCATAATTGTTGTTCGTTGGACAATTCGTAGGTAGGACTGTTTTCTGGTTCTAAATACTACAAAGGGGAAATTTTTGTCTTCCGCAGGGAAATTTTCACATCAAAAAGCTGTCAGAACTTTCACTATACGGAGAGTCAGGAAGAATTTTTTTTCCAAAAATTCTACATCCGTTGGTCATCGGTGGGACATTATACTTTCCGAATTTTGCAGGATCGTATTTTGGCTTAAAACCAAAAACTTTGAACATTGATGACACAATTTTGGTTTAAATAGATCCCGCAAATTTCATGATACAATCAACTACAGTCTTTTAATTGAATGCATGTGTTATCATTCCACTTTGCAATTCCCTTCCATCTCCTTGGAAATCCCAAATTGGTTAAACAATATTCACATACTCCCAATTAAATGAGGGAAGAAATGCCCAATTTCCATAATGGAACCGCAATAAATCTTTCTCCTTCTCTGTAATCTCCTGAGGATATCATAATGTACGTACTCTCGTTCTTATTCCGCGCTTGGATATATAAAATCACGTAAATGCCATAAGCAAAAAAAAAAATGGAACTAAGTCAGAACTTCAATTACCCAACGCCAAAATTCCCGCATTATGGCATTACACATCAAGGGAATACTCTTGTCAGGTGTTGAAACGTTGAAGGTTACTGCGTCGTGTATCGTCTAGTGAGATAGATGAGAATATCACCCGTAGGCGGAATATTAAGGCCAATGTTCGCAACAAAGGGATAATGTAATCTGCCGCAATAGCAGTGCAATACAACAAAAGAAAAAACATCCTGTATCCCGACTAAAATTCAAATAAGCTGCTTTTTTTCTCTTTCCCACATCAGGATACATATATTCCAGAGAATTCATAGAATTTTTTTTCTATATGATTATCACGCAGAGTTAACATGGCTGGGATAACACCAACCTATGGTGGAGTATATTAGGACATTTTGCCACATCTGTTGTCATCACCTGCCGCATATAAGTCTTGTATTGTCAGGGATACCATCTGCATTTGTATCTGATGATGGTATCCATATCCAGATATAAATTTTTTTTTTCCATTCCACACCTAGCATTTGGCTCTGGAGCTTTTTAGCTCTGGAATACATTTTTCGTACATATAATTCAGCACTTCTGCCTCGAATTGAATTCCATGTGACAACAGTGCGTGCGGATATACACTGCCATTCAAGGTATATGTGGGTGGTTAACTTTGTGACAATGTGAGGAGAATATTATCATTCTCGCGCTTCCATTTCTATTCTATTGATCGAAGAAGAGTAAAGAAATATCCGCAGATACGTATACAAAGATTGCCCACATTTATGCAGCAATCTTCCCTCCGGCTTTTAGGAGGTAATGAGCTCGAAATAAAATGGATGATTTTACGTCGCCTCGTGTAAGGGAAATTGAAGACGCGAGTTTGCGGTTAGCGCCATATAAAGTTAATCCTGAAAAGTAATCCGCTATATGTGCAGAGCTGATACAACTATGCAGTTGATGTGTGCCTTCGAAAGTACATAATTTCGAGCCCACCACCAGACTAAACCCACATTCTGAAGTTTAATTTATAAAATCTGTAAACGCACACACATCTCCTTTATCCTGTAAATATTAGATTGAATTTAAAAGAGAAAATCCTTAACTAACTTGGAATATAATACATTTCATCTACGAAGCTTACCCCACCACAACACGAACACACTGCCAGAGATTGAGAAGAAAATTCTAAAGGATTAGAGCAAAGTCCAAGGGATAACACTTGAAACAATGAACCATCGAAGGAGCATTTCAGTAAAATTGAATCTTATACTTTGATGGTAAACTTTCAACATTTGCTGGGATATGCAGTTGCAACTGCACACACAAACCAATCTCAACAGAAAGGATAATGCCAGCAAGTAAGGGTATTTGTTCAATGGTAAGGAAGATATGATTTCAATCAAATTCCCCCACACATGGCTTTGATTCTTCGAAAGCAAACTCATATTTTATCCTATTCGATCGAATGAGACTCTTGAGATACGTTAACTGGATGCAGCTTCAAATATCAATCACCCCAATCACACATATGAACAAGGAAAATATGCAAGCCTGCACACAATGTTACCGTATTTGGAATAGAAATATGATGACACGATGGAGGAAACAAATTCGCTGGTATGCAAAACTTTTGCCAAGATAATAAATTTTGCACGGATTTGAAAGGAGAAGGCAGTGAAATACAGCAGTAGGTACCTATTTTGTATGCTGGGAAGAATGACTGGGAGTGAAACTTTTTGAAAAGATTCGACCTACAATCTAAAAAAAACTTTTCGTTTCGTGGTTATTTATTTTTATTATTTATAAAACGGTTTCTCTAAGTACTATTCAAATTTTCACCGACTCATCTGGCTTAGAAATGGCATTTGTTAAATATAAATTTTAAACTTTGTCCTGTTTAGTCTTTTGCGGTGGCAAAACAGAAGTAGCGGTAGGAGATTTATTTATGCCAAGTTTTGTTTTACACAATGTTGCATGGCTAATTCATGTATTAGTAGCCTCTTCAGAAATACTTCAGCAATCGCTAGGCTATTCAAAAATTAGTCCAGTCGTATTCACCTTTACCACCTTTATAAGCAGTGAGGTATTTGGCTAGCTACCCCAAGTATCGCCTTCAAGTTTGGTGTGAAGTTTTTCTACTTCCACTTTCACGAGATTGTAATTGCGCCTAGATGAATGACATACCAATTTCTGACCAATTACTTCTTATAAATCGACTCCTCAAAGCTTGACAACGCAAATAGGGCTTCAATAAAATTAATGCTACAGCGCAACAGAGGAGAATGAAGTAATTTAGGGTCTCATGGGAATCTACTTAGATAGATAAGTAAAATGTATTTAGAGACTTACTCGTTTGGTGGTCAATGACAGACTGACTTTATTTCCAATACAATCCAATTATGTACATAACGATAAGTGTTGCCATTAGTCCATTCTTATACATAACATATATCTCCCTTCTTAGTCTAGAGGTAGGTTATATAAAATAATTTATGATGGATAACATTGAGATAATTTATGTACATACTAATATATATAAAAGAATTCAATCTAGTAAATTCAGAGATAATTATGTACATACTAATATAATATAAAAGAATTCAATTTAGTAAATTTATATTTTATAAATTAATAAATTAGTCTACTCGGTTTTTTTAAAGTTTCCCTAGGACGTAAGGACCTAGACTCAGGAGTGGCAAGTGGTGTTCTATAAATATCTGGTGGGCTATTTGAATCTTCGGGAATGATAACTTGTGCTGCTTGTTTTTCCTCGGCATTATCTTGCGATGCAGCGTATTGAGCAGTGTTAGATCTAGAAATTAATGGCTGATTATATAAAGACTGAAAAGCCTTAGACAGTTTTTCTGATTCAGATGGTTTCCGAAGTTGATCCACATGAACTCTTCGAATACATCCATTGATGTCTATTAAAACAATCAATGAACTTTCTTTTTTCATGATCTTGCACTGTACCCACTTGCACGTATCTTTAAAATGATTTAAATAGAATACCACTTCTCCCTCCTCAAATTTTGTTTTATGCATATAATAATCTACTTTACAAGATTTTTGATTGTTTTCAAATTCAATGTTTTGTTTCTGATTAGGTTTTTTAATTTTGTCCATATTTTTAGTACTATTAAATTCAGTTACATTTGTTAAATATTCCAAGATTGTTCGATTTTTATATTTAAAAAGCAACTCATTAGGCGTTTGGTTGGTAATCGTTGATGGTGTATTACGGTAAGCAAAAAGAAACTGGGTAACTATTGTTTCTATATGGTTTGAAGAATTTGAGCTATCCATTAGAAAGCATTTTAGGCTAGATTTTATTGTTTGAACTGCACGTTCAGCACTGCCATTGCTTGCAGGATGGTACGCCGGGATAGATCTTTCTTATACCTTGATTTTTTAAGAAAGACAAGAACTCGAGAGAGTTGAATGGCGGGCCATTGTCAGAAACAAGATATTCCGGTAACCCAAAAATGCTAAAGTTTTTACATAGCTTCGATATGACTGACTTTGCATTAGTTGTTTTCATAATAAAAACATCAAGGTACTTTGAAAAAACATCGAAAATTAAGAGGAAGTTACAACTATTAAAACAGAAGAAGTCTATATGAATGCGTTCGTATGGAAATGTGGCGGAAGGCCAGGTAGACGTTGTTTTATGAGTTTTGGTTTTTCGAATTGCTTGACAAGTCGAACAACAGGTGACATATTTTTCTATGTCTTCGTCTATTTTTAGCCACCAAATGTATGAACGGGCCAACATTTTCATTCGAACCATTCCATTATGGTTTGTGTGCAATACTTTTAGGACACGGTTTCTTAACGCGAAGGGGACAATAATACGATTAAGGTAATACAGGCATCTATTTTCTGTACTAAATTCCCTTCGTTTAAGAAAATATGACTTAAATTCAGGGTTAGCCTTTACAGGCCATCCGTTATGGATATAATCATAAAGCTTTTTCATAAATAAACATTCTCTTTGACTTCTACGAATAGACTCAAAATCTAAAGGCACTTCGTTGCTTTCGTTGAAAAAGTTGATACAATCCATTCCGTCATTTGGAATACAGCTTGGCTCTTTTAATGGCAAGCGTGATAGTGCATCAACGTGGCCCATTAAACGACCAGGTTGAAATTTAATCTCATAGTCATACATGGATAGTATGACTGACCATCTTTTAAGTCTGCCAATTGCGACTGCCGAATTCGATTTATTCGGATTAAATATTTCCTTTAAAGGCTCATGGTCACTAAAGAGCTGAAATCTAAGACCATATATATATTTATGGAATTTCCGAATACCAAATATGATCGCTAGCGCTTCTCTGTGCAATTGAGAATAATTTTTTTCACTTTCACTAAGCGTGCAGCTAGCAAACAGTATCGGTTTCTCGACTCCGTCAATGAAATGAACAAGAATTGCCGAACACCCGTAAGGGCTGGCATCAGCATAAAGTCCCAATGGCTTCTTGGGGTCGTACAAAGCAAGAACTTTATATTTTAAAAGATAAGTTTTCGATTCTTCGAAAACTTTTTGGCAATCTGCCGACCAATGAAAATTGACGTCTTTTCGAGGCAGTTTGTATAAAACGGACAATTTTGTGGACAAGTTTGGGATGAAATGGGTATAATAGTTCAACAACCCAAGGTATGCTTGCAACTGCTGAAGACTTTTAGGGGCAGGAGCTTTAATTACGGCATCTACCTTTTTCGGGTTTGGTCTCAATTCGTTAAAAGAGATAATATGACCTAAATAAGCGACTTCGGTCACAAGAAATTGACATTTCTCAATATTTATTTTGACTTCGTGTTTGCTTAGCCTTTCGAAAACAGTTATACAAAGACCAACACATTCGGAAGAAGTTGACCCTCCAATGATCAAATCGTCCAAAAAGCATGCAACGTTTCTTATACCCATTAATATTCTTTAACGACTGCTTGAAATATCGAGGGAGCACTCGAAACTCCAAATGGTAAGCGGGTGTATCGGAATAATCCCTTATGCGTATTGATTGTTAAAAACTCGCGGGACTCCGGAGTTACCGACAACTGGAGATATGCACCCGAAAAATCTATTTTAACAAAGAAACGACAACTAGAAAAGCTAGCAAAAATATCATCCAGACGCGGCAGGGGGTAGTATTGCATAGAAATAAATTTGTTAATTGTAATTTTGCAATCCATACAAATTCTTATCTTTTTATTTTGTTTTTCCACGACCACAATAGGCGTTGCCCATAAGCTGGTTTCGACTGGTTCCAAAATACCTTCCTTAACCATTTTCTGCAATTCATTTTCAACAGGTTGTCTTAAAGCATAAGGCAAACTGTATGGCTTGCAGAAAATAGGCCTGGAATTTTCTTTAAAAAATATTTGGGCAACGTGGCCCTTAATCGGAATTTGTAGGGTTGCATCAAAAACATTAGGAAAATTTTGTTTAAGGTAGCTTACTAATGACTCTCCTGTTCCAATATTTGTAACCGCAAATTGTCTTTCTATTGGCTGCTCGCGTTCTGTATCTAACTTAGTTTCATCATGCAGATTTAAAATAAATTTATCTCGCCAACCTGGGATCAAGGCGTCCATCCAAACTCTACCCATCAAAGGCAAAAAATTACTATTTGTTGTCTTAATAACCACTAAATCCAAAACTTTATGTTCACCTGGACGATGACCAACCAAATGCACTGGAACTACAATTTTTCCTAAAACAGAAATGGTTTCACCTGTTACAGTAAATAATCTATCGTATGGACAAATACTTAACTTAGAAAAATATTTTTCGTATCCCGCCTGACTGATGACACTGGTACACGCACCACAATCGACTTCCATTTTTAGTTGTTGACCCGCAATTACTGCGTCGATAAATACTGGAGTGTTAATTTTGTTGATGTTTGAATACCAATATAGACTAGTGCTCTTGATTTTACCCGGGTAATACCCATCTGAACAACTACCCGGATACCCGGGTACCTGTTAAATGCGGGTATTACCCAAGTTTGCGGGTACCCGGTAGTTTCGGGTAATGGGTACCCGGTAATTCCGGGTAATGGATATCCTAAATGCAGAAGTACCTGGAATTGAATATCGAGGTGTTATGAATGTTTTTCGAGCTACATCTATGTATACATATAATAAAATTGTAGATTTTTTGTTTGTTCCACTATCACGTAAGAACTACTAACCCGATTGGTATGGATCTTTTTGGAAAAGGTAGGCCTTATCAATAGGCACCATATAGGGTTTATTTGGTTAAAATTGGACAAAGGTGCGTGGCACCGCCCATACAAAAAAAAACATTCAAAATCTCGAAAACCGCCGAATTGATGGTGTTGAAACTTACAGACAATCTTAGGTATTGGCCCAGGAGTATTGCTGTGAAGAAAAATAAAATAAATAAATAGGCGGCGCAACAGGCGGTAGACACCCAAGGCCTAGCTTCTCGCAACCATTCGTTTTGTGTGAGTTTCTATTTTTGGAACGAATGGAAGGGACCTACAATTTTATGCCGAGTCCGAACGGCTGAATTGAGAAGCTTTTTCATGACAGTCATACTCTCGGATGTTTGTCAGACGTTCGCGAGAGGTGGCGCAGTAGAAAAAACCTTAAGATGTAATTTGTGTTTTTCTGGGGATCGAACCTGGGATCCCTCGCACAGTAGTCCAACAAACAAAAAAAATTGCTGTGAAGATTGGTCAAAATTGGACAAAAGGGCTAGGCACCTAGGCACATATCCATTAGTTCGACCACCACCTAATCGATTGAGTTACAATTTTTGGACAATCTTAGGTGTTGGCCTGGGAGTGTTCACTTTTCTTCGACAGTCATGGCCATGGGAGCCAAAGTTTTTAAAATTTGTAACATTGATATGCATTGTCCTGATAGACAAGAATACTATCTAGGCAATACGATTCCTGGAAATTTTGACTTTATAAATTTTTATTTTTTTATGCAATTTTTATCCTTGAGAAATTTCCTAAAAATTATGGCAACTTTTTTACGTACGATCAACAGAAGTTATAGAAAAAAGCCATATTTTGTCAGACAAAAATGGTCAAAAATGAGTTTTGTTAAAATCGTATACATAAGTTTAAGTATATGTGGGTATCTACTACTGTTTTCGAGAAAGATCCAATTTTCAAAAGTACCGTTGTTGCACATTTTAGCGAGAAACATAGTATGCAGTCATTTTGAGCATGCTTACATTAACTGAACTATCAATTTTCGTTCAAATCGTTAAAACCATTTTCCAAAAAATCGAAATTCTAAAATTAATTTGTTTCGTAAAATTTGTATATATGGTTTTTTGGTTATGCTTACTTACTTATCGGGCTCCCGACCCGGGCTAGCATAACCAAAAAAAAAAACTCCTAGCGGAGAGCCCAACAACTCTAAATACGAAGTTTGAAACAAATCCGATCAAGCATTTAGGCTGCAGGCCTATGGGACAGACAGACATACGGACGGACAGATTTGCGAGACCAACTTTTTTGAGTTCATCGTAATATCAGAATTGATTAAAATCGCGAGTTCGAAATTTTGTACGAAAAGAATATGTACATAGGTACATGTAGGTATCTACCTTTCTCTTAATACGTAAGTATACGAGAAAGTTCAAAGTTATAGAATTTACTAGCATAGCCCGTGCACACTTCGTGGTGCAAAATTATGGGCAGTGCCACGCCCGGCCCCTTTGTCCAATTTAGATCAAACCATCATTACAACCATCTCGAGCCAATATCTCTGAAAATTTGAGCTAAATCGGTGCAAAACTTTTCGAGTTTTTGAAGCATACACAAACCAACATAACATTTTTATATAAGTAGCTATGCATATTTGTTTTAAATTTAAGTACATATGCACGCAAATTTGAACCAACATACGCAATTGCGGGACACACTTTTTTAGACTTCTGACTGCGGTATACGAAAATGCTAAAAATACGTACGAAAATGTTATTTGTAAACGTGCTTGGAGATAAAAAAAAACTATGCGGGTACCCGAAAAAACTTGGGTACCCGAAAAGGAGCGGGTACCCGAAAAAACGGGTACCCGGAGTAATCGGGTACCCGAAATTTTGGTACCCGGGAAATACCCGCAAATCTCGGGTACCCGGGTACCTGGGTAGAACCCGGGTATGCGGGTATCAAGAGCTCTAATATAGACCCTCATATGAAGTTGTTGGTTGGACTTTGTAAGACGACTCTGAGTTTTCTTCGTCTGAATCCGCAACTGCATCGACAAATTTCACGAACTTCTTGGACCGGCACTTCGATGCGATATGACCTCCCTTTTTGCAGCGGTAGCAGATCCAGTTAGCTGCAGGGCATTGACTGTTATCATAGTGAGTACGATCACATCTATTGCATTCGTTTTTGTGTGAAAAATTTCTGACTGAAGCGGAATTGCTGACTCGACTATTTGACTTTGACCTTGGACGACTTTTAGCCATACTGTTGAAACGACGATAATTGTGTTCTGATTTTTCATAACGGCTACTTTGCCCGCTACGACTTTGACGTTTGACGAACTGGATTATGCTTGCTGGGTTATTTATTGCACGTGTTTCGAATTCCGTTAACTCCATATTTAGTGTCTTCGCAACGGCAGTGTCGAAATTGAGAGTTTTGCCTATCTCAATTAATTTTACTTGCCAAGCACTATTGACTAATCCCACAATAAAAATGTCTCTTAACATCTCGTCTACGAATGTTGTGGGGAATTCACACATTTGTGCAGCAAATTTTAACCGAACAACAAAATCGGAAATTTTTTCGCCCGATGACTGTCTCAGGTTGTAGAACTTAAATCTTTCAGCGATCACATTGCCGGTGGGGGAATAGTGCTGTTTTAAGTACACCAAGAGTTCTTCCAACTTCATTTCTTCCGGTTTTTTTCCAGGGGGCACCAGGTTCATAAGTTTTTCTACTACGTCGTCACTTAATAGGGTAAGCATCGTCGCTACTTGGTCTTCCGCTGGAATCTTATTGATTTTAAAGAACATTTTTAAGCGTACTTCGTATGTACTAAAATTATTCCCGGGTATGAATGTCGGCATGTTTCCCACCGTATGGTTAGCCTGCACGTGTTTAATTATAATTTTATCGTCGCTATTTTCCGAATCTGACATTTCACGTCACAATTTTTTGTAGTTATTTGTTTTAAGATTGTTGACTATTTTATAATTACTTTATTTTATAATTATTTTTCAAATACAGGGTTCGGACAAAAAAAAATCGACTCGTCGCCAATAAAATGTATTTAGAGACTTGCTCGTTTGGTGGTCAATGACAGACTGACTTTATTTCCAATACAATCCATTTATGTACATAACGATAAGTGTTGCCATTAGTCCATTCTTATACATAACAATAAGTACTTTGTATTTTGGCTAACTGCCTCCAATTGAGATCAAGTTAGTTGAAGTCTACTGTCTACTTCGAATTGTGAGCGTCACCTGACCTAAGACGGGATCTTCCTCTATTGCATGTTCCCTCTCTATTATGGAGTCGAAGATTTGCCAGGTTTAAACTTTAGTCTGCATTCGTTTTACATATGGAATACCTACATAATACACAAGTGCAAAATCCCCAAACCCCAAAATCTCCACTGTTTGAAAAATTCTCAAACTGATTATCCCCAAACACAAAATCCCCAAATTCAAAATCCACCAAATCAAAAATCCCCAAAATTCAAAATATATAAAGAAATTATCATACACCTAACCTTGCGCTTACTCCAAATCGAACAGTGACCCCAGGGGAGTTACCTATTTTACTGTTAATGCATTGTGAATACACTCGAAATCTATTTGGCTATTTTGGGTTTGGGGATTTTCGATTTGGGGATTTTTGGGTTTGGGGATATTAACTTGGGGATTTCAGTTTGGGGATTTTAATTTTGGAGTTTTCGTACCCAACCCGTTTGACATATTCTAGTCATTTTAGACAGCAATGGGATTAAACACCACTGAAAGAATTTTGCGTTCAAAACGAAAGAATTACATCGTCATCCGCTTTCGCTAGCGTCTTTTACTTGCTACTTTTGCGCCATATAGCAAGGCTGTGAGGGTCTTATATAGAGTTTCCTTACTAGCCTTTATTATCATCGTAATTTTATATCACAGCTCTTCACCCTTTTTTGCTTTATAGCTATCTGCGGGCCTGTGGTCCAATAGACTGATATTAAGTAAAAATTCATGCCAAAAATAAGAAACTGATACATAAATGGTTAGGAGCAGATAAGCACATGACTCTAGTTTCAATGGTCCTTTTGCATCAAATATTTTTGTAAGTCTTCAGCTAATTGTTAGGCTCTATGCATCCAACCGCCACTCCAAAAATCACACCAAGCTGACACAAGTTCAGGATCATTCCTAAGAACTTCTTTTTCATGACTTCGTGTGGATTTGTTTCCGAGCATTCCACATGCAGTTCCGAACGTTGACGTCCCCTTTACGATTTGCTTTCGTTGGATCATGACGTAATCTCGAAGGCTAAAAATTTGGAAAAGTTTTTTTTTTTAATCTCGAAAGCAAAAATCTCGAATGTACAAAAATCTCGAATGTACAAAAATCTCGAAAGACTATATCTCGAAAAAATGTCGAAAACAAAAAGTAAATTCGAGATTTTTTTTTTGCACCCACCCCATATCCAAACAGTAAACCCAAGCAGGGGAGTTGCAGTTTATCTCACTGTAATTCGAAATTTTTTCTAGATATTTTTTTTTTCGAGATTTTTTAAATTCGTAACTTTTTTTTTCGTGATTTTTACATTCGAGATTTTTGCTTTCGAGATTTTTTTTTCCAGATATCGTGGTAGCCCGCTCTTCCTTAGGTATCTGAATCTTGAGTAGGTTTCTAGTGCCCCTTGGACAAAGTGAACAGGATATTCCAGAGTCTGTAACCGGCTTCGGAAATTTAATCAGCTCACTAGTATTGAAAATTCAAAAAGACCTCAGTCCTCAGTTAAAAATATGTCGGAGTATCTCATGAAAGGTGCCTGCCATGCTGACTGGTTCAAGCCAGTGATTCAATCAGGTGAAATTATACATTTGTGCCAAGCATTGTGCTTCTGAGTGGATCACGTTTGATACCTAGTAGATACTTGTGCCGTTTAAAATTTTTAAAAGGACAACACTCGTGCTTTTAAGTTTAGGAAATCTAGTCCGTTTAGATGAGCCAGTAACCGTTGGTTACTGAGACTATTTCAGGTTGACGCCTTTCCTATAATACCCAAAATGCCACCTCATCTTCTCAGAATTGAATGTAAAAAAATTTACGATGAAAATGTCAAATCTGTCAGCAAAATTTTGAAGCTACCTTCGTATGTTTCAATTGTTCCTCCTCACTTTCTATCTTGCTAGTTCCGATTTAAGCGACAGCCTGCGTTTTTCCAATAATGATATTTTCCACGTTCATTAAGTAGTAGTAGTAGTAACTAACTAAAATTGCCTCATATTGTATATGAGCTAGGCCATGTGATGGGATATTAGGAGAGGGTCCCATTAAATGACCCTGGTCCACATCTGGTGTTCATGTTGAACCAACAACATATACTAACAAGTCTCAAAATGGCTTTCTTTATTGTTCACCAACATACTTCACCGACTTTTCACATCACATTCGTTTTCATTGTATCCTTATAACTTATACAGTCCTTCAGCTAAGCACCACTGAGCCAAAAGCATCCATTCTAACATTATATGTTACAGCAATTATTATTAGGAAGCATCTGCTACTGCTGTGCCATGTTTTATCGTCTGTTGAGAATATCAATTTACCCTGCCGCGTTGGACGGCAACAAGGTCCTTTATTCATCTCAAGGACGGCTAGAAAAATAAAAATATCTCACCACTTATTCTACGGTTGGGTATCATTTAAATTCCTACAATAAAGTGCTTACAAAGGACTATACGCTTCCAAAATTATCATTTTTCTTTATTTTTATTGAGTCCTTTTTTTCTTATACCGCACCCAGGTGAAATTCCTTATTTACCTGTGTTAACGACTCCCACAAAACAGCAATTTTTTCTCAGCTATTGTGCGAAAAAATCCTTGCGCGATGATGAGGTTGCAGTATACGAGGATATTGTGCGGCTAATCGATTTGCCCAAAAGCCCGACGGGCAAGAAAATGGTTTTGCTTCTAATTTAATATTAATTTGGTATAAAAGGACAAGAGAGAAATTTTTTTCTTCTCTCTATAAGAAAGTATGTCTAAGTCTAGTCGTCCGTATCAATATATAAACAGCCATATGTAGATACAGACAATTTGTACATTTCATTGCTGGTGGGATGTGTCCTTTGTGATGTGATTTTCTATAGCATCGAACATTTCTCGGCCGGAAGCAAGGATATGTTTGTGTCATGTCATATAAGACAGAGGCTTGTCTGATGTGTGCCACTGACCACATGAAGGAGACAATTTCCTGTCTCTATAGTGAATAGTATTAGGGACAACGAATGGAAATCCGGACAAAAACGGACAACAGGACATCGATTTATTTGCTTAAAATATTGACATGAATGCTTATTCGAATTCTTGAATTGGAATTGACGGGAGAAGAGTACCAAATGGAGAGTTAAATAAAAAAAAGGATTTTTTTTGTTTTAATTCTAAGTTTCTTTATTTTTGTTTCATTCAATTAGTTTCTAAGAAGTTCCGCTGTCTTATGCGGGGCTGCGACGTTTTAGTATGTAGGTTGGACAGAAGTCTAGTTCCAAATTTTCTTCTCGTATTCCGAATCTTATTGTGTCCCCGAAATGGAGTTCTCTTGTTCTATCAGGGGTCAGCTTTTCTCCATTAATGTAGGTTCCACGAGAGTAGTGATGGTCCACTATATGCACTCTCTGATCGTTGAGACCAACATGGATCGCCGCTTGAATAGGGGAGACGAGTGGAGTACATAAATCTAGTGTGTTTGGATATCCGTTGCCTATTTTAATAAGTCCATGGCGCAGGCGGATTTCGGTTTTCGATACCGTATTAAATAATTTCCATTCTGAGTCTGGTACATAATATATCGACTCCATCTTTTAAAAGCAGAAAAGTAAGGATATGCTAGGATATATATTTTCTAAGCCTTTTTGTATGAATGTATTGATTGTGGTTGGTGGTGAGTGTTGTTTGTCGCTTGACCGGTAGGCTTCACCACGTTGTTGATTGTTACACCTGGTCTTTTGTGCACTGTCAAATATTTGAATCTGTGTCTCCTAAAAGAATCCGCCTTATCCGCCTAATCCGGTCTTATCTTCTTGGGACTTTTTTTTATTCACTGGTGTAGAGCCCCAGAGACGCTTCGAGATAAAAAGTATTTCTCGTGAGTTGATTAGGTATACTTGGGACCGTGTGCTTTACCGTGTTAAAGGGAGAATAATACCAAACGGAGAGTTAATAAAAAGATTTTTTTTGTTTCAATTGGACTGCAGAGCCCGCTGTCTTTAGCTTGGCTGCGACTCTGAGTTTCTTTATTTGTTTAATTTCAATTATTTACTGAAAAGGTCCGATGTCTTATGCGGGGCTGCGACCTTGCTTATGAAACTCTGAATTTTAACTGTGCCCTTCCTATTCCATTCCTTGTCCTTTTATACTAATTTCACGTACTCATATGGTTTCCATATGAAAGTGCATCTTTAGCCTATCCTCATATGGAAAGTGCGTCTTCATCACAAATTTCAATTTGTCAATCAGCGCCAATAGTAAAAAAAAATAACAATGACATGAATTTTCCCAGATAGAGTGCATTGGTTCCTACGGTCATTTCCCTTATTCATTGATCGCGTACCTGCCAATGCCACCCATGTCCATAGCCATAGCTATACACACAAGCAACGATTCATAGTGTCATTTTCATACACCCTTCGCTTCGCCTTACGCTGGCCCATATAATTGTGTATCTGCTAATATCTCATATGTATAGCATATGTAGATACACAACAACGTTTAGTACATATTTGCAGCGTAAGGTTAATTTTTATGAATGGGTTTTTGGGAAGATGACACATGACACACTTATTGGATTCAATGTCTTTTGTAGATCGGTTGCTGCGCGAGTGGCAAGAAAAATGATACAAGATAAGTAAAAGTATTCGTTAAGGTGCTAGTACACGGTATGTAGCACGCCACATATATATGCACCTTTAGGGAAGGTTAGATTAAGCTAGGCTATTTGGATTGGCAATACATGAGAAACATGTACGTGCCACACTTAGATCAATGTAAATCCGTTGTGATGCCCTAGGGGTTTATGACCGCCATACAAACCTATGAAAAACCTACCTAAGATTTTTTCAGTTTTCTGTTTCGTCGGTTCAAAGGTAAAACTCACTAACTAACAAAATTAGTTTGTGGAGATCATGATTTTGAAACATATTTTTTGGGCTGAATATTTTGTTTTTTAGTGTTAGTGTTTAGTGTTAGGAGTATTAGTATTTTGTTCCCAATCGTCTATCTGAGATTACAGGGGGGAATCATTACTGTAGTGTCGGCCTGGTTTAGTTCAAGGAAGGACCCTTTTCTTGCCAGCTCATCAGCTTTTTCATTTCCAGACACCCCTATGTGCCCTGTAAGCTGGAACCCAGCATAGTCTTACGTTGTGCTGCGCGCCAAGAACCTGTAGCTCTTCGAGACAACGACTTACAAGCTTTGATTTTAACTCAACCACAGAGATCGGTTTTATTGCCGCTTGACTGTCAATGAAAAAGATAATATCTGCATAAGGTTTTGCCATCATTGCAACCTGTTTAGCAGCTGTTGTCACGCTGCTGTAGTCAGGAGGCCTCATTGAACTGAATAGTCCGAGACGTTCCGACTTCCGAGTAGAAACCCGCGCCAACGACAATTTCCATCTTTGATACATCCGTGTATTTAGGTATGGTTGATCCAATGGATGTTGGTTGATCTTCATACCATTCATCCCTGCTGGGAAAACACGTGGTAAATGGTATTGTGAAATCTAGCAGAGGAATAGTATAGTCCGTGTATACATTATTGCCCGTGTATTTGTTCAAAATTTGTGTATGGGACATACCTGCTGTGTTTCCAGTTTTTGGTCTGTCTTAACCGAAGAGCGATGTTTGCAGCACAGCAGATTCCTGTACAAAGAGGTCTGGGGGTTTGAGATTAAGTATAGCTTCTAGCCCTGCCGTGGGGCTGGTTCTCATTGCCCCAGTGGTGCTTGAATATTTGTCATGGTTTTAAGGTTGTTGGCCTTTGACAGCGATTGCCACCAGAATAAACTACCATAATGTTAGTATCGGTCTTACAACCGCTGGGTAGAGCCACATGACTATTTTAGGATTAGGACACCATGGAAAGGAATTTTCGCGACAGGAACAGTGCTGCGTCGTCGGCATATGTGATAGGGAAAGAAGGGATCCCATGTCCAGTCCATGAAGCGAAAGTTCCACAATAAAATATAGAACATATTGGCTTGGATATAAAAAAAATAATTGTAAGCGCACCACTGATTGTGCTGGCTTACCAGTGAAGTTCTTCATGCACCAAATCATCAACCAAGTACGGGTGATAGGAAACATGCCAGATTACTGCACTATCAACTCCATATGAGCTATCTACAAAATAGACGATCCTATGGCTAGAACTACGCGGCACATCCCTGTCAAATATCCGATGTAAGATCCTATCTAGTACTGTATACAGTTCTGAACTGGTGGACCAATTTAAAAGTATATCTCTTTGGAACTATTCAAAAAATTCACCGGATTTCGACAAGGTGATGTGGCTTCTTCAATCTCGTTCTGAAAGAAATACAGGTCTCAAAACGGAAGGAACTATTTTCAACAGATCTGTTTCGTTCTTGCGGTATGCAAACGGTGTCGACCATTATACGCTTAAAGAGATCTTAAAGAGCTGCAAAATTGGTTGGTTTTGAAGAAAGTAAGGATGTGGCTCAATATATGCTCAAGGCGGACTATAATGCCGGTGGAATTCAGGAAAAGTCTCTTTCGTAGAATACTAATACTGAAGTTGGGCCTCGTGGATATCAGATATTCTTTTGTTCTACTCTACGCTGAGCTTGCCAACAAGAAAATCATTGTGTGCGGATAAAGAACGGTGTTGAATCCATAAATTTGCACTATCCTAAATAGCGTATATGTATTTTCTTCAAAACACTATACTTCTCAACCTGGTTGATGTACGTGCATCCTATTTAGTGAATTCCATGCGAAGCTTATTAATAACACGCTTGGCGATGCGTCGGCATTACTCACGTGCATTTTTCACATTAGCGTGTTTCACCACAACCTATCGTTTTTTTCGGTTCATCGCAGTTTAATACAAATTGCCCAATGAGCCATAAATTTCTATTCAAGCTGTCGCTATTACATTTCAATGGAATCCAACATTACGATCCAAACAAGCCATGAAATGCTTTATTTCAACCTATCTCTTTTGCTTTTCATTGGAGTCTGGAATTACTGTCCAAACGAGCCATTAGAAGATCATAATTATTTCTCAATGATCCACAAATTCCCCGGTAACCTGTTGCTTTTTCGTTTCATAGCAATTCGGAATGACTGCCAAACGAGCCATAATAAGTTTCACTTCCATAAATCGCTTTTTTCATTTTATCGGAATTATTTCCCAAAGAGCCATACATTTTCCGCCAACTTGTCACTTTTTCGTTTCATCGAAGTTCGGAACTATAAAGCTATAAGAAGTTTCACTTGAACTTACCGATTTTTAGTTTCATTAGAGTTTAGAATTATTTCGCAACGAGGTATAAATTGCCCTTCAATCGGTCGCTTTTACGTTTCATCAGAGTCCAAACTGTCCATTAGGAGTTTTACTACAATATGTAGCTTGTTCATTTCATTGGAGGTCAGCATTCTTTCGCAATGAGCCACAAATTTGCCTTCAACCTGTCGCTTTTTCGTTTCATCGGAGTCCAGAATTACTGTCCAAACGAGCCATTAGATACTAGAAGATCACAGTCAATTCCCAATGATGCACAAATTCCCCGGTAACCTGTCGCTTTTCATAGAAGTTCGGAATGAATGCCAAACGAGCGATAATAAGAACTATTTTCCAAATAGCCAAATTTCCCGTCAACTTGTCGCTTTTTCATTTCATCGGAGTTCAGAATTTATTACTTTCCAACAAGCCATAAATTTCTCCCCAACCTGTCGCTTTTACGTTTCATCCGAGACCAGAATTGCTGTCAAAATAACCATTAGAAGTTTTACTGCAATCTATGGCTTTTTAGTTTCATTGGAGGTCAGCATTCTTTCGCAACGAGCCATAAATTTCCACCTGTCGCTTTTCGTTTCATCGAAGTTTGAAATGACTGCATAATGAGTCAGTCACTTCTAAAACATTCAGTAGGCGTAGGTATATTGCATCATTACTTGCAATCCCATATTAAATTAGTATTTGCCAATATTTCCTCAACGCATCCTTCTTATGATAAAATCCTCTCAAATATTTTCCCATCTGTTACAATACACCTTGGAAATTTGTTGAAAAAAAAAAAAAATATTATAAAATTTACGAATCCTGTAGTAAATGCTGCCATAAAACCTCCTCATCTCTGAAACAATAATTCAAAAATGTAAGTGTCAAATTTTTTCATCGACATCCTTTTTCATAAAACATTCATCGCCATTATGGACAACTTTTTACGATCGCATTAAAAAAACGGATGGACGTGGCGGTAAAACAAACGCAAGGTGTTCCAATATACCTTCCCCTTTAAACGCTTCGAAAAGTTTACGACTTCTACTTGTTGGTATGGTCTTTTATATCACGTCAAAACCAATTGCAGCGTTCGCTTATATTTAGAAGGGCGATGCTCGTTACTTAAATTATATGGCACCACTTTGTTCCTAATACTTCAAGTTATCCTTGCTGAATTCGCACAAAATTTGCACTTGTTCTTTTAATTTCGCTCTTCTTCGACCAGACAGCGCTTCCCGAATGTAATGTATTCTACAGAAACCCCATCAACCCCCACCAACCCTCCATCAGTTTAATTACATTTTATGCAACAACAAGCAATCAAAAAAACAAAATGCAAGGATGTTGTTCTGCTGTTGCACGGATGTGATGCTGATAAATCTCTGGGGAGCAAGAGAAAATGGAAAATTCTAACCCGTGCTAACATCATGACAAAAGAACGAACAGAAAAAAAATGGTATGTTCCAACAGGAGCAACATGGAAAACACTCGTTCGCAATTAAAAGACGGAAAAGGTTTTTTTTCCTGTTGCTGCTCATACAAAATAAAAAAATAAAAAAACTGTTGCGGAAATTAAATCATACTCTCTATCTCCCGACCCGTAGCATTTTTATGGTACTACAGTGTAGGCGTGAAGTTACTTACCCCAAAGAGAGGTTACAAAAAGTGTGCACAGCACTGGCCTGCACTACATTGAGAGGATTGTGTATTGTTGCTGATTTTGGGTATCCCTGCCAATAAAATGAACAAATTTCTCGAGTGGAGTGTGTGTGTGTACTGAATTTACTATTTTTTTCTATTTATTGTACTAATTCAGGAAGGTCCTTCGGAAATCCCCCATTTTCATTTCCGTAAAGCGATATCTGCTGACCAACAACTGTTATATCATTGCCAGGGGTTGTTAGTTCACTGGCAGTTGGTTGGAGTGCACCCCATTCTAGTGTCTCTTGGTGATTCATGCAAATTGTGGGTGAAATCAATTTATCTCCCCCGACACCGAGCACATGTGTGTGTGTGCTGTGCATCTGCAAGCGCTTGCTGTGTGCATTGCAAATGGAGCTTTAAATGTATTTTGTCACATTCTCTGAAATGGGGTTACGTTTGAGGTAGCATGGCTTTGGCATAACATTATTTAACGGGGATAATGTGGTTATGCAATCATCCGGTTACGAGGTTTTTGTTGCAATTATGTACATAGAAGACGATTCAATTTACAGATAAGTGATTGTCATTACGTGACTTGAGCTATGCATCAGTCAGTGAAAATGTCCCAAAATACATTATGATCTGTATCACTCGTGTTTAGGGTCGTAGTTGAGTGAAACTATAATCAACTTAAGTCATCCAGGAGCTGGGAGTTTAACTTGAATTCGAATAGCTTCGTCAAAAGAGTGATGATAGAAATAACCTAACTTTGGTTCGAGATAATCACTAACCTTCAGTCTCATAAGACAAAAAGAAAACCGACCTCTATGATCCACTATGTGGATACATTCGCTCGAATGAACCATTTACCCTGAACGATGAAAGGTAAGACTTCTGTCCACCTGACCAAAATCAAGTGAGGAAAGCAATATCCAAGCTCAATTCCAACAAAGCTGCTTGACCGGACGATTTAACTGCCGAGCTTTTTAATGCAGCGGGAAATGACTTGGTCGAGAGCATTCACCAACTCGTCTCCAAGATGTGTTCAGAGGAATGTATGCCTGCTGGAACCTTAGCATAGTTTGCCCGATCCATAAGCAAAGCAAGGAGACCCTTTAAACGGTGCCGACTATATGACCATCAGTCTCCTCAAAATTTGTACTGCGTACTATGTGAACGCCTGAAACCATTCGCAAACGACCTGATTGGTCCCTATCTGTGTGTTTTTAGCCCCAGTAAGTCCACAACCGAGCAAATATTCATACTACGTCAGATACTCTAGAAAACCTAAGAAGTCCGAATCGATACTCACCTGTTTATCGATTTTAAGGCCGCATACGACAGCTTTTATAGAGACCTAGCCATGTCTAGTTTTGGCATCCCTGACAAATTTTTCAGATTGTGCAGAATGACGATAGAGATCACTCGCTACTCCAAAAAGTCGGAAACAATCTCACCGAGACCTTTGATGTCAAAAAAGGTTTTAGACAAGGTGATGCGCTGTCATGTGACTTTTTCAACATCATTGTTGAGAAAATTGTGCGAAACTCACAATCTAAATCAGGGGCACAATTTTCCAAAAGTCTGTGCAACTACTTGCATACGCTGACGACATTGACATCATTGACAAAATGCAGCGAGCTGTCACTGGTGCGTTTGAATTAGAACAGAATCAGCAAAAATGGGTTTAATGGTGAATGAGGCCAAAACAAAATACATACGTGCTGTCAACTAGAAGGGACACACCACATCGATGAATCGGACAGAACGTCACGATAGAGAGCTACGACTTTAAGGTGGTTAGGGACTTTCTCTACCCCGGCTCCGATATAAACAGAAATAAAACGAAGAGTTACACCCGCCAACTGTTTTTTTTTTTCCGAATAAGGCAACTGACTAGTAAGGCCTTGTCAACAAACAGCAAGTAGGTAGACTCTATATAAGACCCTCAGACCCATTTCACACATACCCGGCAGCCGGCTAACCGGTATCGGCTACACAGTCGTTGGGAATACATTCTTATGGGCGCGTTCACACCTGCAAACTGAAACCGTCCATACGAATGTATGCCAACGACCGGGTAGCCGGTACCGGTTATCCGGCTGCCGGGTATGTGTGAAATGGGCCTCATCATTTCAGTCCTGCTTTATTGTTCAGAATCGTGGACGTTTTCCAAAGCCTTCTAGGTCGTTTCGAATGCAAAATTCTTCGAGTGATTTTCAGTCCCGTTTGCTTTGACAGGCTTTGGAGGAGGAGATTTAAGAGCGAACTCTACGAGCTGTACAGAGACTTCGACTTGGTCAGAAAAGTCGTATCCGTTGACTAAGATGGTTAAGACATATATACTTGGGTCTTGGGATAGCTCCCAAGGTATTTAAGGCAAGCAATAAAAATGATTAAAGCGCCTACAATGACGTTTCCACCAAACTATCTAAAGTACCTCTACAATTATAATAGCTAAATAATTTTATTCTTTTCACTTCCCATTTTAGAGATATTAAAAATATACTTTTATTTTATTTTTATTTATATTGCATATTAAAATTACTTTATCATAATTTTTCATTCCACTAAAATGCAGGAAGTCTGAGAACTTTTTTGTCTTCTATTCGCATGGGGAACATTTTAACTCGTTTCATTTTTGTAACACTAGAGCTTCTTCAGGTTGTTAAAGTTTTTCCATTTATTTCTAGCACAAAAGTTTTTCTTCCGTTTTATTATGTTTTGAAAAACTTTAGGAAAACATATTGCTATGGCACTCCGTTGTAAGATGCATGGAATTATTATGATAGATTAAAATTCAGTTTTTTTTTCTTTGTCTGTAAAAATAATTGCAACTTTCCCGCGTTGAGTTTGAAATCCGTTGAAATTATTATTGCTTGTGATATTTACTGACTATGAAAGGTATATTAAAGTTTACGAGCTCTTAAGAGCATTCATATGAGTACGGAAATGGCCGTGCTTGTGTTACGCAATAAAAAAAATCAAATGAACTTCTGCAATGGGTGTCAACTACTTTTGTTCATTATTAATATTTTTATTTTTTTTAAGTCTGAACAGGATCCGTTTAGTTATCATCATCATCATCATCATCAGCAGCAACGTGCAAGAAGATCATCTACAGAGCAATAAGAGAATCAGAATAGTTGACGAGGACAGCCTGTCCAGGCATTAATTGAGGAAGAGCTGTCAAAAGAAAGCTTACACATATAGCCAAAGACCTCACACGATGGTGCATTGTAGACATAGTAGAGACCTTCGGACTAAAACTGGGAAAGGGGACGCACAGTGGAGTATTTCAATCGAAAACCCGGCTAAAAGTCAATTTTCAGAAAAGCAAAATTGCCAAGTAAAAGTTTAAAATAACGGTTCTTAAATGTTTATAGAATAATGTACAACAATTGTTTTTGTTGATCGAAGGTCACGTGTGATAATAAAATTAGTCGAAAGTTGACGGTTAAACACACAGCATTTTTCTGTTAGCACGTAACATCTCGGTCAGTGCATTTCAATGAATTATTTCTATAAATTGTTGTAATAAAAAGTGATAATTTCATAATGGAAAATTCTGCTGCTGGTATGTATTAACATTTCAGTTTGTTTTAGCAAAGAATAAGTTATTTGTTTTTACACAATTTCGGTTTACAAAAATCGGTATTTTTTGCATTATAATTTTGCATTCTATAATGAATTTGTTATAGTATTGCGTAATTATTTATACGGTATAAGAAAGACAAAATATTCTTAAATTTAATACAACAAGAATTAGCTGCGAATATTTGTGACTTGAAATTTTGAGAGCTGAAACGTATTTAACCTATGCGTATGCCCATATACCAGGTCACCCTAGAAAGCGACAAAATCAATGTATTTTCGAAATAGTGTATCTGGAAGTGAAAGTGAAGTAGAACCTAGAAGACGATGGAAATTCCTTTGATGAAGAATCATCCGGCTAATTATTTCACCTAAAAAATAATTTCTGTTCAAATTATTTATTTTTTTTTTAACTTTTAATAAAATATCTTCAAATGAGGATAATTTATTATTTTATTGCATAACTACCATTTTCACGCAAAAATAATGTCATTAGGAATGAAAAATAATTTTGGCCGGGTTTTCAATTGAAATACTCCACTGTGGGACGTACCTAAGTAAATTAAATTATTTTCGAAACTTAAAGGAAATTTTACACTCTTGTTTATTATTTCCAAAGCGGATGTCAAGGTAACAAGACAAAAACTAATACCTGCTGAAATGAATCAATGAACCATGTAGTCAGTATTGACGGAATAGACCACCAGCTTCGGCCAAAAATGAGATTTCCATAGAGCCAGTTTCAAAAAGTTATGAGGTGGTTACGTATGTGTGCCATGTTAAAGTAAATGGAGGGCGAATTGGTCACGCATACACTGGCACCTAATAACATTTACAGTTATTTCTGTGGTACGACACGTATTCACAGATAGAAAAAGAGGCGGCGCCACTCATTTCAAAACTGGCTCTATGGAATTCTCTTTTTTGCCCGAAGCTGGTGGTCTATTCTCCCTGGTTTGTGATTGACGGCATGGAAAGACTGCTTCTGAAGGCTGATAAACGGCGAAAAGGACCATATCTCTTCGACTTCAGAGGATTTACTCAAATAAGTTTCTTAACTTTCAGATATTTTGTTTTATCGAAGATCGAGATAGAAATAGTTTAGCAATAGTTGAGTCAGATAGGTCACAATTCTGCATCTCAGTTTTCAAAGGACTGACCGAAAGGCCATTCCAAGTACCGATACACCGAATCGTGAATACCCCTATTATTTATTGCAGTGAAAACATAATCTACAAACCTAACTCATGAAGGAGTCATGTTGTGACGTATCGTAACAGACAGACAGACAGACGGACATGGTCATGGCTAAATCGATTCAGAATGTGATCCTTATTCAGGATATATACTTTATAGGGCCTCCGGTGAATCCTTCATTACAAATGTAATGCTAATGACAAAGTGAATATACCTTCCTGTGATTGTGTAGGGTATAAAAACTACCTATGCCTACGCACAGGCTGTGCAAAACGAACACCTGGGGCCAGATTATGTAAGTCGAAAACGATCGTCTATCGTTTCGACAATATCAATCTCTGTCTATTGCTACAGATATGAAAGAGACAGGTTTAGTGAAAACGAAAGCGGTTTTTGTTTCGTTTTTTACAGAATTCCACCCTTGAACCTGATGTGTGTATTCGGTTCGGTAACAGATTTTTCGCGCATGTTTCGATGGTGATATGAAACAGACTATACATATGGGCAAATAAGCATAAATAGTGTTACTAGAGCTCAAACTTCGTGAATTTTGCGATTTAGAAGTAATAAATTCAACTTCAGTTAGGAATTGAATTCAAATTTACGGAGAATATTTTGTTATCTAAAAATTCCTTTTGGAGAACAAAATATTCCACTTTTATATGCGAATATTTTTTGGAAAAAATATATTCTTTCGAGCTTAAAAATATTCCACAAGTGGAATATTATATTCCACTGTGGTCACACTGTTTGTGGAATGTATGTGGGATGTGAGAGTTCAGAGAGTCGAGTCGTTTCAGTTACGCAATACCAAATTCCAAACGACTCGACACGACAAACGTCGCCAGTCGTTTGCGATAGACGACGATGACAATAGGGGTGATTATATCCGCTGTGCATTTGGGAATTGCCCCACAGTACAAGGCCTTAAAATCGATTTTCTTTTAAGTCTGGTAGGTACGCTGTCCGTACTAAAATTAAGCCCCCATCCAAACGTATCTTCATTTTCCTTATATTAATTTTTACATCTCAAGGGAAACAGGATACAGGCACATCCTTTATCTATTATAATATTAAAAGCCGACCCGATTTCTTGTGACAGTCATTTACCCTACTTAAAGAATACAAAATCAATTTTTCTTTTTACCAAATTGAAGCTTACCACTCATAGATGTGTTTGTGTTATGAAGAATAATTATTTGAAAAAAACATTTGTAAAATAGGTAAATTAATATTTTTAAATTGCATTGGTTACAACAACAACAAACAAAGAAAATTAATATTTCCCCTTCGCTCAGTCGAAATTCTACTTTTTGCGATCGTGCGACAGGACAAACAAAAACAAAACCACATCGTCATACGTGGGGGTGGTGTGCCTGTGTACCTCATTCGAAAAGGGTTGATTTGTTTTCTCAGTGAGTGCTATGGTCAGCAGGAGCAGCTGTATGTACATAGTGATCGAATGTCCAATGCAGGATGGGGTGCGTGCTGCAGTATAGCATGGGGTAGGTATATTAATAATCTTTATAAGAGAAGAGACGTACAAACCAGGTAACAGGGTAAGGTTGGGTTGGGGTAGTTGTTTGGATTTCATATGAAGAGGGAAACAAAGGAAATGAGAAGCAGTATTGTATGAACAAGTACCATGGTTATGGAAAGGGAGGGCGGTGCAGAGGGTGCACATTATATTATTGCTGTCTTCCATTCTCCATTGGCGTAGGTATATGGCGATCTGATACTTTTTAAGAAGTTTCTTTCACGCGTACGGACTTGCACGGTCCCTGGATGGTTTAACTTTAGATTCACAATTGGACCCGATAGGTGGCGCTGCAATCGGGTTCGAGGAATTTTATTTATTTCTTTCTAAAATCCTGGACCGATTTTGCTGAAATTTGGTGTGTGTGTTTGAGGGGATCCCTGGATGGTTAAGGACCCTGTAGGTGGCGCTGCAATCGAGTTCCAGGAATTTTATTTATTTCCTTCTAAACGCCTGGACCGATTTTGCTGAAATTTGGTGTGTGTGTTTGAGGGGATCCCTGAATGGTTAAGGACCCGCTAGGTGGCGCTGCAATCGAGTTCCAGGAATTTTATTTATTTCCTCTTTAAATGGATGGTTTATAGTGGGTCAAAAGAATACAAACCAAAACAAAGCAAAGCCAAACAAAACACAGTTGTTGTGAAGTTTCACCTCAGTAGAGTGCTTATGTACATAATGAAGGTGAAGCACATACTCATTTTTTTTTGTCGTTCTGCAGGCATGTTGCGTTGCTTTGTGTTTAAATGTATGGTGGTCGAATTTCGACCACTGGGTGAGCCTAGTAATTATTAATTTTATAAAAAAATTATAAAAAAAACACTCCGCTTTTCTCGAATTTTCGAACTGTCCGTGAGAATTTTTCAATAATTCTTTCGTAAAATCGTTATTTGGACTATTGGGGGAACATGTCGTAGACATGCTGCATACATTTAATGTGTCATGTGGAAACTGTCATTGAAAATGTATCATTGTGCATTTTGATGCTGAAGAGTGAGCGATAGGCCTTAGTTATATGGAAATGCATGTTTTTTAAATTAATAAAATATTCGAATAATAAACTAAAAAGTTTATAATGGAACTACGGGACTAAAAATTAAATACGCGATAGATTTGTACGTCCCGAATATCTTTAAAAAAGATCGGGACAGTCGATTGAAATACGGGACTGTCCCGGAAAATACGAGACGGATGGTCACCGTATGTATAGTGTTACATGCGGATCTGTAAATAAGTCTGCTGTGGAGTCTGTAATTTATTTGAAAAGTAGCCGCCGAACAGTCAAGACCTCTAATGGTGTCTTTTTTTGTTTTGGTCGTTGGTTTCTATTTAAACTGCTAATTTGGATTGCCGGTCCGCTTTGTATTCTATATCAAAAGGCACTTCATCTTTCAAATAAATCTACATCTATACATATATACTTAAGTGTCAACATTCATAGTCAGTATACATCTCTTAATTGCAAAACGCAAATCCCAACCACATCTACGCCGACCTCTGAATAGATAAATTAAAATTCTTCAACCTTTTAAAATGCGTCTCTTTCTTGCTTTGTGAAAATCCTTTTATGATTACGAATCATGCTCGTCCTTGATTTTCACATAATGTAATTTCGCTTTGACTCATAAAACCAACTTGTTTACATTTCCGTTTCAAGTTGTTTGCACATACCTTCAGTCTGATTACAAGTTCAACTTTGTAAGCAACACAAAAAAAAGCTTAGATTACATAAATCGCGCGTTCATTTAAAAACGACTACCATCGCACAAAACAACAACAAAATGAAAAAATTGCAACCCAAAATTGCAATGTAAACAGTTTTCAAAGGAAAATCGATTTTTAAATCAACCCCATATAGCTTCCTGTGCAATGGCTAAGCTACAAGGATACTATGCGAATGAATTTTCAATTCTCTTTCGATTTACTGAAAATGTTTTCAAGGACTTTATTGAAAGCGCAGACAAAAAAAAATAAATCTCCATTCAAAACTTCAGCTTTTTCAATATTGTTCCGTTCAGTGTTTCCTGTTTTTGTTCCTTTTTTTTCGTTTCCAATAATAGTAACGCGATTTCTATAACAGGATTTTATAAGAGGCTTTTTAGGTAAGTCCTTATGCATATGTATTCGAAGCCGATTTGGCAAAAAGTGATTTTTATTGGTCGGTTGGCTTCTATATAATATGAAAGCAGATATCCTGCTAAACTACTCAATATCCTTGTTGTGCACGAGTGCAGCAACAAAAGCAGAGGGAAAGGAAATTTACCCCCAAATTGAATGCCAAAAATTTCTAGTGGATATGCAAAGTTGCAAGCCGCTGAAGTTCCAAAAATACCGGAAATGGAGTTACAACTTTTGAAGTTAAATTGCTGCAAGGGACTTGCATACGAAATTGAGTTGAAACTGAGGATAAATGTGAAGTGGGGCAATTTGTGGTGGTGCCTTAAGACGCACTTCAACTGAACTTAATGGAACCAATTGTGAACGAGTACTAAATTCAGGTAGCCAGAATAAAAATAAAAATAGCTTTCCCAACAGGTCCATAAGCAGTCTAGATCTGTCTTGTCAAATTAAGTTTGCATGCGAGCAGAGGAATTTGTCAGGAAATGCTCTGACTGAAGTGGAATCCTCGACAGTTGAAATATCAATCGAAACGACAAGATACAAAATATTCTCATTAGCGTTGGAAAAGGCTAAGGAAAAATGGCGTGATCTTCACAGCTGTAACATGCGAAACGGACATGGCCTCAGATAAGTTGGCGCAGGAGAAAGACCCAGCTAAATCTCAACAGAGCACATATCGGAAGTTCTAACGCAGGTCACTCTTTGCTAGGAAGAAATGTCACGAATTGGGCTGGACACAAAGTTTTTCCTTAGAGAAACTTTAGGTGGATGGGTTTAGAGAGGTAGATACTCTTTCGAAGCTGGAAGGAACTAGAAAGCCAATTAGATGTTCCAGAGACCAGCGACTGGAATGTGTATTGAAGCGCAATAGGTATTCATTCTGTATCTGTATTCATAATGAAGTTACACTCCCTTCAATACGAGTATTCATATCGGAATGGACGGAAAAGACTCTCTTGTAAAATAGGCGTCAACTGTAGAGTTGCTGGGACCAGAACACTTGATCGACAAATGGATAGCGGCAAAACACATCAGAAGGTGATTAACCTTGGAACAATGTAGAGAGACGAAACTTCAAAGCCGCGTATGATAGCATACATCGTCAGGAGCTCTATATGGCGATGGCCGAATTCAGAATCCCGACAAAACTGATTCAGCTGTGTCGCGTGACGCTGGAAAACACGCGCTGCAACGCGCAGTTTGGAAGTAGTTCCACCAAACAATTTCAAACATGCACCGAATTTCGGCATGGAGACGCGCTATAATGCGACTTCTTCAATCTTGTACTGGAGCAGATAGTGCGCAGGGCAGGTGTCAACACGGAAGGTACTATTTTCAATAGGTCCGTGCAGCTGCTGGGATATGCGGATGATATTGACATCAAAGGTCGCTCTCAGTGTGCCGTGATAGAAGCGTTCACGGCGATTGAAGAACAGGCGAAATCCGTTGGCCTTGAAGTAAATGAGGACAAGACTAAGTATATGCTATCAACAAACAAACAAGCATCTGTCCACAGCCTAGGAAAAAACGCCACTATTGATAGCGACAATTTCGAGGTAGTTAAGGAGTTCACCTACCTCGGAGTAAACATGAACTCCACGAATGACAACCTAGTGGAGATCCGGCGAAGAATTACCCTAGGAAACCGTTGCTTCTTCGGTTTGGCCGAAATTTGGGTTCAAAACTCCTAACTCGAAGGACGAAATGTGTGCTCTATAAAATCCTTATCTTGCCAGTTCTGCTTTATGGCGCCGAGTGTTGGACGATAAGCAAGAAGGGAGAGCTGATACTGGGCTGCTTCGAAAGGAAAACACTTCGGCGGATTTTTGGTCCTGGTATGCGAGGAGGGCGAATGGAGGAGAAGATACAACCGCGAACTCTATGAGCTGTACCAAGATGTGGATGTAGTCCAAAAAGCAAATACACGTCGACTACATTGGCTCGGCCACATTGAGCGAATGGACAATAATGCTCCAGCCAAGACGATCTTCGAATCCCAGCCCCCAGGTTCGAGAAAGGAAGACCGAACCTCCGTTTCAAAAATCAAGCCATCGGGGATGCCAGAGCATCCTTCAAAAAGAAGGAAGAACTGTGAAGAAAATCCACAGAGTTTTACAGAGTAGAATGGATAGTGGTAGGTCTACGATAAGGAGGTGGTGTGTATTCATCTACACTTTCCGGATTTATTCTACGGTTTGTGTCAAAGTGTCAGGATTTTTTCCAACCTACAAAGAAAACACCGCATCGATGGTAAAATTTAACCAAACAATACTATCCCCTTCTCGATGGAGCATTCTCTTCCTTATTCCCCATAAATCTTGTATAAACTTCCCAAGGTTCGATAAGCCTTTTCTGTTTCGTTCCCAACATTTTATGCAAATCTGCGTGGCATAGAACGATATTTTTAAATTTACATTCTTAATCAGCAACAAATTGAAAATCCAAATATACCCATTTCAATAAGCCCGTAAAATCTTCCATCCGCTCGTGGCAAAACTATAAGCCAAAACCTTTGTCAATTTAATTACAAGATTCCCAAATTAAACTTAAATTCCAACAAACGTAATTAGTCCTTTGGAAATGAAACTTTTCATGACTTTCCAAAGCGCCCTTCCCGAAAATAGTTTACCAAAAGAAACTCCTTCCTCCGCTCTGGTTACAACCCCACGAGCGGTTGGAATTTAAATTCTCTTCTAGTTTAGTCCTTCGTTGGAACCACCCCCAACAAAGCTGCGGTTACATTAAGGATAACTTTTGTGTTAGCAAGGGAATTCCATTAGAGGGGAAAAGTGCATGCTAGCTCAACGATGAAACTGTTGATGCAAGTCCCATGTCAGATACTATTACCTTAGGGATGGTACCCGAAAGATGCATTGTCTCTTTACATCAGGTTATTCTCGTTTTCTTCAATTTAATGGTTGAATTATTTTAAGGACATCATATTGATATTTACGATCCATGAAACTGTCATTACACAGGATGCATAAATTTCAACTCAACCTCTATCGGGATGAAGTAATAAACCAGGTCCTGCTTCCACTCATGTCATATGCTACTGGTTTATGTAGCTGAACGGTCCACTGTTTGCACAAGGCGTAGACTATATAGGGCATGTGTTTGCCGTAGGAAAGGTTTTATTAAAAAGTTTTTTTTTTTACATTTTTGCACCCGCAACTAACCCTCCAAACATACTTTATCCATTGGCAGTATGGTTGATTTGATAAAAGCGTCTAAATGTTGAGTTGGTTTTTTTGTTGTGTGTGTGTGTGTGTAAGTCCCAGCCAAAGATGTGTAATCGATATTCTGTATGTTGGACATCATCAGATTCCCCATGTGACCAGCCACTTTGTTTAGATGAATATTTTTGCCCTTTCTCTCAGCACCGCATTTTTCCAGGATATTTACTGCGGTACGTATACACATATGGCAGGTCTTCAGAGGGTTGCTTCGGATTTGAAGGACTAAATAGGTCATTAGTTGTGGAACACTGAATATGGGTGTAATTTCTTGCTGGGGTTCTTCAAGGGTCCTTTTTCCCGTGACTAGCACGTAAGGCAACTGCGACGCATATAAATATTCCAGCAGCGCGGTTAATATTTTTCTTCTTGCTGTACTTTGAGAGTGAATAATTATGAATAATGTACAAGTTGTGGGCGGCCGGGACGGCCTTGGTACTTTGAAGGGTTGCTTTGGGATTTCACCTTATGGCCATTTAAGTGGTGGGTGCGGTTATCTTTGGCCGTAGGTGGAATATCTCTAGCTATTCGAGATTAAGGTGAAAATTCTTTTATAAACTCTTCGGCTTAGTGTAGGTACCTAACTTGAGGCAAATTTCAATATACCTTGGGTGTATGATTTTTTAATAAATTTCAATATTTTCTGACACCGCGATCTACGATATATTTTGTACTATCGGTTAACTTACCTCACCTCAAAGGTTAGTAAATCAATATATCAATATATCAATAGTATCAGAGTTTTAACTCATGCTTTATGAAACAATACAACTTAGCCAATATAGTACCGTGCATTCATAGAGAATAGAAAGGTTCATCCCCCTTCAGATAGAACCATTTAGGCATCTTCGGCACGCCGGTCGTAATGAGTCTTCCCATATCATTTTGCAAGACACCAGGTTTTGTTGAACATTCGGTAGCGGACTTGATGTGTGAATGCCACTAAGATTAGGAAGTATGCTTTTGATGATCTTAGGTTCTTCCTGTTTAGAAAATGTGTTTGCACAGATTGATTAAGAGTTTTTTTTTATTGCACCATTTTAGAACTTGTAGTGAAGCAGGTGTCTCTGTAGCATATTCAGTATAGAATGGCTAAAAAGTTGTGATTAATGACCAGAAGTGGACGATTTGACATGACTCTATATACTTCATTAAGCGAGTCTGCCAAAGTGTCCTTTAAAAATCCTCAGCATTCGCTGTGAGACTAACACGGTATTCCTATTCTCATATTTGTAGGCTTCTGTTTGGACCTTGTGTTATTGGAAATAACCTTTTACCTTCAGGTACAACTTCCGAAATATTGCTCCCGCAGTAGTACCCCTCAAAAGGTTCGACCATCGGTTTCTTGTGGGTTTCAGGTACAGCTATCGCAGAAGCCCCATTTTTGTTCGGAAGCATTGACTGATAGGCTGCGTTTTTATTTCAATGTGACAACCGATACTCCCCATCGAATTATGGGTTTCGTTGTGGAAACCCAGCACATCGGTGTGTAACCTGAAGGGTGGGGGTGTTATAGTTCCCTGTAGCAGATGGTGGCACGCTTGCGGAAGGCCGGGCAAAAGCTCGTCGGAGGGGGGGTTCTTCCTGCTACTACCATAGGTACAAAATAAATCGTGCCAGAATATCTATTAGATATTGAACCTGTTGGGTGAAGTCACTTTCAAGTGATATTGTCAGCACTTTTGAAATGTCTGTCCGATAGAAAGTCGCAATCACGAAGATTAGCGTATAAAATAAATAAATAGAAAGCTTTAAAAAAAATGGGAAATGGAAGAGTTATTGACTAGAAAAAGAAGAAAGAGATAAGGAAAATGTGAAAAGTATTAGAGATATTGTTAGGTCAGATCTTATGGACCTTGCAATGATCGAAATGTATAATATTTCGTTCACTGTTCATCGGCTGTACCCGCCCTATACTATTGACCTGAGTCACTAGCTCCATGGCCTCTCCATGCCGGAATATATGTAGTGGAGGGCCCCTAAATTGACTACGTTACGCTCTATCCCATGATGATGTTGTTACCCTTCACATCTCTCCATCGCACAAAAAGAGAATTACCACATCATTTCAATAATTGAAAGAGATGTTTAAATATTAACAAAATAAAAGTTTTTATTCATATTATAAACAAAAGAAAATTTTCCAAAATTAAGAGTCAGTGCTCTCTCTTAATAAATTAAACGCCATTAAAGAGCGCGATAACAATATAAATTATTATCTTATCTTATCGAATCTATTCGAACTAATGCGATGAAGATAATAGAATTGCAATGAATCTTGCAACCTGGCTTCAACTTCAGATTATGAAATGTAACACGCTTTATAATCCAATCTTAGGTGCATGTAAATTAATCTATGTGAAATTCACGCCGTAAGGGCCTTAAACACTATGTAGAGTAAGTAGGTATTATATTATGATATAGATATATAAGTAGCTAATATGTATGTAGTTTAGGATATTATTTAGGTAGGCGAAACTATTAAAATTTGTGTATTACTATTAATTGATATTATTGTTTAAAAATTAAGAAAAAATGCCAAAGAATATACAATTATTGTTTAAAATGACTTACGTTTGTTATCTGCATTTAATTAATTCGTTTTTTTTTATTGTGTATGAATGTTGTTGTTAAAAATGTGTCTGCTTCTGTTGTTCTTGACTCCGCTTGTGCGCACAATTGGTTGTCTAATTATGATGTTTTGTTGTTGTGATAATGTTTGCATGAATTTGATATGAAGCTGTTTGAAAATATTAGGATTAGAATTTATATGTATTGTATGTTCTTGATTGGCATTACCTGTGTTTCGCTTATATTTAAGTTATTCAAAGATGATATAAAGAAAAGAAAGAAATTAAAACTAAAATTAAAACTAAACCTAATTCTAATTAAATGCACACGTAAGCATGCTCCTAATCTCGGACGTTGTCCGGGCTCTTGCTGACGAAGGTGGCTGGTCGCTTGGCCGCTTTAACATGCAGCCTAGCTTGTCAATCGGTCGAGGTGTCGCAGCGTATTTTGGTTTTACCACTTGGGTAGATATATGGTCTGTGGTAGCACGGTGAAGGGTGGTGGTGGTGGTGCTTCGATTGATATATTGGAAATCGCTTCGATGGTGATAAGCTTGATGCAAGATGCGATTTAATTGTCTCTCAGTCAATGTCCGTACCGATGATTTATAATTTAAGGTGGTAACTGAAATCCACGTGGCTCACAAAATGGTCGTAGGACACGCCGCGTTGGGTGCACGCACTTTTTCGCACTTTCTATGTAGAAGAGGTTAGAACTCGTGGTACGTAATTTATTATTTTACGGGTGAATACGGAAGAAGGGGGATACGACGTGAGTAACCTTCTGATGGATTCGCTGATTCGTCTGGACACGTTTTGGTTGGCGAAGAGTCCGACGTGTAATGAAGCGATTTTGGGGGGGTTAACTCGACGTTTTACCCCGTACCTGGTGTAGTTGGTACTTGGCGGGAATAATATTATGCGCTGGTTCTGTCACTTCTAAGTGCGGGAGCGTTTTATATATGCTCGTATATGCCGAGAACGCGAGGCGCTATAAATTAACACACAACTTAATAAAATAAGACCACTTTAACTATAATTCTACAGCTTACCTCCTACGACAGATGTTTTCGGACTTGGATTCGAATAAATCTTTATAAAAATTAAGTGAATATTTTTACTAAATCACTATATGTAGTTTTGGTTGATTTCTTTTTACGTTTGTTTTTTTGCTAAAACTCACTGACACGTTTAATTATAGTGTTACTTCGCTTTGACTTCGCTTTGACTCACGCGGCACCCAATTTCAGATGAAAGAGGAAATGCGTGACTGCGCATGGCTTTTTATAGTCATCGAAAATTCCTAGCCTGAAAATTCTCCGCTCGTTTACGAGGTGGCGCCTTGAAACTTACAGCGGCTTAACCGGGGATGCGTGCGCCATGTCTATGCAGACATTATAGTGGTAGTTATATTTTGAAAAATTTAAAATAAATATCTATGAACTGTGTAGTATGGAAAAATTGTTTTATTTTTCGTGTTTAATTAAATTAAAAGCAGTGTCACGCTACAGGTGGCAGCACTTCTAATGGCACATTGGCAGTGTTGTCACTCACACTAACCCTCTGCACTTAAGGCTGGCTGATGTGCTTAGACAGACGCGGTTGGTGAATATTCTGGTGGTCTACAGTGACAGTATAATTGTGACGTTAAATATTTTAACAGCTTCGGTTGGGTGTTGTTACCTGGTGGGATATCCGTTTCCTTATACTTTGGGTACTACCTAAGTCTATGGTGACTACTAAGTGAAGTTTTAAAATTTGGCCCTGATGCGGATAGAGATTAGCCGAAGGTTTATACTACCTAAGTCTTCCTCTAATCACAGTTCCGCATCTGAATAGACGCTTGCCTTAATCCATTTAGCTGGATCTGGTGGACAAAGACTAAAGGTAGTAGAATACGCCGTGCAAGCCGTGTATTACCAATTTAACGAAGTCACTACAATCAAAATACTAGAACGGGTCCAACGTATATAGCTGGAAACTGTATGACGGACTGTCTACGCTCCACCCTGACCACTGCACTGAATGTCATTTTAGGTTTATTATACCTATTCAAGTACACATTCAAATGGAAGCAATACTGAGTACTCATCGTCTATTCGATTCGAATAACATTGACCCCTATACGTACCATGGAGGTCGTCTGTCTTTACTTGACCTATGTAACCTGAAATCTCATTCAGTATGTTTCTATAAGACATACTACCGAAATATGGCTTCCATAAAAACTTCTTCTATATCATCATCCGTCCAAGGGAGGAATGGGAAAAGTACACACCCAATCGATCACGACTTGACGTAGTCTGGTACAAACACGATTCTAAGATGGAGCTAAAAACTGGATCTGGCATTTATGGAGATTCGCCTCAAGTCAACTGTTCGTCCATATTCCAGGCTGGTAAAACTTTATTTATCTTCTCAAACACCCAACCAGCTCTCAAAGCTCTTGACTCATCTGTCATAAAATCCAAGCTGATCCTGGAGACATACATGGTCACCTACGAACTTGCTATGAAAAACGTAGTTATCCTTGACTTGATTCCAGTCCACAAGGGCTTCACTGACAAAGAAACAGCTGACTCACTGGCTAAAGTCGGCGCGACAATACCACTTATCGGACCTGAGCCCTTCTGTCGAGTTAGTAAAAAAATATTTCAGGAATCACATTAAGAGTTTGCCTCAAATTGAAACCAATGAAATCTGGCATAAAACACCTGAGCAGAACTGCACCAGACAATTCTTTCGAAAATTCTCCTCCAGAAAGTCATATTTTCTCATTAATCTGGACAAAAATAATCTGAGAATCCTTGCAGATATAATTGGTGGCCATGGCCTCAAAAAAAAAAAAAACATCTTCACTGAATTGGCATCTCACCGGACACCACATATATAGACTTTGTCTGGAGAGTGACGAATCCGCGCATAACATACTCATGGAATGTCTGGCTCTCTTTTGTCTAAGAAAGAATATCCTTGACGACGAAATCGTTACTTTAGCAAATCTTGCTGTCATTCCCCTAGAGACTGTCATCGCTGGAAAAATATGGCTCTATGACCTAACCAAGGAAGGCACAATAGGTTCCTTTAAAGAGGCCACAGTACCAGAGCCCCATGAAGGCTCTCCCGATTCTATCTATCATTATAGCAGTCGACGTAGTAAATTACACAGTTTTTCACTTTCTTTCGATGGCTGTATCATCGGTCTTGTACCTGTGCAGGGTCTCTAGCTCTACTAGTTAGTTGGCCGAACGTGATCCATATGTGTCATTTATTTTTGAAATTTCGGTTAAAACTGTTCCCTTCCAGCTACCCTGACTGTCAAGTTCATAGAGCGAAACAACTGTCCCCCTCAGCTAGGCATATTGACAGCGGCTAATTACCAACGCAATTGCTTGTGATTTTTTCATTAAATTCATCAACACCATAAATCGTTCGATTATGTGCACTCATCGAATTGATTACGTAATAAAATTATTGAAAATGCCACAAGCGGATATATGATTTAATAACCTGTACACTGGTTTGCATATTAAAAAGATAATTTTTTTTTTGCTCAGTGAAAATGTTAAGCGAACAACAATTTTCCTCCCCCCAACAGGATGCTTTCGAATCAAAGAGGGTGTTGTTTTTTATTTTCCTAGAATAGGAAACAGATAACACTTTCACAAAACATATGCCAACACTCGATTTGTTCATGTATCCGTAACTAAATGCATAAAATATTGAAATACCTTAAGCCGGCCCAATCATTAATTCCATCCAAAAGGACGAACAAAATGGGAATCAACTAATGGAATGTTTTGTTAAATGATAAGGATCCAACGAGGATTTGTTAGATATTTTCAATTCAAGTTCATCGAGTGCTTCCAGGACCCAGGTAAGCGGTTGTTAACCTAAAAAAAATATATATAAGCCACAAAAAGGCATTCATCGGGTTACCACAGTTTGTGTTTTACACAAAATTCCGTGCAAACGATAAAATGAATCCGAAATGGATTTCATGGAATTTACACCCTTAAATATCAAATTTTATCCCATCAATTTCAGAATATTTACATTTTTGCCAGGAAATTAAATAAATTCAACATCGTTTGGCACCTACATATATATAATATAGGGTGCAAAGTGAGGGAGCTTAAGTACACAATGGGGCGAGGATGTACATTTAAGCTAGTCAAGCTGATGGCGATTAATATAGGATACAACCCTAATATTTCTCGTTTAATCTTCTTGTTTATTGATTTTCTATTTTTTTTTTTCTGTATAAAAGATACAGGATGCGATTTCGTACGTGCCTTCTGGAGGAACATTTGCATAAAAAAATAATTTGCCAATTCCTTTTGCGTTCAATTTTGTCAGTTTTTTTTTTGTCAGGATATCCCTTCGATGGTTCGTTTTTTTTTTACTGTCGAATAGGGATTTATTAGACAAATTAACAGAGCTTAATGGAAGTTGACTGGTGTAGATCGTTTTGATTATGTATTCAGATCACAGTTCATTGCGTATATGGAAAGGAACACTGGCCTCCCTACGGACTTCCTTTTTAGCTGTACAGAGTTCGAAATGTAGCTTGTTGGATTTGATTAGTTAGCTGATTAGTGATTATGATGAGTTCATTTTTTGCATCTCACCAGACAAGTGAGGTTTGCTTTTTGGTGTAAGGCTGAAGTTTAACTCGTGGGATCCAACAGGAATACATAATTTGAATAAGATATGTAATTCATTCTTAAAATATCTATAAATATGGCTTAAGACTGCCGTCAAAATATCTATACCACTATACTTAATCTAAGTTGAGATTCAGCAGAAGGAAGCCTCACGACAAGCGTGCGTTTATATAGGGGAAGCTGCTGCGGCACTGGCACTGCTAATAGATAACATGGCCATGGATATTAATATCTACCCCATCGAAAGTTAATCAAAGTTCTAAAGCCTGGAACATTTTAATTGTTGACAATAAATATTGATCGCCTGAGCTAACCACGAAATTGCTCTATTAGTATTCGATTCACAAAATACAATAACATAATTTAATTAGAGTTCAGCAAATTGTAATTTGTTGTCATTGCATTCCGATGGCCACTATGCTAAACGGCCGTTACCGATAGTGGTTTCCATTTTCATGGAAAATATAAATTATCGCAACGGCTTAATTGGGATTGCGGCCGCAACCAATCACGCCCAAAGGACGAACTAATTAGGCGAAACCAATGGGCTAATTAATATCTACCTGAAGGGAAGTTCTAAGCTACGTGATTTGTACCGTATGCATTGTTGTTATTATTGACACTTTTTGGCACTGCCATTGACCCTCTAACCAATTTGTCCAACACTCCACTAATCTAAAACCATTATTGACTTTTGAATTTAATTATTCACTCAGATTTGTATGGCCTACGAGTATGTGGTATAGAAAGAGAGTGACTGTCGCTGATTTAATCTGTTTTGAATTGAGACAGGAACAGGAATGGATATTTTGAAACCAAATTTTGTAGGAGTATATCGAAACTTTTGCGTAATCTATTCATTCTTAGGACATCGTTTATAGTCGAACCCTACATCGACAGTTTTTGTTTTGAACAACTATCACTTTGGTTGATTTTGGGTGTCCATTTTTGTTAAGGGCACTTATTTGGTCTGGAAGTCGATTGACTGTTGGATTTCTAAATACTGCGGGAGAGTTCGTTCCAATACATCATTGATTTTACTTACAGTCCGGCGTAGACTACATCCTCACCCAGCAAGTACAACCAGCTTAGTCCCAGCTAGTTGCCCAAATAATAATTTAAATTTTATAAGGTCAAATTTTTTAATTTTAATAAGCTATAAATTCCATAGTTTTATTTTAAGGCTTATTTAGCTTTAAGGCCTTTGAAAAACAATCTTACAAGCTGTACAGAGGAGTGGGGCATCATTCTTATTCAACAAGGCGACTATAAGGCCTGCCGAAGTTAGTTAATCGAAGTCTGAAAAATAGTAGCTCCTATAATTATTTAAAGAGTCTTATTAATGAACCTACCCGTATAACTGATTCGACTAAAACTTGCATTGATCATATATTTATGCGTACTCAAAAAAACAATAAGAATATGTTTAATGGTGTTGTATATGATCTTAAATTAACAGATCATTGTATGATTGCACTTAATGTGTGTTGTGGTACCAATGCAGTAAGTAGTGACAACACACCGTTAAAAAAGAAATATTGCACAGACTATATTCTTCTAAATGATTGTCTAAAATATGAATTCTGGGAACTAGTCTATAATGAACCCGACCCATCAATTGCATTCGATCTCTTTCTTGCAATTTTAAACAATCACATCAAAAATTGTACTACTTTGTCCCCTCATAACTCGAGCAAAAAAACATTTTTAAAGCCATGGATGAATTATAATCTTTTGCAGCAGATAAAAATAAAAAACAATCTAGCGAAAAAATGCAGAAGTCATCCACAAAACGTAAAACTCAAAAAACACTATGATAATCTGTGTAAATCCGTGCACAAAAATATTGAAGACACGCGAAACAAATTTTACTCTGACTCTTTTGAACGAGCTAGAGGTAATATAAGGGATGAATGGAAGGTTGTTGATAGCATTTTGGGAAAAAGTAGACAACCATTAGGTATTAACAGTTTGGAGATAGATGGTAATAGTTACACTGATTCAGTCAAAATCTCAAATAAGCTCAATGAATACTTTACCGAAATTTCTGAAAAACTAAAACCATCTGTAGAGATTTCAACAGACTGCAATTGTTCTTTAAGAACCACACAAAACACACAATCAAACAGTTTTGCTTTCGAACTGTTTTCCTCAAGTGAAGTCTGCAATGCAATATTATCGTTAAAAAACAAAAAGTCTTGTACTAGTGATGGTGTATCGAGTGTATTGTTGAAAAAAATGTGCTTCTATGTGGCGGACGTTTTATGTTACTTGTTCAATCTAAGTGTTCAAAATAGTTGTTTCCCACAACAGCTAAAAGTCGCTGAAGTTATACCACTTTTTAAAAAAGGTAATAAGAAAAATATGTCCAACTACAGACCCATTTCCCTACTACCATCGTTTTCGAAGAATTTTGAAAAACTTATCAAATCACGCATATTGTCGTTTTTAGACAGAATTCGGTTTTTTTAGTAGTAATCAGTTTGGTTTCAGAAGAGGAATGTCAACCGAGGATGCTATCCTAAGAGTTTGTAGCCAGTTGTATGAAGGTATTAACTGTAGCAAATCTACCATGGCTCTTTTTGTTGACATGACAAAAGCGTTTGACATGGTTGACCATGACTTGCTCCTAAAAAAATTATTCAATGCTGGTTTTAGAGGAGTAATCCACAAGTGGTTTGCATCTTATCTCAGAGATAGAAAACAAAAAGTTAACGTAAATGGCAGTTTTAGTGACTAGTGTTTTAAAAAATGGTGTACCACAGGGTTCAGTTCTTGGTCCTGTGCTGTTTTTAGTTTGTATTAACTCACTTTTTGAACTGAGTTTAAATGGAGCATCAACTGCATTTGCAGATGATATAGCCTTTACATACCAGTTTGATACGGGATACGAATGTATTGCAAAGATCTCGGAAGATCTAGAAACCTTAAGACTATGGTTTACGGAACATAAACTGATAATTAGCGAGAAAACAAAACGCATGTCCTTCAAAATATCAAATAACGTTTTGAACGATTTTAATCTATGCTTTCATGCTCATGATTGTAAAAAATTCTGTTTCCCTGTTCATAGTTGTGGAAAATGTAAGTTTAATCGTAGTTCTCCGTGTTTAAAAAATTGTTTTAAAATTGAATCAGTTCAACACTATAAATACCTTGGAGTATTAATTGACCATAACGGAAAGATCATATTCAAAGCATTAAATCGCACATGTTGCTAGTAACGCGCAAAATGTATCTCATCAAACAACATTGTTCCAGAAAAGTTTTAACGACAATTTATTACGGTCTTGCTCACTCTAAGTTGCAGTATGGTATATCAAGTTGGGGTGGTTCTTATATTAGCTCTTTCAGACCATTGTTAATAGCTCAAAAACATTTAATAAGGATCATTTGTAACAAAAATCGTTTTAATCAGAGCTGGCCCTTATTTAGAGACCTGCATATTTTACCAATGAGGCACCTTTACGTTTTTAAAGTACTAAAAGAATTTTATAAGCAAAGCGGTAATATTCCTAGTAGAAGTACACAGTTATATAGTCTTCGTATAAATACATTGCATCTTGTCAATGTTCCAATTGTTTACAAAACCCATTTTTCGCATTTTTACACTGTTATGGCCCCTTCAATGTTCAATAAGTTACCACTCTCTGTTCGAACATTCATACATTCAAATTCGTTTTTAAAAAAGGTTAAAGATTGGTTATTCACCTTAAATTATGAAGTCCTTGAATCGTTACTTTGAAGTGATCTGCTATAAAAAACATCAGCACAAGTAATATCTTAATTGAATGTAGTTTATTAATAATTTATTAATTTAACTTTGTTAGCTATCGATTGTATTATTATCATTTTCGATTTCTCTTTCTTGTTATACCCGGTACCACACTGTGGTGAGGGTATATTCACTTTGTCATTCCATTTGTAACGCCCATAAGGAGGCGTTGTAGGTATGACAAACTATATATATTATTGATCAGCATCACTTTCTTAGTCGATCTAGCGATGTCCGTCCGTCTGTCCGTCTGTCCGTCTGTCCGTCTGTCCGTCTGTCCGTCTGTCCGTCTGTCCGCACGATTACGGCCGTAATTTAAGAGCTATCGACTTGAAATTTGGTATGTAAGCTTTTATCCACCAAACTGAGGCTAAGTTCGAAGATGAGCAAGATCGGATGAAAACTACTACTACCTCCCATACAAAAATATCAGATTTATATAGCTTTTTATGTTAAAAATTAAATTTAAATAGCTACAGTAAAGATAGCCAGTTTAAACTTTGCACATATTGTTTTAATAATATTTAAAAATTTTTGACAAAAAATGAGCTTGGTCGAATAAAAAGTACCCACACCTCCCATACAAATATATAATTTTTTAATACTAAAATATTTTTTTTATTTTACAATAATATAGTACCGGGTATTTGAGCTTCGGCATAGTCGAAGATAATTGTCTTACTGGTTTTCCTTGAATTTGTTTTTCTTTTATGAACCCAACTTTTCAAATCCAAGAACTATAATATTGTAAAACCGATGTTTTCCCCCACATCAACATTATTTTGTAATACTAATTAAATAGATGTGTCAATCCACACTAACTTTTAAGTTACGGATTGATTACTATTATTTTCGTTATACATATTCTGCAGATATAAATATTGTATTTTAGCTGTAAGTTATGAAGAAAATAAAATAAAATGAAATAAAAAAAAAAAAAAATATATATTAAAGCTTGCTATTTGAAGTCAATTCAAAAATTCGCTAGAAGGCTTGTAAACTGAAGCCTTTCACCCCTATGAAATTGTTACTTGGGTGCCTTGATTTACCCTAAATAAGTTAATTGAGGTTACTCTCCTACTGTGAACACCACTTAAGGTGAGGTCTTTCTAGCCACACCGCAGCCGCTGTATTATAGTATAGGCTTTCAAACGAGCTCAACGGCGCTGTATATAGTCTGTAAAGTGCGTCGCTCTTCATCAAATCAGGGGTTCAGTTGCAATCGTCTACTTAAGCCCAGTACATCGGTATAGGCACTTTGTCAGTATTGCCACTGACCCTTTCCACTTGCTGAGAAGTCAAGGGAGACATGGTCGCCTAAAGTTCAAGCCCCTCTCTCCATCTAATAAGATAGTATGGTAGGTTACCCCTGTTTAATAAGTTTCAACCCAGAAACAAAAACAATTTGACTTCGTCAACAAATTTCAATGGCCACAATAATTTAATCCGAAAATATATCCCACATGAGTTCACCCGATGATTTGATTAACATCAACATTTACGACAAACACGTGTTTACTGGCAAACCAATTTAGAAACCCAAATTGGATATATTGACCCATCTAATGAATTCCTATCGATCGTATTCGGAAGCGAAAAGTGAATTAAATAGAAAATACGCTTCAGTGGCGTCACAAGTCAATCACACACAGAGACAACCGCGAAAACGGAATTTTCTCCAACACCACTATTCGTTTGTTTTATAAGTTTTGTTGATTCAACGCGATATTTCATGCAAGGAATTCTCCTCAATTTCCCTGCAAAACAAAAGGAAGAAACGAATTTATTTTTTTTTTTTGGCCATGGGAGATTACTATCTGTGAAGATGTGAGTATTCGTTTCGCAAAACTGACAACGACGAAAGTCACTCCAGGGATTAGGCTATGAGTCGCCACAAATGTTAGTGGAACAAAAAAAATAATTCCCTCTCTGTATAGGTGTACATCAGTAAAGGAGAATTTCGTTTTATCCATCTCCTCCATTTTCTTTATTATTTTTAATTTTCCACATCATTTCCTCGTGTGTGGCGTTGAAAGTAATTTGCCAGGCGACATTTTGCCAGCCAAAGAGGATTAAATTTTCTTGTAATTTATTCTGCTCGAGGTAGTTGTTAAATTTATTTATTCTCCCCCCTCACACTGATCCTGAGGGAGAAAGTAAATTCTTTTACAAAATTATACCACTTAAATCAGTCCGATATGTCCTCGACGAAAAATAATTTAACAACATTACACACACTGGCACTACACAGTAAACAGGATCAAATAGTAAGCAGATTTTCTCACATGAATTGAAAAGAAAACCATTAACCTAACCTCAGGCATTTTGGATGACATCCAGTCAATTAGCAGAATGATTTTTCTACTTGAGGGATAAATAACATGAGTTCTTTGTGGCGACATGATGGTGATGTACCCTCTGGCGTATACGTAACATTTTTTTTTTTGTGGAAAATTCATTTTCCTCAGTCGATTATGTAATTAACTTTCCAGAATCTGATTAATTTATCATTTTGTTGGTAGGAAAAAATAATATCGACAAAAAATAGAAGAAAAAAAAAGTGAATGCCCTCAGGGGCAGCAGGGGTACAACTGTGAAGATAAACGATAATCTATAATGGACGTGAGTAATTAATGAGTGCGTTTATCTCCCTAATGGGGGTTGATTGCGTAAATCAATTAGGTGGTGTCAATGTGGGTCTGTCTTCGGCTTTTCCGTGTCGCTTTTTGTCGATATCTTAATCTTGTAGGCGAAATTCTGTTACAGGAGGATTAATCGCCTGCCAATAAAAAAAATTGTTCCACCGACAGTAATTTGATGTTGACGAAAGTTGGCGGAAGAAATTTCCCTCAATAACATTTTTAATGATTTTTGATCAACAAGAATTATTAGTTAATCGAAATGGAATTCTGTTCATATGTACAAGCTTTTAAAGCTTTTGAGAGCAAATGAATGAATTTGATTATGTAAAATGTTGCCATTTGGTTTTTAATCCTTTAATTTGCCTGTCTTTCTGACGGATCTGTTAAAATATGCAGGCATATTTGTTACTACATTCAATATACAGGCAAAATCTTTTGAGAAAAATGTTCTTTAAAAACTCCGACATTGTTCCTTCCAGCTGGGGATTGAACCTACCTACATATGTCGGTTGGTATGGTTGGTACGCTTGGTACGATTGGCACGGTTGGCGCAAGGAGGACAATTAACTGGCTGAAGGGCAAAACACATGTGAATAGTAACAATATGGAACCATCACCATAAACAATCATCCAGCACAAAGAGCTAACCTATCAGTAGTTTTGTTGAATGCGTTAAATAATGTAAAAGGTCTTACATTTGGCGGTTTATTTCGAGATCGGTTTAACGGAAAACTAGATTTTTTTAGAACTGATATCTAACGAACCTTTGGAGGCACAATAGCGTACAAATTATTTTTTTTTTTTTTTTTTTTTTTTTTTGAGATAAGTAGATATATCAAAATTCTCGAAAAAATATTATATTTTCGAATAAAACAAAATCCAATTCAAGATATATTATTTTGTCATCAGATGTAATTTTACCAGTTGTATATTTACAACTAAAAGTTTCATTAGGACATTGCCCTATATGACAGAAACACTAAGCCCATTAAGGCTAAAACGTTTTTTTTTTTTTTTTTAATTTTATTAAATTTTCGGTTGAACAAGGACATAAGAGTTCGTTACGTCTATTTGTCTGAAAGTTATAAGAATTTTCTCTCAGCTTTTAGTGGAACATTGTCATAACTCATTCGACGTGTCATATCGCGCCAAAGAAGAAAGTAGATCTGCTTCAAATAAATAATATTAGGTAGCTATACCAAGCATCTATGAAAAATTGTTACAATAACATTTTTAATATTTTTTAATTTAAAATTGCTATTGTAGTCTAACTTACAGAATAAATATTATATAACTCGTAGTACAAAATCACTTATTGTACTACCAAAAATTATATTTAATTTAATTTCTATAAACACTTCGAAAAAGAAGATAGCGCAACAGGTCCGTATAGGGACCCTAGAGCTATGTTCTTAATAGTATTCGCTGTGTGCGTTTTTTTTATTTTTTGGGATAAATGGAAAGGACCTACAATTTTACGCCGAGTCGGAGCGAGGGAATTGAGAAGTATTGAGAAGCCTTTAAATGTAATTTCTATAAATACTTACTTCCATTAAAAAGAAATGAATTGATATATATTTTTAAAAAAATGTTAAATCGCGTTTTTTTTCACTTTGGGCTTTATACCACCGGAGGTGGGGTATGAAAAATGTTCTTTCAAAAATTTTCTTGAAAACTCAGTTCTTCAGATTATTAGGCATTATTTTACTTACTACAACAAAAGTTCATGAGACTTACCTGTAAAAAAAAGTAAAAATAAACGATTAGCTATTAGATAATATTTAAAAACATTTCATTATAATATACCTAAAAAGTAAAAAAAAAATAATTGCCGCAATAGGTCTATATATAACGAAGAGCTGAATTGAGAAGCTTTCTCAGGACAGCTATACTTTTGAATGATTGTCAGACGTTATCGAGAGGTGGCGTAGTAAAAGAAAACCCTTAGACATCGAACCCTAGACCCCTCGCTCACGTTTTATGTATATAGTTCAAATAAAATCTTTTTTTTTTATTTCATTCTCAAGAAGATAATAAAGGTACAGCCGCCCTTGAACAAAATTCCAAAAAATGCTATGCGCCCCTAAATCTAAAGTAAAGTAAATACACTGCCAATTTCTTTTAGAATGTTAGGAATATATCCTAGACGCGACCAAATAAATAAAACCAATTTTACCATTTTTTTACGAAAAAAATCAAGAGTCCTTAAAAATGCTAATTAAGGTGAATGCCAATAAAGACATACTCCTTGCGTTCCATAGATCTGTGCGATTTGCCTGTCACTGTATAAAATTGAAATGCTCTCTTACCAACAACTGATTGATTCACTAACTAACGATAGCATTGAAATTCTCTGCCTCGTTTCCTGCAGGAAATCAATCAGATGGAGACAATTTTCCTTCTGCCGTTTGCTCATTTTATTTTCAAATTACTTCTTCATGCATCCAATTTACAGTGAATCAATTGATTGTAGATTCTGATAAGAGTTCTATCATGCCAGCCAAAGGGATTGAGTTCAATTTCAGCCTCGAAGGAAGCAGGAAAAAAAACAAAATTTGATATTCAAATGATTGAACGAATAAAGTCTTAAGTAGTTCATAGTCGTCTTGGAAATTGGTTGTGATTTAAAATGAGTTCTGATTCGACGAATGAAAAAGTTCGACTTGGAATTTAAGAAAAGCATTTAATTGGATACAATGCGATTTGCTGTCTCACCTGATTAATTGCATCGACTGGTGGATTGTGAAATTAATTTCACTTTGTAACACGAGACAAATATAGTTCAGTTTGGTGGAGAGTTTACCAGCAGACAGATGAAAACGAGAAAGGAGCAGGAAAATGATTTATTACCATTAGTTTGCACTTTTAGTTGACTTCAGATATTTAGTCGATAAAACTTACTTCCAGCTAACACTCCCACTCCTTTTGCTCCGTTGAATTTCGATCAAATTCTCCAAATCAACTTGATAATGATTGATGTTGCGTTATGAATTAAATCTGAACACATCAGAGGTTGAAATTCATTCTCAGTGACTTAGCGAATAATTCGATTTGAAAACATCCTTTCGACTAGCCTTCTAAAAATTTGTTATCGAAAATTCATCTGACCTCAAAAAAGACAAACATAACCTCCGGTGAGTCGTTCACATAATAGGGCAGAGGACACTGTCTGTTCTGTTCTTTCCTCAGGCCACCAAAGGAGATTGATATGCCTTTCGCCAACACACAAACACAATACAAACTATAGTGAACTACAGTGCTTAACAAAAGGACATTGCCTTATGGTATGGTTGACTGAGAGGCAAGTTGGCCTTACAAGGATATTCGTATACACACAACTAGGATGTTAACAATTCCTTTGTTTTGATGCCAAGTAGTAAAGAGAAATGCACTCAATCCTTTTTGTTTCTTCGCAGTTTTATTGTTGTTTTTGTTGCTTACAAAAACAAAAAATAAACACTTCAGTTAATTGAACCTAGAAGAAAAGAGAGTAGAGAGACAACAACAATAAAAAAAAGAAAGCGTAGGTATACAAAACGCAGAACAATAACAATTATTCTTTGATGGTTGGGTCACAATAGAAAGTAAAATGCACAAACATTCACTTGTATAAACCCTGGTGAGCCCCACAGAAGAGCAGACATAGACGTCGTCGGAGGGACACACACTATTAGGACTAAATGGATATTATTCCATCTTAAAAAATAAATTTAATTTTAATACAGTTAGGGAATGGTACGGTCGACAGCGTGGGTCATTGAAGTTGAATAAGCGAGCGAAAGGAAACCGATAATGGAAAAGGGAATTCAACATAAGGCGGTCTAATTTGTTTTGAAATAAAAATGTTACGTATACGCCCTACGAGTTAGGTAATTGTTTGACACATGTGAAATTAAATTTTGAAGAAGTGGACAAGTTATCCAAGGGAAACTTATATTGCTGACGTGTAACCGTTCGTCGGCAGCTTGAAATAATATTATTTTGTGTGAGTTATAGGTTAAGTCGAAGCAAGGCATACGTTTCATTCAACAAATTGATTTGTTTGTCCTCACATCATCACGTCTTGTGGTGAGGGTAGTGAAGCTTTGTTCATGGGTTTGTTGTGCGAATGTAAAGGAAACACTTTTACGTGAGTCATTTCTATTTATACCGCATTTGAAAGTTATTAAAGTTACAAATTCAGTTCGGTTCGCCTGGTTTTATGCTACCTTCCAGTGGTCTTGTATGTCTTGTAGATGTTTTGTGCTTAAAACGGTTTTTTTTTTTTTATTGAATCTGGTTATAATTTTTTTTCTCGGGTACTTTTGAACTAGAGTACCAAAAAATATCAATTCGATATCACCTTATGTAAATGCTTCCCACATCTTTTTTAATGAACGCAATATACTTGCGCCGCACAATGGGGCAACACGTAAAAGAGCTGGCATTTAATCAAATTATGAAGTTGAGCTTTGTCTTATAACCGTTCTATTTCTCTTCGAAATATGATAGAGAATTAGAAATGAGAGTAAGAAAGTTTATTTGCATCACGTGATCTTCTGTAGATTGTCACAAATGAAGATTATGTCATGTTGCCGAGGATTAAATAACCAGATAGAGTTCTTAAAGGAAGAAGTTTTAAGGCGGACTCAATGCTCGGGTACCTTTGAAAATAATATAAATAAAAAAATTTGCGATTTTAAATCAAAATTTAAAATGCGTTGGGAAAAAGTTAGTCGCGTAGAGGCAAGCTTTTTAAAAAGTAACATAACTTGGCTCAACACTCCATTTCTCTTCTCTGGGCAGTCGGGAGCTGCAAAACTAATTCACGAAGTAACCACCAGTCCTAGAAGAGTTGAAAAGTGTAGAAAAGCTTTAAAGAGTCCATTGAACCTACTTCAATGACTGGTGAAGAAGCTTTAGGGCTAATTGTCGAATCAAGCTTATTTCGATTTTAGTATAAAATTATTCGATCAAAAGCTCATAAAGTATTTCCTTCAAATTGAATAGTTCAGGAGTGTAAAAAAAATTGCTATCCCGATTCCCGATCCTGAACATTTTAGTGTTTCGGAGACTTCTGTGAGTAAAAATTTACAATGTTTGCTAAACTTAACAGTTCAACGTTTGATAACTGTCCAAAAAGACGTGATTGATTCACTAAGCTGCGAAGAAAATGTATGCTTGTACTCTAAATGGGGCTTTGATGGAAGTTCTGGACACAGTTCATAAGCAAGCCTTTCATGGATTGAACCAGGACGATTCGGCTGTTTTTCTTACTTTCCTTGTTCCACTTTGCTCAGTTTCTGGTGCAAAAATAATATGGCAAAATCCACGTCCAAGCTCAACCAAATCTTCTTGGTCGCTTCGAACGCAAAATTCTTCGAGTGATTTTCGGTCCCGTTTGCGTTGACGGGCTTTGGAGGAGGAGATTTAACAGCGAAATCTACGAGCTGTACAGCGACATCGACCTGGTCAGAAAAGTACGTATCAGTCGACTAAGATGGCTACGACATGTAGAGCGAATGGACACCAACGCTCCGGCCCGAAGAGTCTTCGATTCCAACCCGGAGGGACAACGCAGTAGAGGAAGACATCGCCTTAGGTGGCGCGCACATGTGGAAGGGGACCTCAACCAACTTGGAGTGCGCAACTGGAGGCGGTTAGCCAAAGATCGTGCTAACTGGAGAGGCGTGTTGGTTGAGGCCCAGGTCTACCCCGGACTGTAGCGCCATCTAAGTAAGTAAGTAAGTAAGTAAGCTCAACCAAATATTGTAGACCTCCAAAAATTTAATTTTTAAAGTTAATAGAAAAATTGCATATCATTTTGATAGTTCTTTCATGCGACCATGAAGTTGATTCTTCGAAATTTAGAAAATTTTCCCATGAAAAAGCTAAATATTTTGTTTCAAAATTTCTAATGTACTGAATGCCTCCTACCGTCCATAAATATTTAATCCATGGAAATGAGATATGTAATTTCAGGGATCATGAAACTAAAATCTAGAATGGTCAAAATCTCGAAAATTAATTTGATAAATCTCGAATGCAAAAATCTCGAATGGGTCAAAATATAGAAAGTGCAAAAATCTCGAAAGACTCTATCTCCAAAAGATCTCGAAAATAAAAAGTAAATTCGAGATTTTTTTTTGCACCCATCCCATAGGCAAACAGTAAACCCAAGCAGGGGGGTTGCGTATCGAGATTTTTTTTTTCGAGATTTTTTAAATTCGAGTTTTTTACATTCGAGATTTTTGCTTTCGAGATATGGGGGTAGACCCGTAATTTCATTTGCTTCATTACCCATTTACTGGGCACTCTGTGAAGTAGCGCAAGAAGCCCGGAATAAAGATTTTAAAAAATGTAGAGAGCATCATTCGAGAAAAAACAGCAGAGAGAATACCAATGCAGATATATTCAATTTTGTTGTTTGTTATCATCAGATTCAGATTTAACAAGTATGCGAAGGCTACCAAAAACCAGTAAGACAATTATCTTCGACTATGCCGAAGCTCAAATACCCGGTACTATATTATTGTAAAATAAAAAAAAATATTTTAGTATTAAAAAATTATATATTTGTATGGGAGGTTTATTCGACCAAGCTCATTTTTTGTCAAAAATTTTTAAATATTATTAAAACAATATGTGCAAAGTTTAAACTTGCTATCTTTACTGTAGCTATTTAAATTTAATTTTTAACATAAAAAGCTATATAAATCTGATATTTTTGTATGGGAGGTAGTAGTAGTTTTCATCCGATCTTGCTCATCTTCGAACTTAGCCTCAGTTTGGTGGATAAAAGCTTACATACCAAATTTCAAGTCGATAGCTCTTAAATTACGGCCGTAATCGTGCGGACAGACGGACAGACGGACAGACGGACAGACGGACAGACGGACAGACGGACAGACGGACAGACGGACAGACAGACGGACAGACGGACAGACAGACGGACAGACAGACGGACATCGCTAGATCGACTAAGAAAGCGATGCTGATCAACAATATATATAGTTTGTCATACCTACAACGCCTCCTTATGGGCGTTACAAATGGAATGACAAAGTGAATATACCCTCACCACAGTGTGGTACCGGGTATAAAAAAATGGAATGTCTGCCTCAGAAAGCTGTCGATTTATTAATATCTCCCTCACCAAACGAAAGTCAAACTGAATATGAAATTTTTGAGAGTGATGAAGAAATCTAAGTTGTATCTATATTTATTTGTATATTTCTTATGTTTAAAAAATGTATTTAAAGTTTATTTATTAAAACAATTTTTAAATTTTAAATTTTATAAAAATATTAATGATAAACATAAAAATATAATTCATTTTTTTTTAATTAGTTTATAAATACAGTTGTATTACATTCACTCAGCTATGCAAGAGTGACTTTTATTACAGAAATAGGTCCGAAAGCCGCGTTGAGGATCCTCCAATTAAGAAGTTTTTGACCCAGCCTATGACGGATCTATATTTATTGTCACAACTTCCAGAGCTTTACATTTTGAGGCCTTTTTACACCCCCCCAAGACGATATATTCACTTTGTCATCATTACATTTGTAACGCCAAGATTGAGTCATCGGAGACCCCATCTTTATATATACATATAATTCTTCTGTCCGTGTTTGTTACCCTACTCCTCCTAAACGGCTGGACCGATTTTAATGAAATTTTGTGTGTGTGTTTGAATGGGTCTTTGGATGGTTTATATTCACAATTGGACGCGGTAGGTCGGGCTGCGATCAGATTCCACAAAATTTCAAATAATAAACACTCAACAATAAAAAAAAATTTAAAAATCAAGAATAAGCTCATAAATAAAATTTAAAATAATATACACTGAGCAAAAAAAATCATAAATGAAATTTCAAATAATAAACACTAAAAAATATATCATAAATAAATTTTCAAATAATAAAACGGCCGTAGCACAATTGACAGACAATGAAAATGTACGAGCAGCAAAACAACGTTTGCCGGGCCCGTTAGTAAAGTATATAAATATTCTGAATCAGGATCAAATTCTGAATTGATTTGATTTAGCCATTTGTTTGTCTATCTATCTGTCCTGTCTGTCTGTCTGTTGAAAACACGAAAGCGTACAAATGAGTCGACCTAGACGAATGAAATTTTCTGAGAGGACTTCGTTTTGCTGTCGCGTCGACCGCGACGTTAGGTTAGTATTAAAAATTGTCTATGTCGGTCAAGTAGTTCTGGTACCTCCCATACAAAACGAATATTAGACCCTTTCGTGTACATACTAACTGACATGGTAAACATTTTGCAAGGCTTATATGCAGCTAAGGATATTGAAGCATCGGCCAGGCTGATGATACCACTTTTAGTTATTTACATTATTGAAAGTGCCCTCGAATGCCGCCATAGCGCATTCTTCCACATCCCGAGAACACAGAATTTCCTTCACCATACTATGGAGTGTCATCCGCCCTGATATGAAGGTCAACAATTCTCTTTAAATTCAATAAATCATCATTAACATTATGTCAAGCATTGATTAAGACAACTTTATACCACTTGTAAGGTGCAATGTAATCACAGAATTACTGTCGTATTCCCAAAATGGTTGACCACCCACCATCCGCCGTTTAATAATTAATTCCAAAATCATTTCCACCCAGAGACGGCTGGTGTGCTTCATGATAATATTTCACTTCTACCCTTACATCGGAAATTTCATAAAATAAAAAAAGATAAACTTGTCCTGCACGCGAATTTCCTTATTTAATTGTATCCGAGCACTCACTAAAAATGGGAAGAAAATCTCATTAATTATCTCACACAGTGGAATTTTAATATTTTTTTTATTGAGTCCTTACAAGGATGAAATGGTAGTATTTTTTTTTGCCCCTTTACATATATAGTAATTAATTCTTTTCTGGCATGGTCAAGCGAAATGAAACAAAAAGGCGAATACATCCGGTCGATCCTGCAACACTTGACAAAGAGGAAGTAATAACTTCGTCCACAGTGCGATCTGCTGCATAGTTGCTGCATCCATGCAAGCTGTGCATTTTAAGTAGGTGCCCACATAATCTCCAATCATACTCTAGTCATATAAGCCGACTGCCTGGTTTTCCGTAACTACAACACTAAGAGGATGAGACTTTTAATTTATGGCAAAAGTTATTGTCAACAAAATGCGTCCACTGGACTTGGTGGGAGTAGTGCCGGCTGGTTTGGAAGAGATGCCCATAGCCCGACCCGTGCCAGATTTGAATGCGAAATCAAGTAAATTCCGCTGGGATTTGCTTTAAGAAACGACGATCCGCTGTAAAATGAAATTACCACCGGGATAAAATATAAAGAGGATGAAGGAATTTAGTAAATGAGCAAATGTAATGTAAGATGGAGGCGGATTACATTTTCTATGATGCAGACAGACGGAAAATGGAATTAGGTATTTTGTACGGATGTACACCGTGGAAAGGAGATGGGTGACGGATTTTGATTTTCATTACGCTCGGAAATTAGATTGTAGAAAGATTGCAAAGATTGAAATGAAAAGAGCGGTAAAGAAAACGAAATGGAAAGGTCGAAAAGATGGATGTTAGGAACAACAACATTTTGTTATGAATGTTGTCAAAGTCCTAATAGTCTCAAATAGGGAGTCGAATTTATTTCAATATAGCCATCGCACCACAAGGGAACGTTTTCCTTTAACATTTTTTATAAAAATGCACGCTGACCAGGAAGACGGCCAATAACGCCCAAATCAATTTGGAAATAACGCCCTAATACAGAAAAATAAGTTATTAAAAATGATGTTGAACCTCCCTTGGCACTACTCTACCTCTGCTCTACATAACAGAGCTGATGTTGATTATTGATCTCCGATAGAATTCGAAAACTTATCGCAACGTTCTTGATCAGATGCAACTTCTCTGATAATCCTCTAATAAATGATTTGAATAGCACTTACCAATAATATTACGCATGTTTTTTTTTTTTTTTTTTCAAATATCTAAATTATTTATTTGCGTATCTTTGTTAATTTATACTAATTTTTTAATTTATGTATTCGTTAATGTTACTTATTTGTTAAATTATTTATATATGTATTTATTTATTATTTATTTGTTTATTTATTTATTTATTTAGTTATTTATTTATTTATTTGTTAATTTGTTAATTTATTTATTTATTTATTTATTTGTTAATTTATAAACATATTTGTTAATGTAGTTCTCATTTAAATACCTATTTGTTCATTAATTTCATATAAAGGGTCCGCCAAATAACTTTTTGTTTTTTGAAAATGCTATAAAAAAAAAACTACTGAATATTTTCTCAAATTTCTTTTTTTATTTGAAACCATATTCGTTCAGCGGAAGGATAAAACTAAATATCTGTCAAATCAGACATGAGCTAAGTGTTACCATTCGCGAAATAAGCACTAGTCGAAAAAAAAAAACGTTAGATGGCGGACCCTTTACATATTCATATATATTTGTTATATTTTTGTTAATTTATTTATTTATTTGTTAATTTACTTAAATGTTAATTTATTTACTTACTTTCTAGTATTTTATATTCTGCCCTATCGAGGTATCCGTCGGAACGGAAAATTCTCCGATTTCATACGAATACGAATCGGAGGATTTTTGTTTCGAGGTATTCTTCCGAACAGCTTTTCGGAACTTTTCGCATTTCAGTGCGATCAAGTGCGTTTTTACAGATATTTTTGACAGCTTCGTACGAATTTTCTTCCGATATGCTCCGACAGGAATTGGTTGCGGAATTTGTTTACTACGATTTGCAGTGAAGTATTGATAAATCGAATGTAATTTCAATCTCCGACGGAGTATGCGTAGCGGAAAAAATTCCGTTCCGATCGGATACCTCGATAGGGCTGATTAAATCATCAAATTATTATTATTACTTATTTATATATTTACTTTTTTTTTAATGTTGGGTTTTCTCGTTGTTTTCCTTCAAAAAATCTGAATTTATAAAATCATATTTAAAATATTTAAGATTATTTCAGTAGAAAGATATACATACCCTATATATCACATCTCTGTATTTTAGATTGTGTGATGGCTTTCCTTTGTAATTTTATGACGAAATAAAAATCTATCTATCTATCTTGTTGTAGGGCTAAATAGCTTGCCCTAGACTTACGATGTTCATCCACAATATGATATGCCTTTCAAGTGCGTGTTTTGTGGCAGAATTTACAGCCGATTTAGGAGTAGAGCAAAAGGTTACAGGTTCGTGAAAGAAAGTTTCTGAAATTCTGTTAGCCAGTTCATCGGCTCTCTTGTATTTGGTTGTATTCGTAAAGTTAATTGTTTGAAGGCTATCTGAATAGTGTTACACCGAACCGAAGTTGAAGTTAAGTTTAGGTCAAACAAGGCAGCTAGCCTAGATGGTAGGGCCGAAAAGTTGTTTGTGATCACAAACTCATCTGTAAAAATTATCCGCAATCAATAAGAAGGCAGTCGAACAGATTCGGGACATGATCCTACCTAATAGGTGGTTTTTCTAAAGGGCTGCTCAAATTTTATCAGCGCAGTGGCTCAGTGGTTAGTGTGCTAGACTGCTGTGCGAAGGGTCCCAGGTTCGATCCTCGTAAAAACCCAAATTACATCTCACGGTTTTTTCCAAACATCCGAGAGTATAACTGTCCTGAAAAAGCTTTTCAATTCAGCCGTTTGCACTTGTCTCTAAAATTGTAGATCACTTCCATTCGTCCCAAATATAAAAAAAAAACTCACACAAACGAATGGTTGTGAGAAGCTAGGTCCTGTTGCGCCAACTATTTATTTATTTATTTTTTGCCGAAATTTATGGTGGCTTTATCACCAAAAGCTCACACGTCAACCCCTAAATACCTCCGACTAATGTGCTTATCATTAGTCTTACTTGAAACTCATGAAAGATCGATTGATACCTATATACGCTTAAATATCGAGACGGAACTATTGTCAGCTATGAAATGCATAGAAACTGCAAAGGGAGGTCTGTTGAAACTGTAGGTATAGTAAAAAAAACCTTTAGGGTAAAGAAAAAATCTAAGACAGAAATATTGATGGCGCTTTAAAAATAACAGACCAGGGGCAATTGACGTTCACATGGATCTGGATTTGGAAATTTCTATCAGTAGGTACACTGGGGGTAGTGAGAGAAAACTATTGACTGCAATTCATTAGGCAAATTCCAATGAACTGCAGCAGTGCTTTAAATTGTATCGTCAACTTTGAGTTAACCTGTTATGACGGCAGCTCCGTTCCGGAATTTTCAATAGTGGACACACATTAGGTACGTATTAGGTGTACATATCCAACTGCTAACAAGAAAAGATGGTAGGACAAGATTCCGGCTCTAAGCTCGAGGAGAAGTTAAAGTGTTGCTGCCTACAGCAAGTACCGAAACATAAGAAGAATCTTCCTGCTAGAAAAGTCAGACTAAAGCGTCTCCATATTAATTTTTTTAGACATCAGACTCTAGAAAGGAATTAGAAAATTATAAGAATAGAAACTCTATATCTGTCTCTATGGATGGCTCTAGACCCGGTTCAGGAATAATTTCTATAGCTTTTTTCCGGCGGAAGTTTAAGGTTAACCTGCGGCATCCTGAAGAGGTATCTCGATTTTTACTGAAAGTTAAGCTGCTAAAAAGTCCTTGGATTTGTAAAAAAAAAAAACAATTTACACATGGAAGCGGACTGCTCTTTATAATAAGTTCTGCAGAAACTATAGGAATGAAGAGGAAGAATAGGATTATTATCAACTATATTTCTATCAGAATAATGTTGCACCTCGTAGCCCTTTTCCTCGAATATCTTGCCGAATTGGCAACTGAAAGACCAAATTTACTGCGTGAGAAATATTCGAAAAAAGCCACCATATATTGGGTCCTTTATTGAGCATCGCGTTGAGCAATGTTCTCGACCGATCTATTTTGTATTTGTGAATAGAGTTAAAGGTCTCCCTTAGAGTTCAATGTTCTAAATAAATGACTGATGAATTGCAGAAGTAGAGTCCGACCGGCATAATTTATAATTGACTAGCGGGCCCGCAAACGTTGTTTTGCCTGTTCGTACATTTTCATTGTCCGTCTATTGTTCTGCGGCCGTTTTATTTTTTGAAATTTTATTCATTAGCTTATTCTTGCTTTTTAATTTTTTGTTATTGTTGAGTGTTTATTATTTGAAGTTTTGTGGAATCGGATCGCAGTGCCACCTAACGGGTCCAATTGTGAATATAAACCATCCCAAGACACATTCAAACACACACAAAATTTCATTAAAATCGGTCCAGCCGTTTAGGAGGTGTACGGTAACAAACACGAACAGAAGTTATATAAAGATAAATGCGAAAGGACTTGACAAAACCCCCGTGCTGTTAGAGTTTCTATATAACGCAGCTTCGATAGTGAAAAGTTGGTATAATGGTTTCGGAGTTAACCACATCAACGGTGACCTCGCCTTATTTGGAACGTGTAAGCAGAAATTGTCTTGGTCAGCGCAACATGAGTAAGCCAAAGACCGCACTAATTAGTTGAGGTTAAGTAATGGTTTTCAATAGTCTTACCATGACCAGAGAGTTGGCATCCTTGTGCATTAGATGTAGTATACAGTATATAGTATAGTTAAAGCTGGACTATTTTCATAAGCTACTATTAAAATTGCGTGAATCAAGTAGGTACCACTTACATTCTGAAAGGCTAGGCAAGTCTGATAGCTGTGCCTACTAGCTAGTACCCTAGTAGCGCGTTTAGAATTACTACATTATAGAGTAAGATGCATGGGACTGAGAGAGATAGAGTTTAAAATATAATAGGAATGGAGAGATAGTCACACTCCTCTACTTATAGCCACAGATGAGTGTTTTCCGGCAACAGACGCCTACACACGATAAGCACAAAAAAGTAATTTCCTTACTAAAAAAGTGAAAAAATATCAATAGATACACTTCAAAGGGATACACCGCACAACTGACAACACTATCGGTATTCTTTTATGACCGTAAGAATCTACCCCTTTCATAATTTTCCCAAATACTACACCGCACAGAAGTAAAGATAACGCAAAGTTTCATAGCAGCATCGTCATTACATTGTAGCCACACTCGATAGGATTGCCTTACCCTAGTTAACATTCGCCCTTCATACCAAAAGACTATTGACATGTGTACGACCCGATGGTACAACAGGCATTATATTCACCATATATACAATCCATGTCTGTCACCCTCCTCGCCCCAAGCTAGAGAGCTACCTTTTGTTTTTTATTATGCCAACGAATCTGATATCCTTCATTGTGTGTAGCATAGCAGCCAGACTTGCCCAATCTCCCTATGGCATGGATACAGATTACAGACACTCGTATGAAAATCAAAACCAATCGATATAAATAAGGACACTTGGTGGTTTATTATTATTTCCATGTTTCACATAAATGGAGATGCATGCCAATGCCCGCATAATAGTGGCAATCACGCAAATGATGTTTCTGATGATGTGCGACAACGTATCCTATTTGGGTCCTGCAATCAAGTTAAATATGTCTTTGAAATGTACATACGTATAGCTATGCGAAACTATTTAAAATGAATTTCATCCAAACAATATGAGAGCACTCACGTGGGGATAATGATGTCTCATCAAATGATATCCTGCGACGATGGCTTCCTGCTGTTTTATTCATACACAATCAAAGTGGGATATGGTATCGAATGTTTACCACAACGTTACGCGATATTCATGTGTGTGCGGGAGGGTGGGCGTAGTTGCTGTTTTTATGCCACATCAATGTCGTGTCATATTCACCGGATGAATTCGAGTACGTAATTATTTCCACCAATGCGTGCGGTTCTCAGGGAATTAATTCCAATGTTGCTGTGCGCGATGTCGATGCAAATTATAGTTGAAATGCACGCATGATGATTTACGTGGGAATGGCAGATCACTAAAATGTGACAAGAGCGTGTATATGTTTTTTTTTTTTTTTTTTTTCAGTGATATCAATCAACCAAACGTAGTCACATAAAGCCAATTCGGCCTTCGCAATATAGAGCTCCTGACGATGTATGTAGAAACCACTCCAAAACACACCACGATCAAACCATCAGCAGCAGCCAATCACCATCAGTTGCATCATTCTATCTCAAATATGGATAACTGTGCGACAGTTATCAAAGACGTATATAAAAAGCCGAACAAATTCGCCAACGGGCATTGATTGTCTGTCATCAACCTACGTCGCGCTGCAGTATTCCTAGTTACTTAACTTTTGTACATTTAATTTTTTCAACTCGATTTACCTACCAATAAATGAATTATATTATTTGTGAATTTGAACGCAGTGTCTTTGTCTTTATTCTCAGTTTCCTACATGTATGCCAACATACGCGGAAATTCGTTGGTCTTTTCCAGGATTTTTGCCTCAGTGTGAAAATTTGGTCTATAGTCGATCTGCCGGGCCGGAAGCCACACTGGTACGTGCCGATGTGTTGTGTGTGTTGCAGAACGATTTAAGACGTTCACACAGTACGTTAGATAGGATCTTGTATGCGACATTAAGCAGGGATATGCCTCGATAGTTCGTACAAGAGATAGGATCGCCTTTTTTGTAGATGGGGCATATGGAGCTTATAGTCCAGTCATCGGGCATGTTTTCTTCCACTCATACTTGGTTGATGATTCTGTGCATGCTCCCTACCAAAATATCACCACCGTATTTAAAGAGCTCCGCTGGTAAACCATCAGAGCCGGCAGCCTTGTTGTTCTTAAGCTTTTTTATGAAACCTCCGGATGTTATTACGATCGCATAACTCTTCGATCTCCTTGAGCTGGGAAGCTGCGTAAGCCCTCTTCTTTCTACGCAGGATCGGAATGTGTGCACGTCGAGGATGTTGGATACGTTCCTCGCATCGATTAGCACATGGTCGATTTGGTTGGCGGTTCGACCGTTTGGAGAGCGCCAGGTTGCTGTAAGGATCCTTGGCCTTGGAACCCTAGTGCTACTTATCACCATACTACGAGCTGCTGCAAAATCGATTAGTCGGTAGCCGTTGTCTGTTGTCGTTTCGTGGATTCTGTGCTTACCAACTAACTCGCCAGAGATGTTTCGACTTTAGTATTGAAATCCCCGAGTAAAACTTTTACGTCATACTCCGGACAGGCTCCGTAGGCTCCATCCAGGAGGTCATAAAACTCCTCCTTGGTGAGATCTTCAGCCGGTAGGGGCGTGTTTTTTTTTTAAATACTTCTCTCGGGAAAGGCGAACCTATAAAGCTTCAACAGCGCCCCGAGATGCTTGCAGATGTATGTTAGTTCTGCACTTAAATTGCACATAGTAGGCTTATGTTTTGGAAAGTAGCTTTGATGCGGATCACAGAAAGGCGATCACTTATCGGCTTGAAGTCAATGACTTTTGTCCTAAGCCGGTTTCCCACGACGAATCCGCATTATAATACATGCAATCTTTTGTTGCAACTGTAATAAAAGTAGCAATTTTTTTTCTCTTCGTCATACCTGATCCTATCCATCGTTTCTCCTGGATGGCGGTTTTTTGTTTTTGAGTAGCACCTGGAGTGTAGAGCGTTCCTACATTCCATCTAAAGAACATTTAAAATCTGACTTTATTTTCCAGGCATAATGCAAAGAGTGTGCGCAGTAGCGCAGTGGTTAGTGTGCTGGACTACTGTGCGAGGGATCCCAGGTTCGATCCCCGGAAAAACACAAATTACATCTTAAGTTTTTTTCTACTGCGCCACCTCTCGCGAACGTCTGACAAACATCCGAGAGTATAACTGTCCTGAAAAAAGCTTCTCAATTCAGCCGTTCGGAATCGGCATAAAATTGTAGGTCCCTTCCGTTCGTCCCAAAAATTGAAACTCACACAAACGAATGGTTGCGAGAAGCTAGGCCTACGGTGTCTACCGCCTGTTGCGCCACCTATTTATTTATTTTTAATGCAAAGAGTTTCGACCATACTTTGAGGGAATATATCTAATGCTTTTTTTAGGGTATATTTTAAGCATTTAAATTAATTTTGTTGGGCATATTCATTTTCTGTTGCCCTATACTTAAATATATATAAAGTTTCTTAAATCCAAAGCATTCACTTCATACAGCAGAACAGTATATGAGCATACAGGTCACGTATTACAGTCAAAATGACGTCGAATCGACGAAACTTTATTTAAAGCTTAAACTTTGTAACGATAATACACCTTGAGCGCGACCCCACGAAGGCACTTTCATATCCTTAAAAATACATATCACAACAATATTTGCTTTATCTCAAATGGCGAGAGTGAGAGTCACAAACTGCTGGCGCCAACGGTGACCCTTTTGTTATACATAAAATGTATCTGGGTTAAAAGTTCTTGACTATACTTTCCAACTTACATATTATTATACAAAAAGATAAACTATCTGGCTCTCTCTCTCTCTCTCTCTTTCACTGGCTTTGTTTGTTTATTGCCATTAACCCAAACAACAGACGTGTTACACCGTGGTTAGAATTTATGTTTATATTTAGAAAGGATACACCCATATACCAAACCATTATCCAACGGTAATGTCTTTATTATTGGCAAGAAGAAAGACAGAACAAAACACCTTGTGAAGATAATTTCCAACCAAAGGGATAATATGTGGGAATACCACGTGTGGATAAGGACATGTGGCGTTTTCCAACAGGGTGAATTATTTATTGTGCAACTGCACTGAAGTGGGTCGAAATGGTTATGCATGTTTTGTAATTTAAACCATTAAGGGTTGACATTTGTAAAGGGTGTGCAAATGCACTTTTTTGTCACATGCGAAGATCAACTAAAGGAAGATAGATAGCATTATGAAGAAATGTTGAACAAAGTAGATAATTGAGGAAGTTTGTAATGCAAAAAAATGAAACTGGCATTCAATACCACTGAGTCTCAATTTGATCATCATCTCATCTTCATCCCTTTATTTGCAATTGAAAAATTCTTATGTATCTACGTTAAACCATAGACACATAATTACTAGATGGTGCATTTCATATAAAGGAAATGGTTATTCCCAAACACCCCAAAATCTAGATGGAGCCACCGTGAAAATATACCTCAAACTCGGATACATGCTGCAAAACACTTTATTTGTGGTGTACTGTTGAGAAACATTTCCGATCAACGTGAACCGTGGACTTCGTTGGCTTCTCAGTGGAGTTCATACCTGATTCTTCTTTAATTTCCTTTTTCGCAAAACAAAACACACAAACAAAATGTTCCTTCGTTTTTACGGCATCATGTATCCTAATGAGACTTTTGAATTTTGATATAGCATTGGGCAAATGTTTATAAAGAAAACCAAAGAAACAAAACAAAAACAAACTACTGGTTTGCCTCTTCTCTTTCTGCATTCATTATCGCCATCCCCATCTGTCAGTATAAAATTATTTCTGATGTGATGTAACAGGGTAGGGAACTGCAACTGGTTTGGTTGTTCTTGTAGAAGAGGCGAATAAAGGAATTGGAAAGGTGATGCAATATTATGACAAAGAAGCACGGTGTAGGATGGTGTCGTGTAGGATTTGTGTGATAGTAGAGAGGGACGATGCAAGGGTGATCAGTTGGGAGAGACAAATTGAATAAAAACTGACTTTGGCTTGTTTTCTGTCATTGCAGAAGATTTTTAGATTGTGCATATAGGTATATGTATTAGACTCTCACTATTTTGCCTATATTTTTGTCAAATATGCATCGATTTAAGTGATTTTTTTTTAATTGATTCGCAAATATTATAATGTGTCTACTTTATGAAGTATATATTATAATGTAGAAGCATTTTATGTCGGTAGAACGAGCTGCTAACTATTATATCTACATCTATCTCTAGGTATATAAAAATTAATTGTTGTGCCTTAGTCTCGAGAAAGTCTAGAGGCTAGACCGATTTGGATGATTATTTTTTTTTTTTTGTTTTTTTTGTTTGTAGGTACCTATTGATTCAGGGTTTGGGAAAAAAGAAAATTCGGGAAAACCCAAATGAAAAGCCGAAAAATCGAAAAAAAAATCTGAATTTCTATTTTGTATGGGAATATACATAGGCACACCACCAGTGATCGTGTGATCGTTGATCAGCGGTCAGAAAATGAGGCTAAAGCTAATAGTCCGGGAGGCACGGGTCCATTTTGAGCACTGTTTTTATGCCGATAGATTATTACCTTTACTCATTGATAGGCTTTGGTTGATAAGTAAAATGAAGGTCAGCAGACGCACCCGCGGTGGGTGCGGTTGTGGGAGGGTGTGGAACTTGTCAAAAAAACATTTTTTAATCTCATTTTATGCCGACCATTGTAAGACATCCATCTGACAATGAAATTGTCAGACTTTGGGACAAAATCTTACAACTGTCTGAACGGACAATTTTGTATTGTAAGGTAGTTGGCTATTGGAAGGTCATTGTCAGTCATTGTCAGAGCATTGACAGATCTGACAATATTTATCATACAATCGTGTGTACTTAGCTTAAGACTATCCGTTTAGGGCTGTGCATTGATGACTGAGTCATTTAGGACAAACACCAGAACCAGCATGGGTTGGTTGATTGCTGCAATAGCTGCGCCAACTGCCTAGTTGCTCCTAAAATAATCATAATATAAAAAGGTTAAAATTAAAATCAAAATAAACAAATGAACTGGAACTGTCAGCCTACAAACCGCATGTAGGTAGGTACTTATGCACAATTTGAACCATTTTTTGGGAATAACAACAGAAATTAGTAGGTAGGTACTTATAGCACTTTTATTTGTGCGAATAATTTTGAAGAGGAAATGTTAGGTAAAAAAAAACAAAGAAAGGTACATACATTGCCTGTTTCGAATCAAATAGGCTTACATACTTAATACTTTAAATAATTTATCATAATATCCTTCATCATTCATTACTAACGCTCGTATCTATCCTCTTTTTTAGGGGATTATCCCTTTTTTCGAAGTCAAAGAAACTATCCCCTGAAAATTTCCAAAATCCCTTTTTTATCCTATAAACTCCTCTTTTCACAGGCTACATGAAATTTGGCCCCAATGAAAAATGGCCCCAAACTGAAAATGAAAAATCACCCCAAAAATGTACATGAAAGGCAACAGCAACAAAAAATTGCGTAAAATTCTGCGAATTGGGGTGACAATACATATTTTGGGGCCTCTTTTCATTTTTCAGTTTGGGGTAAAATTTCATTATTAAATAAGGCACCAAAAGAACGAAAACGTATGGGGGGCATGCTGCCCTCCTTTAACCCCCCCTGCTTGGGTTTACTATCAGATTTGGGTCCTTATTTCATCGCAGTGGGGCCTTATTTCATATTTGAAATTGGGGTATTATTTCATTATGAAAAACAGCCCCAATTTTGGGGTGATTTTTCATTCTTAGTTTGGGGCAACTCATGCATTGAATTCTAAAAATTTCTGAAAAGGAAGCCTGAATTCCTTCGCTCAATCGCTGCAGAGGACCAATATAAAAAAAAACCAAAAGTGGAGAAATTATTGCTATCGAAAACGATTCAGATGCGAATGACGACGACGGCGATGATGGCACATTGGTTGTTTATTAAACACATATGTAATTTAAAGATAATAATAATAATAATTAAACACAATTTAAATTAATTTTTGTATTGATACTATTATTGAATTTCATCAATTTCAGTGCGAAAACAAGTTAAAAACTTATTCCCTATATATCCTCTATTTTAAATTGCGATATCCCTTGAAATCTCCAAATTTCGGGCATTTATCCCCTTTTCTGTCCGCAAAAGGATACGAGCATTATTCATTACCCATCCTAATATCGAAATATACATACACACTTACTTAGTTACCTAATTACATTTCACATTTCCATAGACACATTCCTTCCATATTGTTGCCTATATAAGATACCCCATCGTCATCACTTCCTCAGTCTCGTAATGCTAAAACTACCCTAGCACTACCACACCACACACACCATACAACTAGCTATATGCTATATCATGCAAAATGTACTCGATCTCGATCTCCATCATCGATTTCATTTGCTGTTTTTCTTCCTCCATTCTCTGCAACATTTTTGTATATCTTTGGTATCTTTCAAACACCAAAGATACAAATATGGAAATATGCAAACACAAAAAATGTTTATAAGTTGACCAACTGCATTGGGACGCCATCTACTAGGAGTAAAATTATAAGGTATACGCTGTTCCAGGTTGGGGTATGAAATGCACCATCTAGTAATATGTGTCTATGGTTAAACCCATTAAATCTGTCTTGGCTTATGAAATATTTTGAATCACGAACTCTCCTGAATGACAATTGTAACCAAATGTTCCCTTTCCTGCCATATTCGAAATGATACACGAGACCCTAACATGCGTAAAATGCCTAATACTTGCTGCAGGTATATCAGTTCCTTGAAGTGACATAGGTATGGACACAATGGACACACGATGTGTTAGTGATGATAACCGAACCGGACACATATTGTAATTGAGTAAGGATGTACACAAACACTCAAAGGTACTCCCGACAGGCCCCATATAATTTGTTGTGACAATAAAGACTAACAGCAAATCTTATAGCGAGTGTTGGTTGGTGTAGGAGAACTCACACTCGCTAACAGTTGTGATAACAACTAGTAGACAAATTCAAATGGCATTCAAAGAGGCTATAATCAGTGGGTAGTACAAATCTAGAGGACAGAAAATTCTTTCCTCATACTATCGACATTTTTTGGCGATCGATTCAAGGTATTTTTGAAGGTAAGATCCCATATTGAGATGCTAATCTGATTAACCCGCCCGGCAGTACCTATCGCACCATTAGTGGGTGAATTACTCTGTACCGTATGTATTGAGTCCACGGAGTCCCGCTGATCAATTTGACCTACTCGGTGACAGTGTTACCTCCGGAAATTCTTACAAACTGTTCAAAAGAAGGAAAGTATAATACATACATATAACCCTTCCTAACACACAAGTTAATACAATGGCTGACTTTAGTTAAAGTTAAATTCAAAAAAAAATACAATCTTGTAGGAATCGTCTTAAGGGCTTTCGCAATAGAGCGGCGCTATAGCCAAGGCAACTGAATTTGGATTCATCTAGGGGTGGGTCAACTCTTGGAGAGATATACCATCTTCCTCTCCGCTTCATTCCCGCTATGAAGACATTTAACTGGGTGTTAGGCAAAAATCGGGCCTCGCAATCTCTCGGTTTTTTCTTTTGGTTACGGTTGCGGTTGTTTTAGATTTCTTTATTTCGCAAATTTCCAGGCATGTAAAACTAATTTACGTCCAGGACTTGTGGCAAGATCCTATACCCGAATCCGGAGATCTTATCGGTTTTCAATTGGGATATGCGTATGCCCAAATATCAGTTGCCCTACTGATGTCAGAGCCCGGGGGCTCGTTAAAGATTAAGCTCAACGTGGACCCGAGGTTGTTTTAAACAACGAGCATTTAATTTTGACCCAAGTTGGCCATTCCATCGAGAACATTCGTTACAATCTTGTAAAACGCTGAAAATGATTTTAAAAGGACTACCGCGAGCAAACCAGCCATCGCACCGTTTAATGGCTGGAAGTAGACTAACTCAATTGCTCTTCCCCTCTCAAGCACACGATCGCTGGCCACTCTCTTTTCATCCGAGACGGTAGTTTTCCCGTTTCAATGGCTGTTGGATCATTTTTATTCCTCGTGCAATGTTATACAACACTTGCAGGTAAATGCCAGGAAGGACGCAGTGGCTGGCCACCAAAATAAGAAAGTTTTATAGATTGTCTTTAGACTGCCTACAATTCAATGATAAGGATATATGGTGTTGATGTGATTAGGTATATCGAAAACTGCAAATTTGAAATAGGCCTTAGGCAAGGGTGCTATTTAAATTTATTCTCGGTAGATCATAAAAATAAAATAAATTATTGGCGCAACAGGTTCGTATCGGAACTGGCTTTTCTCAACCTTTTTTTGCGTGAGTTTTTTATGGAATGGAAGGGACCCACAATTTCATGCCGATTCCGAACGATTTTGGATGACGTTTAAACTCCGGAATGTTTATCAGACGTTCGTGAGAGGTGGCATAATGGGAAATACCTTAATATGTAATTTCTATGTTTTTCTGGGTATCGAACCTGGGACCTTTCGCTCAGTAGACTAGCACACTAACTACTGAACCACTGCGCCCACCTCGTCAGATCATACTGTGGACACATTTCCAAGTCTAACCGACTGAACATGAATTCTACATCAGGTTCCAAGGCAAGAATATAAATGGCGATGGACTTTTCATACAATTGCTGTTAATATACCCTAATCGACTACCATAATGAATGGGTGGAAAAGCGAAGTTTCTTTGCAACTAATGACGAAGAAAATTAAACAATTTAAAAATGGACAAAATTAAAATATTCTTTTTTTTTTTTTTAGATTAAGTTTCTAAAATTCAATAAAAATACTTTAAAGTTAAGTTAACTTCTGTAAAATTGTTTTTGTTTGTTTGCTTTTTTTAGAAGCATTTATCTAAACAGTCACAAGACTGCGAAGGTGATGAAGATGATAGTGAAGGCAGCTTCAATGTGACCTCAAGAAGTGTCTAGTCTCATAACATAATATAGATTGTTGACTGATTGTTGATCAACGTCTAGCCCAAACGGTTGGAGCTGAGAAGTTAATATGGCATCAGCCGTCAGCTCAGTGATGCCAGATCGTGGGTAATTGCCCATTTCGTGGGTAATTGCCCATTTCGTGGGCATTTTTCATTTCAAAATTAGCTTAAAGGGCGAATATCTCTCAGAACAAAAAAAGGGTATTTGAAATACTTCATCCAATCTCTTAGCAATATTAATTTTATTAAATTATTTTTATATCTGAATGCAATCATTAAATACCTAATGCATACTCTGAAGCAACCCATTTAGATTCATTCAATGAATGCACTCATTTCACTCATTGCAAAATAAACATCTGTCTGTCATTGTGTTGTCAACGTCAACGTCTTCGTGTTGGTTCCAACATAACCACTAGCTCTCTTGGTTCGGAGCGGAATAATTTGAAAATCCACACTTTTTTGAAGTGACATCTATTGTTAACAATGGGGTAACAATTTGAATTTCAACCGTTTTACTTGCCAAATTCACTAATAGCCGGTTTTACAGTGCAAGTTTAAACTCTGGTTTAGTTAAACTCGCAGGCAAGTTTAAACGAAGTACTTAAACCGTGAGTGTATTACAGTGAAATTCAAACGAACGTTTAGTTAAACTTCGGTTTAACTTTTCTCGTCTGTTTTGTACGCCACTGTAAACGTAGAACTCATATTGTGTATTTGAAATTTCCATCAGTTTTATATTTTATTTATTGTGTCAGTTTGGAAATTTGAAAGTTTTTGATGGCGCTACAAAGCGTGGTGGTCCTGGGCCCCTCCAGCCGGCTCGATCTCTAGCCTGCCTTCTCTAATTTCGCACTCCAAGCAGTCGGAGATCTCCTTCTACCTGGTTCGTAGGACTTACAGCTCGAATACAGCAAGGGAGCCTTCATCCGACTGGATAAAGGTCCATGCTCACTCACCATATAGCAGGACTGGGGATGACGAGTGTTTTGTATAGCATCTCAGGGCTTTGGCTTTGCCTGTATAATGGAGCCCGATGAAGTATTCAACCCTAAGAAAAAGGTAAGCTAGCTCATCTTCTGCAAGCTCTAGGCAAACCACAATGCATCTTTCTCTAGGTTTGGGATAAACTCCAAGTGGACCTAAGCTGGAGTGGCCGGTTGGAGGGACAACTTCTTGCAGACTCCTGCTGGAGAGAAACTTATCAGCAAGCTGGCAAACTGCAACATAAAGTGAACGGGATGGCCAATACGTAGCTAAGCTTGCTGATACTGCGCACTATGCATTTAGTATAAATATTTATAGCTAAGCCAATATTGTTTGCGACGGTTTCCGAAGCCTGCTAAGAAAGTGACATAAGTCGTTGCACTTGTGAAATGGAAATGGTGCATTATGTGTTGTAATTTTTGATTACACTTGAAAGTTGACGAGTACCGGCTGGAATCGGTTTTGCTACACTGCTGTATTGTATTAGACGGTATACAAGCATTTCTAGAAACAGTGGAGTACAATCAAGGATAAGGGCTTGCACTTGCGAAGTAATTGGTTGCTTAAAAACAACAATGATGCAATGTTGCTTTGTAATATAAACCGGTAGGGAGATCGTACTATGAAATTCCGGAAAATAAACTCAGTTTAAACCCCCATCCATGTCCGGTTAAGTTAAGCTCGGTTTAAACTCTCGATTAAGTTTAAACTAGCACTGTAATACACATTTTCATGTTAAACGTCGGTTTAAACTTGAAATCTAGTTAAACGGAGTTTAAACTTGCACTGTAAAACTGGCTATAACTAAACTAAATAGTTGTCTCTAGCATTCTATGGAAAAATCATAATTTATTTTTACGTTTTGTCAACTCAAAAACATATATTATTTATGCTTTAAAAAATATAAATATAAAGAAAAACCATTGCGCGCGTTCAATACAAAGAGAAGACTGTTTATGTTTTTGTTAATTTTGGTACAACTATGTAGGTATGTAGTTTTATATATGTATATTTTCGTGGGGAATATCGTAGGGTTTTTTCTAACAACGGCATGGGCGAAAAGGGTATTTTTGATAATCGTCGTGGGAAAGTCAGTGCGAAAAGTCTGGCATCACTGCGTCAGCTAGCTAATGCGTTTCTTAATGCTTTACTTAATTTCTCATTCTCTCATTTCTCTCCTCGGAATTTAACCGTTCTCTCTTCAAGCAATTTAATGCTTATTTTTTTAAATTTATTTAAACCTTTGTAAAATTTCAAGTACCAGTACCAATACCAGTACCGGGACTTGTACTTGTACTTCAGTCTCGAATACTGGTACTTGAAAAAGGCAAGTACCAGTATTTTTCAAGTACCTCGTCGCAAGTACCAAGTATCGCGTACTTAACTACCAAAGTACTTGAGCAGTATTTTCAAGTACCAGTACCAGTACCTCAAGTACTTTCAAGTACTTGATCAGTTCCAAGAAGGAGTCACAGGAGACCCCATAAAGTATATATATTCTGAATCAGGATCAAATTCTGTCTGTCTGTCCGTCTGTCTGTTGAAATCACGATAGCGTCCAAACGAATCCACTTAGGTGAATGAAATTTTGTGAGAGAACTTCTTTTTACCGTCGTCAGGTTGGTATTGAAAAATCATAAAAAATATTAGCGAAGAGATTTTTGAAAAAAATTGTTTGCAGTCACTATTAGAATTGTTTGACGAAACTTTTTGCATCAAAACATTTTTTTTTGTTTGGGACCGAGGAAAAAAGTCAAAAAAGTAGATTTTTATAAAAGTTCTAAATTTTCAATGAGTACCTACTTAATGGGTTAAGGAAAGTTTTGTATCATTCAAACGGAATTTAAATGATATTTCCATTCAAGCCAAAATTTACATGAAGTAAGATCAAATTTATGAGTAGATTAACTTTACTTTTGTGCAAATAATTTTGCCACTGACTGCTAGAGTATATCTTACAGCAATTGATCGCTACTTCCGGCTCGCCATTAATTTAATGCCTGTACGGTACCTGAGTATTTAAATGGGGTACACATTTCATAAAGCGGCCCATAGACACTACACTTGTGTCTGCCCCGTTGCCAGTGTTCCCCTCTCAAGTTGCCCAGAATTTAATGTTTTTTTTTTTTTTTGTATTTTTTTTTACACAATTTAATGTGCGCCTTTGACCACAATTGTTTTGTTTTGTTTTGTTTTTGTTTTGTTTGGCATATCCATGGATCCAAATGCGCCCTTGACCACAATTGTTTTGTTTTGTTTAGTTTAAACGTGTCTTGTTCTGTTTCACTATACTCATTGATTTTATCCTCGTCGCCAATGTAATGACCGGTGATCGGCAGCAACTAGATGTACTCAGCTCCACATCTCAGAATCGACAGACTTCAGAAATGCGGATCAAGCTGTTTTATAGAGAGACTACAGGATGTTACTTTTTGGCACGTAGGTAATTGACTTGTGTGATCATGTTCTAAGCATAGGTCACACTACACACTTATAAGCGATTTGTGCAAATTTGAACTCCAAAACGGAAAATGGGAAAATTCTTATTTTTTCATAACTTCAAACTCGGTCTATGTTCTCTATATAAGAACTAGAGAAAACGATTTTCTCCTATTTAGGAAATTTTGCTTGGAGTCCGAGTTACTAGCGATGTGAAAGGGGGTGAATTAGTTGTCTATGGATAAGATTTTTTTCATCCTATCGAGCATACTAGGTACTTCTGTAATGGGAACGAAGACTCGAATAAATGCTAGTTACACATAAGATAGAAAATAATATTTCTATTGTCTAAATACTAGGCCCTCAAAAGGATAGCGTATAATATGAGGCTCAATATTTTTTTAAAGAGCGGCTTTAAGTTATGTAGAAGGAAAGCTTCCGCAACTATTTATTAACTAATATATAATTACAGACGAATTTAATTTAAAACCTATTTTGTATCTTTCTGTCATAATTTTCGTATTTTACTGCGACAAGCTCACTGAAAAGAGAATTAAGGTATTTCCAAGCCCAAAATAGAGCTAGATACTAATGTCTATACCCACTCTGCAACTCATATTAGAATTTACGTTTGAGAATTTTTTAAAGTGAAATCCACTGTGCCCAACTAAAGGATCAAACAAATTAAAAAAAAAAATCCACAACAGCATAGACGATGATCCCATTAAAGGGTAATTGCATAGTGCACCTTTTTCTCATACTCTCACCCACCATGGGTTGCACTGACTAGTTGTGACCCAATTTACGTTTCCCCCGACACGACAACATGACAGTCAGAATCGTGCTTGTGTTTTCTTTTACTCCTCTTCTTTCACATTCAATCTCTTTTTATTATGCCAACAGTAGAAGGATAATGCTAGCAATGAAATGTCCTTTAATGGAGTGTGTACTATATCCACCCTATAGATATAACCTCCAGCTCATGGTAGTATAGTATTCTTTGTACTTATTGTTCAGTTTCTCCCTTTTTTTAACAATTGCTTGACGAGAAGTTTTTGGAGCTTGAAGGGTGATTATAAAAAAAAATGCTCTTCGACTCCAAATGAGATTATTAGCTTCTGCTACCATCAACTGGTTGATTGGAAATACAGCGCGATAGAAATGAGTATGCACAACACTGAGGATGGGGTTGGGGGGATGATTCGCTTTTATAGTCATAGTCAGTATTATTACTTTAGTTGTTGCATTGTGACCTGTATCCATTTGCATTTTTAACCCCTTTGTTATCAGACTGAGGACAGAGTGTAAAAAAGGATAAAGAAAACTTTATGTCATTCAAGTTATGGTACGATGTGGTGTAGTGGTTTTTTTTTACTGTCATTATTTTTTTATGTTGAAGAATTCATGAGGTAAAAGGAGTTTTATTTTGTCCATTCTATTTAATAGAGTGTCAAAAGGCATGGAGACAATTTCTTTAAAGTTAAAGACAAAATTTAATAACAATGTTGACACAAGATTAAATGAAAATTTTAATTTTGTTATGAAAAGAACGTGCTATCCTTCCGGCATTTGCTGAAGTGTAACTATTTATAAAGGTGAAGTCATCATAACTAATGAAATAATGCAGTTACTTACTTACTTAGATGGCGCTACAGGCCGGGGTGGACCTGGGCCTTAACCAACACGCCTCCAGTTGCGCACTCCAAGTTGGTTGAGGTCCCCTTCCACTTGTGCGCGCCACCTAAGGCGAGGTCTTTCTCTACTGCGTTGTCCCTCCGGGTTGGAATCGAAGACTCTTCGGGCCGGAGCGTTGGTGTCCATTCGCTCTATATGTCTATAGACTATAAGAGTTCGCTGTTAAATCTCCTCCTCCAAAGCCCGTCAACGCAAACGGGACCGAAAATCACTCGAAGAATTTTGCGTTCGAAGCGACCAAGGAGATCTTCATCCGCCTTTGACAACGTCCATGATTCTGCGCCATAAAGCAGGACTGGGATGATGAGGGTCTTATATAGAGTCTCTTTGGTGTTTCTCGACAAGGCCTTACTAATCAATTGCCTTCTTAGGCCAAAGTAACAGCGGTTGGCAAGTGTAATTCTTCGCTTGATTTCTGATGTGATGTCATTTTCAGAATTAATTGCGGAGCCGAGGTAGACAAAGTCCCGAACTACCTCAAAGGTATAGCTGTCTATCGTGACGTTCTGTCCGATTCTTCGATGTTGTGTGTCCCTTCTTGTTGACAGCATATATTTTGTTTTACCCTCATTCAGCACTAAACCCATTTTTGCCACTTCTGCGCTGACAAGTTTGGCAGGGATGTCAAAGCTAGACATACTCTGTACAGCTCGCCTCTATAAATGCTGTCATATGCGGCTTTAAAATCGATAAATAGGTGGTGAGTATCGATTTGCACTTCTTGGGTTTTCTCCAGGATCTGTCGTAGTGTGAATATTTGGTCGGTTGTGGACTTACCGGGCCGGAAACCGCACTGATAGGGTCCAATCAGTTCGTTGACAAATTGTTTCAGGCGTTCACACAGTACGGCAGACAAGATCTTGTAAGCGATGTTAAGGAGACTGATGCCTCTATAGTTGGCGCAGTTTAGAGGGCCTCCTTTCTTATGGATCGGGCAAACAATGCTGAGGCTCCATTCATTAGGCATAATTTCCTCTGACCAAATTTTAGAAACGAGTTGGTGTATGCTCTCTACCAAGTCATCTCCCGCTGCCTTAAAAAGCTCGGCCGATAAACCGTCCGGTCCTGTAGCTTTGTTGGACTTCAGCTTGGATATTGGTATCCGTACCTCATTTTGGTCAGGTGGACGGAAGTCTTGGCTTTCATCGCCCAGGTTGAATGGTTCATTCTGCCTGACAGCGGAATTTGTGTCGTCTTCGCCGTTTAACAGTCTGCAGAAATGGTTTTTCCATGTCCTCAGCACCGACTGTGACTCCAATACAAGGTTTCCTTGTTCATCTGTACAGGTCTCTGTTCGGGTCTTGTTCCCGTGACACGTTCTTTTTACCTTTTGGTAAAACTTCCGAACATTGTTCCTGGAGTAACACCTCTCTATTTCCTCGGTCGCGCGCTTCTCATGCTCTTTCTTTTTCCTCCGGAGAAGCCGGTGTTCTTCCCTCCTTTTTTGGCCATAGAGCTCACGAGCTGCTCTCGTCCTTCTCTGCAGCGCCGCTTTGTAGGCCAGTTGTATCGCTGCATGTGCTTATGCCGGCACTCTTCATCAAACCAAGGGTTTCGTGGTGGTGGTCGGGTGAAACCGAGCACATCAGTTGCGGCTTTTCTGACGGCTTCTTGGCATCGATGCCACTGGTCTTCAGCACTTGATGAAGGCTGCAAAGGACTTCTCGAGAGGCTGAGGGAGACGCGATCGGCAAAAGTTCTGGCGGTTTGTTGCGTTTGTAGCCGTTCAACGTTGAATCTCCTCACAGTATTTCCTCGTTGTTGTGGTGTCTGGGATATCCGCATACGTACCTTGGCTACAACAAGGTAGTGATCCGAGTCTAATGTTGGCCGCTTGGAAGGTTCGGACATCTAGAATACTGGAGGAATGCCTTGTGTCGATCGCAACATGGTCAATTTAATTGACGGTTTGTTGATCTGGTGACCGCCATGTCCCTTTGTGAATGTTGAGGTGAGGAAACCGTGTGCTAGCTATAGTAACATTACGTCCCGCAGCAAAGTCAATTAGCCTAAGTCCGTTTCCAGACGTGGTGTCGTGTAGGCTGTGCTTTCCGATTGTGTTACCAAAGATGTCCTCCTTTCCTATTTTGGCGTTAAAATCACCTAAGACGATTTTAACGTCGTACTTAGGACATTGCTCATATGTTTTGTCGAGGAGCTTCACTAACGTGTCGAAAGCTCAAGACTTCTTGCCTAAGTCTGCCGCTTACAACAAATAAGCACAATTGATGTGTATGAAAAAGTTGCAACAGCTGGGCACCGCCAAGTTGATGCCAATCAGCGCCTACCCGAAATAATGCAGTTAAATGGTAATAAAAAAGGCTTATTCCTGCGACGCAGGCCGGTTAGATGCCAAGTCCATCCGATCATGACCGAATTCTAAGAAAATTTTCTGAATCAAGGGAACTACATTCAGTGTTGTAATTCAACTTTTTCTTGCATTTTTCCAAGTAAAGAGGAATAGGAAACAGCAAATATGAGTATACATTAGCAACTAAATCCTTATCTATCTATACAGATGGTTCGTAGATGGAGAATGGCAATGGTGCGAGCATTTTCTCGGAAGCGCTCAGCATACACAACTCGATCAGACTACCATATCCTTAATAGGACTTGTAAACGTTCTAGCAGTGATGAGAGCTATTAACCTAGCCTCAGTTATGGCAACACCATGGGAGAGTCTTATTATTGGGATTGATAGTCACAACTGTGTTTTTTTTTTTTAAATAATTCTCCCGGGAATGGCAAACCTATATCGCTTCATCAGCGCCCCGAGATGCTTGCAGACTATAATAACAATAACTGCAGTGGAAACAAAATCGAAACTTGTCAAGAGCTTTCGTAAAGATTTCAAGACTATGTTAAGTTCCGGGCATTATAGGCCACGGCCTAGGGTCGGTAGCACCTTAGGGGTGGCAGATTTCAGAAGACGCTCACTTGATTAGAGAGGATAAAAGTCAAACAACCTCACTCGTTGGTCGGCTAGAGCAGATACCAGTAAAAGTCTAAAAGATTCCTGCGATGAGGGAATTACAGTTTTAAAAATTAATATGTAATGACACTACAGAGAAACCCGTCCCGCGAAATGAGGCAAAGGAAATTCGCATCAAATTAGAAAAACTTGAAACTGCGTTTATGGTCGTATTTTGGAAAGCTATTTTGGAAAGGTTATATAAAGTAAGTGTTCAGATTCAGAGCTGATCTGCAATTGTATAGACGGTATCTTATCTCTATGGATCTCTAGTTTACAATAGCAGAGCGAGAAAACTTTGACTATTTCGAAGAAAAAGCAAATGAGATGAACGCACTTGAGCAATATCAAGGTGAAATAAAGGGGCAACCTAAAAGCAAAAAGAAATGACGGATGAAACATCGAATAAAGAACCTGAAATACCTTCCGTCTCCAGAGATTATTTCAGAGTAAACACCTTTTTGGTCATCCTTGATAGACTGAGGGCTTAAATACAGACAAGGCTTAAAGCTTACTTAAACTTTAAAGAACATTTTCCATTTTTAACAAAAAATTACGGAACTTTCAACACAAAGAGTTACAGACAAAGCCTAGTCTCTCATGAAATATTATACCAATCATTTTAGAGAACGATTTGGGTCAAGAATGTGTGCATTTTCATAGTCACAATAAAACTGCAGGGTGTGCAGTTTTGCATGGATCAAACTCACTACTCAGTCTCTCAAGGTTTTTGAGGAATCAATCTCTGTCTAATGGTTACCCTAACTTGAATATAACTCTCAGCACTTTCCACTCCGGATACAAATTGTTCTGGGGAAAGGAGTTTTTCCTGTTTAAAACTCGTGAAAAATTAACAAAGGTTATTATTGAGAATATTCTATAGATGATTTTGCTATTAAAAAGTCCCGTAAAAAATTGTAATTCTTGTTTCTTTGTTACGCTCTTTCTTAATGACTAATTCATTTGTTTATTTAACTTTAGTGCCTTCCTTACAACAAATGGAAAATTATTATTTTAGGCGGCGGAAATAAAGTGACCTAAAATAAAAAATATAAATCCGGCACTGATTGCGAGACACAAAGGTGTGCCTAAAAAAGACTGATGAGTTGGCAAAAAATGATCCTCCCCCGAACTTAACTAGGTAGATACTACAACAATAACTCCTCCTTTCATCATAACCAGTACATTGAGTCTACTATATAATCTTTATATAGTATAATTCTTCTGTACGTGTTTGTAACCGAACTCCTCTTAAACGGCCGGGCCGATTTCAATGAAATTTTGAGTGTGTGTTTCAATTGGTATAAGGATGGTTTAGATATACAATTGGACCCGGTAGGTGGCGCTGCGATGCGATTCCACAAAAATTCAAATAATAAACACTCAACAAAAAAAAATCATGAATAAAATTTCAAATATATTATACAAAAAAAAAATTAAAAAGCAAGAAGCTCATAAATTTCTCGACACCCATGGGAGCTAACGTTGTAAAATTGTAGACATTGATGTGAAGTGGGGGTGGGATTCCTGGGCACACGTCTAAGGAAATAACGGTCGAAGCACACGGAGTACAGAATCAGTCCGGACACATCGGTTAAATAAAACGGCCGCAGAACAATTGACGGACAATGAAAATATACCTACGAGCAGGCAAAACAACGTTTGCCGGGACCGCTAGTAAAAAAATAAATTTAGAGAATTCTTAAAAAAAAAAACAGCGTTTTCACCGGACACAATATGCTGGAAAACTACTTACTTACTGACTTAGGTGGCTCTATCTCGCAAGGCTTTACGTATTTACGTATTAATAAATTGAATTGAATTGAATTGAATTGTTCTATCGTCCCGGATAGAACTGCGCCTCAACCAATCTGCCTCTTCAGTTAGCCCGATCGTTGGCTAACCGCCTCCATTTGTGCACTCCAAGTTGGTGAGGTTTTCTCTACTGCGTTGTCCCTATGGGTTAGAATCGAAGACTATTTGGTGTCAATTCGCTCTACATGTCCTACACATCCAAATCGACTGATAAGTACTTTTCTGACCAGGCCGATGTCGCTGTACAGCTCTTTGAGCTCACTGTGAAATCTCGTCCTTCTATGCTGCTTCAGTGCTAATATTTGCAAACGTACCAGTGACAGCTCGTTGCGTTCTTCCAATGATGTCAATATCGTCAGCGTATGCATTATGCAAGTAGTTAGACAGACTTTTGAAAATTTCAAACAATTTTGTGTGAATTTCGCACAACTTTCTCAAGTATGGTGTTGAAAAAGTCACATGACAGCGCATCTTACTTACTTACTTACTTAAGGTGGGGCTACAGTCCGGGGTGGACCTGGGCCTCAACCAACAAGCGTCTCCAGCCAGCACGATCTTTGGCCAGCTGTCTCCAGTTTCACACGCTAAGTTGGTTGAGGTCCCCTTCCACTTGCGTGCGCCACCTGAGTCGCGGTCTTCCTCTACTGCGCCGTCCCTCGGGTGTGGATTCGAAGATCTTCCGGGCCGGAGCATTCACGTCCATTCTCTCTACATGACCCAGCCACCGCAGTCGTTGGACCTTCACTCTTCTGGCTAGGTCAATGTCGCTGTACAGCCCGTACAGTTCGTCGTTGTATCTCCTCCTCCATTCACCGTCTATGCAGACGGGACCGAAAATTACTCGAAGAATTTTCCTCTCAAAGCAACCAAGAGTAAGCTCATCCGCTTTTGATAGAGTCCATGCCTCTGCACCATAAAGTAGGACTGGGATGATTAAGGTCTTATAAAGGGTCACTTTAGTTGTTCGAGAGAGGGCTTTGCTACTCAATTGCTTTCTTAGCCCAAAGAAACAGCGATTGGCAAGAGTTATTCTTCGCTTAATCTCAGCGCTGATGTCATTGTCTGAGTTCATAGCGGAGCCTAGGTAGACAAAGTCTTTTACCACCTCAAAGTTATATCTGTCTATAGTGACATTCTGTCCAAGACGTCGGTGTTGGGTGTCCTTTCTTGATGACAGCATATACTTTGTCTTGCCGTCATTGACCGCCAAACCCATCTTCGCCGCCTCCGTCTCAATGCTCACGAACGCGCCATTGACATCACGCTGCGTTCTGCCGATTATGTCGATGTCGTCGGCGGAGGCGAGTAGGTGGACGGACTTTTGAAAGATAGTGCCTGTGGTGTTAGCGTTTGAGTTTTGCACTATTCTTTCAAGAACGATGTTGATGAACGATGAACAAGGTTTTCCTAGGACTTAACTTTCTGACAGGTCCATAAATCGCATTAATAAATTTGTATATGGCCTGGGGATAGCTTGCAAGGCCAGCAGACCAGCAATTTATCCAGACATTTAATCTCATATATTTCTATGAGTTGATTTGTTGCCTCCGGATGGCACGTTGATTCTCGACAGCTACTCGCAAAATACGACCTTTGTTGGAATTCAAAATATGTATCCTTTCGAGAGTGACTCTCAAAAAGTTGGAATGTCAAAAGTTAAAAGTCAACCGTCTGTTAGATACTCTCGAGACTTTGTCCATCCATAGATACTTACATGCGAATTGGCCCTCGGGAGCTGCTCGCAACATTTTTACTTCCAAATGGACACTCATCTTAATAACTTGAAACAAAAGACGACTGTAGAGAAAGATGGGACACCTCTCGTTACTCGTAAGCGTACTTAATGTTACTATTTCTATAACATTTTAGAATAAACTGGTGCTACTTTCTCTCTTTCATTGGCTTACACCGGTTTTCGACGATATGAGGCTGGCTGAAAGCAGTTAATATGAATCCACAAATGAAGGAAAACTGCACGCCAGATGAAACCTCCATCGGCATCATAATGGGCCTACATACATAGATCTGAGTGCGTTTAAAGAGGACCTTCTTTTTCATCATCCAACTTGCGTAACCTAATCTAACTTTTTCTTCAAGATTTTGGAGATTTTTTGTGGATAATTTGTGGACGCAAATAGACCAAAGGTTAAAAAGTTAAAACTTCAATTTCTAACATTAAGGAGCATCCGCTCAATTTCGTTGAACGTGTCCTGTTCAAATCAGATATTTTACTTGAAACCACTCAATTCTATTGTAAACACAACTTTTTATAAATTCACTCCTACAACATGAACAAAGTTGAAAGAACTCCTTTCGCATAAAAACAGAAAGAGAAACAATTTAAATAAAACTATCCGTGTGGTGAACAAAAGTCAAACAAATCCAAAACGGATGCACCATGCATTCGTAATGTATCCATACATAGAGGAACTCAAAATCCTGAACACAATCATGTGTCTCTCAAGCTGGTTTGCTTTTGATTTCCTTTGGATTCCCCTCCTGCGTTTGGGTATATGCGCAACATCAAGGAATATTATTACCCTTGTGAAGTGTGCGCTCTGTTATAATTGTTTTTGTGTCCTTTTCGAGGATCTGCGCTATACTCCGTTGGCTTTACATCTTTTTAGTGAATATTAAAATGGGTTGCTTCGCTTTAATTAAACTTTGAGTGGTATCATGGAATACAAATTTAATTACTTAATAGAAGTTACAAAATCTAAGCAATTCCACCACAAGATCTAATATCACATTCACCCCAATGGAACTTCACTACCCACCCTTGCCCTTGCGGACCGCACTGAAAATAATGTTCTGCTTAAATTAACCAAAATCTCTCATTTAAATGACAAACAGGATTTCCATGAGAGGGTTTTGCGTATAAGCATGGGAATCACTCGCCCTTTAATACACACACAGACACCAGTTGTAGAAGAGGGCTGTACATATTTTCACGGCTTAAGTAAGCTTTTGTGTTTTTGTTTACTTCTCCCAGGAATGTTGTTTGTTTTGTTATGTTAGAGAAATATTTATGCGGTTAAAGTTTTCCATATACAACTTTATGTTCGTTTCTATGCGTGGTCTGTGTGTGTGTTTAGTTCGGGTCTGAGGGAGCACTTTTACTTTTGGTGTGTGGTTGGCGTTTTTTGATTCCCGTTGAATCCTTCAACAGAGAGGTGGGTTTTCCATATGAGTTATGTGGGCTGGTGGTCGGTAGATAATGTTTTTCTGGATGGGCGCACGGTGTTGTCCCCACTGCGATTTAAATAAGCAATGTACCTAAGTGTCATTGTTGAATTTTAGGTTTGTCCTTATTTTACGTATACATGGTTTAAGTTCATTTTAAGTAAGCAATATCTGGATAAGAAAGGGTGCTCGCTATTAGCCAGGGAAATTGACAACTCGCAAGAATTGGGCTCAGATACTGGATGAGGGGACTCAAGTTAAACCCAAATTATAATGATCAGTAATCATCAGGTAACTGGCAGACTTATATATGGACGTTATGAGGACAATCTATGCGTAAAGGCATGCTTTAACGAATACCCTTTGATGTCGAATGCTGATAACCATCCCTCGAAATGCAACTTTTGGGCGCCCCACAAGACAGGCTGCTAATGATCATGACCAATGACCGTACAGTATACTTGACATCCGCGAGGACATCAACTTTCCAAAACTCCTTCTGTTACAGGACAAGCAAACTTTGGAACTCGCTTCCTGGGGACATATTTCCAGAAGACTACAGCAAAACTAAAACAATTTGCTGCAATTTAAGTGCAGAGCTAAAATACATCTACAAGCATCTCGGGGCGCTGTTGAAGCGTTATAGGTCCGACTTTCCCGGGAGAAGTAGATATTTAAAAAAATAAAAATAAATATGTTAAAATGGAATAAAATAAGTTGTATGTGAGATATCAACGATTTTTTTGTTTCATTTGAAAGGACTATCAATAACATTCTGAGTGAAATATGACATTATTCAAATGACCACCACGGCGGTGGTTTCGCATGGTGGCGCGCATCAAAGAGGTACAATTTTCGATGATTCTGGCGAATAGATCAGGCTAGATTTGAGATTACCGGTAATATGCGGCTTATCGCCATTAAACCTGCGACTAAAGGAAACCATATAGGAAAAATTTAACGTATTTCACGATGCCTTTTCTTGTGATAACCACGCCCTTAAATTGGTCATTCAGAATACTAATTGTGGCATAAGCGGTGAGACACGTAGCGCCGACTTGTCGGAACAACATGACCTTCACATCATTCAACAGAAATTAGCTATACTATTACTTTTCAAATAAGTACGGATCGATTCTACCGTCGCTGGGTGGCTCACAGTGTAGGATCCACCATCATCCACCATACGTCTTGGTGAACCTCGTTTGTATTGGCATCCGCCCAAATTTAACAATTTTGCTTGCTGACGTCCCCTTTTATCCAAAATGGGGCTCATTTTATTAAGCTCCAGATGTTTTTTTTTTCTCATGAACTCTGAGTCCGTTTCCAACTGCTGCAGAACACAATCAGCAGAACACACGGCGTTGTCATTTTTTGGTCATTTTCCTCCAGCTCCTAGGTCAGTTGGATTTTGTGCGAATATAGGCTCAAGTTCTGAAGCAACATTTTCCAAGTTGATGTCTTTGAAACGCCGAGTTCTTGTGCGCGGTGTGGAATTGACTACCTCGAGTTCTCCTGCACACTCTCACGGACAGCTGCAATATTTTTGGCAGATCTTGAGTTTCCTTAACTCAGCCAGATTATTCACTTAAATGGTGAATTTGGAAATCAAACTGTCTCAAAAATTTGGAATGTCGATAGTTAAAAGTCAACCGTTTGTGTCTGTTAGATACTCTCGAGACTTTGTCCATCCATACATACTTGGGAGTCTGCCCTCGGGAGATGCTCGCAGCATTTTTACTTTCAAATGGACACTAATCTTTACATGTAAAAAATGTCTGCAAAGAAAGATGGTACCCCTTTCCTCACTCATAAGCGTACTTATACTCAAACTTTGAATAGTCGAGTGGAAAGGACGACCATGTTAGTAAACCTCAAAGTCAAACACTAGAGAAATTCTATATTCACAGTATGGTTTGAATGAAATCTTCTAGGTATCGCTGTTGTTTTTACTTTATTTATAACTGCGCTTGTCTCGAGGACCACTGAATGTCTGGATGCGTTTTTCATTGTAATGAAATGCATTTCTCGGGAATGTATGAATGTGCATCATTATTCTATCACTTATATGAGCGAAGCATTCGAAGTCCAAGTGGCAGAAAGTTGGTTAAAATTGAAAAAATGTTCCCCTCTAAAAGGTTATTAGATTAAACAGCAATAACTAAACAATGATTGATCGAATTTAAAAAAGCAGAAAAAAGGCTTTACTAAATTTGTCCTTGATTAATTTGAGCTGTATCATCATTCTTCTGTGTTATTCTGAAGCTGGACTATGATCAAGACAATTCGTCACGCATCGGCAAAAATTGCTCCAATAATTGTTGTAAACGTCGAAGGATTTGGTGCTACCAATATGCATGGCTTAATATGTTTTCTATACGTCGTAGCTAATTTTGTACGTTAATTACTTTCGTCTTGTTGTTCACCATGACAAGTGTAAGTAATGCGAGATTGGGGGATATTTTTTTCTTCATTGTTGGGAACGTTCGAAATAAAACTTAGCACACTCAGTATCTGAGTGCACTGGATGAGCTATCGTATCGTGACCAAATCGGTGCAAGTACTTCTACCCAGTTCGGAATTCTGTAAGGTGATAGCTGCAGATCATGTTATCGGTTTGTCCACACATCGATGACAGGAATCAACTTAAAGTCCATTTTGGATTTTGTGCAATTGCATCATTCAGCTTGCCACATATAGCTATTGAAGCTAACCTTTCATCGTTCTTTTTTATTTTCATATCATGAGCCTCTTGTCGACTTGAGTCACTTCTGGTATGGATTGGATCCATTTCACCGCGATGATTGCAATTGGAATCATTCCTGCTATAATGATCTGTCACTTGATCTTTCCTAAAGTATCTCCAATTAGCTGAATTAAAAGTGGTTTTTATGTCTAGAGTGAGAACTGCACAATATTCTTTGGCTCCAAAATGCCATCTCTCTCCTTCTATCGCTGTATTACATGAAAATGTATGTAAATTTTAATGTAAAAATAGGCAAGTTGCGTGTTTATACACACGACAATAGGTAAAAAAAAATTTAAACACATAATGTTAGATATTACAAACATTTGTTGCAAATGTACTCCTTTTGTGTACTTTTCAACAACTTTTGTTCAATAATATTCTATTATTGTTTAAACATTACTCTCAAAATGTTTATAAATAAACAAATTTTGTTTAAATATAAACACCTTATGAAATTTACACACACAGTGTTTAAAGACCAACACCCATTTACACCAATCTGATGAAAGTTAAACATTTTATGTGTAATTTTGCAATTCGATTGTGAGTGACGGTGACGGTGCATTTGCGAGCTCATACGTGATCAGACCTTTGAATGAAGCGGTTGAACCTTTTGCGCTCCCAAGTTCCATCGCATCTTTTAATGAAAGAAGTATTTTTTACTTTCTTTACGGAAGTATTTTTTTTTTTTGTTAAATCGAATAATTTTTAATAAATATCTTAAGCATTTTTGGATTGTTTTATTTCGTTTAGACAGCTTCACTGCAGTGGTGGATAACACTTTTACTTGTTTTTAGATTGTTTTGAATATACTTTCGGACGATGTACAATTTTGTTTAATTGTACACATTAAATATTGAATTTAAGCAAAATTATATAAAAAAGTCTACTTTTACGCTTCTTCATACACAATTTTTGTTGGATTTTACACATTGTATGTCGAATTTTGCAACAAATTTAAACATAAAAGGTTTAAATTTACACATTTTATGTTGATTTATAAGCATTTCTTTCTAAAATTCTGTTGGATTTTAAACATTAATTATGTAGATGTACATTTAATTTGAGAATCTTAAGTGTAGAAATACACATTTATATTTAAAATCTGTGTTTGAATTTATGGTAGGCAAGTAGATTCCTCGCTTAATGATAGTAAAATTACACGATTTTTTTTTAGAGTGTAGCTAATAATAATAATAATAATAATAATATAAATTTTCGAGAGATATTCGAACCAGACCACCATTGTCGGGTATCTTTTCGTCTCCCTACCACTATAAACCTTACCCAGAGAGACTCTCTGGATTCTCCAGAGTTCTTCAATGAGTTCGATTACTAGTGTTAACGCTAGCATCTGTTTATGTGAGATCTGTTTCATCCAATGGGTCTCGACCCAATGTTGTCCCAAGATCCTCATTTTTCTGCCAGCCAAAGCTGGTCATTGACAATATGCCGCTGTCTCAGATTCCTCCAGGCATAGCTTACAAGTATCATCGTCTCTAAGGCCCATCTTTCTTAAATGATACCCGAAATTACCATGACCTGTAGTTACCACCCATTTCAATATTCCTCGATTAGCACAATGTTTGCTGTATTAGGTAATATCGACTACTATTTTTATGGACGCTTTTGGATCGTTTTTAAAATAAGTTGCAGTCGGTTTTGAACAGTGCTTTATATGGGATTGCCATCGAACTCAGGGTCACCTTATCGCCTGTATATCATCATCTCATGTTGTGGAATGTTTATTATGTCTTCTATTGTGTTGCCTTCAGAATTATTGAACACGTTAATTGATGGCAACTTTAGCCCTCCAACTTTATCAAAAAACCATCGTATTTATGCCGTTTCCCTCAGGTTTAGTGGTACGCTATATGCTCTGCTTCCATTGATGTATCTTTTATGTTCGCGATTCTAAAGTCATTCAAACATTGTTGCAAGTTAGGTTTCCCCTGGATCGCTGGACTTGAAATTGCTCTTTTACACATATTGCTCCGAGTGATTGTATCTTATCATTAATCAGAATCGCGAAAACCTAACAGATTCTGTCCGACTTCCATTATTTCTATCAAATGAAAAAAACAATCCCTAGTCTAAGAAGAAAACCTTCCGTTTTTTTACGGGACGATGTATCTGAAATGTTGATGATATAAGTTCGAGCATTTACAATCATCCTTTTATAGGGCGTTCGATTAAATACTCATATCGACGCTGTCGAAAATGAAAGACTACTGTATTACCCGAATTATATTCAACAAGTCTATACATATCGCCTATAGCACCACTCTTCATTTATAAAAGTTTCCTAACTGTTATCATAAAATTGAACAGCAATATATTAAATATCGCATAAAGTGAAAAAAATTCGTTTAATATAACTCCACCAATCGCCGTAAATACTCATCGCTCAGACATAAAAATTGCCCGAGTAACCAACACCAACCACCACCATCATCATCATCGTCGCCTGTGGGCAATATTTTCCCTCAATAAAACCACAAGCACCGACTGAACGCACTTTGAATATTAATCGATGAAATAAAATACCAAAAACGAGAGAAAGTCTTTAAAAAGTCTTATGCAGCACCCTCTGGCGTATACGTAACATTTTCCAACTCTTTATGAATGAACGTGCTACTAAAACAAGTTATTACTTAGCTTTGGCTATTAATATCCACCGACATTTTTTCCACCATCAAAGTGCGAGTGAAATTTATTTTAAGCCAAGAGAATAGTTGTAACGAGGACATAGGCGGCAGCAGCGCCATCGTCTTATTACGAAAAAATGTATCATTATAATTTATTGCCCCAACAAATAATCAACCAAATGATAAAAATGGCAGCGGGGTCATTCACTACGCGCACATAAACCGCTCGCGATTGAGGGTAAATTCAGTGGTAGGGGGGCGGAGGTCCACTTCGAAGGGTATTAATCAAAGAAGCCGGGAAATTCATTTATATTACACCACCAAAGAGAAGGGCAAATGGTAATGATAGAAGTGCCAGCTAGTAATAAAGGGAAGTCAAGTCGTACACTTATACCGTCAGACACTAGGGCTAACCAATGTAAGGTCTTACAATTGACTGTTAGTAAAATATCTGCAGGGCGAACTCAACGTCCTTTGCAGGGAATTCACAGTGAAAGAGAAAAATATATATTACCACGGCACAAGGGTACTTGTAACGGCTTTAGAGTCCCATCTACCACAGTATTTACACCAAGAAAATGGAAGATGTAAAGTGTATCTACTCGCACGTCTCTGTGTTTACAGTGAATGCGATTAATGAGGATGCGAGGTGTGTCTACATGTTGGAAATGAGTTGTGTCGCATAAACCTCTCACATAGGTACCTCTATCTCAGCGCTGACTTTATTCAACGCACGTATGCCTATAAATTAGTCAAAAGAAAATGTAATTCTGACGCACGAAATGACAAAATACACTCCGCCCGGCGTTGACATGGGAATGGAAACCAAAAGTACTCACATATACTCACATCCCCACTTAAGCACACACCCACATTTTGGAGAGCTACTCAGATTCGAAATCGGATTTCTCGATTTTCTTCAATGAACCCCACTTAAATATTTATCGAAGTTTAAATTTTTGAAATTTCAGTGCGGTCTCTGTGTGGGGTAATGTGGTATTGACGCCCTTTAATTGACGTAAGTGGGGCTCTGTTCGATTTTATTTGGCTCGAAGGAGTGTTGAAGATTGAATCTGTTTTTAATACCCTGTGGACATGACGAATGGCTTTGCGTTGGTGTCTAATTTTAGAGCTGGTATACCAAGATATCGTAAACACACACAGGTATTTTTTGAAAGCAAATGTAAATCATATTTATATACAGCCGGCCTATATGCGATTCATTGCATGAAAAATTCGAGAGGAATATTTTTCTAATTTTTGTGGATCTACACATACTTGTATGCAATGTCTGGCATTTTCTCTGCAACTTTCTTTCGAAGATTTATGATTACCGCAGCAATAGGCAGAGAAGATGATGTTTTTTCTTTGTGTCGACTTTTGTTGATTTATTTTCCTTTTGGGTGAGCGATAAAGTTCAATGGAACACATGAATGCGGAGTCTGTGACGTACGAAATGGAATGCTTGAGAAGGATAATGTGATTTTAAGAGTGGTGCATAAATATTGAATTTGGTAGACATGTCCTTGCAAATAAGAAGTGGTGTGTGTTGTGATCTCATCATGGTATCTCTATAAGACATACAATTTGTTGGCAGTAGCAATGAAAGTTGGAAGATATATTTTTCGGAAGAAGGTAATTGTATTTTGTTAACAATTACCTTGGCAATAGTGTACATTGGTTAAAAAGAGTGCTACCCATACCGATATTACGGTCCACAATGTATAGAGGACAACACATTCCATAAAAAAAAGTGAACTTCTGCGTTTTTGGCTTCAGTAGGCACTCATATCTCGAGTGTATGGGGGTTCCGTGGACTATTTTTTATAACCGATCATTGACGTTTAACTATAGCGATGCATCCGCTTTCGAACTTTTGCCCGTACACTAAAATTTGTGATTTGGTCGTCATCGCTTCAATTGGCGCAGGTGGTGGTGCCTTTGCCGAATTGGCATTTCTCTTTTTTTTCTCTTTGTCGGAGGTTGCTACTATCCGATGGAGAACTCAGACACAACTACTGGTCTATTGTACTGCCAAAGAGACACCTTATTTTACTGTACTTAGTTTTCCCGTCTTTCGAAGTAAGATTAGAAGGAGCTTCAGTGATGAAGAGTTTAGATGTTCGGCAATCACCATCACCACGTCAGCCCCAAAGATCCGCCACCTGATGCGAGCAAAGGCAGGACAACTACAGAGGAAGTGTTCCACTGTATCGTCGTCCTCTCTACAAGCAGGACTGATGGTGGTATCGCTCAAGCCCAATACATTTAAGTGTTTGGCAAAAGCTTGGTGGCCCGAAAGTACACCCACAAGCAGTCTGCAGTCGATTCTCCTGAGAGACAGAAGGAAAGACGCGGACCTTTTGCTCATGTCCGGGCGCAGTCGTTTTGTCTGTCTACATCTAGCACAGTCACGCCACCGACACTCGTGTTCAAGAGAAACCCAAGTATCAATGGATGACCTAACCACAGATATGCAGTCCGAGGCAGACCCAACGCAGGTCCGACATCGAAATATTTGACACCCAGTCCCTCAATTAATAAAAGGGAGGAATTTTAGTCAGTAAGAATCTGACATAAATGCGGTTTTTCTCCCTTCCGACTACCGTAGATGCAATAGATCTTTTAGAGTCGACTTGCCTAAAAACACCATCAAAAAGTACATTCACATACTTCGGAGCAAAACCTAAAGGCCATGCAAAACCGGATATCTCTCAATGAGAAATCAAATGAGATCTGCCTATATTTTGAATGTCAGCTCTCTAGGCCGAATAGGATCATCTCACACAAGTTGACATATAATTTAGAGGACAAAGTTGACTATTATTATTACATGGGGATACCTTTAACTGATGATATCATAATTTTAAGGATTAACCTCATTTTCTGAGAATGTTTATGATTTGTTCATGCTCATATTAAAAGCGCCTCGCCCGCTTGGCAGCTGACAGTCCCCATTCCTAGTCCTACTTCAAAGTGACACATTTTGTTACTTAACTTGTTTTCGTTTCCAACTTAAAATCACTGTGACTTTTGCGACTCTTAGTCATAAACAAAATTCGTAGAACCGCAAATTGCTTCCATAAATTGGCCCACAGTTGTAAGTAAAACTTAAGTACACTATTTCCTGTTGACTATTCGCAAAAACACAACCACTGCAGTGGTAATATTTTTTTTTCTTGTTTACCCAAATGTTATGCACTGGCTTTTAGGAAAATTTGGAACTGAATTTTCTAATAAATCTCTAGAGCTGGCAGTTGGCCAGGTCTCTTATTGCCTTACCACAAAATACACACAAAGTAACTTGGACTTAAAACTTCTTGCGTCTAAAGGTCACCAATTATTTTTGTTTTCCCTTTTAATCGATTACCTTTAATTAAGCTCAAAGAAACTAATGAAATAGTATAGCATAGTAACCCCTATTGAACTGAAAAAGAAATGCGTCAAACAATCTAATAACTGGGGGGTGGAAGCAAAATTGTATCTGGGTGCGACGATAATTCTAAAATAACCATCAACAAATACAAAGTCAAATGTTGACATTTCAATTTACGATAATTGCCAAACTGCATGTTTTGTTTTGCGACGAACGACGAACGCTTTTGTGGTAGCTACCACCACCATCCCCCGGACTAAGGGTAGAGTATTGATTTGGTTACACTATGGGTTGGTACAGTATTTTGATAAGTCGCCAGCGGGTGGATTAAAAAACTTTCTGAGGTTTGATGACAATGGTAGTAGGGAATTTACGACTGCTGGCTAGTGAGCCTTTTGTTGATTCGAAATACAAACTCGACAACTTCCATGTACTGCCAACTGCCATGGATTTTATTTTTTGGTATAGCTGTCGCAGCTGGAGGTGGGACAAATCTCATATTTCTCTGTTCTTTTTTGTAACAGCTTTATAAGGTGTTCAGCAGTGATTGGGTTTTTTTATATTGGAATTTATAATAAGTGGCGGTTTTTACACTCTATAGATATATCGTTGAATGTGTGGTACAGTGTTTGGTTTAGTCTGCAGGTTTTTCCAAACGAGAGGCACTGAGGCATATTTGGTTTAAAATATGGTTTTAAACTCACTTTTAAGTGAGCAGATAGTGTAGATATGTATGACATGTAGATCAATGGGTGGGATGGGATCATCAATGTATAATTAAAAAAAAATATTGAGTCGATTATCGTAAAAAGATAAATAACAATAAAACAATCGGAACATACATTTTTATTTATCAAAATTTTAAGCGACAGTTAGAGGACATTATAAAGGGTGTCCCATAATTCACTCAAAATTTGAATTTTGCGCCATTTAATAGTACAATGATGCCAATGGAAAAAAACATAAAATGTGACAGCTGACAGTTCGGGGCTAGTAAAAACGGATCGCTATACGAAAGAACAACACACTTTTATTTTTGAGCAATATTTTAAAAATAATAAAGGTTTGACAACTACAGTCCGCAATTTTCGAAAAAAAATATGGCCGGCATAGTGATTTACAATCATCAACTGTGAAGAGAATAATTGAAGAATTTAGGGTGAATGGATCAATTAGTGATCTTGAACACTCTGGGCGTCCTGTTACAAGTCGTTTGTATGACAATAAATATTTTGTTCTGGCCTCATTCAAAAATGTTGCCGCTACTGTCGCAACAACGCGACAAAGATAGCTGGCTGAACTCGGACAATGTTATTAACACTATCAGGTATCCAAAAAATATCTAAACCTGGTGCTGCCTTGTGAGTTTCGCACAAGCTTCTCAAGTATGATGTTGAAGAAGCCACCTTGTCTAAGCTCTTCTTTAACATCAAAGGTTTTGGTAGCATTATTTACGACCTTTTTGGAATAGCGTTCTCAATCCTCATTCTGCATTACCTCTAGAGTTTGGCAACAATTTTAAATTACTCTATGAATGTTGTCTCTTTAAATGCTATCATATATAGAATACGGTCTTGAAATTGATAAAAATAAAATGAGTATCGATCTGGACTTATGGGGGTTTTTCCAGGATATGTTATAGTCTGGACATTGCACTGCACTTGTAAGGGGTCAATCACTTCGGTAACAAGTAGCTTAAGTTATGCAGAAAAATATTTCAGACAGGATCTTATATATTGGTGGGCATAAGTATTTTGACAAAACTAAAGTTAATTCTACTCATAATTTGAACTTACTTCTTGTAAATTTTGGCATCAATGGAAAGGTCATTTAAATTCCGTTTAAGTGATACAAAACTTTCCTTAACCCATTGAAAATTTAGAATTTTTGTGAAAGTCTACTTTTTTTCCTTTTTTCCTCGGTCTCAAAAAAAAATGTTTTGATGCAAAAAGTTCCTCCAAAGAATTCTAATAGTGACGCAAACATTTTTTTTTTTTTAAAACTCTCTTCGCTAATAATTTTTAAATGAACATGAAGTAGGTAAGTTCAAATTATCAGTAGAATTAACTTTCGTTTTGTCGAAATACTTATGCCCACCCGTGTAATGGAATCTTAAGGGGACGGATGCTTCTATAGAGGGTGTCCATTTTTGTGGTACCTGATCCACCATGATGTAGTTCCATTCATCATGCACTTTTTCTCAACAACATTTTGGAGAAGAGTATGTTTATGTATAGGTACTCTCCGGCAAGTCATCTAACACTGCCGTTAATAATTCATCCGTCTACCCGCCATGTGCTTTCCTCACAACAGTTTGATTGGAATTGGCTTGACGGAAATCTTGGTTTTCATAGTTCCGGCTGAGTAGCGCGATCTGCCTGATAGTAGAATCTTTGTTGAACTCGCAGTATAACAATCAATGTCAAAAAACGTGTCAATTTTGTTTTACATGTTGACCCTAAAATGACGTCGAATTTTGTCCTAAATTCAGCATGTAAGAAATTGACATTATTTTTGACATGTGTAATAGTATCTAGCTTAAGAACTTGTTTGCCTATATCGTCAAAACCGACTGCGACTCTATTACAAGGTTTCCTTTTTATTTTTATAGGTCGCTGTTTGAGTATTTTTTTCCACGACGCGTTCATTTTACTTCTTCATAAAGCATGCGAATATTGATCCTGCGGTATTTCTTCTCCATTTCGTCCATGTCTTTCGTTCTCATTGAGGGAGCGTTTAACAACGTCGAACCAAAGGCAATTATTGGCGCAATGACGAGCCTTGGAATTGATAAGTCAATAGGCGAATGGGTGAATCAGTTGCTCACTAACAGGTTCATCAATTCAAAGCTGGGCGAAGCATCGGCTCGGAGGTTCGTCAGTAGGGGTACGCCACAAGGTGGTGTGATCTCACCTCTTCTGTGGAACCTAGTGGTCAATGAACTACTACTAATACTGGAAGGGGAAGGGTGCAAGGTAATTGGCTATGCAGACGACGTTGCTATCGCTGTCTCGGGGAAACATCTCAATACGCTTAGGGATCTCATGCAGAACGCCCTCTCTAGGCTCTCTAAATGGACCAAAACATGTGGGCTTGGCGTCAATCCTCAGAAAACTGAATTGGTTCTCTTTACAAGGAAGTACAAAATTCCCGTCTTTGTTCCCCCAAAACTATGTGGCACCCAGTTGGTGCTCTCCAATACGGCTAAGTACTTAGGCCTCACTCTAGACAGCAAACTGAGCTGGAAACCCAATATATTGCAGAGGGTTCAGAAAGCCACCACGGCATTATACTGCTGCAAAAAAGCTATTGGTAGCAAATGGGGACTCCAGCCTCGAATCACATATTGGCTTTATGTATCCGTCATTAGACCTATACTCACGTATGGCGTCGTCGTCTGGTGGACTGCGCTTGAAAAGGCTACTCACTGTAAACAACTTAGTCGTGTTCAAAGAACGGCATGTGTGTGCATCAGTGGTGCGCTTAGGACCACTCCAACAGCGGCGATGGTCATACTATTCCACCTGATACCGCTAGACCTCTATTGCAAACAGGTGGCAGCGAATGCAGCCATCCGCATGAAAGCAATCTGTCTGTGGACTAGTCGACAAACTGGTCACTCGTCTATTCTAGATAAAACAGAATGCATCCCAAAAGACACTGATTACACCCTCCCCAAGTTCCAATTCAGTAAGAATTTTGAAACCTGCATACCCTCCAGGACTGACTGGGAGAGTGATGTAGTGTCTCAAAAAAGATCCGTCTGCTTTTACACAGATGGGTCCAAAACGGAAACAGGAGTAGGGGGGGGGGTGTTTTCTCCCAAGATTTAGATTGTACGATCTCATTCCGTCTTCCTAATCACTGTAGCGTGTTCCAGGCGGAAATCATGGCGATCAAGAGGCCCTGTCGTGGCTACGGTATAATGTAATATCCGTTAAGGATATCGTAATTTTTACCGATAGTCAAGCCGCGATTAAATCCCTGGATTCGGTCATCTTCAAGTCCAAAACCGCCCTCAATTGCCGCTTATCTCTTAACGAGATGGCGGAACAATTCAACATTCACCTTATATGGGTGCCGGGCCACAGGGACATTCCGGGGAATTGCAGGGCCGACGAACTCGCTAGGCATGGCACAACTTTGTCGATTTTACCAGAAAAGGAGAATCTATATATGCCTCTCGCTACGTGTAAACTCTTAATTAAACAAAATGCAATAACCGCCACTAATCGTAGGTGGTCACACTGCACCACGTGCTCCATCACGAAACAGATCTGGCCCATGCTGGATCTTAAGCGCTCCAACAATCTTGTAAAACAAAAAAGATCCAACATAAGCACATTAGTAGGTGTCATCACGGGACACTGCATTATTGGGAGACATGCTCTCAGACTGGGCCTCCCTTCCAATGATTTCTGTAGAAGCTGCATGGACGAGGAGGAGGAAGAGACAATTCTTCACCTCCTATGCACGTGCCCAGCCCTCTCAGCACGCAGAAAACTATACCTCGGAGAATATTTCTTTGACAATCTTGGCGAACTCGCTAACACAAGCCTAAGTTGCCTCCAACGCTTCATTCTCAGCTCCTCCTGGTTCAATGTGTAGTTGTGAGATCATTAGATCCTGTGGTATCACAATGGGCCTCCTCTGGCCTAAGTGAGGCTGCACTTAATGCGGCCTGCCACTCATCCGAACCCAGCAGCCGCATTCGTCCTTCTGTGAATGCAATATGGCTGTTCAATAAACACGACTGTTTTTGAGCGCGAATGAATTAAGAGGTCACAATGGAGGTCCATTTTTGTTGGTATAAGTCAAAGAGTTGTTTACGAAATTGTTGGTATCGCAAACTCACATTGACGTGTCCTCCAATTGTATTGCTCAACATGTTACAATACATTTACGATCACACAAATTACTCATCCTTTCAAATCTTGTGCTCTGATGCATGCATCCAATATTGACACAACATATAATCCCATTAATATAGACTCACTGCACCTTGTCACATTTTTAGCACTGTCCTTACAATTTCATACATACATAACGAAAATAAAACTTGAGCAAAGTATAATCAAAACTAACCAAAGTGCAACTGACCGGAAAGTAAGTGTCCACAATTGGATTTGGTATTCTTGTGAGCATAGTATTGATTTCGCTTGACACTTCTGGGAAGGAGGACAAAAATCCTACAGACTCTTCGGAGTCACTGGAAATAACAACCATTATACGGTTGTCACCCACCAGTAGTTCAATCAACTTACACTGCAATCGTATAGTACCAGGGAAATAATAACTCCTGCAATCCTGACCACATGTAGTAGCGGGAGAGTTGCTTGTTTATCCAATTTGTCGTTTATTTGTTCAATAAAATGGATTCCTCTATATTGATTCACCCACAGTCCTCGATAAATGCAAGGAAAATATCCGAAAGAAGGTTTCCAATAAAAATAAGCAAATTTTCCGACGTTCAATGAGGTGGGACAGAGAGTGTCCTCTGGCACCTTAAAGGAACTTGAAGAAATCAACAATATTATTTTTACTTGTGGTTTCTCTAAAAATATTGCGAACTAAAAATAGAAATATCGAGTCTTTCTTTTCCCTATTTTATGGGATTCATCCAACCTTTGACCTACCGATGTTAAATGCAAACCCATTTTCAAAATTACCATCACTCTCTGAAAGAAATTTGTTGAATGTAATCCAGCTCCCCCATATAATGCCAGGGGGAAATATGTCAGTCAATATTATAGTTCTATTAAAATCGAATCGATAGTCAGCAATTACCTATACCATTCCCAGCTAGATACACAATCGACTAGGTACTAACCAGCCATAACAATGATCTCTCACCCATAGTCGAACTGCAAAGCAAATAGTGGCACTTTACAAATTGACCAAATCATTTATTCAAAGTGATTGTTCTGTGAGAGCTGTCAGTGTCAGATACAGCAATCAATAACTAATACCACACTCACATTCGGACCTCCGACCGTGAAGATTCTGTTGTGATAATTAAGTTGGTCGATAGAGGATAGTGGGTAATCGAATACATTTCTTTCCGTGGTTGGAAGATGGGGGAATACCTCTCTCCAATCAAGGAAGCATTAGTACGGTGTCAATAGGGACTCAATCCACTTTGAATAGAATGAATGTCTTATTGACTGGACTTGTAGTACAATTCATCTGTCATAATTATGATTAATAACCGGATCTCTTGTCAGGATAATGAATATGTTAAGAGGAAGATCTTGTGAAACAATATAACAATAATTGAGACAGTTGATAAATTATTCAGCAACGATTTTCCGTTCAGGGGAATTCAATCTGTGTAGAGAACATCGTTAAAATCATTTGTCAGAGACAAAAATCCTCTTAAGCTGTAAACCGATAAATTCGAAAGCCTTTCCACATTTCCTTTTTGCCCAAACATAAAATGTTGTTTACTTCTTTCTTAAAAGTAGTAAAGGAAGTAATCGCAAACAATAGATTTTTATATTTTGAGTCTATTTGGAGCTAAGGTCAATGAGGCTTTTTCAGGACTAGTGAAATTGCTGAAAATGGCATTGTGAGCCCTTTATGGGCCAACAATAATTCTCATGTCAACGAAGTGGGTTACTGACGCCAGAATTTACGACATGCTATATAGCCTCCAACCATATAAAAACAGAAAATGGTTACGAAGCTACCAAGAGCTTCGGATAATGATGAATTTATTGCTGACAACCTCGTAGAACGACAAAACTACAATGACATTCGGATCTGCACGTGGTATGGTATTGGACCATGAACAGGCCGCGTGCCGCCGAACAATTAAGGACTTCCGACTGCTACAAAGGAGACATAACTGCCATCCAGGACGTATGATAGGAAGGAACGTACAAACTGCGTTTAGAAAACTGTGACATTTATTATGGAATAAGAAGGCAGCGCCAATTTGAATGTGGATATATCATACGCCGCAGACTTATGGAAGGCAATTCAGGGAACGTGCTATATGACAATCCGCATCAAGAGAAAATTCACCAGCGCCATTAATAAAAAAAACAGTCAGCCAAATTGATAATTTTGCAATCGACGTAAGGCACTATTTCAGTATTTTCGATGTCCGAAAGTTGCGAGCTCTCCACATAGACTCGAATATCCCGCCTTGCTCACTCAAGCTTGAAGCATCAGCGAAAAAATCCACGAGAGAGGCGAATGCTAGAAACTTTATGTATCACAAGAGTGCTATGGCCGTCCTTCAATGAAGCCAAGGATCAAGAGAACCATATGGAAGGATAGAAAATCCCTTTTCACCATCAGGTATCAAAACAGAGCACAATACTCTGCGGTGACACATGAAGAAAAGACGCTTGACAGAGGAAGAACGCTGTGATGAGGGAACTCTTGAGGACACAACCCACTTCCCATGTCACTACACAGGACACACACCAAGTAAAAATTCCTAGAAAGATACTTCTACCACGACCTAGACGATCTTTCCAGCACATCAATAGGCAAGATAGAAAACTGCATTAAAGCCTCAGGATAGTTTCTATGTAACAGCACAGTAAGTATAATTGATTAAAGCAGTTATAGACAGAGTCTTAATGAGTAAGATACAACCTCTTTTCAAGAAGGGCATCACAATGGATCCGTATTGACGAAGTACTCCGCGCCAGCCCACAAACCTAGCCCAACCTAATATATACTGTCTATGCTATGCTCTGTAAAGGCCTGAAATCATTTATCAAACAACTGCTTGACCCCTACCAATGCGGTTTTAGGCCACATAAGTCCACAAAATGAGCAAATATTCAGACTCTATGAAAGATCCTGCAAAAAAAGAACAACAAGGAGCGCAGATTGATACCCAAACCACAATCTATTTATCGATTTTAGGACCGCATAGGACAGCATTTATACAGACGAATTATTATAGAGCCATGTCTAATTTAAGCATCCCTGCGAAACTCGTCAGATTGGGCAGATTGACGATGGAGAACACTCGCTGCTCACCGAGACTTCTGATGTCAAGAAAGGAATTAAGACAAAGTGATGCACTGTCATGTGACTTCTTTGACATCATACTTGAGAAAATTGTATGAAATTCACAAGTTCTAAACTGACTACCACCAGCGGCAACTTTTCTCACAAGTATGTGCAATATCCGAGAGTATAACCTAAAAAAGCTTCTCAACTCAGCCGTTCGGACTCGGCATAAAATTGTAGGTCACTTTCATTATCATTCGTCCCAAAAATAGAAACTCACACAAACGAATGGTGTCTACCCGGCTGTTGCGCCAACTATTTTTTTTTATGTGCAATCATGGATGACATTGACATCATTAGATCATAACACAGCATATGTCACTGGCGCTTTCGCAAATATTGGGACAGAAGCGGCAAAAATGGATTGAGACGTGAACGAGACCAAGTAAATGCTGCCAACATAGAGGACATCCAACATCGAACTTCACGTTTGCATTGACAAGATTTGGAGAATGAGATTTAACATCGAACTCAAATGGAAATTTATGAGAGGACGACGTTTTACCGTACGTCGTCAGGTTGGTATTGAAAATTGGCTATATCAGTCGAGTACTTCTGGTACCTCCCAATATTAGACTAACTCACATGCTAACATTTTACATAACTTGTATGCAGTGGGGGGTATCAAATTAGATGAAGCGGGTATTCCAATCGCAGGCAATCAAACAACATATTTGTATAGGAACCATCAGAAGGCGACTTTTGGCTTAACTGTTAATATTGCCTTTTTAAAGACACTTGGAAACAATTATTGAAAAACACGAAAATGCCGTCGCTGACCTATGCGTGTTCTATAGGTACTTCCATGGTAGATGTTCCGAGGAACTCAAGGACATTATCCCTCGAAATGCAATTTTTGGGCGCCCCACAAGACAGGCTGCTAATGCTCATGTCATGACCATACAGTACACTTGACAATCATCTCGAGGACATCAACTTTCCAAAACTCCTTTTGTTACAGGACAAGCAAACTTTGGAACTCACTCCCTGGGGATATATTTCCAGAAGTATACAATTTGCAGCAATTTAAGTGCAGAACTAACATACATCTGCAAGCATCTCGGGGCACTGTTGAAGCGTTATAGGTTCGCCTTTCCCAAGAGAAGTATTTAAAATAAAAAAACCTCTTTATAATACTTATAGTGTAAAAGTTTATTTCTGGACTAGCTGACCCGTGCTCGCCTTTAGCAAACAAACAAAATTATATTTGGTCCATTTAAGATTAGACTTTGAGTGTTTCATTGAAATCTGTCCAGTAGTTTTCGCGCTTTTAGGAGACAAAGAAAATTCCTACACTTGTATTATAAGTACAGTGGATTCCACTTAATTGGGACACATCGGGCTAGATTGTTTTGTCCCATTTAGCGGAATCCACGTATTAATAATCTTCATAAGAGAAGAGACGTATATGTATACGCCATACTGCAGCACGCACCCCATTATATACATATACAACTGACCATAGCACTCACTGCGAAAACAAATCAACCCTTTTCGAATGCGAGGTACATATACGTATGCTAGTGTGGTTTTGCTTTTGTTTGTCGTGTCGCACGATCGAAAAAGTATAAACATCCATTTGTAGCAAGTTATATTATGTGTAGTATTTTTCACTGCAAAAAATACATTTTGGCTAAAAGCTTTTCCTAAGGACGTGGCTATAAACGACACAGCCTAAAGCAGCTTAAGGAACATTTTATAAAAAGTTTCATCGAAATCTGTTTAGAATTTTTCGAGTCTTTAACTGACAAAGAAAAGTCGTACAGTTTTATTATATGTATAGATAGATAAATACTTACAGACTTGCGACCCACCTGTGTGCACTTTCGCGGTACCTCATCATATAGAGTATACTCATACTGTCATACAAAATAGTATAGAACGGGCACCTTTGTCTAGCTTTTTTGCTATGTTGCAACTCGAGTTCATCTTTTTACCACTTTGTTTGCGTCTGTCATATAGATACTCCGAGTGGCTTCATTTTGTTTCAATATCTGAAGCCTTTTACAAGCTACCAGTTTCCAGGGGGACGAAAGGCGATTTCTTCCAACAAAGGTCCAGGAAGAAATTTGTAAGTTCTTCCATAGTAGCTTTGACTTGGCTCTCATATTTTTTTTTTTAACATTTTTTACTTATTTTTATGCAGCCACTTTATAAACTGTTCCGGATAACCATTTAGACATGTCAACAACGCAGTGTAAAATAATGCAAAATATACCATCCACAACAGTGCTTGCTCATATGAAAGAGTTCCTTTTTTTGCTAGTGATATAACCGTCTCCATTATGTGTCACTAATTGTGGACTTGCCTTTAAATCTCAACTTATCAACAACAACAGCTTCTGCAGCACTCTTTAGAGAAACTAATGACTGCTTAAGAAGTACCAACTATAACTACGTTCATGAGACCACTCCACCTCCCACTTGGTATAAATTTGCATAATATTCTTTATCGTCTATCATTAACGTACTCTGGAATATTTATTCAAATGACACCACCTGCATTCATAAAACGACGACAACCAAAAATTTCCATCATCCCCCCACACTTCAGTAATTCTCAAAGCGAATGTCCTTTCCCAGAGTTTGTTCTTCTTATTCACTTAATTGCATCACAAAGTGATCCCTCTTTATGTTATACCATCGAAATTTGTGTATCATTTTACATAATCCGACAAATAACCTTCTTTCGCTGGAAAATTCCAAATTCATATGAAAAATAATCCACTCAATTATCCTTATACATAGATACATTCAAAAAAAAAAAACCCAATACACGACGCAACACAAAAAAATATATAAGCCATCCATTCCAAAGCTAAATCCATCTTTTATGTTACGAAACGTTATAAGCCAGGCGGAGACTGAGATATAAATAAAAATACTCCACTAAGGCGAATCATAAGATAAAATAGAAATGGAAACAAAGTCTGAAAGTCATCTTTGTGCTGGAATTTTCATAGAAGAAAACTCCTGATGTTCTCCGTCTGACGATTGGGTACATTATTCCTTCATACTTCAGATATCAGCACTTACCACCATACTCCTTCGGATTGGTATATTAAAATTCCACAGTTAGCAATAGGAAAAATAATAAGTAAATTTGTGTGGGGGTATCAAGGATGGCAATGGAATTAAATTGTTCCTCGTTTATTGGACGTTGCTTCGCTTGGGCGAAAAGGAAATCATTCTCGATAGCATCGAGCCTTTGAAAAAGGTCCCTTGATCGGGGGCACAATGTAACCGCCACTCTGAGGAGGAAATCCGCTGTCGAACGGAAAGCGTAGACTTCTTTGTATATCGAATTGCATTGATGTGGAAATTTTTACGATAACCAAAGCAAAACTACTCTCGGTTGCTTTTATCCGGCCATTAGTCTTGAAGTTTTGCTTGACTAAGTTAGTGCAAATTAAGGGTTAAGTAATGAAGAGGACTGTTGGTTGTTTCGATTTAATTTGACGTAGTTCCTTTCCCCTTTCGAGGTAATTAGACCTTTTACTTGAATGGGGTTGTGTCTAAAAGAGGGCTAATTAATTGAAAATCCTAGAAGTTCTTCAAAAGTAGGACAGACAATTATATAAATGAATATGCAACAGTTCCACAGTCAATATGTAGGTACTGTTTATATAGAAATGCTTGCTTGATAGAAGTGACTTGCATAATGCCGTATTTAGAAGCTGCAGCGCAAAAACAAGGGCAAGCGAGAGAAGAATATCGAGCCAGGAGAAGGGAGGAGAAAAAGATCTTGCGTAGAAAGAAGAGCGCCTACGCAGTATGTATCGCAGCTCAAAGAGTTCGAAGAGTGACGCGATCGTAACAATATTTGAACGTCGTCTACCGTTCTGGAACACACTAATCGGCACGTATCAGTGCAGCTTCCTTCCAGGCGGTCGACGATAGACCAAATTTATACACTGAGGAAAGTCTCAAGTTGAAACTTACCACCTATTAATCATCTTTAAGGCAGCGTATTATAGCATACATCGTCACGAACTCTATATGGCGATTCGTAATGGCGGCAAAACTGATTCAGCTGTGTAGCGTGATACTGAAAAACACGCGTTGCAATGTACAGTTTGAAAGTAGCTCCTCTGACTGTTTCAAACATGCACCGGATTTTGGCAAGGAGACACTCTGTCGTGTGACTTCTTCAATCTCATACTGGAGCATAGATAATGCGCAGGGCAAGTGTCAACACGCAAGGTGCTAGGCGACCTTCAACCAAATTGATGCCAATTTGCCTCATCAAAAGTTCTGAGCTTCCGCCAATATAGACCCGGACAGAAAAAAGAACTGCCGACAAGCCCTATAAGTAAAAAGGAAGGGATGAACATTGACTTCTCAGAAAGGAAAAAAAAATCCCACTGCAGTGGTCAAACGATCGAAAGAGGCTATAATGATCCTCACAGTGATACAAGGCCCGAACAGAAGCCTGTAGAGATTAGCATGTGAATAGATGAAAATAGATTCACAAGGGGTGCTGAGAATTCTTTAACTTCGGAGACAACAAACTGTCAGCTTTGACGCAAAATAGTGCATGGAGGTGAGAGTCAAAATGTTCGCCACCCACCTGACCAATATAAAGAGGCTATAGCAATATTCAAATTTAAGACCTACTTATTCAAATTTGCCTTTTGCGCACAACACAAATTACGCCGCATTTCCACATAAACATGCACAGAAATGAGGTAAAATAAAAATTGGCACATTATTCATCTGGCGGTATTCTGAAGCACTATAGTTAGCTATGCCGATTTTATGGACAGAAAACAATTTTTTTTAGTCGATTGGTATACATAACTCAAAAATCGAGTTATTTTTTTTGTTATGCCGGTTTTCTTAAACAGGGACGAGATATGCGCTTTCTCAAAACTGCCGAAAAGTTCATATGCCCGCTATTTGCGTTCAAAACATAATGTCATGACCATGAGGCATGAGATATTTTTCATAATGAATAAAGAATATTGAAGGAAACAAAATTGTTGTTGCTCAAAGATATTTAAAAAAAAAAGGCTATAACTCTGAAAAAACTTTTATACAAACAAAATTTAAGCGGAAAAAATGTTATATAACTTCGCCTTAGAGCGTGGCTTCGTAATTATACTAATATGGTTCAAAAATAAAATTATGCTTAAAGTTCCTTTAGTTGTCCATTTTCTGATAAACTAAATATATATTTTTTTTAAACGTTCCTAGTATGTATATTGGAAATCAAGTTTCAAAGAAGTCGGCGGTTTCATTCACAGAAATGGACAACTTGTTAAACTTTTTGCGTAGAATCTGAGGTTAAAATTTGTGTGTATATTGGTTCTTCTTTGTTGTGGTTTTTGGCCCTCAAAATTCCCACGAAAGGTAAATATTTCCCACAACATATTAACACCGATTCCAACCGAAGTGTTTGCTAACAATAAATAAATAATAAAAAATTGTGTTGCCTTACCTTTTCACTAAGCCATCTTAAATCCCACTTCTCTAATATTGATGAGTTCAAAAAATAAACCCACAAAAAAAAAACTTTGTCAAATTTACCTCAAAGGCAGAAAATCTAAACTTTGTCATCATCTCCTTATGAAATTGTTTTCTCATGAAAAATGTAAACAATTTAATATAATATCTTCAGCCACATTATTCACCCTAATGCTCGTTTTATGTTATCGCCTGACCCAAATCTCTTAATCTCTCCCTGTGCTCCTTCACCCCGTTCTTCACACCCACCCACCATCGTCATACAGAGAAAAATATAGACTTTTAAAAAGTCCAAACCAAACAATGACAAAAGTTTAATAGATAAATAAATGTGAACACATTCGTTTTATCGTCCTTTTTTTTCTTTTTCTTTGAGTGCAAAATGCCGTATAGAAATGAACATCCTTGGGGATTACACTGTGATCCTAATCTTCCTGTTCGTTTTTTGCTTGCTGTTCACCTAAGCCTAAGTCTATTTTTCGCATTAAAAGTTTCCCCAAATGAATGCTGTTCGATTTTAACTTTTCTTTATCTTCATTTTCTTTAGTTCGGTATATTCGTATAACACCCACCCATAACTCCCCGAAGGACTAATGGGCCATAGCAGAGAGGCTAGTATGCAATAAATTAAAATAAATCGTCGATATGGGTTACCATATCACCTTTGGTGTGCTGTATGCTTGAGTGTGCTGCGACTAGGTCGCAATTTTATAGTTTTCGCCCAGTTTTCGAGGTTAAAATGAATTTTTGAACCTATAACCTTGAAACGTGGGTTTTCTACTTGCACGCATGTTGGGTGGGTATTTATGGGTCCCAGAGGTCGATGTCTGTTTCAATTTCATGCCACTCCTTGGATATAGCCGTAGATATGGATTCTCTTTGTTTATAGCTATTTTCGGCGGTTACAAGTTCTATGAATAGTTTGCCAATGGGGAGTGTATTCCAAGAGCTACAGCTACAACTACAGAATGTAGGTGTGTCGAGTTAATTGTCAGCATGACAGTGATATTAATTTTCTGTGCGATATATAGCGATGAATTTGGTTCGTCTTCCGAATGTTCTCGTTGGAGGAAGACTTGTCGTAAGCTTGTGTGGTTTTTGTACATGCGAAGGTGGCAATCTATTTGGAATAACAAACCTCGTTACCGTAAGTTTCTACCAAGTTGTACACTTTAGTGAATTGGAAATTTCACGCTTAAAGAACGCTTTATGGCCGGTGAGGTAAAGTTGAAGTTTCGTTTCGATTAAGACTGAGATATCCATGTGGTAAATTGAGAACTTAATTGATGTGGAAGCATTTACGTCGATATATCGTGCATGTTTCACTGGATTGAGATTTTAATAGCATTAAGCAAGCAATTTGGTATTTGATTAGCAATGGTTGATTTCATATAATCAGGCAATGCCTAGGTTCGCAGAAGCCAATAAAATCATGCGAATTGTAGGGGGTGTGCTTATTTTAACTGGCCAACTTAGTATTGTCAATGGCGGTATATAGCATATTAGGGTCGGCATTAAATCTTCTGCATAGATACTAACTGAATCGAATGCCAAATGAATAATCTTTGTTTCGTCTGCTTTCGACTAAGTCTATACAGAACTAAAGGATGACTGAGGCTTTATTTCTTAATAGCGCGCATTACCTTACCGCCTATTCGACATCAAACTGTTCGGTGGAGTTCTTCCGACTGCGAGATTTCCCTTGCGTCATTCTACACAGACTAACGAATTTGACAATGGAGGCAGAAACTTGTCATACCTACAACTCGTTCCTACATTCGCTATAAGAGGCGATTTCAAATACAAATAAAGAGGTGGTGCGTATCAATCTCGAATTTTTATCTATTTTTTTTTTTTTTTTTTTTTTTTTTTCTAAGATTTGAAGGAGTATGATTTGTCTTATTTCATTCAGACTCTTTTTTCAGACTCCCTTCCAAAATAGTTGATGGCTTAAATTTAAATTTTATTTTCTCTCAGATTTGTTAAAAAACTGAACTCTTTAAATTTACGATGAAACGAAAAAGCATCACTTTGAAATGGAACTTTTTATGGCTCGACCACTAATTACAAACTCCGATTAGCCGAAATCCAATGAAACGAAAAAGCGAAAAGTTGCACTGAAATTTATATACCTTGTTGGGCAGTAATTCCAAACTTCGATGAAACGAAAAAATGACAGATTGTGGTGAACCTTCATATGGCTCGTCAGCCATAACAGGAACATTTTCCATCGACCTCGACACGTGAACGATGGCGACTTTCAATTGCAAAGGACTGAAAATAATTGTTGTACAGTATAACTCCACGTAAAGGGTGATTTTTTATGCATTTGGTTTTTAAAATTGAAAAAAAAAAAACAACGAAAATTTGCAAAATTGAGTGAAATTTTTATTAGGGTTGATAAATCAATTTTTACCATCCACTTTTTGAATATTCCTTCGTGTAAATTTTGATCGCGACTACGCCTCAAGTGGTTCATCCGGAATGTCCAATTTTTGTATATTTTTTCCAACATATCGACTAGTATCTTCCAAGGCGGCAATAGTTGCTAGCGAAGGACTTCACATATCTACCTCTACAAAAAATAGTCCAGCGGCGTTAAATCGCACGATCTAGGCAGCCAATTCCAAAACGTGAGATGAATTGCTTGGATTGGGGACACGATCCCGAAAACCAAAATCCCGAAAATCCAAAATCCCGCAAATCCAAAATCCCGTAAACCCAAAATCCCGAAAATCCAAAGTCCCGAAAAACCAAAATCCCGAAAAACCAAAATCCCGAAAACCCACAATCCCGAAAAGCCAAAATCCTGAAAAAAGAATCCCGAAAACGAGATCCCGAAAAATTATATAAAATGAAAAATTTGCGCAAATTTTTCATTTTATATAATTTTTCGGGATCTCGTTTTCGAGATTCTTTATTTTGTTTTGAATGTAAAATAGACAAGTGTTTGTCCATTCCATTTACCTAATGTTTTGTTATGTTGCGCTGCAATTCGCAATGTGCATTCAGTTGTGCTGATCTCATATAGTGTGATAGCTGACCGACTAGATTTTAGCCAGTGAACATCGTAATAAAAAGTGAGTAGAAAAAGAAAACGTTACGGAATTGCAGGTAGTCCTGCATACTCCCCTAATTTTTGGTCGGTTTGTAACCTTTTGAAACAAAATCTGCCGCGGACACAGAACAACGTAAAGGCGTGGCTCCGCCGCCGGCTGAAAGTTCTCGCAGGGCATTCACACATTGGTGTATATTCACTGATTGCTATTTTATGTGAAGATGAAAAGCAAATCCGTGCGAAAACATTTTTGGCTAAAATAATTGCCGGTGAGATCCAACAACTAAGAAAACGTTACGTGACGAAGGAAAAAAAAAATTGCAAAAATTTACGCGGAACGTAACAAGCGTTCTGAAATAAGTTTTCTAACAATAAATGCGTACAATATGAACTTGTATTAGATATTGTTTTGTCATGGATCGTTTTTTATATGTTTTTGTTAATAAGATTTAAACAGTTTTTGTTATGTTTTAGTTATTTGAAGTTTGTTATTTTGTTTATTTTGTTAAATAAATTTGGCTTATATTTTTGTTGCTACAATAAAATTTTTAGTTTCACTTTCGGGATTTTGGCCTTTCGGAATTTTGGATTTTCCGGATTGTGGATTTTCGGGATTGTGGCTTTTCGGGATTTTGGTTTTTCGGGATTGTGGGTTTTCGGGATTTTGGATTTTCGGGATTTTGGGCTTTCGGGATTTTGGATTTTCGGGGTTTTGGGCTTTCGGGATTACATTTTTCGGGATTCTGTCCGACTCCCGAATTGCTTACCGAATTCACATCGCAATATGTCCATGGATTCGCGTGTTCTGTGGCATGTCCTATTGAAAAAACATATCAACCAAACCTAGCTCTTCCATTTTGGGCAAAAAAAAAAAAATCCGAAATCGAATCGAATATCGTCGAATATTTTTTTACGAGCACCATTGACCGTAACGTTGTTGCCATCATCATCTTTGAAGAAATACAGCCCAATGAAGGCACCGGCCCATAACACCAAACGAAACTTTTTTTTATGGATGCATTGGCAGTCCTTGTAATGCGTCTGTTTGCTCAGCAGACCATGTACGGCAATTTTGATTATTAACGTAGACTGCTCAGTAGGACGATTACGACGACCATTAAATGGACGAAGTGATCTAAACACATTTTTCACTGAGAACGATTTTTGGTAAAAAAAATTCAATAATTTCCAAACGTTGGTCGGGCGTAAGTCTATCCATGGTGAAATGGCAATGCTAACCAGTGATGCCATTCTGACCGGATTCCGGTCATATCTGACCGGAATCTGTTTACTCTGACCGGAGAACATTTTGAAATCCGGCCTAACCGTTTTTTGACCGGAACGAAAAATGTTTTTAACCGGAAAACCCTTTTTTGACCGGAAAAATAAAATTTCCCTACTGACTATAAATAAATATAGATTTCTATAATTTGAATATAACTTTGCCATACATTACGAACATGCTCCCAAGTTCAAACAAATTCTGCTCAGGGAGCAGGATAATAATTTATCTTATAGGCTAATTTTTTGAAGTTTTCTTTTGCTAGAATTTTGAAGAGGAAATTAAATATTGAATTTTAATTAATTAAAGTGTGAAATTCGATAAATCTCAGATTGGTGAACTACTCTTTTCAAGTGTCAGAAAATTATTCGAGAATAATTACTTAGCTCAATTGACACACGGCCTTAGTACATGGCCTGGCCATACACGTCCTCCCATGACTTTCATTTCCATTAACAATTTGGCTACACACAAAAACCAGGGGTCATTGCAATGAAATAAAATTTGGCTGGTAAAAGAATAGTGAAATTGAAAACACAAACAATTTCTATGGTTAAGCCGAAGCGGACGCCCGTTTTTGACGTCCTCACTCTATCAACGCAAATATCAAATAAAGATTTGTATCGAAAGCACAAAGGTGCGAAAAAGAACGTGCCAGAATTATTTCTGAAAGTAGATTTTCTATGCTATATACCTTTCTCCTTTACTCACTCAAAATCTACCTGTGTCGCTGGACACCTCGTTCATTGGAAGGCGTGTATGGCCATGCACTAAAAGTGTATTTCAGAACTTAAAACATATCATATAAAATGAAAAATTAAATTAGTTTCAGTAAATTTTAAACAAACGAAATAAAAAACAAGTTCACAAACTCAAGATTCACGTATTATAAAAACGTTTTCTAAACATGACATAACATAAAAATTCGTAAATTGTATAGGTAGGTATAGGTATTTTCTCTTTTTGACCGGGTTTCAGGTCAAAAATTTTCATTTTAACTTTTGACCGGAATTTTTGACCGGATTTAGAAAATAAAAATCCGGTCATTCGGTCAGATTTGACCGGATTCACTTTTTTTTAGTGGCAACACTGATGCTAACTGAGCATTTTTAACTCTGACACGTGTCACAAATTACGCGTGAACTGACAAAAAAAAAACAAGCTGAAAAACCAAACAGCAAAAAAATCACTCTTTATAAGGCGATTGCCGATTGGCTAGAGTTATTGCAACGAATCCTCTCAATCAAAACTGGACATAAGAAACTTACGATTTAGAGATACTTTATCTAGGTACATTTTATTGCAATGGATCGAAATTATTTAAACATTACAAAAAATACAAAAATTGCAAAACCCCAATTATGTCAAAATAATTGTCCAACTCTTCTTTAACAAACTAAGACAATTTCGCCAACTGAAAGCAACTTCCACTAACTGCACCCGTATTAAATTTTCATATGTGTCAACATAACTAACAACTCGTAAAAAAAACACGAAACTAAAACTTTTGACTCACTAACCCCCAGCCTTTTGCCATGTGAAATACTTTCACGAAACTTTCTTCAAACTTACCACCAGCGGACATTTTCAAAGTTGTCTTTTCTATACACAGCAATAGTTTTTTTCAGCAACAACAAAATGCATACAAAAAAAAATATTTATTATATCCTCATGAAGTTTTCTTGTTTATCAATTAAAATTTTAATCTGAATTCCCTGAGTATGCATTACTTATAATTATGAGCTGGTGGTGTTCACAGGAAAAAAAACCCTCAAGTTGCATTTATTTTACCTTTTACCACAATAATGTGGAAAGTATTCATTTATGGTAGTGGAAATATCCTTTTAAGCTGCTGCACTTAAGCCCCGTACCCGTATTCCTGTTGAAAGTAAAGTTGGTCGTCATTGTTTCGTGAGTAAACTTAATTAACAACTCTTGCCGCTGGCACTGTGGTCAATGGGAAGTGCGTGTGAATCGACAGCTATGCAGTATTTCTCATCTCAATGGGGTGATTAATTGGAGTCAATTGTCATTGTGTAAGGAAGCTTTAAATAGTTCTGCTGGTATGTACGTAAATATAAGCCCTTTGTTTGTGAAGGAAAGAAAAGGATTAGGCCATCCAACAATCTGTTGTAGGTAATTGCGTAAATAAGCACATTGAATTGTTTTCACTTCGATTGCTATTAAGATCCTTAAGCTACAGACAAATATAGACTTGCCAAGTAATTGAATGAACTATTTTATTATCGTACTAAGACAGACTACAGAACCGACCATATATCAACTGTTTTATTGTAAGCAAACATGTCCTTTACATATAAAACCGCATTCGGCGCCAATAAATTGCCTTCACTGTATATCTTCATAAACTAAACACTGTCACCACATACTATTTGACATCTAAGGCACCTCACACGGACCAATCCATCTTAAGTCTTTTTATTAACTCTTTCCCCATACAGTCCGCCATAAAGTCCAACAATAAATGAAGGACACCAACGCTTTTTTTTTTTTATTGCTATTTCATCCTCAGGCAAGCAATAATCTGAAATTTTATTTTCATTCAATTTGAAAAAGTGAACATAAATTCCAGAAAAGCTTTTAGTGTCCTTCTGTCGCAGTTACTTATAACCGAGAGCTAAAAAAAAAGCAAGAGGAAATTGTCAAAAATAAAACAAAGCTGCTGAGGCAAATTTCCCCCATCGATGGCTATAGGCCAAAGTCAACAAAATCATATAAAAAAAATACTACAGCCATTCACTATACATAGCCACAAACATGAATCGGGAAAAATCGAAAAGAATTGACCGGGAATTCCTTTAGCTAAGCGATGACGTGATAGCATTTCATATCGTCCTCACAGAATGTCGAACGACGTCTTCTGTGACATTCAATCGACCAAACATCGTGTAGTGAAGAAAAAGATCAATAATTTAAAAGTCTATCGACAGGAACCACAATATGCAGTCAGACCATGAGGAATGTGAGGACAAAATTAAAGTTCAAGGAAAATTCACCTGCAAACGTAGAGGAAGGTATAGGTTATTATTGTGATGCCCTACGACAGAGTTTGGTTTTGTTCGGTCAACTCAGTGGATTCACTTTCCGAAGGAAATGAAAACTCATGCTCCTTATATACATAAGGGGAATATTTTTTATGATGATCCTTTGAAGTTCGTTTTATTGCCTCCCCAATTCGTTGGCAGAGTGAACACTGATAATAAATAATATTGGAAATGTTAATACTTACAATATGTATCTGTAGTTAGTCGATCGATGGTATCCTGCTTCAATTTTGAGTTTTTCTTGCCCATGTTTATGATGCGATGTTGGCAATTGAAAGGAGTACTTAGGTAATTAGTGTAGATACTTTCTATTCACTATTTTGAGCGAATAATATCGCTCTTGATATTATTTTCTTTACTATTATTGTTTATTTTTCTTTTATTCACTTGCACTTACAGGACACTAATTAGCTGAAACCTAGAAAGAGAAAAATGCAATTATTTAGTTGATGCCAGGTAATTATTGTTGGTAAAAGGATTTTTCTACGAGATGCTACGAAAATAGTTAATCCGGTTGCAATTTTGAGTAAGTAATATTTGTTTGTTTACGGTAAAATTATAGAAAATTTTGAACAGGTCCAGAACCCTAGGCTTTATTTTTAGAATACAGGAAAAGGGGGCTAGAATTTTCCTCTTTTCTTCAGCTCAGACTTTCTGACAGGAATAATATGATTGTTGGCTTTAAGGTATATTGACTTTAAGGCCCCAATATATTGAATTGTGTTAGTTGATTTCGGTAATAGTTAAGAATCTAAAAGTTGTCAGACAACCGCATAAGGAACCACTACTACCCAATGCGTGTGCCATCTTGTGGGAGATCGCAAATGTGTATGTCTATACTTACTTTACTTTACTTTTGGTGGCGCTTACAGTCCGGGGTGGACCACGGCCTCAACCAACAAGCCCCTCCAGCTAGCTCGGTCCCTCGCTAGCTGCCTCCAGTTGCGCACACCAAGTTGGTTGAGGTCGTTCTCCAATTGTGTGCGCCACCTAAGGTGGGGTCTTCCTCTGCTGCGTTGTCCCTCAGGGGTGGATTCGAAGACTCGTCGGGCTGGTGCGTTGTTGTCCATACGCTCCACGTGTCCCAGCCATCTCAGCCGTTGAATTTTTAGCTTTTTGACCAGGGCAGCGTCGCTGTATAGCCCGTATAGTTCGTCATTGAATCTTCTTCTCCACACTCCATCGTCACAAACTGGACCGAATATCACTCGAAGAATCTTTCTCTCAAAGCATCCGAGAAGGTTTTCATCCGCTTTTGACAGGGTCCATGCTTCTGCACCATACAGCAGGACCGGGATGATTAAGGTCTTATATAATATCTCCTTGATTCTATGAGAGAGGGCTTTACTTCTTAAGTGCCTTCCTAGCCCGAAGAAACAGCGATTGGCAAGAGTGATTCTTCGCTTGATCTCTGCGCCGATGTCATTTTGCGAATTGATAGTGGAGCCCAGGTATACAAAGTCTTTAACTACTTCGAAGTTGTATCTGTCCATCGTGACGTTTTGTCCAAGTCGCCGATGTTGAGAGTCCTTTCTCGTTGACAGCATATACTTCGTTTTGTCCTCATTGACAGCCAGACCCATCCTCGCCGCCTCCGTTTCGATGCTTGCAAATGCACCACTGACAGCTCGCCGCGTTCTCCCAATAATGTCAATGTCATCAGCATAGGCAAGTAGTTGGACGGACTTTTGAAAAATTGTACCTCTGGTGTTGGCTTGCGAGTTTCGTACAATTGCTTCAAGAACGATATTAAAGAGAGTACATGATAGCGCGTCGCCTTGTCTCAAACCTTTTTCGACATCAAATGGCTCGGTGGTGTTCTTGCCGACTTTGACGGAGCAGCGAGATTTCTCCATCGTCATCCTGCACAGACGGACGAGTTTGGCGGGGATGCCAAAACTTGACATGGCTTTGAATAATTCGTCCCTATATACGCTATCATAGGCGACTTTAAAGTCGATAAATAGATGGTGTGTATCGATCTGAAATTCCTGGGTTTTTTCCAAGATCTGTCGGAGTGTGAAAATTTGGTCGATGGTTGACTTTCCTGGTCTAAAACCACACTGATATGGGCCGATCAGTATGTCTATAAAGAGGAAAAAAAAATACGTGCTTTAAACACTATTCTTTAAGTGACCTTAAATTTGCCAATCAACACGGAAAAAATATGATCTATATGGAGTTATCTAACGCAGCTGATAAAAACATTCTAACGAATGGCCTACGAAGTTGTAATGAAAACGCTCATGGGATGCCAGCCCATTTAAAAAAAATGGATCCGGTAGAACCACAAAATATCCCCCCAGTCACTCCAAAACGACCCAATCAATATACCTATGCAACAAATTTTGGGGAAAATATAACACTAGGACCTGACAAAATATATAGCACTCAAGATGACATTCAAAGCATGTGGGGATATGTTCATGGAAATGTAGAATGCGTGCTACAAAAAGTAATTTTTCCAGACCAGCAGAGGCTGATATTTCTCCACAAAGAGGAGTATGTACTACAAGCATTCAGAGACTAACGTATATAAAGATCATGACGAGCTACTTCATGTTCTAAACGACACCACATCAGACAATGTTCAGGACCCCAAATGCCTTTCCATGAAATTCGGTTCGGGCGAGACGGGTCGATTTTATGTGAGTAGAAAAAAGAACGAATTTTTGGTGTACCTAAAAATCGACCTGTCTCACCCGACACGACCTTCATGGGAAGGCATGTATGGCCCAGCATCAGTGTTGGGACTTGAGGGTAGGCAAAAGGTGGTATATTGGGAAACCAAAAAGTGGTAGAAAGTGGTAGATTTTTAAATGCTGCTATCATGCTATCATTACCCAAAATATGATGAATAATTTTTTGCAAACATTCAGAACAAATTTTCTTGAGCTCTATAAACGTCACCTCACAAAGCATCACAGATTTTTTTCCAAAGTTCAGTACCAATATACCAATTTTCCAGTGCACAAAAGTTTAAAATTATTCAACCACTCGGTATCTATTATGTGGATGATGGAAAATAAGTCTTATAATGCGTGGGTATTTGTTATTATATGCGTTATTGTTCCATTTTTTCCCCAGTGGTAGGTCTCATTACTCTCAAATGTAACTTATGAAAGTACTGAATGTCAGCGCTACTCTCTCAATCATGTCCAGTATAGGAAAACCTAGACGCAGTCGAAGACAACTTTTGATAATAGTGTCCATACTCGTCTACTCATCACCAAACTCGGTGAGCGCCATGACAAGGCAAATAGAACAAAAAATATAATATTCCCTCAGTATATAGAATGTCAAGAATGAAAGTGTGTAGCGTAGCGCACAAATACTACCAATAGACATCCTGGCAGGGAAGCAGCGTAGCTATGATCTAAAACACCAAGAAGAAATCTGGCTCTTCTTCTCAAACCGACTTAAACCGACTATCACTAGATCCCACTTAGGATGCATAGCATAGGAGAGTGGACAAACGTTATTCGGATGACCACAGTTACCAGAGAATACTGAAACACTGAGGGAAAACCTAGGAGTGGTTTCAACCTCCAAAAGCATAATTGGTAAAATGTCAAAATGCTTGGGATGCAGTGGTTGAAAATACAAAGATTTGCATGAGCAAACTAAAAAGTAAGAACACTGTAACGTGAGAAAAATTCATCCAATGCCATTACCACGAATCCAGATGACAAGTCAGAGAAAACTCCTATGAAGAAATGCCAAGAACATACAACATTGTTACCTGGTAGGGCCCCGTTTCGTCTTTTGAAAATTACCACTCCTAGGTCTTGCTCTACTAAGAACCGAACACTGTCCGAACTGGAGCCTTGGTGTCATGAAATGCATTTGGTCTTTTCACCCTCTAGTTTGAAGAACTCGTTGTTAAATCTCCAAGTCCAAGCTCCAAGTCTCTTCAATGCACACGGGACAATAAATCACTTGATAAATGTTGCATTAAACATGACCAAGTAAACATGACCATGCAGGACTGGGGTGATGACAGTCTTATATAGAGTTCCCATGATCTTTCTTGGGAAGACCGTACTACTCGATGATAATGTGTTGCCTTCCAAGGCCAAAAAAAAACAACGATTGACAGGTCGAATGAATGATTTGATGCAATTTTTAGATTTTATAGCGAATGCAAGGTAGACAAGGCCCTAAGCCCATCAACTTTATGGCTGTCCAATTCGTCGATGTTGTGTCCCTCTTTTCGTTGAGAACGTATATATGGTTTTGGACTCATTTTTTGCAACTTCTGTCCTAATAGGTGCAAATGCTATAAGTTGGCTCATTTTAGAGGGTCTCCTAAACCCTACTGAAATTCGATTTCTCTGGCATAATGTACGAAGTATTGAAAATGTCTTGGTATAGATATGATCTCCACCAAGCACTCCCCGCTATCTTAAACAGTTTGGCTGGTGTGGTCCAGTAGCCTCACTTCATTTATGTCGGGTGAACAGAAGTCTCGGTTAAATGGTCCATTCTGCTGTCTTTCGATCATCCTCACCGTTGAGCAGTCTGTAAGTGTTTTTTCTTCATCCTTAATACTGTTTTCTTGCTCAACTCTACAGGTGGGGTTCGTTGCCCTGACAAGTGTTTTTTCCATTTGATAATTTTTTTTTGGAATAGCAACCCTCTTTTTCCTCGATCAGGACATTAGATTGTGGAGTGGGGGTGGTACAGTGAATCGAAAATCACTTTGGCCACAAGTGGGCCTATTGTGATATCAGTTCACAAGTTTTGTTGAAGTGCTCGTAAAAGCATTATTTTTCCTCCATGAGCCCCTGAGCGCAAATGAGCCTCAAGAAAAACATAATTTGAATGCCGGGGCATAGAGGCATTCTAGAGAATTTTAAGGCCGATGAACTCGACAGAATAGGAACAACTCAACCCATCCAGCCAAATAAAGGCACTTTGGGCATTCCAATCGCCACTTGTAAACAAATATTCAAGATGGATGCTATAGAGAGTAAAAACTTTAGGTAGACAATTGGCACTACATGTCTAGCGAAAAAACAAATTTGGCTTAGGCTGGTTTTAAAACGCTCTAAGAATTCAATTTCTCCCTCACTACAACAGGTGTCATTACTGGGCACTGCCTAATAGGTAGGCACGCCGTAAGGCTAAGACTTTTACGTAAACGATTTTTGCAGAAGCTGTATATGGATGAAGAGGAAAACTATTCATCACTGATTAAGCGAGGCCAGCTTCTCTCGACATTCGAATACTAATTTTGAGGTTATGATCGAGTTCCGATCTGCATCCCGCCGCGCACGCACGCAAGTTAAACAATACCGGCCGACCCTTAATAATCGCGCATACTTAGTAGTATCAATATTAATAAAACACCTCACAAAACAATAGATCAATTAAAATTAAATAGTCCCTCGCGCGCTGCGTATAAATTAACCAACAAACAAAAAAAAAAATATATTCTCAGTGCAGTGTCAAGTGCAACAAAAATTAAAAAAAAATAAAAATCAATTACAAAAATCAATATAAACAATAATCGGTTGTGCTTGTGTTTAGCGTTGGCCAGTCCCTCTTGTACCACTCCAATTCGTTTGCTGTTGACCTTTCTCAGTCATTGCAAGCGCCCTATGATATTTTTTTTCATTTGAGCGTTTGCAATGACTGAGTGAGAGCATCATCTGGCGGATAGCGGGTTGTGTGTGAAGATTTTGTTGGTGGACCAAAACTGTTTATCGTATGGGCATAACACCTACGGTAATTTGATTTGGAAAACTTAACTTTGGATCTTCACTTCACAACTGTGCTTAGTAGTAGCGTCGGAGTTGTGTTTTTTGTGTCTGTTTTTTGTTCTGATGAGGAATTTTAGGGTTGACATGTGCAACATTCGTGGGCTGCGATCGAACCTCTTTTCGGCGTACGCTCATGTTTACAAACACAAACCAGCTGTTTTGGCACTGGGTGAGACCCAGGTGGGTGGAAAATCTGATTCATCAGAATTTGATCTACCTATCGCTTAGTGCCATTATTATTCTTACATCGCGGTCTCGCCATTTATGTGCGTAATGATGTAGCCTACCAAGTTCCTCAATATTATGGCCAGTGTTCCAACCCGGAATTTAATTCCAAATGGCTCAAATTCCATGTCCGTAGGCAAGTAATTCATTACTGTTTTCTTTATAGAAGCCCTAATTTTGACAGCAACTCGACTTGTAACGAGTTCGATGTGTTGTCTGATTCCATAACTAGAATTGTTTCCTTGTACCCTCATACTGAAATCGTCATTGCGGGCGATTTCAAAATTCACAATTTTGACAGACAACACCCGAAGGAATTTATGTTCAGATCTTTGCTGAGGTAAACCAATTAACCCAGCTTGTAAATGAGCCAACACGTGTGCCAGACATTGACGGTCAAAATGCCAACACACTGGACTTATTTCTCACCTCCCACCCTAATAAATACTCCATTGAAGTATTATCGCCTCTAGGCTCGTCAGACCACTGTACCAGTACCATACAGTGATGCCAGATCGTGGGTAATTACCCATTTCGTGGGCATTTTGCATTTCAAAATTAGCTTAAAGGGCGAAAGGGCATTTTTATATCTCTCAGAACAAAAAAAGGGTATTTGAAATACTTCATCCAATCTCTTAGCAATATTAATTTTATTAAATTATTTTTATATCTGAATGCAATCATTAAATACCTAATGCATACTCTGAAGCAACCCATTTAGATTCATTCAATGAATGCACTCATTTCACTCATTGCAAAATAAACATCTGTCTGTCATTGTGTTGTCAACGTCAACGTCTTCGTGTTGGTTCCAACATAACCGCTAGCTCTCTTGGTTCGGAGCGGAATAATTTGAAAATCCACACTTTTTGAAGTGACATCTATTGTTAACAATGGGGCAACAATTTGAATTTCAACCTTTTTACTTGCCAAATTGACACTAAACTAAATAGTTGTCTCTAGCATTCTATGGAAAAATCAAAGATGGTTATCGCTTTGGCTCCGTTTCCAAATGCCATCTACTGTAAACGGTAACATAATTTATTTTCACATTTTGTCAACTCAAAAACATATATTATTTATGCTTTAAAAAAATATAAATATAAAGAAAAACCATTGCGCGCGTTCAATACAAAGAGAAGACTGTTTTTGTTTTTGTTAATTTTGGTACTACTATGTAGGTATGTAGTTTTATATATGTATATTTTCGTGGGGAATATCGTAGGGTTTTTTCTAACAACGGCATGGGCGAAAAGGGTATTTTTGATAATCGTCGTGGGAAAGTCAGTGCGAAAAGTCTGGCATTACTGGTACCATATCAGCTAATTTCTCGTACTCCGACCAGAAAGTTAAAGAAAAAACTCCGAAAAGAACCGTATGGCAATACGAGAAAGCCAACTGGAGCGGACTTAACAGCTTCTTTAGGAGTTTTAACTGGTCGTTATTTACAGACATTTAAAACCAATGTGCATCGGAATCTCCTATCTTCTCTATCCCAATTTCCCTAATGCCCGCGCTGTGTAAATCACATTGCACTATAAGAGTAGTCAGTGCCGGCTTTAGGGGTGGGCGACCGGGGCGGTCGCCCGTGGGCGCCGGCACCTGAAGGGCGCTGAAGTGTACGCGCGCAAGCTTAACATCACTGAATTTGAATACCTATCTCTATCGATATAAAGAAAAACTAAACTAAATTCAGCGTATTACATTCTATGAACTTATATTCTAGGAGTGAGTATGAGCTAAGTACTCAGCATTTATCTACCGCGACCTGTCATTTTGTTGCTTGTCTTCTCGTATTCCTTTCTAACTTATGTGGGGCGAAAGAGAGGCCGACTGAGCGACCATAGAACCAATTTAGTCTAGTTTAAAAAGTTTTGTGATCAGAGAAGTACCTGTAGAAGTGTAAAGTAATAACGTAGACCTGGTGAAGAGGCTACTGATGAACCATGAACCAATAACTGATAAAAAAAAATAAAAAAAGATTTTGAAGTCGATTTTGTAATGCTCTTTTGGACACCGTACTTATGAAGGAAAGATTTCAACAGATGCATGATTTTCCTGACGCGTGGAATTTCTTGTTTAACATAAAAAATCAAAATAAAAAATAACTCATGCGACATTGCTCTGAGCTGCAAGAAAAGTTAACGATCAACTTTAAATCTGATATTGTTGGAGATTTGTTGTGCGATGAAATCAAAAACCACAATCTTCAAGAGTTATGATCCGGAACAGCTATATATCGATACCTATTCTGTTAACAATGCCAGTGACATTTGCAAGTGGCGAACGCAGTTTTTTTTAAACCAAAGTTGATAAAAACGTACTAACTTATGGTCTACAATGTCCCAAAAAAATTAACTAGTTTGTTTGGCCTCACTGTCCATTGAGAATCAAATTGCAAAAGCCTAGATTTTTACAGTCTTATCAGAGAATTTGCTGACAAAAATCTAAAAAATAAGATTTTAGTTGTTTTTTTATTATTTTTTTTTTTCGATCTTTAAGGCCGGCCCTGAGAGTAGTCATAACCTCTTTAGCGCGTGTTAATTATAAAAAAAAAAAAAAATATTGACTGAGGCGAAAGTCTTGATCGCAGCTTGACTGTCAATGAATATGTCTATCTTTTGCCTCGGAACTATGTCCGTGTGTAGTTTGATTAGGCGACAGGCTTCAGAGCAAGTATTTCCGCCTGAAACACACTGGCTGTGTCCGGGAGCCTGAAGGATTTTGAGATGCTCAGAGACTCCGACCATACATCCGCGCCTACATCACAGTCCACAGGTTCGAGTCACTGTTCACGTGTCCGTCCTGCCAGTCTAATCTTGTAGGGGATTTTACTTCGAAGTGTTTTTTAAAGATTATACTACCTCCCTTGACAAAGAAAGCAGAATATTGCTATGTCCGTAGGGTCTCGCATACCAGCACCCCGACACTCTGAGTCTGATCGCGCTATGTCTTGCGATGTACATATGTGATATGAAGGTCACTTATTAATCAACCAATGTGTATCCACATGTCAAAAGAACTGAATGTTTATTGCCAAATTCTATCGCTTATAACATAAGTCTGCACCCAAATAGACCCAACTCTTTTCTCTTTAGTAGATATCACAGTTTTTATACATATTTATTTTTTGCTGTCTAACTCACACCTCGAAATAATGATAATGATGCTGTTTGGGTTTTGCCAAAGATAATAAAACAATACTTTCAAATGTTATCTTACCCCCATTTTATCGGAATATAGCAGTATTCCTGCTGAATTTTTAAGTAAGTATTATAAGAGATAAAACGACATACATATGTTGCGATACAAGGTCCTATTAGTCCCAGCTTCTGAGAATACTCGTATTTTTAGATGAACGATATTATTTTTTTTGTTATTTTCGTTCAATTTAAATATAAATATTTCAGCTGATATATGTAAAAAATAAGAACACATTTCTACCGCCTTCTTGCTGAACACAGAGTACTGGTGTTATTTTTTGTTTAAAAAAGATAAAAAGGCTGCATTCCTTCTGAAAGCGTATATCTAGAGATCTCTGTATTTTCCAATGTCACTGTTTTTATTTTATTTTATTTTTTACAAATTGTTTATTTGGTTTTAATGGGTAAAGAAGAAGAATTCACGACTGCTTAGTCTAGCAATAAAATAAAGCGATGTACATAATAATGTTGCAGGTATAGCGTTCTTCATTTTAAAGCACAAACCATTTATTTGCAAATTCTTTAGCTACATCTTTTTCTCTTCATGAATTTGTATACATAAAACACATTTGGATAGTCGTAATTTGTAAAGTACCCAGCATTAAATCTCTATAACCAGAATAAGGATTTTTGTTTTTTATTTTTTTTTTTAAGAAAATTTAGAGACAGACACTTCTCTGCAAATACATTCCAGGAAAAGAACGCGCCAACCCACCCACTCGCCATCCAACTTAATTCAATAAAACACACTCGTTGCTTTTATATCCCTACAGTTTGGCAATGAAGTGAAATCTTTTGATTGCGAACATTCTCAGTCTCATTATGGAACTACCCAGAAAAAGGAATTCCATGAAAATATACATCTGCAAGTGGAATTTCCTTTCTTTTTTTTTTTTGTCAGCCTAATCCATTTTGGTGATAATACACACATGGGTAGTGTTGCAAATTGCAGGGAGAAGTTTTAAACTCTTTTAAGTAAAATTAAGAAGTGCTGAAAGTAGCTGATGCATATCCTGGCTCATAATTTTCCATGGCTTAGTGTATGTATTTGTCTATAGCCAAGAGAAGGAATAGTTTTATATTCTTTTGCTTTTACATTCAATGCGGAAAGACAATTCGCAAGAAATGATAACATTCATTATAACTATTTATATAGTACACACCTAGTTACAAAGTATAAAATGAAAGGAGTTATGGAAACAAATTTGTAAAAGAATTAAGAAAAGATGAAAAAGTTGCTTCAATGTATATGTGGAAAAGTGAAGTTTTAATGGGATAGGTTTTATGTAGTAATTTATGAAAGGAATTAAGTTTTATGTACCTTCAGAGGTTCATGTGACAAGAGTAAGTCTTGCGAAATATATTTGCTTAGGAGGTAGTTTTAAGTGCTTTGAACTTTTTCAGTCGAAAGTCAATGAGTAATAAAACAAACTAAGGATCTTAATAAGCTACCTTTGCACGATTGATGCATTCAGCTCTACTACGAGCAAGCAAAACTACGAAGAAACCCAAGAAACTGGGAAGTTGACGGAAGAATGATGCCTGAGAAAAATGATACGTTAAGACTAGCAAAAAAGTTAAACCTTATAAAACGAGCCTGAATTGGAATTGTGTGAATACTCTACTAATAGTAGTTGACCTCAATGTGATAAGGATCCATCAAAAATACCCACCTTATCAGTTGAACAACTTCAACTATTTACCAAATCCTTTTGCTTCGATTTGCTAAAATCCCTGTATACATGACAACTTTAAAAATTAACTTAAAACGACTAACTTAGAGGCTTTAACTAATATGGGCGTTACACTCGGAATCGATAATCTGCTCCTGGGCTATAAGCCAGTCATCTATCTATAGTTCCATTTCGATTATGAACAGACTCCTCTAGCTCTAGTTTCGTTCTGAGTTTAAGAGAGCTGACTAACATGTTTAGTGACCATCGACAGCAGAAACGTGATAGAAACTATAACGATAACCATCGTCGACCAATGGTTTCCAAAACGTTAATAGAGTATCTTCTGATATACTTGACACTTTGACAGTTTAAAGCGACGAGCAGTTCGTTTAGTAGCAGATTCCACACCAACGTCAAATGGCCTATTGTATAATTACTGCCATGGATGAGAACGGCTTTTATTCGCTTTAAGTTCCGGGCTTACATCGCTAACTTTGTAGTCGTCGCTAATTTCCTGTCTACTGACTAGTATACAAAACATCACTGCTAACTGCACCACATGGATCGATCGGATGGGGCTCACGCGCATATCAAACTCATTGACGGGATCAGTTAAGACGAACGACAGACAAAACTAATATTTACAGTAAAACTCGACCTCCTTTCTTAACTTTTACTCACTAAGATGGTGCTACAGTCTTGGGTGGACCTGGGCCTCAACCAACACGCCTCTCAAGTTAGCCCGATATTTGGCTAACCGCCTCCAGCTGCGCACTCCAAGTTGGTTGAGGTCCCCTTTCAATGCGCACATATACTGCAAGTTGCCGGGGACTTATTTCCCTGCACCATCGTAAGCGTATGCAAGTCCAAGTAGTTGCACAGACTTTTGGAAATTTTGGCTTGCGAGTTTCGCACAATTTTCTCGAGAATGATGTTGAAAAAGTCACATGACAGCGCATCACCTTGTCTAAAACATTTTTTGACATCAAAGGTCTCGCTGAGACTGTTTTCGACCTTTACGGAGCAGTGAGCGTTCTCCATCGTCATTCTGCACAATCTAACAAGTTTGGCAGGGATGTCAAAGCTAGACATACTCTGTACAGCTCGTCTCTATAAATGCTGTCATATGCGGCCTTAAAATCGACAAAAAGATGGTGAGTATCGATTTGCACTTCTTGGGTTTTCTCCAGGATCTGCAGTAGTGTCAATATTTGGTCGGTTGTGTACTTACCGGGCCTAAAACCTCAGTGGTAGGGAACAATCATTTCTTTGATGAATGGTTTTAGACTCTCACACAGTACAGCAGATATGATCTTATAGGCGATGTTGAGGAGACTAATGCCTCTATAGTTGGCGCAGTTGAGAGGTTCTCCTTTCTTGTAGATGCTGACGTTTCAGTCATCATTTCTTAACTTCTAACTTTCTAAGAAAAAACAACAGTAGGTACGTATGACGGACAGTTGTTGCTCCTTCCACAAATAGTGCATATAAATGTATATTAGCAATAAATCCTTGTTCTATTCCGACATTTAGAAGATTTCCTTCCTATTAGCCTCGTTTGTATGGATGAGTATAATAAAAACCAAATGCACATAAGTCAATCCCAATGACTCGGTAGGTATATAGCTACTATAATAATCCATCAACAACGCAATCAGTAAATCTACCCCCTACATCTAGCGTACACAAATACACACTTTTACTACTGACTATTGGAACATTTCAGTCTATTCTCCTGCTGAGGCTGCGAATACGAATAGAACCCCCGGCCACTCTATATTTATCCATTGTTTACTCACATATTTATTTGCAACAATTTGTCGATTTTACCTGACTACGTAGCAAAGCAATATTTTCATTGTATCCAACAAGAAATTTATGAACCAATAAAATGTTGTTTACGTAAACAGACCATAAATTACCTCCACCCCTATCGGCCGTCAGCCATGAAGGAATACCATTCGAACATATCACGCCACTACTGTGAGCAGCCAGCAAATATAATGGAACAACCGAAAAATTCGCACCATCGACACCGTTTATCCCAACAATGGGTGCTCACTTTCGCATTATGAATGGAGAAACATTAAAAATTGTGACTGTGTGCCTTTGCTACTCGACGAACGACGAGTTGACATCAAGGTCCTGCGGATACTTGCGAGTGGGAGTGCTATTGTAGTTCGCATCGCATATTGTTCCCTTACCGGATGAGAGGCTGGGCAAATTTATGATTATTACTGTTATTTTCCACTCAAAATCACATGTGACCAACATTAAAAAGGATAATGGCGGCCATGTGACCAGGTATAGCCGACGTGTGCGATTTTCATAATGAAAGTGCACAATAATTTCGTGATTTTTGCACATTCTGTTTAATTTATTCCAACGGATACTCGTATGCCTCACATTCACAGTCGCATAAATTACATAAATAATAACTCAACACACGCTACATTATATAGATTTTTATTTTCCATATCATGGATGCTCTTACGTGCATGAAGGCGGCAACATGTTGCATAACAATAAGTCGCATGAAAAGCTAACCAATTCGATGCGAGTGTATTCGGGGTGAGTGCTAGAGAATTCCAGCATGCGTAAGTGTGTCTGTGTGTGTATGTGTTGTGCTGCATTTCATGGGTTTCATTCCTTACACGCAAATTGCTTAGCGATAGGGTAGGCGAATTTGCATCCATAATGACGTAGTACCTATACCTATGTAACGTGACATTCTATTTGAAGGAACATTTTTAATGGACTCTATTTGCATTACGATTACGATCCATGGCTGACTTTGTGAACCCTTTCGATTATGATTAATCAGAACTGCCTTCGGGCGGAAATCCATTTTCATTTCACCCAACTCGTTATTCAAAAAAACGGTCATTATTCCAGATGTATACGGAAAGGTTAACGAAAAGTGGCGCCCAAAGTTAACGAGATTTTTTTTTTCATTTATTTGTGTTTCTTTGTAAACGTAGCCACCCCTTGTTCACGAGCGACAGGATAACAAATTGAATAACTAAAAACAAGTCATCATGGAGTTTTTTTTTTTTTGTGCAGGAGGGATTATATTTCTGCAGAATGGGGATGGGGAACAGACCGTCAATTAGAAAAGGAAATACCTAGATAAATTGAGAATCACTTTAAACTCTCAATACTTTTTGTTGTCATATTTTCGTTCCTTTTTATCCTTCGAAATGAAAGTTGAAAAATGGGAAAGTGCTTAAATTTACAGTAGAATTTCAAATGGCAAGCCGTTGCAGTGTAGGTACTTGTGTGGGTTTGTGGTTTGTGGCATCCATCCCAGAGGAGAGGAGTCATTTTTGTTGGTTGCAAGTGTTTTAGACTAAATTCAAAAATACCTACACGCAGAAGTCTATTTGTTAGTTTTGAATTTCATTAAAGTTTTAAATAGATTTGTTAAGTTACATAAATGGTTGGTTTGTGAAAGGTAGTCCTCGTCCTCGCATCGTTAAGATTTTTGTAAATGTAATAACATACTGTAAAGTGACCTTCCGCACACTGGCACTGACGAGAGCAGGGCAAGTACATTTTACAGCTCCTGCAGAAATTATTGTAAGGAATAAAACAATTCAGTTGCAACATTTTGAAAGTATTCCTGTAGTTCCCAACAAAGTTATCATGATCCTTTACCGATGTGGTCATCCACGTTGTCGCCCTACAGGAAGTTTGTTCATCCTCATTCCTGCCAGGCGTGAGTTAAATCCATTATTGGCTGAATGCCTGAAGCGCCCATAGAATCCGTTGTGTCCCCTCTGTTGACAAATATGTCAACGTCAACGTGTTCAACGGAAGGAACAATCCTATTTAATAAGTTTCGCAAAATATTTTTAATAATTTCACTGCGTGAAAGGATGAGCATGATTATCATGAACCATGAACCCATGAACGTCATTGCTTGTTACATAAAAAAAATAAGAAGAATGGCGAAAGGCGTAGTTTGGAGATTACCGTAAAATGAAAAATATACAATCTCGTTTCTAGCTGGACACCACCGACGCATGTTCATGATAATGTTTGTATAGCCCCACTCATTGAACTGACATCGATTCGTTTTCAAGTTTCCAGGTCCACCAATGAAAGAGGCCGTTCAAGAATCTAGTTTAGTAAGTCTGACAGCTTTCTAACTTTATGTTGCTCGGTTTGTGTAGTCTCTCTATGAGAAATAAAGAAAACCAATTTCTTCGATTTTGGAAATTCAACCCTTAAAGGGGTAAAAGGGGGGTCAAAGTTTGTATGGGAACATTTTTATTTTTCATCCAATTGACTTCAAACTCGGTTTGTGTACTCTCTATCAGAATTAAAGAAAACTAATTTCTCCGAGTTTGGAAATTTTGCTTGGGTCCCGAGTTATTGGCGATGACCCCTCTTAAGGGGGCCCTTTTCTTAACTCACGAACCGTTCGTCATGTCAATTTGAAACTTAGTAATGCTTCCCAGCATCTGTCGCCGTTGAATACGTACTCCAAAGATATTCAAACGGAATTCTGTAAGAATGGGGCATACTGCTAGAAAGTGGAACACATCCTCACGATCTTTCCGATTGCATATGTTGCACAGTTGAGTATAGGAAGAACTAGGCGGTGTGGGATATAATTAATGCCTGCGCTTCACTAACAAATTGATCATATAATTTTTGAACTGTTTTCTCCAATAGGGCGTTAAACACATTTTTCAAAGATACTAACTGCTCCTTAGGTACTTTCTTAGGAAGGTTTCCTGTGCGATATATAAATGTAAAAGAGGGAACTAACTCACTGTGAAGAAATCTCAGTGTGCCAAATCCTGGAGGACTGCGCGAGCGAAACCGCGGGCAAAAGCTAGTATAGTATACAATTTCCCAAAAAATTTCAAAAGTTCTACTTGAAATTTATTGCAACTCGCATATCAGTCTTCCATCTTTTCTCATTCGCTCTCTTTCTCTCTCTCTCTCTCATCCAAGACGAAGAACTATTTCTGTTTTCGAGACGTGTTCATGTCTTTTAAACAAGAATAATAATATTAAAAATTATTGGGCCTATAGTCTATGCAACTAGTGCTCTTTAATTAATATTAGCCTAATAGTTTCTGTAATTATTTTGTTAATAATAAATAATAAAAATAAAAATTATTAAGTCTCATGACTTTTCAGCATTTTCTCTAATTTTATTATTACTACCATTTTTAACTTCACCTGAAATATTTTTTTTTAAGTCACAATAGAAGTTTTTGTATGGAAAATGTCGCCATTGTGAGTTCGTAAAATGATTACTAGTAGGAGTAGAAGTTATTTAAACATATATTGGGCCTTGTCTTACCAATAATCACTTTTAATCTTCAACTTAAATATTTTGATGATCACAATAGTTAATTTCATATGCATTATTTTCACCATTGTGACTTCGTAGAAGAGCCTGAACACTCAAAATGATTATTATTACTATTTCTTTTCCATATAGGTATCTTATTTCTAATATACACTTAACCAGCAACGCTTACATCGAAAACTAGGCCAAACATCTTTATGTGTTCCCATAAAATTTCAAATTAATTGCCACCTATCATAAAAGTTATTCGAAATACATCTCCCCACCATGTTCATTCAAATTCAAAGCACTTACCTATATAAGAGTAAAATAAACACCCTCAGAGCTCTTCCATCTTTCTACCCGAATAACGTTAACACCTTGAGGATGTTTTTAAAAACTACACAACCCCCCTCAATGGGGATGTTTAATGTGAAAAAGATGTGTGTATGTGTTCTTTTTTTTGTTTTTGTCAAAAGGCGTCGTGACCTCATTCCTAAATCGGCTTTTCAACTTTTCAAAACCACGCTAAAGGTGTTTACATTTTAAAATGCAAACCAAATACTCACCACATACGTGCCCCCACGGCACAGAAGGAGCAAAACGCATTTGTGGGCGTTCATAAACTTTAAACAAAAGCACGACACAGTGGAACGAAATTCATGAAATTCAAATTAATTATTAAAAAAATCACGCACACGGTTTCTTTGAAAATGCAAGACCTAAACAACGAATTGAACGAACAGTGAAATCCTTTCGTTTCCGGTCATTAAGCTCAAAGTGGTGTGTAAAACAACAGCACTAACTTCAAAGGTCAGCCCGGATGTCAGAAATAGAATCAGCCATCGCGGTGTTCATTTTCTAAGAGAGTTGACGGTTGTTTGGAATATTGTCGTGTCAGTAAGTACCTACCAGTGGCGTGGCGTCCATATAACCCGATTCCTACCGGGTTACCTTTTAAAAGTTTCAGTTCAGCTACACAACAATGTTTAGGTACTTAAAAACGAGCAACATAAAACCCACGGGATAAACTTAATACATAATATGTATCTATTCATCTGCGCAAGCTACATACCCCGACCCCACCAACTCAATTGAACTTTATACACACGGAAACACACACCCTTCGGGCCTTCTTCGCCTTCATTATTATTAGTATTATAACTGCCCACACTCTCTGAGCATATAACCCAAATCTAAAATAACCCGAAATATGACGGGTTATAAAATCTCTCACTGGATAGAACAAATTTGTGTCCTTTCTCTTTTGTACACTTGCGTTTATCTGAGTTTAGTCCTCTCTGTTCAACGCCCGCTTTCTTATGCAAAAAAATAACCCGATGAAAAGCGGGTTATTTTGTGGGTTTTGGGTGTATCTTTTACCGCTGCGCTGTGGTGTAATTGAGTATATCTGGAAAATAACACGCTTACCGCCGACATATTTGGTGAATTTGAATTGTGTGTGTATCTCCTATCGCTGCGCTGTCGCTGTGATGTAGTCATAGTCAGTTCCTTTTTTACCTAACGATTTTCTGAGGGGAGTATCCTCTGTTCAAAGGCCGCTTTCTTATGCAATAAAATAACACGCTTTTCTCCGAGTTATTTGGTGAATTTTGTAAGTATCTTTTAAAAAATAAACAAACTGATGTGTTTATAAAGTTTATAAACAAGTCGCTAAGTGAGAAATCAAGTGTTTTGAGTCTTGGCTGGCTATGATCTTCGTAGGTACCTAAATACATTTGAAGAAATGTTTCAAAGATTAAGTAGATGATTTTGCTGGACCTCCACAAAACTCCACAAAACATATTTTTTGGATTTATTGAACAAATCGAAATATGAAAGTTGTGCACTATTAAATCAAGATGAAAAAATATCTTCATTAATTTAGTTTCTTCCTGGAGTTTTCGATTTTATGGCTTTGAACAATTAACTAAGGTTTTGTAGGTTTTGTATGCCTACCACATCTTCCCTTTGACATTTTGATATTTTTCGACTTCGACTTACCATTTAAAATTATTCACGCCACGCCACTGGTACCTACTTATATATGGGACTTGAAACAGCAAGTAAAATTTGGAAAGGCTCTTGAGTGGATTATTGCTTTATGCTTTTAGCGTAACAAGCCATAAATTTAACCGTAAAATGGGCCTGTTTTGCATTGGAAAAAGTTTAACAAATGAAAAACGCAACGATTTCCAAGACGTTATAAAATTCAACTTTTATTTCCCTTATGCAAAGCAAACTTTGTAATTATAATTATTTACCCAATGGTTCTTTGGGAGCGAAGATATTGCTTCGTTGGTGGTTGCTAGACGAAAGAGACCGATTCTAATCTGCGTAACCGCGCGATGCCTCTTTGCCAACGTGAACCGTTTCGCGTTATCACCTTCTCCTTTGCGCTCATGTTCTTAATTTTCCAGTGATCGATGCATATTGGCGTACGGGTTTATGTTAGCTAATTTACATGGCAAATATAACGTTCGTTAGCGGTTAGGTATCAAAAAAAAGTGCACCAAAGTCATTTGGCAAAAAGCAACATCGATAGGCTAAAGAACCATAGGGTATGGTTACAAATGTTTGTTAAATACAAAATTATAAATTCAAGTTAGGTTCATATACATGTAGTTAGGCAAATTAATTTCAATGTTTAGTATGTAGGTATTAAAGTATATCAATATTTCATTAATTAATTAATAAAAGCAAAATCAAAAAACGTATTCTTCAACATGCCGCCTCCCCCTGAAGGAATTTCAGGAACATGGTAACAGCGCCACTCTCGTAATTGGCCTTTTGTATGTAGTGTTGTTGGTACGAACAGAGACAACTCGTACATGACCATCTGACCCGGGATGAGTAGCTTCGATACGACCAAGTGACCACTTAGAAGGGGGCAAATTAGGCTCCTTTAGCACGACGAGGTCACCAACCACTAGATCTCTGGTCTGTTGCTTCCATTTGGGACGTTGCTGCAGTGAAGTGATGTAGTCTGTGTGCCACCGTTGCCAAAAGCCTTGCATCATATTTTGCAGTAACTGCCATCGTCCTAAGCGGTTAATTGGAACCTCCAGATAACTTGGCTCCGGTATCGCTGTGTACGGTCTTCCTATAAGTAAATGAGAGGGGGTTAAAGGATTCAAATCTGTGTCGGAAATTGCGCAAAGGGGTCGGGAATTAAGTAAAGCTTCGATTTGGGCAAGCAGAGTGGTCATCTCCTCGAAGGTGAGAATATTGTTTCCTACCACACGATGGAGATGTTGTTTAACACACTTAACACCCGCTTCCCAAAGCCCACCGAAATGTGGGCTATGTGGTGGTATGAACTCCCATTTGATGTTGTCCGTAGCTAATGCACTGGATATCCGCTCGTTATGCTCACTAGATCGCACCAACTGGAACCATTCGGAGAGTAAACGCGATGCTCCTTGAAAGTTGGTTCCATTATCGGAATATAGAACGCTGCATTTTCCTCGTCTGGCGATGAATCTCCGTAGGGCCGCTAAAAACGCATCCGTTGATAAATCGCTTACCACCTCCAAGTGAAGCGCTTTCGTTGACATACAGACGAATAAAGCGATGTATCCTTTCACCAATTTTGGTCTCCTTCCCTTGGACAGTCGAAGAGTGATTGGACCGGCGTAATCGCATCCCGTGTGATCGAAAGCGTAGGATGCGTTGAGTCGTGAAGCAGGCAAGTTTCCCATGAGCTGAATTGACGTATTCTGGCGCAAACGAAAACATTCCTTGCATTCAAAAACGATCTTTCGTATCAAATTTCGGCTACCAAGGACCCAAAATTCTTGTCGCACTAACGCAAACAAATGAGTAACTCCAGCATGTAGAAACTTCAAATGAGCTGCACGAAGAATTAAAACAGTTATTGAATGTTTTTTTGGCAGTATAATTGGATGCTTTATGTGAAAGGGAACATTTACAGCATTGGTTATTCGTCCACCTACTCGTAGCAAGCCTACGTCATCGAGAAAGGGTGCTAAAGACGACAATTTCGAACGATTTGCCACACACCCTGCGGATTTCAGAGCGGTAACTTCTTCTTTGAACTCCTCCTGAACGAATCGAATACATGTTTGTTTGGCAGCAAGAAGTTCAGACGACGAGACGAAAGTTTTCCGGCGATCCTTAGCAGGAAGTCTGCAGTTTTTCACGAAACGAATTATGTAAGCTACAGTTCGAACTAACCTGCCCCAAACAGAGATTTTGTTACTTAAGTCACCCAGAAAATGTTCTATGCCACGCGATAGATTCACAGTTGTGGGAATTTTCTTTCCCTCCGGTACCTCCTCAAGATCCTCCTGAACGTAATTTGGCCAAAAAGAGAAATCTTTAGATATCCAACCGGGACCTTTCCACCATAGTTCTAGCTGTAACAACTTGCTGGGCTCAATGCCTCGCGAAGCACAATCAGCAGGGTTTTCTTCCGAGCGAATATAACTCCAAACCGACCGAGGGAGAACATCAAGAATCTCGGAAGTGCGATTAGCGACGAAGGTATTCCATCGACGAGGTGGTGAAGCAAACCAAGCTAACACGATTTGCGAATCACAAAATGCGAAAGTGTTGGATGGAGATACGTCCAAAGAGGTTTTAATAAGCTGAATCAGACGACTCAAGAGAAGAGCCCCACACAACTCGAGACGAGGAATAGTTAGTTGCTTCACCGGAGCAACACGGGTCTTAGCAGCAATAAGATGCACTTCGATTTGACCATTTTCCGATACACTGCGTGCATAAACCACAGCAGAGTAAGCCTTTTCCGAAGCGTCAGAGAATCCAATGAGATCGAAGCTTCGCGAATTAGATGTACATTGTCTCAATATCTCGACCTTTTCAAAATGCTCCAGCTCTTGCCTATAGTATATCCATTTCCTAGCTACTTCTGTCGGCAATGGGTCATCCCAACCTACTTTCGATTTATGCAGCCACAGCTCCTGGAAAAGCATTTTAAATAAGATAGTGGAGGGGGAAAGAAAACCCAATGGATCGAATATTTTAGCAACCTCCGACAACAGCTTTCTTTTAGTATATTTCGACGAGCTTTCCTGTTCCGCTATTTTGAAGGTAAATATATCATGGTATGGATTCCATACCAACCCAAGCACCTTTGTACAACTATTTTGGCTATCCAAGTCAAGAGAAACGATGTCATTATGGTCGATACCGCTTAAAATTGGCCAACAATTCGAACTCCATTTGCTGAGCTGGAACCCTCCACAGGACAGTAGCTCCACTAACTCATCCCTCAATTTAATGACCTCTGGCATAGAATCAGCACCTGTCAACAGGTCATCCACATAAAAATCACTCAGAATGGATCGAGACGCCAAGGGAAACTGATATCTGTAGTCAACAGCAAGTTGTTTAAGAGTTTTCATTGACAAAAATGGAGCAGGCGAGGTACCATATGTCACGGTGCATAGCCAATAGTGTGCAATTGGTTGCTCCGAACTTTCTCTCCAAACAATGCGTTGAAAGTCCCGATGCTTTTCAGCAACCCAGATTTGCCGAAACATCTTGACGATGTCGGCACAAAAAACGTATTTGGGCAAACGAAATCGTATACACACATTCACTAAATTTCTTTGAAGAGGAGGCCCCGTGTGCAACATTTCATTTAAACTAATTCCATTAGAATCTCTATGCGACCCATCAAAAACGACCCGTATCTTATTCGTAATCACGGCGTGATGCGGCAAATAGAAGGCTCTTCCCGAATTTGGTTCGATCAAATTATCCGGAATCCGTTGCATATGACCTAATTCCAGGTAAGTCTTCATAAATTGGCAGTACTCCTTTCGAAGATTTTCATTACGAGCGAAACGACGTTCCATGGAAGATAATCGCGACAACGCGCCAGAGAGGGTGTTACCGAACCGGACCTCACTCTGTCGAAATGGCAACTCAACAATATATTTACAATCAGGGGCTCGCGAAAAGGTCTGAGAGAAATGTGCTTCAGCGAAATCCTCATTTCTTTCCACAGATAGGTGAAGAGGAATTTCCTCAATTTCCCAAAAGGTTTTAAGAATCGCGTCCAAGTCCTCGACCCCAACATGCAACGAAACGATGGTTTGATTGGTCATATTGCCAGTTATCACCCAACCAAAAACAGTATTGTGGGCCACCAGATTACCCCGATCATCGGTACGACGGCCATCCCGCAAAATATTCCACGCTATATCTGCTCCTAGTAACAGATCGATAGGACCCGACTCATTAAATCCAGGATCCGCCATTTGAAGATTCTTCAACAGCGACAGATTATTTAGCGCAAATGAAACGAGAGGAGTTTGCGAAGTAATTTCCTTCAAAATGTATGCGTTAACTTCAACTTGAGTGGAATCGAAACGAGAAAGTAAGTTAACTTGTACAACACCATGTGTAACCCCAGCAGATTGAGACGAAATTCCGGTAATTGGAACCCGAGCATGTCTCCGACGAAGGCCTAAACGGTTTACCAACCGCTCGGTTATAAGCGAAACTTGAGAGCCGGTGTCCAGCAACACACGACAAAGCTGCGATTTTCCGGTGACATCTATAATTTTAACGAGAACTGTAGGTAGGATACCGGACGAGTGCATTGCATTTTTAATATGATGACTCACGACTGCCAATGAATTCATAGAAGACGAATTTTCACTATTCGAAGTATCGATGTTATTATCAGTAGGTGCCGATGCAGCGTTTGGTTGGTCTAAATGTACCAAAGTATGATGTCGAGTTTGGCAAATCGAACAACGAGCCTTTACCCGGCATCTTGCTGACGAATGGTTACTACCCAAGCAATTGTAGCACAACCGCTCGTCCCTCACAAAATTACGACGAGACAGAATTGACATGGATTGAAATTGTGAGCATTTGTGAAGTAAATGGTTTCCCTTACACTGGGGGCACGCCGAGTTAGAAACAGCTAAACTTTTTACATGTGAAACACCTGAACGTGGCGCTGTCTTATTATTACGACCTTTTGGCTCACAAGCTTCTAAAGCAGAACACCTCTCATCCAAAAAATCAATTAATTCCTGAATCGTGGCCTCCTCCATTTTTTTGTTGGCAAGAGACCAGGCCTTACGCGTTTCTGAATCAGTTTTATTGAGTAAGAGATATATCAACCACGGATCTCTACTCTCTGATGGAAGCGCCTTTAGTCCGCGGATAACTTCATCCGCATTGTCCGTTAAACAACGTAAACGCGTACTATCCGCGTTTGCCACCATTGGCAATTTGAGAAAGCTCTCGATGTATGCGTTTATAATGTAAAGCGGTTTATTGTAACGATTTTCGAGCTTCTCCCAAGCTTGCTCGTAATTGTTATCAGCGATTTCGATATGATTTAATAGTTTAGCGGCATCATCACGCAAAAAAGATTTTAGATACCGTAATTTTTGGGCACCGGGCAGATTTTTCTTACAGTCAATGCTTCCAAGAAACATGTCGCGAAACCCTGGCCACTCGCGATAATCACCCGAGAACGGTGATATTTTGAACGCCGGTAATTCTATTTCAGCTGGAGATTTTTGAACGGAACTGGATGATGTGGATTTATTAAGAAGCGATTCGAACAAAGCGACTTGCTGCTTAACGACCTTTTCAGAATCAGCATTGTCGGATGTAGGTAAAGACGAGGGAAGTTGTTTCCGAATCGATTTCAATAGCGCGCTTTTTGCGGTGACGTATTTCATTTCAGTGCTCACAAAGTCAACCTCAGGATCACCATATCCTTCGGCAGTATGAAACGCGAAAAGTTCCTCTTGGTTACGACAAAATGCCTTCCAAGTCTCTTCCAACCGTTCTAGACGCACTTCTAAGATTTCGAGATCTAATTGATCCATACTATCCGAAACGAGATTATGCACGCGCGTAATAGTGCCCTTTAAATGACCCCGAGCCTGTTTGAGTACCTCCATTGCGAGATAGGTGTATGGTATGGGTATAGGTACAACCAAAAAATGAACACGAGAAGTGTGCCTATTAACGAAATTCCAACACCTCAAAGCGAAGCTCCTAATGACAAGATCTCCCGAACACCTTAGGAATAAATCCTAACAGCAGCAAGCAACAGCAAAAGATACCAGCAGACAGCAGCAAAAACCCAGCTCCAACAATGACAACGCATGTACATATATGATACAATGATACCAGAATACAACCTGTATACAGCTTCCAGTATGTGTGTAAATTTCTAGCAACCACCAAAAATTTACGTTATAAAACTCGAGATATTTAATGCAATATATCCGTACGCGACTTATTTATCTACGAATCCGAAATCCGGTTACTGAAGGACCATGTTTTGCATTGGAAAAAGTTTAACAAATGAAAAACGCAACGATTTCCAAGACGTTATAAAATTCAACTTTTATTTCCCTTATGCAAAGCAAACTTTGTAATTATAATTATTTACCCAATGGTTCTTTGGGAGCGAAGATATTGCTTCGTTGGTGGTTGCTAGACGAAAGAGACCGATTCTAATCTGCGTAACCGCGCGATGCCTCTTTGCCAACGTGAACCGTTTCGCGTTATCACCTTCTCCTTTGCGCTCATGTTCTTAATTTTCCAGTGATCGATGCATATTGGCGTACGGGTTTATGTTAGCTAATTTACATGGCAAATATAACGTTCGTTAGCGGTTAGGTATCAAAAAAAAGTGCACCAAAGTCATTTGGCAAAAAGCAACATCGATAGGCTAAAGAACCATAGGGTATGGTTACAAATGTTTGTTAAATACAAAATTATAAATTCAAGTTAGGTTCATATACATGTAGTTAGGCAAATTAATTTCAATGTTTAGTATGTAGGTATTAAAGTATATCAATATTTCATTAATTAATTAATAAAAGCAAAATCAAAAAACGTATTCTTCAACAGGGCCTAAAATTTATTAATTTCTTTTTGGACAAAAGCAAAAAATATGGAAACCACAATTTTCACCTGTATGGAAAAGCGAATAAGGCACTTTCACTATACTCATGCGTATTATTTTGGTGAAATAATTTCTCGCCTCGAAAGTTACTTTTTATGTTCACATAACTACACCCATACCTTGTTGGAGAACAAAAAATGGTAGCAGACTTTTTCGCGGCACTCAACCTTGAACCATAACACTTCCCTGTGGAGTGTTGTCACTCCAGGCGACATGTATACAGTCACCCTTGGTGTTGTAATGGCATTCGTTGGGGAACTGTCATACACGTTTTCCCCCTTAAGAAGAGAGAAAACTTCCTGCAATTAGAATTATCCTTGCCGAGAGGCAGAAACATTGAACATTTCATGTAATCACCCAAGAAGTGGTCGAAACTTGTATCCGGTTTATATCTTTCTCCATCGATCCTTAAGAAAACGCCAACACAGACATAACTTGAGAGAAGTTTCCCTTCACTCCGTAAAATGCGAAAACGAGTAAGAGTCGTCCTATTGCCGAGGTAAAACTTAGCAGCAAGTATGTCAAAACATCGCTCATGGATGTACACGAGAATGTGTAAGTAGAAGAAGGAAGAAAGTGTAGCGATTTTTTAACAAGTTTCGAATTACTTGTACTTTTGTATTGGGTTTTTGTTGAAACGTGACCATTTCGTTTTTCATCTTTTTTTTTTTGGAAGAAGTTCGTCCTTGTCATCTTTGCAGATGCCTCGTTAGATTTCTCTTTCATCTGACTGGTTTCCGTTTGATGTTGTAGCAGGAAGGTGATTTGGATCTTGTGTGTTTTTGCAAGGTGTAGAGGACTATGACAATGAGATGAAAGGAAGCTGAGAATATTTTCAGATGCATTTTTATTTTCATTTATATAAGGTAGTGCCGATAGTGACAGATACTTGTGTATGAACAAAGTTGCAATGTGACAATGGCACATCCATAACAAAAAACATAACATCGAAGGAGCTTTCAACCATATAGAGCCGGAGCTATAAATAACGCCGTTCCTGTGACTGCTAACAGTGAATGAAATGCTGGTGACTCTGGTCCGTGTTTGTAGTGGGCGACATTAAAATTATTATTTACTGCGAAGTACCTCCTAATAATCTTACGAAACTTGATGGTATCGGTACTTCATTTAAATCACCATTATATTCATATGTTTATCTAAAGCGATTCAAAAAAGCTTTAAATTGGTTTTAGGCCATACTTCTCCGATACTTTTGAGCTATTATTCGTCCGTCTGCTCCGTCTAGAGGCTAAGCTACAACAAATTCAAAAACAATACTGTGCTCAAATGCAAAAGAAAAAAACTTTTTTTTCGACTGTAGCTCAACATTATAATGCACGCACAACATGCACGTAGTGTTCCGTCCGGTGTAAATATACATAGCGTGTATTTTGGTCTAGTGCAGGTGTTACCAATCCTTTTCATGCTGCGACTCCCTAGAGGCGTTGAAATTTTTGCGACGTCCTTATAAAAGCATAGATACGTGAATAGAAGCAAATTGTACTGAAGATTCACTAAATTGTTTTTCAATAAGGACGCGTCGACGTTGAAATATCGTCGTCACATCTTTATGGCAATTTTGCTTGTTAAGATACCCGCATTCACCTTAAAATACGCCTCGTCGTTAAAGACGATTTTTCGGCCAAAATTGGGGACCTATTCCAAGCGTTCCGAAGCCAAATCAGCGAACAAACGATGTTAGCTAGCTATAAAGGAGAAATTCGCATGCATGCGAATGTCTAGCTATAAAGAAGAAATTCGCATGCATGCGAATGTATGCTTTTGGAACGTAAATTCTCATGAGAAACTATGCGAATCTACACACTATTTCGGAAACTCGCAACGAAACTTTTGAAAATAAAATACATTCGAAATTCCTATATATTTGCGGAGACTCGCATGTATGCGAATGTACACTTTTAGGTAGCAGATTCGCATGTGCAAAATGTCCATATGGACTATACTGATGTCATACTGTACTGATGGCAGCTAAGACTGATGACAGAAAATGAAGCGTAAGGTAAATTCGCACCGTAGCTTATTTATCCCACTAGGAGTGTAAAAGCTCCGAGTATTTCCCAGCTCACATGCTTAGAAAAACTTGATTTTCCCTTTTCTGCAGTTATATTTTAAAAATCACCTCTGAAAAGAATTCGCGCGCGCGGAGGAGGTGATTTTTGAGCACATGCGAATTTCCGGTTCCTTTGTAAGGTTCAGGAAACTCGCATGCATGCGAATTTCCTTAATTATATCGGAAACTCGCATGCATGCGAATCTACAACATTACATCGGAAATTCGACCGGCTACCCGGTCGTTGGGAATACATTCTTATGGACGGTTTCGGTTTACAGGTGTAAACGCGCCCATAAGAATGTATTCCCAACGACCGGATAGCCGGTACTGGTTAGCCGGCTGTCGGGTATGTGTGAAATGGGCCTTAGGATAGCGTCTCGACGCACACTTATGAAACCCCTGGTCTAGTGGTGCGTCGGTCGGAATGAACGAATATTAACGACAAAAAATACCTGACGTGGCCCGTGTTTGTGTAGGGTGCATTGCATTCGGTAGAAAGAAATGGATTTGATTTACCTGAACTATTTTCATTTTTCTGTTAAAGAAGAAACTGTTTTCATGACTTGAGCTAGAATTGTTCTTATTGATTGGCCATCTTTGTTTATTTAAGTGCAGGTTTTATCCAGGGACTATAATTTTTTATAAATAAAATAGGGCTCGAAGTCAATCACTGAATTTTGCTATGGTGGTTTTGAGGTATGACATGTACTATTACACATGTCAAAAATCGTATCAATTCTGGACATGCTGACGTCAATTTGACTTCAGATTTTGTCTTCACACAACTTTAGAAGAGAATCTGACGACAGCGCGTCAAAAATTGACACGATTTTGAAATACATTATGTAATAGTAGCTTTCAAAGGTCTTGATTATCTACTTACAAACAATATGAATTCGACAATAGGTTTGCCCCAAAAATTATGAAGGACAAGTTTGAAATAGCACTACTATTCAAAAACCACTGCACAAGTAAGTGGCATAAACTGTATTACATTCTTATCCCATAGAAGAGAACAAGGATATGTACAAGTAAATATTTGCAACCCAAAAGATCATCTGCAATTCCATGAAGAAAATACCAAATTTATTACGTAACATTTAATTTAATAAGATTTATTTTAGACCCTTTCCAATACTATAGTCAGAGACAAAACAAATTTATTTAAACACCCATGCATTTCAGTAAACGTATGTTACCATTCGAATAATGTAGCATTTCAATAAATCAAATTTTCTGGTTGGAATCCTTTTCTGGAAATTTATTATGTCCTCATAATATATTCATATGCACGAATATCATACTCGTAACATTCCGAGCATTTTATCAAATCCAAAGTGGGACGCATATGCTATATAAATATTTCGATGAAAAATTCAATTTGATACCCATATGCTCACTTGGATATCCGAGAAAATATTGGTATTAACTAATGTCAGATTTCCAGCAGAGACAAGCTATAGGAATTTATATATTTCAGTGTCACAAATACTCACTATAATCATCCTCATCCACCTATATCAATAACATTTCTACACGTGCAAGCGATTAATAAAAATGTCTGCAAGGCACCTACTTCAGAACTGCCACCTTCTGTGAACGAATAAATTGTTCACCCTAGTATGACAATAGTGAAGAGTACCTAGTCATTGGGGGAGTTTTTTTTTCTACTTCAATGAGTATCTACCTACATCCTCCAGTAACATTTTCATTGACCAAAACTAGATATCTAAAACTTGTATACCACAAAACCGAATACCACCAGAATATGCTCCTTCTTTCCTTCCTCTAGATGATAATTTTCGCAATAAAATGCTTGTTCAAGTACCAGAGGTAACACTCGAATATTTCCCACAACACTTTTACGGCACAATATTCCTAACTTGAACTTTCTATCTTCTAAACATCAAATTATCAGCTCAGTTTTCGGATTTATTTATTAGATTTTTAGAAAATTCAACTAAATGAATTATTGTTCTGCATGGGTAAATCCCCTATCCAAATCCACCCACTTCAAGCCACTCAACCATTCTTGAAGACCCTTCTTTGGGAGATAGTTTATAGAACTGCATTCTTGGATAGGGGGAGTTTTGCTCGGTTTTTAGTCTTGTACTGTACTGTAGTCATGTCAGAGAAATTTGTTGCTTTTATTGCATTTTGTTGGAATTTCACCAACAAATTCTTACTTCAACTTCAAGTCGCATTGTTGCATTTTAGTTAAATGGAAGTATTTTCTTGGAAAGAAAAAACTTTCTTTTACATTTTGATTTTGAGTTGAAAGAGAAGTTCCTGCTAATGTATGTAGTTTGTATGGAGATGGAGATGGATTTACTTATTTTCGATAAGTAGGGTATTTCTGAATTTTGTAAATGTTACAATGTGCATTGTGTGCTACTGTGAATTGCGCCTGTGAAAAGTCAGATGTCAAAAAAGACATGAATAAAGTGCACGACTGGATCCCACGAAACTAGTTTTTATATCATCCACAGGAAGGTATATTAATTTTGTCAGTACATTTGTATCGGCAAAAAGGAGTCACCGGAGACCCCATAAAGTATATTCTGAATCAGGATCAAATTCTGAATCGCTTTCATGTCCGTCTTTCTGTCTGAATGTTTAAAACAAGATAGTGTCCAAACGAATCGACCTACGCGAGTGACATTTTGTGAAAGGATTTATTTTTATGACCAATGCGTGTACAGTACATACGGACGGTCCATCTGGTGGTTTCTTTTTAAATCATAGGTTATTTTGACACTGACAGCTGTTTCCCGCTCGAAATCTTGACAGAAAGTCAGTATCATACCTCCGCGGAAGGAAATGAGTCGCTTTAAGCTTGAACAACGTTGGGAAATATTGAAAACTTATTTCCAAAGTGCGTTTTTTTAAAAGAAGTTTTGGCCGAAATGAAGTACCCACCGCGCCTGCTGTATCTACGCAAGTTTGTGCAAAAAGTTCGTGAGACTGGTAGTAAAACTCATGGTCTCCGTCGTCGTACGGTGCGTCACAGAGAGTGACAGTTTGGTGCGGATTGTGTAGTGGTCATCATTGGACCATTTTTCTTCGAAAATGTGGCTGTGAATAACGTTTCGATCAACGGTGGACGTTACAGAGCCATGTTAACCAACTTTTATTTTACTGTAATTGAAGACATGGATTTGGACGACCTCATGCAGGATGGCGCACCATGCCACACAGCCCATGTCACAATCGATCTTTTGCGCACCAAATTCCCAAATCGTGTTATCAGTCGTCTTGGCGGTGTCGGAGCTGCGATTAGACTCTTTGGGCTATTTTTTTTGGGGAACCATGAAGGACAGATGTGATGTTATGCCAACAATTCGGAAACGATTCAAGCACGTAAGGACAATATCATCCGAGCAATCTGTGAGCTACAGCCCGAATCCATTAACAAGTTTTGGAAAATTGGAGTGACAGAATGCGCTACTGCGAAGCTAGCCGAGGCAGCCACCAGCCACTTGAACGACGTTGTGTTCCATAATTAATGGGAATATTTGGTCTTACTAATAAAACCATAATACATGGAAAAAATGTATAATGGCTTCTGAGACCCCTCAGTTATAGCTATCCAGTCAAATTGTTCAGTAAACTTTTTTATCATTAAAAAATCTGAATAATTTTGGTTTTTTCAAGCACTTAAACTCAATGGTTGAACTTAATCTTGGTCTTCAAATGTTGCCTATCTTAATACATACAATTCAGGAATCACATGGCAGGACCACATTTCCTATATACATATAGCCTATACGTATAAATAGGTACTTTAGCCCCAAGCAACTTCTACTTCGCAGGTTAGACCAGGCCTGGCTCGGCCCCAAAACATTCACTTAACCTACTTGACAGCATACTGAGATGAGCAGTTCTACTTATTGGAGACCCTACACTCACATCGAATCTACAACCATTGGTTCACAGAAGACAAGTCGCTGACCTTTGCTTGTTCTATAGGTACTTCCATGGTAGATGTTCCGAGGAATTCAAAGACATTATACCTCGAAATGCAACTTTTGGATGCCCCACAAGACAGGCAGCTAATGCTCATGACCATACAGTACACTTGACAACCACGAGGACATCAATTTTCCAAAACTCGTTCTGTTACAGGACAAGCAAACTTTGGAACTCGCTTCCTGCGGATATATTTCCTGAAGTCTACAATATGCAGCAATTTAAATGCAGAACTAACACACATACATCTGCAAGCATCTCGGGGTGCTGTTGAAAAAAAGTAAGTAATTGATTTCTAAATTTTCTAGAAAAATAATTTATTAAGTTTTCCATACGAAAATCTTTTTCTGTTCAACATCTCAGTCAATTCCATAACATGTTTCACTGAATTCCTATAAAATGCTTTTCTGATAACTAGAACTGATTAAAAAGCTTTGTATAGTCAACAAAATGTGTCTTCAATGTAATTTTATATCGTATAGGAGGTGTAGAATTACAAAAAATTATGTTTAAGCAGGTTTAGGCGGCTGTCAGATTGAGGCAACAAGCAATAAGCAACTAAGCAACTATCAATCAGCAATACGCAATTTTATTTTAACCTATTCTCACATCGAAGCAACAGTATTGCCTGAAATATTTAGCTATCAGGGATATTTTTCCACAACTTCTACGAATTTATTGTTCAAAACAGGATCGTCCGTCATATTTTCCAAAACTTTATAGAATGCAGTATGCGCAAATGTGTGAATCACAAATATTGCTACTATAGAAAGCAATATTTGTTGCTTTTCAACATGAGGTCTGTATCTCTAGCGATAATTATTAGAGATGTAACGGATAGTGATTTAGCCGGATACCGGATATTCGGTATGTAATAAGGCCGAATAGCCGGATATTCGGCGGCCGGATATCTGGCCGAAGAAATGCATACTGCGAAGCATACACTCATGTTTTATCCTCAAAAAAGAACTCAGCCATATAGCATGCTATGAGAATTAATCGCCGAGACCACAAATAGCATTCTATAAAAAATGTCTTTCTAAAAATTGCTCAGCTCTTAGCTGTGGATAGTATCCTATGGGCTATATTTTTTTTGTCTGACACTCATGTGTTTTCGACTGATGGCTGTGGAAATAGTAAGCTATGAAATGCCCACCCTACAGCTACATCTTATGTCAGACTATCGTTATTTCTTTCTACGAGATATGACAAATGGTAGGCTATGATCTATGAAGTGTTGCTCGGGAGACGCGGCGTTAACTGGATCTGCCATGTACGGTAGATGAATGAACTGAAATTTCGAATGAACAAATTAAAGGGTAAAACGTAGTCGCGGAAATTCAGCGAGTGTGATCGACGATTTTTGTTGTATTTTACTACAACAACGACTATCCGGCAACTAGCCGGATACCAAGAGTCTTTCCGGCAATGTGCCGGATATCAGAAAAGAGGCCGGATAGGCCGGATAACGGATACTTACCGGATATCCGTTACATCTCTAATAATTATTGCCGCAACAAGCAACATTTTTCGTTCGAGCGATATTGAGTTGCAGTCAGCGTTGCCCACCACAATTTTTTTATGTAAAGTGGAACAATAAATTAAAAATTAAACACAAATATAAAAAAATAAACAAACAAAATTTTTTCAAATTCAATTTTTCAAAAAAAACTTAACATTATCAGAAAAAAATCATTACATTTTAGTTTCATAAGTAGGTATAAAGTATTGAACACAAAAGAAACATATGTAGTTTTAGTCCTCAGATCGCCTTGGTCCTTGATATTATACATTGATTTTTGAAACAAGGCTATGTTGAATTGCAGATCATAGCAGTTTTTGTCTTTAAAAAGCGACTTTGTGTACAGAATTCCACTTAAAGTTCTTTAAGAATGTTTAAAAAAATAAAAAGTTAGTATGTTGAATCAAAAAAAAAATTAAAAAAATATTTGAAATAAAAAAAGAAGAAAGAAGAAAAGAAAAGAAATAAGGCTTTAAGGCATAAAAAACAAGCCTTAAAGCCTTAGATATTGAAATAATGCCTAAAAGGCATGAAAAAGCTTTAGTTGGCATCGTTGGTTGCAGTCCAAGGCAGTCGCTTTTTGTCAACAGCCGCAATCAAAGCGGACTTTATTTGGCGGTCCTATGGAGAAACAATTTTTTGTAAACGTACGGAGCACGTTTTTAAATTCCCCTATCATCGTAGAGTCAGAATTGATCAAAATCTCGAGTTCTAATTTGATCTTACTATACTTATTTACTAACTGCCTCCAGTTGCGCACTCCAAGTCGGTTGAGGTTCAGTTCTACCGGTAGAGCCTCTACCTCTACGCCTCTACGGGTCAGGAACTTGTTTAAATCCGCTCATGTTCTACCCATCTCAGACGACTTATGGACAATTTCCTAACTAGGTCGATGTCAGGTTGGTCGTTGAATCTCTTCCTACAAAGCCCGTCAACAAAAACGGGACCGAAGGTTTTAAGAAGAATCTTTCTTTCAAAGTTATCAAGATCTACTTCGCTAGGTGCGAACATTTGATTAACGCGACGGTGGACTTGCCTGACCCAAGACCACACACATAGTGATAGGGACCAGTACCTAAGGTTATTTATGAAAGGATTTAGGCATTCACAAGTATGCCAAATCTGGAGTCGAGGCCAAATCAGATTGAAAAATTTTTGATGACAATCGTACACTCCAACAATTTATTCACTTCATAAATATGTTTATGATTTGAAAGTAGTTTGATATGCCAAATATGATTTTTTATGTGATGTTTTTGGAAATGTTTCAGGCGGAAAATATGACGGCAAATTTGCGCTTGTTATAGCTTAAGGTGCATTGTAATAACTGCGAGAGATATAATCATTTTTATTTTAGCCGATCAAATCCCTGAAATAGCAGAGAAGTTAGAAAATTAACTTAAATGGATTGCACCCATAGGGACATTTTAGGCAATAGGATGCCCAACGAACACTCCAGCTATGGTACATCTCCCTCTGCTTACAAACTCTTACAAAATGCGAAAAATGCTACCAATCTTAAGTGGTCGTACTGCCCTACGTGTTCCATCAACAAACAGATCTAGCTCAAGACTGAAGATATCCTTCATTAGCACAATAGTTTAGGAGTCATAAAGGGACACTATAGATCATCTGGAGGCATAGCCGCCTCGAAAAATTAGATCCAGAATAATACTTCTTCGACATAACCTTCCTCCTCCTTCCTCCAGCGTTTTATATTAATCTCCTGTCGGCTCAATGGGAAGGTAGTTTTGAGATCAATAGATCCTGTGGTATGTATTAAAATGGGCCTAGTAGACATCTTCATTTAGATGTCAGAGTTTCTAAATTTAGGCCTTTGCAAATTTTAATATTTCCAACCAAGCACTATTGGTTTAAATATGTAAAAACCATTTCACAACGCATTGACCTTAGCACTAACTGTGCCCATTTACGGTGTTGAATCGACTTTCAGCTAAAGCCAATATTTACCCCTTGAAAACATTGAAAATCCTTGGCCAGAAGTAAAATCCTACATGAATTAAGACAACCCTCTGTAGATATTCCAACTTCTGTATGTGAATCATAGAAAGACTATGTAAACATTATATAGCTAAGTGTACAGGTAGGTTAGCTATTAACAACCCTACTCATTCGAATGACAGCAGTAAATCGTCCTGAATATGAAAATAACTCGTTTTTTGTTCTCATCCTTACTCCTTTTACTATACTAAGTTGCAGATAAGCGTTACAAGGACAACTAGCTGAGTATTTCTGCCTCTCGCTCTCTCTCTCTCTCTCTCTCATCATCCTTTCTAGGTGACCCTAATTTTCCCCCAACTCATAGTTTTCTGCCTAAATAAACAGTACAACGCCAACGGTACACGAACTTACAAATGCATGAACATAACCACGGGTTTCCTTCAAAGCAAAATAAAAGCAAACATCCTTCGAATGATAATCAATCCACACACTCACAGAAAATTAGATAGGCATATGGACCGAAAATAAAATACAAGATCATGTACGTACACTTGTGATATGAATAAACTGCCTTAGCTCCTCTGCCTACTCTCAAGGATATGTTGTGTGTGGAAATAAAAATGGGGCTAGTAGACTCACGATATGAAAAAATAAAGAGCAAAACAAAATAATAACCATAAAGAGCGAAGAATATACGACAACGGCAAACAAAAACATTTTCCCTCCCAAAAACAACCACCCCCTGTGAAAGGATATGCCTATCATCTGAAGAAAACCCCCGGCTCCTTCTGCTGGCGAGAAACTTTCCCTCGCATTACAGCCCAACCGCCCAGTGCGCCCCCCAATCAAGTCGTTTAGTTTTTATATGTAAAACACAGAAAATTACGTAAGAGTCCCGAAAAAATCGGGCAAAGCCAGGGAAAAAAAACACACACAAAATATAAGCGGAATTTTCGTCCTCTGATGTGTATGGAAGAGCACTGTAGAGTCTATGGCAACTGGCACACGCTTCAATAGTCATCGTCGTCGTCGTTGTCGTCGTTGTACTTTTTCTCGCTCACTGGCTACCATCCTTTCGCTCTCGGTATATTCATCGGATGATATAACAGTGTTTTGCCTTTAGTTGAGTTTTCCTATTGCTTTTCTTTGGTTGTTGTTGGTGTTGCTGCCGCTACAAGAGTTCACGGTTCAAAGTATATGAGTAGGTGGGGAAGGTATGGGCCCATCAAACAGAGGATGCTTTAAAAATGGCCAAATGGAGGTACAGCGCCTGGTGGCGTCATGGTGTCTGACTTTCAATAAAAGTTGACTACAATATCATGCAGAGAGCCGTTACGTTCATTTCTTTTTCTTTCTTTTTTTTAAACTAAATACGACAACAAAAATTTGTGGATTATCCTATCTGCAGAAAACTACCCTTCACACCTTTTGACTTTGCACTTATCTCTCTTTTTTTCAATTTAATTTTACCACCTTTTTGGAGCAATTTGTAAAATCACTTTACATCACAGAGTCCTTACTTGTTACCCAAAAAAATTATAAGCACATGCAGGCAACCAGTATCCTTCGAGACACCATTGATGCATTCAGCCTGGGAGGACCAACTATCCCCTATAGCACTTGAAGGGGTTAGTAGAGATTTTTTTTAAATTTCCTTTCTTTAATGGATTTTCAATTATCTTGAGCAACCGGCAAAAATCAAGGATTTAAATCCTTTCACACGATATAAAAATTCAAAAAGAGAATCACATTTTTAATTACCAAATAATTGAGGAGAATTCTGCACTGTCACACTCACTCACATAAATTTCACAGGAAATTAATTAATTTTTATTTTTAATATTTTTTTTTTTTTTAATGAAAAAAAAAACAAAATCCTATTGAAGGACACACGGGTAACAACCAAACGAACAGAACAAACGCCTAGAAGAGAACACGTTTTATTTATTTTTTTTTTTTGAGCACGTTGTTGTGCATAACACACGGCCTCACAACTAATACTGAAGAGCTTTTGTGCGCCTGACGCCAAGTCCTGTTCTGCCACTATCACCCATATCCTTGAGGTGGGAAACCGGGTTCAAACAACAAAAATAAAATTCAAAGTTTGGGCTTTTCTGGGGAAAAATTTCCTCTGATAACAATTAAAGCTCACTCTCTCTCTCTGTTGGAGTTTTCACTCTCTTCTCTGCGACTGCTGGCTGATGTCTTACGTAAAATTATTTGGTTTCATAATAGCTAAGGACGAAATATATATTCGTATTGTTTTTCTACGATGTGCCTCTCTGAAAGGCTCAATATTAGTTCAGGGGAGATAAAAAAAATCCCAAATTTGATTGAAGCTTTTTTCTGTGTGCAAGAAATGCGGAGAAAATATCCCATATATCCTTGCTACTTGCAAAGCCTGATGTTGGGTCGTGGTGAGTGCGGTGACGAATAAATGGTGGATTATAAAAGATGAGGGTGATGGCAGCCAGCGTACTGGTTATTGAAGAACAACAGCCGTTTGACTTATCAATGAACACGAGTAAAACGCAAAGCTTAGGTGCTTGTGGACGGGAGGAGCTAAAGGTATCATGTGGTATAGCTATTTTTGGATATCCTTTTCTGTTTCGAAAAAATCGAGTTTTTTCTTTTCGGTTTTGAAGGATTATGGTTGTGTTCTTTTTGCCGGTGCGGTGGATTTGGCACTTATGAGCTGAGGATTTCGGTTTTCGACGAGATGGATTCGGTAGGGGCTTAAAAATATAAATAACTGTGTTGTTGATTCGAAAACAAAACAAAAAAAGGATTGTCGAAATTTATTTGCCTGTCCAATTTACTCAATTTTATGACTGAATTTTGGGTTTTGGTAAATAGGTCCTTCCTCATTGCTACATTGTTCCCTCAATATAAAACTACTGTAACCCTTAATGTCGCTGGTAGTTTGAAAAAAAAAAAATATCATTTCTATTTATATAAAAGCATAATGAATGGACGTAAAGGACTTAAAATCAATACTAATTATATGGCTTTATTTTTGGAAGCGTTCGTGCAGGAATATTCCAATTATACTCATCTTTCGAATTATTCACCGCATTAAGTTAAATGATGATTGCTGGTAATGATTAATTATGGGTATTGGAGTTGGTCCTACCCCCTAAGCCTTTTGATATTGAGAATTTAGAAAGAATATCATTTTTAGGCTGCTTACGTATTCCATATGCCAGGCAGTCGACATGCAAATTTAGCATACATCAGTTTTTGATTTCAGTAAAAGTTGTATGGGCACGCATGTAAACCATTAACAGCACTTGTTCTTGTAGTTTTGATTTTTTTGCAAAAAAAAAAAAAAAAAATACGTGACTACTTATGATGATCCTATACCAAGAGAGTAACATGCTGACAGAAAATTTTGTTTTCCGTGTGCATATGTTTTGAGAATATATTTTATATTTAATAATGTATCAAGTTCTGATTTACCTACCTTAAGAGGCAATTTTATAACATGCTGACGACATTTACTTTTACGACAAGTGTTAAATATTTTTAAAAACTATTATAATTGATTTTACATTTATCAATTTATGAAACCATACTGTTCAATGTCCATGTGTCAATTAAAGTTCAGGTTATAATTAGTATCCCTGGATACGGGTTGACGCCTTGTCGGGGCGAAAGGGCTTGTATTAAGTCTCGAGGCATGTGAAGAGCGCAAACAATAGAGGGTTGGTCGCAAGATCACTCCACTGAGTGAGTTGCAGCCAACCAATTGTCTCTAGGCCGAAACTAAGATCAACCCCACCTTTAATTAAGATGGTCGGGGAGTAAACCCCAGCAAAAATCCAACTTAAGATAAGGTATTGAGGTACCCGTGCAGAGGGCTGCATGGTCAGTAGGTGGTAAAAAATACAGATCGCTAACAGTCCCCTCCCATGCCCAGGCAAGGTCGGTTGATTCTTTTGCATTGTCCCGGTACGTCGGCTCTGCCGCGATCGACAGTTCTTTCCGGACATACTCGTGGGAACAAAATAGATTCAGCAAATAAAAACAAAAAGGATGTAAGAGGAGAGGGTACGATAAGTGCCGAGAGTGAGACGGTGGCCGACACAATGCTCGTGGAGCCATACGACCTCACTAAAATCCAAGATCGAGGAGATTTCCAAGGAGGAGGTTGAGAAGCTTCTAGCTGAACCCTCTGACGAGAGAATTTTTACCAAACTTCACATGAATGGCAATAATTGTCTGAATCTCACTCGTGTATTGGCAATGGGAAAAATGAAAATGGCAAGAAATTTAACAAACAACGATATTGAATGGAATTTCCGCAGTCTCTTTCCTTATTCTGTTGTTTGATATGGAGAAGCGTAAGGTGTCAACTTTTGCGAACTCCGGTAAGAAGTACCATAATGCTCAGAGCATTTTGCGCTCAGAACCAAGTCAGATTGTGTTGGGCACCCGGACACTGTAGAATTGAGGGTAACGAAAGGGCTGAAGTTCTGACCAAAAATGGAGTAGTTCTTCCACAAATTGAAACTATTAAGGGTAGACGATACCAATAGACGTGGCCAAGAGGTTTATTCTCGAAAAAATTAAAAATAGGGCAGACCAAAGTTGATCGGATATAGTAGGATAAGGATAAGGCTCTGTGACCTAAGCTGCATAGGAAAAAATCTGTAGAATTATTAAAGCTCAGAAGATCAATGCTACAAATGGCAATAGGGATACTCTCCGGGCACTAAGGAAGCACGCTATGAGATTCAGTTTAATACATACGGGCACATACATATATTGCGAAGACTTGCATGTCGCAAAGGATATTACTCATCCCCTCTTCAAATGTCAAGCTATTGTTCGGTACAGGAGGAAACACCTTGGAATGTACCTACTTCTTCGACAATTTGGAGGAAGTTGGCCTCACAAGCAAAATGAAAAAAGTTTTAGATTTTGTAAGGAAATAAATTGCTTGGGCTAATTGGTTTAGGTTTTCGATCGTTAAGGTAACCCATGGATGGCGATGGGCCCAATATGGTACCTAGTCCACTGTGTGATGAACTCACACCCTATTCATCCTAAACTAACCTAACCTAAGAAGTAGGTACCTATATAGAAGAAATAAATAAAGAGTTGGTGCAACAGGTCCGTATAGGCACCAAATGCCTAGTGGCTTCTCACAAGCATTTTTGTTTTTGTGAGTTTTTGTTTTTCGGATGAAAGGAAGTGACCTACGATTTAATGCCGAGTCCGAACGGCTGAATTTAGAAACTCTTCCAGGACTTGTCAGACGTTCCCGAGAGGAGTTGAAGTAGAAAAAACGTTAAGATGTAATATGTGTTTTTTTTTTTGTCCGGGGATCGAACCTGGGACCGATCGCTCAGTAGTCCAGAACACTAACCATTGGGCTCAGTACATATAACTTAAAAAAACACTATAAACAGTTCTTTAAAAAATGCATGAAAATCTTATAAATAGTTCCAAAGGGTTCCAGGAGTTAGAAACAAAAATTGTATCCTTCCTGTTGCATTCAAAATTTCTTTTAAATATACTGAGACGGTGAAAATTGAAACTAAATCACTCTGATGATGATTTTTTAGTTACACAATTTATAGATAGATGCCAGAAAATGAAAAATACCGTAAAAAAATCGGTCATTTTGAAAATGTCCATTTTCGGTCTTCTGGTTTTATTTTACGGTCAACTTCGAAATGCTGCGTTTGCATTTACCAGCTAAAGTTTTACGGCCAAACATAACGTTCCGTGAATTTATTCTTAATATACGTTCATAGAGTCATATTGTATTGTTACAATATAAATTTATGTTAAACAGATTTATTATCGTTGTGTTTCTCAATTCCACAAATATATAAAAGTCTATACTATAAACTCTAAGGACCACTTAATCAAATCTATCATCACTTTACAACGACAACTCTGTTGCTATTTTCATAATAGGTATACTAACTTTTGCCGCAAAATTCACTAATTACAGTTATAGCAGTGCCTTCATTTGGGTATATACAAAATTACAAGTTTTCCAATCGAAAATTAAACGAAACATTGAAATTTATCCGAAAAGTTTATCACTGGGAAAACTCCAATAACAATGGGAACCAACCTATATAAACCTCTAGTCTTAATTAGTTTTTGCATATATTTCCCCCCACCATGTTCGGTTATTGCCACAATAAATCGAAAAATTGTGAAAGTAGCACACCGCAAACGGGAGGAGCGTTTCGTTTACATTGTCTGATTTCAGGTTGCTGACTCGGAATAATAAGTAGGTCGGATTTTGGGAGCCGAGAAACAAACCAATGCAATCAAAGACCCCCTCCAACGGGTAATATGCGTGGATAACTTCGTAAAGTAAAATATTTCCACTTGATTACCATCTAGGGGTAGGTATCGTATAGAGTATGAATTGCAATTTTCTGCTTTTCGAACGAAGTCAAAGAGTGTTGACTTTTTGTTAGGTATATAAACAAGTTTTTCTCCCTCGAAATGAGCAGAGTCGGTCTTGAGCAGGGATTTCATAAGTAGCAACCATAACATTTAGCTTTATCAGTATTTATTAATTAAATTGAATTTTCGAAATAATTTGTATCAAAAGTAGGTATCCACTCGAAGGACTTATTGAATGGTGATCGATAAAAGTGGCATCAGTAATTAGTTCATATCAGCCAAAGTGTTTATTTATAAAATCAGTATGAAGGCATTAAGGGAAGGAACCAATCATTTTAGGAAATGGGTTATCATAAAGAAAAATTTATTTGAGGCCCACACCGTCTTATATTTCTGAAGAGTATTATTTTAGCAATAGGGACAGGATGGTGGGTAGCAGAGAAGAGATACAGTACCTAGGTTACTTTAGGTTAAGTTTAACTCAAGATATAAGGATTCTTGGTGGAGATGATGGTCTTTAGATTTTTTCCTAAATTGGTTGCTCCATTTGTCCACCTATAAGGTTTTCTCTTCCGATAGCACCCAGCTTTGCCAAGTATTTGCACATAGCAATTGGTAGGTACCTTTAGAATAGACAGTTTGATGTTTGATGAATTTGCTGGGATATCCCAAGGCACCCAAGAAATTGGAATACTGAACTGCTCCACGTCTCTCGAAAAGGTGAGCGACAGATGTCTGCTTAATTTTCTGCTGTTCAAAAAGAATACGCAAGTATGTAGGTTCATTACAGAGCCTTGTCTAGTTTTGACATCTCCGCCAAACTCGTCCATTTGTGCAGGATGACGCTGGAGAACTCTCGCTGCTCCGTTAAGGTCGATAAAAACACCACTGAACCGCTTGTTGTAAGAAAAGGTTCTTTAACATTATACTTGAAAGAATTGTACGACACTCACAAGCCAACCCCGGAGGTACATACTTTCAAAAGTCTGTGCAATTACTCGCATACGCCGATGACATTGACATAATCGGTAAAATTCGGCGAGCTATCAGTGGTGCATTTGTGAGTATTCTACGGGCTTAGAAGGCAATTGATTAGCAAAGCCCTCTCCCGAGCAGCTAAGCAGACATTGTACAAGATCCTTACCATCCCAGTCCTGCTATATGGCGCAGAAACATGGACGACCTTGCCTAATGTGGCGCGCGCAGTTAGAAAGGGACCTCAACCAACATGGTGTGCGCAACTGGAGGCAGCTAGCGTTGGATCGAGAGGTTGGTTAAGGCCCCAGTCCGCTCCGGACTATAGCGCCATCAAAAGTAAAGTAAAGTAATGTACAGTATAGTCCCCGGATTGTTGCGTCGGGAAAAATGTAAAATTTTTAACGCATTTATCCGAGGAACGCACTTACAAGAATCCCGCTTAAGTGCGTTGTCGACGCAATAAGGAAACCCCCGTTTTATTGCCTTGAAAACGCAATAAAACGTTTTTATTATCATGTTCAAACTAAAAACTGAAGAACACGAATAATGTTCTTTTGTGTAAGTACGCTTCAAAAACTCAAAAAGTTTTGCTCCGTTTCAGCTCAAACGTTTGATATTGGACCGAGATAGATATTGTGAAGTTTGGTCAAAATTAGACAAATGGGCGTGGCACCGTCTATACAAAAAAAAAAAAACATTCAAAATCTTATATCTCGAAAACCACCGAATCGACAAGTTCAAAATTCCCTACAGACAATATTATAGATTTGCCCCGGGATTATTTCTGTAAATATCGGAAAAAAGAGGCGTGGCGCATCCCATACAAAAAAAACATTTCAAACTCTATTTTTCGATAGTAATGGAAGCCAAGTTTTCAAAAATTTGTAACATTGATATTCATTATCCTGATATACAAGAATGTTATTTAGGGCTAGGCATAGGCAATATTCATTGAAAATCCAAAAATATTGTGGACCACAGAACATTACAATAAAATCTGTTTAAGGGGGTTCACTAGTTGTAAATAACTTATTTGATGTCCTTTTCGATTAAGAAATGAAGTTCACAGAGCCTTGTAAAATATACCATTTTTATCGAAATTGAAAATGACTTTGGGTGCATAGTTTTTAATTAAATTGGAGAGAACATCTGTACGAAAATCGTTGGCACCTCCTACATCAGCAGAGGAGCCTCTTCCATGGCATGTCATTATGGCAATTGATTTGATAAGTGTCTCTGATTTTATTAAAGCTGTAAGTACAAAAAGTTGTTCATGCTTTTTTTGTGTGTGTTCATTTAACCGGGAGATTTTGTATGAAGTGTTACAAGAAGCTTTACTTTTGTAGCGCAATTAACCGGGTAACGCATTTAAGCGGTACGCATTTAAACGGGAACAGTTAGGCACATTTGTTATGGAATGCTTTATTTGCTCAGTTTTCTGCCGAATTAAACGAGGAACGCAATTAAGCGAGGGTCACTTATCCGGGGATCACTGTAGGTTCATTAGGAAATGTTAAGCTTATGCCAATGATAGATGGAGGGTCAATTTGTGGAAATTTGTATTATCTGGAGAAGAAAATAAGTTCAGGGTTGTGTGGGTTTATAAACAGTTCGTAATGATTCTTCTATTTGCACTAGTTTAGAAGTCCCTTTAAGGTATTGAGGAACTTTACTGACATGGCAATAGCAACATTATCTATTTTTCTCGGATGGATCAAAAATTATGCTCAAAAATTGGATACTGAATGCGAGATGATCTGATAAATCGGCCTTTGCTTTGACATGAATATATTGGGCTACGCACTCCAAGACTATCTTTCTACTAATAGTGGCTTTTGATATCTACACTCGCAATGTTGTTTAGATGAATTCAAGCAAGGACTATCCTAGAACTCCTGTCTTATATGACACATCTACACATCTATGTGTTCAGTCCACTTTCGTTCTATGCATGCGACTATCTCCAGTTGAAACTAAAAGCAGGGATGGAAAACTAGGCAGGTTCTGTTCATGAAAATGGAAAATACATTTCAAAGAAATACTTTTCAATTTCGTGTTTCCAAAAAACATAACCTCGTGTAATTCCCTCAACGACAAACACGAATGCCTGCGAGCGGTTGGGCTTGACCTTACTTCTTTCATTACAAGTTTTATTCCAAATTATACTCAACCTATAATACGATTTTTTGAGGCTCCTTATTTCGCGGAAATTTCTACCTAACCAAACGCATTAATCTTCTTATCTCACCTGAGCCCATCCCTATCCGCTCTATCAGTCATCCTCATCTGTCCCATAAAAAATGTGAGTAAGTCCCTGATCGCCCTTACATACCTCAAACTGGAATGTTATGCAGCTCCAACTAATTGTATTCTCAAGTTGATAATAAACGATTCTTAAAATTCCCACCCACATCTCCATCAACGTCGTCGTCATCACGAAACCCCCCAGGGTGCACTCGTCCACAAACAAGCCCAAATTCCCATCACATTCGCAGGCGAAACATGGAAAACTAACAAATAAAACTGAGCGAAAAACACCATAAAATATCCTTCATCATCCTTCCGCAGAAACACTTTCCTCAGCGTGGAATTCAATACACTATTCCGGTTTCTGCGAAGCGAAAACAAAAGCACAAACACACAAACCACCAAGGAGTAAGGATAAGGACTCCGTGGCTAGGATCAATTACTTGCTCTTCTTTCAACAACAATGGTAGGTAGGCAATAAAACTTGAAATGTTTTCAAAATTAATGTCTTTCGGGACCATCGTCAGTTCCTTTGCATTGTCATAAGAAAATCACTCGACAAGAGTGGACCGCGGCAACAACAACAGAACACACACATAAACAATATGGAATATTGTGTGGTGTGGAGGCCGTCGCAAATACAATCGATTTCATATCACAGTAGCGGTTCAGTAAACTTTATATTCCCCCCTTGCTGCCAGAATATATATTATTTTGAAGAAATCATATAAAAGGGACAAAGGAAGACATAAATCCTATATAAGGATACTGTAATTGTAGTTTGTCTCTCACTACTGCCCTCTCTGTATCAGCAGGTTGGTGTGCATGGTGTGTGGGAGTAGTTCTATGGCTTTTAGTCGTTAGATAAATTTGCAGTACAATTTATGGCAATTAGTCGTCCTTGTCAAGGTAGGGAGACCCACCCGTGTGCAGCCTGGCTAAAAGCCACTATTGCGTTTAATATCCTTGACCTGGTGTGCAAGTGCAAGAGGTTCTATTATATATGTTCACGTTTCTCTGGTCGTAGTTGTTGTTTTTGTTGCTGTTGGTAGGGACGCCAGATTTTAAAAATCCCTCTGCGGGACAATTCAAATTGGAAACAAAAACTTCCCTTCTGAAAACTTTGAAAAGTGCTCGAGAAGAAAAACAAACACTGTTTTATCTTTTAACGTCGGTCTTTATTTTGACATTAGGCTTTAGGTATGGTATTGAATACTAAGGTACAAAGAAATAAATAAGATTAATAAGAAGTAATTCAGGAACAAAACAACTTAAAAACTAATCACAACAGCAATTAATACATAGCTAACTTAAAACTTAAAACAACGTAAACACAGTTCATTTAAATAAAAAATGCATAATTTTAGGTAAATAGTATACATATTTTATTATAGGTATTTGTTTGAACATGTGATTTTTGCCACAATTTCTTTTAAACCGAAATCAGTCTTACAGAACTCTTTAAATTCCCTACAAGTCATACTGTAGTTCTGTTTTATTAACAGTTCTGATTCTAATACAGACATAGAAACTTTGTTTCTTTCTTCACGTCAGGAATTCTTCATAAAACTGAAATTTTTTTCAGAGCTGGCATTTGAAACAGGCAAAGAAAAAACAAAATTGCATATGTTTTCGAAGTTAGGGGCTGTATTTTTCTTAAAAAAATTTTATTACCCAAATATTTACAGATTTTTCATTTCGAATATTAAAAATAAAAAGATTTAAGATTAATAAACTCCTGGAACAATAAATCAATACATATAAATAAATTGCGGGACATTTCGCGGGACAATTGCCCGACGGGACTTTTGGGGCCAAACATACGTTTTGCGGGACAGTCCCGCGCCTGGCGGGACGTCTGGCATCCCTAGCTGTTGGTCCAGAGGATATTTTTCTGCAAAGGTATTCCTCTTCATAAAAAACATAAACAAAGGAAAAAAAGTTAAAAACATTAATCCATTTTCCATTAAAGGGAAAAGTTTCAACAAGGCGCATATAAAAAGAGAGATCACATTTTGCTTGCAACAGGATATTAAAAGGTGGTTACGTCTACAGCTATACACTCTTTCGTTATTGAACAAGTTGTTAACTGGGGTTTTATTGAGGAAAAAACGACACAACGATTATTCGGTGTAGATGGAATTGCCCAGGTAAAGAGTATAAAGGATTTAACCACAAAAACGAATTGAATCTGTCCCAAGGTAGGGGAGATTTTAAGTCAGTTACTGGGTCTTATTTTTGGGTTGGAATGATGACTAATAGGTGGATGAAGTGCGGATGCTTAAGGATATTTCTTGCAAAGTAAATGTGTAAATCATTTCATTAGCGAACATGAGTGCAGTGAATGTCAGTATACCTAAAAGAGTGGAAGTAGTTATTGAGATGTTTTCATCGAAATCTACTTCCAACGAAAGGTTTTGAAAACTAGAATATGTATGAAAAGACTGATGTTTTCAAGTGTTTTCGCGAAAACCCCGTTTTCGGTTCGGTCTAAAAAGAGTACATATAACCAGTTGGCTACTATTCATACCAAACCGAGTGCCTATAATCGCATCAACAATTTATCCGAACTCGAAATAATGAATTAACTTGTACCGATAGTGCATTGGAACACAATGTTTCAAATTTTGAAAAATTGTATTTCAAACTTATACGAAACTAGCCAAGCCCATCCGCCCGCTGGTTTCTTTTAAATTTAAAATTTATTTGATTATCATTGCACGTTTTTTTTTTTATATTTTTATACCCTCCACGGGAAGATCGGTATACATATTCACTTTGCCACTACATTTGTAATGTTATGTCCATTATATGCAATTTTTTTCACACTTGTCCAAATAAGATTTATTTTTAATTTATTATACCTATCTCACCCTCTGGGTGGACCAGAAAAATGAATGTTAGCTCAAAATACTCGGTGAAGTATTGCCTACAAATTAAAAGCATATCTTGAATTCGCATACATAAATTTATTAGTATAATTGCAAGTTAAGCGTAGTAAGGTCGCAATAGAAAAGTTTGTTTGAAAAGTGTGTCAACCCTTATAGGACGAATTTTGTAAAACGATGAATGAAGCATGTAATAGTTTTGTCCTATCTATCAAGATACTAACTTTCAAGTTCATACGGCTAACGGTTCTTGAGACCCCCTTACTCCCTGCGACCCCTTTACTCCTGAGCAATTCTAAACCACCCTACGTTGGCCACACATCTATAAATCAGAAAAAAATCATGCAAATCGGACGCATGATTCTCGAGGTGTGGAGAAACGAACAGACGGACGTTGCATTTTATAAGTAGTATGGATATGGATGGAGATCCGCTGTAGACTGTTCGTTGAAATGTTTAATGGAAACGGCACCCTTTTCGTTAAAATGTGCAGTCGACGTTTTTGTAGAAAAATATACACTTTCTTTATCGTTTGTGCCAAAGTATTGGCTTTTTAACTATCCAAATATTGACAGAAAACCGAAAATTGCAATTTTTTGGATCGGCTAAGCAAAACACAAAATTAAGCTTGCCTAATTGTCAAAATATATAAATATTCACGGATTCCCGCAGTTGCTCCGAAGCCCCAAACCAAAAGAACCGAAACGCTCTTGCACCAGTTAGTACAATTCCAGTGCTCCATCCGTTGCATAGTCAGCAATTGTTTGCATAGTGAACGGAACGCTGTCGATCCACTAAACACACGTCAAAATCAACCTAAGAGGAGGGAAACAAAATGCCAAAAACAGCGTCCCCATCGAAGAAAAATCCCAAAAGCTACAAACCATAGATTCAGCAATATCCTTCAGAATAGCCCATCTTTCGACAACACCAGCCACTACCAACAAGAACCATATTGAATGCATAAACTGGATCGCTCCCATAGTTCTCCCAACGTATCATCAGTGATCGACTTCCATCTGAAACACTGGCCAAAAGCCTGTATCTGGTAGTGGTCCGCAAACGACAGTTCTGAGTTGAGCAATTGACTCAGAAGTCTATGATCAGCCCCTCGCGGTCACCCACAGCCACAATTGAAATTGTGCTACCTGGGTCTGCGATAGCGGTGGACGAAAACCCGTCCAGCGTCAAAATATTGGCCCAACATCATTTTTTTTTCTGCTAGAGGGGAGTGAAATGGGAAAGGTAAAGTAGGTACATCGCATCGGTGACAACTTAAGTGAGCCCTAGAGGTTTTCCTGAGTTTGCATTAGGGGCTGTCGCAAAACTTAGCGGCGCCAAGGTTCTACCTAGTTCTAAGAAGATGGTATATCGTGGGAGGGTTACGCTAGAAAAGCCAATTCCGTTTCAAACGTTCGTATTCAGGTTTCGTCGTTCTGTGTTAAGGTTTCATTCTAAATTATTTTACAGTCAACAATTCAGTTCTTTTTTTTTTTTTTTTCTATTTGAGGTATCATTTTGAGCTCCTAGTTTTCTACTTAAAATATTTAGGCATGTAATTTTTTGAGGTTAACGATCGATCGTCCGGAATGTGCAAAAATCCAACCCTTCTTATAACTCACTTACTTCTACACGAATTCCTGTATTTCTTTAGAGGAGTGGGAGTGCAGATCATCGCAAAATTCATGAGTTAGGTACATCTTGCATTACAACTTGGCTAAATTAGGAAAAAACAATAAATACTTACATAATAATGGAAGTTCTAATTGAAAACGTATTTTACATGGTGAATGACCTATTTTTGTAAATATCTCAGAAAATATTAACTTTTGGCAAAATAGTTTTCAGCACATTATATGAACAAATATGATCTAAGAAAAAAAAGGAATTTATGTATTTCTTTGTAAATCAAAAAATAAACTGCTTTTTGTGCGAATGAAAAAAAATTGTTTACAAAATTACAATTAGCAGTGAAAATGTCATGTTCTACATTAATTGGTTTTAGAGATAGAGATACAAATGGTCTTATTCCGATAGGACAGAAAAACATGAAGTAAACATAATTGTTTTACATAATTGAAGTCAATAAAGAATTTTAAAATTTAATTGCGTGTTTTCCAAAAACACATAAAAACCACCGAATACTCGTGGGTAGTCCGCCCTTCATTGAGAGGCTGTATCATTATCTCATATAGCGCCTTATCTTCTATTGGTGAACTCTTTGTTTCAAAATTACAGTCAAGCTGATAGAACGGACTTATCTATAAAGCAAACAGATTTGAGCATCGACAACGACAACATTCCGCTGTAAACCTTGGTCCAGTAAAAATGGCATCGAAAGTTCTCCTCTACTTTGCAACCCTTCTAATTGGTAAATATTTCTTATCATATCCTGTTAGCAAATTGTATATAAAAAGCTTGAATTCAATTCTCTTTAGTTGTCTATTGTTGCACGAGTGTAACCATTCAACCGCGTAGAGCTTGGGGAGCGAGATGGCCCAAATGGGTAACCCGTGTCTATAAGGAACCCGCAAGTTACGTTATTATTCATCACTCAGCTCCAGATAGCGACAATGGATGCTCAGACTCTGACAGTTGTAAGCAACTTATACGTGATATTCAGTCGGTTTATCAGGCTATGGTGAGCGTCAGTGATATATTCTTTAATTTCATCGTGGCCGGTGATGGAGAAGTCTACGAGGGTCGAGGTTTTGGAATTCAGAATCAATATTATCGACGACGATATAACGCGGGTGGTATTGACATTCTTTTAATTGGAAACTTTGAATGTAAGTTACTTGCTTTATTGTGATTTTAAGCTGTTTTAACTAACATACCTATCTGTTTTCCCCATACATCAGTCGAACTACCATCAGCGACTATGTTGAATAATACAAAGGAACTAATTGCACAAGCCGTTTCCGGCGGATATGTTGAGAGTAATTATACATTAGTGGGTCATAGACAATCGAACGCAGCATCTTGCCCTGGAACTGCGCTTTACAATGAAATTAAAACTTGGCCCAATTGGAGGGATATTTGAGATCAAAAGGAATATTCATTTCTCTTTCTTTTTTACTAATAAGGTGCTAAATAAATCAAGTGAGATAATTTTTCTAAAGCCCCGTCGGTGGACTATTATTCGATTTCTTAAGATATACCTGGCCTTAAAGTTGATCTTACACCAGTCCCTGCGTTTAGTCACAATGGAGGTTACATACCAAAAATAGCATCATGTATTTAACGCAAAAATGTAAAATAAAAAAAAAAGGATTTTCTGCAGAGAACAGAGGCGTGTACGCGTTACTCTTGATCTTGAATAAATCTATAAATCGACATTCAAATAAATCAAGGCCGCAATTAAGGCTCTCGATTCAACTACAATTATGTCCAAGCTCTCGAAGAACATTGGCGATCGCTAGCCATAATATCGTTTCAAAATTGTTCTTGTCTGTCTTTTGGCCATAATTAGAATGAATGAAATGACGATCTAGCCAGACTTAGCGCCACTCTTCGCAAACGATCTGGTAGTAGCTATAGGCTATTCCACGCAAGGCGACGTGAAGCAGAAGTTCTCTTTCACTTTAACAAATACTTGCTGAATGAGGAATCTGACAAATTCCCAAAATTTTAGGTAGATTTGGCCACACAAAAAAATGTAGAATAAAAAATAGCACATACAGAACTCATGCAGACATCTATAATCTGATAGTCATAATTGGGGGTCAATAGCTGATATTTACGCCCATAGGTAGATAAGCTTGACATATCCCATAATTCCCAAGTTGTAATATTGTTCGTCCTTCGGCTTAAGCCATAACTAGACATCTCGCATAGCAGTTCTTTGATAAATTCTAGACCACCTTAAGTGTCATATTAAACAATATGATTGACTTCCTTAAAGCTTGGTCTTGAGCTGTACCTACATCTTTTTCTCCTTTTTATTTACATGACACATGAGAAGTCGTTTTAAAATGGCGCTTAAGATCAACAGAGTTAGAAACCAGCAAAAATTGCCCTAAAAAACAACAGATTCGATCAGGTTTGTGGTAGTGTTACTTTATTGAATGCTAGACAAGAACTGATCTTTATTAGTTGAATATAAAGTATACATGGGTGATTATATAATTATGGTATACACATACTATAACATCTCCCTTTCTTAAAAATATAAATTACTCCAAATATTAAAGATTTTCATTGATTACTACCATTATGTATAAATTCAATTCATAATTCAAGTTCAAAACTACATGTATTTTAATAATAAAATGTCTTATCTGGTTAATGATATACTAAACGATCAGGCTGTTTCTTTTCACGAGTTGAACGTCTAAGGACATCGGTCTTATCTTGAACATGTGTCTCCGTTATTTCATTTCTTTCAGAATGCGAGCTGCTAGACGTTTCCATGCTGGGTTGTGATTCGGTTGTTTCGGCGGAGTGTTGAGGATTTGCTGCGATGCGCTGTTGATTGCTTTCCGGATATATTAACTCACTATAGGGTTTGATATGCTGTCTGTTCCGCAGGTAGTCTTGTCCATTAACTCGAACGAGTGCATTTCGATCAGATGGTACGTCTACCACTTCACCCTGACTCCAACGTGCGTTACGCTCCTTAGGCCTCAGTTGTACATAAACATCCTGTCCAAACTCTAGTGCAGGAACAGCTGACCGCAGGCGCCTACTCATTAACTTTTGCGCCGGACTTGAATCCATCTTATTTGCTGTTGTCCTCCATTCCAGCAGATATTTCCAAAAATTCTGTTTTGCATATTTGGCTTTGTTGAATAACTTTTTGACGATCTTTACAGCAGCTTCTGCTTTACCGTTGCCTTGTTGATGATATGGTGTACTGCGTGTGTGGCAAAACTCCCATTGTTTTGCAAAGTTTACGAAATCCCCATTCACAAACGGAGTCCCACCATCAGTAACTACAATTTCTGGTATGCCATACCGACTAAAGTTCTTCTTACAACAGCTCACTATGGTTTTAGCATTCGCTTCCTTGAGTTCATCCACTTCGATAAAATCCGAGTAGTGGTCCACTGTAACCAGAAGAATTTTCTTTTTGTTCGCTTTTTCTACCTCGCACAAATCCATGCCGATACGTTGAAAAGGATAGTTCGGCAATATTGGACACTGTAACGGCATCTTAGTTTGCGCATTGGAATTCTGCAAGCAAAGAGAACAGTTAGAACATAATTGTTTAATATGATTTGATATATTTGGCCAAAACACTGTGTCGCGAGCTCTCCTTAAGCACGCTTCTATGCCCTGGTGACTGCTGTGCAGTCTCTGCAAAATATCCTTTGTGGAACAAGTATTTGCGATCCTTTTAGAATGAGTCCGTCCGAAATGGTCAGCTCGTCTCTATATTTCCAGTATAGTTTTTCTGTTTCATCTAGAAAAGACTTGGTATTCGGCCATCCTCTAAATATACGGTCTTTGAGTACTGTTGTACTCCTTGTACTTCCTTGTCTTTAATTGTTTCCTCCCTAATACATTGTAATCGCGAATCCTTTATACGCAAGTTATGAAGAGGATTTACTTCAGAAATTTGTAATAGGATTTTTTCAATTTCTTGCATTCGATACACTTCATCCTCAGACTCCTCATGCTTTTCCGGAACTCCTATTGGTGCTCTTGATAGTACATCCGATATATGCATTTCTGCTCCCTTTTTATACATGACATTTAAGTTGTAGCGTTGTAAACTGAGCTGCATTCGTTGTATTATTTTAGGCGCATGAAGCAACGATTTTTTAAATATAGATTTCAGAGGAAGATTTTTAGTAGAGACGGATGGCAACACTCTTTCTCTATTTGAGCTTACTTTTTTTCCGTCTGAGCCAAAACCCTCGAAGCATAGGCCACAGGATGCCCTTCTTGTTTAAGAACAGCTCCCAGTCCAATACTGCTTGCATCGCATTCAATAACAGTGTCTTTTTTAAAATCGAAGTACTTCAGAACATTTCTTTCAGTTTAAAAAAAAGACACTTCTTGAGCCTGCTCCCAACGCCACTCGCCGTCTTTTCAACATATTCGTCTTAATGGTTCCGCAACTTCTGAAATGTTGGGCACAAATCTCGGCAAATATGTGCATAAGCCTAGGAACCTTTGTGTTTCTTTGACATCTTTCGGCCGTTCCATGTTCACAATAGCGTTCACCTTATTTTTGTCCACTTTCAATCCGTCAGCTGATAATGTAAATCCATAAAAAGATACGTCCCTCAGTCCAATTCTAGCTTTTTCAGGATTTAATTTCAAATTCGCCTCTCGTAGTCTTATCAGCAGGTTTTCCAAATTTCGATTGTGATCTTTTATCGCCTCTTCCATTGTGTCACCGCGTCCGTAAATTAAGTAATCGTCTACAAGAACTTCTACTCCCTCCAGTCCGCTTACAACCTCTTGCTGTTTCTGCTGCCAGATTCCCGGTGCCGGCTTTATTCCAAAGGGCATTCTTAGCCAACAATACCTGCCGAAAGGTGTCCAAAATGTTGTTAAAAGACTACTATCTTGATCTAATACCACTTGCCAAAATCCATTCTTAGCGTCCAGCGTTGTGAAAACTTTTGCGTTAGCTAGTCTCGGTAACATTTCTTCCAGGGTATTCGTTTGTAAATTTCTTCTTTTCAGCGCCTTGTTCAAATCTTAGGGCTCTAGACATATTCTCAATTTATTATTTCGTTTTACAATAATTAAATGACTTATCCACTCCGTATGATGATTTACCTTCTTAATAATATTTCGTTTTTCTAATTCTTCTAGCTTTAATTTCAGATCTTCTTTTAGAGATATCGGAATGCGTCGTGGTGCTTGTTGTGTTGGAATCGTTGTCGTATCAATTTTTAATTTAACGCTTCCTTCGAGCAGCCCATCTCCTATAAAAATATCACTATATTTCTCCATAATTTGTTCAGCATTAACTTCAATGTTGTTGTTTATTAAATTTAAAGATTTTACCTCAATTATCTCAAATAATTTCGATGCGTGTGCTGATAGAATCGGGTAACACTTCTCCTTTACTAGTTGAAATGTTAGTTGTTTTTTTATATCGCCATATTAGCCAAAAAGGCTTCCAGAACCAACAGGTTTTATGCGTTTAATCTTATTTTGCTCTCACTTAATTCACATTTTCTTTTCACTATTTCTTTTAAATCGTTTAAATTCATTATGTTGCACTACGAGCCTGTGTCAATAATGCACTGCATTAATTTTGGTTTACTGTTGACATCCAAAGAAAATTTAATTTTTCTTAAAATCATTCCCTCGCTTTTCTTCTCTTCTCCTATCTGTGCGACATACAAAATTTCTTCTTCTTCACTTTCCGTTTCCTCTAGATTATTTACTAACCTTCCCCTTTTTGCATACTTTGCTGAAGTGATTCTTTCTTTTACATAGGTGGCATATTTTTCCATATGCTGGACAGTTACCTTTCTGGGGCCTGTACCACGAAACAACAAGTATTGTTCAATGGGAGCATTTTAACATATTGCTCCGATAAATTGCTACTGTTTAACAATACTCTTGTTGTTTCGTGGTACTGGCCCCTGGTGTGTATTACCGCAGTAACCACAGCAGCTGTCGTTTGACTTATTCGCTCTGTATTGCAGTTTTCTATATTGCCTTGTTCGATCTCTTGTACTATCTTCTCGGTACTCCCTTTTTATCATAAATGTCTCATTTTCACTGAATTCCCCTACGTTACTATTTGTTGTGTGTGTAATCGTTCGCATTCTTTCAGCTGTTTGTTGTGCTAATGAGCATGATTTCTGTGCTTTGTCTAACGTGAGCTCTTCTTCCATCAATAATCTCCTTCGCATTTCATTGCACTTAATTCCTGGTATGAGTCGATCGCATATATAGTCGTCTTCGTATTCTGGTGGATAACCGCAAGTTTTAATAAGATCTCTCAATCTGCATATGTATGCTTCCACGCTCTCCGACTCTTGTTGGATGGCTGTATTAAATATATAACGTTCATATCGTATATTTTTTGTGGGTGCAAAAAATGTTTCCAGGGCGTTTAGGATTCCTTTCGTAGTTTTTTCATCTGCCGCTGATAATTTCAGTTTATCTAAAATTCTAAAACATTCGTCCCCTATGCATGCTTTTAAAATAGCTACTCTTACCCCATCCGTTCGTTTGTTGAGTTCTGCCGCTATTTCGTAGTTTTCCCATTGTTTTTTAAACAGTTTGAAATGTTCCAAAGCGTTGTCTCGGACAATAATTGGACGAGGAGGGGGAATATTAAAAAATGACGCGTTTTGTGACGTTTCACTTTCACCATCACTGGTTGCCATTTTTGCGTGTATACTTATTTCGGTTTTTTTTTTAATTTAAAAAGGCACTTCTGACACCATGTTACTTTATTGAATGCTAGACAAGAACTGATCTTTATTAGTTGAATATAAAGTGTACATGGGTGATTATATAATTATGGTATACACATACTATAACAGGTAGTTACTTCTTTAATGAACGCAGAATATCTGGTCAGAGTAGGGCCGGAAAAACTCCTTGGAAAACCGCGCTATAAGCATTTTTTTTTCGAATCGTAGTTCCCTATGATGGTGCCATTACATAAGGCCATGCAACATGAGGCTATATTTAAAAATTTAGCCTTATTACACTTTTACCCAATATCCTTTCGAACATGGTCTTATGTGAATTTGCAGAAGCATCATTAGACCATATTTTTTGGCAACATAGGGCTTTATTTCTATAACGCCCTGGGAGCCTTATTTTGCTCAGTTGAAGTCTGATCTTTAACGATTAGAAGATTGTTTTTTTAATCAAGATTTAATTTAAAAAATCTTAAGTCCATAATAGAAAAACAATGGAATACGTATATGGGAAACTATACTGCCCCCTGTAACCCCCTTCTTTTGGTCACTCTTGAATTTAGGATAGATACGCGTCTACGCGGTTGGGTACATGCAAAGTTTCTTTAAATCTATGCGTAAAATCGAACACCGAACAATAGACTTAATTTTGCAGAAGCTGTACTTAAATATGACTAGAAATATGGTCATGGTCCGCTACCGCGAGTTAAGTTAAGTATTACGTGCAGGGAGTCAAATACGTCCCTCTCCAACATAAAGTGAATATGTAGTTCGAATAGTAGAGCAACATTCTGTTCTGACCCTCGCGAAGTACAGAAACAGCCGTCCATCCTGGATGCAGCTAGCGCAATCAGAATTTCTTCTAAGATGACTTCTTAAAACTCTATATAGAAGCGTTTGCCAACATCTGCATAAGGTACATCTAAGATCCACGTCCATTTGACTCCAATTACGAACAAATTCGTTCGCTTTAAAGAAATACTGATGTCACATATTGAGTGGTCCATTCAGACTAAAAAAAAATCCCAACACTATAGCATCATTTGCAATCGATTCAAATCACTCCAACGAACAACATTGTCCAGCTCTGAATGGGTATTCCCTTTATTGCTTCCTGTAAATGCCATTCGAATACGCATAGCTCCATCGATTTCTACCGAGACCATCGAAGAATAAAACGGAAATTCATCATGCAACCATTAGGAACAACAAGACAGACAACGAACTACGTAACGGTTGAGAAATACATGGCAGAAGCATGTTCTCACGTCACGTCACTCTCCATTTCACTAGAGAATTCTAATGCAGATGTATTTCAGCAACACGTGCATCAGGTCTACAGAGATCCAACATTCGTTCGGCTATAGCTCAACCGGAAGAAAGAACATACGACTATTCAAATCGGTCATTATGCATTCGCTCACGAGCGCACACACATATACAAACCCACACCCAATAAAGTATACATACACTACTTACACAGTTGATAGAGCGCAGCAGAAAAGGATATACTGGGCGCCTTTTCATAATTTGCATAACAGTTGCATATATAATGGAAGCGAAAGGCAACTTTGATTGCCATACCATGGCACTGGCACTAGCACTAGCACAAGTGGGTAATTGAAAGTCCCAGCAACTGCCATGCGAGTGGAAGTCGTTAATGTATGCATAAAATTATTATAGTCGTTCAACATTCAGCCACTTTATAAGGACCAAACTGAGACAATGATATATGTCGGATATTGGTGTGATCAAAAAATGTGGCGGCAAGTGGTCCATTTTGGAATAATTAAAAGTTAAATTTGTTTTGGGAAATATTACTCATACGCCCCCCTGGCACTCGAATGCAAGTGAAAATTATAATTCAAGCATTTAGAGTCAGAGCTTTGGAATTTAACTATGTGCTCTGGGGGTATTTATTATAATCAAAATTAAACTCACAACGGGAGGGTATCTATGGGATAATGAAATGGAAAGAGGTCTTCCGAATGCAATAAGTTCTCCTTAGTTCATTTAGTGTTTTGGACAAGTTCAAGGGGGAGGATGACTAATAACTTTCCTAATGGGGCAATGGACTTAGTTTCGAAGGAGAATTTATTTGGAGCAGTAAAAGGGGCTATTTGGTGTTCTTTTTTAAGTAGGGCGTTTGGGCGAGTTTACAATGCGGGAGATACGCTAAAATTTTAATTACAAAGTCGATTTCCTATATTGTAAACCCACATTTTCTAGCCCCACAACCAAATATATATTTATGCATCTGCAGTGTAGGACCGAAGAAGTCAAGAGATGTCTAAACTCCAAACTCCACTACCTGATGTTCCAATGTAACTCAACTGACGTACAGAGCACTACATCTTCATCCCAACTTCATGACAGATGGGTACAAGTCTTTTGACTGTACGCTGGAGGGTTTTTGTCTGAAATCTCTCTTACTATTCGACAGATCTTTGGTAATTCATTACAATGATCTGGTGCTGCGTCAGTTGTTCCAAATATATCTTTAGCAATTACCTCGGTCTTTGGCTAATTGCCTCCAATTTTACACTCTTAGTTGTGTAAGGTTTTCTTCTAATAATGCTGCACGTCATCCAAGGCGAGTTCTACTTGTGCGTCGTGCTTGTAGGTTGGACTTGGAGTCGAAGACTCTATAACTCTATAACGATAGTGTCCATTTGCTCTACAGATTGCAGTCATTTTAAGCGACTGATTCGCCTTTTTCTGACCAGGTCGATGGTCGCTATCCTTAAGCAAATTCCGTCAACGGTCGCTCGAACTTTGTGTTAATGTTTTTTGACAAGGCCTTATTAAGGTCTTTGATAGAGTTCGTTTTCTTTCAATAACTTATAGGCCACTAAATGGCGTCCGTGTTCCGCTCCGACAGTGCAAGCCATCTACCATACACACACGGTAGACAGCAAAGCGTTGCCAAAGTGCAGATTTGTCTGCATTTTGAAGATTTTTATCCCAGATTTTAAAATGCAAAAATATGCGTGCCAGATTTTGTCTGCATTGGAACTTATATGTACATATTTGGTTTGTTTAGTGATTATGAGCTTCACAGCAGAAAGCAGAAAAGTACAGGTTTTTGTGTTCCATGATCAGAACTGCTGTCTCATCAGCAGTGGCAATCATAAGCGGCAAAAGGCAATTTATTAAGCGGCAATTCCCATAGAAGATGTTTTTTGTATGGGAGGTATATGTAAGATATAGAATGTTTTTTTTTTTTTGTATGGGAGGTGCCATGCTCCTTTATCCAATTTTGACCAATCTTCACAGGAGCACTCCAGGGTCATCTGTAAGTTTGAGCTCAATCGATTTGGTGGTTTTTGAGATATACGATTTTGAATTTTTTTTTTTGTATGGGCGGAACCACGCCTTTTTGTCAGATTTTGACCAAACTTTATAAAAAAGCCTTCGTGCCAAAAACAACAATTTTCTTAAAATTTGAGCTCAATCGGTTTTGTGGTTTTTGAGATATATCATGTTTTTTGTATGGGAGGTGCCACGCCCCTTTGTCCAAATTTTTTTTTACATACAAACCTGTGTACATGATGATTTCTTGCCGCTCAGCACTACACTAAAATAATAGAACAGAATTGAAAACTGAGCGTCGCCGCTCTGCCGCTCAGAAACGTCGCTTGCCGCTCAGCGACCGTGTGGCCTGGCCACACCCACAACGACAACCATACAATTTCATATGTTTGAAATATTTGTTGCCGCTCAGTGCGTGGCCTTGGCCTTAGATGAGGCTGAACGCGTTTACCAGAAACCTGTCAAAATGATTTGTCAAGAAAGTGTGGGCCATCTACATAGTGGTTTCTTTTTACAGCATAGGTTATTTTGACACTGACAGCTGTTTCCCGCTCGAAATCTTGACAGAAAGTCAGAATTATACCTCCAACGGAATGAATCGCTTTACGCTTGAGCAACGTTGCGAAATATTGAAAACTTATTTCAAAAGTGAGTGCTGTGTAGCCCAAACAGTGAGTTTTTTGAATAGAAGTTATGGCCGAAGTGAAGCACCCACCGCGTCTGCTGTACGCAAGTTTGTGCAAAAAGTTCGTGAGGCTGGTATGCTAGTGGACAATACTCATGGCCCCGTCGTCGTACAGTGCGCACAGACGAGAATGTGGCTGCTATAGCCGAGCTTCATGTAAAGTACATGAAGAGTTTTATTTCATTTTGGGTCCGATGGAAAATCGTACGTAATGCGTCCTCCAAACAAAGAATTGCAGCTAAATAACACGCTTCAGACCATAAAGCATGGATAAGAGTAAGTAATGGTCTGCGTCTGCGGTGCATTCTGTCCGTTCCGTGTTGGTCCATTAGTTATATAAGGGTTGACCCTTGATCAACACGCTTATAACAGCATATTAGAGACACCCCTTTTCATCAAGAAAAGTTTGAAAAATGGACAACAAAGTGCTCCGTGAGGAATTTCTCTCCAGAAAAGTGCTCCGCGACCAAAAAAGATTGGGAACCGCTGGTCTAGAATGTTCAAATACTAAAGAACTAAATTGTTAGCTTCAACATAACTCTAACTACATATATGCCGAATAGAGAATATTGTCTGACTTGAGCTCTGACGAGAGTTGAGACCGTACTAGGTATTTGTACTTTGTCGTTTAAAAACTACTCATTTTCGAGATACCTAACGTCTCAACTTCAAATTGCAGATACCTCATTTTAGCAAGAAGTGCAACGTGTAAACTATATACCTAGACCTACCCACCAAAAATATAATTTGGATCCCCAATATCACTGTTTCCAGCTGTAGCTCGACTTTATTATTAAATGCATATCCCAAGCCGAACTAATGGTTCTCAAGGAAGTACATAACATATTTCCCTTGAACATCTGTGTAAAATAAACATTGCTCAATGTCCATCTGAAACTGAAAATAAAAGCAAAAACCTATAGCCGGATTGACTAAAGTGCCATATTACTAAGTGAATTATATAATTTTTCTAATCCAAATCCATGTTGGCACACTTGTCTTTCTTAACCTTTCAAACTTTACACATAAATCCCCCAAAACTAACTGCAAAAAGCTCTGCCCTTTAACTCACAAGAGTCCTTCACCGAATGTTCATTGTTCAATGCATGAAAAACATGAAAATTCGATAACGAAAACTTCTCTTTATTTTAATTAACTTCTGTCATGGAGCACACATAAATCCCATCATAATGTCCTAGCGACGATAATGTCATGAACCGAGACGCCACCCACTTATACGTGGGTATGTACAACGTACTCGTATTATTTAGAATCCACAATGGACCTTCGTTTTGGGTGTGCTTTACTGTATCTTTCTCGCTCGCTTTTTATCTTCTATTTCCGTTTCTTCCTTTTTCGTTTTTTTTTTTTCTTGGTTTTTCTACACGGATTCTTATTTCTGATTATCTGGGATTACCACCAAGTGCCACGAGGAGATGTAGAGAATCAGAATTGCCTATCTGTGATGCTTAGCAATGAAAATCCAGCACACAATGTGGCTCCATGCAATGTCATATAGGACGACAACGACGACCATGATAATGGCGAGCAGAGTGAGGAGAAGGACATTTATTTTATGACAAAAACTGCGAACTACATAGAAATCCTTTATACATTTTTTTTCCTCCCTCCCACCCAACAGTCAGTATAAGACCTATACTCAAGAGAATGACAGGTTTTCGAATGAGATGCCACCGACCGCCATCACCAGACAGTGTGCGTACGGGTATTTATAGCCAGGTGACCTTGATGGGAAATTCCCGAAAAAAGGATTTCTTACAGGACAGCCCACACGTAATTAATCGAAAAGCATTTTCATTTTCATTAACATCGGCCGGCAACTGGAAAACATGTTAAGAACACGATTCTTTTGATTAACATATTCAGAGATTTTATTACCATTTTATGTCCTGTTGCGGAGGATGTTATTGTCAGCAACTATTAGTGTATTTTGCATGTGGTGGAAAATTCATTGTGCTCGAAAAATGGTTCTGACTTGTCCTTGATCTGATGGGCATCTTTTTATTTTATAGTCTGGGGTTCAGAAAAACGAAAAATATACATACATACTCAACTCAGATTTGCATTGATTTTGTGTAAGGGCTAAGGACTAAGGAGTGTGGTTTTAAATAATACATATTTATTGGTTCTGGTGATAATAAAATTACAGGCGCCTGTGGTTTAAGTGAATTGTGGAATTGGTATTGGTTGCTGGAATTGATTTGTTGACTTTATATAGCTACATTGTTTACATTGTTGCGATTTGATTCGTATTTTTATTTTGAAGAGTCGCCAAAGTTGTTACTGTTTTATGTTTATTTCACTGCAGACGAGGAGGGTGGCAAATATTGTGTACGTATTTATGTTTCTGTAACAGGAAAAGTTATCGTATAAAATTGAAAGAATATTCGCTGTTGGGATAACTTTGGAGATATTTAGAAAAGTTTCACAACAGAAAATGAGTCTATGTCCTTTGGGTAGGCAAAAGTTTTCAAACGAGAACCTGAAAGTTTAACTGGAATCTATATTGGAAAAATTGCTGCTTTTACACAAGCAAGGAAGGCTGAGATTTTTCAAAAAATAAACACATACTTTACAAGCATTGATAAACTTGGTTCGAGCCAGTAGTGTAACAAGCAATTTTGTGGTCAACTGATTGCTCTATCTCTTAGTGGTGGAAGACATTTTGCATTTGGATTGCATTTCCACTGTTTGGGGAAAATGGTTTGACATTTCTTGCCAACAATCTATACGCTATCTTTATTTTGGCAGCAATATTTTCTTTCTTCTCCACATCTGCTGTCATTTGGTGGAGGTTCATAAATCTGTTGGAAGCCAGCATATGTCGTCGAGATGCTTAAGTTAATTTGTAAGAGTCTGCGGCGCGCGGTGCCCTAAATGTCTTTTCCCAATTCGTCTTATGCAAATGCTGCGTAAGCGACCCATGTATTTAATAGGCTGCCAGTTGACATTCGCCTGTTTTTGTTACAGGCCTTTGTGCTCAAACATGGCGCCACCTATGACCAGGGGACTTGTGTTACAGAAATCTATGAATCGTTTACCATTGTCATTGCGATACCTGGAACCTCCCCATCAAGTGTCTGAGACCCTCGTTGTCGTTGCTGACCTACGCATTCAGGTCACAATAACCACAAATCTCCGTTGGGTTTTTTAAGAAGTCTTCCTTTTCAGCCACAATCGATAGTTCTGTTGGGCCGCAACACGGTAAGATAGTGACATGTCGTTCTCTAGTTCGGAATCTGACCGATATTATACCCTAATACCACCATATTGCCCCAAGAAAATTAATCCTCTACGTCCTCTTGGTGTTAGCGAGTTACTGCCAAAAGGCTTCCCGGAGTAGAGTAAGTTTTGCCTATTGCACATCGCAGATCGTACATTTCGTAAAGGCAGCCATTTTTTGTTAAATAACTATCCACATGATGCAATGAAATCAGTTAACTCAATATAGAATAAGTGCGAGTTCGACTGAGGAATACATCGCGCAAAGTAGATGAGAAGGGGTCACAGCAATCACGGCGAAGGAACTATGCGATGCATGCAGGAATATACGCGACAACAAAGCGCCCGGACCCGATGGCATCCTTAATATGGTACTCAAAGCAGCTGTTCGAAAAAGACCAAACCTTGGAAATTTCAACATCTGGTTTTGTTACCAAAAGGAAAGAAGCGATCAGAAGAGCCATCTTCGTATCGGCCAATATGTTTGCTGGATACAACGGAAAAATCTCAGAACGTGTCATATACCTACAGCAGACTGCTCGAGGTGAAGATAAAGGAGCTTTGTCAGACTACCAGTATGGATTCAGAAAATCGCGTCTCTAAGGCTAAACTTTAAAACGCACATCCAGTATGCCGGTAGGAAGGCTTCACAGATGCAAGCAGCTCTTTCCCGAACATCGGTGGACCTGGATATACTAGGAGGATTCTACTATCCAGAGTGGTCAGCTCAATACTTCTATGCGCCGCACCGGTCTGGGCAGGGGCTCTAAAAACAAATGAAACAAGGAGAAAGCTCTCGTCAGCATACAGGCTCTGCGCAATGACAATAAGGGGATTTCGAACAATCTCGGATGAAGCAACCTGCGTTATATCGGGAATGATCCCATCGACAACCTTAGGCAAACAGCCAACCGGCAAGAGGTCCCTAATAGAAGGGTCAAAGTAGAAGAGAGGGAAACATCTATGGCACTATGGCAAGCCAGGTGGGATAACACGGCAAAAAGCAGATGGACCCACAAACGAATCCCCACCATCGAGGTCTGGACAAAAAGAACAAAAAGGGACTGCAACTACCACCTTACGCAGTTCTTATCGAGGCACGGCTGCTATCGGAAATACCTTCACACATTTGGTCACGATAGCTCGCCTTTCTGTCCCGAATGTCCATCAGACGAAGCGCCATTGTAGGCGCTTTGCAAGGGGAAGAGCGAACTTACCAAACCCCAAAAGTCTAATAAACCATTATGAAGGTCAGTAGATGACTGGCTGGAGGTATGCTCCTTTATAACGAGTGTACACGAAGAGTTAAGAAGACTTGAAAGACTTAGAAGAACTGAATTGGCGGACCCAGAGGATTTAGCATGAATTGTTAACCAGCCCCGCGAAGTAATACCTAACTGCAGTCCCGCGGGTAGAGTGGTTGAAGGAAATAGGGTGTGGATTAGTACGACAGGCGCACTCTTGGCATCGATTATTCCGGGTTTGCGAATCGTGCATGTTGGTAGCACCGCATGCTACCGCATTACCACATCACAGCAGGGGTTACAGCAATTAAGGAGAGAATTTATCTGAGCTTAGGTATATTGCCGGAAACGGCACATGATTGCACTTACTAGATGCTTTTGGATTTATTAGTGAAATCGGGTAATAATCAAATAGGCAATCTGTATAGAATTATAGAGGGCGTTGGGAGCGAAAAAATGATGTGGATGGGGTTTAAACTGAGAAGGCCTTAAAGATATTCGTTTCTGCATATCTTGGCCTCAGTTTAGTCTAAAGACTGAATAACAATTTGCTTTAGTAATATCATAAAAAAAACACTTTTCAAATATGAACAAACAAAATTCCATCACAAGACTTTCCAAAACGATACCGCACTTCTGATGGAACCAAAACTTCAACAGAAACAGCATCAACAAACAAAAAGCTCATCTTCGTACCAGTTGGCATAATTTTATATCCACAGATCTCGTTGTGCAATTTAATTAAAAGACAAAATAAAACAACGCAATAAAAACAAGACACTTAAACTATTTTACGCATCGCAACAGCCGCCACCATCAAATCAAAGAGAATCCAAGTCTAAATTACCATTAAATCTCATTCATCTTTCTGTAGGCACGCTTAAGGGAAGATGTTGTTTACAATAAATCTACAATTCAAAGCACAAAACCATGAGCTTGCATCCCCATTTGGTCGTAAATATCCTTTGAGTTGGGATTGGGACTTGCCAACTATACCATAAACAAAGCAGTCGTCATCGTCGTCGTCGTCTATCCCGTATAAATCTACATTGCTACAGACAGATACAGTTAGAAATGGTGAGCCAAAAGCTGCTGGTGTGTAGGACGAAATGGAGAATTCATCGAGTGCGCTAATGCTAATGACATTGTGAGATATAATTTACATAAATCTCATTTGATAAACCCATTTGCTGTGCGAATTCGAAATGCACGGCAAAATTATGAAGGAGAGACGATGGAGTACACGCAAATCTGTTCCTACCTCATCATCATCGCAGCATCAGCATAATCGAGATGTGTCTTCAAATTGAGTTTTGACTTTTCTATTTTATGACGGCAAAAAGATACATACGGCAGATATTGAAGAACTCTTTGATGGCGAGCTATGCAAGCTTGACTTTGGTTCCAAGATAAATGTGATGGCTGAGTAAAATATGAACTTACTTCCAGTATGATTTGATTACAGACATAGATGAGGGTGAACGCTATAAATTCCAGTATTGGTCATTACATAGAAATCTCTGTACTGGTTTGTAAGCAATGCGACTCTACCACTCTACTACTCTACCAATAAATCAATATCGTCCTTTATGTCCAAAGATTTACTACCTAAAATCGATCAAACTAAGTCGCAGCCGAAAGGCTATCTATTCGTGGTTACTTCATTAACCCGCACACCTGTCTACATCTACCAGTTGACTTATGACCTCAATCAAATGTTAAACCCGAAATCTTTTCCGAATTATTTCGCCGCAAAAGCATGTAACATCCCCCCAAAGCTGTGATGCAATCTGATGTAATCTCTTCGTCTATGCTGTGCATGGGCATGTGTGCGACAACGTATACGACTACCATAGCAATCATCAATCTTGTTGTATTATTAGAAGGAGACGCGACAACCAATACACACAGCTCCATGTGGAGGAGGTACATACGACGGGTGGATGCAGACTGGTGTGGAACTCCTTGAGGGCACTAAGAAGATGCAACACATTAAAGTCGGGGGTTGATGGTATTACGAGTACCCCCACTAGGATAAACAAAGTCGATTAGATGCATATGCAACAGTGGACTGAATTATCTACTGCCGTGAAGGGTATTCATTCTCTTCTAGAGCAGCAAAAATGATCAGCAGGGTGTAGATTGTTTATTTTTTTTTGTACCCATACCCAAAACCCCCCACAACTATCGACGGAATAATTCCAATGACTTAGTGCTTTTGTTGATTTATTTGTCTGGCAGTCCTGTGGAAATGCACAAGCGAGTGTATGTGTTGGGTGGCTTTTTGCTGTGCCACCAAACTAATGCTATGGTCAGGATGCGTGGTCTGTTGTTTCTTTTTAAAGTTTGGTTTCGGTTTAAATGGCGGTGGCCTCGACATCAACGATTTATGGTGATCCCCGTTCCAACTCTGTATGGGTTTTATTTATCTTTGCAGAAAGGGAAGTCACCGTCTCTCTTATTGATTCGTTTTCGCTGTGGGAACGCGTGTTCTGGGAGTTCTGGAATTAATCAGGATGATAGTTGAAATGCTGGTGTGAGAAGCACACTTTATTGCTTAAATGGAAAGAGTAAACTTGCAAGTGACATTTGAAATATGAAAGCGGATTTGCTATGAAATTGTCATACTTGAGTCTAGAAGAACATTAAACTTTGGTCAGCAGAAGATTATTTTTCATTGGTTTAGATATACGGAATTTATTGCCATAAATATATATAGGATGTACACTGTCCATAGCAATGGTATAAGTACTTCTGTGTGCACAAATCTTAATTTGTTTTAAAGTAGCGATCATTGATCCTTTTTGCTTAGAATTTGTGTGTTTATATCTATGCTACCCAACACGATCTGTGAAGATATTGGCTATTGTAAAATGCAGAACCAATACAAAGATTTATGTATTTCAAGGATCAAAATGTTTAAATAAATCTTTCGCTAACACGACTCTGCGCCCGTTTGTAATGGAATTTTTGATCGAACTGACATCTAAACAAAAACCACTCACTGTGCCGTGTTTACTGCGTTAAGCATAATGTTGAATTTTTTTTTTTTTTTTTATGAACGATTCTCGCATGCGTTGAACTCCATACATACGTTGAACTCCTGATGACGTTCCAGGCAGAGATGATAATTTACTTCATATGTAGTAGATCTACTTCATTTTTTAATTATTGTTCATCTGCTACGTAGCAACTTATTTCTACTTCGTTTATTTATGGTTCAAAATACCATTTAAAATAGACAATATTGATCAATTTGACTCTAAATGCATCAACAACGACAGCAAAATCAACGAAATACAAATATTAGGAAAAAAATGTGTCATATAATGCACTATAGAATATCAGTTATGTGCTTCTGTCCCACTACACATCCTTCTATAGATCCCATTATCCCATTGAAGACCTAACTTTATCATTTTGAGCATTTCGCCAAATGTCTGCTTCGTTTTTTGTAAATCTACTTCGTTTTTTCGGGCAATTTGCTACTTTTTTTGGGTTCAGCATTATCATCCCTGGTTCCAGGTACATTTAATGTCGTGTCAGAGTTGCATTTGAATATTACTTTAGAAAATATTGCCCCTAAAGGGGGGGCTGGCTATTTCAGTAATTTTGGAAAATGCCGACAGCTTATAATACTTATGTTGAATTTTAAGAAATGTTGGCAAATATTTTTCCTCATTAGTATTATAAAGTCCAACCACAATATTTACTTGCAAAATGTATCCCCACTGAGGTGTTGGCCCCAAAAAAGCAGCTTACTGGGCAAAAATCTAAATCTCCTGAAGTACGTTTCCAATTATTTTTTGTTCCCTGTTACCGGTTAAAAATGTAAATCGCTGTGATTAGAAAGTGAAAACCCTTAAAAAATATACATACACTTAACGCCCAAAATTTAGATAGAGGGGCCATTTTGAAAAAAAACTAAAAATAGTTGTCTAGTCATTTAAACTTCCCTACTAACGTGCAAAGATCCAATTAAAAAAAAATATATCCCTTTAAAAAGGGTTGGGGTCTTATTTAAAAATACTTTCTTAATGGACGTCTTCGTAGTTAGGGCTGTGCGTTAATCAGTCAGTTAAATGCTTTATTAAGTTTGCTTTGAACATTATCTTAATCTATCTATATATATAAAAGAAAGTGTCCGAAGTGCGATGTAATCCCATAACTCGAGATTGGCCGAACCGATTTTGATGATTTATAATTTGTTGGAAAGGTATTTTCTCAGTACGGGTTTTAGAAAAAAGAAAAATTGGACAAAGGGGCGTGGCACCTCCCATACAAAAAAATCTTATATCTCGAAAACAACTGAATCGATTGAGTTCAAATTTACATAGATACGATCTTAGGTATCGGCCCAGGAGTATTCCTGTGAAGATTGGTCAAAATTGGACAAAGGGGCGTGGCACCTTCCATACAAAAAAAACATTCAAAATCTTATATCTCAAAAGCCACTGAATCGATTGAGTTCAAATTTACATACAATCTTAGGTATCGGCCCAGGAGTATTCCTATGAAGATTGGTCAAAATTGACCAATGATGTGTTGATGTGAAGATTGGTCAAAATTGGACAAAGGGGCATGGCACCGCCCTACAAAAAACATCTTCTATGGGGTGAAACTCGATGACGTTTGGTATAACTCGATAACCGTTGGGCCGATTTTCATGATTCTTTTTTTATTCTGTTCGTATTGCTGTATTTCATATATTTACGCATATAGACAATTCCAGAAAATCGATTTATTCTCATTTTTCGCATTTTACGAAAGAACATTATTATCTAAGATCTATAAGCAATACAATTTCTGTGCACGGGCAAAGCCGGGCGGGTACAGCTAGTTTAAAATATTTAAGACTGACTCCTCATCTCATCTAGACTCAAGAGACTATAGACTAAGAGGCTTATTAAGCCTATTATTAAAATGGGCTACAAAATAAAAGAAAAAATACCTAACCTAGATCCTAGACGATCTCCTACTCGGAAGTGGACACAGTGACAGTGCTCCCAACCTCAGACCCTGCCAATGCCATTAGCAATTGGTTATTTCCGCTACATCTGGAACCATTTTGACTTCTGGAGGAATTTTCTATTTTGCTGATATCCTATTCGGCTATATCGATTTCCGTCCGCTCCCCGAAAAAGTATTCCCCTAGAGTTTTCTAATCTAATCTAATTTCTAATCAATGAAAGTGCTGGGCAGCTACATAGTATGTGGGTATGTCTTTCGTTCTTCTCTTCATCCTTGCAACTGCGACAAATATCACCATTAGCAGTGACTTCAAGACTTAAAGCCTTGCAGCGTGTCTTCCTTGTACACGTTCCTTGCTAGTTCGTCTGCTTTAGGCCCAATGCACACGGAGCAACTGGAAAAAAACTAAACCGGTTGGCAACTCTCTAGTTCGTTCAGTGTCGTCATGGATGGCGTGCGAGAAGTTTTCTATTTTGAATGGCCCTATCCGCATCCGATATCCTGAGATCGTGACAACAGTGATGAAAGCTTCTTGCGTTCTTTACAATTTTGTTAAAAAAGAGAAGGACTGCAGTACACGTAAAGTGATGTAAGTTTTGATGTAGGTCCAGATGAACATGTCATGAGGCAGCTTCTCCTCCCGCAGCACCTAACCATAAACAACAACTCTCGTGCAGGTGATTTATCCAACTATTTTCTAACCCCACAAGCTTCTCTGTCCTGGCAGTGGAAATACATGACACTGTAGTATGCTATTCACATAATTTTGTAATTTTCAAAATCTTATTACAAATAAAAAATTTCTAAATGGAATTTCTTATTAGATATTATTCACGCCAATAATTTGTTAAATTTATAGGGTGTTTTTCAACCTCCCCCACCAGCAACAGGTTGGTCCGTTGTTCGCTCAACTTGAAACTGAAATCAATAGGCAACCCGACATGCAAATCAACAGACGACTGGTTACAAACTGGTTTTTGTGTGTTTTGTGTGGCAAACGAGTTTTCAACCAGTAGCGTCGTTGAAACTCGCATCGCTGATCAGTTTTTTTCCAGTTGCTCCGTGTATATTGGGCCTTACAGTTACCCCGTATGTGTTTAAGACCAGGGACCCACTTGACTGTTGGTGTAGATAACGACTTTAGCGGTTTTGCGAATAGCCATAACTTTTGCTGAAAAACACTGCAGCTATTTGATGTTCTAAAAGACTAGTTTAGGGAGAAAAGAACTGAGAAAATCCCGACTTCTTGTTCGTCATCCGTCTAAGACTCATCTGTGTATATTTCTAGCGTGTTTTCGTCTATTACCATATTCTTTTCCCATTGCAGTCGATCGGGGATACTGGTATGGTACTTAATATTGAAGTCTAGAACTAGAGTTACATATAGACCGTGACTTCATTACACCTCCACTCCATTGCAATTATACCCCATTCGCCGCCATCTCCCTACTGTCTATATCCAATGGCAGAATGTGAAGCATGGTTTTCAGTGCTGCGGTTGGAGCTATCCGCAGGACCGCTCTTTGGATTCTGTTAAGTAGAGAAAGGTAGGTAGCTTACTTTCTCTAATGCTGGTCACCAGACGACGACTCCGTCGACACCACAAAGTAGTGCACTATTTTCGGACTGATACTCCATCTGAGGCACAAGATCCTTTTACGTTCACGTACGTTTTTTTCCAGCTGAGTTTTCTATACAGAAAAAGACCTAGGTATTTGGTTCTTGGTGGAGGAGCTAAGGTGGATTCCCTTCAATTTAGGTGGATCGCTTTGTTCGAATCTTTGTTCTTCGATCGAATAGTTCTGTTTTACCCGGGTTTTTATCAAGGCGTCATTTGTTAACCTATTTGACCAGCATTCCGAGGGTCGATTCCACCAATAAATAAATAAATAAATAAATAAAGTAAATAAAATGATAATATCTTTTGCATAGGCTATAACTTTACAGCCCTTTTTCTCCAGGATCACCAGTATTTCATTCACTGTTATCAGCCATAGCTGCGGTGAAAGTACTCCATCCTGCAAAGTGCCGCGTTGCTCTGATCTTTTCAGTTTGCAGCAGACAAGTTCTGAATGGATAACCCTGTTTAACAACATTTGGTTGATCCAGTGACTCGGCCTTGAGTCAAGTGCGTTAATTATAGCTCTACTACCGACTTGCCCTTACAGTAAGCGTGTTTAGCTCTTCAATTTATTTATTTAAAAATGTATGTTATTTTTTTTATCAATTTTCTATGTTATGTTAAGGGAAATTCATAAGCAACTCTGCATAAGTATGGCTACCATTTTTGGCATTTTTCATTTTTCGAAATATTTTGTTTATACTTAGAGCGAGGGCCATACCCAGCGAGGGCAGCCATATCTGTCTGTTAAGTTGATGGAAATTGAATACGTTCGCATTCCTACTCGCATTTATCATTTTTCCTATATGTAGCTACTTCGATCTACGACTACGAGTAATAGGGCAATAATTCAATGCCTCCTGCTTGCTCCACAATTTCCAACTGCTAATTACGGAATTATTTACGCAAGCATCTAATAAAAACAAAAAATGTATAAACAATTCACTTTGTGAGCTCTGCACTTACTCATTCACACTCCGTGGCATCTTCGAACGTCTAAGGCCTTTGTTTCTTTTCCTTCGACTTTTTTTTTGGTTGCTAAAGCACGCATTTTATTTATAGACATCCCCTCGAAAATTAAACAATAAATACGTGTGGGCTCTGTTACTGAGTCATTTGCTTCAGAAATAAAATAGTTAATTATGAAATATTGCAGAGAGGAGAACGAATATCGGAAATCCTTTTGCGTGTATCGGTCGACTTGTAGTTATGTCCTGCTCCTGCCATGCATAAAAATAAACAAGGGAAATTCACAAAACTACTACTTGTATATACCTATGGTAACTATAATCGAAGGCCATTGACTTCCGTTGTGAACTACCCGACGCGACGCCAACAACAGGTGCCACCACCGTTATTCAAATAAATTACCCTGTGTCTACCCGTAGTCGTAATTATCCACCTCTGTATGTTCATTAGAAATTTGCATAAATAAATAATCCATGGCACCCAACTGGTAGCCACAGTCATATATGACTTCATTTTAACCGCAAAATAAGCGGAAATGTTTGCCTATCGGAAATCTGATGATACGGCTCGAAGGACCATACAATATTTATTTTAATAAATTGCTTCTTGTTGCCCTGATAAGTTGAAATTTATTTTTATGGCGAAAATCACGAAGAGTTGTTGCGCACAGCACAAATTACCTACAGTCGAAATTGAATAAATTAATTTGAAATTATTACGGTAGCGCCTTTATGGAAATAGAGTGCCTGGTCTGTTGGATTTTTTTCCCTCTCTCTCTCTCTCTAGCTCCCTTGGATTCCCAGGAGTGTTGGTGAAATTAGCTTTAGTACGACAGATGGGTAAGAAATTAATAAAAAAAAAAAAAAAAAACAAACAAAGCATAGAATTCTGAAAAGGAAATTCATAGAAAGAAAGGGAGAACTCATATTTGTTTTCGAGATTATTGTATACACAAAGGGCTTGGGAGAGGCAATTAATGTCGACACTACCACTCTTGGTTTTTGGGTCCTGTCCTGTGTTTGGTTTTTTTTTTTTTGTTGTCGAGCGTCTCTGTTGGACTAATTAAGTGGTAAGCTTTTTTGTGTTGTCGAGTCCTTTCCTCTGCTATGAGACAATGGAGTGTAGGTGTGATTATGACAGCTATAATGGATTTATATTGTTTAGGTAGGTTTGACTTTAGAAACCTAACAAGATAATGGATTTGTTCCTCATGATGGCTGACAATTTATTGTCATTTTGATTAATGTGTCTACCAATGAAATCGTTATTTTTTTTTTAGTTAAAAAAAATATGTATACTTTTATAATTTACATTGTATACGAGGCTCCTTGGGTCCTCTCAGAATGAACTTCAACGCGCACTCGATCGGTTTGTAGCCGTTTATGTTGAAGCTGAGATGAAAGTAAACGTGAAAAAATCTGAAGTCATGGTCGTCTCCAAAACGCATGTTCAACGCACTCTACATGTGGAATCCCATTGAAACAGGTGGAGAAGTTTAAGTATCTCGCGGTTTTATTCACGAGTGATGGAAGGACCAATGCTGAGGTTTCCTGTAGTATTGGTCAGGCTGGGTCAATTTTAAGACAGTTGACCCAGTTAGTTATCAGTCTTTAATTTGGTGTTTGTTCCAACTCCTAACAATGAACGTGTACTGGACTCTAACTACTCATGTGGAGCTGTACACTCGTACATTATACAGCATGCAGCAAATCGGACACATTTTAGTCTTCAATCGCCAAAGATCTACGAAAAGTGTCCTAGGTACGACATTAAGAACGTATTTAACGATTATTTCAATCCTGGAATAAAAAAATAGGGCAATAAGGACCATTGCCATACTTAAAGCTGCTTATGACACCTTTCTCCTCCGAAGAAAAAAACAGTAAGACAATTATCTTCGACTATGCCGAAGCTCAAATACCCGGTACTTACTATATTTTTGTAAAATAAAAAAATATTTTATTATAAAAAAATTATATATTTGTATGGGAGGTAGTTTTTATTCGACCAAGCTCATTTTTTGTCAATAAATTTTAAATATTATTTAAACAATATGTGCAAAGTTTAAACTTGCTATCTTTACTGTAGCTGTTTAAATTTAATTTTTAACATCAAATAGCTATATATTTTGTATGGGAGGTAGTAGTAGTTTTCATCCGATCTTGCTCATCATCGAACTTAGCCTCAGTTTGGTGGATACAAGCTTACGTACCAAATTTCAAGTCGATAGCTCCTAAATTATAGCCGTAATCGTGCGGACGGACAGACAGACAAACAGACGGACATCGCTAGATCGACTAAGAAAGTGATGCTGATCAATAATATATATAATTTGTCATACCTACAACGCCTTCTTATGTGCGTTACAAATGGAATGTCAAAGTGAATATACCTTCACCACAGTGTGGTACCGGGTATAAAAAGGGGTTTACGAAAAGCGCAAGGTTGTGCTATATAGAGATGTCGCTCCAGGATTGATGCTCGAAGTTTTACCAAAAGATAAAAAGGACATGCTAAGACTTGAAAACCCGAACCGAAAACTGCAAACATTAACAAGGGAACATTGTAGTACAGTCACAGACGGTGCTGAGAATTTGGTAGGACCGTATACAGTTCAACGGTGATGATGACCAGAGTACGAATGTCAGGCAATTTGATCGATTTAACATTTATAGTGACAAAGAAGAATCCCATCAATTTAACCAATAAGAAGTGAAGGAAGCCGTATCTAAATTGAAATCCAATAAAGCTGCGGAGGTTGACGGCTTGGGGATTGATATTTTTAAAGCTAAATTAGATAAATTAGTTTACAGCATATGCACTCATAAAATCGGAGATCTGATGGATTCTTATCAGTGTGGTTTTGGTTTTGGTCCGGCCAAGTCAAGCCCACATCACACTACAGGAGGTCATTGAAAAGGCCCGGGAATTCCAAGCCACTATGGTGATACCGCAAACAAATTTCAACTCTGCAGATCCAAGTCTTGTTTTGGCCGTCATACTCGGCGCTAACTGACGTATAGGAGTACTCTCTGCTCCACAAAGTTCAGTGAGAATGAACCATTCGATTTCGGAAACGGTCTTAGATAAAGTGACGTGCTGTCATGCGAGATTTCTTTAATATGATACTTGAAAGAATTATACTAAACTCACAAACCCACTCCGAAGGAACATAGTACGAACTTATAAATATATCCGTATCCGCCCCTTCATGTAATGCAAAGAGCTATTCGAGGGTGAATTCGAGGGTGAATTCGAGGTTGTAACGAACTAAATTCACACGTTAAAAATAGCTCAATGGTCGATTATTGTAACGTGGACTAAACTCCCGACGCCTTTGACTTTGAAGAGTCTTTTAAATTGCAAAAGCATATGCTCGGGGAAATCTTGTGCAATTGTAAGGGATATGGTCTAAGTGTGTCTGGGGTTCGTAGACTTTCTACCTACATAATTACTAAATCTAATAAAACCTCCCGATTCCCGAAGACTGCCTTACAGATCTCGTTTAACTAATCAACAAATAATTTTTTGTATAAATATGTCGGTGCTTAAACTACGTACCCCCAACTAGGAGCATCAGTCAAGAAATCTTTCGCTATTGTCATTTCATGCCACGTACCTCGTCAAGATATACAGGGTGGTATTCATGTCTTGTTGTGGGCAGGTCTTACCCTTGGATAAATAATATTGTTCGGTGTTACTGAATAGGTGTGCCTAAAGGAAATATTTTTCCTATTATTTGACTCTTTGCCTTTTGTCACCTGCCACATTCATTTCAAAACGGTCATCTAAGGAGAGGCTTCAACCTTACCTCCCAGTGCTAGTTACACAGTACGGAATAGTCAACTTAAGCTTCGGAAATTTGGTTTACAAATATTAGGTCCCTGTCCCCTACTTTCATCTGAAAACGTTATTTTTTATTATTTTTTTTTAAAATCTCACATTCCAGGCCTTCATTATTCAGATCTACGCAAGTGCCCTCTCATTTCCTGTAATGCAGTGAATTCAAGCTTTATTAACACTTTGACTTGTCAACGAGGTCTTTGAAATCCCCGGGATATACGTGATAATTTAAATTTTTCAGAATGTATACCTTTCCGAGAGTGACTCGCAAACCTCAACCCTTACTCTGCACTTTTTTTTAACAATGCCTTTCGTCCTTTATATCCCTTTTGTGCTTATGCAAATTAAATCTTCCTCATATAAATAGGTTTGTACCCTTTTCTTCTGTCATTGTCATTGTCATCGTAAGCTAGTACTCTGATAAATGTATGTGCGGGTGTTAGATAAAATTCACTTTAAAACGTCCTTAGCGAAGTCATCACTGAATTTATTTTTGGCTCCCAACCTACAAGAGTGTGGGGATCTATTCGAGAATGTCTTCTTTTGGCAACTCCCACTCGAAGAATGCTTTCCATTTGGACTATCTTGAACTATGTCTTCCGTTCTTTCGTTTTTGGACTATTTTCTAGCACACCCCCAACCCCGCACCCACGTCGGTCGTCGGCGACATTAACTATGAAAATTTGCATTTGCAGTTCATGAATTTCTATTGGAAGGTAAATATCGGGGTTTTAGGGAAATTCCCCATTTCGTCGGTTGTTGGTGCATGACGCATGAGTTCCGGAAGCAATTTTCATTCTTCCCAAGTGATGAGATTCAATGATGAAACTACTGTCAACACAACCGCAGTTCGGAATCCTTCGTGAGGAGGGTGCAACAATTTGTGGTTCTATGCGAAATGAGATAAGGTAAAGGTATATGTAGCTACCTACATCAAGGTGACAATGAAGAATGTATACGATTTGTCGGTACACAGATAGCCGGAGTGGATCTTTCATTCTCGCATTGATTTATTTATTTTGTCTGCAAATCGCATGGTAAAGGATAAACAACATTTGGAAATTAAATCCCTGTGGAGAGCATCGGGTTTTATTCAAGTCTGACTGAGGTTGTGTTTCAAATCAGATTAATGCAATTGTGTTGGTAAATGTGATTCAATTCATTTTCGAATTGATACCATTTGGTTAACACATCTGCTGTGCATTGAAATGCTAGCTAATGTGAGAGAAAGTGTTATACGGAGGTGAATAAAACTCAATGAGACGAGAGACGTTAAGGAAAATTTGATATGCGTACCTAGTATATACAAGAGTGATACCGACATGTTTATTCTATTAGAAGGTAAATGGGGGGTGAATAGCAAGAGAGGGATAGAATCCTTCGCTCGAAGCAAGTGATTGCGTTTTTGTCCGTCCTTTGTAGGGTCGACGCACTGGGATGATAAGGATCATACTTCATACAAAATATTTGCTTATACTTGCTCGTGAGAGGACTTTGTTACTGATTTGCTTTCTAAGCCCGTAGAAATAGCGATTGACAAGAGTCTGGATTGACTGGAGTCTACCGCAGAGCTTAGGTGGATAAAGTCTTTTACTATCTCAAAATTTGAACTCTCCATAGTTACGTTCGGTTCAAGGCGCCGATGTTGAAAGCAATTACCACCAGTTCCTTCTTTGCTGCATCTGGCTGAATATTAACATATGCATTGTCTTGACAGCTCGTCGAGTTTTTCAGACTATGTCAATGTCATCGCATAGGTCGAGTAGGTGCACAGTCTTTTGAAAGATTGTTCCTTCGGAGTGGGTTTGTGAGTTTAGTATAATTCTTTCAAGTATCATATTTAAGAAATCTCGCATGACAGCACGTCACTTTATCTAAGGCCCGAAACACACAATATGCTATTTCAATCGCGCGACTGTTTAGTCGCAACAAATGAAACACACACATTTCAATGTGAATGCGCGCACATAATTTTGGATTTTATGTGCGCGCATTCATATTGAAATGCGTGTGTTTAACTTTTTACGACTAAACAGTCGCGCGATTGAAATCGCATGTGTGTTTCGGGCCTAAAGGTGCTAGTACACGGTATGTAGCACGCCATATATATATGTGGCTCTGACGTAATTTTGACGTCAGCGTATGGAGCCAATGGCTACATAAGGTACTCGATATGAGGCACTCGTGACACATACGCATTGTGTGGCTTTTCGACATTCCGTGTACTACCCTTTCACATACGATTTATGCCAATACGCTACATAATGTCGAGTGGTTACCTACATGGTTCGTATGTATTTTTCAAAGTAATTTCAGCATTTCAGTTTGCGTTTTGTACGAGCAGCGATAACTTAAATACACCCAAAGCAATATAACAGTTAGTACCTACAGTTCTAGTGCAAGACTGCACACAGAGCAATAAAACTGCGGATACATTATCATCATAAACGAATAACCAACAGCCAACCGATATGTGCGCCCTTATGTAGCCACCGCGCTCCATACGAAAAACGAAATGTGTGCCTTATGTGTACTCTATCTGGTGAAGTCAGAGCCACATATATATGTGGCGCGCTACATACCGTGTACTAGCACCTTAAGACCGTTTCCGAAATCGAATGGTTCAGTGGTGGTCTCACTGAATTTTGTGGAGCAGAAAGTACGTCAGTTAGCGGCGAGTTTGACGGCGATGCCAAAACAAGATAAGGACGGTGTGCTTTGTGTCTTCTGTGGCTTCCCCTAGGACGTCTATGCTTGGTACCATTTTCCGATTATCGTAGGTTTTTTTGGTTTTTTCTCCCTGGGAGAGGCGTCTTCCTCTCCCTTTCTTGTTTGGAACGCGGTCACGATACCCAGTTAACGGCGTTTCTGGGTAGAAGTCGCCTATAATTTCAACTCTTGCGACTCTTGATTCTGCGCTGCTGTCCATCTGCTTCAGAAAAATGTGTGGTATGATAAGCCACCCCCTTCGCATTTTCGCCGCACGGAACGAACCCTACTTATCTCAAATTATACAAGAACTGGATGACATAGAAGTTCACTTTGCCGCTCAGTCCATCTACCTTTTGTTTCGTAGCTCCAGCATCTTTGCCAGTTTTGTTTGGTGCTTCCACTCCTGCTTCAGTCTTGTTATCGTACATGTAGTGGCTCTTTCCGTACATTCATTTGCTCGTAAGTGTAGTTGATGGGAAATCCATAGGTGTCACTCCCGCGACTACGGGGGTGGATGGAACCGATTCTTTTCGGTATGAGCCCAACTCGAAGGACCAATAGTCTTTGTATATACTGCAGCAATTTCCTTCCTGAACCTAGCCAACTCAGATGCAACACGACTACTATATATATCACTGGACTGGAGCGTACGTCAAAACGAACTTTTTATGGCAGCATTCTAACCTCAACTAAAAAATTATTGCATAAAATTTCAACTGAACAAAAGGCACTCTGAAAGCGCCGAATGCTGTCCTATATTATCCCCCAAGCAAAATTGTTGTCGTAATAAGTCCAACAAGTCCTACAAATTTTGAAAAAAGTTCCACATTAGCATATGTCCACCTAGAGAGGACACACAACTGCTAATTGCTTAAGTTGACCATAGCCATTTTATTTAGGTAGTTTTTCTACAAGACTTCATTGATAACGGGTCGAACTATTAAACAAACTCAGACTCCATTCAGTTAGGCCAACTATTTCCATAGAGGATTCGCAAGAATTCTACTAAATCACCGACCTACTACACCTCCAACCACAAATTCCTTAGGAAAAACAGTAAAGCCTCCAGCAAACATCAAGCTCTATCTCTGCATCAGTACTGAATGAACCAATTGCTCCTGTTGTCCTGACAGCTATTGACTTCACTTTATATTAGATTGCATGCATCGATTGTGACTTTTTAATCAATTAAACTGTCAATGGAGTTTGTCCAATTCAATTCTTTGCAACGATTGTGTTTCCATTCACAAAAAAGTCCAAAAGGGACATTCCAGAAAATTGTATTTTGTCGAAGAATGTCCTAAATTGCGGAGAATTACCTCAATTTTGTGATGAAAACGAATAATGCCAGCCAAACTGATATCCTTTTGAGAAGGTCCAGTGAACTCACAACTCAAACTCAAACATACAAAAAGGGGTCAGTATGAATCTATTTGCCAAAGGGTATTTATTTGTTTTGTATTATTTTCCCTTCCAAGGGGATAGATTGGGTGACCTACAAGCTGAAACTTTATAGCCAATATAGCATCAAGTCAGAATTGTTATGATTATATCAATTTCGGTTTGATTTGGAAGAATTTTTTTTGTTTATTTATGACATGTACTCACCAGAGATTTATCTATAATAGCTACACTTGCCTTTAGCACTTCAACACTTCACTGTAACGCTAGCGCGTTCTCGTATTTCACTTCCATAAATAGCCACTTTTCAAAAAATCCACAACACCGTGAGTACTGAGTACACGTAGGTAGGTAGGTATATACGAAAAATTGCAATTGCAATCTATACAAGTTGGTACCTCAATTCGAACGAAAAACACGCACCAGCTCCACCATCCGTTTCACTATCATAATGCCCGCACGACTATTGAGCGAAAGCGATGATGATCCACGATCTGGCTAAAGTTCTCTTTCAACCACAAAATTTCAAAACTATACGATAATATTATCGCTTCGAGGGTAGGAGAACGATTGGCTTCATAAGTTTCACGCAGTGTCCGAAATATATTTTTTTTTTGTTTTGTTCATTCGATTGGAACTTTCGGTCAATAAAACAGCGGGACGCCAATACCACCCGCGGATAGTAAAAACCTCAACAGCCAGCGCGTACGGTGTGAGCTATTTGGAACACTAAACACGAACTGTATTTGCATTTGGAAGGCAACAGTAAAGGCTGCCCATTGTCCAGCACCACCGATACCCTTCACGCTCCACCATCCCCCGTGCGTGTCGGCACTGGGCAAAGTGTATTTTTGAACGAGAAGAGAAATTCCTCCCGAAACGTTTAAGTTTTTTTTCATTGTTTGGAGCGAATGACGTAAACCGAGGGTGGCCCGTGTGGTCCATACAGGAGCCGAGGAGGTGATGTTGTGTATTGCGAAATCCCTATACTAACCGCACACTCTGGTGCCAGATGGTGAATTACACCAACACGTCACTATTGCTTCGGTGTGCTTCCCTGTCTCTGTCTGTTTGACTTTGACGGAGCAATCCATTCAATTATTATAAATGTACGCGCAAAGCCGGTTGCCAGGTGAGCTATATTCGACTTAAGTTTTGCGAAAAGTAAGTGGAAGTTAAATTGGACTTTTATGTTTTGTAAGCGGCCATAAGATGCGATATGGTAACTTTTATGTTTACCTTTTATTGGCCTGGAAATTGAGTGTCTTAATGGGACTGAACAAATAAGGCAAAAGCAGATGGAATTGCACTGGAAATTTGGAGAATCGTTTTTGAAATTGAAAGATGGAGGTGAATAGACTTTAGTAATAAATTTTATATCTGCGGAGATGAAATAAAGCAAATTTGGATTTGGTTACCTAACAATTTAGTGAAGGGCGGTTGATTTGTGCAGTATTTCGCAGTCTCGAACCAGTGACAGCCCACTGTGATCTATAGACTATAGGTACCCATTACCTATGTATATCAATAGGCGTTTTATTAAACGTCTATCATAGCAAAGTAAGGTGAAATATTTAGCATTCAATTACAAGAACTACACTCGACTTGACACTTTCGAGACTCTATGGAGTTGTTGCGATTGCGTGTTGATCATTCCACTCTACTTTACTTTCAAGACGGATGTTGAAGCAGTTACATGACAGCGCCTCACATTGCATAAATCCTCTTTTGACATCCAAGGTCTGGGTGAGATTGTTTCGACCTCAATGGATAAACGAGTGTTCTCTGTCGTCATTCTGCACCACAGTACACATATTAAAGGTAATACATTGCGCATTCTGCAATGGCGGCCTGTGTGACCCTGACAATAAACATATAGAAATAATATGCGCGCGCATGAGTTTTCATGGCTGACAATGTGACCCCATTCGTATCTCTATGGAAAAGCATGCCTTTTTGACAGATGCGCAGAACGAAACGAAAATGAGTGCTCGGAATATATTACCTTTAATATGTGTACTGTGATTCTGCACAACCTGACGAGTTTGGCAGGGATGACAAAGCTAAAGGATGACAAAACTAAAAGGTGTCCCACAATTCACGCAGAATTTGAATTTTGCGCCATTTAATAGTACAGTGATGACAACGGAAAAAAGATAACAATGTGACAGCTGACAGTTCGGGGTTAGTAAAAATGGAGCGCTATACGAAATAACAACGCATTTTCTTTGTTGAGCAATATTTTAAAAATAATGATAGTTTGTCAGCTACAGTCATCTCAGCTCATTTTCATCTTGATGGCTTTGTTAATCGTCAAAATAGTCGCATTTGGGGTTCAAAAAACCCACGAGTAATTGTTGAGAAACAAATGCATCCACAACGCATGACTGTTTGGTGTTAATTTTATGCTGGAGCCATTATCGGATCATTCTACTTTGAAAATGCGACTGGTCAGACAGCCAGCATTCCGTCTGGACCAGAAGCCTTGTTGGACTTGAGTTTAGATACTGCCTCAATTCATTCTAGTTGGGTGAACGCAAATCTTGACTTATATCGTCCAGATTGAATATATTAGTCTAAGAGTTGAAGTAGTTTTACACTTTTATAGACCCATACCAGAAGAAAACATTCAATTTTCGCTTGGAAGCTTTTAGACTAATATTTTATTGTCATCATCAGCAAGAGCTAATTAAAAAGGATAAAATTAAACACTTATGAAACATTTTTTCTTCTAAAATTACCATTAAACTTTTGAAAAACACAAACTGCAAACAAAATTGTTACATTTTTTGACAACAAATATACATTAAGAATCAATCAATCAAAACAGAGACGATTGTGCAGGTTGTCATTTGGTTGTTCACCGTTTGTTTGGTTGCTGGAAAATTTTTTCTTCTTACACAGAGCGAAAAGGTTTGACGATATTGGCCCATTGTCTGAATTCATGGCAGGTTTTTTTCTAGAATATGGTCAATGATTCGTAAGCATCCAAATACATAGGTTGTGGGACGTGCTTTTCCAACTTGAGGTTCATCATGGTCATATTATGATTTTTAGTAATCATGTGTTTCGCTACGGATGATTTTTCTGGTTGTTTGTTGGTGATACATCTGTCGTGTTCTTTGAATCTCGCTTCAATGGTTCTTTTCGTTTGTCCTATATAAAACTCTTCACAGTTCTCACAACTTATAGAATAAATACCTGGTTTCTTGTAATCTGGTGGCTTGTCTTTTGGATTACCAAGGATGTCTTTTATTTTATCGTCATTTCCAAACACACTAGTTATGTCCACTTTTTTTAAAATTTTTGAAATTTTGAACGAAAATTCTCCAATATATGAAATGTGTCTTCTTTTATTTTCATCTACATATTTCCTTTCCAGGGATGAGAGTGGTAAGCTTTCTAAGTCTCTTCTTTCTGGCATGCTTGGACACCAGTTCGACTATTTTGGATGACTTGTAACCAGCTGCTATTCTTTTTATTGTGTTCAGTTCAGTCATGTAATTCGTGATGTTTAGGGGTAAATTACTCAATCTGAAAACCATACTGTTGAAGGCAGCAAGCTTATGTTGGAAAGATGTGTTGGAATCGAATGGTATGTATCTATCAGTGCTGTTAGGTTTCCGATATATTGATATTTCGATCTTACTATTATTTCTTGTTAACATCAGATCTAAGAACGGAATTCTGCTGTTTACTTCTCTTTCTATTGTAAACTTTATTGTGTCATAAAGACTGTTCAATTTTTGAAGTAATTGTTCTGTTTGATGTTTTTTAATAATGACAAGAATATCGTCTACATACCTTCTCCAAAAGCGAGGGAATATGTTATCATCTTTTATTGACCACTCCAGGTTAGACATAAAAATGTTGGCCACGAAGCAGGATAGCGGGTTTCCCATACATGTACCAAAAACTTGTTTGTAGAATTTACCTCTAAATTGGAACGTTGTTTGTTCCATACACAGCTTTGTCATTTTCATGTAGGCGTCTCGTTTTCCTTTAGTCAAATCTAGTGTCTCCAATCATGTCTCATACACTCTCTGGCTTCATTATCATTTTGCTGAGAGGATTTGTTGATTTTTCTTCTTTAAATTCCTTACCAGACACCATTTTCCGAACATCTTCTTCGTATTTAGCTTTGTCAACAACCACCATTGCATTGCCTTTATCTGCTTTCAAGAAATACAAATCCTGTTCTTTCAATCCACGAAGAATATCTAGTTCTTTGCTTTCTTTCTTCTGGATTCTAAGCATATTTCTCAGGACTGGTTTTACTTCTTTTCGGATGATTTCTTTATCAGATACTGCAACTGTTCTTATGACACTTTCGACTTCTGCTATTGTCTTCTCCAAGTTGTATTTTGTTGTTGGTGGTACATAACTGCCGAGCGGGAATTATTTTAGTCTACCTAAAAGCGGAATTTGGTCGTCCTTGCCATAGTCCGAACAAGGGATTTTTACATATCTTCAACACCAATTATGACTCTATTCAAAGTTTTCTTGCTCTTCTCTACAGTTCTTTTTTCGGGACTTGTTACGTGCCAAGGCAGTTCTTTTTACGTTTTTGGTATATAAAACTTCCGAACATTGCTTTTTCAGTTGCATATCTCTATTGCCTCGATCGCGCGAGTTACGAGCGGCCACGACCGATCGAACATAAAACAATAAAACAACCAACATTTAACCAGAAAGAACACACGATGTGATTTATTCAAAGTTTAAATTATCACTGACTTAAAAGTTTACAATATATGACTTAGATGCTATATTGCTTCTATTGTTTTCTGCTATCGTCGGTTAGTCATAATGCCGCTAATTGGAGATGATGAGAGACGAAGTAATCCGACTGTTGTTGTTTGGTACAGCCTACTGTTATTGTCAGGCCATATACTGTGGTCGATTGTGTACATACATGTAACTCGCGCTTCTCGTGCTCTTTTTTTTCCTTCTGAGAAAGCGATTTTCTTCCATCCTATTTTGCTTATAGAGTGAACGAGCTTCTTTCATTCTTCTCTGTAGAGCAGCTTTTGAATCGAAAACTTCTTTGTATCGATACCATTGATCTTCCGAACTTGGAAGATCAGTTTGCTTCTGGCAGTTTGTTGCGACTATAGCATTTCAATGTCAAATTTCATCACGGTATTTTTCCTTTGTTATAACAATTAAGATATATCTCCGTACCTACAACAATGTATTGGTCCGAATCTTTCTTGGCCATTTGGAAAGCTCGGACATCTAGATTACTGGAGGGGTGCCTTAAGTCGGTCGCAACATAATCAATTTGAATGCCGGTTTTATGATCTGGTCAAAGTCATGTATCTTTGTGAATGTTGAGGTGAGGAAACCGTGTGCCAGCTAGAGTATACTATTCTTTCCGATCGTACTCCCAAATATGTCTTACTTGCCTATTCTGGAGTTAAACCTACCAAAGACTATTTCAGCGTCAAACTTAGGTCATTTCTCGTATGTTTGTTTGAAGAGCTCGTAGAATCTTTAGTAGCATCATCCTTTTGCTCTGTAGTGGTGTTATCACTTATCAGGCTAATGTTGGCGAATTAGATCTTCATTTAGATTATCATAAGACATCCACTGACGTGTCGACGTGTCGACGTGTAATTGGCCAATTGGCCTCAACTCCATATATGTATATGTCAGCAAAGCTCACGACGAAAGATATCTGTCATCTTTACAACACGGTTGATTCAATTTAGTAAATTAATCTGCCACAAGTCATTCTTCAGAGGGGCTCTTGTTAGGACTCATTCACCCAGTCCGACAGACTCTATGCTATTTTCTTCTTGTTTAACACTCGCTCTTATAAGTTTAGCAAGTGGGGTCCGGATAAACGAGAACAGTATACAGTGGCGACCTTGGGATGGTAAGAGAAGCTCAATAAATGATGTGTGGAAGACAGTTCCAAAGACATCGCCAAGTTGATGCAAATCAGCGTCCATCTACCCTATTCATATAACACCTTACCACCAACTGTCTATACATACTAAATTTCTGTAAAACTATAGAACAAAATTTGGCCGAAACCCATTCTGTAGATTGGAGTTAGATATGGAAAACGACACGACTTGTCCACATCATTCAAACTTTTCATTAAATTTAACTTTAATATTCGTCCTGAAAAGTTACAACCTACCCTTGCTAAATTCCAACTTGACCTGCATTATGCTGGAAACTTTCAATCCACTGCAGGCTATAAATACCGACTCCATTTTTATTGTTATTAATTATATTTGTATTGGTCCTTGTCTGCATGCGGTGCGGGGTATATTGTTTTTATAGCATCCCCCGAGTGTAATCAGCAAACTGTAAATGTACATGCAAATGGGCTTCAGAAGTCATCCCATTCCCTATAATATCTACAAGCTCATTAAGGATGATAAATCATAAAGTTTTGTCCGCTCTTTTGTTTGCGTTTCCCGAGTGCGTAAATATTGTTTAGCCAGTTTTTAAGTGTTGGAACTGTTTGCTGTCACATAAATTATATTAAGCCGTATTATATATGAATATGAGCCAACGAAAAAAAAAAAACAAAAGCATTAATTGTCAATTAAATATATATGAGTCCTCGTTTTTGATTTCAGGATTCCATAACAACCAACCACTGAATTGCACTGTGGCATATTATTTTTTAATTAAATTATTCAACAGCGAATTTTGATACAATTCTATCGCGATTTAAACTACTGGCAACTTGAGTTGGTCAATAATAATAATGGACTATCCCAAAATTCTCTGTATTGACTTTTTGGTTAAATTGAGTACATTTTAAAGTCAGTGGCAACAACAGTTAAACTGAGAGACTTTCACAGCATGCACAGATGCTGACGGCATCCTTCGTGTCTTCTGCAAAACAATATTGATAACAATTTGATGCTGGTACTGCAAGAGCCATCTTCATGTTTTGTACCAATTTCTCGGTAATTGCACTTTATCCACTTCATCCTTCAAGCAATTTAAAATTCTCCCCATCGAGGATCAACACTAGTGTAGTGGTATATAGTCATAGTGAACATATTGCATGTGTTGCGCCGCCTTTGGGTTGGTTAAAGCATATCTACTCTGCAGGGTTTCACTGCATGACGATGCCCATAAAACGTTGCCTCGTATCTCGAATGTTCACAGAGAGCAGAGTCTAGGACATTTTTATTACCCCAAAAGCTGGAGTAATGTTTCACTTGCAGTTGCAGCAGCCAAGCATTGCCAATTCTGTATAGACATTAGACAGCGCCCACCAATCGATGATGGCCTTAGTTTGAGCAGACTTTACGTTCTATATGGCGCAAAGTCGCAAGTAATGGAAATGGTGTTGCACTATAAAGATGCTTTAATTTGTTTTCGATTTACCCAGAACTGCAGTGTGTTGTAATGAAAGGAAACCTTGAGGCCATCGTGTCACTGGCTCATTAAGGGTTCTGGCTTTTCCGCACTCGGTCAGCATTTGTACACATTAAGCAAAATGTTCGAGTGAGCAATTTAATTCGTTTAAAATTGTTTAAGGGTGGGGGGGATGCAGTATCTTTCGGTTGAAATCACCCCAACAAGTGATAATTACGTGTTAAGCTGTTTTAATTACTGGTGAAGCTGCCGAGCGGAAATTAGATATACGATCAGGGTACACGATAGAGAGTGTTCAAATGGAAAGTAAATTTAATATGACCATAAAATTTGGATCGACCATATGTTGGGTGGGGGTGGAAGTTTGAACGATGTGTTATTTTAACCCAAAAGTCATTGAGGCCCATTTTATAGTAAACAAAAACATTCGAAAATGTTGATTTTTTCATCTGGTAGGGGTATTTTTGATAGATCGAAGAAATGTGTTCCGATGGAAGAGAATCGGCCGGCGTTCTTGGAGGGCTGGGTAGTGACATAAGATATGTTCCACATTCCTGGCAGCTTCTGTTAACGTAAGATGACAGGCCTTATGGCCACATGTTTTCAGTGATATCAGTCAGGACTTCGATTCTATCAAAGAATGTTAGGATCTTTGACCTTTTAGCATCAATTATGGGCTACAAGCTGGCGGCTTATGAGACATCCACAAGTGTTGTTTTACTGTTTCTCCGAGTCAAATTTATTGTGACTTTTTCAATGAAGCTACTCCGACCTAATTCAGTTGAACTCAAAATTACGCATTCCTAAACCGAATAGGGAAATAATCGAACTTATAAAACAGAACGTTCGACGAAGAATCGGAGAGCTACTTATAACCTTTAGTACTCACAGTATACCCGAAATGGTATATGTGTGCAGAACGATTGAAAAATATCTCAATGGGCATGAGCCACAGCGAAGTAGGTTTCAACAGACCCCTCTTACGTCATTTCGACGAAACATTAGCGAACTCGAAACTCCCGAAGAGCTGCCATCCTCTTCCATTCAGGTTCAAGTTGATGCATTGGGTTTTCGCCGCCGAGAACCAACCAGACTTACATGTTGGAACTGCAAGACATAAGGCATATTGTGACGCTGATATATGCCTTCTATCAAGAGAGATCAAATTTTTAGAACGTTTAAAATCTAGCTTTGGACAAATCTGTTTTATCACTAGACATGTCGGGCCCCTTATCTACCTAAGATTTGTTCTTTTGATAGCATCCAGCTTTATTATGAGTTTGCATATAAGTACATAAGGTACCTTTGTTTAGTATGATGGGTTATTGTGTAGTTCCAAGTTTGGCAAGTTCAATAGCCTTACAGTTTTCTGGAATGTCGCTATGCGCCGGCAACCAGCAGAGGTGAATATTGACCTGCTCTGTCATCTCCCTGAGAGGCGTGCGATAATCGAGTTAGTAGAGAGACTGATTCCAGATACTTGATTGTAGCTTTATCTGTCAGCATATTCAATTCAGAGCGGCACTGGATTCTGTGGGAACACTCCTGCTCGCGTTATACCCATTCATACCTCTGTTCCAGCTATGTAGTTCAGATTCTTGAAGTAAGGTTTAGTGTTAAGAGCCTCTCACCAAACAACCTATCCATTGGTTAGAATTGGTCTAAGTCACACTTCTCTTCGTAAACCCTTGTACATAAAAAGGATTTAGGATTGTTTCTCTATATAATATTCCGTTTAATTTTGAGTATAATACAAGCACCCAGGGACTTGGCTTCAGATTAGAGATTAAGACGAATGCCCCTCAATTTTGGTGGTTCCCATTATGGTACCTTATATTTCTTAGATGAGCCAATTTAACCGCTAGAACGTTGGTCGGGTGTTAGGCAATAACGCCCAAAGAAATAACACCCAAATCGATTTGGAAATAACGCCCAAAAATTATTTGCAATTTAATATGGATGGAGGGGAATATGCTGCCCCCCTGCATGGGGTCAATATTGGCCTTAAAGTATGGCCATCCATTATAAGAATGGGGTTTTGCCAACTGTCACATCCAAATACAATCGATAATAAATCAGTGTTGACAATACACAGATTGTATACAGATTGTATTTAGTAGCGAACTTATCAACAGTCACTTTAATGGTTCTGACATTATTATTGTGGAAGAAAGGGTTGCGCCGTATCGATAGAAATTAGGGTCCTATTGTTGTATGACATTGCACGAGGAATAAAAATGATCCCTTTTCTCAGTCAACAACAGCCATTGAAAGGGAAAAACTACCCTCTCGAATAAAGAGAGAGTGGCCAGCGATCGTGTGGTTGTAAGGGGAAGAGCGATTGAGTTAGTCTTCTGACAGTCATTAAAGGGTGCGGTCGCTGGTCTACTCGAGGTAGTTGTCGTAAATAATTTTCACCTATTACTATAGCTCTGTCTCGAACCCAGTTTCTAGGAATCAGATTTTGCTCTATTTTTCTCATCTAATATATTTTTACGTGCAAGATCCCACCAGCACGGCTTGTGTTCAGAGCCGCCAATAATAGACAAACACAAAACTATCTATCAAAATTTATATTAACCCACAAAGCTTATGTTTTTGAAAAGTGTTTACAATTTTTTGGAACCAACGCAACGGTTCTAATATGTGTAAATAATAAATTCTGACTATTCAGAAGATGGAATCCTAGGTTTAAGCTTTTCTCCTGCACAGATTTGTCTGCTTTTGCAAGTTGTCCTTAACAAGTTGGGTGTTAAGGGATATTACGTCACTGTCTGGTGATTTCTGTCCGGCATCTACAATTTTAAAGAGTACGTTCTAAGAATTTATTTGGTAGTACATTTGCAAAGATTTGAAATGTAATAGGTATGTTAGTTTTTTAGGTGAACGCAAAAAAAACCATTTTCACTGTGATCGGACAAGGGATTTTGACTACTCTTTCTAGGCTGACGAACTGATTTGAAAATGACTCAACAAGCCCTCTCATTCTTCTGAAATTGTATTTATTCAAATACATAGTGGTCATTTTTTTGAAAACTCGTCAAGAAGAACCCGGTTCATACATTTTTGAAGACCCGATAAGTCAGGCAATCTTACAGTCCCACACCCTACTACAGCAAAATAAACTCCTTTAATACTTTTTAGTGTGAATCAGTCAGCAATTTACATAAGTATACAATGATCCTGAACGACTAAGAAGTAATCTGAAAATCGTAGATTTTAGAAATAAAACAGCCTCTCGGCGGGTGCCTTTGAAGCGTTATATGTTCACCTTGAAATCTCTTTTTTCAATAATCAATAAACTTCATCAACATGCACATATGGTATACCTTCCATAGTCCAAAATGGGGTTAACAACCCCTTTGTTTCAATTTGGAAAACCCTTGCTAACCTAAAAATGTCTATCTTGATATACTCCTGTCTGCTATAACAAAAGCTCAAAGGTGCACACCTTACAATGGGGCTATGTCCCACCATTACTCATACCCCTGACTAACAGACGTAGACAACGTTTTCAAGAAGGCATCCACAGAATTTCAACCTCGCTTGCACACGGAAGTAGTTCCATTTTAGTTTGTTTCCCCGTCCATGTCGTATAAACTTGCCCTCAAATCCTCATATTATACCACGCATGAGAACGGCCTAAATTCGTACACAAAGCTAGTAGTCCTTGTCTATACGTAATGCACTCATTCAGTAACCAAAACACGCTTCAAAATAGTTTCACATCACATTCACATTCTGTACAACCATATGGACACCTTCATCATCGCCCACTGAAGTGAAAGTTCAAAATTTTAACCCACGTACGTGGCGCAGCCAGGTTCGGACTTGTGAGCGATATCATTATTCAAGGGAGAAAAAACAACTAAAGTCAGCACCAACACAACAGGCTCGTCAGAAGGACCCAAATAAACGAAACGGATGTGACCGTGACATGCAATCCAATAACCTGGCATTTCTTTTGAAAGGAACGAGGGGTCGAGGGCAACATGTTCCATTGCCATGCCAAATGGTTGCTTTTCCTACCAAAGAACAGGGTAAACTTTTATATCGCAGATTAGGTAGTCTGTACAAAGTTGATAAGGGTGTTTTGAGCGCCACATATAAACGAGAGGGATATTTCTCGTGTTGTTGTTTCTGTGTAACTCGAAACACCGGTATATTCGGTACTGCAAATGATATAGGTATATATATAGCCATTTGGCGTGTAAATACGTATGTGATATGGGATGGTGTTACATAAACTACCGAAGGATAATCCCGACTTGATTGGACAAATTAAGGCAGATTTCTATTTTTTTTTTTTTTTTTTTAGACCCAAAACAGCTTTGAATGGGATAGACATCAAGGATGATGGCAGGTAGGTAGCAGTATAAGAATTCATCATTTGGTTTGACTTTTATTCACGCATAATTACCGTAGATGCTTGCAAAGCGAATTGAAAATGGTATGGCACAACATGTCCGACTGAACCTTAAACGGAGCGCCTCTACTGCCGAGAAATTAGTAGAGAGAATGGTCAGACACAAAGCCATCTAGGAAGTGAGATGGGATAGGGAATGCCCAAAAAAAGTGAAGAATTATGTAATCCATCGAAAGCGATTGCTGCATGGAGTAGGGTCAGCGAAGAAGGTATAATATGCTTCAGCTGGTCATAATCCGCATCAGTTTCGAATTTAAAAACATTGGCTTCTTCAAGGTTCCGACCTACATAGGACCACTAGGCCTAGTAGTACCCAAGTATGGATGCGGTGTATCCACCACACCACCACAGTACCTACCCAACGGATGCTGTAAGAAGAATTGACGTAGGTACCTCTGACGCAAAAGGCCACCAGAACTTTTTCTGCTTCTGGCGGTAACATCTTTAAGATTATTCTTATCGGAGACACAGCTTTAAAAAGTTCCGTAAGTTAAAGTTTGATTATTGGGACAACGCAGCTAGCTACCAATTTGCAAGTATTAGACTGGAGGCGTCGAAGATGGGCTGGCTCTTATTGAGAATAAAACTAAGTCTACTCTATGATGGGCCACAGCATATCGAGGCACGGGTCTGCGGCAATGTCACCGGGAGAGCGGACTCGACACTAGACAGTATCTGCACTATTGTTGATAAGCCAAGTAAGCCAAATGACAGCGATTGTTCGGGAACTACCGATTACCGAAGCCCCAGCGGTCAATAAGCGAACCCTGCAGACATCAACACGCAGTCGAGCGCAGCGGAAATAGACTTGCTTAAGAAGCGCAAAAATGCGGCGCGCCGACTGCTAGGAGCGTTTATGAGCCGCGACCCAAATTCCCTCACGGAAAAGTAAGCGGCACAGGTAGGCAGGGCTCGAGCGGTCATAAAATCTACCGAATCATGAGGCAGAACCAAACTGGGAAGCTCAGTTCAATCAGGCTCCTTGATTAGTGGAATGTTTTCCAAGCTAAGGTACTGGCGGTCGCGGAATTGGAAGGCATGGTAATACCACAGAATGATGTTACCATATTTATTGACAGCCAGGCGGCTATCAAGGCAATCTCTACCAATGAGATAAAATCCAAACTAGTTTGCCGCTGGTCTGTCACTGCCCAAGTCTCTGTCACTTGAGGAACAGAACACTTGGAAGTTACTACTTCCAGGAAATCCAAGAACTCTCTAATATCTCAATATCTAATCTTTACAGGTTTCTGAGGACAAAGAGATGGCTGGACAAAGTCGAGTAACCACGGGAAGTATGAAATAAAGCCAATACAACAAGGCTAACCCCATTGAAGGGCATCACAATGGGTCCAAGAGGATCTGAGTGGGGTGAAGTAGAGGCTACTCAGCTTCACCAACCCGTAAACCTAACCTACGCCGCCATTGAGAAAGGACTCTTAACATCGGCGACTCAGACAAAATGTCACAATTGACAGATATAACTTCGAAGTAGTCAAGTACTTGTCTACCTAGGTCTACAATTACCCCCCAAAATGACATCGACCGACGCAGAAATTAAGCGAAGAATCAATCCTTACCAATCGCTGTTTCTTCGGGCTAGGAAGGCGTCTAAGAATTAAAGCCCCCTCCCATAGAACCAGAGAGATATACAAAATCGTAAGCATTTCGGTTCTGCTGTATGTATGGCGCAAAAGTATGGACCTTATTGAAAGCTGATGAAACCTCTGCAGACGCTTTGAAAAAAATATTATTTATGTTATATTCGGCGGTCCAGTTTATAACCATGAAATGTAAAGGAGAAGGAGAAGATTTAACGATGAACGTTACGGGCTATACAGCGACATGGACCTAGTCAAAAAGTTTAAAATAGGTACAACGTCTGAGGTGGCTGGGTCCACGGCGGAGCGTATAACCCCCTGCACACGTCGTTGCACTACGACAATGTGAAAAATTTCCAATTTTCCAAATTTTGACTGTTGAATATCGTTTTCGTTTGCAATGATTTTATTTGTATGGGAAGCGCCACGCTCCTTTGTTCAAATTTTCCAATTTTCACAGGAACACTAGTGGAACAATACCTATACCTAAGATTGTATGTCAATTTGAACTTAATCGATTCGATGGTTTTCGAGATATAAGATTTTGAATTTTTATTGTATGGGAGGTGCCACGCCCCTTTATCCAATTTTGACCAATCTTCACAGGGACACTCATGGGCCAATACCTAAGGTAAATTTGAGCTCAATCGATTCGGTGATCTTCGAGATATAAGATTTTGAATGTTTTTTTGTATGGGCGGAGCGGCGCCACGTGGGGTAACTGGAATTGGATAGCTATGTGCCGAGCTGGAAATGGAAGGGCGTGTTGGTTATTGCCGTTGTACACTATAGGCCCCATGTAAAGTAATAAGTAAAGTTCAGTTAGAGGGATATCACATTTTAAATAAATTTTTGAACGAATTTTGGTTACATAATCTAAGTTAATAGTCCGAATTAATTCATTTCGTTATAGCTATCCAAATGTTGTTTCAGGTAAGGGTTGTGGTACTTAGGCTTTTCTGACATAAGCCACACATTTCATATTTAGGCGCATTTTCACTTCTTCTGGTAGTCGCATTTCATTGAATCATTCCCATTAGTGGAGGGCGAAAACTCATTCGAGTTTGTCCATGGATTTCTTGACTCAAATGGTTCCCGGATATAACAAAATCAAATGCTGTCATTATAACAACATATTATTATATCCTAAGGTGCGGTACCATGTGCTCAAGTAGAAAGTCAATAAAAGAAAGACAGCTTCAGAAGAAACTTTTCCCATAAAAGTCAATTATACGGAACACTGCTATACAGGAAAATAACAATTATTTGTATTGCTTATGCAAATTTCTCAAAAAGGTAACAAATAATTGGAAATAAATAAATGCATTCGAACCATTCCAATTCGAACTACCTATATGCAAAGATTGCCACAGAAACGATCATTGAAGGTATTTGTGGAGGGTGAACTCAATTCGTCCTTCAATGGCAGTTCCATTTTGCATATGTATATTCAAAATATGCAAGCACATTCTATTGACTGCTTTCGGTGGCACCTTATCCTACAAAGTCCTGCAGATACTGAAAATTCCGACATGTCCCCCACATCCGAATCCGAGTTTCTGGTTTCTAAATCGAGAAATTCTAAAAAATAACAAATCGTTTCGTTGTTCTTTTGCCCAAAAACATCCTCAGAATGAATATTGGCAGCAAGTTGCAATGTGCAATTGTATTTCCTTACGGTTGTATTTCCTTACTAGGGTTGCCAAAGTGTACGTGCTTATATAAATTTCGTGGGACTTTCTTTTTGAATATGTGTGCTTACCTTTTAGACTGGATTTTCTTATTACATGTTCTTCATGACAAGACACTCGAAGTAAAGAAAACAGAACTGTTCAAAGATTGACTTTATTTGAGAACATAAGCATTCTCAACTAAGCCCCTAACTTACAACTTCTTTCTGAAGTAAAACTTATTATGGCTTGTTGGACAGTAAGTCCAAACTATCACGAAAAGAAAAAGCGACAGGAAACGTGAAGGAAGAGCGTGCATGGTGAGGCAGAATAAGACATGGAGTGAAAAGGAGTTCTTAATGAGAAATGAGAAGTAAAGGGAACATGGTGGGTGAGTGTTTTAACATACTTTTGATCCTCATTTTAACTCTTTATCGATCTTTATCATTTTTCACTTTTGTCGTTAACTTTGATCTTTTTTTAAGAGCTGAACACCAGTTTACAAACGAGAAAGATCATTTACATTTATGCCTCGTAGTCATTTTGTGAGAATATGAGCTGTTCAGTACTCTTTATGATTTTCAGGATCTCTCTGGTGGAGATGCTTTAGGAGTACAGAGCACAGAGAACCTCTAAGAAAGTAGTGTCTCTAGTAAGGCCATGCATGCTGGGTACAGGTTCTACGGATTTGTCGTCTTTTATTATAATTTCTGTCTCTGATATGACACTTATAATATGTAAGTGATAAGTGTCAGACAAGGAGACCCACTAGTCTTTTGATATTTTTTTCTTTCCAAGGTTAGAGATTACAAGTCAACTATGCTGATGAATATTAGACATACTGAGTCAACAAAATGTTGGGTTTTATATGAATAGGGTACGCATAAACTTGGCGGTACCAAGTTATTGGAACTGTCTAATATCATCAACTGTGCTTATTTTACCTCCCTGTGGTAGACAATGGATAGGTACTGGTCTCATCCGTCCGTCCCAATTGGTTGAACGTATAAGCGTGAGTATTGCACACAAAGAAACTAGCAACACTATTAATGGTCTGCCAGATTTGTCTGATGGGTAAATAAGTCCGAGAAGTCTAGTATGACCCCTTAAAAGACGAATCTACGGCGGATAAATTCACTGGATTGAATCAAAGGTATCGTCAATAGTCAAGACGGCAGATACCTTACATTGAAGCTACTCTGATATTTGGGGCTGAGGCTAGTGAAGATCTTTCATTATTAGTCAAGGTTCTGATAAATATATTGTTGCAGATAAACCCTTTATGGGCTCCAATCTCAGTATTAAGTCATTAGGTACCGATAACTAGTGGTATCGATGCAAAAAAAACCATCAAAGACTCGGCAACTGATGTGCAAGGTTTCACCCAGCCAGGTGTACGAAACCCATCACTTAATTAAGAGTAGGTACCAGTGGCAAAACAACTCTACTACAAAGCAGAACTGCAATGAAGGAGCACAGCTGCTCGTAAGCTCTACAAGCAAAAGAGGAGGGAAGAACATCATCTTCTTATGAAGAAAAAGAAGTGCTCAATAATCCCGCGATCGTGAAGATAAAGGGGTACTACTTCGGGAGCAATTTTCAAAACGGGCCTCATAGTTATACGTCCGGTTCACAAGAAAGGAGATTCTCTAAGCTGTGTCAACTGTGGAGGCATCAATTTCCTTAAAATCGCATCCTGTCTATGGAACTTATTGGCCAATACCCGATATTCACACTACGGCAGATCCTGGAGAAAACCCAAGAAGTCCAGATCATTTTACGTGGAAACGATCGTCATTATGAGTTCGTAGAATTTATAATGTGCTCTACCTTGGCTCCATTATAGACTATGAAAATAAAATCATGCGAAGAACTATACTAGCCAATCGCTGTTCCTTGGCCAAATAATGTAATTTAGTAGCTAGGCCTATACAGACAGTATTGAGACTCTAGATATTTTATGAAACCTTCGTCATTAATTATTAGGACCATAATGTACATGGACATACCGAAAAAAAATGAAAGATTTAGTCGTTTTCAAGGAAGTGACAAGCTTTGGACAAGGATATTTAATAGCAAACTCTAAAAGCCATACAGCCACTTCGATCTAGGCATACCTAACCTATATAGAGCGAACGAACACTAACACTTTAGCTCGTCTATAATTCAGACTTATAAAAAATGAATTATCGGATATTGGATCTCAATAGGTGCAGAGGCATGGACTCAAAAGCGGATGAGGCTACTCTAGGAAAATTCTTCGAGTAATTTTCGGTCCCGTCTGCATAGACGGTGAATGGAGGAGGAGATACAACGAAGAACTGTACAGCGACATCGACCTAGCCAGAAGAGTGAAGGTTCAACGACTGCGGTGGATGGGTCATGTAGAGCGAATGGACGTGAATGCTCCGGCCCGGAAGATCTTGGAATCCACACCCGAGGGACGGCGCAGTAAAGGAAGACCGCGACTCAGGTGGCGCACGCAAGTGGAAGGGGACCTTAACCAACTCAGGGTGCAAAAGTGGAGACAGCTGACCAAAGATCGTGTTGGCTGGAGACGCTTGTTGGTTGATGCCCAGGTCCACCCCGGACTGTAGCGCCACCTTAAGTAAGTAAGTATGAGGATCACAATAGGACTTCAAAATGTTTATATAAAACTGGCTTCATTTCAGACTGTGGTTTTTATTTTTTAATGAATTGCCATCACTTTATAGTTGGTAACCCTAGCAGTTGTACCACACAATACTACAGTTCATGTCACCAACTGTTTGGATAATAATGTTGAACGTTATCCTTGCAAACGTAAGCAATTCAATATGGGGAAGAAGAAAATCGATCACAAATCAAGTGACTGGGACAACTTGTTTTGATGCGCTGCATATTTTCACACAAATGGTGTCCGCTATGGCCGATGTGGACTTTTACCAAAGTCATGAAAAATTTTGAAAGCATACTCGTAATAATCCTAAAACTAGTTGAAATCAGAAATTTTACTTGTACCCACAAACTGTTCAGTTATTTCCAATTTCCAATTGGTAATCCCAATCCCAAGCACTTTGCATGAATAAAATATTATGTTGCCGCACTTGCCCATAATGCCGCACTCCCTGGGTATCTTCATACAAATGGAATACATCTTCCTGTGTCCCTTTGCATTATGTAAGTGTGTAACTCTTCTTGTTGTCCTTCTGTACCATTCCCTAGCGAGAGCTTATGCATTGAGATAAATCTTTTCGCAAACAAGTTCTCGTGGTACAATACCAAATGATATTCACATCTCGCTTAATCACTTTTGTTGTTTCCTTTCCTAGTCGTAAATTCACTCATGAATTGCTCATTATTACATTTATCTCTGACAGATGGCGTTTGTTTCTATATCGTGAACCGACATAAGGTAATACAGTCTCTACAATACCTACAATAGATCGACTTGGCTCAACTGTATGGAGTTTGTGCTGAGTCCTTATTAAGTTAACCACCTTCGGTTCCGTTGATAAATAGAAACAAGACAAATAACCTTGTATTCGTTTTGGTGAACAAATGAAAACATGTCTAACGGTAACGACTGTTATTATAGAGATTGGTGAATGTTTATCGAAACTGTATTAAATGCTCCTTAGAGTAAAATAAATGCGTTGCGTTGCGATGCTTAGCTTAAGTTTTAAGCGGTTAGAAATTATCGTTAGTGGTCGACTTAAAGGGGAGTTGGACATTAATTAAATAAAGGGAATTGTAGACATCGCATTTTCCCTATGCCATCGTTTGAATATTTAACCAAATGTGAACTTTTCCGACATAAAATATCTACCTCAATTAATTAGGTCTATAACGATTGCCTCTAGGCAAAATGCATTCGATGAACAACTTATAGCCACTAACAAAAATTGTCTTCACCAAGCACCATTCCACTCACAATTCCATCAAACAGAATTACATAAATATCTAAGCGTAAGTATCTGCTACCCGTTTCCGTGTGCAGGTACAACAACTTACACGCAAAATTATATTGCTTTGCTAAAAAATAAAAGTAGTTATACAAAGTCATAACAAATTGGGATAAAGTAGAAGGTAATCACTTGCCTCTCCAATTAGGAAACGCCACTCCTTCGTAATTAAATCGCCATTAATGTCCTTAAACACCTTCCCCACCCCGCCGAACATTGTGACCACCCAATTCTACAATTAGTGACAAAAAACGGTCGTTAACTGTCTTCTGCTGTCAGTTAATCAGGACGCAATCATTAACCAAGTCAAAGTAGTATCCGCGCAAAAACTCGCTTGCAAAATGCTATACGACAACCACCAATCCCATTATGACCAAACTCGACCTTTAACGCGCCCTTCATCCTCCTCAGAGGCCATATAAATTTCAATTAACACGAAATGAATTAGACCTTGACGATGACGACGACAAAGAGGATGATGTTTCTAATGATGGCCAAGCCGAAAAAAAAAATAAAAAAAAATACTCATCCTATAAATTGAGTACCGAGGGAATAATGTTACTTCATCTCTAAAAATAATGAATAAAAAAATCCTTCAACATTTTTTTTTCTTTGGTTCTGTAAAAACGGAAGGGGTGCGAAAGCTTAAATGGTACTTATATAGTCAAGGCAGGCTAAGTCAATAGATTATTAATTCATTATGTGACTTTAACATTTTGAAGAAGAAAAATTCGTTTTGCATCTTTTTTCGTTTTTCTTCCCACTTCACAATTAATTTCGTAACGAATTTGGGTTTGGCCTTTCTCAAGCAATCTGATGAATATTGAGGACTTTTTAGTAATTTAGGAATTTTTAACACTATGTACTTATGTAATCAGGTGCACTTTGGACACGAATGTGGAGATTTTTTAGTTGCTGGTTCAATGGATAGTTGTGAGATCAGTAGATCCTGTGGCATCCTCTGGCCTAAGTGAGGCTGAACTTGTTGCGGCCTGCCAACCTAACCTAATCTTTCCTCCAAAGATCGTCAACTGAGAAGCAACCGCAAATTTTCAAGGAAGTTTTACATAGCGACCGAGGATATCTTCATCCGTTTTGTATAGAGTCAAAGCTTCAGCATGATAAAACAGGACTGGGATGATCGAGGTCTCATAGAGAATCTCTTAAGTTGTTTAGGATAGGGATCTATTTTTCAATTGGTTTCACAGCCTTAAGAAATAACTATTGGCAACAGTTATTTCCGTTTAATTTCTGTTGAGATATATAGCAGAGCCGAGGTAGGCAAAGTCCCTTATTATCTCAAAGTTATAGCTGCTGTCGCTTTTGTCCTTCTTTACGATTCGTCAATGTGGGCTGTCTCCTTCACCCTGTCAAACAGCTTTGCCCTCGTTAGCCGCTAAACATATTTTAGCCGCCTCCAATGACAGCTCGCTGTATTCTACGTTCTACCAATTATGTCAATATCATCGGCATATGAAAGTAATTGGGTGTTGGCCTGTGAATTTCGCACAAGTCTTGCCTAAGAACCGTTTGCTGATGCGACTCATAGAGATTAAAGTTCCACGTAAACTCTTATGTGACGGTTTATGCCGTACAAAAAGTAGCCCATAAGAATTTAAGTAGAACTTATCAGTCATATCAGCAAACGACCCTAAATCCTTTTTTTGAAATCAAAGGTCCCTGTGAGATTGTTTCCAATTTTAATGAAGCAGCGAGTGTTCTCCGTCGTCATTCTCCACAACCTGACGAGTTTGACAGGGATGCCAAAACTAGACATGGATCTATACAACTGGTCTCTATAATTGCTGTCATATGCGAATGCGGCCTTCAAATCGATAAATAGATATTGGGTATCGAATCGATATGCACTTCTTGGAGTTTCTTCAGGATCTGTCGTAGTGTGAATATTTGGTGACTAACCGTACGGAAAGGGACCAACTAGTTCGTTTCAGGCATTCACACAGTACCGTAGATACGATCGTGCAGAATTTGGGTTGTCTTCCCCATTTAAGAGTCTCCCCAAGTGATTTTTCCATATCCTCAACACCGACTGTGACTGTACTACAAGGTTTCCTTGCTCACCTCTACAGGCCTCTGTTCGGGTTTTGTTGCCTTGGTACGTCCAACCTGGTGGACAAGGACTTTATTTGTTCCTATAGTACATCAGACCGGATATTCCGGAGTCAGTACAATAACCCTCTTCCGGAATGTGAGAGCTGGGATATTTCAGAACTCGGAAGAAAATAATAAAAGAATTGACACAAGTTTTTATAAATTAAGAATTTATTAAATAGTTTTGTAATTTGTTAGTTGCTTTTCTATACACATTGCGCGGTACTAATAATAATTTTCGTATCCGGGCTAAATTTTACGAGGCCAAAATTACACATACACATAAAAAAAACAAATGATTAATAATCATTCACTTTATGGATTCGAACAATGTACTAGTAGACACTGTGTCGGTGAAATACAATCACCATTTTCGTCCCTTACATACCCATAGGCACAACTGCAACCAGTCGATGACGTGTATTCATAATCACAGACGATATCTCCATACTTTGTACAAATTCGTGTGCAAATTCCACCAATCGAATTCTGAATATCAAAGATTTCCGAGTCTCCAGCGCATGAATCTATACAAAAGCTCATGAAATATTTTACATCTCGAGTGAGGGATCAAATTGTCTTACACATGCACTGCTCGATTGGTATACACAATCCCCTATAGTCACGGGCGTATCCTTTGGCACAGAAACACCCTGCATGGGATTCTCCCTCACAAGCGTAGCCCCAATACCTGCAGAACTGCTCACATTTGGGAGCATTGCATTCTGGATAGTAGACTTCATGTGGACCGCGGCATATTGCTGGAAAAATTTGTTTTTTTTTAGTCGATAAGCCTTTTGGACTCTAGGTGCTATACATACGAGGACATTCTTTAATTGGAATGCAAATTCTGTTCTCATCTCTGGCATAGCCTTCCATGCAAAAACAACCAGATGCGCTTGGACCTATTTGTGGTGGACATGTCTCATTGACATTGCTGCATGTGCGATCACATGTTGGAGCACATTCTACCCCCTGGTACACTTCAAACGGGCCACAGTAGGGTGTTGTGTCCAAATTATCTAAGGGAACACAAATTAAATCATTATAGATATGCACTCCTTGGTATTATCTCTACTCACCGGACAAGCCATGGACTAGCATCAAGAGCAAATTGGTTGCATTCATAACTGCACTGATCAATTCGGTTCCTTACGGTATACTTCCAGAAATGAGTTCGTGAGTTCGGTATAAATAGGCTCTTCCTTTGCCAATATTCTCATTATCAGCCCTTAGGAGGTGGAATCTTGTAATTTTTTGATATTTTTGTTAGCTAGAAGGATTGCAAAATTTCATTCGAAGAAAAAAGATAAAATGAAGATACTGTAGGAAATTAAATAATTATCTTGCCGAAGATAGATTAAAAATGTCAAGTCAATCTCGAATGAGTTCGAAAGTGAATGCCCTTTGTGTCAGCGTTGAACTGGTGGGAAGACTATACCAATGACTCAAACTTATTTGGCTGAATGAAATTCACAGATGCTTATCAGTGAACGGAAGAAAATTTGTCACAGCCGCGAAGCGTCTTGAATCATTTTCGGAGGCCAATGTACTCCGCGGTGATTTTAGGGAATTTTTTGAGGTTTGTACTTTTTTAGAGACAGTTTGAGTCATTTAACTTGTAAAAATTCAGCCTTCGTATGTTTGTCCTCACAAAACTTCAAAACCAGCTATTCGATTGAGCTGAAACTTACAGAATATATTTACTATGAAGTGAAAAGTGCTCTTAAGCCAACATTTTTCCGATAGATGGCGCTGAACATACAAATTGGAAAATAACACTTATTTCTAGACTTTGGTAAATGGACTTTCCTTTCCTGTTGAAAGCATTTTAAAAGATATGGGCGATATTGGACAAAGGGGCGTGGCACCTCTCATACAAAGAAAAACTAAGTCCAGGTGGTAAAATTTGGAATATAGCAGTTAATTGTCTACAATTCCTAGGTACGGGCAAAGCCAACCGTATACATCTTAAAAGACAGATCTCCAATCAGCGAATGGAAGTCATGCGTCATTGATGATTCTACCCTCGATATAGATGACGGCCCTGGCTTGCGCAACTGAAACTCAACAACTAGCAGTGCATTAAGTTTTCTGAAGAGGCATCTCTTCCATAAAGCCCAGATCCAAGTGGACAGCCATAAAAGTCCTACATGAGCAACGGATATTAAAGATTTTAGTATCACCAACTCATTAGCCCTTTCCTTTCAAAATCCAAATGTCAATCCCATTAGTCTAGGTACCTCCTTATGTCTCATTGATTTTCAAAGAGAAAGGTATTGTTAATGAAGGCAATGTCTTTCGAATCTCTCCTAAGACCCATAACACACCACTGTCCGCCGAAGCGAACAATTATTCTCGTCCTTAATCCAATGAAATCTGCCCCTGCAACTAAGCCGCACATAATCACCCGGTACACAACTGGCTTTATTTAAGTTAAGCCTGCCACATTGAACATTGGGCACGTGAGCATATCGGCCTGGCAAAAAGGATAGCAGTATGTCCAATACCACAATCACTGAAGGGATGGAATCCCATCCGGCCTATAGTAGTTTTAATTAATTCGACGAGGGAATTTTATATAAGAATGACTGTGGCACTTCGTTCGAACAGATTGTAGGTAGTCAGATGTGGTGTGGAGGTCCTTTTAGATAGAAACACACCCTCCTGTCAACAGTTCTTGTCAAAGGCATGGCAATGCATGGCTATACTCATCCATGCCATAGTAAAAGGGATATTTATGCGAGGACACAGTGCAAAATGTGTTCCTACATGTGTTCGAAGCTGTTAAAATCGTTATCCTTACCGGAAATCAGGGTGGCTTCGGTGATGGATAGATGCAGAGCATATTGAAGTGTCAAAATGTTGTCCTTCTACACCTACACCTACTGCATGTGTTCTTCTAGAATGATATTGAAATCTCTGCTGCCTCAAGAGTGATTTGGCCATGCATGGCCCGTGACCAACCATTTCAAAGAGGGTGTTGCAATAAATTCAAAATTTTTGTTTGAAGGGATGCCACTACCGTTGCGATTGCGATGCTCATGCACCGTTGCATGAGAATTTACTGCATTGTGGTGGAGACAACAGACGAAGGAGTAACATCACTGCGATAATGAAAGTTGGCTCCTAGTGCACCAAAGTTTATTTAGTTCAGTGCCAGACTGCGACGAAATGTAAATGCAGGACTTGTGATTTTATCAGGGGACGTTTATCTCTAGTAGGGAATTTTCAATTTGATTCTACCGAAGTAGAATTTTAGGACTGAAATCGCGTTTCGGTGTAGGTACACACCTTAGGCGAAGGTTTAACATGCGAATGAAAATTGGACCTCAGCCTTCAACGATTTACGAATAAGATGGAGAATGCAATTTTGAAGTTGTGTTAACTTCAAACTCTTGATGAGGTGCACTGATGGGATTACTTATAAATAGATTTTTCGCATAAATTGGGTCCCTTGGGAGATTTGTGGGTAGCTTTGAAGATATCCCAATTTTATCAAAAAAAAATCAGCATTGTAAGGTACAGTAAGTAAGAAACTAATGCCCAAAACCAGGGATCGAAAATACCGGGTATTTTGATTTTTTTCTGCAAAAAAGGCCAGTAGTAGTTAAGGTTGTAAAATAAAAAGAAGTACATCTGGTTGATGCTGATGAAGCTGCCTGTCGATTCCTGTTATGCCTTTAAGAACTTAACCCATTTTGAAAATGGGCCACATAAAATTAGTATTTTTGGCCACATAACATAAGTGGCCAAATGAACCAGTTATTTCAACCATTTATTTTTTCTAGCCGAAACAAAAAAGTTTATTTGACCCAATATTATTTCTAGTGAAAATAAATTGATTTATTAGACCCAATATTTTTTTGGGCCATAGAAAATGGGTAATAGAGGCTTTTAATTTTTTGGGTGAAATATTAGGTCTCTTATTATTATGATGATATACAAATTTTCATCTGCTAAGTACATCACACCTATGTATAATACATATTTTAGGTTGTATAAAAGGGTATTTTACACTTCAGTGCCTGGTAGAGGGAACAAGGAAAGAATTTACGTTTTGACAATTAAAAAAAATTAAAAAATGTAATACTAAAGCTGCCAAACACGACATACGCGACACGCGTGCCACTCTGACTTCACGATCATTACTCGACATATTGTAGAATATGCCCCGTTTTATACATACATGGCATGTGCGAAAAGTATGCCGAGTACACGTGGTGATACAAATGTAAATTCTGCACCCACCGCAGCACTGATAAGATTAGAATCACATGTGAACAATTAAATTTAATTGAATTACGAAACTTTTCTCAAACAGTGTATTGATTGACACTTGAAGCAACCACCAGCGGATTATGTTTAATCTCAAATTTAAACTCGCAGTAGTGGATAATCTTCTGTACCTATGCAAACATTTTCATAGTTTGGTAACATGAGTGTCAATTTTTTCGAGATCCGGGGAACTTTATAACCCCAAACTCTTTTCTTTGTTTATAGAGCCGCAGATGACATTTCAAGATTTCAAGTTGAGTTGCAAGACTCATAAAACCATGGTGGCAAACAGCTGCACACAAAAATTAAAAGTCCACCAATCTTCAAGATTCCGACTATGACTGTAGTTACGACTGGAGCGGGGGTCTCTTCATTGTATTGAGACAGTAAAACCTGGAACGTCGGCGAGTTTTTTTTAACGAATCGACGGCGCAGAAACTACTTAGGTCTATTTTAATGAATATTTTTATCAGTAAAGTAGAATCTTCACCACGCTGTTACAACATCTACACTCTACTTGACACTTGTCTTGTCTGGTTGCAATCACTTACATAAATCGGTCCCTCTTTAAAGCTCTTACAGGGTTGCCATAGTTTGTATGATAATTCGCCATAACTCAGAGAGCAAAACTATTAGGGTTACCAGCTTCCAATATTAAATAAAAATATTGCTGAACAAAATAAATTCCGTTTATCTTTTTAATTTTCCGCTTTAGTTTGTTTTTCAACAAAAAATAAACACAAAAAAGCATTAGCTGCATTTCCAACGGCTTCCGATTTACTTTTAAAAAGGCCATAGAATTTTTCAGTTGCATCAACAATTTGTTGTTTCTTTTCTACACTTAGATGTTTTGAAGACTTTGTAGCCATGTTTCTCTTTATTCATATGCACAATAAAGTAAACCATTTGCTTAGATGCACTATGCGCGATTGAGATAACAACCATTGTTTCCGCCTTATACAAACAGGCAATTAGAATACAAAATTATATAACCACGACGCAATGTCATATACCTAAACAGATGGTAAGAGGACTGCACTTGTGAAGCTGTACATACATTTTTGAATATAGACATGATACCTAGATTACATATTTGTTAAAAAAAAGAATTACCCTGTAGTGCAGATCTTCGCGGAAACAGTAGTAAAAAAGGATCATAAAATCCTTTCAAGGCATTATCTTTACTGGGGACGAGTGACTGAATGTGGTAAAACCCAACGACCGACAATAATCAGTACCTATAGGCTTACCTGCATCGTCATTTTGATATTTCAGTGTAAAAAACTATTTGATGAAAAAATAGACAAATAGAAAAATAGAAAAATATGCTCTACAAAGTGAAATATGTATTTATACCCAAATACGCAGAAATATGCCCTAACGAATAGGGCTGAAAATATGTACTTAGTTTTGTATATTAAAATATTTAATACGATATCCCAAAAAAAACATGCTTTTGCATGAATCCGATTGCCCTATTAATTTATCGCAATATCACTACAACCCACTTATGATCACTTTTTGCGTTAATGAAATGAATGCATTTCAACACCTCACGAATAAACCTTATTTCTAAAAGACAACATTAAAAAAAATGGTTTAACTGAATATTATGGATCCTTCAGAAATACAAACAAACTAAAACCGAATGGCAACACCCCACATAATAATTCGTTCTCAAAAGCACCAAAACCGAAAGTTCTTTGACAAAATCCATAGAAACACCCTTAACGATATGTTTTCATTGTATGCATGGTAACACTCTTCCGATGTGCTTTCCTTACACACAGACACACTGCTTATTTTCGTGGATGATAATAGTAAGCGAACACAAAACGATCATGCTCATAAGCTCATTCTGCCCGCGGTCACAAACCAGTAAGAATAGACCGCCGACTTCCCGTGCACCTACCCGATTCCCCCCGGAAGAAATTACCCTGTCTGTGAATACGTGTAAATGTCAAAATTAATGGCGGCAATGATTTTCCATGCTATACCATGGGCCTAGGATTTTTCAAGTATGCGTGCGTTAATGGCGCTCCTTTGCTTTTGTACAGCACCAATACATGAAAAATCCTGGGCCCGCCGGCAGCTTGTAGGCAAAGTCCGTTATGTGGGAGGAGTCGACGGTCTATTCTTACTGGTTTGTGCCCTCGGTTGTGTGGCAGACTGGTTGTGGTGGTCTGTATGCGAATTTTGGGAAAATTATGACTATAATTCCTTGGTAAGTCAGTGGTTTGGTTTTTTTTTTCAGTGGCAATTCTTGTGTTTGAGTGCCGTGAAAGTACCTACAGGCACCATTGGTAGAAAAAAAGCTCCCCCATAAGGCCTGTACTGACAATTTTTGTTGGACAGAGTATAGTATCTGTAAGAACTTCGCTAAGTACGCTTGCTAGAAAGATTGACGTTGAATCCCTGAGTAGAATAAGCCTACGCTGGAACAATCTCAACACCTGCAGGCATGCACAAGAATTATGACCAGAAGTGAGCAAAAGGATATTCACATACTCACGGGGGTCATTATTGGCCACTGTGCGATAGGCGTACACACGGGAAAGGCTGGGCAGTAGGCATACTGCATAATGACTTTTGCAGAAGCTGATTAATACTAAATGTTGCAGAACGACAACTCTAAATTTTAACTAATGTGAACGCAGCCTTACTTCTTTCCATTTCCTCCTTTCTGACATTTGTTCGTTCTTCTTTGAGCTCATCCGCCTTACGAGCGATATTCATTTAACTTGACGCATTTGTCATTCGTCAGCCAAGGAAGAAGGAAGGGAGTAAAACTGCGGTAAGAATCGATATAATATTGTAACAAATCTTTCAAATGAATTTCTTTTTAAACAGAAATAAACGACATATAAGCGTGTATGTTTGTTCTATTCGCCAACCTTCCACATAGTCGCCAGCCGCGACAATTCTTTATTTCGCAGTCTACGCACTGCAATTAGCCGCCATTGCCGCCGCAGCAGAATTATATCTCAGCATAGGAAAATAGCCACATTGATAGCCGAATGCAACGTACGCCGCCGCCACCACGAAGAAGTCCACGTTTTCAACAAGAAGCTGCCCTCGCCACAGCTGCAATAGACATGGATAACGAAAATTCCACCTCAATCGGTTTGGTAACGACTGACGACCATTTAAGTGCCGTTGCCATGAATACTGCCGTAGTGACAACGTCAGCTATGATTTCCACAACTGTAACCTCCACAACTGTTACCTCCGCAAGCGCTGCCCTTTGCACCACAGCACAATGTTCTTCGTCAATGAATACTGTCACTGCCGCTTCAGCACAAGCCGGGGACATTCTGCTAAAAATGCAAAATCAAATCGTCGCATTGGAAAATCAACTTAAAAATACGCAGGCTAAATTGATGGAAAGTGATTTGCAATGCCAATCGCTTAAAATGGCGGTGCAAAGTCAGGTACCACTATCCGTCCCTCTCGTACCTACATCAATAGTATACGAGGCAACACCATCATTTCAGCCAGTTATAACGTCAGTTGCAACAAGTTCAACTATGGCCTGGTCACCAATTGACCTTCAACCAATGTCGTGCACGTTTCAGCCAAGACAAAGTCCATGTAGCAGCATTTATACGCAGCCAGCAACGAGTATACCATCCGTAAATGCCACTATGCCGCCGGCAAGTTATGGTTACTTGAATGCGACTGTAAGGGATATAGGTTTTTCTCGCACGTTGACAAATAATTATGCACAGCCACCGTCTTCGATCTATAGCGCCATACCTCAGCAACATACCATTAACTCTGCATGCTCTTCACAAACTATGGTATCTCGAAAAGTTCAAGAGCTTCCAGCATTTGGTGGACAACCTGAGGATTGGCCCATTTTTTACACTGCATTCGTTCAGTCAACCACCGCCTACAACTACACGAATTTGGAAAACAACCAGCGATTGCAGAAAGCACTTACAGGCGAAGCAAGAGAGACGGTTAAATCTCTTTTAATTCACCCCGATAATGTGGATGCTATTATCGATCTGCTTCGTTTTAGGTTCGGTCGTCCAGAACAGCTTATACGTAGCCAATTGAACCAGGTACGTGCGATTGCGCCGATCAGTGAAAATGCAGTGATTCGTCTTATACCTTTCGCAACTAAAGTCAAAAATCTTGCGGTGTTTCTCCAAACAGTGAACGGCCAACAGCATATGTCGAATCCAACATTATTAGAAGAACTGGTAGCCAAGCTTCCAATGACTAAGAGGCTAGAGTGGGCTCGATGTGCTGCTCAAGTGCAACCATATCCGACGATTGCACATTTCAGTGACTGGTTAAGTGACATGGCCAATTTAATTTGTACAGTGCAAGATAGTGACAGCAGAGAGCCGAAGAAACGCATGCCAATCTTACACGCCACTGAGAAGCACCGTCCAGCTGTACCAAAGTGCACTTTATGTCAAGGTCAACACAAGGTTAGTGAATGCAAGCGATTTATTGACTTAGCAGTACCTGAGAGGTGGTCAAAGGTAAAACATAACCGCTTGTGTTTCACATGCCTGAAACCCGGACATGCAACACGCGAATGTCGCAGCAAGGGCTTTTGTTCCGTCAATGGTTGTCAGAGGCGACATCACGAGCTACTCCACGAAGTGCCAACTACTCGTTCTGTGCCGCAGCAACAGCAGCCACAAGAGGATGCAGCCGAGGAACCAATTGCAAGTACTTCTGGTAGCACATTGCTGGCTACGCAGAATGCTGCGAAAAACAACAGTTTGCTATTTCGTGTATTGCCAGTCACGCTTTATGGCCCAAATAAAGCCATCGACACGTATGCCTTATTAGATGAAGGATCATCAATAACAATGTTGGATGCCGATTTGTTGAAGGAGCTAGGTCTGCGTGGTCACCATAGCAGCTTAAACATGCAATGGGTCGGAGGAATACAAGCTCAAGAGAACACAATGCTAGTCGATGTTTACGTCAGTGGGGCTGGTAAAAAGAAGAAGCATGCGTTACGAAATGTTCATGGAGTGTCGAATCTCAACTTACCGACTCAAAGTTTGGATGAAAGCGATCTTCGTAGTCTCAACAGCCGCCTTGGGAGATTGAAGTTGCAGCCGTATTCCAATGCCGAGCCCAAGCTATTAATCGGCCTAGATCACTGCCATCTGGGATTGCCAAACCATTCTCATATCGTTAACAGGGATGGTCCATACGCTATGAATACGGAATTAGGATGGGTAGTGTTCGGCCCAACTCCAAGGAACACATCCACAACGTCGTCATGCCTTCTCACGTACACATCGAACGATGAGTCATTGCATAAACTGGTTGCCGATTATTTTGAGACCGAGAGCTTTGGGGTAAGACCATCACCTCCAATCGAAAGCAAAGTCGACATTCGAGCTAGAGAGATTCTTCAGTCAACGACGAAAAGGATTAATGGAAGATACCAAACGGGATTGCTCTGGAAGACTGATGACATCGAGTTGCCTGACAGCTTTTCAATGGCTGTGAAACGTCTTGCTGGAGTGGAACGTAAGATGAAGAGAGATGAGAACTTCGCCGCCGCCTATAGCTCCATCATCAAATCTTACATCACGAAAAACTACGCCCGTAAACTGCAGCCAGCAGAAGCATCCGAAGTTGGTCCGAAAACATGGTATTTACCACATTTCGGAGTAGTCAACCCTAATAAGCCATCCAAATTACGCCTTGTGTTTGATGCCGCAGCCGAGGTAAAGGGAACGTCACTTAACTCATACCTGATGAAAGGACCTCAACAATACCAACCGTTGCCATCGGTATTATTTCATTTCCGTGAAGGAGTCATCGCCGTGTGTGGGGACATCAGGGAGATGTTCCACCAAATACTAATACAGCCAGAGGACAGGTGCGCACAACGATTTCTTTGGCGTGATGGCGATGGTTCGAGGGAGCCAGACGTATATGAAATGTTGGTCATGACGTTTGGGGCATCGTGTTCGCCTTGCGCAGCGCAATACATTAAGACGATCAACGCTATGGATCATCAAAGTCACCACCCACGTGCCCTCAAAGCTATAATGGAGCATCATTATGTGGATGACTTCGTAGATAGTTTTGATTCCGTCGCAGAAGCCATCGAAATATCGCTGCAGGTAAGGGAGATCCACAAAGATGCAGGCTTCGAATTAACGAACTTCACCTCGAACTCGCCAGAAGTTCTAGATGCTTTGCAAGGCAATGATGGTGCTGTGTTCGTGAGCGCTAAAGGCAGTCTGGAGACGGAGAAAATACTTGGCATGTTTTGGCAGCCAGCCAGCGACAACTTCAAGTACCAGTTACGATTCCACCACGTCGATAAAAATGTCATCAACGGGGAGAGAAGCCCTACAAAAAGAGAACTGCTAAGTGTCATAATGTCAGTCTTCGATCCGTTGGGGTTCCTGAGCCATTTTACTGTTGCTGCCAAATTGTTGATGAGAGAGGTCTGGCGACATAATTTACGATGGGACGAGGCGTTGCCAGAGCAAGTTCTCCTAGGATGGAATAGATGGCAGTCGAAGCTGTCAGATGTAGTCAAATTCAATGTACCACGCTTTTATTTCCGAAATGGTTTACCACAAGAGCTCCAGCTTCACGTTTTCGTTGACGCCAGCGAGGATGCCTTCGCCGCAGTGGCATACTGGAGATGGGTTAATGCGAATGGTGAGGTAGAAACGTCATTTGTCTGTTCGAAAACGAAATGTGCCCCGCTGAAGCCACTGACAATACCACGTCTAGAGCTTCAGGCAGCCGTCTTGGGAGTACGACTGATGACAACTATAATTGAACAACATTCTCTACGCATCATTCGCTGTGTTCTCTGGAGTGACTCAACAACAGTCATCAAATGGATATGCAGCGAGCATCGTCGATACAAACCCTTTGTGGCGCATAGAATTGCGGAAATATTAGCGACGACTAATTCTTCGAATTGGAGGTGGGTACCAACCCATGAAAATCCTGCAGATGAAGCTACGCGGTCAGCTAGTCATCCCGACTTCAGCGCTTCATCACGCTGGTTAAGAGGCCCCGATTTTCTGCTGAGGAAGGAAGATGAATGGCCTGCCTGTGCCACCCATGTCCCCATCGATCGTGAGGATGATGAAGAAGAGCTTCGCCCAAAATACTCGTTAATCATAGTGAGTACAAGTATCATAGATTTTAATCGTTTTTCTTCTCTCAACAGGCTTGTAAGAACAATGGCCTGGGTACTGAGATTTTTGGGTCGATGTCGTAAACGCTCCCGCAACTACGAAGGCAATGGACTAACAGTTTGTGAGCTCAATGCGGCCGAGATGTTATTGTGTCGCCAGGCTCAATCGGAAGCTTTCTCCGCAGAGTTAAGACAAATTAGGTCTAACGAGGCAGTCTCAAAGCGAAGTACGTTGTACCATCTCTCACCCTATATCGATAGCGACGACATCTTACGAGTTTATGGTAGAGTCGATGCAGCCAGCTGGCTTACCTATGCCGCCAAGCGACCAATCATATTGCCGTCTGATCATAGGTTTACGGCGCTTGTAGTTGCTAACAGACACTGTATGCTGAAGCACCAGAACACTGAAGCAACAATATGTGAAATTCGGCAAAAATTCTGGATTCCCCGTCTACGACAAACTATGCGCAAGGTCATCGCCAACTGTACCGTGTGCAAGATTGCCAGAGCCACTCCAGTTACTCCATTGATGGGCCCTTTGCCTGAGGACCGCCTTACACCATTTGTGAGACCCTTTTCCTATACAGGATTGGACTTCTTTGGCCCACTTACTGTTTCGATCGGACGCCGTACGGAGAAGCGCTGGGTGGCGCTATTCACCTGTCTGGTTGTACGCGCTATTCACCTCGAGATTGCCTACGATCTTTCCACCGACGCATGCATTTTGGCGATTCGCAATTTTATTAACCGTCGTGGAGTCCCTGTAAGAATTCGTTCCGACAATGGGACAAATTTCGTCGGCGCCAACCAGGAAGCAAGACGATTCTCCGAAGTGTTTGACTGTGACCGTGTGCAAGATGAATTGGCCGCCAAGGGCGTTGAGTGGGTGTTCAACTGCCCAGCTAATCCATCGGAGGGAGGAGTGTGGGAGAGAATGGTACAATGTGTAAAGCGGGTGCTTCTTCACACACTTAAAGAAGTGTCTCCACGCGAATATACTCTACAATGCCTCGTAATAGAAGCCGAAAACGTGGTTAATTCTCGACCACTTACACATTTGCCAATCGAACCAGATCAAGAAGAGCCGCTTACGCCGAACCACTTTCTGCTTGGATCAGCAAATACAGCGCAGACACCGAGTATAGATGAGCCACTGGAGAAACTTTGCAGCCTAAGAAAACAATGGCGGATAGCTCGACAACTGAGGGATCGCTTTTGGAAACGATGGGTAGCCGAGTACCTGCCAACTCTGACTCGCCGAGCCAAATGGTGTCAAAGGTCAAGAACAATAACGAAAGGAGACTTGGTGTTTGTCTGCGACGCAAATGTACCACGGAAGCAGTGGTGCCGAGGTCGGATTGAAAATGTGTACACGGGAGTCGATGGAGAAGTGCGAAGTGCTGACGTCCGCACACACAAAGGACTGCTGAGACGACCTGCATCAAAGCTAGCCGTTCTGGACCTGAATATGGGTGAATCGGGTTCCATTCACGGGGGCGGGGATGTTGCAGAACGACAACTCTAAATTTTAACTAATGTGAACGCAGCCTTACTTCTTTCCATTTCCTCCTTTCTGACATTTGTTCGTTCTTCTTTGAGCTCATCCGCCTTACGAGCGATATTCATTTAACTTGACGCATTTGTCATTCGTCAGCCAAGGAAGAAGGAAGGGAGTAAAACTGCGGTAAGAATCGATATAATATTGTAACAAATCTTTCAAATGAATTTCTTTTTAAACAGAAATAAACGACATATAAGCGTGTATGTTTGTTCTATTCGCCAACCTTCCACATAGTCGCCAGCCGCGACACTAAATCTACGTGACTCAAATAAAAGCGATCAATTTTTTGTCTCCAACAGGTATGCAATGGAAGGTTCCCTTGACTGTACACAATGGACCCAAATGATGGTCTATGTGAAGATGTGGCAGCCACCTCAAGAACACCCAATTACATACCTACCTACTCAATTCACTGTTCAGTCGTTCGCACATGACATCAAATCATAGTTCCATTCAATTCACTTAAAGTAAATGGTTGTGAGAAGCTAAGGTCCTATATTCCGCCTAGTATTTTCTCCACTCCTGGTAACCTCAATATTCATCCCTATTCCCGTTGGCGTTTGTCGTAAACGACTCGTATTTCACTTCGTTTTTTAGTCTGTGTTTTTAACTTTTTTACGACAAATTAATTGAAATGAACTTATAGACAAAAATATAAAATTGTTAACAAAAGTTAAAAAAAATTCTGAACATCGTTTTTACGAAACATGAGTCGTATACGACAAACGCCAACGGGTATAGGGGTGATTATGTTATAACATAATTTAATATAGATACTGTAGTGTGGATTGAAAAGTACTACTTATTGACCACAACGCCATCTAATGGAAAGTAGATGAACTTATTCAACGGAACTTCGAATCTTCGAAACTCAACGAATGGTGAATGGTCTAAAACGAAACTAGTACATTCTCGATTGTTCCGGTTGGAGTATAGAATATTCGAGAAGCTTTAGTGGGGAGTATAAAAAGGGTTGCGAAATCCGACGAGAGGACAGTTTTTCTTTAAACCGTGTAAAGTGAAGTTAGAATAGTATCGGTAGTGTTATAAAATAAGTGAAATATTGTAAGAAGTGGAAAAGTTGATTTTAAGTGAATTGTCTTGTAATAAAAAGTGATTTATTAAAGTTTGGTAAACAGAATAGTGTTTTATCTTTTTGAATCCCAGCCGAATATTACAATACTATATCTAACTCTGTTAATTGATACAAAATATTTGCGAACCCAATGCCCTCTTTACTGAAAACAGAATTGATAACAATACATATAATGTAGGTAGCTACTTGTATATTCATCTCGTATACCGTGTATACCGTAAACTCATCATTCATATCTACTGCAACCGTGTTATTAATGAATTACATATTAGATTGCCAACGTTATCTATAATTGGTCTTATGTTCTGCATAACCGAGTTTAACAATTAAATTTGCTGGAAATTGTATTGAGTCATTATGTCAATAAACAATTCTTTAAAATGAAAAATGTAAACACCCTTTTAAAGAAAAAATTGCACAAAAAAAGATAAAATTAGGTGAATATGTGAATTGATACATAGGAAATAAGATTCCTTTGGAGTAATCCAGCTACTTAAGCAAATGTACGATTTTATTGATATCGCATGTTGCGACCATAAAATTATTGATGACTCAATTCAAGCTTTAGTTTAGACTAATGGCCTTATGCTGGGTTTCTACTTGTCGATTTGAAATTGACAATTGACGTATTTTAATGCAATTAAAAAATTGGCAAGCAAAAATAGCGAAAAATTGATTGTCAATGAATTGACAAGCAGCGTTTGCGGTGGTGTCGTTCAATGTCAAACTTTGTCAAACAATCGACATGTGGAAACTCATCTTTACCAATAATCATTTTTAACCTTCAACTTAAATATTTGACGATCACAATAGATAATTTTATAAGGAAATTTTCGCCATTGTGAGCTCGCAAAAGTTAGCCTGGACTAAAAAATGATTATTAGTACAGCGGTAAGTGAATTTTCATTGACTTTTGAGACTAGCTTATGACAAATAATTCTACTATTGTTCACCCTTAAGTTTATTGTGAACATCTAACAAACATCTATGCATTGCATTGAGATATTTTCTCCTTCTCAATTCAGCAGTTAATATACGTCATCAAATTCAAATAGTAGGTAGTTAGGTCCTTTTAGAAATGAACCACAAAAGGCTTTTGTAAGGTTTGCATTTTCTGTTTTGCTTCTACTACATACACTGTTTTGGTATTTATACATACACTGCTATAAAATGTTTTGTAGTAGGTACATACTTCCATTGCACTACCTTACCTAATTGCGCACATTTGGTGTAAAACCTTGCTAAGCCAGAACTTCCGAAACTGTTATAGTGAATGTGGAAAGTGCCCAAACGCGGTGAATGCTCGACAGTGTTCCATGCTTAGTTTTATTGGTCCAATTTTAATTTTAGAAAAGGAAGAGGAAAGCCCTCAGTGTTAAACCCTCGACTAACCACGATTTTTTTGGGCGATATAGAAAAGACAGACAGTGGAAATCTGGGTTAAACATTAGATACATATTTCATTTTTTTTTTCTCCGACTACAGAATATCAGAGTGTGTGAAAAAAATAATAATATTTGAAAATGTAATTGATACTCGGCCTAGATTCCATTGGTTTTCACCAGTATTACGAATCGACACCAGAAAATAAAATTAATGATGAACAACAAACCGTTATCGCCGATCTTCGCAAAAGTGGATAGTCTCCAGAGCTATCTGATATCACTTCCCTATCATTAGCTCAATGTCTGATTAGGTGCACTGTGGGATATTTACAGATAACGATTTAGGATGGATTTTTTTATATAAATTGGACTGCATTCTTGCCACAAAATACAAACCGCTGCAATGATCAGGGAAATTATTATCTTCACGTCTGTTTTAGCTGTCGGGAAGGGTAAGTTACATTTTGTACTTTAATGCAGTAATTTTGTTCATATCATTTTTACAGGACAGCAAATGTGTAAAACGAACGAGTCCTTTCGGATGGTTTTTTGTGACAATATGTGTTCAACTCTTGGCCAGGAATGCACTTCATATAGACCTATGATTGGATGTTTTTGTGACGATGGATATGCACGAGATTCGAGCAAGAATTGTATTCTTAAAAGTGAATGTTGTACCAGTGAAAATGAACGGTATGAGGAATCAGGATTGGAGGAGACTTGTGACGGCTACGAATCTAAAATCAGCGAAGGGTGTTTCTGCAATGAAGGGTATGTAAGAGCTGCCAATAAAGTATGCACAGTGAAGTCAGATTGCCCCTCAAAATGCAAAGCGAACGAAAATTTTAAAGAAGAAGGGTGCGACAGGCATTGCAACGAGGAGGACAACGAAGAGTGCGAGAAGGAACCAGGCTGTTATTGTGCGGAGGGGTATTTTAGAAATTCGGAGAACGAATGCGTTAAGGAAAAAGATTGCCCGCTTATCTGTAAACAAGAAAACGAAGAATCGAGTGACAAGGGATGTGATAGAGACTGCGATGGTAGGAACACAACAGATTGCACGATTAAATTGGGTTGCTTCTGTAAAGTCGGCCATGTAAGAATGTATGGACGATGTATTCCGGTTTCTGACTGTTTACCCATTTGCACAGAGCCCAATCAAGTGTATAAGATCAATAACGGCTGCGACGAAACTTGCGATGGTGGTACGTATGGTGATTGTTCAGGAAACGGAGGTTGTTTCTGCGTTGACAATCACCTGAGAAATTTGAATGGGACATGTGTGCAGCGGGATGATTGTCCAATTAGGTGTGAGAACCAGAACGAAGAATTTAAGAAGGAGGGTTGTGACAAGCACTGTAACGAGGAGGACAACGCAGAGTGCGAGAAGGAACCAGGCTGTTATTGTGCCGAGGGGTATTTTAGAAATTCGGAGAATGAATGCGTTAAGCAAGAGGATTGCCCCCTCATCTGTAAAACGGAGAACGAAGAGTTTAAGAAGGAGGGTTGTGACGAGCACTGTAACGAAGAGGACAACGCAGAGTGCGAGAAGGAACCAGGCTGTTATTGTGCGGAGGGGTATTTTAGAAATTCGGAGAACGAATGCGTTAAGCAAGGGGATTGCCCCCTCATCTGTAAAACGGAGAACGAAGAGTTTAAGAAGGAGGGTTGTGACAAACACTGTAACGAGGAGGACAACGAAGAGTGCGAGAAGGAACCAGGCTGTTATTGTGCGGAGGGGTATTTTAGAAATTCGGAGAACGAATGCGTTAAGCAAGAGGATTGCCCCGTCATCTGTAAAACGGAGAACGAAGAGTTTAAGAAGGATGGTTGTGACAAGCACTGTAACGAGGAGGACAACGAAGAGTGCGAGAAGGAACCAGGCTGTTATTGTGCGGAGGGGTATTTTAGAAATTCGGAGAACGAATGCGTTAAGCAAGAGGATTGCCCCCTCATCTGTAAAACGGAGAACGAAGAGTTTAAGAAGGAGGGTTGTGACAAACACTGTAACGAGGAGGACAACGAAGAGTGCGAGAATGAACCAGGCTGTTATTGTGCGGAGGGGTATTTTAGAAATTTGGAGAACGAATGCGTTAAGCAAGAGGATTGCCCCCTCATCTGTAAAACGGAGAACGAAGAGTTTAAGAAGGAGGGTTGTGACAAACACTGTAACGAGGAGGACAACGAAGAGTGCGAGAAGGAACCAGGCTGTTATTGTGCGGAGGGGTATTTTAGAAATTCGGAGAACGAATGCGTTAAGCAAGAGGATTGCCCCGTCATCTGTAAAACGGAGAACGAAGAGTTTAAGAAGGATGGTTGTGACAAGCACTGTAACGAGGAGGACAACGAAGAGTGCGAGAAGGAACCAGGCTGTTATTGTGCGGAGGGGTATTTTAGAAATTCGGAGAACAAATGCGTTAAGCAAGAGGATTGCCCCCTCATCTGTAAAACGGAGAACGAAGAGTTTAAGAAGGAGGGTTGTGACAAGCACTGTAACGAGGAGGACAACGAAGAGTGCGAGAATGAACCAGGCTGTTATTGTGCGGAGGGGTATTTTAGAAATTTGGAGAACGAATGCGTTAAGCAAGAGGATTGCCCCCTCATCTGTGAAACGGAGAACGAAGAGTTTAAGAAGGAGGGTTGTGACAAGCACTGTAACGAGGAGGACAACGAAGAGTGCGAGAAGGAACCAGGCTGTTATTGTGCGGAGGGGTATTTTAGAAATTCGGAGAACAAATGCGTTAAGCAAGAGGATTGCCCCCTCATCTGTAAAACGGAGAACGAAGAGTTTAAGAAGGAGGGTTGTGACAAGCACTGTAACGAGGAGGACAACGAAGAGTGCGAGAAGGAACCAGGCTGTTATTGTGCGGAGGGGTATTTTAGAAATTCGGAGAACGAATGCGTTAAGCAAGAGGATTGCCCCCTCATCTGTAAAACGGAGAACGAAGAGTTTAAGAAGGAGGGTTGTGACGAGCACTGTAACGAGGAGGACAACGAAGAGTGCGAGAACCAATCAGGCTGTTTTTGTGCGCAGGGGTATTTTAGAAATTCGGAGAACGAATGCGTTAAGCAAGAGGATTGCCCCCTCATCTGTAAAACGAAGAACGAAGAGTTTAAGAAAGAGGGTTGTGACAAGCACTGTAACGAAGGGGACAACGAAGAGTGCGAGAAGGAACCAGGCTGTTATTGTGCGGAGGGGTATTTTAGAAATTCGGAGAACGAATGCGTTAAGCAAGAGGATTGCCCCCTCATATGTAAAACGAAGAACGAAGAGTTTAAGAAAGAGGGTTGTGACAAGCACTGTAACGAGGAGGACAACGAAGAGTGCGAGAACCAATCAGGCTGTTATTGTGCGCAGGGGTATTTTAGAAATTCGGAGAACGAATGCGTTAAGCAAGAGGATTGCCCCCTCATCTGTAAAACGAAGAACGAAGAGTTTAAGAAGGAGGGTTGTGACAAGCACTGTAACGAGGGGGACAACGAAGAGTGCGAGAAGGAACCAGGCTGTTATTGTGCGGAGGGGTATTTTAGAAATTCGGAGAACGAATGCGTTAAGCAGGAGGATTGCCCCCTCATCTGTAAAACGGAGAACGAAGAGTTTAAGAAGGAGGGTTGTGACAAGCACTGTAACGAGGAGGACAACGAAGAGTGCGAGAAGGAACCAGGCTGTTATTGTGCGGAGGGGTATTTTAGAAATTCGGAGAACGAATGCGTTAAGCAAGAGGATTGCCCCCTCATCTGTAAAACGGAGAACGAAGAGTTTAAGAAGGAGGGTTGTGACGAGCACTGTAACGAGGAGGACAACGAAGAGTGCGAGAACCAATCAGGCTGTTATTGTGCGCAGGGGTATTTTAGAAATTCGGAGAACAAATGCGTTAAGCAAGAGGATTGCCCCCTCATCTGTAAAACGGAGAACGAAGAGTTTAAGAAAGAGGGTTGTGACAAGCACTGTAACGAGGGGGACAACGAAGAGTGCGAGAAGGAACCAGGCTGTTATTGTGCGGAGGGGTATTTTAGAAATTCGGAGAACGAATGCGTTAAGCAAGAGGATTGCCCCCTCATCTGTAAAACGGAGAACGAAGAGTTTAAGAAGGAGGGTTGTGACGAGCACTGTAACGAGGAGGACAACGAAGAGTGCGAGAACCAATCAGGCTGTTATTGTGCGCAGGGGTATTTTAGAAATTCGGAGAACGAATGCGTTAAGCAAGAGGATTGCCCCCTCATCTGTAAAACGGAGAACGAAGAGTTTAAGAAGGAGGGTTGTGACGAGCACTGTAACGAGGGGGACAACGAAGAGTGCGAGAAGGAACCAGGCTGTTATTGTGCGGAGGGGTATTTTAGAAATTCGGAGAACGAATGCGTTAAGCAAGAGGATTGCCCCCTCATCTGTAAAACGAAGAACGAAGAGTTTAAGAAGGAGGGTTGTGACAAGCACTGTAACGAGGGGGACAACGAAGAGTGCGAGAAGGAACCAGGCTGTTATTGCGCGGAGGGGTATTTTAGAAATTCGGAGAACGAATGCGTTAAGCAGAAGGATTGCCCCCTCATCTGTAAAACGGAGAACGAAGAGTTTAAGAAGGAGGGTTGTGACAAGCACTGTAACGAGGAGGACAACGAAGAGTGCGAGAAGGAACCAGGCTGTTATTGTGCGGAGGGGTATTTTAGAAATTCGGAGAACGAATGCGTTAAGCAAGATGATTGCCCCCTCATCTGTAAAACGGAGAACGAAGAGTTTAAGAAAGAGGGTTCTGACAAGCACTGTAACGAGGGGGACAACGAAGAGTGCGAGAAGGAACCAGGCTGTTATTGTGCGGAGGGGTATTTTAGAAATTCGGAGAACGAATGCGTTAAGCAAGAGGATTGCCCCCTCATATGTAAAACGGAGAACGAAGAGTTTAAGAAGGAGGGTTGTGACGAGCACTGTAACGAGGAGGACAACGAAGAGTGCGAGAACCAATCAGGCTGTTATTGTGCGCAGGGGTATTTTAGAAATTCGGAGAACGAATGCGTTAAGCAAGAGGATTGCCCCCTCATCTGTAAAACGAAGAACGAAGAGTTTAAGAAGAAGGGTTGTGACAAGCACTGTAACGAGGGGGACAACGAAGAGTGCGAGAAGGAACCAGGCTGTTATTGTGCGGAGGGGTATTTTAGAAATTCGGAGAACGAATGCGTTAAGCAGGAGGATTGCCCCCTCATCTGTAAAACGGAGAACGAAGAGTTTAAGAAGGAGGGTTGTGACAAGCACTGTAACGAGGAGGACAACGAAGAGTGCGAGAAGGAACCAGGCTGTTATTGTGCGGAGGGGTATTTTAGAAATTCGGAGAACGAATGCGTTAAGCAAGAGGATTGCCCTCTCATCTGTAAAAAGGAGAACGAAGAATCGAGTAACAAGGGATGTGATAGAGACTGCGAGGGTAGGAACACAACAGATTGCACGAATAAACTGGGTTGCTTCTGTAAACGGGGACATGTACGAATGTATGGACGATGTATTCCGGTTTCTGACTGTTTACCGATTTGCACAGAGCCCAATCAAGTGTATAAGATCAATAACGGCTGCGACGAAACTTGCGAAGGTGGTACGTATGGGGATTGTTCAGGAAACAGAGGTTGTTTCTGCGTTGACAATCACCTGAGAAATTTGAATGGGACATGTGTGCAGCAGGATGAGTGTCCCTCCAGATGTGGGGACCAGAACGAAGAATATAAGAATCAAGGATGTGACACATCTTGTGACCTCAGATATTATGGATATTGTCCAGGCAAAGCTGGGTGCTATTGCAAGAAGGGAAACATGAGAAACAGAGCTGGAAAATGTGTTCCGAAGCAGGTTTGTGCCGGTAAGATAGCGCTAGCTTATTAAAAATCGTGTAATATACCTACATCTTCTTCTCAGACGATCCGCCCTGCAATGCTAATGAGTATTACATAAAGACGATCACGAAGTGCGATGTTACTTGCACTGGTTTCGTTCAATCCTGCAATGCCACTTGCTCCATCCCAGAAAATGGGTGTTATTGTGCTGATGGATATGCTAGAAATGCAGTCAATGTCTGCGTTCCAAAAAAGCGTTGCTCTCCACGTAAGAATGTTAACTTAACAAAAACGAGAACAGTTTGGAAAAACCCATATTGTTTTACTTTTCCAGCTAAATGTTCGGGTCAAAATGAGCTTTTTTTCTTATCTAAGGATGCACCAATCTGCGACAACACGTGTTCCAGCTTTGGTTTGTCGTTGTCGTGTAACAATACCCAGCCAAAAGCTGGTTGCTATTGTGCTAAGGGATTTGCCAGAGACTTAAATGGATTATGTGTCAACGTACTTTCCTGCAAAGGTAAACTATAGACTTTCTTTGATAGTCTATAGTTTTTTGACTAATTATGCAATTCTTGTTCTAGATATCTGCCATGGTGCCAATGAGATATTCCTTCCGCGGGGCGTAGCCCCTGCATGTGATTCGCACTGCAACCGTCCTTCTCATGAATGCTGTGGTTGCTTGACAAATCCCTCTCCGTCTGGTTGCTATTGCATAGACAGGTATTCCAGGAATTCTAAAGGGAGATGCATTCCCACTGATTTATGCTAATGTATTGTCCAACCAAACCCAATATTTTGGACAGTATTATTGAATTTATTTATTTATTTTCTATCTCTGTATATTATGTTTTCAGCTTATCTTATTTATTTTATATGTGTATGCTATTTAATTTGATTTAAAATATACTTTTATAGTGAACCAATGACGAATTCAGTTAATTATGTTTCCTGTTATAGCGAACAGACCTCTAATTAATCATTATATCCCAGTGAATATATGTAATTGGATGTGGTTCAGTGGTCAATGTGCTAAATTCGTTCCTTGAAATCTCTTTTTGAAATAAAAGTTGAATGAAAAGCTTTAGTAGCTTAAGCAGACTCTTAGTATCGGGAGCCTGGATTTTTGGATTCAGTGTCCATGTTTCACCGATTACTAATAATATTAGGTACATTTTTGAGTATTTTAGAAAACGTCATACCTACGTGGTTAACTTTACCTATAGATGCAGAAGATAGCTTCCTCGTAGCGTATCATTAAAATATAAATTTATGAGAAGTCGCTACCTTTAGTGCGCACATATTTTTTCTTACTGAGCAGTAAACGAATAACTCTCATGTGCACTTATCAGAATCAATAGTAATCTGAACAGTGTACGGCACTTAATAAATGAGAAACATTTTCATTTCAGTAAAATAAATCATCCTTTAAACGCATTTCCGCTTCCTTTGAAGATTGAAGCTAGCATACGAAATGTGTATCTATAAATCCAATATCAATAATTCGTTTAGGCTTTGGTCGTCCATCCAGCCAAGGTACTGTGTTTTGGTGCAATGCAAAAGACCTACGAAATCCATTCTTTTTATAAATTATGTACTTAAATCCCGCAATGCAATCCGTGTAATACTTCTATTTGTCTCGTTCAATCAACAAAAAAATTCGATTTTTGGTTACAAATTTATTTACTTCTCTCTGATTCATTTCACGATCTAGTCCTTGTGGACTTTAGCAGCTCTTGGATCTTCTGGCCTTAATATCACCCAACCAATTTTATACCGACGATTATCTCCATCTCTGCGGTAGTAGTTAGCGATTCCGACAGCCGAAAGGCCAAGTCCTATGATGGCTAGAGCCGAGCCAGCCACTATATCGGGTAACTCAACCCATCCGCGTTTAATGAGTGCAAAGATACCTTGTCGAACTGGTGGCGCAGACATTGTTTAGATGAATCTGAAATATGGAAATTATTATTTTTAAAGATATTAACAGAAAAATGTAGAAAAATACTTGCAAATCTGTTACACAACTCAAAAAAATTTTGACAAGTGTATAGATGTCAGATTTGACAGACGTTAAGAGTTCAGGCTACTAGCGCAAATGAATGCATCTAATTGTAAAAGCGAAATGAAAGTATTCAGTAAAACAGATGTAAGGTGATTGTAATCTCGTTTGATGAAATAATTTTTCATATTATAGGTACATACATGAACTAATTTTTATTATGAGAATAGCTAGTTGTTTATATTTGACATAAATTTTCCGAAATTACTGCGCGTACCTCTGATTCGGCCAAACTTGCCTCCAAACGTACATATTTCTTGATTGAGTGCGATCAAATTCGTGCCGTGAAATAACGCCGAGCGAAATAAGGCCCATTATAAGCGAAATAAAGCCGAACAATTATTTCCGAAATAAAGCCGAATTTTAATGCAATATTTCTTTAAAATTCCGAAATTTGCGATTTTTATATCAGAAAAAAATCTGTTTAAATAATAAATTAGTAAGGCAGCGTAGTAGTGGCAATCATGTAGTAGTCAGAGTCATATAAATATGTACTTGCTTCTGATTGTAAAAAACAACTAATTTATGTTGTATATTTTGTGGACTTTTTGGTGGTTTAATGCGAATAATAATAACGAACTAATTCAATATTTTCCTTACGAATTTTCCAACTTATTTGATATTTTGATATTTGATAACTTACGGACTTAAGGCCCTGGGGGTCAATTCTCAAAAATTCTCGCATACGTTTATCTGTCAAAATATCCAATTTCATGCGAAAGACTGAAATTTGCAATTCTCAAATTCCGCATACGAGAATTTCTCTTCGAATGTTACTCGTCTGCTTTTTCTAGGCGGATTTGCTTCTCGCATACGGAATTGTGAGTTTGACAATTTGATTTTTAAATTTCTGTGTGAAATAATTTATTGTGAAGAAGCAAAAAATAATTAAAATGGAAGGAAAACAAAAGAAGAAGGTTCTTCAGCAGTTACATAAAGCGTTTGATCTAAATTGGTCAATCATATATGAGTAGCCAAGAAATCGATGAATTCCTGTGCCAAGCGCTTGTTTAACCGAAATAATTTCATAAATTTTGTGTCGAAAAGTTCAAAATAGTCTGGGTTCTCGGATATCTCGGTCTATTTGAAGTTGCTCCAACTGCTCCATTGCCAACTGAACAAATGCTAATCTCATTTCGCCCAATGTAGCCATTGTAAAAACACAATTAATTATTTACTGAAATTAGAACCAATCACACACAATCTGAAAAAATTTTTTTTTTTCGTTTTTAAATCGCATATCAAAACCCACATCCACAATATTTCTTACCCAATTTGAATTGAATTTTTTTTTTCGTGTCATTCTTTGCACAAAAAGTAGGTACATTTCGACGTAAAATTCTACCTCATGCGAGAGGTGAATACAATTTTCGCAGAGGTGGAAAAAACTTTGAGAATATGTACCAATTTTTTTCGTATGCGAACATTTCAGGCGGATTTGCTCGTATACGAGTTGCGTTATGCGGAATTTGAGAATTGGGGTCCTGCTCCTGACCCATAGAATCCGTCGCATCCGTTGCGGCATTGTAGTGGAAAAAACCTTAAGATGTAATTTGTGTTTTCCCGGGGATCGAACCTGAAATCTCTCGCACAGTAGTCCAGCACACTAACCACTGCGCCCACATCTTACAGGTATACAAATTAAGTCGACTAAGTTGTGTCACTTTGTACTACGTCAAGAACACAATCGAAATTAACTGAGTACTCCATCGATTGACAAGATTTTGGTGTATTTGGATTTCTAATTTAGTAAGTGTGGCCCCTATTGTGATTGTCGATAGTTGATCGTTGAGCGACAACAACTGTCGATCGATCGACATACTGTGATTGTCGATTGCGATTGATATTTGTCGATTTGACAGTCGCTTGTAGTCAATTACAAATGTCTGGTCGATGCTTTCTCTTGGAAGTGAAAAAATTTTGTGGGTACGAATAGCTAAAATAAAACAACGCAATCGACAATTGTCGTGACGATCGTTGATCGACAATCACAATAAGGGACAGCAGTTTTTGTCTTTCTTTTGATCTAGATCTAGGTTGATCACATGACCAATTTGGTGTTCATCCACAGTACGAATTTACAACTACCTACACTGCCTGTATGACAAGCTAAGGTATTTATAAGACTCAAATTACAGCTGAAGTTAAAAAATGTGTGTCGAAATCGAACCAATAATGCTACTGACCTTTCTGTTAACTCGTAGATTGCCAATAGACTTGTGGTAACTGCAAATTCAAAAGGTTCGGTCCAACGAAATGTTACAAAGGAAATAGAGATGAACACATGCCCCTATTATGTAAGCCAATTACAACTGAAGTTGAGTTGTCACTTGGTTTTATTTAATTCAAAATTCGGTATTGTCCGTATTGTAATACACAACTTTTGCCCCTATTATGTAAGACAACTCAACTTAGTTGAGTTGAGTTGAGTTGTCTTCAATTACCATCTTTGTTGTGTTTTGACAGACAACTTTTCTATCAAGGTTGTGTATGGCCGTATTCACAAATCTAGTCAAGGTAAGTGACTTGAATTGTCAGACTTAGTAAACTAGATTAGTGAATACGGCCTATTACAATACGGCCAATACCGAATTTTGAATTAAATAAAACCAAGTGACAACTCAACTTTAGTTGTAGTTGTCTTACATAATAGGGGCAACAATTTTGCTCATAATTCAAGAAATAAAACAGCAAGTGATTTAGTGATTTTAAATGTTCCTTCATTTTTGAATGTTTGTATTAATAAAGTACATAAAATTTGTTCGCCTATAACGTATAGTATAAAATGTAGTGAAAGTGCTCTCATTACTTTGGAAGCGTGGAAAGCGCATCCTCTCCTATCCTCACAATGAGTAGAGTAAATGCATAAAAAAAAAAAAAACAAATAATGTGTAACGAGGCGCGTTAATACAGTTTAAATTTATTAATATTAAAAAAAAAAACGAGTTAAATTATTGTTGTTAGTTAGGAGAAGTAAGGCTGGTCTGTTCAACAGTATCCACGATCGGGCACACGCCTTCGAGGTGCACATCTGATAATGTTATCCACTCGAAGGATCATTTCAGCGGCTTCTGACGCGGACAACAACACCTGCCGTTTGACGGCAAATGACTCTGTGATGCCAAGCTCCTTCATATCACCGATTTTACCATTTTCCATGTCCAAACCGGCTGTATGCTTGCCTAATGCGTGAGCTGCACGCAACTCAGATATCAACTGAGCCGAGTCGTAGCCGGCATTGTCAGCGATAGCTGTGGGCAGGGAGAGGAGGGCCTCTAAAAAAAAGGACACCAAATTGAAAACAAAATGTAGAGACTTTTAGATTTAGTTACTTACTGGCGAAGGCTTCCATGGCGAGGGCTTCCTTGCCTGGGGTTTCCGCGGCCTTCTTGAAGACGGCGGTGGCCATGAGGGCCTCTGAGCTGCCACCTCCATGAACGATTCGCGACTCTTTTACTGTAGCAGCAAGCACACAAAGAGCATCGTGCAACGACCTGTCAGCTTCATCAATAATCTGCTGAGTGGCTCCGCGGATCACAATAGTACAGGCTTCGCCGAGTTTAACTCCACTGAATCGCAGTAGGGTATCTTCGCCAATCATCACCTGTTCAATGACATCACATTCTCCCAACTTAACCATGGACGGCTGGTCAAAAGTTGATACAATTTCACCTCCCGTCACCAGCGCCAGACGCTCAATGCCATCAAAGTCGGCGTGCTCAATCGCCATGACACCAGCATCAGCAAACAGTTGTTCGGGGTAGTTGTAAATCAGCTGACGGTTGATAAACACATTGCAGTTGTGACTCAGGATCTTGTTCACCTTATCACGCATCTTCTCCTTCTCGGCCAGTTCCAAGTCGGCGATCTTTGCAAGCGAATCAACCTTAATTGAGCTGCCGAATACCTTGATCTTGTCTGTGTCCATAGGAGTGTTGGCAATGAGAATCTTGGCTTTTTCTACCTAGGAATTTGGACGACATTAGCATTTCTAACAAATGAAATATACGAGTGAAAATATATGTGCCAAATAAATCTGACCTTTGTTGTAGATTCCTTTCACAAAACTCGTCAAAATGGCTGTGATATGATTAGCATGCGCACATAATTCACAACCGTTTTGACGCGTTTCGTAAAAGTTTTGCCCGTCCCATCTGAAAAAGAAAACCAAAAGCATGTGCCCAGACTTTTTGTACTCACCCTCTGTGGCTGATGTACACCAGGCTTCTTATCCAGCAGGAATCCCTCGTCCAAAAACGAATCTTCTAGTGTTCCACCAGACTTTTTGATTATTTGAATGGCGTGCAACTCACCAGAGCCCTTCAGCCTCAGCACCGCGTCCACTGCCAATTTGGCAAAGAACTCCTTGTGCTGATGGAGAATCTTCGAGCTCAATGTAGTTCTGGCGATATTCAAGAGATCCTCCTTGAACTTCTCATTGTCAGCCGAGTTATCCAACGACACATTTGTAAGGGCTTCACGTGCAACTTTGGTCGCTATGCGCCATCCAGCAATAATCGTCTGTGGATGGAGTTTCTGTTCGACCAGCTTTTCAGCTTCACGAATCAGTTCGGCGGCAAGTACTGTTACCGAAGTGGTACCATCACCAACTTCCTGATCCTGCACCCTCGACATATCGACCAAAATCTTTGCCGCAGGATTGTCCACACCGACAGCGCGCAAAATTGTGGCACCATCGTTGGTCACTTCCACCTGACCGGCGTTACGGCCATGCGATACGAGGATTTTGTCCATACCCTTTGGTCCGAGGGTACTCTTGACCAAATCGCCAATAGCTATCGCTCCAATGAACGAGGATAACCTCGCCATTTCAGCTTTTTCCTCCTGTGCATCGTTTTTAAGGATGCGGACGGGATTTAATGACATCTCCTGTAAAATAAAAGTGAATAAAGTAAGTAAGGTCTTTTAGGTATTGAGAAGTTAACTAAAATCGCTTATGATCCAATAAACCCAGAGACGACGTTAAGAAGAGTAGCCAATCGACTCAAAAATGCTCACATTGTTGGAAGTACTTATTAAAATTGTTTGTTCGTTTACGCTGTAGATGTAAAGACCGTTTAGGACTTTTGACTAAAATTCTCTGTTCAAAATTGATTTCGTGGAAAAGAGAGCATGGAAATTCTCTTCCTGCTCTAATAGTTTGCTTAGATTATGCTGCGCAACGCAATTCGGTTGATGGGGTAGACAAATTGAGTTGCGTTATTTAGTGTATCTGACTAGTTCGCATCAGTGCAGATAATTTGGAAGTTAGGGTATTTAACAACAAGTTAGTTTGGACGATTTTAATTAATACAAATAATGAGGAGTTTTCAACTGTTCCCAGAGCATGGGGTGTGGGTTAATTGACACCACTCGTCCAACGCTATTGATGGGGCGTTGGTTTCGCGTCTTATTCCAGAGCCATTAGCAGTCAATGTGCTACTTTGCGGCTTCAAATGGACCAAAACGACCATCAATCATCAGCACATACAATCTACCAGAAGAGCATAAATTGCAACAACAAAGTTATGGAATTATTTACAGTTCTATTGTAAGAACAATGTCCGGTATCGTTTTAAAAAATAGATACTTTCTACACTTCTGTAGCTGATCAACACACTCAACCTTGTATACAAAAAGAAATTTCTTTCTCCATGTTTAACAGAACGTCTTTCAATTCATTTCCAAAGAACAGATGGTAAAAAAATGTCAGCAGAGCAAAACTAATTTATACACACCTACCCACTGAAAAGAAACCATGGCGTGAATGACAAATTTCTGCTGAATGAAATAAAGCCGAGAAAGAAAATGGTGGCTTTACCCATAGACATTTTTTTCCCAATTTTGGCTGTGACTTGTAATAAGGTCAAGGTTGAGTAAATGTAACACTGAAACTAGAGTAGGGCGAATTTTGAACTCAAGCATGGTTTAGAATTCCATCAACAGCTAATTGTACGGCCATCGCCATGAGGCATCGATTTCCAAGAACTACAACAGCGAATTAGTAATTCTAACAAATTTCAGTCATGTTCTGTGCACCCATATAGTGAATACTAAATAGCAAGCACTTCTCAAAATATATATCTCAATAGGATTAAAGAAAAAGTGGTATTTTTCGATTTCTGAAACAATTTTGAAACCTAATGTACGAGAAACGAGACCACCCGGTGAAATTTAAACCAACGGCAGTTTACTGTACTCTAAGACAAATATTTGTAATCAATTTCTTCACAGAACCACTATCAAATAAAAGCAAGGATGAAAAAAAATTTTTTTTTTCTCTAAAATTGGGCAATTTTCCTCTACCTATTTTGGGCGTGGGGTACATTTGCCGCAAACCTAACCTCACATTTAAGATGATTCACGCTTCCCAGAGCATTGAACTTTTTTTCTTTTTGCTTTGCCCTTCTGGAATATTCTTTCTCCGAATCTATAAATGAAATTAAATAAATTTCAGCAGAATTGGTAAATTTTTAGCCACAACTTGGCAATAGAATGTATACATTAAGAAATATTCATAATTACGACGCAGAAAAATCGAGAAATTTTCTCACGTGCACACACACATTTTTCTTTGGCCATCGTCGTCGTCCTCGGTCTAGACACCCGGCGTAATGAACTGTTGATATTTGCCACAAAAATGCAACTTTTCATAAAACTTTTAATAAATAATTTATTGGAAAGTTAAAACACACAAACTAATAAATGTTTTTAGTTAGAAAATTTAAATTTTTTACCATTTTTCTGTTGAAACTTTTCGCCTTTACGATCACAGCACAAGAAAACACCCGAAAGAAAAACTGAAAATGGCGGTGATGGTGCGCTTTGACAAAATGACAATCGATAAGCTAGGGTACTGTGCTGAACAGGGCAGCCAACTGTGCGATGTAAATGAAATGCTTACGAAATGCTGCGCGTGCGATGGAAAGGTAGTGTCAGCAGGTATGTTATAAGATTAATTATGGTGTGATTATATCAATGTGATGGAAGTTGTTAGTTTTAATTAGGTAGGTATAATGTTTGTTTATTTTATATTAGTGCCACCACAATCGGAGAAAATTGTTTTGAAGCACTTAAACTTAATGATTGAACTCAAACTTGGTATTCAAAAATGCTCCTTATAAATTATAAATTTAGTTCGTTAAAAAAATAAGCATTGATCTTTAAATTTTCGAGAAAAGGAATTTTATTAATTTTCTAGTAATACGAAAAACTTGTTCCGATCAACTTCTTCAGTCAATTATGTACAATTATGGATCGTTGAATTCCCAAAGCAGTTTACTTGAAGTATCATGAACACATCACCACAAAAGTCACTTCTCTTTGAGTGTTGAAGATTCTACTTTACTGTGATTTACCGCGAAAAATGTTCAATAAAAAAGGCCTATTGTATGACAATATCGTTGCAGTAAAAATAATTACTGGATTAGTGCGACAACTAATTCGCCTCTCTCTTGTGGAAAATGTTCTATTTTATTTATATAATTTTGGGCAGCAGTTTCTTATCTTTTATCTAAAAGTAAAATACTTACTCTATCGCTGGAATGAGAAGGTTCAAACTAGGCTCATTTTGGGTGAACCTTATAGTATATTTAACCTTAGAACCGTGTATGGGGTGCTGTACTCCCCAATCAATTTTTAAGTATGAATTCTATACACCACAACCTATTTCACACCAATGTCACATCTGAGCATTTTGTGTGTAGTGTAACGTTCGCTTTGCGAAAATAGTGTATTTGTATTTAAATGTTCGATGAGTTTCATGTAAGAGCGCCTAGAACGACGTAACCTCTGTACGTGCTTGGGGAGCTGTACTCCCCAATATATTTCTTAGTACATTTTGTATGGAAAGTAGCTTCAATTTCATTTTATTTTGTTTGAATTGAATTATTCTTAGTGATTTCTCTTGTTTACAGGGGTTAGTTAGTTAGTTGTTTTTAGTTGTGTGTTTTAAATGATAACAGGAGATTTTTTACTATCTATTAACGTTGTTGAACCGGAGGTAATAATTCCTATTCTGATTCTTCTCTTCAAATGCTGATATTCCACAAGATAATTTTGAGACTATTCAGGACAACCATTTGACAGAGCTCGTTCAAGATATGGAAAATGCAGATCTTCAGCTACCTCAAGTGGCAGCGCAAGAATTAGCATTTGAGGTAAATCGTAGGAAGAAATGTAGGTATACATGGGTCAAAGTAAAAATTATAAAACTGTTTGGGAGTCGATGCCCAGTGCTATAGATATAGAGCAAACGAGGAATACATTATCAAATAAAAAAGGATCAGAGACTTTCATCGAAAAACTGTTTTTTGTCAACTGCCATAGAAAGAAAGATCGATAGGAATTTTTGTTTGACTTGGTCCTTTGATTTGAATATTGACGCAAAAAATACTATGGTTATACATACTTTTTATACAAATTACAAGAAAACATTTTTAGAAGTTATCTATTTGCAAAAGATAATATGCATCACAACAAAACTTAAGATATCACAGTTCCACCAAACAAATGTGATCGATGGTTGCAATCGATGAAGCTAAGATAAGAGGTATGCAAGCTTCAGTTTTTTTGCTTCTCGGATGAGATTCAAAAAAATATGTATAAATACATACGACAATGAAGCCAATTATCATTCCCGATTGCAAACTCCACGGCTACAAATGCAAAAGTAAAAGCAGTCATTGGTAATCTGGTTGTACATAATTACAAAATATGGTTCCCGTGGCTGGACTTGCTGCTTTTTGACTCTTCGAGTTATGCCAATCGGCCTTGGACACCAACAAATCGCTGTAAGGAAAAGTATTTCTCAAAGAGTTGGCGCTTGAGTTAATCATCTGTGAAAATCATAATGGGCAAACAATTTTCGGAAATATAGGTGAAAATCAATGAAAAACAGATGTTTTTTATATAATGAAGATGCCACGCCCCGTTTTCCAATCCCGCCTACATTTCGCGAAGTGCTTTGCTCGGACAATACACATTATTATTTAAAATTTTATATCTTTAGCTCCATTGAGTATCGAGAAGTAGCGTTTGCAATATTTTTTTTTTGTATGGGAGGTGCCACGCCCCTTTATTCGATTTTGACCAAACTTCACAGGGTTACATATAACGATATTTAAATGTATATTATATATTAATAAACTAAATAATGAAATACAAAATATATTTAAAGACTGCAATTTGGTATTTATTGCTCAAGCTTCATACAATATGTACTGGGGAGCACAGCTCCCCAGAACACGGTAATATGTTGATCTGAGTGTACACGGTTCTAAGGTTAATACAACAAAAACAGTTACAACACTTTATTAAAACAAGTTACTAAACAATTTCCCTTAACGCATTTCTATGAAACAAAAATGGTAGGTACTATTTTATCTTAACAAAAACTTATTAGCAGATATCTCAAGTAGATTAATGAATTCCGTACGTCTTCCGTTTTCTTACAATCTCTCAAAAATCCTTCGCAGGAACTTAAATCTCACTGATATTATTTCCAAAACGAAAACAATTGTCGCTAATCCCAACAGCATTCCAAATAGATAGAACGCCACCATAAGCTCATCGTGTTTAATTATAGTCTGCTTGGCTTCCGGAGGGCTCCTAAAATAAGACAAGTCCAGAGCTTTGTTAACCCAGCTAGTCATTAGTCCATACGCATTCATCCATCTTATCAGGTCATTTATACGGTTAATCAGAAACGAATGCTTTGTAACATACATGCAAGTACTCTGAATAAGCAATGTCTCAGGCAGTGATACAAAAACACCAGCCTTATGGTTCTGAGCGCCATAGTAAAGAAAAAATTCAATCGGTTCGACGGCTACCAATTTTTCATCGGGGTGCTCCTCCAAATAGGAAAAAGCCGCTCCAAGTTCTACATTAGTCAGTGGTTTCAACTCAAAATTTATCTCTTTTAAGTGCAAAACAGTACTCATTGCATGGTAGGTAAGGTAGCTCATAATGAATTGGTAACCTTCTTGGATGAGTTTGTCCACATTGTTAGGTGGGCTTTTAAAGAAATTATTTCGAATCAAATGGAAAATTAAGGCCTGATATTGTGCCCTAATTACCAGAGTGCAAAGCATCCATGTTGCTATAAATAGCCTACCGAAATATCGCTTCGGAAAAAACATTGACGCCATACCCAAAGTTATTGCAATAAAATTTAAGCTGATGTTATTTTCTGTTGTCCTTTCAATCCTTTGAGCGCAAGCTATTGTACCGAATAGCATTCCCAAAACTAAACCGAAGGTTATGATGAGCAAAACCCAGATCTGCTCCGAAAATGGATAGAAAATCATTTCTGGTGTTAAGTAATTTGGAGAATCCTGAGGAACTACAAAAAGTAGCCTCGATTGGTAGTAAGTATCAGTTGGGGTCAATATATTGGCTCTCTCAATGGTATAGCTAAAGAATCCCAAATTTAAATCGGCTTTCCTCTCTTGAAGCTGAAAATAAAAATAGGTTTGTCGCATTATGTTAATTTAGGTTTTGATTTTATTTGTTTAGTTTTAGTAAAAATTGAACAAATGAAAGGAACCTCTTATTATTTATTTGTCTCAGGTTAAACAATAATAATAAAAAAAACTGTTCATGTCATGCCAATGTCAGTCAGGCATTATGAAATCTAAAACTAAAGGTACGATTACACGGCCATTTTTTCGAGTGATTTTAATGCCGTTCTGTGTGATCGCCATTTTTGGGATAACATTTTCGGCGTCATTTGAATGACTAGGAAAATGGCGGACCAAATGACATGAATTTTGTGCCATTAAAATGACGGAAAAAAATGACCGTGTGATAGCTCTTTAACGACGCCTAGTTCAAATGACTTTTTGGCTGTTGCGTCATTTAAATGGCAGCCTCCAAAAAATGACAACGCAAATGACAAATGAATCGCAGTGTCAAAATGACGATGATAGTCATTTCGTGTGATCGCCATTTTTTCGAAAATGACCAATGACGAATCGTAGCTTGAATGTCACTCTAATGCGTCATTTAAATGACTCGAAAAAATGGCCGTGTAATCGTACCTTAAGATTAGTCTTACCATTCTAATAGATCCTGTTGAGTCATTTTCTGAAATTCTTCCACGTTCCTCATACGGTAGAACCTTGTAGTCAATGCGGAAGTTCATTAAGTCCGCCAGAGCTTTAAGCAGCTCACCTTCGAATCCACTAATAGCGTCCGGTCCCGTTTTTTGATTATCTATTGATATAAACGGGGGTATCTCAAATAGAGCAGTTTTCAAAGGACACTGATGCATATTCATAAGTTTTTCCGGAAAGATATTCTTATTATCCATAGTGCCATTACGATATCGATTAATCTCTACCGGGGTGGCTTTTCCGCAATGCGTAGCCGTAAACGGAAAGTAAGTGTATATTAATATTTCGCCATTGGCATTTTGAATGAGAATGTCAACATTTATAATGTAATGTTTCCAACAGTAATCCAGAATTCTTTCAATGTCCTGGGGTAGTAATTGGTCCCGGTTCTGAACGAATACGAAGTAGTACTCATTGATGTCATAATTCTTCACTTTTGAGGCCAAATCGATGTTTCTATAAGGATAAAAGACAATTTATAGTTAATTTTGGTAGGATATCAGAAAGGCTATGTTTCATTGCGTCGTGGTGAAAATATTTTTATTTTTTATTACCTAATGATCTGAACAAATTTTAAGGAGTTTAAACATTTACTCACGTAAACGAATCCGCGCCATCGACAAAGATCAAGTTGAAATTTCTTTCGCCAAGACCGACATATCCAGCAGTAGTGTCATTCATTATGATTTGCACCTTCACGGTGTTATTGTATTGGAATAGCTCCTCTACGAGATCCCTGAAGTAGTACCAAGTATGCTGATGCTGACACGAAATGTTAAGCACGAATGCCGAACTGTATTTCATAAAGTAATTGTCGATAACGTAGCGTAAACAATTGGCTACCTGAGTGCCAATATCCTCAGTCACCAGTTGGGACTGATAATAAAGAAGATACGACATATACAGAGCCGTTATATTCATGGCAAAAGATTGAATGTTTCTGTAGAACACGCATTTAAAAAAGTGTCAACCGGAACTAGCTATCAAATAAAAGTTAACCAAAATTCTTAATGCACTCGCATTAAGGGTGATTGATTAGGGAGAAATGGACTAAACTTCTGATTTTTAACAACTTTTCTGTAATTGAGATAGTTACGATAGCCTTTCATTAATCTAGTGAACAAAAAAATATGTTTTGTTACAATTAAGTAACGAAACTTACATAATTGCGTTGTTACCTCACATGTGGATGTAATTATGGAACTTTGTTTTTAATTGCGCAGTGCAGTAATGACACTTTAATTTATGTTAATGTGCGCAGCTTCTATCACTGACAAAAAAAAGAATCAATTGTTTAGATGGGTTTCCACATGTCATTTAATTGACAAAGTTTGACAGCTCTCGTTCATGTCGTATTGACCGACTCAACTGCCAGTTCATATGCACTTATATCTACCAATTATTGGCAAAAACTCTTTTTTTTTTGTCAGTCCATTGACAATGGAGTTTTGACAAATATATCTTTGTCATTTCGCTAGAAGCGAATTGTCAATTGTGAATTGTGGCGCCCCAAGAATTGAATTCTCAGATGTACTTCATTACCGACATGATGTGATGCTTTTAAAATAATTAGTAAAGAGATCAACAGCAAATCGAAATAATCATAGTAATATGTTTGACGCAAGAATAACGATTACAAAGGCAGAAAAGGTTAATAAACTGCGTAAACTCACCAAACAAATTTCCGGGATGATTTAAAGGTACCTAACCTCGGAAATCAACCACAGAAAGTTACGCTAACCCACAAATGTCAAACCTCCTGAAATTGTTGATTTTGGAATGTAATCAAGAAGAAATCTAATACGGCATACTGAAAATATTGAACAATTTCCAGTCAATTGACAGTCAGTTTATTGCAATGAAATTTAACTGAAAGCATCGCAAACCTTTTTATTTTTACCTACAACTTCATAAATTTATTAGGTACATTCGTGAATAGGTACTTTCCCCTTAGGTACTAACATTTTCAATAAAATAGGACAGGGATGTTATACTACATTTGGGTACATTTATTTCTATTTCTAGTTTTAACATTTTAAATTTGTAATTTCGGTAAAAAGTGTAATGTTTTTGAACTGAGTGGCGTAGACTTCAGCAACTCCGAGGGTCAGCAATAATCTGCCTACGAATTATTATTGAAATTACAAAGTACAATAATGCATTGTTAATTGTTCATTTTATGGTTCATAAGCTAATACATAATTATCAACAATAAATTAGTGTAGGTATTTAATAAAATAATTACCTACTGATTCTCACAAATTCAGAATTAAATATTTAATACTACTCAAATTCTAAAATAAATCTAATAACCAATATCAGTAGACATAAAATAAAATTGCTATCCCGTGTTTCTATCACTAGATTTGTGCAAAGTTAATGATTATTCAACCAAAAATATGTATTAAGCTTTTATCCTTGCAATTTTTAAATTGAAATTATTTACAATTTCTCTAAAACTTTTTTCAAGATTCTACACCGTAGTGACAACAATTCCAAGAAGAAAACTATGGACGATAATAGCAACAACATTCCAAATAAGCAAAATGCCACTCTTAGCTCATTCTGACCAATTATAGCCCGCTTAGCTTCTGTCGGCACCATAAAGTACGATAAATCCAACGCCTTGCTGACCCAACTTGTCATGAATCCATAAGCGCTCATCCATCTTATCAGCTCATTCATACGGTTGATAAGAAAGGAATGCTTGGTAAGATACATGCAAGTACTCTGAACAAGCATTGTCTCAGGCAGCGGTACAAAAACACCAGCTTTATGATTTTGAGCGCCATAGTAAAGAAAAAATTCATTCGGTTCGACGGCTACCAATTTTTCATCAGGATGATCTGTCATGTAGGAGAATACTACTCCCAGTTCTATATTAGCTAAAGATTTGGTTTTCAAGTTGGCTTCTTGAAAAAGCGGAACTGAGCTTAAGGCATTGTACGTATAGTGGTTCATAATGAACTTGTATCCCTGCTGGATGACTTCCTCAAGACTGTTTGGCGGATGCTCGAAAAAATTATGCCGTATCAAATGATATAGCAGTGATTGGTATTGTGCTCGCATGACCAAGGTGCACATCATCCATGTGATGATAATGAGTTTTCCAAAGTATCGCTTCGGGTTGAGTTCAGACGGCATACCCAAAGTCATTGCGAACATGTGCATCCAAAGGTTTCTTACTGTCACTCGGGAGATTTCTAATAAAGAATTTCGCCTAGCCCAGGTAATGATTGCACTTAGAAATCCCAAGACCAATGTAAAGGTTGTCATCAACAATATCCAGATGCTGGGCGAAAATGGATAGAAAATCATTTCCGGTGTACTGTAGTTCGGAGATTCCTTTAAAACGACAAAAATTTCCCGAGATTGATAGTAAGTATCGGTGGCTGTTAGCATTCTTGCTGTTGCTATTGAGAAGACAAAGAAGCCTATTGCCAGGTCGGCTTCCTTGCGTTGAAGCTGAAATTACATTTTTACTCTGAGTTCGTGAACTTTTATGGTAATACCAATAAGAAATTCCTTACCATATGAACAGCTTCAGTGGTCCCGTTTTCTAAAATTAATCCACGGTCAGTATTCGATAAAATTTTATAGTCAATTCGAAAATTCATAATCTCGGACAAAGTCTTTAGAAGTTCACCTTCGAATCCGCCAATAGCATTCCGCCCTGTCTTTTGCATATTAATCGATAAAAATGGCGGCAAATCCCATAAGGCGACCTTCACAGGACAATCATGCATATTGAGGAGCTTTGCAGGAAATATTTCATCGTTATCCATTCGACCATTGCGAAATTGATTTACTTCTACGGGTACCACTTTCCCGCAATGCGAAGGCGTAAAAGGGAAATATGTGTAGACGAGTAGTTCGCCGGTGGCTTTCTGAATGAGAACGTCCACATTGATTATGTAGTGTTTCCAACAATAATCCAGGATTCTTTGTACATCTTCGGGTAGTAAGTGGTCTCGGTTTTGAACAAAAACGAAATAGTACTCGTTAATATCATAGTTTTTCACTTTCGAAGCCGGATCGATGTTTCTATGTGAGAAGAACAGAATGTATATTTTTTAAAGAGTTGCTATATTGGTAGGTATAGGTAAGGTAGTTCAAAGTAGGTTATCTATATTCTATACTACTATTACATAAAGACATAACTGCTAAAAGTATGTTCGCAGCGTTTTCAGAAACTACTGAACGGATTTTGATAAAACCTTCACTAAACTATTCTTTAAGCCTGCAAGCATGATGTGATGTGGCCTATGTGCTAGTAGGCCGTATTGTACATAGCGCTTGGTAAACAGAATGAGAGATAATAGTGCCATATTTTTTACAATAGTTAATTATTGTGTTGAACGACAAATGTATGTACGTATCATTAATGGATACACTCTGTGAACAGATCCAAATTCCACATAAATATTTTCCCCTGGTGTTGAAAATGAATACCTTTGTCTAAATCTCAGTGGTGTCAAGCGGAGTGTAGTTGTTGTAATTGCAGGCTGAAAATTCTGCATTACTTTACTTCACTGAGATAGATGTTCAATAAAACAGACCTAATATAGGTATTCATAGCTACTTTCAAAATTATTAATTTTATTTTACTCACACAAATGAATCCGCACAATCGACAAAAATTAAATTTAAATTCCTTTCGCCAGCACGGATATGCTCGGCACTAATGTCATTCATAACAATTTGTAGTTTCATAGCTTCGCCGTGATTGAAAATCTCCTCCATGAGATCCCTAAAGAAATACCAAGTGTGTAAACGCGGACTCGATATAACAAAAACAAATGAAGAACCGTTTTGTATGAAATAATTGTCGATAACGTAGCGCAAAGAATTGCCGATTTGAGTATTCATATCATCTTTCACCAATTGAGATTGCGAATAAAGAAGATACATCGTATATAGAGCCGAAATGTTCATGATGATGTCGTAGATACTTCTGAGGAATACTTTTCAAGAAATATCCAGTGGAAGTTGTGGGGACACAGTTATAATTAACCACAACAAAGTAGGATTAATTACAGTAAGATAAACATAAGTAGTTTTCCATTATACGGAAGTAATTACCATTACGATTAAAATGAAGTCTGTGTAGGTATGAATTTGATTGATAGTTATATTTTATAGGTTATATTAGTAATTTGAATGAAATTGCTTTTATACAAATAGGTGTAGGTATGCCCTTTTGCTTAAACGTGACTGTGGCAATTTTTATCTTCTACCTATACCTACAAATTACATCTTAAGGTTTTTTCTACTGCGCCACCTCTCGCGAACGTCTGACAAACATCCGAGAGTATGACTGTCCTGAAAAAGATTCTCAATTCAGCCGTTCGGACTCGGCATAAAATTGTAGCTCCCTTCCATTCGTTCCAAAAATAGAAACTCACACAAAACGAATGGTTGCGAGAAGCTAGTCCTTGGGTGTCTACTGCCTGTTGCGCCGCCTATTTATTTATTTCATTTTTTACCTATACAAATTAATGACGTAGACGTAGGTAAAGTAAGAATTAAGTTTTTAAAACCTGGAGGTGCAAGGCAATTGCCTTTGCTGTCTCAGGGAAAAACCTGCAGGATACCCTGGTCCTCTTTACGAGGAAGTATTGTATTTCTAACGTTGTTTCTCCAACACTAAACGGCACTGTTTTGGTGATCAATAATGCGGTCATGTACCCTATGTTATCACACTGGGTGTATTCTTGTCCAATTGTAGGTTCACTCGATGCCACCCAAATGTAACCCATGTATACATTTTTCTGAATAAAAACATGATTTACGGTAATCTACTCTTTTTAAAAACGGCTTCATCGAAATGACAGAACTTAAGGTGCTAGTACACGGCATGTAGCAAGCCACATACGTATGTAGCATTGACGTCATTTTTACGCCAGCGTATCGTCCCAATGGCTACATGCCGTGTACATGTACAAGCTCTCTTTGTGCACTCTCTGTTGACTTCAGAGCTACATACGTATGTGGCTTGCTACGCCATGCCATGCCACCTTTACACTTCAAATAAAAAATGTATACCTACATGAAATTATGACATTTTGCTCGTAACGGTTTCCGAAATGTACAAAAGTTTCAAGTTATAAATTTGACCTCAGCTTACAGTGGCACTATTGTCGCTAAAGCTTAGTAAACTGCTCGAGCTAAATTTTAGCTCCCAAACAAAATTCTCTCCAAAATTTAAGCAAATCTATTTAGCCAAGCGTTACGCTGCTTCAGCTAAAAAAATAAATTTTTATTTCAGACTGTATTTCATATATCTGTCAAAATTTAGCGCGCCCATTAATGGCTCGGCACATTTTCTCTAGCTAAATTTTGACATATGTGTTTTTATTCTGTTGTATTTTTGTGTTTCGGATAAGTAAGGATGAGTTTTTTCAAAGAAACCTCGATGAGGAATCCTTTGAAAGTGAAAAATTTTAGATCAAAGAATAGCAGAAGCGGACAAGGAAAAAAGAAAGTGCAACGAAAAAATAAAAAAAAATAATACTTTTTCGCGTCGATGAATTTTTGAAGGAATTTATTTTCAACGAACAACTGCCTACAACACTTATATGCACAACGCACTTCATGTCAATTTAGCTATAGGGATTTAGCTAATGTTCGGAGAAAAAAAAAAATTGGAGAGTAGCTAAAATTTAGTTTCGTTCCAGCTGCGTAGGTACTTAGCTTACGACTTCAGCCATATCAATCAAAATAGGAATATGTGGGCTTAAGCTAATGTGGAATGCATAAAATACCGTCAAGTCAGGCAGTTTTAACGTAATCGAATAGCACATTGACTTAAGCTGGATTAATCCAATTTAATCCGCAGTATTATATTATTTTATAACAACAATTTTAAATCTACTTACATAAAAGAATCTGCACTATCGGCGAATATAAGGTTGAAATTTCCATCGACAGGACCAACATATCCGTCACCAATTTTATTTATAACAACTTCCACTTTCACCGTATCCCGAACATTGAATAGATATTCTATGAGATCTAAATAGTAATACAAATGATGTGGTTGCTGACACGAAATTATAATAACAAAGGAATTGGTGTATTGCATGAAATAATTTTGAATGACATAGAGTAACGATTCGCCAACATTAATGGTTATATCACTTGTCACCGCTACAGATTGTGACTTAAAAAGGTACAGCGAAATTAAAGCCGTTATATTCATGACGATAGCTAAGATTGTTCTGAGAAATATTTCCTAATGTATGCCTAGTTAACATTTTTTGGATATTTATAGGCAAGTTAGGATTACGCAATCAACGAAAAGTTACGTCAATTATTCGTAGCTAATTGACGTATCTACTCCTCTGGTACCTTTATACATCAAGGTTATGAAAATTAATTACACAATTTCTTCAACTAAGCTACTGTTTGATTTTAGCCAAAACAAAGTGGTAAGTAGGACGAAGTTGTAAGGAAGTTTATCAAATCGTTGATGATAATAATTGAGACATAAAAAAACTTTTACAATCTCTTACAGTCATCAAAATTGCATATTACATTATGTAGCTACCTTCTTTTAAATCATGAAAAAAACAAAAAAATATTTATATATTTTTGATGGTTGTCAAATATTTTAAAATTTAAGTTTAATCTAGATCATTTGATATTTTTTTTGTTTGAACTAAAAATTCCTTTCGTAAATTAATTAAGGGTATTCGCTTAAACGCCTAAAAGCCTCATAAACTGAGTAAACTGCAGAAAGTTACCACCTCGTAAATCAACTGTGAGATTTTGTTTGGAGAATAGACCTCATAATTTTCCGCGACGATTTAGGCTCGAAAATCAACCGCGGAAAGTTACGCAAATCACAAATGTCAAACTTTGACAGACAGTCGTATGAATATTGCTTGTTTGATGCCAGATTTACAGTCGATTTACGCAAAGACATTTCCGAGGGGTGTTCATGTTCACTTAAAGCACCGCAGAAATTTATACATTTACGAGCTGCATACATTTATCAGATTAAGTGAATACCCTTTTTTAAAAAAAGGTCGTTTCAGCTAGCGAAGACTGCAGTCGATAAAGGAATCGATAATGCAGGCCATTAGGTGTGTTTAGTTGATACTCGTTCGAATAGTACTTAGTGGTAGCAGAGACCATTTCATAAAACTACAACACTAATAATTATTCGTGAATTCACTTGTAACTTGAAAATTTTTGTTTCATAAAGAATATCAATTCACTAATAACTATAAGTATGCCAGGCTTGTAGCTACAAGCGAATATACAACTGCGGCGAACTTTTCTGTTTCATAAAAGTATTTGCGCAGAAAAATATTAGTGACGGACTTGTAGCTACAAGCGAATTTCTTACACGTGTAGAGAGACTAATAAATTCAAGTACCGGGGAAATTTGGCTTATTCGCGATAAGAATTTAGTGCTAACAATGCGTCGTCGTTCGATGAAAACTCCCTAAGTCCATTTTATTGGTTTTGAGATATTTGCATTTGAAGTTGGTAATTAATATTAAAAATCCAAAAATGCTTATAAGTGCTCGATCTTGAGTTTCGCATATAGAAGGAACTTTGCGTAACCATTGACAAATAAAATATTTTGGAACTGGTTAGCCCGAAAAGAGTAAAATAGGAAAAATGGACTTAGGGAGTTTTCTCTGAAAGAAAACACGCGAACTATTCGTCGTCGTTCGAGAAAACTCCCTAAGTCCATTTTATTGATTTTGAGATATTTGCGTTTGAAATTGGTAAAGAATATTAAAAATCCAAAAATGCACATATATATGTTGATAATAACTATCTATAATCGAAATTCTGTTTATTATTACGTTTTACAATCGATTAGAGTAGGCTAGTGAATTTCAACATACAGAAAACTGCAAAACGTTTGCCAGTCAAAACCCCCTAAGTCCATTTAGGGAGTTTTCACTGACAAGAAATTCAAAATGTTTTGATTTAAGGAGTTTTCATTTTATATAATTCGGAAATAGAGAAACTAAGGACTTAGGGAGTTTTCACAGAACACAGAGTTTGTTATTTGATTACACATGGTGTATTTATCTCAGTTTTGAGAAAAATGGACTTAGGGAGTTTTCATTGAACGACGACGAATGTGTCCTTAAAAAGCTTAAAAGAAAAATGATCTCAAGCAGTGATGACAGTGACTATGAACCGCGAATTTTTAAAGAGCATTATTAGTTCACAGTGATGATGTACTAGTACTTTGCCATAGTACACCGCTTCACGTTAGTTCAAAAAACATCGCGTAGGTATTTGACAAAATTAAATTAATTCTACTCATAATTTGAACTTTCTTCATGTAAAATTTGGCATCAATGGAAAGGTCATTTAAATTCCGTTTGAATGATACAAAACTTTCCTTAACCTTTTAAGTACCCATTGAAAATTTAGAACTTTTGTAAGTCTACTTTTTTTACTTTTTTCCTCGGTCTCAAAAAAAAATGTTTTGATGCAAAAAGTTTCTTCAAACAATTCTAATAGTGTCTGCAAACAATTTTTTTCAAAAATCTCTTCGCTAATATTTTTTATGATTTTTTGAAAATTTTTAAAAATTACTATTTTAGCAAAAGGCCCAAAGAAGAAAGTTCAAATTATGAGTAGAATTAACTTTAGTTTTGTCAAAATACTTATGTCCACCATTGTACACAGCGTTACCACTTGTACTACATATGTAGTACTGTGCTACATATTTGCTTGATTTTTCAACGCTGTACTACATACTACATCGTTACCCTAAAGTACTACATTTCTTAAGCTCCGCCTAACCATTTTACTTTTTTACGAACAACTTTTTGTAATTTTGCCCACTTTTGCTTTTATAACTAAATAAATAGATATAATCCTAGAAACTTTACATCGTTCTAAAGTAAATGTAATTCTTCAGCTGAATGCTTCCATTTACTTACGACATGAAGTGTTTGTCTCTGTCTATCAGCAGAATTCAGACAGCTGATCGTCAATTAAAATATGTTTGTTATTATTGTTGATTGTTTTTCTTGGGCTGCACCTGCAAGCAATTACAAATACGGATCGGTTTTTGAACGGATTCGGATTCCGAATTTTTAGAAACATAACAAATAAAAACAGGATTATACTGTTCTGCGTTCTGAAATTGTTTGCGTAATGTAGTACTGTATCAACTCTGCCATATTAAGAGGCAAAAATTAATTTAATCCGGCATTAATAAAGAATGTGTGCAATGACAGTGAGTCACATTGAAATGTTGTCGGACAAAACCAATTTCCCTTGTCAAAACTTGAATTGGTGCGTTTGCCAAATTACATAAGGCCAAACAACTAGTAAAATGAGTTTATGAGATTACTGATGTGTCAGCCGAAATCTGCCTAGTGATACTAACTAGATACTTTGATGAGTGTGCTGTAAAAGATAGATGTATTGGATTTCAACAGATCAAGGAAAACAATTCCGAAGAAATTTTTCAATAAATCCTGCGTGAATGCAAATACATAAATATCGATATTTTAAATGCAATTGGTTTTTGCTCTGATAATGCCTTAGTAATGCGGGGACCCCTTAGCGGAGTGAGTGAGAAACTGTCCAATATCTGCCCAAATCTATTTTCAAAAGGATGCAGTAGCACAACCTACATTTATGTTCATCGGCTGCATGCAAACTCTTGCCAATAAGTATAGGTACTAAGCTCTATTAAAGCTTCACAATCAATCAATAAAAAAAGTTAAAAAAACATATGGTACTACATTTTGTTTAAAAATGCTACATTTTGTTGGCTAACGTACTACATTTGCTTTAAATTTTAGTGGCAACGCTGATTGTACATGAACATGTTAGATGTTTTTTTGGACTAACGTGAAGCGGTGTACTATGGCAAGTACATCACTGTGAACTAATAATGCTCTTTAAAAATTCGCGGTTCACGTGTCCGGTAGTCTTCGTAGTCACTGTCATCATTGCTTGAGATCATTTTTCTTTTAAGCTTTTCAAAGACACATTGTCTTAGCACTAAATTCTAATCGTCAATAAGCCAAATTTCCCCGGTACGTGATTTTATTAGTCTCTCTACTCTTGTAAGAAATTCGCTTGTAGCTACAAGTCCGTCACTAATATTTTTCTGCGGAAATACTTTTATGAAACAGAAAAGTTCGCCGCAGTTGTATATTCGCTTGTAGCTACAAGCCTGGCATACTTGTAGTTATTAGTGAATTGATATTCTTTATGAAACAAACATTTTCAAGTTACAAGTGAATTCACGAATAATTATTAGTGTTGTAGTTTTATGAAATATGCCCCGAGTTGCGAATGTAAATCGAGTTGATATTATTTAATCTGGACCATGTCTGCATTGTCCCCAGGACGCTTTCCTATATTGGCATGTTTGCGGCCTAGTTAGGAAGGTATACCTATATCACAAAACTAATGTAGACAGAATCTCTGTCTAGCAAATGCATGAATTTCTGTTTCGCAAATTTGCGAAATTTCAGAAATAAAAATATAAACAACATTTTTATTTAAAGGCACTCTATATTATTTCATTCAAAAAATGCTGTCAATTATCTATTTCACAATTGAAAAGTTAAATTTTTGTCATTTTATTAATGCAAGAGAAGACCGATATTATGTCTACGTTGGTTTCACTACTGAATCTCCGAGTGAAACCAACGGAAAACGGCATAAAAATCCAACCCTCTATGCAGATGTCAAAAGAAGCGCGGTGAGGCCAATCTGATAATGACCTGAACTGACAGCATAATGACCAAATGAAATTCTTATAAATGTGTGTAATGCGGTTGTGCTTTTATTTATTTATTTATTTTTTTTTTTTTTTTTTTTTTTTTTAAATACTTCACCCGCGAAAGGCGAACCTATAACGCTTCATCAGCGCCCCGAGATGTATGTTAGTTCTGCACCTAAATTGCTGCAAATTGTAGTTTTTTGGAAATATATCCTCAGGAAGCGAGTTCCAAAGTTTGCTTGTCCTGTAACATAAGGAGTTTTGGAAAGTTGATGTCCCTGCAGTTGTCAAGTGTACTGTATGGTCATGATCATGAGCATTAGCCGCCTGTCTTGTGGGGCGCCCAAAAGTTCTATACCATGGAAGTACCTATAGAACAAGCAAAGGTCAGCGACTTGTCTTTTGTGCACCAACGGTTGTAGATTCGATGTGAGTGTAGGGTCTCCAATAAGTCGAACTGCTCGTCTCTGTATGCTGTCAAGTAGGTTAAGTGAATGTTTTGTGGCCGAGCTCCATATATGGGAACAATATTCCAGGCCTGGTCTTACCTGTGCTTTGTAAAGAAGGAGAAGTTGCTTGGGGCTAAGGTACCTCTTTACTTTTGCTCCAAATAATTAGCTCAACTTAGCGGACGCCGAATTTGTGATATAGGATATGTGATCCTGCCGTGTGATTCCTGAATTGATTGAAGGTGCATTGATTCTTTGGGATGGATTGGATGGTCATCCATTTGGATCTGAGGAACTGTTGATGTATTTTTCCTAGAAAATGTTGTGAGCTGTGTCTTGTTTGCATTAAATACAACCAAGTTGTCTATTCCCCACTTCAAGATTTTGTCCAGATCATCATTTAGAGAACTAATTTGTTCACATCTCTGACTGTGTGATGTAGCCGCATTCACATGCCCACTGTTCGAGATGGAGGATATAAGAGTGCTGTCATCAGCAAAGATGTAGATATTATTATTTGTCGATCCAAGCAAATCGTTGATGTGGCGGAGAAAAGGATTTGGAGAAAGAATAGATACTTGGGGCACTCCTGCATTTATGGTAAACGAATGAGATGATATACCATCTACAGCAACTTGGATCGATCTTCCCAGAAGAACATTTTGCATCCATCCGCAAAGTTGTTTTGGAAATCCATAAGACGTTAACTTGCCTAATAGGGCTCTATGCCAGATATGTAAAAGGCTATACGGCTCTCCATAAGTGCGTTACGTAGCTTAACAGGTCTCCAGTGGAACGACGGCTCCAAAATCCGTATTGCCTGTCGCTTATTAATCGGTGGCCTTCTAGTTAATTTTAATTTATTAATTTTCTTTCAAACTTCAAAGGTGCTGTTTTACCTATTCGCTGTAGCATATACACATACAATATTACTACCATTACCACAATGGACGTTTAATAATACCTTTATTGACAGCATGGCAAATATGATTATTTCGATCAAACTGTTGAACCTCATTTGAACTTGACAGTGTCGCTGATTCTTTTGATCATTTGACAGATTATCTGGTCATTTATTAGTGGGCCATGTCTAGAGTCTATGCATCATTGGCATAAAGTGTAGGTAGTAATCTTACATTAAAATCATAAAATCACACCTTTTAGCTCACAACCCTTAAGCCTACAGTAGATATATAGGTACATTAAAGTCTTTACTTTTATTGAATATAATATATTCCGACATTTTCTTGCGGAGTTCGAGGTATCGAAAATTTATTTGACCCAATTTATTCTGACTTCCTTATTATTTCAGATCAATGATTTGAGGTTTGTTTCGAATTAAATACCTGTTTGTGCGTTAAAAAAGAAAAGTCCCAATTTTATATTACACACGTTACGTATATTTTATTACATTACTTCATCCATATTCGTTCACTTTATTATTTACATGACACTTTGGTAAGTTTTAAAACGTCAACTCCTTGCATTAATTGACTTCGCACAGAAAGTACAAATGCTCGATCTAGCTCCAGCATCTCCGTCAACCCCAGAACAATTATGATTTTGAAGACTATGACTGGTACAGGGTTTCTCTGAATTTCCTAAACAAAATCACAAAATCAGTCAAAAATAGGGGGCGAAAAATAAAACTCACTCACCTGTCAAAACGATTGCGTCCAAATGAGCTATATAGCTCTTGGCTAGTCTGAGAATTTCAATCTTTGACAACTTCCTGTCATATGGCTCTGTTGGTATCAGCGTCCGGAGCGTATTGAATGCTGTGTTTACACTGGAAACACGACTTTTTCACATCACTGAAGGGTTTTCTTTTATCAAAAAGCGTTTTACTTACCTTTGAGTTCGGAATCTCTCGCGTGCGTTAACTTCCTGTCGCGGCTTCGAAGGACTATTCGATGAATCCGATTCACATGGACTGACACGACTATTGCTGTTGCTATTGCTGTTATTGTCATAGGAAAAATTTTGAAAGCTACTATAAAAATCCATTTTTGACGTTTCACACTCTTTGCGTGTGATGTGCACTCACGAACTGCAGTTCAAAGATTAAGAACTGATGATCACCACGCCTCTGGCGATATGCAATGCACTCACTCTCACTAGTTGTTCTAATATCCAGACGATGAGGTCAAAACAATTAACAGTTATTTCTACAAATTTTCATTAAACAATATTAACAGCTCCATCAGCGACTTAATTAATTAATATTCCGCCTTCACCGTCGTCGTTGTCCCAGTCCACTGGTTCTGGATAACAGTCGCACTCAACTGACAGCCACAGTGAACCATATATCCAATAGTTTTATTTTTTTATTTTATTTTTGTGTAGATATGAGTTGAGTATGTGGTCGGGTCGCGTACCAGCAGTTTGGGTCTGGGAAATGAATTAAGTCATTAGCGACGACAAATAACCCATAAACACCCCCGAGTCTCTAAAGATACGGTCGTCGTCGTAATGTAGTACAAATGCCAAACAAATGGCTGCGCGTGAGCCGCACACTTGAGTTCCCAAGTCTTCGCCTTTCACAGTGTATGGACGTCCGCAAATATTAAATTGTGTGCGGCTTATTATTTTAATTTCCAAAACAGAAGCAAAATAAAAGACTCCTCTCAGACAAAAGATTTGAATCAATGGGCGGTCAGTAAGGCACTGAGATAAGGGCAATGAGTAAAGTGCAGCCGCCGCACAAGGGTTGCACCTTGTAGTACTGTTATAGAGCAAATACCACTGATGCTGGAGATGCTCATGCTCAATATAGGCAGAGCGAAAGTGACAGATGCCAGTGAGTCAAGTGATCTTGTTGTTTATCGTGGTGCGGTGACGTCATGTTGGATAGAGGAATCTGTACGTTGCAGCTGCAATTGTAGAGTGGAAAAATGTTTATCTAAAAAAATTACTGTATCTAAAAATAGTGGGCGTACAATGGATCCGAAAGGATTTGATAAATCAAACACTTATGGGTTTTCCAGATTTTGTGGGTGTGATTTAAAAGAAACGGAAGGATGACTATGGGACGTATTTTTTAGGAACTAAGGTGAATGGTAAATGTATTTCTCACTTTTGTGTGTCTATTCATAGAAAACTAAAAAAAAAATGCACTAAGGAAGTACCTAAATAAGACGTATGTATCTATATTTGTGACGTAAACATGTGTACGAATCTCAACTGAAAATTCTACTCTGTATAGACCTTCGAAAGTGTAGTGTATAGTGTATATACATGTGCGGAGGTACATTTATCTACATCTACCTACTTAATTACGCTTTAGAAACGAGAAGTAGAAAGGCTAATTTTGCAAGCACTGAATTTTGATTCACATTTAGGCGCAAACCAGACGAGCGGTGCGACGCGTGGAAAGATATCTTGGCATATGGGTCGACCATCAGTATCTATATTTTGACAAAAATAAAGATGCTTGTCTTTCTGAAGCCAAGACGGCCTAATGCTCAGACAGAGTAAAAGTCATATGCAACGCGGCCCTTATTAGGCCGATTATCGCTTATGGCTGTCCAACCAGACCCTATATGATGGGGCTCGATTGAATAGGGTTTACAATTTCCTACTAGGCAATTCGGAGGCAAGTAGCAACGGCGATAGCCAACGCTAATATACTAATCTCGGAGTAGTTTTTACCCGAATTTAATGTACCACGAGAATACGCTCCGGTCTGGCTTTGTCTTGCCTGAGGCATTTCTTTATGTAGATGTAGCTGCTCATCCACGATGGGTACGCCGCCAATGCTCAGGAGCTCCTCCGTTTTAATACCGAAATTGCGAATTGGGTCGATACCGTGAAGCAGTTCACCGAGTCTTAGTGGCTTAAGGAAGAGGTTAGGGCAGGTACGCTTTAAAGTGCTCGGTATAAGTCCTAAGCTAGAATAAGATAAATGTTAGTTATAAATTAGATTTATTTATTTTTGTCTTGTATGTTAAAGAATCCTTATCCTTTGTATAAAAATGGATCGTGTTCGGCTACTTAAAACTTGAAAACCACCGACTCGATTGAGCTCAAATTTAGACATAATCTTAGGTATTGGCCCAGGAATAGGTATACCTATGAAGATTGGTCAAAATTGGACAAAGGGGCAATGCCCATAAAAAAAAAAATCTTATATCTCGAAAACCGACAAATCGATTGAGTTAAAATTTACAGACAATCTTAGGTATTGGTCCGAAAGTGTTCCTGTGGAGATTGGTCAAAATTGGACAAAGGTACGTGGCACCTCCTATATAAAAAACATCTTCTATGGGGTGAAACTCGATGACGTTAGGTATAACGTGGAACCACTACTTGACTATTTTTATGGGAATGATAGTCATGCCAATAAATCATACAAAAAGCTAATCCTTAGTGGATAGGAGTCTGTCTGCATATTTGATATTCGAATAGTGTGCAAATGTGAAATAAGTTGGTGAATCAAAGCAGCCATAATTGCCGTCCAGGAAGTAGCACACTGGTTCCTCATATTAATTTTAGGAAAGACGTGTGATTGCATCAAATTGATCATGTAGCGATGGAAGTAATGACCATTACCTTAACGTAGCCCAGATATGAATGCGTACATATTCCAGACGCCATTTAAACAAAGAAATACAAGTATTGCGAGGAGATTTAACTTAAAACAATTGCAATCGCAACAAATCGCCAGAACTTTTCCCGATCGCGTTACCTTAAACCTATGGAGAAGCCCTAATCATCAAGTGCCCAAAACCTATGCTATCGATACCAAGAGGCCATCAAAGACGCCCCAATCGATGTGCCAGATTTCACCCAACCACCCCAATGAAACCCTAAGTTTAATGAAGAGTGCCGGCCAGCCCATGCAGCAAAGAAACTCGCGGAAGTTTTTCCAAAATCCAAAAACAATGTGTCAAGGCAACGAGACCTGTATAGAGTAGAGCAGTCGGTGGTGAGGATTTTGAAAAAAACTCTTTTGCAGACTGTTAAACGGTGAAGACGTTCTGCTGTCAGACAAAAACAAACTATTTAACTTGTACTACAAAAACCAAGACTTCCGCCAACCTGGACCAACATAAAGTAAGGATTTGACTCCCACGCAGTAAAGTAAGACCTCGCCTTAGGTAGCGCATAAAAGTTGAAGGGGACCTCAACCAACTTCATGTGTAGCAGCTGTAGTCCAGTTAACCAAAGACCGAGCTAACTGCAGAGGCGATTAGTAGCGCAAACTAAGTAAGTAGATATGTATAAGTAAACAATATGTTTCGGCAAGTTTGTTCCATTTTACCAATTATTTAAACGTTCGTCCAAACGCACACTATTCATCTATGGACTTGGACAGTCTCACCATTCTACAACCAATTCAAATGTTCCTCCCATCCTTTCACAGTTGCATTTCCATCTACCTCTACAAACAATTAAAAGAAAAACAAAAATGTCAAACCAAAACCATGTGTTTTTAAAATCAGTCGCCGTCATCACTCAATAACCTCGTTTTTCTTTTCTCAAATCTAATTAGGGATACAAACTGACATACCTCACAGTCGTAACGTTTAGTTTGTAAATTTCCCAAGTAAACATTTTGTATCTAATTGGATCGAATTGAAATGTGTTTTGTTGTTGTGACATTCCCACTTCCGATTCCGATCATGTCCCAAAATATTTTTGTTTTTTGGTTTCCTTGTGTGGTCAGCACACTTTTCTGCTGCTGTTGTAGGGTATTGTTTGTAGTTCGCCACAGGGAATCTAAAAAAAAAATCCATAGGGATAGTAAGAAAGGTCGTATTTCAATTCAAGAGTCATCCATATTGTCCGGAAGCGTTTCCACGCGATGAATGTAGGTGCCACAGAAATCGTGTGTCACGTAAGCATCTTGTCAACATCTGCTACTCGAGTGACGAGTGCTAGGTGACCAAATTTGAATCAATGGAGTTGGCCAAACGAACATTCTGTAAAGTTAAGTTGCTTAAGGGAAGTTTTAAGGGTTCATTTGATAAACACATTTATCTAAAGATAACTTGGTTTATTTATTTCAATTAACAAGTGTTTACTGAAAGAAACGTTTCAAAAATCCGACCTTCAAAGATATCACTTCGCCGACAAACACAACTGCCGAAGCGAGTAGACAAAATTCCAAGATCTGAAAAACGCCATCAACTTGATCTATGGTTATTGGGACCCCTTCACTGGGACCCGAGTGTCGCATTTCTATAAACGAATCATCGATATACTGTGACGCCCATAGATCGATTAAACCAAAACTGCGCAAATTGATTAGAACCTCATCGAAGCGATCCGTCAGAAATGAGTGCTTTGTAAAATAGATACACAATTGTTGGGAAAAGATTCCCTCTTTGAGCACATGAAAGACACCATACTTCTTCGTGGTCATCACATAGTGGCTGAGGAAATCCTTCGGCGTAGCTGTGGCGTAGTGTTCATTAGTTGCCTCCAAAATTGGATATCCTCCAGCGTCGGTGATGTTCATTGCCAGTACATTCATTCGGCCATCGCGAATGATGGGAACTGCCGCGAATGTATCATAACTGGCTAAATTCACAATGAGCGAGTATTGAAGCTGAGCAAGTTCTTCCGATGTGTCGGGTGGAAGTTTGGCCAGATTCGAGCGTAAAAAATCAAACAGCAGTCCCTGGTAAGAGTTCCTCAGAACGAGAGCAACTAAAAGCCACAGCGCCAGTTGGTATCTGGCGAAATTCCGTTTTGGTTCCGGTACCACAGGTGATCCCAGCCAAGTGCCGATTATATATATAGACTTGCCGGCGTCACGAAAGCCGAAGATGAAGTACAGCGCTTTGGGGTGATATTTTTCCAAAACAATGATACAGGCGATTGCAGACGCCATGAAGACAAGTATAAAAGTCCAAATGTAATAGTCAAAGGGATACGTGAGAATGTCGAAAGTGGTCCATGGAATGGTGTGCGCTTTAACGGTGTACACTTGCATTGTCTGATAGAAAGTGCGCGATGGACTCAGCACAGTGGATCGGTCCAGAGTACAGCGAAAGGAGCCGAGGCTGAAGTGAGCAGTTTTTTCCTGTAACTTTAGAAAGAAAAATGATTTATCGAACTTCAATAATGCGATTTGGCGGAGGCTTACAATCTTGATGGCTCCTGTGACGGTTCCGTTCTTAAGTACCAGACCGCGTTGTTCATCATTCGGTGGGGTCACGTAAGCTAGTGAGAAATTCATTTCTTGGGCTAACTCTCTCAGCAGGTGACCTTCTATGCCAACGTACTTGTTAAGGCCGGTTGAATGTTCGTTTAGACTAAGGTATGGTGGGACATTCCACAGTGCGCCAACGAGCTCACAGTTGTGAAAGTTTAGCATTTTAGCGGGAAAAACCGACCTGAAGTCCATCTGGCCGTTTAGTCTCACAGCATTTGTAGAAAAACATCGTTCCTCGGTGAAGGGGAAGTAGGTGTATATTTGGATCGATCCAGAGCTATCGTCTAGCATTATGCTCACGTTGACTATGTAATAGCTCCAGCAATAGGCGAAAATAGCTTCAATTTCATGTATGTAATCGCAGTCCTTGAAGGACTTTAAGACGACCAAATAGTACTCACTGTAGTCTTTGTCCTTGGTCTTGTCGCCGGGATTTATTTTTCTAGAAGTCATTTTAAATTAGGTATTTTTTTGGCGTAAGTGTTATGCAAGTCGTGCGCCTAGTTTTATGCAATATACAATATTAACTATTGTGATCTACCATTACTTTACACAGTGGAGAATACAAATTATTATTTGAAAGGCCCAGTGAAATAGTTCGGCTTTACCAATAACAATTTTTAGCTTTCCACTTAAATATAAAATAGGTCGTAATAAAAAAATGATTTACTTATGGAAAATATTAGCATTGTGACTTCGTCAAATTTGGCATGTATACACTAAAATTTGCTGTTAGTACCGCGCTTTTATTCGAATCGCTAAGCCTCACTAATAATAAGATTTCCAACCTTCAATTTTAATTTATACCTACCGCAAGTCACAATGGATAGTTTTATATAAAAAATTGTGACTTGGTAACTACTTTTAACGTGTACATACACTAAATATTTTAATTAGTAGATAGAGCTGTACTAATAACCATTCCATCTAATGTAAAGGTTAAATTTTACAAGGTAAGTCACAATGGTAAAATTCTCCGGAAAAAAATCTACTGCAATGTTTATTAGTCACTACCATAGAATTTACTCTTACCTGAATGAGTTGGCAGAATCAACAAAAATAATATTAAAGAAATCCCAAGATCTCTCATGATGGTGGCCAAAGAGGTTAAGTTGAATTTTTAGGTCGTCCACGGCTTTTAAGATCCCTTCCGTGAAATCGTTAAAGTAATATTTAGCTGGTTTGGATTCAACTTCGGCGGAGAGAGCAACTGACGAGGTCCTTTGTGCAAATATCGAGTTGCAAGTATGAAGCACAGCACTGGAAAGGTGTGTGGAATTGTACTGCAGATGCGGTCCAAAGTTATAAGCAATTGAAGAAACCAAACCACATAACGGCAGAAAGAAAATTATACTGACCAACATTACGATGGTGTCTGCTTTCACGGCCATATAAACATTTCCTTTTTATAGCCTCGTTCGGTGGATTCATTTCGATGTTTTTAACCCCAAGAGATGAGTTTATTATTGACATGTAATAATGTAATTTTCATGTTGTCCTATAGGTTACGGTAAAGGGTGTAATTGCAGGTGACACATTACATGAGTACTCAAAATGAAAGGACTGTCGAAAAGAATTAAACTGTACAATAAGAGGTAGGAATCTAATTGGACATTAATTGGTCAAGTGCATGAGAAGTAGCTTTACATACACACTACTAGCCTTGGGGATTAAGGCAAAAATCCAAGTATAGGGCCCATACACGACACAGACACGTCGCTGCAGACCAATATATTTTGTTGTTGTGCAAATGTTTGCGCAGATCGTCTGTGTCGTGTGTATCCATGTCGACTGTTTGCAGCGACCGTCTGCGTGAATTCAAAATTTTTTGAATTTTTCTTGGTCTGCAACGACATGTCTGTGTCGTGTATGGTGAATTTTGCACAGATAGCGAGAAAATTCACGGCGTAAACATAATTGAAAGCCTCTCGCTTGAAGAAATCTGTTCCCTCGTTAAAGTTTTTTGTTTATTTATTAATGGACATATTTTTTGTAGCTGCTTCATTAAATTTCATTCATCCATTCGGAAAAATTTGAAGAAGTCGGCAGGCAGTATTCGCCATTTTTCCGACCCGACGACCACGACGAAACGATACAAACTAATGTCTGTGCAGATTGTCTGCACCGTGTGTGGCGAAGGCATGTTTGCACAGACTTAAGGTCTGCAGCGACGAGTCTGTGTCGTGTATGGGCCCTATAAGTATGGTGAATTTAAATACATACATAATTTAGGGTAGTAGTGTTTACACTATTTATAAGTAGATGAAAAGCTACGTTTTTAAATGTAAATTTGAAGTCCACTCCAACAGTGACATAGAGTATTCTGCTTTTTTGAATGTCCTTTCCAATTTCTACCTTTTAAAAATTAAACCACAGTTACAAGCATTTTTTGAATTAACCTACAATAGATTTATCAGTAGGTATAATGGCAAGTTGAGTGTAGTAAAGTCGAAATAGAAATGTTTTCACTCCTTTTTTTAAAACCCTTATACTTATCTATGCAAAGTTTCAAGTTTATATGACTAACGGTTCGTAAGACCCCCCGATACTCCCCGCAGGAGAAAAGGGGCACCTACTCCGCACCACATCCCACCTTTCCTACTGCCTAGTTGGCCCACACATCTATAAATCTGGAAAAAAATCATTTATATCGGACGAATGGTTTTCGAGTTATGGGTCGACGAACAGACGGACGTTGCATTTTATATACATAGTATGGTAGTATGGATGGGTTTTAAATGTTAATAAATTAAATAGAAAATGGAAACTAATAATTGATATGGGAACCTTTGGTAAGAATCAAATCAAATACATACTCTTATTTTCACTGATTTGATTAAGTTTTCTAAACCTTCTGAGTTCTGAGGTTCTGGCTCAATTTGAAGCCATAATTCTTGGAGATCGTTTTCTTTCCGCGTATAATACTCTTCTCACATTAGGATTCCCCAAATATTTTAAATGAGAACTTGCGGGCCAGTCCACCACATCAATAGATATTTTATTCTCTACCAATAATAGATTGACACTGCACTAGGGTTACCAGATTAAACAAATACGAAAAGGGGGATATCGTGAGTTTTCTATGGGGAACAACATTTTTTTTTAACCCCAGAGTCAAAAAAAGGTGAAATAAAAATAAGTTTCGTTAGATACATACATGCAGGTACATATTTAAATTTTTTCTATTAGGAAAAAGCATCACTTGCACTTAAAATGGATGTGTTCACAGAGAATCTTGTTAAAAATATTAATAGAAAGTTTTCAATTGAATGTTTTCTTTTATTGAATTTTGACTTAATAAGGGGGACAGTGATTCGTATTAGGAGAGACAAACAACTTTTTGGTATGAAAAAGCGGGACTGTCCCCCCTAAAGGTGGGCGTATGGTAAGCCTACACTACATTATTGTTAATTCTGGCATTGCCGGGCTGAAAACCAAGATTTCTCACGATCGTCTGCCAAAAATAGTACCAAACTGCGTCGGAGCACATTAACGTAGTCCCTGTTGTTGTCATTTTTTGATGAAGTTAATTGCTTTTCCAGAAAACCCTTTGAAGAAAAAGCGCTCCACATAATTAATGAGCCACCTCCAAAATTTCGTTTTTGGAAGTATTTATTGGGGTTCCTTCCGTAAGTCACGCCAATAAAACTTGTTTTCATCAGGGCCATCTAAATTCCATTTTTTCTCATCAGAAAAAATGACCTCTGAATGTTAAAGGAACACAAAATCTATATATATAAAAATCATGGTCAATTGTGTTTGTCGATAATGTTCTCTGTAATGCGTGAATCGATTTTGATTCCGGAAATTTCCCATGAAAGGTGACGTTGATACCATGGTTTATAAGTTCATACGGTCTTTGTAGGTGTATTGGTTCATGAGTTATAGGGGCGTGGCAGCTCCCATACAAAAAATGCATTCAAAATCTTATTCCTCGAAAACCACTGAATCGATTGAATTCAAATTTACATACAATCTTAGGTATCGGCCCAGGAGTATTCCTGTGAAGATTGGTCAATATTGGACAAAGGGGCGTGGCACCTCCCATACAAAAAAAACATTCAAAATCTTATATCTCGAAAAAACCACTGAATCGATTGAGTTCAAATTTACATACAATCTTAGGTATCGGCCCAGGAGTATTCCTGTGAAGATTGGTCAAAATTGGACAAAGGGGCGTGGCACCTCCCATACAAAAAAAACATTCAAAATCTTATATCTCGAAAACCACCGAATCGATTGAGCTCAATCTTACAGATATTAGGTATTGGACCCGGAGTTGATCAAAATTAGACAAAGAGGCGTGGCACCGCCCATACAAAAAACAATCAAAATCTTATATCTGGAAAACCACCGAATCGATTGAGTTTAAATTTACAGATAATCTTAGGTATTCGTCCAGTAGTATTCCTGTGAAGATTGGTCAAAATTTGACAAAGGTACGCGGCACCGTCAATACAAAACAGCTTATATCTCGAAAACCACCGAAATGTTAGGTCTTGGCCCAGTAGTATTCCTGTGATGATTGGTGAAAATTGGAAAAAGGGGAGTGGCACCTCCCATACAAAAAAAAACTTTAATCTCGAAAACCACCAAATCGATTGAGTTCAAATTTACATACAATCTTAGGTCTTGGCGTTCCTGTGAAGATTGGGCAAATTGGACAAAGGGGTGTGGCGCCTCACATACAAAAAAAAAAAAAAAAAAAACATTTCAAACTCTATTCTGTCAATCATGGGAACCAAAATTTGTAAATGAATTTCAAATTGATTTAATTTTTTTATTTCGCACTACGAAGTGTGCAGGGGTTTCGCTAGTAGAGTAATAAAAATTCAATGACAAGTCTCAATTTAAATTTGCAGATAACAGTGGCAATATGTTTCCAGAGGAATTCCAGACTAACGATCTTCTGAAGTTCTAAAAGATATGGAGCTCGATTTACATATTTTAGAACGGCATAAGTTTTTTGGTGGTTGGGTGTGTATGTCGCTCGGTGTCGCTGTACAGCTCGTAGAGTTCGATGTTAAAATTCCTCCTCCAAAGCCCGTAAACGTAAACGGGACCGAAAATCACTCGAAGAATTTTGCGTTCGAAAAGACCAAGAAGATCTTCATCCGCCTTTGTTAACGTACAAGCTTCTGCAAATGTAACGGAATTCTCCTGAAAGAAAAAATCAAACAATGAATTGCGGTACTATCGAACTCAAACGATCTTTGACAGTATGACTACAAGCAATATTAGGTATCTTAGGTCTTTGAGAGTTTGATCCAATTTTATTGGAAGTTAAGGCTTAAATTAAAAAGTGGATTTTATAACTCTTAAAGGCATGTACATATTTTATATTTAAGTAAACGTAGCTAAAAGCTCGTCGTCGAGACTTCGAAGTAGAAAAAAATAAATATAGACGCTTTCTTCGTTCATTCAAATGAAATTGTTTGCGCCAACATTAGCTAAGTGAGTTCTACATTGAAAAAGCGGGTATAGCTGTCACCTCACCCTAAGAGTTAGCCTCCTTCTTAACAAACTTACTGTTGCAGTAGGAAACCATACTGTAGTCCATATTCCATTGTCGGCGTATGCCAAATTATTGTTGGGCCAATACACCTGCCACAACTTAGTGTCTATAAGCTCTGATTGCTCACCATCATCGGTCGAGAAACTTTCTCTCTCTCTACAAAGAAATTACAACACCGCAATGTAGCTTAAAACTTGAACAACTGCAGATTAAAAACACATAAGTCTTGCGCTGCTAAGGAATGTATACCTACGGGGAGAAAAGGAAGGACAAACTTCCTGTCACACTTTATCCAGGAAACAGAGGCCATCATGATGAATGATTATTTAAATGTTACAAAACAAAAAAGAAGCAATAAAACGGCTAATGGAAAAATATGGAAAATCAATCAGGCTAAAAAACCCTTTAAAGTCATCAATTTCATATTAGCACTGCATTGGTATTCCTGCGGTATAAATAAACGTTACGACACAACAGACGAGTAATCATTTCTATCGCGTATTTCTATTCGAAACATGTACTTTAGCTTCTACGTCAGTATCCTGTTGCTATCTACTCCACCTCGGAGCAATTGTAACCTTCAGCCTGTACCAGACTATCATCAGGCTAACAGTCCCAATTATCAACTTGGCAAAATTGTCGCCTCCTTCGTGAACACATTTTTAACTGAGAAGACAAAAGAAATCGATATTCTTACCTCTCATAGGATCGAATCGCAAAAACAAAAACATTTCCAAGCGGACTTCTTAACCCTGGTGCTTCAGCAATTGGAATTTGTATTGACAGTTTCATTTTCTGGCTCTTGGAAACCACGACGCTCTGTACTCATATTAGCTGACTCCCATAAGTCATTTCGGTAAGTGCGATGGTATTACTTTTCGTAGGCTCATTTTGTTTTTACAGGGCTGCCATGCTGTCCAGTCGTAACAACGATGACCTTACGGGCTATTTCCTTGTGTATATGACCCAATCTATTAGCTCCGAAGAGCTTAGCATGATCCTCAAAGACTCCTTTGAGCATAATATTATCAACATTAGTATCATCGTTCCACGTTGGGGCACTGACGACCTAGTTGTAGTCACATACTTTCCATTTTCTCACCAAAGGTGCTTCGACTACAGGCCTATAGAAATTTGTATCTACTTTGATGGTGAATTTGTGCCTTTCACTGGCGACAGCTGTGAGCTGTACCCTCCGAAACTAAAGAACTTTTATGGCTGCGAGCTCATTGTCAATGTATACGAAAGACCGCCGTTTTTGTTTTTGAAGACCGATCCGGAGGGACAAACTTCTCTAAGTGGTTTGGAGGGTGAAATCCTTAATCGAATCGCAAGGAAGCTGAATTTTAAAATGTCCATTTTGGTACCTAATATTACGGCGATGGATGATCGAACAACTGTGGTATGTCTTTTAAGGAATACATTTATCTATACTTAACATATGGTTTTCAGTTTACTTCGGGACCAGCGAACATCTCTATAGGCAGGCTGCGCGCAACAACGATTCGCCGGAGAAATGTCAGCTCAAGCGTAGACTACCACAAAAATGAACTGGTATTGGTTACACGTTCGGCAAGGTCGCTATCCTCTTTGGAGCGGCTGCTTATTCCGGCTTCTCTATATATATGGCTATCTTATATAACCATACTGACTGCGGCATTTATTTTAGTCGTGGTGGTGGACAGAAAGTTCCAAGCTGCACGACAATTCATCCTGGGCACGGGGAATCGCTATCCGAACTATTGGACTTGGGTGACCGCATTAGGAGGGCCCGTAATGTATAGGCCACGTCGAAACTTTGCCCGTTACGTGATAATGCAGTGGATCCTCTTTAATTTTTTTATACGATCCGGCTATCAGGCTTTTTTCTACAAATCTCTTCGATTAGACTATAAAGTGAGCCTTCCCAACAATCTTGATGACCTTTTAGCCAATGGCTATGTAATATCTTCGACTGCGGACACTCGACGCTGCTTTTGGGAAGGCAGTCTAGAAGAGATTATTATCATCTATAACGGAACGGATTTGGAAGCATTACAAGAGCTAGAGGAAAGTTCTGCAAAGGTAGCGATTGTTGTACCGGAGGAATACTTTAGGTTCTACCAACGCATGAATGCCAATAACCGTTTGTCTAAGATTAAGGAACCCCTGATGGAACACATGCTTACTATGCACTTACGCAGGAATTCCTACATGAAGATACCTATCGATAGTTATCTGCTGCGAATGAGAGTCTCGGGATTTTTAACACATTTCCGGAAGATCTTTATGCCCCGATTTGATACAAAAAGTGTTACAATCGTACCGCAAAGTATCGAGCTTGCTGATATTTTTGGATATTTCCAAGTGTATGTTTTTTCCGCTGCTATAAGTTTTATCGGTTTGTTTATTGAGTTTGCTTCATTGAAAGTGGAGTGTTTACGAAGACTTTTGATGTAGGGACTTCAGAAGCTGAACTTATTCATAAGCAAGGCTTTTGTTATAGCTTTGACATAATATGTACATATTTACAAATATTAAAGATTTGCCTATGCTTCATAGCTTGATATTGACCTATGTCTGGCTATTTATTTTAGTATTGTAACCAGTTTGAAGGATGAAAGGAGCTTAGCACCACATAAGCAATTTTTTACCAGATATGAGATATAACAGGAGAAACGTAAATTTGGTTTTTGATCGAAGGTTTCTACTATCGAACTGAAGCACTGCAAGGCAACTACTACAATTGAACTACCAAAAAGGCACATTCATTTGACTCTGATTTTTTCTATCAAACGACACTTGCAATGACACCGCAGACGGTCGTCTACAGCCCTACCTACAGCCCCTCATACTGAGGGGTAGAATAAAAGTCGAAGATTTCTTCCAGATAATTTTGGATTATAGCTTTGCTTGCGGCTTGTCCGGTGTTTACGAGAAAGACATGCTTCAATGGAACTCCTAACAGTAGATTTTGGCAAGCCCTACATAGGTTTGGGGCGTTCAAAAACCTCCTCTAAACCTTGTCTTGCATATGATCATCATCGAATTTGTTCCCCTAGGTGCTATTGTGACCTGTATCCCAATCCAGGTTAAAAGGACTTATCTTGCGATCGCGCATTTTCAAAGGTCGGGGCCTCAAAAAAAAACTCCCCTAAGCCTTGTCGTGCAAGATCATCGTCGAATACGTTACCCTGTTGTATGCTTTTGTAACCTGAATCCCAATCCAGCTTAAAAGTATTTATCTTGCGATCACGCATTCTTTTCTTCTTCTTAAGCTCATAAGCCATTTTCGGAGTGATTGAGGGATTAAGAAGCACCTTATGGCTGTTTTCGTGATGAAGATGTTTCTGCATTTCTCATTTGGATAAAGAGTCGAAAAACAATAAGTCCAAGAGTAGAATATTCAGCTGCATGGTTCATTGTCTGAAAGATGAACGTCGTCCTTGCGAGAAGTCTAGTTCCTGTCGAAATACGAGTGTATAGTTTCTTCGCAGTATTTTCGGGGCTCATCGATCAGTGAAAAAAGGTTTGTAGACAATGTCCCTAGTAGTTGTAACTTGTGAAAGTATTTGTATCCAGTCTCAATTAATATCGCTCGTATCCTGTCAAAACCACGCGGCTCCCGTAAAAGTTTCTTTCTGTAAGATATGGTAAACAGCCTTTTGCCATCTTCCCAAAAAAAAATGTCTTCCTAAACTTGTTCAACGTAAAGAGGTCAATTTCACGTCCCATTTGCTTCCCCCCAACATGCACTGCACCAACAAATTAGGTCCAAACAATTATGCCATGAAAGGAGCTATTAGGTCACACCCCTACATTTCTAAATGTTTCAACATCAAAACCAACATTAAGCACACATAAGCCCCAACATCTAGTTCCCACACGCATACGTAACGATACACCAGCCAACTATTCTATGCATTAATCATAATAATAGAGCTGATGGCCGCCTTCCTCTGGATGAAACCATCTAAGGCAAACCAAACTAACCATGTAAATGATTTAATTACGTATACGCCTCGGTGTTTCTTCATAAGTTCTCTCGTCCTCGAATGAAGACACTTAGACGCTCATGTCGTCATCATCAGACGTGCATGAGCAACAGCCACAACTATAACCACCAAATGTACGGCAAGGCAACTTGATGTTTATCCCTGATACCATGTATAGAACGACAGAGATGGGCCGAAGGACAAAAGCTTATAGCTAGCCCTCCATATAATAACAGACTATGACGATGACACGATGGGTTTTTGCCCGAAACTATTATTTGTCAGTGCCTGAGTCTGAGTGAGCTTCCTCCATGTATAGCGTCGTCAGTCAAGAAGGAGACACATTATGCACATTACAGCATGCCATATATGGATGTGTGGCTGTCGACTGCCATTCGAAATATCCTGGGGGCTCCATGTACATTCCATCATCATAGGCATCATGAAGTGTCACTATCATATTGTGTATTTAATTATTACTACTCATTTGAGTCAAGCTGGCCAGGATGGAGAAATAAGTTGCCCCTGAGTCGCATTCGTCTGATGTGGAGGGCTTATTGCCGTTCGTGTGTGTAATGAACTTTTGACACACGAACGTGTTGTTGATGTATTTGGTCGTAATTAAAACTGAAGTATCCGTAATTTGTGGCTTTAAGTTTGTGTCGCCGGCCGTTCCGAAATTAATGTCGGCTTTTTGATGAATGATTTCATGTACAGAGCATTAAGTCAAACCAGCTAATAGTTGTTTCGGAACTTTTTACCCACATCGTGCTGCTAGAGCTGGCACTAAGCAGTTGAGCACAAAGGCTACAAAAGGTATAAACCTTGGTTGATGGAGCCGTAAAGTATGCGGGATGCAGATCCATCTTGAATTTTCACATCCGGCAAGGTGTCTTGTCTATCTAATGATCATAATAGTTTGCAATCGACGTAAGATATGCCGCGATATTTTTTACACTCCACAAATTTAGAGATTGCCACTACAAGTAGGTATTCTGAACAGTCCTGCACCAAAATACGGATATAAAATCCGACGTCGAACGGTTGTGATCGCAAAGAGACTACCACGATCTGTTCGTGAACCATATTTCCCTCAACTAACAAGTCCGTGCGTCATTGAAAATATTGATGATCCCTTCAACCTAACCGCCACAATCTAGCAATACCTGAACTTAAACCCGACAAAACTGGACGACAGTCTTGCCATTGAGTTTTCTAAAAATGGATATGATAATTTGGTAGGAGGCAAACACCGAATCTTTTTTATACAATTTGGCCTCTAATAAATTTACATTTTAAAATAATGAGATCTAATTCTTTGATCTAGGAGCATAGATACGTCTTCTCGACTTATCGATTAAAGGTTATGTGTACCTACTGACAATCGTCAACATTGGTGTTTCGGACCAGGAAAGATTACTCATCCGTTTGTGAATGTTGACGTTGGATAGTCAACACTAGCCGTTTTTTATTATCAGCTATGATCCATATAGATCATCGATTTACATGCACTTACAACAACAACATGTGATCCTGCTTTTCATCGAGATCACGAAATATGATCTGAAAATTAATTCAACTATTTCTCGTTGTTGTTTCGTGGCGTTGTTTATTTCATTCACTAAAGGTTGGTGTCCCTGTAAATTATAGCCACACAGTAATGTTGCCAGACCAAAATGTGAACCACAATTAACAACACAAAAAGTCAATTAGCATTTTTTCAAATTCGAATAAGTTACTATTCCGACTTTCGAGATGTTTTGTTTCGCTATATATCATAGAAATATAAATGGAAATATTAGCAGTACAATACGGTTAATTATAATGCATATTTGAACTTAACATTTGAACATAGTTTCCCCAAAAAAAATATTCAATGCTAAATGTATGCAGATTTGTATCCATATGGTAACACCCCGACACAACAAGCGAAATGTCAAACTCAAATATGAGCAAGTGCAATGGAGAAATCATCGCATTGTGACGTCACATTGTACTGTGTGGCTGCAAGATGGCTGGTGGCAATACGAAATTTGTCATAATTGTTATTGGATTTTATATGTTTGTTGCCACAACTCAATCAATGATCCAGTTTGTTTTATTTTCATGATCTGATCCGGATCAGATCACGCTGATAATAAAAAACGCCTACTGTTAAGCAAGGTCTTACGTAGGGCAAGGGCAACGCGGTATCACGTGATCTCCTCAACTGTGTTACCAATGACATTAACATAATCGGAATATCTGTGAGAGTTGTCAATAGACGCGTTTTTTTGCAATCCTTTATGGGCTTAGCAAATTTTCCATACAAATACGCAATCCTATAATAAGGATTCGTTAGTCCAGATAATCATCGGGGCTTATGCCTTAGGCACAGATAAAAACTCTGGTACCAATCTACGATTGCTTTAAATGTTATCGAAAGTGCTATCGATTGTGTCATAAATGACAATAATTTGCTAACAAAAGTTAATAGGGGAGACTGGGGCACCTTTGAACGTGAGGCACATTTGAACAGTGCTAATAAATAATAAAAAAATATTTAAAAGTACATATTAACCAACATTTTAACTTGGTAATACCGTGTTCTTTAGTCGTCAACGACTTTCGGTTATCCTTTCAGTCGTTGCCTGGAAGCAGCCGCATGAGGCGGTTTTTATGGTTAAATTGCGTATTTTAATTTTTCTATTTGTGAAGGATCATTCACGTGAAAGCGAACGAACGAATTGATGAAATGCGAACAAACCACTTTTTATGAACATTTATAAACAAAAAATTGCTCATTTTAGTATTCCACGAGGAGGATAATTAATTATCCCATCAAAATGTATTAAGAAAACAAGTTTATAAACAGTTTCAATAACGAAATTTTGAATTCCAAACTTTTTGCCGCGAACGAAAAGAAAGAAAGTCAAAGTTTATTCGCAATCCACATCATTTAAATCGCGTTCCACAAACTAGCGAATAAAACATTCTTTCGAGCTTAACCTCAAACTAAACATTGCGTATAGAAACTGATGGCTGAAATTCGCTAACTGTTGCGACCTAGGAAAGTTTTCATGTGAACGGACTGTTAAAACTTGCGAATATTCGTTCGTTCGAAGGTAGTTTTTCGCTCTCATGTGAATGGTCCTTAAGAGTGTAAACTTTTATGGTAAGTTTTTCTTTTTATTTAAAATATATCTTTAAGGCACAACTTCACAACCGTATAAAGGTACGTTCTTTGACAAATATGAAAAATATTATTATTTAAGTACATTTTTCTGTCACTTGACCAATTGGGGTGGGGGAATTGGTCTTCAAGTGCATTGATATAAAAGATAAGCTACCACCACCAATCAACGCTCCAGAAACATCGAGAAAACAGAAATTCCTGAACAGCAATCAAAATATGCACAAGAAAGATTGCAACTCAAAATTTGAACTTAGGAAGAGACAGTGGGACCAGACTGAGACTGCTGAAATGCTACAGTGCACGTAAGGAGTTGTGCACAGCCACTGATTCGCCTCTGGAACTTGAATCATCCTGAATCATCCGATAAAAGTGCAAGCACATTAAGTCCTGCAAATCGCTCTTACGGCCGAAACTTGCTGTTGCTACAGAGCAAAGCTTGCTAACAATAAATAAAGCATCTGAAACTAAATGTATTTCTTCTCATTTGTGAACTATTGTAATATGCCTCTAGTTAACTTATTCTCGTCAATTATCATTTTACTGACTTTTTTTGACTGCGTGTAAATTAGTTTCATGAAGCCAAAAATAAAACAGCTGAAAAGTCAAATGTCAACTAGCATAGTGCTGCTAAGTCACAGTATCTACGGTGTTTTTTTTGTGTTTTATTTAAGCCTATGTAGGATTGCAAAAAAAAAAAAAAAAAAACACGCCTAATGACGCATTTGTGAATATTGCAACAGAAGTGCTAGGAAGGAAAGGATATCGATATCTCAGGCATAACATCACAATGTGAATGTCCTACGTTGCCGACCGTCGATAATCATTACTTTGTTTTTATCAGCGGTAATCTATCGAATACAGATTTCACAGTGGCCCTACATTACATACTTTCACAGACTGTGTATTATATTAAGGGTATTCACTTAAATGCGTAAATGCCTCATAAACTGCGTAAACTGCAGAAAGTTACCACCTCAACTGTCAGATTTTGTATGGAGAATAGTTTACGCAGACCTCATAATTTTCCGCGACGATTTAGGCTCGGAAATCAACCGCGGAAAGTTGCGCAAATCACAATCGGTATCATCAAAATTCTTGAATAATGAAATTCAAATCATCGACGTCCTTGTTCTTCGCAGCTTATATCGCGCGTTCAGGCTATCGTGTTTCAAATAATTGCGATAGATGTTGGGGAATACTTTGCTGATGAGTTTTTCTTTTGATGATGTGAATTCACAAAAATTTGACGGAAACGAATCAGATTGTCTAAAAATTAGAGCTCAATTGGTTTAGTTGTTTTCGAGATATACAATTTGGAATCTTTTCTTTTTGTGTCGAAGGTGCCACGCTCTTTTGTCCAATTTTGACTAATCCTTAGAGGAAAAACTCCAGGCCAAATTCCTAAGATTGTCTTTAAATTTGAGCTCAATCGTTTCGGTGGTTTTTGAAAGATATACCTAATATGATTTTGAATGTATTTTTTCCATTTCTTTCCGCTTACCTGGGCAACTTTTCCAATTTAAACTTTATTTGGTCTAATAGGAACGTTCTTAAAAAAAATTAGGCGTATCTGACAGAAAAGAAGGGGCAATAACTATTACATGCAGAGGGGAAGAGACAGTACAAAAAATAGAAAACGAAGTCAAACAAAAGCTAGGAGAAAAATACGAAGTAAAAGTATTTAGCAAGAAGCGACCGCAAGTAATGATAACGGATATGAGTGTAGAATGGAACAAGAATGAACTTGAAATAGCAGTCAAAAAACAAAATAATCTTTGTGGAACGGTTACATGTGTAAAAGAGTTTAAAAACAAAAATAGAGAGTCATATTCTGCAATTGTAGAGCTTGATGAATACGAATACAAAGGGGTAGTAGAAGGTCGTAGAATCAATGTTGGCTGGGAAAAATGCCGTGTATTTGAACACTTCAATTTGAATAGATGCTTCAACTGTTGCGGGTATTATCATATCGCAAAATATTGTAAAAATAAAATAAAATGTGCTAAATGTGGAGATGACCATGATACCAAAGATTGTAGATCTACTGAATTAAATTGCGTTAACTGCACACGATATAACGAAAAGTTTTCAATCTGAAAAAAACAAACTCGTAATTTAGCAACGAAACACAATAAAAGGAGTATGTTGTAATATACAAGGGCTAACTGGCAATTTTACTGAATTTGAGCAAAACTTTTTGGATGCAAAGATGGACTTTATTATACTGACTGAAACCCATATAACAGATGATATTAATGAAAATGAAATCACACTGAAAGGCTACCAACATGTTCCATGTAACAGTGACTCTAGGCATACAGGGGGGCCATTTATATATATAAAAGACAACTTTGAGGTAGATGTTATTAAAAAAGAGATACTGCCAAAACATATTTACTGGACTGTTGTTAAAATCACAGCTAGTAATCAATCGATTTACATAGCTGCGATCTACCGATCACCTAGTTCATCGGAACGAGTTTTCTGTAACAAATTTAAGGAATGGTTTGAGGAACTTGTAGATTTAAATAAACAATTCATTGTAGCCGGTGACTTCAACATTGATTGGATGAATGAGGCAAATATATACACAAAATATTTGAAAAATATTATCGAAGTTGAAAATATGTGTAGACAAATAGTAAGAGAACCAACACGAATCACGAACACGACTAAAACATTGATCGATTATGTCATAACAGACTCTAACTCAGCGAATGCAAAACCAAATATTGAATATAAGATTAGTGACCATGAGACAATTCTAATTGAGCTTAATTTTAAAAACAAAATTGCAGGAAAATCTGTGGAAAACAAGGGAAAGCTTCTTAGATATAATAAATCAGCATTTCTCAACCAACTAAGAAATAGTGCAGTAGATATAAACTGCGAAGATCCAAATATAATCGGAGAAGTGTTTCAACAGGAGCTTTTGAGAATAACAAATACGATGACTTATACAAAGACAATAAAATCGAATACAAACACCTGGTTCAATGAAAGGCTACGCCATATGAAACGCGAAAAAATATCAAAATATAATGAATTTATATCAACCGAGAGTGAAACAGCATGGGCAAATTACACCGAATCCAGAAATCGATATAAAACAGAAATAACGAGAGCAAAAAACAATAACATCAAGAAGCTAATCGCAGGTGCCAGAGATCAAAAATCTATGTGGAAAGTAATCAAATCCTATGTCTTAAACGAAACAAAGCACCGAATTCAAAATATATACTTTAATGATGAGTGTATAAATGATGATAAAAACATAGCTGAAAAGTTCAACAACTACTTTGTGAAAAGTATCTCAGATATTAATGACTCGATACCGTATGCACCATTTGCAACAATAACTTTCTGCCAGAACATAACTTTTGAATTTAAAGCCATTTTGGTGGAGGATATCAAAAGGGTACTGAAATTGATGAATCAGAAGCGAGACTTCAACTTGATTAATGCTAGAATGATGCTTGATGCAATACATATAATCGGGCCTGTGATGCAACGCATTATAAATCTGTCTATGAGCAGTGGGTGTTTTCCCGATTCATGGAAAGAATCGGTAATAACGCCTGTTGAAAAAATCAAAGGAACCACGAAATGTGAAAATTTTCGTCCAATCAATGCTCTTCCTGTATACGAAAAAGTGTTTGAAAAAATTGTTAAGACGCAACTGGAAGATTACTTCGAAGCCAATAACCTGTTCTTAGAAAGCCAATCTGGATTCAGAAAGAAGCACTCCTGTGAAACAGCCTTAAACAACGTACTGATTTGCTGGAAAGAAGAAATTGCAGCAAAAAAGTTCGTGATTGCTATCTTCCTCGACTTCAAAAGAGCCTTCGAGACCGTCGACCGGAAAATTCTTCTGGAGAAAATGCACGGATATGGTATCCAAGGTAACGAGCTAAATTGGTTCAAGACGTTCCTAAATGGAAGATCACAAGCTACCAGCGTAAATGGAACTATGTCTAGCAGTGTAAAAACAACGTATGGAGTACCACAGGGATCTGTTCTTGGCGCACTGCTCTTCATAATATATATAAACGATATTAAAAGTAAACTCAGACATTCCCAGATAGCCCTCTTTGCTGATGATGCACTTCTTTTCGTTTCCGGAACCAACCCCGACGAGTGTACGCGATGGATTCAGGAGGACTTAAATAGAGTAAGCATATGGCTAAGATCAAATAAATTGAAATTAAATGTCAGCAAAACCAAAAGCATGGTTCTGAAGCATAACTTTAACCTAAATCTAAATATTGATAATGAGACCATAGAACAGGTTGAACAAATTAAGTACCTAGGGATAATCATTGATTCGAAATTAAGGTTTGATTTTCACGTAGATTACCTAGTTAAGAAAATATCCAAGAAAGTCGGGTTTTTCAATAGAATAAGAAATAGGATATCAATCTTATGTGCAATAAACATCTATAATGTAATGATTAAGCCACACTTTGAGTACTGTTCGTCAATATTGTATTTATGTAGTAATACTGTCTTAATGAAGCTGCAACTCTTGCAAAATAGAGCCATGAGAATCATATTAAAATGTAATCGATATACGTCAATACGAGTAATGTTAGACATGCTTATATGGTTAAGTGTAAAACAACGAATCTATGTAAATGTACTGTGTTTTGTTTTTAAAATCAAATATGGAATGCTACCTAACTATTTAAAGAAATACCTTAGATATATAAGAGACTTACAGCCTTATAATTTAAGAAACGGAAGTGACTTTAGACTACCATCCTATCTAGATAATGTTTCACAAAATAGCATTGTGTACAAAGGATGCCACTTATTTAACTCACTACCGAGTGCCATAAAAAATGAAACAGATTTTTCTAATTTTAAAAGAAGCATAATTGAATTTATTAAATGTAACTTTCCACATACGTGAATTCTTATAATAATATAATACCAAGCCTTAGTATAAGTTTATATGTAATATTGTAATATTGAATTTTAATAGCAGAGCTCTGCTAAATAAATAAATAAATAAATCTAATCTCAAGTGATGCGATGACCCACGAACATATAATCTTTATATAGATAAGCCTAAAAATATGTATGTTTGTAGCCATACTATGCAATGTATTAATCTTTTTTTTCACTCACACAGATTTTATGTACATCAAGAATTCCGTGTATTGTATATTTTTTAAACTTCTACGGAAATTCAACTTTCATTTGGCCCATACTTAAAAAAAATCGTTTTTCAAATAACGCTGTAATCGGAGCGACAAAAAATGTAGCCTATTACTAGTATGTTGTCTGTTGACTTGCCAGAGATGCACGGTATGAAATATGTTGCATATACTGGTGATAATATGGTTGTATTAGTATCTGGAATGTTTCCTGACGTAATAAGTGAAACTGATGCTTTTCACCACAAACTACAAAATACCCCTTAAAGGGAAGAGCATTAGTTGCGGAAAATGGTATGGGAATTCTTTCCTGGTATTGGTTTTGACCTATAGATCCTATTGACGAACACATTGTCACTGAGTATAACCTAAATAAAACCAGCACTATAATTTAAATTACAATTATGTATATTGATTGAAATCAGAATTCATTAAAAAAGTATTCACAGAAATTTATTTGAAATTCATTTCACAAGCCTCGAGAAGTTATGGATGCCTAACTCGACTGCAAAACCTAAAAGGCTCACAAAAACCCCTAATAAATAGATCTCAATCAGTCCAGCGATCTGTGCAAATGTCAAAGTTTTGAACGACTGCCTTTCAATATTCCTTGTTTGCACTTCAACAAAATTATTGTGCCATTTTTGGATCAGTCCTATACTAGCACATTCTAGCATTTTGCTATCAATGCTGGAGACAAGGTACGAGTCCTTTTTAAAGTACGCACTAAGTGGCTGAATGAATACATCCTTCTTGGCGACATAGAACTCTCCCGTTCTGTTCAAATTTCGCTTCCTAAAATAACCAAAGTACTCGTATGGCGTGAGTATGGCGATTTTTTTTTTCACTTTCGAGAGCATTGGGAAATTTTCGACTTCCGAACCGTTGAGAAACTTTGAAGCGGCCTGTATCAATGGTAGACTCGTGACAGTATTGTATACTGTTGGTGTCAGCAGAACCTCATATCCTTCTTTTAAGACGTCTTCAATGTTGTCCGGAGGCGGTACGGATATATCTGACTTCATGATATGAAACAGAGCCGATTGGTAGCCAGAGCGTAGAACCAGCCATAGTAACATCCATAAGCAGAGAAGAAACCGAGCAAAGTTTCGCCTTGGAGTTCGGTAAACTCCGCTTCCAAGAGCTGTAGTGAACATATTGTAGACGGGGATTTGATTCATTGAGCCCAGGACGAAGTCTCTTTGTGCTGACTTTAGGCGACGCGCATTCAAGACAATGAGTACTCCAGTGCCAAAGAACAGCAGAGTGCATAGCCAGACGGCGAGTCTGAAGGGGAGCAGCAGTTTTTTGATCGGCGAAATGCTCTCCCGCCTTGAACTAAGTACGATGACAATGTTGCTAAGGTAATAGACTCTAGAGGGCGTAAAAAAGTCGTCTGGTTGTGTGGGCTTGTAGTGGAACGCCCCAATAGCAAAGTCAATGCCGTCTTTAAAGAGCTGAAATTGGAAAAGCCATTAATTTGGTGGGATGCGTAATGCATTGAGATATACCTTGTCGAACACCAATCCCTGCGAATCTAGAGTCGCGTCAATCTCTTCGTCCTCCATGATGTACAGGCGAGCTGTAAAATTCATTCGTGTTGCAATGAAGTCCAAAAGCTTTCCTTCGATGCCGCTGAGAATCTGACTGCCATCGTCGTCGTAAAAAATCTTTAGATAAGGCTCCTCTTCCCAAGTGGCACAGATTAGAGGACAGCCATGTAGGTTGCCCAACTTAAATGGGAAGAATTCGTCAACCTCCCATTTGGAGTCGGTGTACCTATTGGTTATCACAGGCATAACTGCATTGCAGGAATAAACTGAGTACGGGTAAAACGTGAACATTAGTATCAGACTAGGAATAGGTTCCACAACTACATTAACATCCACTATTCCCGTTCTCCAGCTCCCTTCAAAAATATACAACAACGCGTCGTAGTAGTGTTGTTCCTCAAAGGTCTCTAACACTATAAGCACCCGGCCCATGATGTTGAAATGCCTCGACCGGACTTCATTGTACAACAGCTTAAGCGAAGCGGCGGAGTCAACTGCGAGAATGCAGTAGTGTTGATCGCTGTCAGCGGGTAGCTCTTCGTGCACCCCTATTCGAACTGCTATGCTGTCAAGTTGACGTACGGTTGAATCCATGAGGTCAGTAAAATGCCTGATTCGATGCACATCCTCGGCACACTTGATATAAAAGCTAAAAACTTTCGTTTTGTCAAGGTACGACCTGTTGATTATGCTCACCAGTGCCTGTGCCAAGGGACTGTTTTCGGCAGCGTTTGCACTTGCAAGGATAACGATAAACGGAATAGAACTAAGCAACACTGTCATACTGGCAGGAGGTTGAAATACCGTCTGATTGCAATTAAGCTGCCAGCCTACAGGGGCCGGCTACTTATTTACAGTCATGTATATAATTTGTTGATCTACATATTGCCGAAACGGTTTAAGAACTGCATGCGATATGCCGTGCTTGTTCAAGCTTGGATAATAAATGTAATAAACACGGTAAACATTGATTGCCACCATCAGTTTTTATGATATAATTATATAGGCATTTGTCCATCTAATAGTATTATAGTGATGACAGTGACCTACAAAAATGTATTTGAACTTTGAATAACTTGTGTGACATGCCATGATGGAATGCTAATAAGTTCGCCTTTGAAACTGAAGTGCATTCCTTACAATGCACGAGTGGGGACTTGTTCCTTTGGACTGATGTTTTCATCGTCGTAATAGTATCTATCTATATTTCAAATATGGCCTTGACATTTTTATTCCTTAAAGAAATGTCACACTGCCAGTGCAGTGGAGGTTGCAATAGATTTCTTCCAAAACCTTTAGTCAAATCGACAGCTCTTTTAGGAACCTCTTATAGACTGGGGAATGTAGGCGTTTACTTTGTCGTGTTTCTTTCAGTTTTTTTGGCTATAAGGTCCACGCCACTGTAACTAAGTGTGCCGATTCGACTCTTACTGTATGGTTATTTTACATTGGCTGGATGACTTGCATACGAGGTGTAAAAACCTACTTCTAAGAGTAGGAACCCCGCCGAAAGACACAATCATACTGATTTGTTGCGTTCAGCTAAAGGAGGTCCTCTTTCTTGTGGACCTGTCAAACGATGCCGAGATTCCATTCATCTGACCAATTATTGGAAATGAGTTGGTGCAAGGTTACTCTGCCAAGTCAATTCAAGCTGAACTACAAAAATCGGCGGGTTAGATTCTAGCTCTCATGCTTTTTTTTTCTTGAGAATCCGATGTTACTCCCTTTTCTTTTAGCCGTAGAGCTCGCTAGGAGCTGTAGTCCTCTTTCGCACTGCCGCTTTACAAGCCTCTTGTTTTGTTTGCTTGTCGATGTCGACATTTTTCATCAAACCAGGGGTTTCGTTGTGGTCGAGTTAAATGGTCTACCTTTTCTGCTGAAGGGTTCGGACATCCAGAATACTAAAGTCGTACCTTGTAACCGTTTTTTTTTTTTTTTTAAATACTTCTCCCGGGAAATGCGGACCTATAACGCTTGTTAGTTCTGCACTTAAATTGCTGCAATTTGTAGTCTCCTGGAAATACATATGTCCCCAGGAAGTGAGTTCCAAAGTTTGCTTGTCCTGTAACAGAAGGAGTTTTGGAAAATTGATGTCCTTGCGGTTGTCAAGTGTACTGTATGGTCATGAGCATTAGCTGCCTGTCTTTTGGGGCGCCCAAAAGTTGCATTTCGAGGGATAATGTCTTTGAGTTCCTCTGAACATCTACTATGGAAGTATACCTATAGAATAAGCAGAAGACAGCCATGCCCCCTTTTGATTATTGAGATGTGGAAACCTTGTACTTGCTATAGTGACATTTTGGCCAGCAGTAAAGTCCGTTACCAGACGTCGCCGTGTTGTGTAGGCTTTGCTTACCAACTATCCTACCAAAAATGTTCTCCTTGCTTATATCGCCTGATATAATTTTAACGTCGTGATTCGGGCATTGTTGGTAAGTCTTCTCGAAGAGCTTGTAAAAACTGTCTTTAGTACTGCGTGCCGACCTTCTCTTCTGTGGGCGCATGAGTGCAAGTTAGGTTGATATTGCCGAATTGAGTCTTGTTACGAATTGTCATAAAATAGTCACTAACGTGCCGATAGCTGAAAGTCTGGCGCGTATGACAATTGACAAGTCCCCATTCAAATATGTAGATGAACTTAGTTTTCATCCTCTTTTTGTCCATTCGATTCCATCTTCATAGATGGCGGCTATTAACGTTTCATAGCACTCTAGAGCCTCTGCTAACTGTTTGGATGGCCGTGGTCCATGTACAGAACCGAAAGTCCTTATTTCGTTTTGCAGAGTTGCCTAACATTAATCCGTAAATTTTCGAGCCTTGTTATCGCTTCTTAACTATTTGATATTTCGTGGTGTAGAATATGACCTGGTATACCAAAGTCATCAATTTGTTTTCTAGAGCCCTGCTGTTGTATTGAATATCTGTATAATTGGATTATGTCGAAGCAGCTCTTATAGGATAACACTAAATAGCTTGGACTGAATGGAGCTGTCACCATTGGTCCCATCTAGGGAATTCATCCGCTGCCGCCTAGAACAAGAAGAAGTGCTCAAGTGAGGAAACGCTCCTTCTGGTTCTCTTGCCCAATGCCACCAACGACATTGCAAAGGAGTTGACCTCATAATCTCCAGTCGAATAATTAAGCAGCCGGCTATTAGTAGGGAGTACTATCCCATGCATAGATATCCGCATACAAGAGCTCCAAGGAAACCTATAGTTACTTTGACCAGGGTTTCGTTGCCTAGCTGTTAGTTGTTGGGGCTTGTATGATGATTTTGTTTATGATATGTAGACCGTCCTGGATTCCATTTTCATACCAACCCTTTGTCAAACATATATGTAGATCTACTTAAATTCCTTAAAAAATTGCTACTGTCCCCACTCAGGACATTCTGTTTTGTCTTTTAAGTTTGCTTGGTAGAAACAATTCGATAGCAAATCTCTAGATCTGTTCCCTTAAACGATAACATTAGACCACAAATTGAATACGCAAATATTTCTCCATCATTTGAACCTTGTAATGTCTTACTTGCTGGGCGAACTATCACCATTAAAAGTACATTAATGGACAAAGATTTGTGCATCCATTAAATAAAATACGTTTATCTACATCAAACATTACGTCGCATGTTGACCAACGATTAATTATTCTGCACATACTATGTGTCCTGACCATCGGATTGTGTTTGAATATTTCGCGGTTCGTCAAACTGAATTTGAGTTTTTATTCGTTCACAGTTCCGAGCATGACAACTTCACATTTTCATCTGTCTGACACTTTTTACCAAAGTACGGCGAATTCCACTCTTCTCATCGCCACGGTCTGGACTATAAATCACATTTATGCTGGCAACACAAATTCCCTGACATTTTCATTGTGGTCTCGTACAGCAGCAGATGACAGCATCCAAACCGAATTGCTTAGTGAAATCCTGACAAGTATCCGTGAGACAGAATTGACATACGTGATCGAGAATAGCGATGATGTGCAGTGTGGTGACAGTGTGCTACAGGAAACTTCTAACCTCTGTCTGTTACGCGAGAATGTAATTCTAATGGTGGACAGCGTTGAGGCTTTCATGTGAGTTTGACACATTCTGTCATGTGACAGGTAGTACATACCTAGATTCGGTTTAATTTATCAGGCTCTTCAAGAAGCAGATTGTGAAGCGAAACTATCGAATTGCGGGATTCTTTTCAATTATTTATACGGGTCGGCATCGCCATTATTACGATGCGATTTTAAGGATATTCGATGAACTGTTTGCCATCTATGTGACAAATGTCAATATTTATGTGGAACTACCGCTGGAAACGTTGATTTTCTCCTTCTATCCGTTCTCAGAATATCATTGCTATGCGCCATCGGCAGTGTTGCATAATAGGTTTTCGATAGAGAATGGCTTTATCTATCCAAAGCCGTTCTTTCCACGAAAGACACACAACTTGTATGGCTGTGAGGTTACTGTGGCTACGTGGAATGGCCCGCCATTTATATTTTTCCGACGACTGCCGAACGGCGAAATGAGTATTTTGGGTAAAGAGGGAGCACTCCTAAGAACGCTGTCGCTCAAGATGAATTTTACAATCAGGTTACTGCAAACAACCGACAGAGGTTTTTTGATGCCCAATCTTACAGCCACTGGTGCTGTCAAACTGGTAAGAATGACAGTCAATTGAAGTTCGCTTTTACATTCGCCTCCCATTTTAGGTAATTGACGGTGTTGCAAATATAACAATCAACAGTTACCTGTATTCGGATTACCTTCTCAGAACTATGGCGGCATCATATACATACGACAGCCATCGGCTAGTTGTGGCAGTTCCTCGAGGCCGTCCGTTGAGCCCATACCAACGTCTGATGCGACCGTTCAAATACATAATCTGGTCCTGCCTGAGTTCAAGTGTATTGGCAGGCATCACGATCATATTCGTTATAAAATGCCTGCAAAAAAAGACCATAAGCGACTTTGTGTTTGGGTCCTTAAATACGATCCCCTTCACGAACCTGCTGAACATATTTTTTGGAGGCCCAGTTACAGTGCTACCTCGACGAAACTTTGCTCGATACATTCTTCTTGTATGGTTGCTGTACACAATGGTGATGCGCAACGCATACACCGGTGAGCTGTTCATAATGCTTCAGGACTCGATGTCCCGCATAAATGTGAAGAAAGTCGAAGAGTTGATTGAGCAGGGTTTTACGCTCATGTGCACAGACAACACGCTACAAATTATATACGGATCCATTCATGCCGCCAAAATAGAAATCATAAAAGGGCAGCCGTTTCCCTATTTGGCAAAATTGCTCGATACTGAGTCAAAGGTTGCGGTCGTGATTCTGAGACCGTTCTTGAGGTTGTTTAACCAAAAGATACGTGGAATTGGTCCGATTCGAACACTTCCGAAAGACTTGCTGATGGTTCCGATGACCATGTATCTGCCTAAGAATTCATATATTTTGGAAGCCATAAATGAGCATTTGGTTGCGTTTCAGGCAGTTGGGATGATGAAAATCTGGAACCGCTTCTATTTGCCCGTAGAGGAAGTGATGCAAGAAGAAGTCAATGGGGAGCCAGCCGTTCTTTCGGTCCATTTGCTGATGGGGCTTTTTAGCACTTATTTGTTTTTGTTGGTGTTAAGTATTTTAGTGTTTGCACTCGAGGTGTGGTCACGGTATTCGCCAATTTGTAACTGGGTGATTGACTTTATAAATTATTAATTTAAGACTAATAAAAAGTGGAGTGGCATTTTTTTTTCCAACTTTCTACTGGACCTTTACACATGCTTTAATCGGCATTTTCATGTGTCCTTAAAATGATTTCTTCTGAGCTTTGACCTGGGGCCCAATTCCGCAAGAGTGAGTTTTACTCTGTACACGAAATATTGTGTTCACTATCCTGTTCTGAATCCGCATGGGTGAAATATGCACGCTTGCAGAATTGGGCCCCTGAGTGCTGCGAAATCAAATATGTGCGACTAAAGTGCATATAAATATTTAATGATTGTGGATACTGGATACGTTACGTACATCTATCTATAGTGACAAGTAGTCAACTGAGTTGCCAGGTATCTATATCAATATTTGCACTTTAAAAATTATATTCTGACACCGGAACTTAATTAATTGTCAATTAGGCTTTTCCGCGATGTCCTTGTCCAAGGGCCTAAATGGTGTGTAAAAATGTTTTTAAGTTTTGTGTCTTAAAAAGCTTTCCATTGAGGATATGTGACATTTTCAAATTTCTCGGTAGTTTTTACAGTTAAACAGTACAGAAGCTGACAAGTTAAATGTGTGATTATCATGGCAACACTTTTTTTTACTGTCTTTGTCAAGGTAAGCTATAACTATAATCAAGCTATAACCCAATTGTAGTTAAACTGTTCAAAGATAATATTAGGATTTTGCAGATGGGTGGACTTCCAAACAGAGGCACAATTTTAAAATACTCAGAAATACAAGTATTTGGATTTGGTGGTGGAAAAACTTTGTTCCGTCTTCAATGCTTATTCTGTAATACGATATACGAGGCAGGTAGCTATAGACCGAGTTGGGTGCTTAGGTCCGCCCTGACTATAGGCCGTGGGGGTTAGGAGAATGCAAAGTTCGGATCAAGGATTGTTCTCAAAGAAACACCAAGCTTTGGGTCGATGTTCAGCGGCTTTTTATTAATAGTAGAAAATATAGAAAACAGAAAACTATGTTTTTACAATTTACCTTCAACCATAAGTATGTACATTAAACTACCTTGCTCTGGACCCTGTCGAGGAAGGGTAATCGAGCCGGTAGCGCTAGCAATATTTATACGGAAGACCTACACGGAAGATCTGGACCTGGTCGTTGTTAAAGCAGAGCAACCGGAGTCAAAAGCGCTAATAATACCACTGGACCTTGTGGAAGCAGAGGAACAAGAACGATAACACCTTTACGGATACGGAAATACTGCCTGTGATGTGAATACTCTACGACTAAGAGGACTATTTCTACTGAGTACTAGAAAGGTACTAATTCTCACTAAAGTACAACAGCCTGGATTCCTCGAAGATTGTTTTGGCCGCTTAAAAATTCGGAATTTCTAGTCACTAGCACCTGTTGCTGATACCCACTTGGAGGCTGCCTCTTAGGTATTCTGTAATAGTAGATAATGCATTGTGAAATTATTATATGCTTTGGGGTGGTGTGAAATCAGCAGTGGAAACATAGGCCCGATAGGCCTGATACCCCTGATTTGTCGGTTCCTTATATGCGTTCAGTATTTCCAGTTTTACCGAGATAATACCGAGGTTTCTATCATCTCCTCCTTTATCGGTACATTTTTGAAAGTATGTAGAACCTCTTAGAACTGAAGTTACCGACGGAAAAGTAGATTCCAGTTCCAAACGTAATTTTGTACGTACTGCACGCGGTTGATACTGTCAACTTTTGCACATAATAAATGCGTGATATGGGTGCGGTTATAAGGTCCAGTTTGAGGGGAGCTGGGAGTGTGATATTACAGGTTTCGAAAACGGAGTAATAATCTTCAAAACCGATTTTAACGCACATTTCTGAAAAGATTTTGATGGTGATTTTGGTAACAATATAGGAAGTCTGAATTTTGACCAAAATGCAATTTTTAGTTCCATGCTTGATGTTAGTTCGAACGTGATTGTTCGGGTTTGAAAGAAGAGCGAATATTGCGACCAATTTAAGTGGACATTTAAAAAAAAATTGAAAGCGGTTTTCGTAAGAATAGAATTTAACGATTCTTAGGTCAAATTCAGGGGTGATTGTCTTAACGTTTATATAGCGATATATCTTCCATGGGCAGTCTATAAAACCATTGTTTAAGATATAAAGGCAAATTGAACTCGATATTTATTCTTTTATAATACGTTCCAAAAATATTTTTATAATTGCTGAAGCTAATTTTAGGCCAAATCTTGGTTATAAATGACCTTACAAATTCTTAAAGCTACTTCTTGTAATCCCATAAATTTAACGCAGGCTCTTAGGACAAATTTGAAGGCGATTTTTATACCAATAGTTGAAAAAATGTTTTCAAAATTAATTTTTTTGCCACATCTTAGGGGAAGCATTTTTGGGACGTCTATCAAGCGATATTAAGGTTCTTCAAGTGATCCGCAGTATTTCATTATTTTTTATGAAAAAATTATTTAAAGTAGGAACCTAATTATTTTGAACGAATTCTAGAGCAATTTTAGTCACAATGTTTAGCTAACATCTCTAAGTAATTTAAAGGCCTATTCTTATGAAAGATTGTCGGAACGTTCAGGTCGATTATTGAGGAAATTTTTATTTCTACTTGTGATGCGATTTTAAGGCCAAATTTTAGGACATTTTTCAAAACGTTTTGTTTCCGAATATTTTCTAGTAAAAAAAAAATCAAAACGATTACAGAGGGGATTTGGATATCAGTTCTGGAATCAATCTTTGGTTCACATATTTGTGGCGATAAATTGTTTGACACCTTAAAAAGTATAGTCCGTTAGAATTCCCCACAAATCAAAATCGGGCAGAAATCATGTAATAAGTTTATTAAAACATCTGACCGCAATTATCTTTGAATTTCACCTGAGAAAACATCTAAAACTCGCATCCAAAACTGTCTTTTGCATTCGTAGCATTTTCCTAAAGTTGTTTCATAATTCGACCTGAAGAAATTGCTCAAAATCATTTCTTAACTACGTCAAACTACGTTTAAAACTTTCCACAAAGAACAGTTCGTAAATCGTTTCAAAAATCTCGCAGAAATCTGTTTTAATCCGATTCATCTGGAAAAAATTGTATAAGTCTCTTTTACAACCATTTCAATACTCTGCTTTATAAATCCTTCAGAAATCATGTCAACCTATTTCGGAAAAAAAGATTCTTTGACCCGCACCAAAAAAGCTCATAACTCGGCCCAAACTATCCCCCACACTCTCTTCAAAATTCACCTGAAAATTAAAAAAAAGCCCAAAAAAGCGTGACCGGCTGGACCGATTTGGCTAATTTTGGTCTTGAATTATTTGTGGAAGTCCAGGGAAGGTTTAAAAGGTGAGAAATTGGACAAAGGGCGTGGCACCTCCCATAACATTCAAAATCTTATGTCTCTAAAACCACTGAATCGATTGAGTTCAAATTTACCTACAATCTTAGGTATCAGCCCAGGAGTATTCCTGTGACGCACCTCCCATACAAAAAAAAAAAAAACATTCAAAATCGTATATCTGGAAAACCGCCTTATCGATTGAGTTTAAATTTACAGACAATCTTAGGAATTGGCCCAGGAGTGTTGCTGTGAAGATTGGTCAACATTGGACAAAGGGACGTGGCACTGCCCATACAAAAAAAGCATTACAAATCTTATATCTGGAAAACCACTGAATCGATTGAGTTCAAATTTACATACAATCTTAGGTATCGGCCCAGGAGTATTCCTGTGAAGATTGGTCAAAATTGGACAAAGGGGCGTGGCACCTCCCATACAAAAAAAAAAACATTAAAAATCATATATCTCGAAAACCGCCGAATCGATTGAGTTAAAATTTACAGACTATCTTAGGTATTGGCCCAGGAGTGTTGCTGTGAAGATTGGTAAAAATTGGACAAAGGGGCGTGGCACCGCCTAAACAAAAAATATCTTGAAAACCGCCGAATCGATTGAGTTGAAACTTATGTACAGACAATTTTAGGTATTGGCTTAGGAGTGTTGCTGTAAGATTGGTCAAAATTGGACAAAAGGGCGTGGCACCGCCCATACAAAAACATCTTCTATGGGGTGAAACTTTATGACGTTATAACTCGATAACCGCTGAGCCAATTTTCATGATTCTATTTTTTGTTTTGTTCGTATTGCTGCCGGGCGGATACAGCTATCTTATTTAATTTTTCTGTACGTGTGTTGTAATCGAACCCCTCCTAAATGGCTGGACCAATTTTAATGAAATTTTGTGTGTGTGTTTGAGTGGGTCCAAGAATGAATCTAAACTATCCATTTGGGGAACATTGGACAAAAGGGCATGGGACCTTCCATACGAAAAAAACAAAAAAATGTTTTATCTAGAAAACTACCGAACTGATTGAAATCAAATTTTAAGAAAATATTTGTTATTGGTCCAAAGGTGTTTCTGTGAAAGTTTGATCAAAATTGGACAAAGAAGCTTGGTTGCTACCTACCGTATAAAAAAATATACATTTTAAATGCAATTTCTCGACACCCATGAGAGCTAAAGTGGGTGGGTTTGGAAAACGGGCCATGGCACCACCCTTACAACAAAGTTATTTAAATCACGACATCTGAACATTGCCTGATTGAAGAATTTTATAAAACCTGGTGGGACTGGACAAAAGGGCGTGACACCTCTCATAAAAAAAAAATACATTTCAAACGTTATTCTTCGACAGTCATGGGAAAAAATTTGTCTAGACAATACAATTCGTGGGCACACGTCGCGTCCGAGGAAATATCGGTCGAAGCACAAGGAGTACAGAATCAGTCTGGACACATCTGTTAAATAAAAATGAAATGAAAATATTCAAGCAGGCAAAACAACCATTTTAGAAAATTCGTCAAAATTCATTCCATACATGGAAAACATTTAAAAAAAACTGCCCAGAAAATTATGTGTCAGCTATCAGTGTCAATAAACTTGCGCCCAAAATGTGTCAAAAAATCGGCTCGGAAATTGTCCGAAAAAATTGTATTAGAAATCATAATACGAGTCGTGATTCTTGCATAACAAATCACAATGTAATTCCATATACCACTATTAGTACCGTAAAGATAGGTACACTTGACAAATTATATGGTGCAATTGAAAACCATTGGGAATTAATTCCTTATTGTTTTATTTGGGGTCTTTGTCACTCTTGTTTCTACACGAGTCTCTATTTATTTATGCTTTCACGTATGCACTTTTAAAAGCTCATGATATAATTTTCAGCTAAAGAGCCCCCGATAAAAATCAAGTTTCAGCTGGGGGTTGTGGTGATTTTTTCGTGACAATCTATTATTTGCCTACAAGGTATACATTCAGCACTTAACGTGTGCCAACATTGGATAGGAAGCTAGTGATTTTCAGAATTTGTGTCATGCAATTGCAGGCTTTAATATTATCCAATACGCCCCTTCTATCAAATTGCTACACGTAATGGTTTTGTTCAATGTCCTGTTGTGGCGCATAAAACCTGCCGACAAATCTGAATCAGAGACCATTGTCATTTGGCAGTTCGATACGTTCAATCTATTAGATAATCACAATGGTAGCCCTTCTTACGAGGTTTTTTTTTGTATTACTAGTGTCCCTGCTGGTTGCAGGCTACAGACATTTTAACTTGCCATCCACAAATACCATCGTTGTCGACAGCTTGGTCTACGTAGTCGAAAACATGGACTATAAATCGTCCTCCAGTTTCTATGTCAGTTATTCGTCAACAAGTGAGAAAAGTGCGCATCAGCAAGCTTTGATTATTAACAACTTTCTGCTGAAGACGAAACGGAACTTTCTGTTCCGTATAGAAGATGTCAGCTCCTTCGGCGATAGACCGAGAGAAAAGAGAAGGTTCACACTGCTGCTGGTTGATTCGATTGAAGCCTTTGACAGACTGATGCCAATTTTGAGTGCCCGAGAGTACGCGACCAGCGGAAAGCATCTGGTTTTCATAAGTACGAAGCTCGAAGAGGACGAAACCATGAGCATAATTCAAAAGATCTTTGACGTGTTTTTTCGACACTACATTGTGAATGTTGGAGTTATTTTTAAAAACGGGACAACAGGACTGATGGACTTTTATACCTATTTTCCGGTAAGCCCTAGCTATTGCTTTAAAGTGATCCCAGTCTTGCAGAGCACTTTCAACGTTCGGCGACGTAGTAGCGGCACCTTGAACTTATTTCCACCGAAATTTGACAACTTCTTCGGCTGTCCTCTAAAAGTGGTGACATTTCCATTTCCTCCTCACGTCTTTTTGAGTCACAACAAAGATGGGGTAAAAGCAACAGGCATCGATATCAAAGTGTTGTACGGAATAGCGGACAAGCTGAACTTTTCCGTTGTAATTATTGACGCTGAGGAAAGGGGCTTTCAGCAGGCAGATGGAACCTTGACAGGCGCTTTGAAATTGGTGAGTTATAACTTTATAGTAAATTGAAGCCTTATTAACCTATTTTCCTGTAGCTCTATGAAAGCGAAGCGAACATTACACTCGGAGGATATGGATCGGCTTCGAAGGCAATGGTTCTCTTCTCAGCGAGTATCGCGTATCTGAATGCAGCAATGATATTTGCTATTCCACCACTGCAGGAATACTCACCACTTGAGAGGTTGCTCTTGCCGTTACAATCGCATGTTTGGCTAGCTATTGGTCTGACATTTGGCATGACACTTCTTACGTCGGTTGCGTTAAGTGCTTGGAGTAGGTCTTATCGAAATTTAGTGTTTGGCAGTACCGTGAGGTATCCGGTTCTTGAAATGGTGAAGGTGTATTTGGGTGGATCGGTGGCGAGGTTCCCACAAGAAGGTATATCTCGCAATATAATACTGCAGTGGCTGATAGTCTCAATGGTGTTGAGTAGTTGTTACAATGCGGTACTTTTTGGGATGCTTAAAAGGGGATTTCTTAAGAAATTCCCCACCACAGTTGAAGGGATGTTGGACGACGGCTTTGTCATTGATGTGCCAGTGAGTCTGTTGCAGAATCTCAAAGACGGACCACTGGGCAGTAGAGATGCGTAAGTGACTATTTTTATGTGTGATTATTTTTGAGATTGCTTTGTTGTAGAGTAGACCTAGAGTGCCCTTAATGGGATAGTCCCAGAATAGTCCATCCTGAGTATATACCCTACTGTAGGCACAAGACCGGAAGTGATGTTGGACATCCATCTTTTGATCCACCGTACATCGCTCGTAAATTTTACATTTACTTAACGTGCTGCTGATCCGAAAGGTCTCTCTGACTGAGATACTATAGCCATCTATCCTCTGTGGCACATTGCTTCGAGTTATTTAACGTTCTGATTGTTCTGAAAATTAAAGGACCTTTCAGCGTATAGTCTTGGTCTTTAAGACGGAGATTCGGTATTCTTTGTCATCTCCAAATCTCGGGCTGTAGAATCGAAATCTGCTGCATCTGTTTTTATCTAATCCATTTGCCGGCCTCATACACGATCAAAAATCCGTTTTTCGAAGGAGTGTATAGGATCATGTTACCCTTCCTTCTTATCTTCTTGTAAGGTATGTTTGGTGTTTGCTGAAATCCGTAGATCGAGTTGAGGTGTGTTTGTCTTCTGAAGCCTTAGGTTGAAAATTTGGCCTATGATCAACCTGAGGATATATCCCTCTTTGTACAGGATTATTGGGCCATTCTTATGTTGTAATAGTCCATCTATTAATCAATCTCACAACCATACTTGGTTGATTATTGTTAGGAGCATGTACTGTATCGAAACATTATTTCCCTATTTGAAGAGCTTCATTGGTTAGCCATGAGAGCCGGTGGCCTTATTGTTCTTAAGTTTTTTTTAAAGCTTTTCTTAATTGGGTGGTGGAACTGGTTCCTCAATGATTGGACGTCAGTCCCTATCACTATACCTAATATAATCCTTATCTGACTTCTGACGTCAACTATTTTCTAAGCTTCATTCTTTAGATTTCCTTTGATTTTTCGAAAAGCCTGCGGACTGGTCTTAAAGCCAGCAATCAGTTGCTTAAGTTTCTTATGAACCCTTTTATTATTCCCTGTTCTTTCTGCTCTTTCATTTTTTTCTACTGACTGCTGAAAAATGAAAATATTTTGAAACATACAAGCTTGATTATTTCCTCTATCCTCTATCACCGTGAGCATCGCTATAGTCAATTGAAAGAAAGATAATACTTTAAAGAAAGTATACACTATACATACTTTCAATTTTTACCCCTCAAAAAGGGGGCAAAGGAGTCAGTTTAAAAAAGGTAATGCAGATAGTTTTTACTTTTCTCTCAAAGCGCAACTCTTAAAATTAAAGCGACTTACGGTTCGGGAGTTATTATGTTTTTAAGCAAGAACTCCCTCCTAAAGGAGCAGGGGGGTCAGAGGTGTATATATAGAAATTCACACACTAGTTGTTTGCGTATATAAATCGTAAGACTACTGATAGTAAAGTGGCAAACTTTAGTCTATAAAATAGTTATCTCTGCAAAATTGATGCCAATTCGAAAAACAGACAAATAAAAAAAACCAATTTCTATACCAATTTCAAAAGAATTTCTCTTTAATAGAATATTTTTGACTTTTCAGATCGTTTCATCTGCTCAAATATTCAATTCATACCCATTATGCAATCCTTCAAACGGGCAAGTCAAAACGCATGGTAATCGATACCAACATTCAATTGGAACATTTTAACAGCATCTACTATGAGGATGGTATTTTGAACTCATTGCCACAACGATTGTTCATATTTCCTATGTACATTTACTGCCGAAAGGATTCGTTCTTAGTCGACCCCATCGATGATGTACTCAAATTGTTTATACAGAGCGGACTAATCACTTTTTGGCAGGACTCAGTGCTGAACGTTAGTCGTCTTATACACACTCAGGCCAGCGATACAACAAATCCGTTAGTAGTGGACAATTTTATGGGCTGCTTTGCGCTTTGTGGTATCCTTATTGTTTGTTCGATAGGGACATTTGTATTAGAAATTGTATCTCTAAGGATCAATTTGTTGCAGAAGATTTTTCTTTCGTCATAGCGATGGTTTTGTAAATGGAAAATAAATTTTCTAATCGGCCTTTAGCGGTCATGGTGTTTTTTTGTGATATGTATATTTAAATCCACTTCCAGAATCAATCAACATCAATGCAACAACACTAAACCAAATTCAACTAATCATTTTCATTCAGGTTTCATCAACTCGATATACCGCCCAACATATCCATACCGATAACAATTAATTGTTCTACACTTAACCCTACACTCATATCCATTCCCACAATAGTCCTCCCCCTTTCGATAATCATCATTACAGCCTAATCATAACACTAGTCATGGAGTGTAGAGTCCATTGTAATACCACTTCTTCGCAACTAATTGCTTGTCCATGTCTGACCTGTGAATATGGAAAAGACATTACCGCAGCACATTTGCCCCCTTCCAAGCAACTGGCATACAGTAAGTGTGATTAATCACACACTCCCACGCGCCCAAATCACTTACAATCACTTTCTCAATAAATACACGCCAGCCGATACAATACAGCAATTTCATTAGGCATTCAAGCAGCTCCTGGAGAAAGCCGATGTGTATACACATACACACAAATTGATACGTGATCGAAGAGCTCGTCAGACGTCATCTCTATGCTGCGGATGGTGATGGAAGCTTTGGCATTTCCTGAAGGATTTAATTTTAAAGACCCATCCTACTGGGGTTTAATACAATCACCGCCGAATGACTGATCAGTTAATTTCCTGAAAAGGAACCGAATCAACAAAATGGTTTTTGCGGCCATTTAAATTACCATGATTACTTTTAAACGTGTAAATACGTTTAAAGAGAAGAGAAGAAAAAAAAAAAAAAATATTAACACGCATAACAAATCGAGGAGCAGATTTTTTTTTTGCGTCAGGAAAAAACAAAACGAAATCACTTACGCAAAGTGCACTCGCTTGCAATAAGCCCATTATTACAATGAGTCCTTTTCGCAATCGGATTAAATATTTTTCATATTGGCTGTGATTTTTCATAAAGCTTTATCTCGATTTTGTGTTTTACTTTTGTTCACATTATAATTTGGTTGAAGGAAGATTTTTTCTCGTGGACATTAATAACAACAATCCGTCTGTTGTGATGACCGCGGCTTTTAAAATATTGCAATAAAAAATAAATGGACTACGTGCGAAAGAACAGCAATGCAAAACGGACAGTAGTAGCTAACTTTTTACAACCCCAAGTTGTATCGCCATGAGCAGGTTTTTGTTAACCAATTTTATTTTTTATTTTTACCTTCAACCCATTCGCGAACGAATTATATCGGTCGATGAAAAGTCGCGGGATGATTAAGTGGATCCTCCATAACTCTAGATCTTCGGCCATTGTGAGTTAAAATGCAATCCCCATACGCGTAGAGGAGAGATTATAGACTTGATCTAACCATCTCATCTTGTGTCTATCCAGAGGTCACCCGCCTTGCTCGTTGCTCGACATTAAGTACATGACCGGGGTCCTATTTAATAAACATTAACAGGTGGACAATTAAACAAATTTGTCTTACTTGTCGGACAAATTTCCATTTCATAAAATATTGCCAGATTTACACTTTCTCTTTAAGAAATAATGACCGCGTTCCATGACTGCTGATGTTTAGAACATAACATCCCTGGTAGAGGAATGCTGCCGATGCCTCGATCTCTGACATTTGATTTTAATTATTTGGTGATCTTTTCTTTTTTTGAATTCCAATTTGACTTCCACACTTCCACTTTTGCCTATTCTTTATTATAACTATTTTAGACTTTTGATGGATTTGTTTTGGCAGATCCTTTTCTTTTTTTAAGACTAGAAAAAATTCTCTGAAAAGGATATTTTACAATATTTGTCTAGGGCTGGGCAAACGGCCGATCGCGATCGACGCGCAAAAATTTTAATTAAATGTCTATTATTAAGGTTTGACCTGGAAGGGGCTTAGAGTAAGCCTTGTTTGAGTAGTCTCCACTCAAATAATATAACACATATGTAACTACAAAAATGGCTTACACTAAGCCCCTTCCAGGATAAACCTTAAAAATGGGTTGATTAATTCTTTTTTTTTTTTTTTTGCTTTTTAGTGCAGTACTTACAAAAGCGTTTCATTAGTTTTTTAAGCTATTACAATTTAATTTTTTGTTTTTTAGTGCAGTTTAATATCTACCTACATACATGCTTACAAAAGCTTGTTTTTTTTACTAGGTATTATTTTATTGTATCGTCATAAAAACTGAATCAGTATTAAAGTCCTAAGTCAATGGACATAATAGGTAGGCAGGTATGCATGTATTCCACATAAATGACAATTCGCGACAGGTATGGTTTGATTGTTTTTACTACGCGTTCATACCGATACACTTTCCATAGCTGCATATTATGGTTCTAGCTGCACCCTGCCGGCTTTGCCGAGCACAGAAATTGTATTGCTTAGATCTTAGATAATAATGTTCTTTCGTAAGATTGTCTGTAATTTTAGCTCAATCGATTCGGCGGTTTTCGAGAAATACGATTTTGATTGTTTTTTTTTTGTATGGGTGATGCCACGCTTCTTTGCCCAATTTTGACCAAATAAAGCCTATATGATGCACATTGTTAAGGCCTACCTTTTCCAAAATACCATACCAATCGGGTTGGTACTTCTTACGTGATAGTGGAACAGAGTAAAAATCTACAATTTTATTACATACTTAGTTTGTTTTATTTATGCATATCCATTCCCTACATTCCATGCCATACATATGAGCATTCTGAATGCCCGCCACAGTGACAATTATTATATTTTTAGAACGCAAAACTACCCCTCCTAAGCACATGTGCAATATAGAATTGCAATAGAATTGTTCGTGGCAGAAGGCTTCATGGGGAACTGCTGTATTACACCGAAGTTCGAGTGTTAATCATCACTGTTAGGCATCTGTTTTTACAAAGATTTCGAGATTTTCTAATATCCACAAATGAAATACCTACATCACGAACTTGATAATGAAGAGTGGTAAGCTATTTTGTCACATATAACTAAACACCTCAAAAATTGTAATCTACAATTGCAAAAAAAAAAAAAACAGCGTTTAAGAGAAAGTTTAAAAAAGGCCGTATCAGAAAATTCTACTCCTTCGAAGTGATGTGGTCTGCAAGGCTCATAGTTCAGATTCAGATGTAATGCTTCTGGAAGTTTATGAGCGCAGAAAGGTATGCGAACTTAAAAAAATACTTTTCACTGAACGTAATATATTTGTTTAACCTATTTATTTGAATCACCGTTTTTAAAAATGAGCTATAAAAGCAGAACATCTGCATATCTGAAGTCAGATCGAAGGCTTTTGCGAAAGGAAAAATGATTGGTCTCTGCAAGCATATCTACTCTAAAGTATTTCGGATCTTACTCCTGGCATCAGAAACACGCAAAAATAGTGTAACTCGGCTCATAGCAAAGCAATAAGTTGTCCTTCCCGTTAACGCCACGATTGGAAAAAGAACACCTTTGAGGAGCTCGTAGCTTTAGAGAAAAACAACAGACACCGCTTTAAAAAAATTCTTTTAAAATAAAGGAAATAATAATATTTGTCAGGTTACTTTTCGACTTGAATGTGATCCACACATCCTGCAGCCTTACATCAAATAGGACCTAGAAATCAGCAATAGGTGCGCAATCATCAGAGAGCTTAATTTCCAATAAAATTCATTAAACTTTGTGTTGCATTATGTTGTTTTTTTGTTCGGAAATGGAATACCACATAGAACGGCCACGCCTAAAGCGCAAAACATCCGACTTGGCTCAGGTCTTGTGTTGTGTGGGAATTTCATCAAAACCTTTGATTGAAATGCTAATTGAAATATACTTAACCTTTGTTGCGGAAGCGTACTAGGCGCACTCGTGCCATATATAGGTACATGTCGAAGGGAAGGCAAGTATCTGCACAAATTGACGGTATAAATTTGTTTGTCTGTGAAATGAAATTTATTCAGGATGCTACCTAGACAGAGGGTAGATTCGCGTCGTTGTGCCTCTTTCGCAATGGATTTCACAATTCAATCAGAATGGCGGCATACGTATACAATACACAGCAACGGTAATGCCTGCAGGAAGTAAACGTGCACTGGTGGAAATTGCAAATGAAAAGTTAACGGCATGTTTGCTGGCGATTTTAATTGCCAAATCACTTGGAAACACATTTTCATAATCGCACAACAAGAAGCCGCCACTTGACAATTAGATGAGCAGCTTATGAATGGCGGTGCGTTTTGCCGGATGAAATGAGATGGGATTTTCAAATAGCCGCCAGTTGTTATGGTAGGCAATCCGCGACCATGACAAGGAATAGTCTTTCAATATTAGAGTTAAGGTCAGAGAGGGTACATACGCTCAACGACCATCAGGCAATCATTTTTAAAGGATGAAAGTCGTCGACTATGACAAAATGTTGTAAATGTTCTTCAAATTCACAAGGGAATCCTATACGACATGGTCGGCCTATGACATTCTACTGTCAATTTAAAGCACTACAAAAATTCAACAATGTTTTCTTATCTCAGCGGATACAATAAGCCAAGTCAGTACACTGTGAGCCTATTTCAAGTATTGCCTTGAACTCCTCAGAGTTCAACATATATATAGTCAGTAATTGGTTTGATTGTCATTTAATTGCGAGCACGTTTTGTTGGCGAAACAATGTCTTGTCAAATAAACTCTAATGACACTTGAAATAGCTTTCTGTTTACTGTCTGCTACATCAAACTATTATAGCAAATTCAGTTAACTCTCTGTCTATGAATAAGTATTTATATACTGCAGTCAAAAACCCATTGTCCACTTAGCAGACTGTCGTCCAAAATGAACATTCTGCCTCTGGTGACATTTTATTTGATTAACTCGGGGGCTCAGTTCGCCGACCGTGATATTAACTCCGAAATCGCACAGTCGTTGATCTATGTCGTTGAAAAGTTCTTCATGCCAAGAAGCTCCTCGTTCATACTCATTCTGTCATGTGAACGCAAGGACACAATGGATTTTTACAAGAATCTAGAGGATGACCTTCTCGGCAAGTGGACTAATATCAAGACCCAAATTGTGGCCAGCAAACAAGAGTTTAGTCCAACCCTACCCGGCGAGAGGCTCTACAATCTCCTGTTGATCGATTCATGGAAGGCATTTCTGTAAGACGCTTTGATGATATCCTTTTTGGTATGGTATGGTATGGTCCTAATTTTGTTTGTCCAGTAAAATAGATCCAGCTTCGAAGGTTCAAAACTACGACGTCAGTGAGTACTATCACATTTTTCTACAGCATCGAGACCGTTTTTTAGACCGAATAATTCGGAAAATTCTCAATTACTGCTGGAGGAACTTCATTGTCAATGTGAACATTCAGGTGCAGAAATCCTCGGGTGAGATTGTTGTCTACACGTATTTTCCCTATACGCAGTCATACTGCGGAAAGGTCATCCCTGTTGAGATCAATCGCTTTTACAACGGGACGATGGCGAATGATGTTCTATTCCCACAGAAAGTCGTTAACATGTTCGAGTGTCCTTTGAGAGTTGCTGTATTGGATTTTCCGCCGTATCTAACTTTGGCTCGGTCCACAAGTGGTCATTATGTTATTGGCGGCTTCGAAGGTAGACTCCTCATGCAGCTGAGTAAGCTGATGAACTTTAGTGTTAGTGTGTATATACCGCCAAATCAGGAGAGAGGATGGATATATGACAACTACAGCACTGGAGCTATCGGAATGGTGACTTATTGTATTTTCGAATTAATTCCTCATTTTACCGAGTTTCTTTCCTTTTATTCCAGCTCCAGAGAAGAGAAGTCGACTTGAGTATTGGTTGTTTTTACTTCTTCGAAAGTCGCAGCCGTATACTCACAGGATCCGAGATCTATTTCCAGGCCGCGAATGTCATCACCTTCTTAACATCATCCTCGATATACACACCAGTTGAAACCCTGTGGTTTCCATTCAAGCAAAATGCATCAATTGCCTTATTAGCTGCACTTCTGGTAATCCTGGCCCTTTTTTGGGGTATTGCACGATTGATGCGCCATTGGTGGCCTAATGTGAAATATCGAAACATTTTTTTCAACCTAATTGCCTGCACCTTGGGCTTACCCATTACCCTAGGAGCGACGAACAACTCGGGAAGGATTTTCATTCTCACTTGGATGCTGTTCACTTTGATCATACGGACAGAGTACCAAGCCTTTGTCTATCACCTCATACGGAACAACCTCTTCAGGAAGGCACCTTCTACGCTCAACGATGTTGTGAAGCTAAACTATACTTTCGCCCTGCATATGGATGGCTTTCTGATGCTGAGTCAAACGACGTTCTTCACCGAGACAGGTCTGGGTCACGTGATTACGGATAAGACAGTATCTATATCGAAAGCTGACGAAAGGTTTCAATATCTTGAAGATCACCCCAATCAGAAACTCGCAACCATTGCTCCGGTTGAACTAATCTGGAATCATGCGATTATGCATAAGAAAGTTGGCTTGCTGACAATTTTGAAGGATCCCCTGTTGCTACAAAATTTGTGCATTTATTTCCCGAAGCATTCGTTTTTGGCCGATAGGGTTAATTTGTTAGTCCAACGTATCAATGCTGTCGGACTAATGGACGGCTGGGTGAAACAATCAATTGATTTGACATATCTGATGGCGAAGCGACCACCATTGGAGGGATCAATTGATCAGAGGGAGCTGAAAGAAATTTACTACCTTTTTGGAATTATGCTGTTGGGATCATTTTTGATTTTTTGCTTGGAGATGCTGTCGCTGAGAATAAAGTGTTTGAGGTTTTTATTTAAGAAGTTGTGAGTCGATTATAAGAATAAAGTTGGATATATAAATATTTATACAATTGTTTGGCGATCTATATCGCTTACAAGTGTGGAAAAAAATATTTATTTTTGGGACAAATGAAAGGGACCTACGATTTTATGCCGAATTCGAACGGGTGAACCTTTCTTAAGACAGTTATGTGTTTGTCGTATGTTTGTCAGACGTTTGCAAGATGTGGCGCTGTGGAAAAAAAAATTAATTTAAACTTTATTGCTTTGCCCTTTTTCGATTCGACGAACATCAATTTAATTTTCTTCGATTTTCTCTTCGATCTTTATTCCTATCGCATCTTCTCTCCGTGTCACACCAGCCATCTCTAAGGTCTTCTAGTTTGTGGAATTTGGTTGAAAAAACTGTTTGTCTAAGTCTTGTTTTTATCGAAAAATGGCGCCAATGTTCATCGTAAGCCCAACCTAATCACTACACAAGAAAAACGAACTTGGTCAACAGAAAAATTTCATTTCGAAAATTATTAGTTTGGCATTGATTTCGCATTTGATCAACAAACATCAGCTTCTGGATGGAGTAGAAAGATAAATGATAGTGTTGTAATCCACACAACATTACCCAGACCATGACCTACCTTCGATCTTCCAACCAAATCATAAATCATACGAAACATGACCCACATATGTATCTTCTAATATCATTCCCAAACGCTACAGCTATTAATCGGTCACTCGCTTTGTTTTCGTTCTCCGAATGCACACGGGTATCACGGGTACACATATAATACAAATCCGATTCCTCAGCGGCACGCCAACATATGGCAAAACTGCAACGAGTGCATATCGGAGGAATATTACGATGTGCAACCACTTAAATTGTTTTACGATTTATGAATGGGTGATACTTGATACCAGTGCAGAGGCAATTGACACCAAGATGTCGATTGGGCATTTCTTAAATGGGAACGAAAAACAATTAAGCAATACCTAGAATTGCTATGTACGCACATATGGGAACTATTAAGGAAAAGTATGGTATATGGAGGGGAAAGTCTGGAATCGGGTCATTCCTAAAATATTGTATAAAAAGGGCATGGTTCTGGAAGGAAAGGGCAGAGAAATATCAATAGCCAAACATACCAGATCGCAGCCAAGCATTAAGACAGCGGATCTATTCAGCTTAATTAAATAAAAAACCTAAATATATATATTATTGGTCGCAGCCCTGCTTAAGACAGCGGGCCAATAATAGTAAACAAACGAGAAAAGTCTTTTATTTCTTTTTATTTCTCTCCGATTTTCACTCTTCCCTTGGAAACAAGGAAGCACGGTGAAAAATCGTATATTACATTGGTGGCAGCGGTGGGATCCACGTAAAAGGGATCCACTCTACCAAAAAGCGTGAAAGGGGCTAAAACACCTTCAAAGTAGTGATTGTGTGATAATAAGCAAAAAGCGTGAAAGGGGCTAAAACACCTTCAAAGCGGCTAAAAGTGATTTTGTGACAAAGAAAAAGCGTACCTGGGGCTCTAAAAACACCAGGAACAGTGAACAGTGAACAGTGAAAAAAAAAAAAGGTGCAAGCAAAGGAGCCAACAACCAACAACAACAAGCAGCAGTTAACAGTGCAAAGAAAAAAAAAGGAGTCAACAACATCCAACAACAACAACAAGCAGCAGTTTTAAGGTATTTTATAACTATTATAAATATATTGTATTATATTACATACATACGCCAACAATTTTGACAACATAAAAACTTTAAATTTTTAACACACATACCTTTGCCCTATAAATCTTTAAAATTTTTACGCGAAAACAAAAATTGACCGTAGAGCTCTTTGAAGCCCTACCCTTTTCTGACCATTCAATCCAACCAGACCCCACAACACCCAAAACCATGAGCGTCACACTTTCGTTGAACGATGTCAATAACATCATTCCCACGTTCGACGGTAAACCCGACGAACTGTGTAAGTTTATTTCATGTGGCAACACACTGTTCTGCTTCATAACTGACGAGGCACAACACAAATTATTCCTCAGTATAGTGAAGACTCGACTACAAGGTCCCGCCTTTGAGTTAATCCAACACAAGGAGCTGACTAAATGGCCAGACCTTGTAAGAGAACTAGAAACCCAGTTCAAAGAACACAGATCTCGCACTTCGGCGCAGAATCAACTTCTGGCAGCCAAACAAGACCATAAAGAAACTATGGCAGAATACGGAGACAGACTGTCACATTTGCTTCTTGCACTTGATTCCGCGACCTATGATAGTTCAAATGAAAAAGCTATACAAGAATTTTTAATTCTTGAAAATCATAAACTGGCTATCCAAATCTTCGAGGATGGGATAAGAAATCCCAATCTAAGAATATTGGTTAAAGCACACAATGCGGGCCAACTAAAAGAGGCTATTTCCTATGCTGTAGATCAATCTCTTCGCATAGACAATAACAACCCCCATTCCACATCTTCAGCGAGGAACAACACACCTCGATCCATCTGCCAGACCTGCAATAAAGTAGGTCACACTTCACAAACGTGTTATCGAAACACAAATCTACCTAATTTCGCCCCCCATCCCATTAAACGTGAAGCGCAGTGTAATCTGCAAATTGTAAGATGCAGTTATTGCAACAAGCGTTTTCACACAGAAGACGAGTGCCGGCTCAAGATATTTCACTTAAGGCAAAATCAACAAACCACTCAGAATCGAAATAACTACCAGCCCCCAGATCGAAATCGGAATAATCAAAACCCAAACCAAGGCCGACAAGTAAATTTGCACCATGTGCAGCAGAGTCCAAGCCCACAACACAACAATTTGGGAAACGACATTCGTCGGGAGGAAACAGACGGCAACTCCCCCCGACTGACGATTCAAGCCGATGTACACCGTCAGTAACCTACTCAATAAAGATACCTCTACTTCCCAATAATAATTTGTCAATGATACAAATTCCTTTCTCAGATGGAAGACACAGGGATTTAGTCGTAGATACTGGAGCCGAAATCAGTATCTTGCGAGGTTCCACCAATTCGCCACTGCTAAACAGGGATATGATAATATCCACTATAAGCGGCGAAAAGGTAACAAGTACCAATATGACTACTGAATTCCTGCTTTTCCAAATGGGAGAAGATTCTATCAAGATATCACACCCGTTCCATATCTTGGACCTTCAGGTTCAACAAAATTTCGACGGTATTATTGGGAACGACTTCTTAAAAAAATATGAATGCAATATCGACTATTGTAATAATCTTCTGATTATAAACCCCTTTGTGAATGACTCCACAGCCATTGTATACGGCTTCGGAGAAGTATTTAACAAATTTCCTCCTCCCCAAAATATAAAAAAACAGGAACTACTAACGAAACCCTCTGATAACATAACAATTATTCAACTAGAAAAACTTCAAGAAGCTACACCTTCCGGGGTGTTACCTACGGGTATTGCTGAGAATGGTAATAGTGTTAAACAGTACGACTCAAGTCGACCTAACACTAACTCAATTACCGGTGAACTCAAACCTGCAATCAACGGGTACAAACAGTTTGACTCTTGTTCTTTTACTACCAAGAAGGTGTGCCATACGGACACTGGGGTAGAAAAACAATCAAACTGGGAACCAACATCTGGCTCCGCATCTCAAAACGGACCAGTAGTTCCACAAAGTTACCCTAAGCAAACTAAGAGTAAATCGACTTCCAGTAAGCTTCAACATCTGAAGGAAAATTTAGACGAGATAATTCTGATATCATCAGAGGATATAGAAATAAATCCAGCAAAGCGTAAGCCTGAGGAGAAAAGTGCCTCTGCAGAAAGTAAGACTGCGATAGAAATAAATCCGGCAGACAAAAAGACTAAGAAGACAAAACCCTTAGCAGAGCATAAGACCGAGATCAGAGGAAGTTCATTCATTTTACTAAAACCACGAAGTCAACAGATAGTGGAAATACCCTTTAATCAAGTAACCCCTACAGAAATAATAACAAAGAAAAAACAAATTATCCCAGGGGTTTACTTAGGCGAAACGTTGGTTAAACATAACAACGAAAAAATTAAAATACTTCTAATGAACACATTAGAAAAAGAACAGGAAATCAACATACAAAAAATAAATTTAGAGTGGGACGAGATTAATAATTTTAATATAGTCACAGGGGAGAACTTCAAAAATCCAGTAAGGAAACGATTAAACAAACTTAATACACTAATTGACCTGGACCACTGTAATCTCGAAGAGAAAGAATCCATTCTTAATATTTGTCGTGAATACAACGACCTTTTCTATATTGAAGGAGATCACCTTATACATACAGACTCCATAAGACATAGGGTAATAACTGAAGAAAGCAAGCCCCCGTTATTCACAAGACCCTATCGCCTCCCTGAAAGTCAAAGAGAGGAAATTCATAAACAAATTAAAGAAATGTTGGAAGATGATATAGTGCAGCCAAGCTATAGCCCTTGGAATTCGCCTTTGCTTTTAGTTCCTAAAAAATCCGCTAAGGATGGAACAAAACGTTGGAGAGTAGTGGTAGACTTCAGGAAACTGAACGAGCTGACCGTTGGAGACGCTTACCCACTACCAAACATAACTGACATCCTCGACCAGCTCGGTAAGTCGAAGTACTTTAGTACACTCGACCTGGCCAAAGGTTTCCACCAAATCCTCATGGACGAAGAAGACAAAAGCAAAACGGCCTTCAGCACTCCGTTCGGACATTACGAATACAATCGTATGCCATTCGGATTAAAAAATGCACCCGCAACATTTCAGAGGTTGATGAATAACGTATTAATGGGACTACAAGGCATCGAATGCTTTGTCTACGTTGATGACATAGTCATTTATGGTTACGATCTACACGATCACAACAAACGGTTAATCCAGATTCTCAAACGTCTTCGAGAACACAATCTCAAATTGCAACCCGACAAGTGTCACTTTGTCCGCAAAGAGCTTACCTACCTTGGACACGTTATTTCTGAAGAAGGAATAAAACCAGATCCAGAAAAAATCAAGGCAGTAAAAACCTTCCCGGTACCAAAAAAACCAAAGGATATTAAATCATTCCTTGGTTTTGTAGGATACTACAGGAAATTTATTCCTAATTTCGCGGATCTGGCCAAACCCTTAACCAAACTATTAAAGAAAAACGCCATTTTTAGGTGGGACGCCTTTTGTGACGAGTCATTTAGAAAATTAAAAGAAAAAATTATAAAACCCCCTATTCTTGTCTACCCCGACTTCAACCAGGAATTTATTGTCACCACTGATGCAAGTGACATAGCTTTAGGAGCAGTACTTTCTCAAGGTCCAATAGGAGAAGATAAACCAATATCTTTCTCTAGTCGAACTCTTAACGACGCCGAGACAAGGTATACAACTTCTGAAAAGGAGTTACTCGCCATCACTTACGCCCTGCAACAATTTCGACCGTACATCTTCGGAAGAAAATTTACGATCTGCACCGACCACAATAATTTATTATGGTTAATTGGACAAAAGAATCCAACCTCGAGACTTTTACGCTGGCGTATCTTAATGGAGGAATATGAGTTCAAAATTGTACACAAGTCCGGCAAAAGTAATGTCATCGCTGACGCTCTCAGTCGAGTTCGCTTAAATAATGAAGAGGACACTAAAGTACTGGTAACCACAAGAAGTCAACAACAAGCTCTTAACCAAGACATCGAAACAAATAGGGAAGAACAAAACCCAACAAACTCTCAACCAAATTCAAGCTTAACGCTTATTGAAAAAATGGATTCAATATTTTCAAACAACTTGGTCTCATTGAAAGCTGTACTCCTCCCTCTAATAAAATCTCCTGACGAAGAACTACTACAAAAACATTTCAACAATTTCGTAAAACCTGAAATAGGGCAAATCCTAAACCTTCCACAAACAAAACCCAAATGCCATTTCTGTATTGTCACATTACCGATTCCTTTGAGAAGTACCACTGATCAACAAACCTTAACTAATTGTTTACAAAACATCCATAAAGAGTGCAAAGAACGAAAATTAAAAGCGATAGCAATTTCCTTGCCACTCAGCGGCAACAACCAAGATAAACTCAAGATGACAATACACGACCTTTTCAAACAAGAAGACTTGACCATTTACATACACAGCAACAGAAGAATAATACTAGATAACACAGACGACATAATACGAATACTGCACGAAAATCATGAGTCCCCTTTTGGAGGACATCAGGGAATAACTCGCACTATCAAACGAATAAAACAGAGTTACTACTGGCCAACCATAACTAAGGACACAACGGAATACATCCGCAAATGCGAATCATGCCAAAAGAACAAACCATCGAAAGATCCGAAAATACCCTTAAAAATAACAACCACGAGTAAGACTCCCTTCGAACGAGTAGCATTGGACATTGTGGGTCCCTTACCTGTTAGTCACGACAACAACAGATACATACTGACTTTCCAGGATGACCTGACAAAATTTAGCGAAGCAATCGCAATCCCCAATGCAGAAGCCAACACAATAGCCCGAATGCTAATAGAGCGAATAGTCTGTCGATTCGGAATTCCGGATGCAATATTAACAGATCAAGGCACAAACTTCCTCAGTGTCCTCTTTAAAGAAGTCTGTAAAACACTAAAAACAAAAAAATTGCAAACTACCCCGTATCATCCGCAGACTAACGGCGCATTAGAACGCAGCCACAAAACATTAGCAGAATACTTGAGACACTATGTAAACCAAGACCCACTAACTTGGGATACATGGCTCCCATACTCCATGTTCGTCTATAACACAACTCCACACACCAGTACGACTTTTAGTCCACATGAATTATTATACGGTTATCCCCCTAAAATACCAAGCTCACTAAATAGAAACCCACAGATCTCCTACAACTACGACAATTACGCCAACGAACTGAAAGCTCGACTACAACATGGCTACAAAATCGCCAGGGAACAGTTGTACGAAAGAAAACAAAAAACAAAACTAAATTACGACAAAAGGAGCAAGACAAAACAATTTAACATAGGAGACAAGGTCCTAATAAAGAACCAGACAAGACAAAACAAACTTGCTACCCTATGGGAAGGACCATACGAGGTAATCAAAATCCATTCAGAAGAAAACACAGTAATACAAGTTGGCAGAAAATCCAAACTCATACATAATAATAATTTACGGTTGTACCTCGAATAACACACTATATTTCCACACTATACAAGAATATACCTTGCCGAAATATCTCATTTTTCCTATTTTCTTTAAAAAAAAAAGGGAATGGAGTCTATATACTACAGACCTGATTCAAAATGGACATTGGTAAATACAATAACACGAACCGAAATCTACTTGCGCCGCGGATCCATCAGAATAGGCAATGGCTACCCGAATGACTTAGACCTGGATACTCCCCTTGTATCACCCAGGCAAGCATTAATATACATTCAGCCCGATGATAAGAGATTATATATAGGAGAACACTGCTATTCCCGGGGGACCTACATAAACGGAGAACGGCTATCCCCTGAAATAATAAAAGAACTCTACTTCGGGGATACAGTAAGCTTCGGGATACAAGAAGAAGATTTCGACTTACATTTCTGTCCCACCTACGTCCTAAAAGGTCCCTTGCCACAACGTTGGAATCCGGCTGTACATACTCCGCCACGACAAAGCATGTACGATGATGAACTGTATGACGGATACGAATCCACCGATACAGTAGTATGGGAACCTTTGAGCACATCGGTTGCACATACCCCACCACGACAAAACATGTACGATGATGAACTGTATGACGGATACGAATCCACCGATACAGTAGTATGGGAACCTTTGAGCACATCGGTTGCACATACCCCACCACGACAAAACATGTACGATGATGAACTATATGACGGATACGAATCCACCGATACAGTAGTATGGGAACCTTTGAGCACATCGGTTGCACATACCCCACCACGACAAAACATGTACGATGATGAACTATATGACGGATACGAATCCACTGATACAGTAGTTTGGGAACCTTTATACAGTTAATAAAAATATATATATGAGATGGAATTAGAAAAACATTTTTTATTCTCACCGAACCCAAACCAACACAGACATACACACACATATACACATATTCAAGATTTTGGCCAAAAGATAATCACAATCACGTGTAACCAATTTTCAGATGATGCTACGTATTTTAATATTAACACTACTCACGACAATCACCCAAGGTGGCCTAAAAATCGAACCTATAGAACCCAATCCAGGAATATATTTCGAAGAAATAGGAAACGCTGAAATCTACTATCACGAATGGAAGCTCATTGTATACTATGATCTAGAACAGCTTACAAAAGCCTTAGCACACGCCACAGGTTACGTAAGTGAAATCAACACTCTATGCAAACAGCTAAAAGGCCACGCAGATTTTGGGATAATATGTGATGGAGCAGTCGCCGAAATGAATCATCTGATGACAGACATACAAACCAGGTACAAACTACTAAATCCGAATTACAGAAGTAAAAGAGCCTTACTCAATGTGATAGGCACAATAAGCAAATCTCTATTCGGGACACTTAACGAGGACGACGCCAGATTTTACGACAAACAAATCGAACTATCCAAAAATAATGAGAACCACTTACTATCTCTTGTACAGAAACAAACCATACTATTGGAAACCACTAAAAACGTCTTTAGCAAGTCCGAGCAAGCTATAGAAAATCAAATGGTAGCGATCAATTCAAAAATAGAAGATGCGAAAAAAATAGTAGACATTTTGGTTAACTCAACACATGATCAGGAGGTATTTCTCGAAATAGAATCATTAACCTCTCTAGTTACGCTAATCATCATAAGATACCAAAACACTCTTAGTGACATACTGGATCTGGTAAGCGACGTTAAACACGGTAAACCCCATTTAGCAGTCATATCCCAAGACCAAATAAAACCCGCTTTGGCTCAGATCAAACAAGAAATCCCAAACGGAATGAGGCTACCATTCATTACTACAGACAAAAACATACTCCACTTATATCAAATCTGTACTACCAGCGTGGCTATTCGAACAGGAAAAATCATTTATGAAATGAAAATACCTCTCCCATTAATAGATAACTTCCGTATTTATAAGGTTATACCCCTTCCAACCCATTATAACAAACAATTCGTATTCATACAACCCTCAACTCAATATTTAACTATCAATTACAGAAAAGACAGTTTTTCAAACTGGAATAAGGAAGACTTATTAAATTGCAAATCCTTGGACGAAAAATTTCTTTGCCCCTTATCTCATCCATTATTTAATACAGATATTAATAACCTACAATGCGAAGCCCAACTGATAAAAGGAAATACCATCCTCCCGAACACTTGTGAAATAAAACAATCAAAACCCACGACTGTTTGGATCCAACTTTCACAGCCAAATAAATGGTTATTCTCATCCTTAAATGAATACATGGTCGACGTGATATGTGGGGAAAACACAACTGCATATACACTGATAAATACCTTAAAAATCGAACTACAGAGTAATTGCTATTTAAAATCAAAAGACCTTACAATACAAGCAATTAGCGAGATTTCTTCAACTCTTACCAACTCCTACATTCCTCCCTTAAACATTTCACATATTATCCATAACAACTTACCCAACCATACATCCAATATGGTTGTCGTGAAGTTTTCCAGCCAAGATAGGCTAAAACTAATTTCACAAGACATAAATTCCCTAAAAATTGAAGAATCAAAACCTATGCTTACACTGGACAACCATAATCTTCACCACTACACACTAATTTATCTGATAGTAGCACTAACACTAGTTCTATTTTGCTATAAACACTATCGAACTTACATGGTTAATAAAGACAAAGCCCCTGACAACGACAGAGACGACAAAGACACGACAAATACTAAATTAACCTCACAAATACCAAACCCCGAATTTAGATTGAGCATTTCGACAGACGGCTAGGTGTGTGTGTAAAAAAAAAAAAAAAAAAAAAAAAAAAAAAACATTGCAAATTTATCAAATAAGACAAAAAATTACTGTACTAATTGTTTAAAGTTAATTGAAGAGTTTTATACTACTCTTAGAATAAGAATATTTTACCTTCATATAAAAATATTTGTTCTCTTTTACACTATAATAATCATTTAAACATTGTACTTAGTCTAAGCATTTTTTGTAAACAATTTATTATTCATGATAACCTATTTCAATAGTACACTATAATAATCATTCAAACATTGTACTTAGTTTAAGCATTTTTTGTAAACAATTTATTATTCATGATAACCTATTTCAATAGTACACTATAATAATCATTCAAACATTGTACTTAGTTTAAGCATTTTTTGTAAACAATTTATTATTCATGATAACCTATTTCAATCGTACACTATAATAATCATTCAAACATTGTACTTAGTTTAAGCATTTTTTGTAAACAATTTATCAGTCATAATAACTTATTCCTTCCACAACCAACCCGCATACAGAAAATTCTAACCCTTCAGGTAAGAATTTTCTTTTTCCAAGGGGGGTGGGATGTTGTAATCCACACAACATTACCCAGACCATGACCTACCTTCGATCTTCCAACCAAATCATAAATCATACGAAACATGACCCACATATGTATCTTCTAATATCATTCCCAAACGCTACAGCTATTAATCGGTCACTCGCTTTGTTTTCGTTCTCCGAATGCACACGGGTATCACGGGTACACATATAATACAAATCCGATTCCTCAGCGGCACGCCAACATATGGCAAAACTGCAACGAGTGCATATCGGAGGAATATTACGATGTGCAACCACTTAAATTGTTTTACGATTTATGAATGGGTGATACTTGATACCAGTGCAGAGGCAATTGACACCAAGATGTCGATTGGGCATTTCTTAAATGGGAACGAAAAACAATTAAGCAATACCTAGAATTGCTATGTACGCACATATGGGAACTATTAAGGAAAAGTATGGTATATGGAGGGGAAAGTCTGGAATCGGGTCATTCCTAAAATATTGTATAAAAAGGGCATGGTTCTGGAAGGAAAGGGCAGAGAAATATCAATAGCCAAACATACCAGATCGCAGCCAAGCATTAAGACAGCGGATCTATTCAGCTTAATTAAATAAAAAACCTAAATATATATATTATTGGTCGCAGCCCTGCTTAAGACAGCGGGCCAATAATAGTAAACAAACGAGAAAAGTCTTTTATTTCTTTTTATTTCTCTCCGATTTTCACTCTTCCCTTGGAAACAAGGAAGCACGGTGAAAAATCGTATATTACAATAGTTCAAAATACAACCACCTGCGAATAAAAGTATTGGATCGCCATACACATGGAAAATGCAAAAAGCAACAAAATTAATTTTTTCCGAAGAATTCACCACCGAAGTCCCCATTCGTTTAGGTCAAGAAATATTTTTCCTGCAAAACATTATCCAAAATCAAATCATTTTGTGTGCCCCTTCCCAACAATAAAATATATATCTACCATACATAACACAACTGAATATCTCCGAACGACATTTGTTGCAAAGAATATGTATATGTAAGGTATATAATTTCACTTCAAAAAATACATTTTGGCTAAAAACTGTTCCAAAGGACGTGGCTATAAACGACATAGCCTATAGCAGTCTCACAGTCTTAGGAAACATTTTAAAAAATGTTTCATCGAAATCTGTCCAGTAGTTTACGAGTTTTTAAGAGACAACGAAAATTCCTACAGTTTTATTATGTGTATAGATTTTCTTATTTTTGTGTTGTCTATATGAACTGATCTCCAAAAACAAGGGCTCCAAGACCTTTTTCAATATAAACGCAAACGTTTTTAAAAAAATTGTTTTTTGATTTTTTTCTTAAATAAAGAAATGGTCTATAAATGTTCAATATTAAAATTAACAAGCATTTTTTTACTTTTCGTAAAAATTAGAGTCCTATATTAGTTCGTCGATTGTCAAAAAAAATTAAAAACGGCCCCGAAACATCGTTTTGTAGTCGGATTGGGGTGATTTTTAATTTTGTTTGCGCCTATTTGTAGATATCTGTTTTTAACGCTTTAAGCCAGCTCAGTTTTTGAAATAAATTTTAATCTTAGCTTTAAAAAATTTAAATGGAATGGGCTATTTTGCATTATGAAATAAAAGACCCAAAAATTGGGGTATGGGCTTTTTGATTTCTTTTAAGGTTTTTTCATTGGGGGGCTAATTTAATGGAGCCATTTATGTTACATGCGATCCGATACGTCGACCATCTGGTATGAAAGTGAGAACTGAAAATTGCTTATGATACGTGTTGGGCTTAGTAGCTTTTCAAAATACACATCTAGCATTGACGTTTCAACTTATATACCAGTATACCCCTTGTAAAAGTGTCATCGTTAAGGCATCTTGTTAATTTTCAGAATCAGTGGTTGTCTCTAATATTACCGTTGTTATTATGTCCTTGTATGCCTTATCTCTCTCTTGGTAATTTTCTTTTTTGCATAAATGGTGGCAGTTTCCTTTACTAATCGTAGATAGTCGAAAGCTTTTTTTTTGGCGACGCACCTTTTCTGTCAAACCGAGGCTTATTTTTTCGTCAAGCACCTAAAGGTATAAAAGGTGATTTTTAAGCGTTTGGTTTTTAAAATTGAAAAAAAAAACAACGAAAATTTGCAAAATTGAGTGAAATTTTTATTTGGGTCTATAAATCAATTCTTACCATTTACATTTTGAATATTATTTCGTGTAAATGTTGACTCCGACTACGCCTCAAGTGGTCCATCCGGAATGTCCAATTTTGCCACACTTTTTCCAACATATCGACTGGTATCTCAGCAATAACACGAGTTATGTTATCTTCCAAGGCGGCAATAGTTGCTGGCTTATCCGTATAGATGAGAGACTTCACATATCCCCTCAAAAACAAAAGTCTAGCGGCGTCCAATTAACAGGTCCAAAACTTGATATGAATTGCTCACCAAATTCACTTCGCAATATGGTCCATTGATTCGCGTGCTGTGTGGTATGTCACGCTGTCTTGTTGAAACCACATGTCGACCAAACGAAGCTCTTCCATTTCAGACAAAAAAAAGTCCGAAATCATCGGCATATTTAAGAAATACGGCCCAATGATGCCACCGGCCATAAACCAATTCTGGTTGCTCAGTAGACCATATACGCTAATTTTGATTATTAACGTAGCTCAGTAGGACGATTACGGCGACCATAAAATTGACCAAGTTATCTAAACTCATTTTTTACCGAACACGATTTTTGGTAATAAAATTCAATAATTTGCAAACCTTGCATTGGTCAGGCGTAAGTCTATCCATGGTGAAATGGCAATGCTAAGTGAGCATTTTTAACTTTGACTAGTGTCACGAATCATGCGTGCACTTTCAAGCAAATCAGGCTGAAAAACCAAACAGCATAAAATCATCCTTTATCAATACCTACAGTTCCTAAGGAACAGCAAAGATCGCCGGGTATAGTTAGTTCTTTGCCACTTGAAATAATAGTCGCCTTCAAACTTTTCTAAACACATTCAAATTCCCCTCAGATAAATTCTGTAACTATTGACAAAATACAGTATAACTGTTTCACATAAGTATTCCTGAGTTCAAGTTGTTTTCACCTTTCATCATAATTTTCATTTCATATTCATATTGCTAAAATGACTCCACTGGATTACTATAGTGGTGTATGTCAATCATCTTGTACGCTATAAAGTCCAATGACTTATTGTTTCAAAATAATCCCATAACAACTCCCTTAGGTCCAATTGGCACCATTCCAATAAAAAGTCAACCCCTTCTTAGTCAACCTATGGCCATGCAGGGCAAAGTATAAGATCTTCAGCAAGTTTTAATACCGACATTCATCTCACAGCGAATGTCCATAATAAATACTTTTACGACTCAAAATGTTTTTCATCTGCCAACTGTTTTGGTTGTCAGAATTTTATGTTCCACTTTGACAAAACAATTGACGAATATATTTATTTTGCAAGTGTGTATCTGTGTCTACAGAAACAAATTTGTTTTATTTTACTGCCGTAATTTACAATCATAAACTTTGTCTCGCTAGCTGCTGGATACAGATGCGAACAGTAAACAAATCAACAGTATAATTCCCTGGCGTAAGGATGTCAAAAGCAATTTACTCAGGATATATGACCCATTTATTGCGTGTGATTTATTTTATTTGATTTCTTCACGGAATTGGCAAGCAAAAAAATGTGCCAAATATATGACACTTCAGGTAGTATCTAGATATACAGGAAGTAGTGGCGATGCAACATTGGAATTTTGTTTTACGAATTTTCAATTAAAATTAGTTCCCTTTCGTCCTTATTAGTAGGCACGACGGCACATCGCGTAGATGTATATCCGTTGCTGAGGGCGGGCGGAAGTATGAGTTCCCGTCATCTCTCATTTGCTTATAATTTGCGGCAGGACTAACAAATCGAAGCAATGTATAGAGGAACGTGCGTTTATAGCCGGACACTGCGAGCGGGACACACAAACCGGGCCTAATCTAATCGGTGCGGAAATGAAAATGGCTACTTTACATCCAAGCGACGCGACGCCGACGTCTGTCGTTAACTACATAGTTGGCAGTCATTTTGCGTGTGTTTGGTTCGAAACAGGATCAATGTGGTGGTGTTTCGGATCCAATCAAACCGGATGTGGATGGATCAGTTCGGCAGCATTCAATATTGTTAGCTACCACTAGTCGGAGTTGAATTAGAAATCCTCTGATGGCAGTGAAGTTGTATAGTTATATATCTAGGAGGTATTTGAATAGATATAAAACTATGTATATTTGCGATTAATATTCGCAGAGTATTTGGTTAGTCGTTAGTGGTTAAACGAATGGAAATGCACATCGATTGGTTATTATTTAAGTGCTGTATTATGTAGTTACGAGTATTGATTGGGAAGCCAAAAATATATCCGTTGCGAGGAAGAATCTATTTGTCACTTCTTGGATCTGTTTAATTAGAAAGTCTATTATTTTCGGATTAATACCTACTCCTTAAATTTTTTGAGAAACATTAAAAATTTGAGATGCAACATTTTGACTTACATAAAAGGAGAATGGGTATAGTGACTAAAATGTCTTCTACATTAAGTAATTTGAAGCTTAAGTCGGTCACTGTGGCATAGTATTTCATGTTGCCTAGTACATAGAAATTCCACCAGATGGTAAAAAGATCAAGATTATACAAGGTTAAGTTAGGTTAAGATGGCAGGCCGCAACAAGAGCAGCCTCACTTAGGCCAGAGGAGGCCTACTGTGATACCACAGGATCTAATGATCTCACAACCACACGTCGAACCAGCAGGGGCTAAGAATGAAGCGTTGGAGGAAACTCATGCTTGCATTAGCGAGTTCGCCGAGATTGTCGAAGAAGTATTCTCCGAGATATAGTTTTCTACGAGCTGAAAGGGTTAGGCACGTGCATAGGAGGTGAGGAATAGTCTCTTCCTCCTCCACGTCCATGAGGCTTTTAAAGAAATCGTTTGATGGGAGGCCCAGCCTGAGAGCATGTCTCCCAATAATACAGTGTCCCGTGATGACACCTACTAATGTGCTTATATTGGATCTTTTTAATGTTACAAGATTACTGGAGCGCTTGAGATTCAGCTTGGGCCAGATCGGTTTTGTGATGGAGCACGTGGTGTAGTTTGACCACATTCGATTTTGGCGCTTATCGCATTTTGTTTAATTAAAAGTTTAAACGTAGAAAATGGCATATAGAGACTCTCATTTTCCGGTAGAATCGACAAAGTTGTGCCATGCCTGTAGTGAGTTCGTCGGCCTTGCAATTCTCTGGAATTTCCCTGTGGCCCAGCACCCATATAAGGTGACCCCTGGCAAACTCGTCCCTCTGTGCAGGATTACAATAGAGAAATTTTGTTACATCATCAAGTTAGAAAGAACACAACCGAATCCTTTGATGTCGAAAAAATGTTCCAGATAAGGTGACGCGCTATCATGGAATTTCTTTAACATTATTAAATTGTATACGGAACCGAGGTACCTATCGGTGTGATTTTAAGGAAATACATACTAAATGTAGTCACTTTTGACTATAAGTATCCACTTCTGGACCTTGATAGACCATATTTTTTGCTCTTTTACGAGTTGGAATAAATGTAACACAAATTAACCCACGGAAAGAATTTTGACATAGACGGCTCAATCAGGTTTCGTGTCAGCGTATTCCAAGCGGAGGGTTTTGGCAATAGCTGACGAGGTATGGTGTCAATCATGGCGGATGGTATTACGATATTTTTTCTTCTATTGAAATAAAATCCAACCTATTTCGCGACTGTTGAAGAGAACTCAAGCTCCCTTGCTACGGATCTCTTCTGGGGGTTGAACCGGGGACTCCTCGGGCAATAGTGTAGCGCAATTTACTATTGGGTCACCGCGCCAACGAATTGCATACTTAATTCTTGTCTTATACTAATTTACAGGAAAATCTTGGTCTCAAAAGTCAATTGCAGATCTATACTACGATGTCCGCCTGCAGATTTCTTGGGATTTATAGCCTTGGAATGCTTTTTGGTAAAAATGTCGGCCTTCATTCAACGAGTGCCATCTGTTTATCATTCAATAAATTGGAAACTTGACCGTGGGAACTATGGGAGTGCGAAATGTCATTCAAATTCATATACTTTTTATTGAGGACATAAACGTTATTGGCTGTCTTTGGAAGTTGACAAGTAGTGAAAGTGCAAATTTGTCATGCTTTTTGGTAAAAATGTCGGCCTTCATTCAACGAGTGCCATCTATTTATTGACATCATATATGCTTCGGAATTTTCTTCGAAGAAGTTGGACCTTGTCTTTTGCCCTCTGCTCTGGTGTCGTATAGGCAACTCCGCTCTCATCATTATCTCTAAGCGTAGCAGGATATCCCGCTTTCTTGGCTTCAAATGTGTGTACTTGAAGGTCCTGGTAATCGAATTATGATAATTCTTGGTCATTCCCCGATAAAACGGGTGCTTGCTACTAGTAAAAAGTTAATCCCTGTCGCAAAGACACGAATCCATTGCCACTACCATAGTATCTATCTGGATGTGATGTCGTCTATCTTATGCTTTTCGACGACATTGGCTATTCTTTGCAAATATTTGTACTTTCCTCCTTTTGCATTAAAATCGTGAAGTACGACTTTAATGGCTAACTTAGGATGTTGCAGATTGGGTCCTCACCAAGGGCTCTAAAAGCATTCTTTGGCACGGTCGTCGTTATTATCCAAGGATGTGTCCTCATATTGGCAAATTTGGGGTTTGTACGGATAGTCACTAGGCATTCGCTTACATATCTAAAGCTCAAAATATTTGGCCCCAGCATATAAAGTTATATATAAAGAGTTACCCTTAAATAATATAAAAAGGTTCACACTGGGAAGAATGACCAGAGTCATTAATGCCATTGCAATTAACATTAATCGAAAAAATTACACTCGCCTTAGGCTAATAATTAATATTTCGAGTCCGGACCAATATAGACTCTCCTAACCACAAACACTATGCCTACTTCGCCATGTAATTCAATCCAAACCGCTTCCATTTCAATCATTTGATGCCAAAGTCAAATGGCATTCATATTATAATTGCATATCCCGCCACCACCGGAACTCAATTTTCCGTGCAATTGCTTTAAACCCAGCCTTTTAAATACCCCTACTAATTGCAACAACGCCAGCGCATTCCGTAACCATTTACAAAGTTATTTCAATAGTCCTTCCGTCCGCCGCGCCGCCGGCAGCGCCCAGTCCACCCACCAATACTCAAAAGCACATACAAATTCTATGCAAATTATTTGTGCATGTCCTTTTTTATTTGTCATTGAAAATGTTGTTTTGCATGCATACATGGTCCTTGTTAACGTACAATTACATACGTTCTGTATATGAACCCTTCAGTGTTATGCAAGTGGTATTGCCATTATTGTCTGGCATGGGTCATTGTCCAATCCGAAACCGACGAGTTAGAGAACGGGACGGCTGGCACCAGAACCGAGTTTGTATGACAAAATTCCCCAAAAGGGATAACATTTATCTGTTTAATTGAAAATTCGTGTTGCATAGCGACGATGCCATTTACAAGCTAAAGTCCTATACAGAGCCGGCAGGCCTTCGCATTCCATCAAATTGGCATCAATCATTTACCTCACAGCGTTGGACGAGTTCAGTGCGATGAAATGAGCTCCACATACTTTTAATGTCTGATTTCAATAATTTGGAAACTTGACCGTGGGAACTATGGGAGTGCGAAATGTCATTCAAATTCATATACTTTTAATTGAGGACATCAGAAACGTTATTGGCTGTCTTTGGAAGTTGACAAGTAGTGAAAGTGCAAAGTTTTCATGGTCACATTTTCATAAACTATAATCTGCACTGACACATGGTCACAGGATGAAAGTTTCACTTGAGATTTTATTTGTTTGAAGGCATTTTATCTTAATTAGGATTATTACGATTTTAAGATGTCAAATGTAGTTGGGCAAAGTGTCACTTAAGGACTCCTCGCTCGCACAAAGATGACACGCATAATAGCCTCCTGACACAAGAGCACAGAGACAAACAAATTAAGAAGAAAACTTATGCTCAGGTTGATGTCATGTTCCAGTTTCTTCATATGAGCTAATGGATGACATGAATGAGTCGAGCAATGGTTATGGGGGTGTCTCCTCTCATGTTAGGCAGCAAATGGATGCCTGGGAATAATGCTTATGTACTTATATGGCCTGTGTCTGTGTCTGTCGGTTGGGATTGCGGTTGAGCAGTTTTCGGTTTGCTTCGGTGAAACTTTAAAAACTTTTGTTTTGTTTTTAAAGTAATTTGTTCATTTTTATGAGTGCGACCAATAATGGAAGTGTACAACACCGATGTTTTCACTTAGAGGTGATTACTCTTGTGGGCGGGTAACAATTATTGACAGGTTCGTAGAACAAGTATTGTTTTGGGGAACAACAACAATAATGGGCGGCATTATAATGTGCTAAGTGCTGTTGTGCAGTTGTATACAGACAAAGAACTAATAAAAGTGAAGAGATACAGGACATTTCAATTCAAATGATTAACGATTGAGGGAACAATTGCTTGGGTCCTGACAAACAGAGTTGGACATTTATTTATTTATTTAATGGAATACTTTATTAAATTTATAAATCTCTGCAGAGGGTTGTATCAATAAAAGATTTTTACCATAGTTATTGTATCTGGTATTGATATTCTGGTTGATTGATACCTTTAAACGATTGTCGTTGATATAATCGGGATTTCAAAATTATTGTTAGTACTATATTCTAAACTAGCTGACTTGTGCTCGCCTTGCATGTTGCATCACTCGCCTTTAGCAAAAAAAAAAAAACAAACTAATATTTGGTCCATTTAAGATTACGTTTTAAGTGACAACACGGACATTAAAAAAGTTTGCAGGAAATGAAATGCGAAGACAGAAATTCGATGATTGACTTAATGTACCTAACGACATTACATGAAAAATAAATCACTCGTTTGGATAATTTTAGTTTTTCACTTCATTTTAGATTATTTGCTAAATGAACATTAAATATATTGCCTTGACAGTTTCAACACAATAATTAACTGTTGTAAAAAATATGGCACGATTAACGAACACATTGTACCTCTAAAATTCTTTCTACCAAGCGCTACTATGCACCGTATAGCCTACTCGCACATAGGCCACATCACATCATGCTTGCGATTTACGCCCACCACCCCAAAGCAGAGCATTAACAGAAAATTATTGGTTTAGAATTGATTTCGCATTTGATCAACTTACATATCTAACTTATTGTTTCTCAGCTCCTGGATGGAGTAGAAAGATAAATGATAGCTCAAAATACAACCGTCTGCGAATAAAAGTATTGGATCGCCATACACATGGCAAATGACATGGCAAAACAATAAAAATAATTTTTGCGAAATATTCACCCCCGAAGTCCCCATTCGTTTAGGTCAAGAAGTACGTATTTTTCGGCGCAGGGACATAAGTCCATGAGACATAAGTCCATAATGACCTTATGTCCCACTTCGGTGGGACATAATTCCATATTTTGATAATGGACTTATGTCCCACCGAAGTGGGATATATTCGCGCGAATTTTTAGTTTTCACACCCCAAATCGATCCTCCCTTGCTCAAAATTTTTTTCGGCTATGCCCTTAGATTCTTCCCACGCAAAAGTTTATCCCTCATATGATGGGGATACTACAATAGTCTGCTTGCCTTGCATGTATATTAAACTGGACAAGAAGTGCATTTAAAGCTAATTGAAGATGCTTTAGGAAAAAAGGAAAGACGCCGTAATAATGGTTTCATTGTGATGTCTTGGGTGATATGCGTCATCTTGATTGAATTAGAAAAATTAAAAAGGGTCCCCAAAATGTTAACATTGCAATCAGTGGCCGAATATTAATTCAAAAAACAAAAACAATTTTTGTTATGGAAAAATAGCATTTGGTTTTACGTATCAAAATAATTTGGTCTTATGTCGCTTTCCAAAGCGTCTGATAGTCAAATTTTAAAATTTGACCTTATGTCACGGCACCCATCTATGCTACCAATAAAATTGTGGACTTATGTCCCATTTTTGAAAAATAAATTATGGATTTATATCCCACTTCGTTGGGACATAAGTCCATAATCAAAATTTGGAATTATGTCCCACCGAAGTGGGATATAAGTTCATAATGGACTTATGTCTCATGGACTTATGTCCCTGCGCCGTATTTTTCCTGCAAAAAATTATCCAAAAGCAAATCGTTTTGTGTGCATCTTCCTAACAATAAAATACAAACCATACATTACATAACTGGACATCTCCAAACGGAACAACCCTTCGGCCAACAATCTTAATCAAGAGCGATACAATATATTATGGACATACCTACAAAGTAAATAGAATAAATTTTTTTCGTTTTCCTGATCAATAAGAAAAAAAATCAAATCAACTCTTTTGAAATGAGTCAAACGATTTCATCTAAGAACCAAAGTATGTAATTTAATTACTCACTCAAATGTTTTTACAACAACAATAAAACGTATCCAAAACGAAACCTGTTTTGTACGTCTCGTCTCTTATGAAGATTATTAATATACCCCGATCCCAACCCCATGCCATACTGCAGCACGCACCTCTTCCGGCATCGGGCATACGATCATAAACATAATACATATATATATGTACATACAACTGACCAAACCAGACCATAGCACTCACTGAGAAAACAAATCAACCCTTTTCGAATGAGGTTAACGTATGATGGTGTGGTTTTCTTTTTGTTTTTTGTGTCGCACGATCGCAAATAAACATCCATTTGTAGCAAGGTATATGTGGGTCAATATTTCAAAACATTAATATTTTGCACCTCGAAATGGACATTTACTAAAATAATCAAATTTAATATTTTTTTGGTTACTCTGTATTTAAGAAACATTATTAAATATTTTAAGCCAATGGGCCACCAAATTTTGTTAATTTTAAATAATTTTTTTTCACGGGAATAACAGAACTAACATGGAAATGACAAAATCCTATCTTGGTAACGACGAGACATTTTCGGTTTTTTTGTTTACACTTTTGCGAGGCGCAAATATTTTGAAATATTGGTCCATGTATATGTATATAATTTCACTTAAAAAAATATATAGGTATGTTGGCTAAAAACTGTTCCAAAGGATGTGGCTATAAACGAAATAGCCTATAGCATTCTCACAGTCTTAAGAAACATTTTAAAAAAAGTTTCATCGAAATCTGTCCAGTAGTTTACGAGTTTTTAAGAGACAACGAAAATTCCTACAGTTTTATTATATGTATAGACTAGAAAATATGCTTTCACAGATTATTGTAGACAGACTGGCTCTGCATTTGACCTAGATCCAAGGAAAGTATTTCTGCTGGCCTGGACAATTGATGCTAACATTTCAGCCATCGCCATCGGCCATACAAAATCTTATAGATCAGATGGTGCAAGCGAAATCATTTTCCGAAGATTTAAAAATATTCGTTTGGCAAGATGTCAGCTGCCGCAGATTTGTTAGATACGGATACTTAAAATTTATTTATTTATTTTTTTTTTTTTCAATTCTGCAGAAGTGGTAGGTAGGTATCAGCACCGACTATAACTCATTTTTTCTACACTCAAATGTGCCATAAGCAGCTTATCCATATCCATGTCTGTAAACAGGTTGTCATTGTCGGTTCCTATTACCTGTTTATACCCGCCTTTATCTTTATAGAATATTCTTCTCCTGGCTCGATACACTTCCTTTACTACCCTTTTGGACCTTTTCCTGTAAACCGATGCATAATTTTAGCCACCTTTTTGATATTGAGGCTACTTGTTGTTAGTTTCTAAAATGAATAAAATGAACAAATGGTGCAGCAGGTCCATATAGGCTTAGTTTCTCACAGTCACAACCATTTGTTTGTTAGGAGCCTACAATTTTAGCCGATTCCGACCGGCTGAATCGATAATCTTTCCATACCTCTTGGATTTTTATCAGACACCACTTGACTCGTAAATAATACAAGAGAATATTTCAATAGGTGACAAAAAAGGACTTCAATATTCAAATTTATGACGTTATGCGTATACAGACTTCGTTGTTCAACTTCCATTAGTCTTCCGGCTTTTAATCTTCTCCATAGCGTGTACTTCACGGAATGTCGTCTAATACCCTAACACACTCTCGACACATTGGCATCTAATGAATCGAACACAAGTAGGTGCATGCCACTGTAGCTTTAATTGATTGGCAAGCGTTTCCTTATCCCACATTACGCAGCATTCAAGTTGCAATAATTTACCATACCCTACTGACATTTACATCGATAAGACCTCTCATTCATCAGCCTGCAGCCACGACAGATTTTCCAAATATGCACTCTCTAGTGCAACCCTAAAAGCACACTAAAGAAATGCATTCACTACACACACACACATGCGCAAAAAAAGACTGTAAATCTATTAAATGCGAAGATGCACTTGTTAAGCAAGCCCTAGTCCTTTGTAAGGGATTATGAATAATGATGAGAGTCTCTCAGCTAACGGCTTCTTCCTTTTCCATGTCAACTTGAGTTTCACTTCACCCTCTTCGAGCTGTGATGGCAGCAGAATAAAAACGAACCATAGAAACAAATCCTCTCAGAAAACGATTGAGAATTCAATTGGACGGCGATAACAACAACAGCAGCATCCACACGAAGCCAAAGCAACGCGCAATGAATTGAAAAACCATTGAAACCTAATGACACGAAAGAGAATAATGACAAGGATAACATGCATCCACCCCCATAACGAAAGCACACCACGGCGCTCTTTCTGATAAAATGCCGAGCTTGTTCAGCAATCATTCGAGCATGAATGCACTCGATGATGATGTCGTTCACGTTCTCGTCGTCGGGAAGCATGGCATGCATAAGGAGCCGCTGTTGAGATGGTAGTTTGTCAACATTCGGTGGAGATTAATAACGCATTCAGAGAGAGGAAAAAAAAACGAATCCATCCAAAGGACTTGAGCTCTTTAATCACTTCGATTGCTTTGTAAACAGCGCGAAAAAAGGATACTGTCAGCGATAATTTTTCAAGTACCTGATAACGACGACCCTAATGGAGCAACTCCAACTGCCTTTGCGTTAAATTTCATTCAGTGGATGCGAAACCGCAAAGCTAATTAAAACATCATAAGCCGAAGCCGCCATCATTCATTCAGCTGCGGTAAAGTGGCGCTCCTACTTTGTTCGGCATCGCGCTTTAGTGGCAATTTATTTCTAGCTATATAAAGCCTCATGGCGTCTAGACATTTAACGAGAAAATAAGGTATTATCCTGTAAGAAGGAGTGTGTAAGAGAAAAATCCCTACAATTCCCCTTTTTTCTTCGGTTCAACTCTTTCCACTGCACTTCAAATTCAAAGTGTTGCCAGGACCATTCTACCCCCACCATCCGAGTCAGCGACTTAATGAGCTGCAAAGGACACCCTTTTTGGGGTCGACAGCGCCACACAACGCAATCCTGCTGTAAATTTACATTTTTCGTTTCGTGTCATGTCGTTACAATTTCATGATGTCCTTAATTACCAAAGGACAATTTTTTAATGGTGAAAGCGCGCCACCAACCATCGGTCGTCCGGCTTTTAAGTTGCACGAATGAATGGATGATTCTTCTTCAGGCTTGCTGCCCCCCAGGACGATGTATGTTTGTGTGAGGAGTGCATTCCAACCGGCTTCTGGCGGGATAATGTTGTTAGGAGGAAAATGGTGTAGCGGGAACTAATCATTAAACACTGTAATGGGATTTCGGGATTTCTGAGTCTTACTAATGTTGGGTGCAGCATGAATTTATGGCGGAAAGATGGTCATTAGATGCTGCCAGTAGTGGAGGGTTAAGTATGCGGAATGCACAAATTAATTTCTGGGGAAATCAAGCGCAAATATGAAGTACGGCGAATTTAATTTTCTCTCCGCGCTGTGGAGTTCTGGTCTGTACGAGTATTAGTAGAAGGTCAGTGGGAAGAAAGTGGGCCATGGGAGTATTAAGTTTTTTTTTTGTGGTAAAAAGAGTTAAGCCAGTCTGTTGGATAATAGTTCCATCAAAATATAAAGCTAAAGATTTAAACTGTCAAGTGATTTACGATGTTAAAGACAGGCATTTGTAAAAACTAACAGGAAAGGAATAGAGGCTGCCATGATATCATGATATTGACACAAAATCACTACAGATTTACATAAAAAAACTGCCAGCCAATTGCTTAACGCTTCATCATATTTTCATTACCAACACGCACGACCATTCAGACACACCCGTGTCATATGTGTCATCAATGTCCTTGTTCGCTGTCAATAAAAATGCCATGCCAAACAGTTCATTGAAAATTCATTAAGGCTTAAAACCAGATGGCTGCGAGAATTTTACCATCCGCACAGGAGATTTTATTCGATTAACAACCATTCTCAACTCATGTCACAGGTAGTGAGCAATGAGCGCAGGATGCCCTTTTAAGCCCTACTAAAAAAACAGGAAGACAAAAACCCCATTCGAATGGCGAAAATCGAAAATTCCAACCCCATTACGTAATCTGGTATCCGTTTTACGCGGTGATTTAGATTTCACATCAAAAAATCATCAACACAGACAACGAGCGGGGCACTCATCCAAATCTTTTTCTCTTTAATTCATTAATTTTGGCCTCGAAAAATTTCAAGCATTTAAAACTCATTTCATGAACTATTATCCTTGCAACCACTCGAAACGAAATGAAAGACAGTGCGACAGAGAAAGCAACAGAAAGTCATTACCGTCGAAGGAATCGAAGTGGCGCACGATAAGGCAGTGGAGCTGGATTCAGGAAGGAAAGGTTGAGGTTGTGCTGTGTGTGGGTGCGGAGAGATTTGAGTCTGTTTCCGAAAATGATTTATTTGCCATGTTTATCCCAAAAGACGTCAGACCTAAAAAAAATGGAGAACAGGGAGAGGGAGGGTGTAGCATAAATCTCTTTTTGTAAAAAAAAATTCGATTTCCAGTTCTTCTTTACTTTCATAATTCATCAATTGTAGAGAAAACTATTCGAAACACTAAAACAAGAGGGGGTGGAAGTTTGAATGGTAAGGACAACTAAACGAAATGTGCAGATCGTTAAAAACGCATTACAAGTAGTTCTATCAACAAGTTATCAGAAGGAAGTTGTTTGCATCCAACAGCCATCAAGGGGTTGTATTTGTTTTGCCAATGAATTTGGCATTATGGTCATTTGCAAGAAATGAGTTTTATTTGCGGTCTAACGTCTAAGATGAAAATTACAAACACATGAAAGTTGTCGTAAAAATCTTTTTTTGTATTTTCGGAAAGATGAAACTTTTCATAAGGTAAGAATGGTCCGAAAGGTCTTACCGGCTTAAACTACCTCCCTTTTTGAACAGACCGATTTGTCTATGATTGCGATTATCCGATTTATGTTCGCATCCTTAAAGAGTTGAGCTGTAAAAAGGTAATAGGACCCACCATGAAAGTACTCCAATATTGTGCACTAAAACTTGCCCCTATACTATCTAAGCTGTTTAACCATATGTCGTAGTCTCAGAAGACGTTCCCAATCGGTTAACAAAGAAGGACAAAAAATCTCAAAACTACCTTCCAAAATAGCTAGCTGTGATGCGATTTATGTTATCAAAGGTAATGGTAAAAGGTAACTTCGTAATCAAATAGGTATCGATTTTTCCAAAATCCCCTGTGCTAAAATCCCTTACTCCAAAAAACCCTGAGAGAAAATCCCCACGCGACAAAATCCTCCATTTTTAGATTTGGTGTTATTAATTCTGTCGCCGCGACATCTAAAAATGGTGTTAAAAAGTCAGATACGTATGGGGGCGCATGTTGACCCCCTGCAACCCCCCTCCTTGTGGTCACTGAAGGATTTCGAGTAGGTGCAATGTTGGGTATCGTATATACAAAGCTTATATTATGTTGTTAATTTTATCGCCAAAAATACGCGTTTTTTTAAATTACCATTATAGAAAATGGAATCACCGCGAGCATGTTGCTTCTGAGTGAAGTTAAATTGAAGAAAAAAGAAGAAGAAACGGATAAAGCTCTAAATTGTACGAACACGGGATTTTAACGAGCGACTTAATAAGCAATTGTGTAGTTAAGGTGGGGGATTTTGGCATATGGGATTTCGTCAAAGGAGATTTTTGGAAAAAGAGAACGAAAAAATTGAGAGATTATGTCCTATAAGGGATTTTGGAAAAGGGGATAAGGTAGGGATACCCGACAGCCCATATAGATATCGAAGCCTTTGTTCTACTGGAGATATGTTGAACTATATGTAAAGCACTTACGGACACAGGCAATCGAATAAAATGGCGATGCAGCTTTGGAGATAGGAGATCTCAAAGGCTTTTAATTGAATCTGGCATAGAGCCCTCCTCTTATGGATTACCACAACAATTCTGTCACCAAAAAATGCATTTTTTTGTGAAGATTGAAGATTCTATAGGTACATACTACCAAGCAGATGTTCAGAGGAACTTAATGAAGTTATTCCTCGAAATGCAACACATGAGCGCACTACAAGATAGACAACGAATTCCTAAATATGATCTATCAGTCTATCTATCTATCTTAACAGCCGAGAGAACAGCAGTAAGCTTTGTTTTCAACAATTTAAATGCAGAACTAACACCTATCCTATCTGCAAGCATCTCATGGAGCTGTTGAAGGGTTCGTCCTTCCTGAGAAAAGTATAAAAAAATTCCTTATTCAGTGGTTTTTTTAACCGGCCTTTCACTGTCAGAAAAATAAGAGCGACTTGTATGTCTGACCCAACGTGTGTCTTACGTATAAGATCACTTCCAGTGTATAAGTCATGTGGCTTCCTTTCAAAGTCTCTGAAGTTCTAGGTTTCACCAGGGAATTGGTAAGCCACAGACGGTTTTTAAAACTCAGATTTTGAGCAGCTACTTCGACTTTCTGATTCAGAATATCTTTTTTTTGTATGGGAGGTGCCACGCCTCTCTGTTCAATTTCCACCAAACTTCACATTAAGGCCTTCTGCCTGCACACGGCTCGTATCGACATCGTATCGTCATCGTCACATCATGAATTTGCCGTTCAGCTACGATAACGATACATTGAACAGCACACGACGCAATTTCCAATCGTCAAAATAGAAAGCGTAAAGATGTCGAGTGATGAAGACGAATTTCTTTTATATGAAGTTATCTCCATGACCGAAAACAAGGAATGCAGAAGAAAGTAGGGTACACACTCGGACCCATACCGGATATTTCTTGATTTGAATATGAGCTCAGTCAGTTGGGAGCTTGTAGAGATATGGAGTTTGAATTTTCGTTTTATCAGAAGGCACTGCCATGTGGAGCTAACGTACTTTAATCAATGACACTATTTTCTTGTGGTACATATTTACCTTACCTAATGTTAACAAAATTTATTTTTTGTTTTACCAAATTTAAGCTTATCTTTCATAGATTTGTCGAAAAGAACAATAATTAAAAAAAAAAAGTATTTGCAATAATGTTTTTAAATTCATAAAAAAAAAAAAAAAAATAAATATTACACATAGAATGTTGCTATTAAACAAAAAAATATAGGCGGCGCAACAGGCGGTAGACACCCAAGGCCTAGCTTCTCGCAACCATTGGTTTTGTGTGAGTTTCTATTTTTGGAACGAATGGAAGGGACCTACAATTTTATGCCGAGTCCGAGCGGCTGAATTGAGAAACTTTTTCTGGACAGTCATACTCTCGGATGTTTGTCAGACGTTCGCGAGAGGTGGCGCAGTAGAAAAAATCTTAAGCTGTAATTTGTGTTTTTCCGGGGATCGAACCTGGGATCCCTCGCACAGTAGTCCAGCACACTAACCACTGCGCTACTGCGCCCACTATGTTGCTATTACTAACCGAAATGTTTTTTTGCCGTTCTGCATGTTGAATTTCTGTACTATGCTCGTGATCATTGTATTCATTAGTTTACAGAAAATTTTCGTCTGAAATGCTGCAGCTATAGCTTTTAGATCATGACCGACGTGACACCATATGTTGGTTCCCAACAAACCGCGGAAAAACAGAACAGGAGCTCTCGATCCTAGACGACTGCTGGAGGTGTTGTTCGTGCATGTGACTAGTGATTGGAATATGATCAATCGACTTCCTTGAAAGTCAACAATATTCTCAATCACTAGGACAGATGCACGGAACACACGAAGGCGCATTTAAACAACGATTAAGGGTTAAATTACACAAAAAACACCGCACAAACCCGAACCAACAAATAAACCCGACCGACGCGAACGAGGAAAGCAACACAATTCCAAATTTCCAAGCCGAACTGTCAAATAATCGACGACGACGACGACGATGTATTTTCCGCCGTTGAATGAACATCCTACCATAAGTGCGATCAATTGTAATTGTAACTATGTTATGTAACGAAGCCACTGTCGATGGGATAATTACAATCAAAACGATTCTCGCATTCACATAGGTTATATCTGGTCAACGACAGACAGTTTCAGTTTTCAATTTCGACATCATTACAAAAGAAAATTGGCATACAAAAAAAGAAAAAGAAGAAAAGAATAATGCACTCTATCTGCATGACTGCAAGGACAATCGTTCCCTCAGTTAACCCATTCGGCATCAAAGTGCATTTATACCGTCTTCTGTCCAGTGTCCCCATTCATCGATTTTTCTTTTCATTTCGATTTCTAACTCATCTTGTCAATTGTAATTTTCCTAGTCTCTGGGTTGTGTGTTTTGCTATCTCATTTCGGGGCACATTCATTGTCCACATGTACAATAAAACTACCAGCACAAGAAAATGGGAAGGAAATGTGATGTTTTCGTTATTTCTTCTTCTTATTCTTCCTCCTCCTTTCAAACTAGGTTATGTATGTACCTACTTCCTTTTGAATTGCGGGTTTCCTGTGCTGTTCTTTGTTTGTTGGGCTTGTACCGTTTCTTGCTACTTTGCATCAGAGAAACAGAATGGAATTCCTGCTATCAACTGTTAAAGAATTATCCATTTTCGAGTACAAGTAACACACATTGATGTGCAATGTGCTCATAAATCGCATCGTGTAACGGATGTAAGGTACATATGACACAAATTCCTTTCAATCCATATACGAGTGGAGTGTCGCGTCTGGCAAAGAGAAAAAAAAAAGCGTCAAATACACCAAGTAGGTGTGCATCACTGTCACTTTACATGCACGTGGAAGGTGTGACAAAATTGAAATTTATGCCATTCTTCGCTAAGGGAGGACTCCTTCCGTTCCTCAGTATACAGGTTTATTGACTTTAGACCATCCTTCCGGAACGAAGAAACAAATTTTCAGTATCCACTTTCCAGCTGCATGCCTGTGCTCTTGCATCACATTTTAACGTAATTAATGCAATAAACTTGTTTATCCCTCTGCCAGGTGATTATCCTCTAAGACAAATGAGCGCAGCCAGCTCACGTACATGTGTAGTAGGTGCTAGGGCGCGTTACCCAAAAGTCGAGTCATTATAATTATTATTATGAAGATAAAATGCTGTTATTAGTGCAGCACACGTTCTGCGATATAATGGTGAACGAAATTTGCATCTTTGTTAGATGCAAATGGGTGTCAAGTTGTTATAAAGAAAACCATAAGGCACACGATACACATAATGTATTGGTGGAAAAGAGCATTGCCTTGCATGGTATGGTGGTCGTAATCTATAGCATAATTAAGGAGGAATGCAAGGAATACTATTTTGATGCTCATGTATGATCCACATGGTTGAGGTTTCGTTCACCGATGAAAAGAAGTCGTAACAGTAACAGGCCTTGGTGAATCCCCTCAAATATAACATGACCTTCGCTTCGTATACAGATCAGCTCATGTATACTCCGAACTTTTGTCCAGAGAGCTTAAAACCAAGGAGACTCGAATAAAACCCTTATCATCCGCCTCCTGCTAAAAAGCTCAAAGTACATAATATGACGGTTTTACACTAAAATAAAACCGATATTATTTGCCGACAGAAAACACAGCGTCGCTGTTGAAGAAGCCATTGTGTATTCGCCTTTAAGTCTTACGTGTTCACCTTAAATCCTCTTCGAAACTAATCGAATTGACTCCCAGAGGGAGAGCGTGTAGCTGTCAAACACTGCAAGTGCCAACCATGTTTGAATTTCTTCATAGCGTCTTCACCAGTAAGGAACTTACTGCGACGCTGTGTTTTCTGTCGGCAAATAATATCGGTTTTATTTTAGTGTAAAACCGTCATATTATATGCCTGGCGAAAACACAGCGTCGCTGTTGAAGACGTGTTTGTTATCTGCTGGTGTTTGAACACAACGCTATGATGATGAGTAATCTGATAGTTAGCATTGATCTTACATCCACGTATTAAATCTGTTGAAATGTATTGGAAAAAAAAAAACAAATGTTTAATAATTCATAACTTTTTCATAAAATGATACAATAAATTCATGAAACTAAACTGGTTTAAAAGTTTTAAAAATGTTGTTTTCTTTAACAGAATTATTTGAATCTACCACTCTGCAGTAGTGTCTTCTAAAAGTCTTTTCCGCCTTCCAATTTCCTCTTGCAAGAATCTCATCAACAGGCTGATTCTGTAGCCAGCCTAAGGATGCAACCGCTGCGCGCACACTGCCAGGCGTAGCATCTATTCCCGCCTCTCGTAAAACTGAGCGTATCCAACCACCGATTATCGTTCTTGATGCTGGTTTCACTGGTCCATTTACACTTATGAATAGACTATCAAGATTATATACTTGAGCTCTTCTTTCATGGGAAAGCTTAATTAGACGTCGTATCCAAAATACAGGGCATATACTTTTATTTGGATTTTCGATCAATTTCCAACTCGACTGTCTATGCGTAGACGAGTCGGTCTTGGAACCAAATGTTGGATGCAATATAATTTCTCCTTCACCTTCCTTTAAGTAGTCATCTGAAACCTTCAGCAATGTTAAATCGTGAACTCTTCGTCCAGATGCAAGCAGCAAAATAATCGCTGTCCTTCTGGAAGCTTCAAACAAGGTCTCCTTGGTATCTGCAGTTGTCAGCCAATCAACTACTGTTCGTGGGTCCCAAGTACGTAGTTTTCTGGAAGGGGGTTTTGCTAATGCTACTGCCTTTACGATCTGTTTAACTAAAAAGTGTGAAGAAAGGTTATCGACCGCACTCGGTCCACAAAAAGTTGAAATCGCTGACTTGTGAACAAGAATTGTGCTCGGTGAATAATTTTCTTTCAAAAATAAGTGAGCCAAGTATTTAGCTACGACTGAACCCGTTGGAGAATTACAACTAAAATTGTTTACTCTGCACCATGCTATCCACGCTCTGATAGCAGGCGAGTACGTTTTTAAAGTAGAATCTCTCCATCCTCTCTTTAACAACTGTTTTTCTTCATTGGACCACTTTTCTACTTGATTACCCCACCCCCAACTCTCCATACATTCAGGCTCAAATATTCTACTCGTGGAGGTGGTCGACCTGTTGTCATATCTACTAGCACCTTCTGCAGGTTGTTGATTGCTTGTGGTGGTTCCAGTGCTCGAGCACTCAGGTCGGCCATCCAAAATACCTGCGTCCATTGGGGGGCTACAATGAGATAGTGTCCACTCGATCGGTTTAGATGAGCTAAAACTTTCGGTATAAGGTTTGGTGGCGGGAATACCCAGCCCAGCTGATAATTCCAGTCTCGACTGAATGCATCGAAGAACTCTGCTGAACGATCTCTGCAATCTATAGAAACATATCTCTTGACAACAGCTGTTCTTCTTGAAGCAAATAGATCTATGTCGGGTATTCCCCATCTTTCGAAGATGAATGCCCTTGCTGCCGGTAGAATGTGCCATTCTGGTATTGGTCGCCCCCTTGAAAGACGGTCTGCTATTCCATTGTACCTTCCCGGAAGGTAGAAGGCAGATATGGTTATATTGTACTGATCGACCAGGTGAAGAATCTGATAAGTCAGATCTAATAGGCCGATTGATCTGGTTCCACCCTCCTTGCGAATGTAAGCCACAAGAGTACGGTTGTCTGTCTGAAGCAAGATGTGTGCTCCCCTTAGATGCTCTACTCGGCCACTTATAGCTCTGTATACCGCATACATCTCCTTCATATTGGAGTGCCATTTTAACTGTTTTTTTGACCACTGACCTGACATCGCTAACTCGTTTAACTGAGCTCCCCATCCTGAGGCTGCCGCATCTGTGACTAAGAAATCTGTTACTGCCGATTTGTGTATTGGTGTGACCATGTCTGTGGCTCCGAGCCACCAATTGATCTCCTCCAAAGCCCTCCGAGGGATTGGAAGCGTCTGTCTTGCGCGTCTGTTGAACTTTCGAAGAAATATCTGAAGGCAGCGACAGTTTAATCTTCCTCTTGGGATCACGAAACTTGCAAAATTCAACTGTCCTAGTACCTTCTGCAGGTGTCGCAGGTTGCAAAACTGTTTTTCTGCCAGCGCGCTTAGAGAAATTCTGATTTTCTCCTTCTTTGACTCTGGGATACTCATAATGTTTTCTTTTGAATCCCACTGAATGCCTAAAAACTCTATTGCCTGCTTCGGTGTTAAAAAAGATTTTTCGAAATTTATCATCCAGCCAAGAGCCTGCAAAAGATCTATGGTCTCCGCAACCTGAACTGTAAGCTTCGAAAACTCCTGGGACACCAACAGAAAATCGTCCAGATAAACTACGACTCTTATTCCCCTGCTTCGAAGGATCTCCGCAATCCAACATGTTACGGCTGAAAATAACCTGGGGGCTGAAGACAGGCCAAATGGGAGGCATGTGAGCTGTAAGAGTTCGCCTCTGTATACCACTCTCAGAAAAGGTCGGTGGCTCTCCGATATTGGCACATGAAAGTAAGCCTGTGATATATCTATTTTTACCATCCAATCGTTGGCCTGTATAAAGTCTGGGACCGAGGCGTGAGAGATCAATTTGAAGGAACTTACTATTACATGGTCGTTTAATGCTCTGAGGTCGAATATAGGGCGAACTCCTCCCTTGGGTTTGTTTATGAGAAACATCTTTGAAATGAAACTTGGGCTGAACTGTAGGGGGGGGCTCTAGAACCCCTAATTCCTTCATCTCCCTTACCTGAATATCCATCTTTTGAGATGGGTTTGTTGCAAATGTTTTTAAAATATCGGCTGTGGGGTAAACTAGAGGTGGTCTGCACCGAAAAGGTATCCTTGCTCCAGAAATGCTTTTTAAAATGAAGGGGCTGGCACCCAGACTCTGCCACTTGTCTATGAAAAACTTTAGTTGGCCCCCCCTGAACAAATGTGAGTCATTTGCTGTTCTCTTTCGAGCGAAAGGAAGGCATGACTCGTTTGTCTTGCTTCCTATTTGCCTGTCTTTCTTTGTAATTGTTTCTGTGCGCAGATCTTTTATAATTATACCTGGACTCACTTTTAGGCTTCCTTTCGTTGTTGTACAAAGAGCGCCAATTTTGAAAGGATCTCCCATCCTTAGAAACAGAGGGAGTGCTAAGCCAGGTCTGAGCCCCACCAAGTGACTGCATTAAAGCCTGAAGTGCATGTTTATCGAAAAGATGCTCTGAACTTGGATGAATGTTTCGAAGCGCTGTCTGAACGTTCTTATTGGAAATATCAGAAATCAATCTCTCACGCCTCACCTCAATGCATTCAGCTCTCTTGCCGCATATTACCTGCAATGCTAGTTCTGTATTCTTATACGAATCAGAGGACGAACCGAACAATGTGGTAAATTTGTCGAACAGAGAATTAGGGTTTAAGCCATCCGGTGACTTAAACGCCCAGTCAATTATTGACTGTAGTCCCAATTTTAACAATGCCTTCTGTTCCAACAAAGAATTAGACAAAGCTGCCATAACCTGCTCTGTGGAAACTAAGTAATCTTTTGTCTTACTGAGCATGCAAAGTTCGTCATTTACCTGTAGTTCCACAAAACCTGGAGTTGCAGCCAACAACTTCACTGCTTTTGAATATCTCACACTTTTCCAAGTTGGTAATCCAAAATGTTGCAACCTGGCAAGCGATTGCAGATGTTCCTTATTTGCTGGCTGGACGACCTTCGCATCACTCTCAGTCTGTAACTGACCCAGATTGAGTGTTCGCCTGGAGCATTCTGGGTGATCGAGAAAATCTTCAGGTGATTGCATCTGCATATCCTGGAGATGGAGTGCTTCATCTTCCTGTGGAATAAACATTCCCATGCACTGGGTCAAATACTTCACCTGTTCTGTCAGTTCACTGAGCCGCTGATCTATAGATGTCTGTTCCCCAGATCTGGACTCTGTCTTTCGCTTATTAGGTGGTGGTGAAGCCATCTGCTCATTCTCGGATGATGTAATGCTCGACGATGATACACTCCTCTTTGAACGTCGAGGGCTATTGTCCCTCTTTTTAGATTTATCTGGTGATAAACTCATCTCAGATATGAAATTAGTGCACTGTAACTATAGTGTGTATTATTATACACTATCAAAACCTCAATTTAATCACTTTTGCTATTTAATATTTTACTTGAACGAGATCGTCTTCGAATTGCGACTTAATGGCGACGAAATACACAACGCTATGAAGAAATTCAAACATGGTTGGCACTTGCAGTGTTTGACAGCTACACGCTCTCCCTCTGGGAGTCAATTCGATTAGTTTCGAAGAGGATTTAAGGTGAACACGTAAGACTTAAAGGCGAATACACAATGGCTTCTTCAACAGCGACGCTGTGTTTTCGCCAGGCATATAATATGTACAATATAATATGTACGATTAAGATATCCTTGGCCGTTTTGAACGCAACGTTTTGAGTTGGAGTTCTACAAGCTGTACAGCGACAATGACCTGGTCATAAAAGTGTGAGTCTGTCGTCTTGGACATGTAAACTGAATGAACAGTAGACCTAACACAAACATAGTGTTACAAATTTTCGAAAAGTCTTCGATTCCAACCCAGAGGGTCAACGCAGTAGAGGAAGATCTCGCTTTAAATGACGCGCAAAAGTTTCACGGGTCCTTAACTTGTAGTGCGCATTTGGAGGCAGTTAGCCAAAGACATCGCCAGGTCCACGATGGCCTGTAAGTAAGTAAGGATATGAAAGGTGAAAAAAACTACCCTATTTTCAAAATGGACACGCAGTCGGAGACTTCTTGGTGAACGAAGAAATACTGTGAGGTAGGTTCAAATATTTTATTTTTTGAACTTCTGACTTCCCAAAGCGATATAACCCACTTCGACCTATAAGACCTATTGAGCTTGAAGTGTCTGAATTTTGTTTAGGCTGGTAGCGTCTCTACATTGTTATTGTATCTGATGAATTCTGAATTCTTTGGTACTTATTACTTCCCTGAGAAATGATTTCCTTCTGTTACCGGGCCTTCACAAATGATGTGCTCAGCTGCTTCGTCTTCTTCAAGACATAGTCGGTACTCCGGTGATTCGACTAAACGCATTTTCTTCAGGCCGTGGTGACCAGTTAGGTAGCCTACTAAACTTTTGATATCGTGGCTGCGTAGATTAAGCATCTTTTTAGCATAATTTTTGAATCGCTGAATAGCTTTTTTGGCCTGTATTCTAAGACCACAGCTACGGCTGGACATGGAGGAATCTACTACCAAAAGAGATGAATGAAATACAAATGAACCCACGAAAAGGAAATCGATATCCATCTAAACAGGTGAATCGAAGATGGACGGTGGAACCGGTGCCGGTATATTCACGGACGAATGAAGTATACACTGCTCAATCAGGCTTCCTGATAGCAGCAGCGTCTTCCAAGCAGAGGAATCCCGTAAATTTCATTGTTGGCAATACCAAGAAATGATATTACCATTCCTGCCGCGAATAGCCTAAGGTTCTCTGCTGGGTCCCTGGCTACAGTTACAAAGCCTGCAATGAGAGGGCATACGAACTGGCGAGAAATGGGTCTGCAATGGATCATAATCGAGCACTGCAGTCGATCTTAGAGAGCGAGTGGTAAATAATATTCGCATGAAAACCAACAACAGGTGGAAGGACTAACTACCTGTAAAGTATCACGGAAGCTTTGGCCAAAATACGACAATGGCCGGACCATCAAACTTCTACAGTTCGACAGGTCATCGCTGTCTAAATTGGTAGGATCTCTACCAGGTCATAACTTTCTAAGAAACCATACAATTAAACTAAATCTCAAAGATGACGATATATGTAGAGGCTGTGGAGACGAAGAGGTTCATGAGGACACTGGACACACCTCATTTCCTTTGTCACTGCCCGAGTATCTGTCACTTGAGGAACAGAACATTACTTCCATGATCTTTCTTATCTTTACAGGTTTTGAGGATATCAGGATGGCTGGACGGCGGCGCGGCGTCGAGTAATCACTAGAAGAAACGACATGAGGCTTACCATCCCAACATCAACGGTCAACCCCAATTTAAAAGGTCATCACAATGGGTCCACAAAGGCCTAAGTGTGGCCAACCCGTAAACCTCACCTAACCTAACATAAGACCAGGGATGTTTTCACAAAATGAAACACACTTATTATTTTCCCAGCTCTTTATAGCTGCATTTTCATTTCTTTCAATTCCCTGATGTCCGGGAACCCAACCATAATCTGGTTTTGTTTCTGGTACTAAGTGATTGGAGGGTATTGAAGCAGTGCAATACTGATTTGGAGTCAATAATGGGTGAGCTAAGGGCTTTTATTGACTGTTCGTGAATGTTAGCATCTTTTATACCTGAATTGTAGATAATTACAAAGAGCTCTGCCTATAAATACCAGCTCCCACCCCCGATTCCATTTTGGAACCATCCGTATACCGCTTTAGACCGCTTCGGCAGTTTAGTGGGCAGTTGCTTGCCCATGCTTCTCTGCTTTGGATCTCCGTAGAAAACCGTTTGTCGAAGCATAAAGTTTTTGGTATGCGGTCGGTGATCGGGCAGATCATTTCAAATTCTAGAAGTTCAGAGAATATAGTCGTTAGTTCCGGGTGGTCCTTATGAGGCTTATCTCTTTCGCTTGTATATCAAACTTTCGGAACTGCGTATTGTCACTTTGTCAATGTTTGTAGAGAGGTGTTAGTCGTATTACGGCTTCTATAGCAGCCGTAGGACAGGTATGCATATGCATAGCTCCAGACAGACCCAGACATGCTGGACGTTGCATCTTTTTAAGCTTTGAAGTGGCGGTTTTTGGCTGGCTATGGTTCACAATACTAAGGAACCATACATATGTTATAATGGGCCTAATCAGCACTGTTCACTGTATAAATTTTGATTGGGTAATTTGTTTTTGCAGATCATTAATGACTAACGACCGCAAAAGAGGTGAGAGTACTCCTCCTTGTTGACAGCCCTTTATGGTATTGATATTGAAGTTTGCCATGAGAAAGCAGTTACTTTACGACTTCTTAGCATCGCTCTTAGCCATTTTATTGTGTATTGGTCTATATTTCTTTAGTGCAGAGCATTTGATATGGAGCTATATCCTGTGATGTCGAAAGCACCCTCTATGTTGAGAAAGGCACACAGTGCGATCTCTTTGTGGCGGTAAGCTCTGTTTATATGTGTTGTTAGATTAAACAGGGTACCTTCCTTCCTTTCTGATAAACATATTGACAGGAGTGTAGACTGTAGAGGTATGCTACTAGTTAAGCATTCTTTGATATAAGTTCAGATAGACCGCGCCTTCTGGTTGTATAGCTCCAGTTCCTCGAGATTCACTTGGATTCAAAATTTAGTTAGAACCGTTTTTAGATAATTTTCCACCTAACACTATAAAATTGCAGCAAACTTTGTCAATTCCTTTATATTTATGACTAATAAGAGTTGTGTCCCTCAGCAAAATAACATCACACGCACTACCAAGTCATTTCATTGTGAGTTGCATTGAATAAATTGTTACAAACCACACCATGGTGGATATGTCTGTGTCCTTTATCAGGAAAAAAAGAAATAATTTACGAGAACATATGTCATCACATCTGCATTTTGGTGCCCACAGTTTCTTACATTCATCCCCATATGCATGCGTGCTTCAGTCTGTATCTATGTGTGTGTGTAAAAATTAATCAAAAGTTACTGAAAATTGGATAGGATTCTTGATGAAATTATATGATTTGAATAATAATAGAATCATTCGTTCATCTCTCGGGTTGTGTCTGTGTGTGCCGTTCCGGGAGTCATGAGAATATAGGCACTCACTAGCGGCTAACCCACACCACCCACCATCATGGTCTGGCCAGGTTTTCTTCGTAAGCCACTGGCGGCGGGCCGTCCGAAATGGATTTCTACATCCGAAGACGAGGCAAGGATCGCTGCTCCCTTGTTATACTGTCGTAGGTACCGTAGACAAAAACTAAAAAGGATTCCACTGTGATGGTGTACCAGAGAGATTGAAAGAGTCACTGGAAAAGCAGCCTTATTAATATACTGTCAAGAGATGTCACAGGACAGGATGTGGCAACGTACTTCGTACATGAGGTAACGCCGGTTGTATGTTGAGCCGGTACGTAGGTCCACCGTCGTCGTCATCGTCGTCGTCGTCGTCGTCATATGCTCTCCAAAAAAGCAGTGATTGAGCATGATGGATACCATCCTACTAGTTTAGTTGGTCTATGTTGTAGACTCCTACTGTATACAAGAACAGTCATCTCGTGTCGTTGTGAAAGTGATGTCATCTTGCGGTTGAAAACAATAGATTCATGTGGACAGATGGTGATTTTGATTTGTGTGTCACTGCACCAGATTTTCAGGAGAGTTGCAGTTGGAAAATTGTTGCTTTGCTTGTGCGTATGTGTACACGGACTAGTGAAGCAATTAGCATAACAATGAACTGTATGGACTGTGAAGTCGATCTTTTGTATTCTTGTTCTTGAGTTCATGGAAATGCGTTTTATAATGGCTTTGGGCAGGAAGACTGATGATTTATATAATTATTGGATAGTACTGACGTTATCTAATCTAATATATAAAATATTCTAGAATTTCATAAACTCTTATAGTGTGAATATGCAGGACCAAGCTGTAGTTTTTGAAGGTCGCCCGATCATTCTAGTGAAATATGCCTGTGTAATGTGACAAACGCTGAGAATTCAATTTATCTTAAGGTGCTATGCATGAACATTCTTACCGGCCGGCGGTGTGTAGATACTTTAATAAACCAAAAAAAAAAAAAAAAAAAAAAACAGATATTAACCCCAGGGTACCAACTTTCACATTGTCCGACGACGCTTTCCATTTCGTTCTTCGTTGAAAGTCTAGTAGATATTCCTTCGACCAACGATTCCAAAAATGCTGTTTTATTTGTATTAAGAGTCTTCATCTCCTCAGGCAGGAAATCTTTACGTTCCGCAATCGCAGTTGAGGACCGCCAATCAAAAAATGGCCGGGTGTCAGAACTTGCTCATCACTGGGATCATTACATGGCTTGTTGCACTCGGCCTGTAGGTAAGTTCTCCTTAATTTGCGTCAGTAACTTGGGCCGATACTTGAAGCAATGCACACAGCCCTGAACGACTTGGTATATGTACTTGTTGAAACCGTCTGCACGGCCAGCGAGGCTCGAAAATAACGATTCCGCTTGTATCAGCTTTTTATTGTTTGGTTGTTTGGTTACACCTTTCATTCAAATAACTGAAAATGAGAGCCGCAACACTGTTATCAAAGCTAAATTGTCGCACCAGCTTCTTAATCACGCATAGTCCACAATGCAGAGTGAGAGCGAATCGAGAGTAAGATCGAGTCTAGTGCAAGTTGTCAAATAATTTCGTCAGGATTTATACGCTGCCGTTTTCAAAACCCGTATTACAAAAGCTCGCGTGTGCTCGAGCTTGTTGCTATGTAACCGCCGCCTGCATCATATCTATGCCCGTAAAAAATCCCGTAAAACAAAAGACCGTAATTGTATGGGGGCATACTCTAGGATTTGGAATGAGAGTCAACCCGTAAAAAATACGGGCTTTTTGAAAATGTTCATTTACGGGCTTCCGTATTACAGGCTTTTATTTTAGGGTCAACTTCGAAATGCTGTGTTTGCATTTACGGGGTTCTGTGAATACAGGCTACAGTTTTACGGTCAAACGTATAGTTCCGGTCCTTATATGACTCATTTTGTCGCAATCCCTGTATTTTTGATTGGAGAAAGGGCAGTCCTTCAAAAAGTGCATACCACCACGACAAGGTATCCGCGGTTTTAATTGATTGTCCTTAAAAGTGCCTTTGTGTTCAGTTTGACATGAGGTCCGACTGTGAGCCTGCTTCTCCACATCATCCTTCAATCGAAGTTTTGGTGTTGACGTACTCCTGCAATTAAGATATCTATCTATCTTTGAAGATTTTGACCGCATACAAAGACATTAAGCCAATCGTTTGTGGATTTATCGAGTTCGGAATTTTCATAACTATATAAAACTGAATCCATGATTGGTGCTGTGTGGTTATCGTCTACTGGCATGATGGGGATACGTTTTTTCTTGCAATATTTTTCGTGCTTAGAGAAAAAATTATCCTAGTCTCCACTGTGTCCAACGTGAAATGAGTTAATTTTTGTACAATAATATTAATTCATTTCTTCAATAAAATAAGAAATGTGAGATACAATATAACTTATAACTTAACAAGTTAAGCGTAGTAAGGTCGAAAGATAAAAGTGTGCATCCCATTTTTCAACCCTTATAGGACGAATTTTGAAAAAAAAAAAAAAACGATTAATGAGACATGTAATCATTTTGACTTATCTATGAACATACAAACTTTCAAGTTCATATGGCTAACCGTTCGTGAGACCCCCTTACTCCCGCGATCCTTTTACTCCTGAGCAATTCTCACCCACCCTACGGCCTAAGTTGGCCACACATCTATAAATCGGACAAAAAAATTGGACAAATGATTTTCGAAGTATGGAGAAACGAACAGACGGACATTGCATTTTATAAGTATGGTAAAGTAATGGATGGATGGATGGATTCCAAAATTACATTGTGATGTCGGCTTTAAACAAGAAAAAAAAAATAAAAGAAGTTTAAAGTGAATAGCGCCGATCTGACTTAACCAATACACTAGATACTGATAGAAAATTGTACTTGCTTTGTCAACATTAACCATCGCTGATCTTCATTTGTACAGGTTTGCGGAGGTAGAACTAAAAATAAAATTCCCTAAAAACCACAGAAACTCCAGATGCGTATTCTAATATAAACTTTTTCGAAAACCTCCTACGGGCAACTAAGACCTTGTAAACTTAAAATTGTCAAACTTTCGTAATTCCTCCAAAATTGATTAAATTTTATTTAAAATTCCCTCCTTACCCTACGAGTATACTTTATATATTTTAGTCGATACCTACTACATGTCCTAGTTTCTATTAGTGTTCGCTCTCTTGGTGCCATTATTCACTGTCAAAATCTCATTTAATCACACACACCACTTCCGGTGCCCTGATGCTAATTTCAATTGAAATTATATCACACGTCTCCTGTAATTAAACCTGTGTCTGAATTTATCCGGCAGGGGTGCTGCAGCTGGTATATCGGTGGCAATCAACCGTCCCTGTGTATATACTCTCATAGTACCGCCATGGATGTTAATTATGTCGACAATAATTGCATGTTAGACCGTAATTATAGAGGAAACCGGTGAATGGTATTTTGAAAGCATCACTCCATTAACTATAATACCAAAGACGGATAATGAGGTGTAGGTCCTGGGGTCAAGACCCCAACCCAGGCTCTATACAAGGAAATCATAAATTGCACTAAATTTCCGTCGGACATAGATATGCAAGTTCAATTTGCATCGCTAAGTGGATTGTTGTCGCCAATATTGTTGTTATAAAAAAAGAAAAACTCGATTAATGGCCGTTAATTTGCCTTTTGACAAGGAAATGTCAATTTGATTGCATAAGCTGTCTAATTTTCGACTGCAAAAGACATAACAGCGAATTGAATTTGATTTTAAATGACATCGTTGCGTGCGTTTTATCAATCTGTTCTGTTAAAAAAAACAGAGGTATGTATTTAAAAGTGTTCTTATTTAATTGAAATAATCCTCATTGGAAAACCTCGAATGAAGAACAAAGTTACTTCGCACATAGCCAAAACGGTTAAAATAATTTGAAAATGTTTGAATTCTCTATTCGACTTTGTAGCGGTTGGGAACACCGGCCATACGAGAGTCCTCATCGGTGTAACAACATTTCTTTCATTTAATCCTTCGTTAAGATGGGTTTTCTGTGTCAATAAATTGTTGGTAGGTACGTTGATTTTGACTTCAAGTAATGGTGCCACACATAGTTTCACCGATGAGGAATTTAATATAGCCGGTGTTGCCAACCGCTACAACTATAAAAAAAAAACAGTTTTACTACAATTGCATTGCAAATAATACAACTTTCCATAAATCATCTCAACTTCAATGAGACGGCCAGCAAACAAAACACCCAACCTACTATCGGCGACATGATGCTTTAATCCTTATTTGTTGCTCGTCCTCTTTGGAGGTGTGTGTGCGGGTGTATACTGTGTAAATAATGCTTAAATTCAATGATGGCTAGGGATTGCAATGCATTTACGGCCAATGGCAGTGTATCAATTAATTTACGGTCGATTTAGTCGAACAAGAGTGCGGCCGACAGGCTTGGCGTTAGCGGTGGCGTATTGTAGGAGACCGACAGGCGACAATGGCGCCTCTTTTTTTTGTCGCCACAATAAATTATTACTTTTCGAGTGGAAATAAAATCTGTTGTGTAAACATACGGATTGAATAAGTTTCACAAATAATTAACAATTACGATTGCAATTAAGCAATTATCACAGGGCGGTGGTGCTTGAAAAAAAAAATGTATGTAAATACATTATTATCTTGATGAATGGATTGTCAGATTTAATGGTGGATAGTAGTATGGGTGATAGCTGTCATAATAACAGGGCTTAATATTAAACTGTAACAGAATGGAGGACGAAGTAAACTTTGTTTATTGTATACGGGGTGGGCCATCTAGTGGGTGGTTTCTTTATAAATCATAGGTTACTTTGACACTGGCAGCTGTTTCTCGCTTGAAATCTTGTCAGAAAGTCAGTACAGTATCATACCTCCGGCTCCGCGGAACGAATGAGTCGCTTTATGCTTGAACAACGTTGGGAAATATTGAAAACTTATTTCCTACGAAACTACGTTCCATTTCTTTACAGATATAAGTGTGATTTTTGAAAAGAAGTTTTGGCCGGTATGAAGCACCCACCGCGCCCGCTATACGCAAGTTTGTGCAAAAAGTTCATGACACTGGTATGCTAGTAGAAAACAGTCATGGTGCCCGTCGTCGTACGTTGCAGACGAGAATGTGGCTGCTACAGCCGAGAGTGTAAGACTCAATTCACGAACATCAACTTGTCATCGATCTCAACAGCTCAACATTTCACGCAATAGCCTGAGGAGAATTCTGCACGAAGATCTCGGATTATTCCCTTGCAAGACCCATCCCGCATGACCCCTTTGGACTTTTTTTTTTATGGGGAACGGTGAAGGACCGATATTATGGTAACAATCCGGAAATGTTCAATTACTTAAGGCCAATATCATCCAAGCAATCTGTAAGCTACAGCCCGATACCATCAAAAAAGGTCTTGGAAAATTGGAGTGACAGTATGCGCTACTACGTTTTAAAAATATGAATTAAGTCCATAAAAAGTGTCATTGTTTAAAAAATACAAAATCGTATCGATGAGGATAAAAGGTCCCTAATGCAAATGCAATTGCAATCTCGACTAAATTCCCGAAATGTTTAGAGGACATTTTCCTGAGCCTTGAAATCGCAAAAAACTTGTTATACCGGCGAGAGGAAAGGGGAATTCAAAAGATAGTCTAGGGTGTAAGTGTTCATCACAGTAAACTCGGCACCATATTGGGTACATCGCCATCTCTGGAAAGCCTCTACGGTCAAAACCTAAATCAATCCGTCCAATCGCTTAATTTCTCTACAAAACCTAAAAATGGTTTCAATTTTCTTTGAGAAGCCAACTTCTTCCGAATTTTCGAAGAAGTACTTTCCAAGGTGTTTGCTTATATTCCAAGCATAAGCTTGACATTCACAAAAAATATGAGTCATATCCTCTGCGACATGTAGGTCATTCCAAAACCTGCACGTGTCCGTATTTGTTAAACCTTACCTTCTGGCGAGATTTCTAAGAAGGCAGTGCCCATCAGAGGATATCCCTATCGTCATTCGTATCTTTGATCAGCTGAGTTTTAATAACTCTATACATTTTTTCCCATCTCATTTAAGCCGGTAACCCTAAGCCCTTCATATTTCTAGATGTTTAGGTCTAGGTATGATCGATAAAATTCTTGAGTGGATAATTTACAATGGGATCCAGCCGGCAATTGAAGTGGCCAGTGGCCTGTACCACAAAACTACAAGTATTGTACAACAGGCGAATTTTAACAATTAACAATGGTTTTTGTACCAGAAAACCTGTTGTTGTCGCCTGTTGTACAATACTTGTAGTTTTGTGGTACAGGCCCCAGAGGACTATCGAAATACCAATAACGAGAACTCAAGCCACTGTAGAGGACACGCGTTCAAAAGATGAGTTAGATCGTCAATACATGCTATCGAAATAAGATTTATTTTGGGGGTTATCTGAGAAATTTTGTGAGGAATACATTCGCAATGAGGGGTACTCATACTCAACGTTATCTGAAACATAATTGCCATATGCATTATCCTGGATGTTTTCCTAGCTATCGGTTATCAACTTCTTAATCTATAAAAATAACCTTCATAAAACTTTCCATTTCTTTACAGATAAACTACCAAAAAATTGGATACAATCTTTTTCTAAAAAGGACACGAGAAAATAAGTTTTATCGTTTCTAAGTGCTATTCTACAATTTCCTTACCAAACAAAACTTTCACCCACATGTTCAACACTAAAATGATGAAAATTTAAAGGAACCAATTGATAAACCAACTAAACACACATAATATCCTTATCTGTTGTTTATGAGTCCTTTTCATTTTCTTTGCATTTCTTTTCCTTCCCTCAAATACGCTAAAAGGAAAAACATTTTTTTTTTTAAATATTCGCAAAGGAATAGGGAAATTCATCGATAAGCTGAAAAAAAAAAAAAAAAAAAATAATAAAAACAAAAAAACCCAAAGGATACACATTGTCCTTAGTGTCGTCAGATTTGGAATTTTTTGTGCGCCCTCCCCACACTTCTTGTGAAAAGAGCGCGTGCTTATCTTTATAGCTTCTAAAATGGAATGGGATTTTCGATGATTATAGATTGCGTCGCGGACTAGTTATTTTTTTTTCTCTCAACATCGTTCTTATCCTTTGATAAAAAAAAGAAGAAGAAGAAGAAAATACAAGAAACACATCTATACACCCAAGGATATGCTTAAGGATATGTGCATTGAACAAGAGACTGTTACGCTTAGACTTCTATCGGATCCGAAAATTTAACATCGATGTGGGGTTTGAATTGAAAATGGTTATTGCCGAGGACAAGGAGGCAGAATAGAGTCAAAAGAAACCGTTTATTGATAAGAAAAACGGTCGTGTTCGCATTGAATCGATTTCAGCTTCTGTGGTTTATCCTTTTGCTAAGTCGATCTCTCCCTTGGTACGTATACACATCGAAGTGAAAATTAACAAAGTGTATAGCCTTAACCGCATAGAATTCGATCGGTCCTTTAAGACAAGAGTTCGTTACAGAGCCACGTAACGGTTTTTTGCATTTTAAAGGACATCATGCAGCATACATAAATCTCACCGCATGTTTTCATAATTAATGAGCCAACTACCCGCGTAAATGATGTTTTCGCAAAGTAATGAGTTGGTACCGACTAGCGAACAAATAAATTGTAATAAACTCTAGTTAATATTTCACAGTAATAGAACCTTTTTCCTAGCAATGTCCTGTTTCGACAGTTTTTTTTTCCTCTACAGGGATAATGTCATTTGTCATGTTGAGCATGGCATTTGGCTGGTCGCAGTATTCATTTCTCAATAATTAAATGAAAATGCCACTTAATATTTCATTAAGGACACACGGGAACGTTAATAATGGGTTCATTTATTTTTCGCACTCGTTTCGATGTTCATGATGATGTTGATGATTCTAGTCCGTCTTGAGGAGTATACGTACACTTCAGTCTAACAAAGAGATTAATTATTGGAATATGCTCCTCAGGCAGAGGACAAATGAGGATATTGAAGGCGAATGCGAATGAACTCGGAGGACCTGCTGAGTATTGTTAATATTCTGAGGAATGTCCTTTTGTTGAAAGGAAATTATTCTTGTTTAGTGGTGGTAATAGTGGTTCTTAGGAGGTGTTGAAATGCAGAAATGTGAAAAGGTATTTAATCATTCCACTGAAGGGTGAAAGTGGACATTTACATAGTTAATGGTTTATTTGCTGTCTCATTAGGACTCTGCACTTATGATGGCAAGTTAGTTCATATAATTTAACGAAGCAATCATTTTCGAAAAAACCTTGCTATTTACACTGCCTGCTGTAGGTAATGCATTTCATTCATTTCATTAATTTCATTCATTTCATTCATTTCATTCATTTCATTCATTTCATTCATTTCATTCATTTCATTCATTTCATTCATTTCATTCATTTCATTCATTTCATTCATTTCATTCATTTCATTCATTTCATTCATTTCATTCATTTCATTCATTTCATTCATTTCATTCATTTCATTAGGACTCTGCACTTATGATGGCAAGTTAGTTCATATAATTTAACGAAGCAATCATTTTCGAAAAAACCTTGCTATTTACACTGCCTGCTGTAGGTAATGCATTTCATTCATTTCATTCATTTCATTCATTTCATTCATTTCATTCATTTCATTCATTTCATTCATTTCATTCATTTCATTCATTTCATTCATTTCATTCATTTCATTCATTTCATTCATTTCATTCATTTCATTCATTTCATTCATTTCATTCATTTCATTCATTTCATTCATTTCATTCATTTCATTCATTTCATTCATTTCATTCATTTCATTCATTTCATTCATTTCATTCATTTCATTCATTTCATTCATTTCATTCATTTCATTCATTTCATTCATTTCATTCATTTCATTCATTTCATTCATTTCATTCATTTCATTCATTTCATTCATTTCATTCATTTCATTCATTTCATTCATTTCATTCATTTCATTCATTTCATTCATTTCATTCATTTCATTCATTTCATTCATTTCATTCATTTCATTCATTTCATTCATTTCATTCATTTCATTCATTTCATTCATTTCATTCATTTCATTCATTTCATTCATTTCATTCATTTCATTCATTTCATTTATTCCTTTCATTTAGTTCATCGAATGAAAAGGTATTAAGTAAATTTCGCACAAAATATTCCTTAATATTCACACTCCGATGAACACAACAGACCTTGTCCTTTCAGCACCGGCAAACACCCTTTAAATGGCAATCATAATATTTGCTCCAGGAGAAAATCTAAAAATTACTATGCGCATTTAATTACCCAAATTCCGTTTGCAGGCCAATGATTTTGAATAATGCAGGACTCCTTTCAGCCGGGAGAAAAAAAATGTCCCCAAAAGAATGAAGAACAATCCACAGTGGAGAGATGAATCCGACAACGGCATAAAGTCAGGAGAAGTTCCACAAAACCCTGAGACCATGGCCAAGTATCATGCAAATTACCATGTTCAACTGTCATTACTCCTCCGACTGGGACAGCAAAGCATCCAACTTTAGTGCTTCCTGTCCAAAGTTTTATTTGTCTCGATGGTTTTTGGTCAAAACTCCTAGTGTCCTTCCATTATCTGCTCGCTCTTGCTCGTCAGTAATTGGTAAACTTCTAAGACACAAGAATCAACCACAAAACAAATTTAAATTTTTAATTCAATCATTCTATGTTTGTGTGTGTGAGTGTGTGTATGTGTGTCTGAGGACAGTGATGATGGTTTGAATTTCGACTGTTCTACAGATAGATATGTACCATCAAGATAAAGACAACTTTAAAGGATTTCATTTCTATTTCGTATAACCACTGTACAGTGTACAGAGTCCAGATGTCCAAGTTTTGCCAAATACTCCCAACTAGCTATCCTTGACTATAGAGGTAGTCGTTGGCTTGTCTATCGCACGTGATAAGATGAAATAGCTTGTGGCGTGTGATTGTCGGAACGAAATTCTATTTCAAAATGTCAACGAGTTCATAAATATTCCACCAGTAGTAGCTCTGACATCAGCATCACTGGCTTTATCCAAAAAAATAAGGATATGAACAAGTCATAAACAGGACATGACTTCGATTGGCTTTCAATGGATTCAGTGAATGGTGACTGAGAGTGGGTTATATGGGGGGCTAGGCGGTCGATTTGTGTGCATGGATGAGTGTGGTAGTTAGTTCGGATGAGTAGGAAATGGAACATGACAGCGGTGCGGTTGTTGATTTGTGAGGAAACGAATTTTGGAATAAATTAAAGCGAGTCCACAGGATGTGGCAGGGAAATTGGTTAGCTATATATGAAAATTCATCTATGATGCGGATATTTGTGAAGTTTCCAAAGCTCACATCGTTTGAAGAATCTAAAGTGTGTCACACCGGTTGATGATGAGTTGATCTGATGTTGTCGAAATTTTTGAGTCCTTATTTATATTTATGCAAGGCAGTACGCTGACATTTTTAATATATCAACGAGTGGTTGTTAATTTATAGAATACGTCAGCTTTGCATCTTGTTGGGGAATTATTTGACGCAGACTGAACGTTCCGGATTGATTAAAGCTACTGTCTTTATATATCCGATCTTCTTTATCGACAGTACGTACTTGCCCCAATATCTGCAAAAGTTACAGACTGTCTTTGCAAGTACATTGAGCAGCCAATTGAAAATTAGTTGTCCATTCATAGGTAGCTAGGGAAAAAACCGCCCACCATTCCAGAGCCCCGCAGAGCCCCCACCAGACCTAACACCAGACCAGAATAAAAGGTTCTCAATGTCGACCATCGACTTTTCAATGCTTCTTTAGTTTGGTCATATTAAACTACTGTCTTCGACTAGGGAAAGTATTATGGTTAGATCAAGTCTTCGATATCTCTTCCATCTAAAGTTCGCTGGCGAAGGTTTCTACTAGTTGTAGTTATTTCTATGTTGACAATTTCGGCATCATCTGACACTGTCCGTATACAGTACAAAATTCACTTAGTCTCTTGACCGGGGGTAAACTTTTTGGCGTAAACTTGATAATAACTGAAATAGCTCGCTTCTTGTTATTTTAGAGTCATTTTTTTGAAGTTCAGAGTTGTCTAGCTGCATGTATTCTGTTAAGGGTTCGAATTCATTTCAGATCTGTCTATTTGGCGCATCCGCTGACGCCATCGAGACGCGATGGGCTTCACATAATCGTACCTAACATTTCTCGCTGTGACCAAACGGCTTATTTGAACTTTTTAAAACTATATACATAGTTGAAAATTCTACAAAAACAATTAGAATTCCCTTTAAGACATTTGCCATAGTTTAACTCACTTCACAGATCTTTATAAAGATCTTTCAAAAGCAGCCATACAGCCAATGAAGGACCAAAGTGGATGATTTCTTAGAACCCATCTCCTTGCGCTCCACTTCAATTTAGAAATAATTCAAAAATAATGAGTCTCCTGAGACTAACAATAAATTGAAAACCACAGTCCAATTGCGCTTAGAACATAAATAATTTACCTTCAATACCTAACCTTAAAATCTCTTCTTTTCGAAAATCACCATCATTCAAATCTTTCATTAACTAGCAGACCAAACTAAAAACAAAAAAAAAAAACGACAGCTATAATAACATCCTCTACTGATGGTAGACATCAAGATATTACTTTTAATCTGGCCATCCCTTGAGGTAATTTCTCGCCTCAAAAGTCCTGTGCGGTTACTTTACGGTAAGCCATTTCGAACACACTAAGACCACAGGTCGTTCTTCGGTCGAAACAACAACATCATTACCTCCATCAACCAAAGTAGCAGATAAAACTTCAAACAGGATACACAGTTATCCTGTGCCCGTATCTTGGTAGGTATATATATAGGAAAAACAATTAACCGACAGCAGCACCATCTGCCGAAATCTTAATAATTTATTTATTATGAATTTCTCATTATCCTTTCTGGGTGAAATTTGCTTTTCTTATATTGCGGTGTTGTGATGTTCCTGTAGGAAATTCTCATTTCTTGGTTGAAGTGGAAAGGACTTTTTTTTTTGTTGCCACTGCCACACCGACCTGTCGACTTCGTTTTGGGATCATGGTCTTAAGGTGGAAAAGAAGAATAATTACAAAAAAAAAAAAAAAAAAAACCGAGCTCTACAAGTTCTGGTCGATATTGCTCTTTCAGTTTGCCGAGTTTCTATAGCTACAGTATTCGGTTACTATTGTTGGTATTGGTATGGGGAAATTTTTGCTGCATTTTCATCTATATTCGCAGTGAAGTGTTAAATTTATGAAAATTTCCAATTTTCATGTGACTCCAAGTGGCTGAGGTTTGGTTGGTATTTGATTTTGCATTTTTCTTTTTTGTTGGAAAAAAGGAAGCAATTTATTTGAGACTCCGATCCCGATGCATCCGGTCGAGAGGAAATACTGTGGTAGTAGGAAATTTGTGGTTTTGTGGGTATAAGAGGTGAGATCCAGTAAGGATGCCAATTAAACTTATAAAAACGCTTTCACTGGCTTGGACAGTAAATGGGAAAATGTCTGGCAACTGCAACCATGCCCGTTTTTGAATCTGATTCACTAAAAGGTCAGCGCAGTCTAGACATGGTTGAGTAGACCAATTTATGCCAGACTTCTCTGAAAATATTCATCTGTCTATTAAGTTGTTAATTAGTATGTTCTGGAAACTCATTCACTTGTGAGACATGAGAGCTGAAACATTTGCAAATAGAACAAACTGAACACAATGAAGTCAAGTGTTTTGGGTCGAATAAAAAATAAAAAGAATTCTTGTTGTTGCAAAACTTTTCCCATCAAGCTGTGAACCAACACTGAGGAAAGTTGTTCAAGTTGAACATGTGCATTTAGAGTGTCCTGCAAAAACCCGATGCACTCTGGGACACTAACAAAGAGTATGGCTATCGCATGGTACTATAGCTATAATTTACATTTCCGTCTTAATGACTGCGGTTAATTCATGGCATGAAGATAGTCCTGTTCTGGCATCATATTAATTTTAATTCGCATTGCTATCCTGTCAGTATTCACAATTTGTTGAGCTGTTTTTGGAATTTCCAATAGTGGGCCCCACACTTCGAATGCTCGTTGAAGAAAATCGTAAGAAGTACTCAGTGGAGTGGACAATTTTAATGACATTTTATTATCAACATCGTTATGACGGTAGTTATTTTTCCTTTGGAAAATCTTACGTCCTCAGTAGCACGTGCTGAAAGGAGGGTAGAGAAAGTTTTCATTTTATTGATTTCTTTCAAATCCTTAATCTTTAAATTATCCCGAAACCGAAACTGGAAACAGTCAAACGAATGACATTGTTGAAGTGTTTTTTTAGGTGATCAGAACTTTAAAATGATATAGAACATTATAAAATTCAAGGTAATGACCATAATTAAGCATTATAGTCCAACGGCAGGTGTATTGATAAAAGCGCAATCTGGGGTAACTACTATTCGACTAGTTTTTTGATCAGTTGAAGTTGAATCGTGATCGTGAGTCTAATACGCTTGGAGAAATGGCAAACACTGTGAGTAGGTAGGTATACTCTGTCCCATTTATATTTTCAGTACAGGCCTTATGGGAAGCTCTTTTTTCTACCAAAGGTGCCAGTAGATACTTTTACGGCACTCAATCACAAGAATTGCCACTGAAATAAAAACCAAGCCACTGACTTACCAAGGAATTGTTGTTGTTGTCATGACCAGTCTGTTTATGAAGAAATTTCCCTCAAAGGCGCATACACCCCACCATGACCAGTCTGCCACGCATGTGCTGGCAGAATGAGGACAGTGTAGCCAACATTTGAAATTTGTTCCCCCTAAAAGTGATGTTAAAACCCCCTAAAATTAAGGTAAAACCCCCTAAATTGACATTTATAAAATTTGTAGTATTTTTAAGTGTAGATTCTGTAATTTTAAATAAATTAAAATACTTTCATTAAAAACTTAAATAAACTTTAATTTATTTACTTCATTTGGAAAATTATTATTTTATTATTAGGTATTCGTATTATGTTAACGATATACATAGGTACTTCCTTACAAAATAATTTAATAAAAATGTAAGACAAACCTTTCAATAAAACATCGCACTTCCATATATTGGTGGATTTTTGACAATATTTTTTTTTCTTTTGGCATATTTTCCGGTTTCTGAACAAATTAATTTATGAGATGAACAGCTGATTAACTGTCAAATGTTCTGGTGTTGCAGTAAGTACACTACTCACCCCCAGATGTTACTATCATTAAATTTAGGTTAGGTACACACTAAGCAGATCTGTTGGTGTTCAATTTAAAAAAAAATTATTATACCCCTAAAAAATCCCCTAAACTATTTTACCCCCTAAAAAACCCCCCATACACTTTTTTTCACCCTAAATTTAGGGGGAAAACCCCTAAGTTGGCTACACTGAATGAGGATGATGATGAGGGTGATCTTCTCGTGTGCGGTTGCTATTTTATCACAGAAAATAAACATGTGTGGTGTTGGTGTGTGTTTTAAGCACCTCAGAAGAGTGTTACCATATTCATTTGCAAAAATATCATTACGGGTTTTTCTATGGATTGTGTCAAAGAACTTTCGTGTTTTGTTGCTTTTTAAAGCTTTTGAGAGCAAATAAATGAATTTGATTATGTGGGATGTTGCCATACAGTTTTTAGGTACTCCTTTAATTATTTTGTAATTCTGATGGATCTGTTAATATGCAGTTAAACCATTTTTTCGATTTTGTCTTTTAGCAGAAATGGAACACTGTTTAATTTGTTTACTTTATTATTTTGTATCATCGGCTCAATCAGGGAATTTTTTGTATGTTTAATAATATTATTATTGCTGCTTCAAAAAATGTGTAAAAAAAATCGAAAACTGATAAGGAGGAGGAGTCCACCAGCTGTCGAAACAATGAGGTTTATTGTCGAGTTGAATTTATTACCCAAGTTCACAGGTACCCGGTAATTTCGGGTAATGGGTATAAATTCAGAAGTACTTGGAATTGAATATTGAGACACAGTTTTTTATACTTTTTATAATGCGGGTAAAAAAAAACGCGCCTACTATCTTACCTCTTGGTGGTGTGGAAAAAGATAGATTTAATTTAATTTAGATTTAGTTTAATTTTTTTAGATTTAGTTTAGATCTACATGTTTCTGTTCATGAAATCTTAATAAACGGCTGGTAACCCTACCGATATTTGTGAGAGAATTATGACAATTTATAGTGCTCACTATGGCAACCATGTGAGAGCTTTATAATGGAGACAGCTTATTGAAATCCATAAAAGTAAGGGTGAAAGGCAAATACCCTATCTTCCCTGTACTGAAAATATAAATGGGACAGAGTATAGCTATCAGCTGTCAAATTGCTTGTTACTGAAAAAAGAGTTGCCAATTCAAAAAAGAGGAAGCTTAAAAAAAACCCTTGGACACGCAAGGAGAATGAAATTGTGTTTTCTCTTTGGGGGTTACTTAAAATCGTTCAGTATACACATCAGAATCCAATTTCAATTTGTAGTTAAAATAAATTAAAAATAATAATTAAATAAAGGAACTTGATTTAATGTAAAATACTTAAATTAGGGAGACGAGTTATGTTGATTTGGACGACGCCGGTCGTTTGCGGCTGATTGACTTACACCTGCGCTTTAAAGAAGCCCCAGAAGAAAAAGTGTAACTAGGTCAAATCGCACTATCTCAGATGCCCCCATGCCCCCAAATCGGTGCCGTGACATAAGGCCATGCGCCATAACGCCATATTCGAACGTATGGCCTTATGTCGCTTTTCAAAAGCGTCATAGGATCATATCATGGCCTTATGTCATGGCACCCCCCAAATCACTTGTCCAGAACGTCCATTGTGGCATCAGGTGTTTACCACGTAGTGTCGTTCTGTTGGAGAAAGTATGCAGAATTCTATTTTTCCAAAATTCTTTAAATAATTAAAAAAAATCGTTTCAACAGTGTGCGCCATCTATAGTGTTGTTTTTTAAATCATAGGTTATTTTGACACTGATACCTGTTTCCCGCTCGAAATCGGGAGAGAAAGTCAGTATCATATCTCCGCGGAACGAAATGAGTCGCTTTAAGCTTGAACAACGTTGGGAAATATTGAAAACTTATTTCCAAAGTGAGTGCTGTGTAGCCCAAACAGTGCGTTTTTTGAAAAGAAGTTTTGGCCGAAATGAAGCACCCACGCTTCATTTGTATGCAAATTTGTGCAAAAAGTTTGTGAGACTGGTATGCTAGTGGACAACACTCATGGTCCCCGTCGTCGTACGCTGCCAATGCAACCACAGTGAGTGACAGATTGGTGGGGATTGTAGGGTGGCTTCATTGGACCATTTTCCTTCCTTCCGGGAACAACGTTACGGTCAACGGTAGGCATTACAGAGCCATGTTAACCATTTTTTTTACTGAAATTGAAGACATAGATTTGGACGACCTCTAGTTAATGCAGGATGGCGCGCCATGCCACACAACCCATGCCAAAGTTGATCTTTTGCTCACCAAATTCCCAAATCGTGTGATCTGATCCCTTTGGAATTTTTTTGTGGTTACCGATGTTATGCCAACAATCCGGAAAAGATTCAAGCACTTAAGGCCAGTATCATCCAAGCAATCCGTGAGCCAGACGAGGCAGCCACTTGAACGACATTGTGTTCCATAATTAATGGGAATGTTTGCTCTTACTAATAAAGCCATAATACATGGAAAGAATTTAATTTTGTTCATTTTGTTGCATTTTTAAAAGGAAACATGTATTTGGCCCACCCTTTATAATACAAAAAAGGGCGCACTAAAATAATTGAAAATTTTCTGCACTAAACATAACTTTTACCAACCATCATAGACTAAATTGTCGAAGCGCATTCCCAAGTGCTTCCTTCTTTTCCGAGCAATAGTTTGACATTCACAGAGAAGATGGATAATATCCTCTAGGGTCTATACTTCTATGATCCTCATAATATATGCACGTCAAACTTGTCCGTATTCGATAAACCTAATCTTATGGTGTGCCTTTTCAGAAGGCAAGATCCACAGAGCAACTCTATGACTATGCGTAAGTTTGATCTGACGAGTTTCAAGAATTCTAAATATTTTTTTCCGATCTGATTCAGACAACAAAGCCTTTCAGATCCTGTCGCTGAGCTCATCTAAATGTGACAATTTTTATTTTCTTGGCCACGGCAATTGGTGGTCTTATGCACTTAATTATTACAGTTTGGGGAAGCTATGCTTATTTTTTGGCCTGAACATCGGCCCTTTCATTTTCATTGCACTCAAAATCTGATTCTCCAGGTTCAGGTACCCAACATAATGCTCCGAGCGTCTAAATCGATGTGAGGCTGGGCTAAAGGCGCTAGAGCCTTACGCAACAAATCTAAACTTCTGACTAAGGCTCTAGCGCTTTTAGTACAGCCAAATCTGAACTAGTCAGGAGTTCAGTGGCATAAGGCTCTAGCGCCTTTAGCACAGCCTCACTATTGATTTAGATTTCAATATTCGTTTTTTAAACAGTTGCGCAACTTTGAGTGCCGCCAGAAACTCTACCTGTAACACACTGCATAGTCCGGATGTCTTTTGCCATATGCAGGTCGATATATTAAATAAATCGAAGTTTTATTTTAGCTTGAAACTTTATACCCTTGCCAATCCTCTATGAGCTAGGAGGCTATACTACTTGGAATAGTATGCTATGGTATACCTCGTTTTGAAGAGCCTTGCTTTAGTGAGCCGAAGCGCAATATAACCTGCTTGCATTCATAATAAAGCCTATTATATTAACAGCGCGTCTTATTTTCTGAACAATCTTCAATGAGTTATTAAACTTTTGCAGACTGTTAAAAGGCGACTGTTGGTCTGACTTCCAAATTCTGTAGAACAAAGCAATTAAGTTGAAACGCATTTTGGAGACTCTATAGAAGACCCTCGTCATCCCAGTCCTGCTCTATGGTCGCACGGGCGTTAACGAATCAAAATGAAGATATTCTTGGTCATTTTAAACGTAAGTTTCTTCGACTCTTCCAATTATTCTCTGTTCCTATTTACGGACATTTCTTAAATTCAAGCAAACAAGTTAAAAAAAAATTCCAAACTTGATACCACTTAATTTTGAATGCTTCACTAATCTTCCCCCTCTAGGACATTAAACAATAAATAATTTAACGACCTAAACATGGTAGCAAATGCCTCAAATCCACTAAGCGACAACCACAAAAAAAAAAATGGAACACATTCCTGAGAGGTGTTTATGATCCGCATTGCGTATTCAAACTTAATGACATGAATTTCTTATTACCCTTGAAATTTCTTCATGAGTTTTTTTGTCCTATCCTTATTACAGCAGAAGGCGCATGCAAGGCACAGTGAATATGTTTTATGGCTCACCTTTCTTATTGTTGCTTATTGGTAACATGATGCTGCTCAAGATGGTCCGTCTATCAGTAAAAAAGACTATTGGGCCTTTTTATCGTTTTAACGTCTTCACTGTGGCTTATACACTATACAGCCTTTCAGTAGGAGTATGTGTGGTTGGTTGCTCCTTGTTTAATGGTGAATATGGTGAATTGTGTACTTCTTTTCTTAAGATGGTGGGGGTTGTTATTTATTTTCTTTATGATAGTGACTTGGGGGATTAATACTTACATCGCTCTCCGGCTCTTCCTAGACAAAAATATACCGCAGACCTATTGCACTCACCTCCCTGTTCGGTAATTATTTATTGCCTAATCGAAGCTACTTATTACCGATTCCATGGTGGCAATAATTTAGACTTTAATTGCCGTTCTCACCCTAATACCCAGATCCCCATAATCCAATGAACACTTTTAATTAAATTCTCGCCTGTTTAATTATTTCCACCGAAGCAAACGGAAAGGAACAGCGAAATGAATCTCTCTACGTTGCCAGGGTAAATACCTACATACCATCCAGATCCAACCCACCAGGCACACTCCGAGACTAGACTTAACAAATCTGTACATCCTAATTACGTTTAACCATTCCAAACAAGGGATGCCTTTGAAATCGGCATTGTCTGTGCTCTAGGATTTCCTTTGCACTTTTGTGTTTTGGTATTTGGTTTCGCTATATATCCTGCGGGCAATTCGTTTTCTATTTAGTTCGGAAGCAAGCTAAAAAAAATATAGAAACCCCTCGCGGTTGGAGTTCGGTTTCCTTGAGAATGCACAAGTTTTTTTTTTGCACCTCGTGTTAGGGAAATTCTCATATGTTGGCAACGGAAGTTCACCATTTAGGGAAAACAAATGGTGCAGTCGCTTACAGCAGTCTAGCCCAAGAGTCCTTGTAAAAACGAAATGAAAAAAACCCCTTTGCATTGCAAAAGAAGGTGAAAAAGCCGGAAATCCAACGAAAGGACCTTCATTTTAACCAAACAGACACAAACACATCGTGGCGTAGAAGAAGGTCACACTGGTTCCACCTACAAATTGATGTTGAACGTCAAGATAATAAATCATATTCCGCAATATTAAGAGTGTCATTGAAGTCATTTTTTGATCCTCTTTGTTTCAGAAATATTTTTTTTACGTATAGCATTCGCTTGATTCATGGACGATAATACACACGAGCGTGCTGTTGCTTGAATGAAATGAAAAGCTATTTTGGGGGGTAAAAAAAAAGGAATCAAGCCAAACGGAGGAGCGAAATCAATGAACCCATAATTCAAAAAGGATATTGTCGTAAAAAAAAGGAGAAAAGCAAACGCAGGATGTCAGGAAATAAATAAAGCGAAAGCCGAAGCCGAACTTGTATTGTTACATTTATGGATGTCAAGTGTTTTGAGAATTTGATTTATTTATCACCGCCGACAGGAAGGCAGCAGTACATTAAAGAGTTAAGGGTGAACTCGAATTGGGTGTATGTATGGGTGTGTCTGTGTATGGAAATGTAAACTTTTTTATGTAGCGTAGTCGTTATTGTTTTAATATTGGGGTGATCTGACTCGTGTTTGCGACTTTTATTTGATGGCTTTTCAAATTCAAATCCTTTGTTTGCGTCAATGAACTTACCGCGAGTGGGTTGTTAAATTGATAATATGAAGTTTTAGTTTCCAGGCAGTATTAATCTCATATATAAAAAAAAATTACCAATAAGTGTTGTTCCACGAGACGTGTCGTTTGCAGTTAGCGACACTGCGATGTCGTCTCGGTCTAGGTCAGTGTCGTCAATGAAGAGTGATTAATGTCGTCTTCATTGAGTTGCCAATGTTAAAAAACGTGGAATCGAAGGCGAATTTATCGAAGAAAAAATAAGAATATAATTCGAATTCAAATAATAGATTTTAAAAATAAAAAAATATTTTTAATTTTAAACACATCCACTTTATAAATTTTATAAATGCGAAAGTAACTCTGTCTGTATTTTTGTTACCTTTTTACGATTTAACCTTTTAATCAATCGTGATGTCATTTGGCAAAGAGAGTCTTTGGGACCTGATGAACGACATGGGTGACTTTTTCTACTGAATATTTACGAGGAAGGGGAGCGGAGAGAGGCTTTTGTCGATGAGGTCAATGACGTTTTTAGAAAAGAAAGTTTAAATTGCTATTCCTTGACAATTATGGCAGCTAACGACTTAGAATTTACAGCAATGAAGCGAAAATTATATAATATTTGTTATGAAGTGGGAAGGGAATTTACGTGTTATTAAAATTCCTTTTATGCAGTTTTGTAAACAATTCAACTCTTCTGTCTTCTCTTAACTAATCAAATCAGTTCTTCTCGAGCGGTAGTGTGATGAGCACGTGCCATATTAAAAAAAAAAAAAAAGTGCATCATTTGAAATATTTTGGCTGCCGGTTTTTTCAATAAAAAAAAGCATAAAATCTCCATATTTTAAGGTAAGATTTTTCTCAAGCATGAGTGAATTATTTAGTTGTTTCCGAAAAATGAGGGCATGTGGACAAAAGTAACACTAGACCATGGGAACGAACGTAACATGTTACTTTCGTCCACAAGAAGTTTCAAAATTTTTATCGAAAAATTATTCTTTGTTTTTAGTATTAAGAATGCCTGGATGCCTCGTACTTGAGTAAGAAGAACTAATCGGGGAACGATTGACACGTCTGTTTACAAACAGGTCGCTGAGGAAGTTCAAATTAAGAAGTTTACATAAAAATTAAAAATATTTACCTTTTTATAGATAATTTTTATACCCGGTACCACACTGTGGTGAGGGTATATTCACTTTGTCATTCCATTTGTAACGCCCATAAGGAGGCGTTGTAGGTATGACAAACTATATATATTATTGATCAGCATCACTTTCTTAGTCGATCTAGCGATGTCCGTCTGTCCGTCTGTCTGTCCGTCTGTCCGTCTGTCCGTCTGTCTGTCTGTCCGCACGATTACGGCCGTAATTTAAGAGCTATCGACTTGAAATTTGGTACGTAAGCTTTTATCCACCAGACTGAGGCTAAGTTCGAAGATGAGCAAGATCGTAATAGGTGAAAATTATTTTCGTCGACTACCTCGAGTAGACCAGCGACCGCACCCTTTAATGACTGTCAGAAGACTAACTCAATCGCTCTTCCCCTTACAACCACACGATCGCTGGCCACTCTCTCTTTATTCGAGAGGGTAGTTTTTCCCTTTCAATGGTTGTTGTTGACTGAGAAAAGGGATCATTTTTATTCCTCGTGCAATGTCATACAACAATCGGATGAAAACTACTACTACCTCCCATACAAAAGTATCAGATTTATATAGCTTTTTATGTTAAAAATTAAATTTAAATAGCTACAGTAAAGATAGCAAGTTTAAACTTTGCACGTATTGTTTTAATAATATTTAAAAATTTTTGACAAAAAAGGAGCTTGATCGAATAAAAACTACCCATACCTCCCATACAAATATATAATTTTTTAATACTAAAATATTTTTTTATTTTACAACTAGCGTAGCCCGTGCACACTTCGTAGTGCAAAATCTGTGGAAGGTACACAGCATTTTTGTTTTTCCCCAAATCGTATTGCCTAGATAGCCTTAGGTATTATTCATGACTTAAATGACAAAGCATTATTCATATCAATTTTACAAATTTTATAAACTTTGGCTTCCAATTCCAAGACTGTCGAAGAAGCTGTACCCGCCCGGCTTTGTCCGTGCACAGGAATTGTATTGTTTCATAGATAATAAATGCGAGAAATGAGAAAATCGATTTGCTGGAATTTTCTTTCTGCTTAAAGCTGAAATACAGCAGTACGAACAAAACAAAAAAATAATGAAAATCGGCCCAGCGGTTGTCGAGATATAGCGTCCTACGCGACCGATGACCAATATCACTTCTTCGCTGACGTGGCATTTTTGACACAAACTAAAATAAAACATCAATCTTCAATCTTGAAAATAAATTTATCTTTTTTTGGCCGCATAATAAGTTGATTTCAAATAAGTACATAACCTTAAAATAATTGAAATGGAATGAATTAAATAAAGCAATACCACAACGAAATAGAACAAAAAAATCAGTTTCTTTCTATGAACAAAACATGAAACACTTACGATTCACACACTAAAAGCAACGAAACGGATCTTTTTTCGGTGGCTTGCGATTCCAGCAAAAACACAAATTAATCAATCTGTTTCGAGAGCTGGTGGAGCTAATAAAAATATTAATACAGAAAAAAAGTATTAAACATACAAAATATTCCTTGATTGAGTTGATGATATAGTAAACAAATTATGTATATAGTGTTTTAATTTTGGTTTAGGCAGGCTTGTTGGTCGCCCCTTTGTCCAATTTTGCCCAAACTTCACAGGGCAACTCCAGGGCCAATAACTAAGATTATCTGTAAGTTTGAGCTCAATCGATTTGGTGGTTTTCGATATATACGATTTTGAATGTTTTTTTTGTATGGGGGGTGCCACGCCCCTTTGTCCATTTTTGACCAAACTTCACAGGATTCATGTATGGACCAATACCAAAGATGTGCGAAAGTTTGGTTAAGAACGGTAAATGCGTTAAAGCGTGAATCGGCGACAAACATTTTAAGGCTCAATTTTTATATATATAGATAATAGGCGTATTTTTTGGAAATCTATAGCTAGTTCACTTTTACTTTTACATGCAAAACTGGTATACTCACTTTTGGTTTTGTTATACCCACTTTTGGTTTTACATGCAAAACGGTTATACTCACTTTTGATTTTGTTATACTCACTTCCCAAAAAATACGCCTAATATAGTACCGGGTATTTGAGCTTCGGCATAGTCGAAGATAATTGTCTTACTGGTTTCATTTGACATTGGTTCCAATCTTGAACCCAATTTACCTTCAACATCCAGTCAGGTTAATGTAAGTTATAGATTTTTTTTAAGCATGGGTTCATCACCGATGCAGTTGCCAAGTATTTACATCGGTAACGATCCCTTTTTCACCTCAAGAAGCTCTTCTTTTTCCTAATGCTGGACCAAGGCTCAAAACAAGGCGGGAAGAAAGAAGCACAAAACGGCTATCCTCACAGATACCTCAGAAAAATTAGAAATCGAGTTTGAATTCCAAAATTGAAACAAAGCTATACGAAACCTCAAGAAACTCTTCTTTTTCCTAATGCTGGACCAAGGCTCAAAACAAGGCGGGAAGAAAGAAGCACAAAACGGCTATCCTCACAGATACCTCAGAAAAATTAGAAATCGAGTTTGAATTCCAAAATTGAAACAAAGCTATACGAAACCTCAAGAAGCTCTTCTTTTTCCTAATGCTGGACCAAGGCTCAAAACAAGGCGGGAAGAAAGAAGCACAAAACGGCTATCCTCACAGATACCTCAGAAAAATTAGAAATCGAATTTGAATTCCAAAATTGAAACAAAGCTATACGAAAACTGTTCATGCAATGAAAAGCCCGAGTGGGCAGACCAAAAAAAAAAGGGGACAAAAATATCCAGGAAGACTTCAGAGAACGACACTTCTTCAAGTGACGATAAAAACGATTGTTTATGAGTGGTTTAGTAGAAATTGTGGAAGTGAAAAATGGGTCCAATGTCATGAATGTGAGGGTTGGGCCCATGAAGCTTGCACAAAGGGTGATGCTTTTTATATATTGTGTCACAACTGTCACAACAAATTCGGAATGAACAAATTTTGATGTTTTTTTACTAATGTATGAATTTGAAGTTAATTTTTGTTATAAATCTTCTCTTGCAAGGAGAATTTCGTATTTTAAAAAGATCTCATGTTTTTATGTTTACTCGATTATTTTTATATTGTTTTGTTTTTTTTTTTCTTTTAAGTTTTCTAAAAAAATATATGAATTTGTTATGTTCCTAAGTTGAAATAAATATTTAACAGTTTAATAAATATAATAAACGAATAATTTTATTATTTTGCTTAACAATGTTTTCAATCATACTTTTGTCTTCACAGCGTGTTACTTTCGTCCTGGTAATATAGGATGAAAGTAACAATGGTCTTCGTAAAATTATCACAGCTATGTGAATTCGTTAATTTATTAAAACTTAATTGTAACCTTTTCTAGATAAATAACACATCTTTTAGATGGCATATTTTGATTTTTGTTATTCCAACAATCGCAAGAGCAGGAACCCCAAAAGTAAAATTTTTTACTTTTATCCCCGGTCTCCCCTATACATATATGTATATTGAATATATAGCGAGGCTCGTTCTTGTGTCAGGAAGTTGTGGCCTATCAATGCAGGAAATAACAGACCGCCTTAAAAGGAGTTCCTCTGAGCACTATTGCCTTAGCAACTGCAGGAAACATATTTCCGAGAGAAGTTACAGATATTTCTCGATCGTTAAAATATCTAAGTTTTGTGATTAGTGAGAATAAACTTTCGCTCTTCACTTATACTATACCTTGCATAGGTAAACTATGTACGAGAAAGCAAGTTTTAACAAAAAGAACAGCTATCATAATCATAAGACAGTATTTACTCAATTGGGTTGCACTATACTCCTGGGCTTTAACCAGTATACTGTATACAGTACACCTCTCCAGTCAGCTCGGCGTTTGCTGAGCTCTCTGGGTTGGAGGTGAAGACTCTTCGGTAAGGAGCGTCCATTTGCTCTACACATTCTAGCCATCTTAACCGACTGATGTGAAATTTTTGGACTAGGTCGATGTCGCCGTAGATTATGTAGTGTACTTCGTCGTTGAATCTTCTCTTCAAAAGACCGTATAACCAAATGATTCCAAAAATTTTATGAAGAGTCTTTCTCGCGAAGGGACCGAGGATATCTTTGCTTTTCTGTGATGTTTTGCTTGAGAGACCGACAACTTTATAAACAAATACTTTCGTTGGAATTATAGCTACATATTTCTAAATTCAGAACTCAATCATCATCAGATTATTCAGATTCCTTTAAGTGATTTGTTTGAACAGTTGAATTCTGAAAATATTTTCTCAGTGTAGATTCGCCATCAATTGTCCAAGCGACTACCACTTATGCCAACAGAGTGATGAGTACTAAGCCCTTTGTGTTCTAACTTCTTCGGCTTTTGGAAGGAATTAGACAGAAAGGGAGTGTGTTGTCTTGCAAGTATGATGTTAAAGAAGTCGCTCGACAGTACTTCGCCTTATCTAAATCCTCTTCTGATATCAAAGGTTTCGGGAAGGTCATTACTGAACTTTATGGGACAGCTTGATTTCTTCATTGTCAGCCTACACAAACGAAAGCTTTACGGTGTTAAAACTACACATGGATCTGTATAGAGACTTAGCTCTCTATAGATGCCGTTTTAGGTGGATCTTATATTGTTGCGAATATGGTATCAATTTGTACTACTTGGTTTTTTTTAAGTATAAACATTGATTCGGCTGAAAAAAATAAATAAATAAATAGTTGGCGCAACAGGCGTGTAGACACTAGACACCCTAGGCCTAGCTTCTCACAACCATTCGTTAATGTAAGTTTTATCACACCAAAAACATAAATGTAAAAGAAGAGCCAAGTTCTGTTATATAGAACAAAAAGTGTGTAATTCGTCAGCCACGAAAAGTAATGAGATCTAAATGTACGCCAAGTTCTTAGTTTAAGAAGGTTAAATGTTAAGCAATTGGTAGGTTTACTTGGCAAGTTTTTCGTTTATAACTTTATTATATCGTACAATATATGTATAAGAGTTTGAAAACTTGACCAGTGACCTACCAATTGCTTAACATTTAACCTTCTTAAACTAAGAACTTGGCGTACATTTAGATCTCATTACTTTTCGTGGCTGACGAATTACACACTTTTTGTTCTATATAACAGAACTTGGCTCTTCTTTTACATTTATGTTTTTGGTGTGATTTCACTACTTTTTGCGAAGTTTTTCCTTATTTGATTTCACAAACAAACGTTGAACGTCTTTATTTTTTAATATGCCAACAGACACTGGCTACCACTACCGTCACTTTGGTTTTCTTTCTAATAAACTATTCATTAAAATTTCAATCAGCAGGTAGATTAATATCTATTCATATGGGCAGATTCCACGCCCCTTAAATGGAAAATTTTTAATTTTTGATATTTCTCCTTTCGTACAATGCAAGTCCTGTCGCTCTACCAAATTTCAACATTCTACGGCAATGGGAACTGACCCAAATAAATAATGACCGATTTTCAAAAGTAGGCGGATACCATGCCTCTTGAATAGAGAATATAAAAATTTAGATTTTTTTCTTTCTGTACACTGCAAGTCCTACCGCTCCACCAAATTTCAACATTCTACGGCACTGGTAAGTGGCCCAAATAAATAATGACCGATTTTCAAAAGTGGGCGGATACCACGCCTCCTAAATGGAGAATAATACATTTTTATTTTTTTTTTCTTTCTGCACACTGCAATTCTCACTGCTCTACCAAATTTCAACATTCTAGGGCAATGGGAAGTGGCCCAAATAAATAATAACCGATTTTCCAAAGTGGGCGGATACTACGCCTCCTGAATGAAGAATATAAAATTTTAGATTTTTTTCTTTCTGTCCACTACAAGTCCTACCGCTCCACCAAATTTCAACATTCTACGGCAATGGGAAGTGGCCCAAAAAAATAATAACCAATTTTTAAAAGTGGGCGTATACCACGCCTCCTGAATGGAAAATCTCAAGTTTTGGACTTTTTCCAGTGTATGCACCACAGGATCTAGCATTCTGCCAAATTTCACGATTCTAGGATGGCCGGAACTGCTTCATAATTTTGATGATCATCATCTAAGTGAGTGAGTGAGTGAGTGAGTCAGTCAGTTACGGTTTTTGCGATTTTTGAAGTCCTGTATGTTGAGAACCACTAATGCTATAGAAATGAAATTTGGTGAGGTGAACCTTTTCAATGAGCACGTAAATGTTTCAAGTTGGAAGTTTTTGGCTTAATTGGTTCCAAAGTTAGAGGGGGGTCGAAAACCGCCTGAGTTTGTTCCTGTAAAAAGGGTAAGTGCCTTTACTAGAGAACTTGGCTGGGGCACTACCGTGCCCTTTGACTTTTTGGACGAATGGAAGAGACCTCCAATTTTATACCGGATCCGAACAGCTGAATTGAGAAGCATTTTCACGACAGTCTCGGATGTTTGTCAAACGTTCGCCAGAGGTTCTACATAGATTGAAGCCATTGAAAAATCTAAATATACCTAAAATGTCCGATAATAGTTGTCCTCCACTTTTCTTTTCTACTACCGTCAGTACAGTATTTGTCTATATAGTCACTAGTCATTTTTTATTTATTTTATCATGGATATTTTTGTCCAGAAGCAAAACCGACTGTGACCTCCAACTTCGAGTAGGGTTCTTTGGCTGCAATGTAGAAATTGCTGTCTTAAAATAATTCTTCAGACTCATATAGCGTCGCAGATTTTCCTAAATTTTTCTTCAAAAACTAAACAAAAAGCACCGAATTGCGTTAATAGGTCAGTAAAACAGCGAAGTAGCGCTTTTGGCAATGACACATAAGATTCAGAATAATCTGTTCTATTTACCATTATGTCGCAAAAGATAAACAAATAGTTTCTCCTCAGTATAGTACAACCCTTTCCATGGTCATTTTTCTTCCAGTTTCATATTCCTACTGCCATAGAAAAAGAGTAAAGTCTCTCCCCTCTGCTGACCGTAATCTGTTGTTAAAATATTCATAGTCCTTGTTCCTTCTTTTATAATACCAAATCATACCGTTCCATCGTTCTATGCATTCGTAATGACTTCTAACATAACAAACTTGAAAATGTAAAAGAAGGAAATATGGAAACCTTGCACTCTCGAGGGTGGATAGAGTATTATTTGCAGGAAAAAAAGGACATAAAAATCTACCAAAGAAATAGAATTCCAACTTCCCACCAGCAACGTGCCGGAATCTCTCCGTATAACAGAAAAGTAAAGGGACTCATGCCGAACCAGAAATACAAAAAAAAAAAAAATTGAACCTCCCAAAAAGGACATGAATTGCATTCAGAATTATTATCCGTTGCATGCCAAGACATTTACCAAGTCATACACACATAGACGACGCAAAAAAAAATTAGACTGCATAAGGCATGTAGTACGTTATTAACTTCCTATATTTGAGTTACGTGACCTAGCACATCGACTTCCGTTTGAGATTTTGCCTGAGCACACAGCGAGAGAGAAAAACCTCTCCTCACAGGACACCAATCAGGACAAAAAATAGAAAAATGTTCCTTCTTCTTTGGTGGTGCATTTCCTGGTGAATATATATTTTTTTTTTGGTTTGAGTTTGATTCCATTATTTGTTCATTGTTGTTGACAAACATTCGCATCGCTCGAGGAGCTGCCAACAAGGCTGTGCACTGTAGAGTGTGCATGTGCATGGAGCATTTAACGTTCATGTTCAAATGGTTAACACACCAGAAAGTCAATCGCATTATTCCTCAATTTGAACCTCCAATTTAGTGCACACAAACATTTCGGCACACACTCACCCCCGCAGTTGACTTCAAAGTGAGATTTGATTTTCCACAAAATTTGCTTCGAAATTCAGTGGGCGGGGGCGGTCGGCAGCCCTGGGAGACTATGAGACGATGACGATGACGACGACACCTGAGGACGTGTCTGTCATCGTTGATGTTATGCAAAAGTCGTCCTCGCCACTCGACAGAGGGTGAAGCCAAAGATTGAACGATGTGACAGCGGGTTCGGATGAAATAGACTCTCACACAAGCGGATGAGGCATGTGAGGGGTGGCATGAATGAGGCTTGCCTCTGGATTATGGGAGCAAAATTACCTTTTCATTGAGTTGTACATAATGTGTGACATGAATGAGAGATTATCTGGGTGTCTTATAGTCTGTGATTTCTTATCTGCGGGATAATCATTTTCTGCCAAAGCATCCCGAGGGGTGATGGTTGCGTGTGGAATTTATTTCCTGTCTTTGATGGAGTTGGGTGGGAGAGATGGCTCTGCCAGTGGATGGGAATACCGCATCCATATTCGATTTGCATCAAGGGCGAAATTAATGTGAAATTGGAAAATGTTCCCATGGAAATTTAATAAGCAACGTGCGGCCGAAGGGGTTGACAATTGACATGCGAATGGCTTCTTACAATGTGAATGGTTTGATGAAATGGCAGACTAGTAATTATGGAGTTGTTTCTATAAATGCAGGAGTTGCAGGCTGTTGTGACATTATGGTTTGGTTATTAATTTAGTCTGAAAGCTGTTATTGTCTGAACTCCATTGGAAGTCGCTAGGAAGCAACTTCTTGGGCGACACCAGCTTCTTCGGGTGTGGAAATTGTGAAGATGAAATTAAACAGCTATGAGAATTGCGATGGCCGTAAAAACTAGGCTATGTGCTGATGATGAACTGATGAGGACATTAAATGTCTAGAATTGATACAAGTCATCCAAAATCCAGAGATTGTAAAACTTCGAATCAATAGTGTCGATCTTGAAGCAGACTTTGATGTCAGTTGACGATCCACAATCGAGTCTAATAATATACTCGCCCATTTTTCCACAATTAAGATAGTATCAAAGAGGACTGATGATCGTCGTATACATGCATCAGCCCATATGGCACCACTTCCAAAAACGGACAATGGCTAATTTTTACACATACCGACTGCGAGTGTGCGTGGAAGCGAAACATGTAAAGTTATTGAATATTCAATGTTAGGGAGTATTTTCTCCAATACACAAAAAGTTGATTTTACATTCCGTTGGCCATGATGACTATAAGTGTTGAGATGAAAAACGGTCGTTGCATATGCAAGCAACAAGAAAATATCAGAATTAGAATTGATAGAAAAGAATTACAGAGAAACTAGTCCAACCACTGCCTCAGTGGTTAGTGTGCTGGACTACTGGGCGAGAGGTCCAAGGTTCGATCCCCGAAAAAACATAAAGTACATCTTAAGGTTTTATCTACTCCTCCGGCGAACGTCTGATAAACATCCGAAAGTACAACTGGCCTGAAAAACTTCCCAATTCAGCCGTTCAGACTTGGCATAAAATTGTAGGTCCCTTCCATTTGTCACAGAAATAAAATCTCACACAAACGAATTGTTGTTAGAAGATAGGGCTACGGTCTACGGGCTATGGACCTGTTGCGCCAACTATTTATTTATTTTTTTAGTCGAACTGTAGGGTGTGTTACATTATGTTAGATAAGTAATTGAGAAAATATTTTAATATTAACAATTTTAGTTTTATTGGTTAAGTTTTAAACAATTTTAGGTAGTAATTAAGAAAAACTATAAAATTGATTCCCAAACAACTTTTTTGTTCATACATTGAGTCATTCTCCACATTGTTGCGTCAAAATTTAGCGCAACAAGGTCTGCTCTCTTTCCTTCTCTTTCCTACCCATAGTCCCTCTTTTTACTTGGGTTGAGCATCCAAGGTCCTGGGAAGTGGACGGGCATCCGAGGCTCCCATCAGCCTCCGGACCACCTCCTTGGAGCCTTAAGGTTGCTACCACACAGGTCATCGAGTGTGACAGGTCGGTCACAAGCCACCAGACGGACGGTCTGAGTGGCACTATAAGGAGAATCCGGTTACGTAGCCCTTCGGACGGAAGGGAGACTCGTAACCGTCGATAAACAGCGAGCGAACGTCGGATGGTGAGCCTGACGGGCCGTCAGGAGACTCCCACCGACACTGTCAACACCGACAGGCGGTCGGTAGAGAGGAAGAGTGGGGGGGAGGACGATCCCCTTAGGCGACACTCCAACGTGGGATGCAAAGACACACCAAAACCGTGTCTATGCAACGGGTGTGGCGGACAGCCAACTCAAAGCACCCCAACGAACGTCACACACAATGCTCCAAGTGACACTACGTAGAACTACCACTATCACGGTAGGGAGTTTGGTTCGATGGGCATAGGGAAGACGATCCCTAAGACCAAGCCCCGACGATGGAGCAACGAAGGAGCAACAGGGTAGTGTAGGCGGACGGCCAAGTAAAAACACACCCTCACAAAATCACCCGCACGGAAGAGTGCGTGATAATAGTCACACAAACCACCCGCACCAAGAGTGCGTGAGAATAAACATGGAACACACGATGAACACAACAAACTATAAAACACAACAACCCAACTATGTATATCGACGATCGCAGCATCAGCAAAAAGGGTGCAAAACTAAGGGCACAAGACCCAAACAATAGAACACCACAACAACACGAATCAAAAGGGCGACACAAGACACAAAACCACGAACGAAAACCAAAAAGAACAACAATTCGCACCAAACCACCATATATGCTGCGATCACTTTGCATACGGCCGAGGGCCCACCCTAAAACACAACAAATTTGTAAGGAATGGCCTGCTATCAGCAAGTCTCATCCCCCAAATCTGCGCGAAAGTCCACCGAGGTAGTTAAATATTCGCGAAACAAAATGTAAACAAACAATACCTGATGGTTCCTTGTCCTTTTCTAGGGGGTTTTGGGGAAACTTCCCACGGGGAGGGTTAGATCCGGGTGGGGAATAGCGTCCACCTTCATCCTTTTTTCTTTTTTTATTTAGTAATTTTATTTGTTTTAATTTTAACTTTGCTTAATCGTGGGGAAAAATGCCGGGTGCAAATTTCCTCCACGAGCTATTTAGATTTGTTTGTCTTTGGTCAAATGTCAAAGACAATATATAAAAGAAGCGAGACTCGAAAGAGAGTCTAGGTACATAGACCATTTGTTCGAAGTCGGCTGGCTAATCCCAAATATACTGGAAGGATCCCCTACAAGGCGAATTCCAGTATATAGGGAAGAATGATTGGAAATTTTGAGAGGCCTAGCGGGTTACGGCAGCGCATTGGTGTCGCATATAACGACCGTTTAGCCCGCTAGAGTGTATGAATGTGGTGGTTAATGGTCGTGGGAGGCATCGCTGAATGCCAAGCTGAATCCCACCGTTGGGGCCTAATGCCAGCGAATGTATGAGAGTGTGTGTGTGAGGAAGTCAAGCGACTTCGAACAAAGGCAAAATCTTGGAAGTCACTTCTTGGCTGACCAGCTTTTTGATAAGTTTTGTGAGAAGTTTTTTTTGGCATTGCGAAAAAGCAATTTTGATTAATTTTGATTTTGATACGAAAGTAGTTCGTGGAGTAGATTTTTTTTGTTGAGTAGAGTAGAGATTAGAAGTGGTGAAAAATATATCAGTGGAAAAGAAGGAAGGATAGAAGGACAGAGTGGACAAAACCAAAGGGAAAGAAAAAGGTGCCAGAAAGGGGCACACGCAAAAAGAAACATAGAACAAGGAATCCAACAGGTGTTGGTCGAAAGAAAGATAAGTAGAGTGTTATAGTCAAAAAAAATCGTTTGCGTAGGGTATTGTAAATTCTTAATCTCGGTAGGCTCTCGTTTCGTCAAAATCCCGGTGAAAGCGGGACACGCGACCCGTTAAATTAATTTTCAAGTTCGAGACTTTGTGATAGCGGACCATTCCAACGGTCCAACCGCCATCTTCATAAAAATATTTTGTGTCGCCAAAATTTGGCAAATTCTTCACTTTGGGGTTTTCATTACCCACTTCAATAAAGACCGCGCTCCAACGGAGCAATTATAACGTGCTACAAATCATTTGTTTTTTTTTTGAACCCTTTTTCAGAATTTAGGTACAGGAAGGTTTCGTAATTGACCCGAAAATTACGTGGCGCCCACTAATTGTGACGAGATCACAAGGAAAAAAAAGGTAATCATAATCACATATTGATTCAGGTGAATCGAAAGGAATCGTTCACGTACCTATACCTAGTATAACTTCGAACCCATACCCTCGCTGAGCGACGCTGAACGCAGCACACTTTCCAGTGGCTGTGGTTGCAATTGTTCGCGATCTTGCAAAAGTAATCTGTGGTAAGTGACAGTTCGTCATTTACATTGCGAATTTTTCTCTCGGGCAGTGGCGACTGCAATTTTGTATTTCTTTTCTCGTTTTGTTCGCCAAGTAAAATTTAATAAAAGTAGTTTGTGATCGCGGAATTATTATTGTAACATTTGGCGCCCAACGTGGGGCAATTTTGGAAATTTGTTTTGGTTTGTTTGGGGAATTTGTAGTATACAATTCCAACCCAAGTGCAAGTGGAAGTCTTTGTGTAGTTAGGGAAGTGTTGTTTTCAATTGTGCCTAGTTCTTTTTACTTTTGTTGTTCTTTTTTTTAGGATCAAGGTGATCATTTTGTGGTGAAGAAAAAGAAAAGTGGAAGCGGTTGAAGCGGCTGAAAAGGAGTTCAGGAGTTTTTTTTGGAAGTACCCACACACAAGTACAAGAAGCAGAGTAAGATTCCCAAGTGTGGAATTAACAAGTAGGTGGTTTTATTTTCGTTATATTCGTTTTTGCTTATATTTGCACAATTGTGCACACTACAATTATATAGTAGTCAAAGTGATTTTTTTTTGTTGATTTGATTTTGATTTAATTCGTACATACACATTTTTACATACATACCGATATCAAGTGCGTTAGTTTCAAACCGGGTTTTTTTTATTGCTTGTTCTCTTTCGCACATACGACATACATATTAATTATCTATATATATAATTGGTAATCGTTTGTCGACAGGGTTACCATCCGCCCGTTGAACAAATTGATTTTCGCTTTTTTTACTTGTTTTTATTATTAATTTTTTTTTTCCTTTTTAAATCGTTTTTGATTGTTTGGTAAAATAGTGTTGGAGTTGCCAACACATTTTTGTGGACATTTTCTTTTGATTTTTTTTTGTGATTCGGTTTTGGAATTCAGTTTCTTTTGTAGTTTTTTCTATCGTTTGGCCTGAGAATTGGATAGGTTTTTTTCAAACAATTCGTCTGGGTTATTCTTATTAAATCGCGGTAACTAATTTTACATAATGGAAATAAATAGGTTAGCTAGGGACGAACTCGTTTACGAGATGGAATGCAGAGGGTTGTCGGTTGGCGACGTAGACCCAATGCGGAAATCTCTGAGGGCAGCTAGGGCAATGGAACGGCGTGGTTCGATCGTCCAAGCGGACACGTATCCGTTCAGTTTTGAAGAGGATAGGGAGGCAGTAGAAAAAAAGATCGTGGAGATCAAAGCGCTCGTAGCGAGCCGCCCTGAGCGGGGATCGTCAGAGTATAAAAAGATTCTGACGAAGGTAGATTGGGCAACTAGTAGGATAGAGAGGTCTCGGGCTATGACAGAAGACGAGACGGAGTTAAAGAAAAAAATTAAAACAGAGTTAGTCAATATCCTCGGGGAATTAGAGGATAGCGACGACGAAGAAAGTGATTGCGGTGATGAAAGCATCACTAACGACAAACAAGTCGTGCAACAACAAAATTTAAAGCAGCAACAGCTGTCACAACAACAACAACGAGAACAACAACAACGAGAACAACAACAACAGCGTTCAGAACAGCAAGAGCGCAGTATTCTACCACAGGTAGAACGTTCACAACCATCTACATCAGCGGCAGCATGGGGTCCCAACCCAGATGCATTTGCCGACGAACGGGTTTATATCCGCTCGGAGAGACCCGAAAACCTCTCCAAGTGGAATATTTTATTTACAGGGGAACGTTGCGGGGCTTCAGTGAACTCTTTCCTGGAGCGAGTCGAGGAGCTTAGGGAAGCTAGGGGGATCAGTGAATCCCAACTGTTTAGGTCGTCGGTAGATTTGTTTACGGGAAAGGCACTTTTGTGGTTTAGGGCGATTAGGCGTACTATCTCCTCATGGCCAGAGTTGGTGAGGGAACTGAAACTTGAGTTTCTTCCCCCCAACTACGATGATCTTCTTTTAGAAGAGATTCGACGACGTACCCAAGGGAAGGACGAATCGATAGGGGTGTACGTAGCGACTATGCAGAACATGTTCGGCAGACTTTCCGATCCTCTCACGGAGAGAAGGAAGCTGTCGATCCTGCAAAGGAACTTGGCACCGTTTTACCAGACGCAGCTTGGACTGGCAGAGCCCAAGTGCGTCAATGATTTAGTAGCGTTGGGAAGGAAATTGGAGACAGTGAGAGCAAATGTGGAATCGTTTGCTCCACCTCCAACAACTCGGGGTAGGCATCTCCTGGAACCGGATTTGGCCTACATTGGTTCGGATGAACCAAGGGTTTCAGTTGTCGCTTCGGACAACCAACAGCGTCGATCACCACAGCCAATGAGGTGTTTTAATTGCGATGGCGAAGGGCATTTCGCTAATCGTTGTTCCGCTCCTAGGCGTTGTTATGGTTGTGGTGCAGTAGGGACGTCGCGTAGGGATTGTCGGCGCTGTTCGGGAAATGGGCAACGGTCTCTTGGGTCAGCAGGACAAGAGCGCCGTCGCAATTAGAGAGGTCGCCTGCTGGTGACCAGTCAGGTTCTCAAATTCATTTAGGTTTTACCTTGGAAGCAAACGGGGAAGATAGGCGACCATACTTAGGAGTTTCAATTTATGGGATTAGGTTGTTAGGACTTTTGGATTCGGGCGCTTCTCGCACAATCATTTGTAGGGACGGGTGGAACATTTTGAAAGATTTAGGGCTAGTTTTACAGAAAGGCAACATAAAATCAGTTGCATTAGCAGATGGAGCAGGGATAGATGTTTTAGGGGTGGTGTCTTTACCAATTGTTGTGGAAGAGAAGTCAGTTTTCTTAGAGTGTTTGGTTATACCAGCTCTACCACACGTGATGATCCTCGGTGCAGATTTTTGGGCACTGACGGGCGTGGTCCCGGATTTGAGATCGGGCGTGTGGAGTTTCTCGGGTCAACAGATGGTTGGCTCGATTTCAGCGATTAGGGAAAAGTCCGAGTTGGACGTGGCCGAAGTACGGCAACTCGAAATTTTGGTAGACAAAATTTTCGCAGTTATGCCAGAAGGCTTAGGGTGCACACAATTGGTAGAGCATAAGATTAGGACGTCGGCAGAACCAATTAAACAGCGTTATTATCCGGTCTCACCGGCAATGCAGGGACATATTGATAAGGAGCTAAAGGAGATGCTGGATGCGGGAGTTATCGAGAAATCAAACAGTCCGTGGGCATCTCCAATAGTCCTTATAAGAAAAAAAGATGGTTCGTTTAGGTTCTGTGTCGACTATAGGAAGTTAAATAAGGTAACAGATAGGGATGCTTATCCACTTCCATATATTTCAACGACCCTAGATAAGCTTCGAGACGCGAAATTTTTAATATCTTTAGACATAAAGTCGGCCTATTGGCAGATCCCAATGGAGGAGGGATCGCGCCCGCTCACAGCCTTCACGGTTCCGAATAGAGGCCTATTCCAGTTCAAGCGAATGCCTTTCGGCTTGCATAATGCGCCTGCGACGTGGCAACGGTTTATCGACAGCGTTTTGGGTGCCGATCTCGAGCCACACGTATTCGTGTATTTGGACGATATTATTATCGTCACCAATAGTTTCAAACAACATCTTGAAATACTGGAAGAGGTCTTTAAGCGATTGTGTGAGGCGGGGTTGAAAGTTAGTCGGGAAAAATGTAACTTTTGTAGGCCGTCTTTAAAATTTCTAGGTTACGTCGTTGATAGGAACGGATTACATGTTGATCCGGAAAAGGTGGAAAGCATGGTTAGGATTCCTGCACCAAAGAATGTGAAGGAAGTTAGGAGCTTTATAGGGACTGTTTCGTGGTACAGACGTTTTGTGCCAAACTTCGCCACTTTAGTTAGGCCTTTAACAGATTTGTTAAAGAAAAGTAGGAAGTTTGTATGGTCGAATGAGTGTGAGGAAAGTTTTAGGAAGGCGAAAGAATGTTTGATTACGGCACCGATCTTGACATGCCCGGATTTCCAGCGACCTTTTGTGGTGCAGACCGACGCATCAGATTTTGGTATCGGGGCCGTATTATCTCAGGAGTTTGAGGAAGGGGAAAAGGTAATTTGTTATTTGAGTAGGTCTCTCAACAGATGTGAGAGAAACTACTCGACGACCGAAAAGGAATGCTTGGCAGTGCTATGGGCAGTGGAGAAGTTGCGACCGTATATCGAAGGAGTTCGGTTTACAGTCGTGACGGATCACTATTCCCTTGTATGGCTGAGCAATCTTAAGGATCCGTCGGGTAGATTAGCACGCTGGGCAGTGAGGCTTCAGCAATTTGATTTTGAGATCATTCATCGCAAGGGGAAAGAACATGTGGTCCCAGACATGTTGTCGCGAGGAGTTCCGGTTGTAGCCGAGATCTCGGATGCGGATAATGACCCTTGGGTGGTGAAAATGATTTCAGCGGTTGAGTTGAACCCATTAGCATATCCAGCGTGGAGAGTAGACAATGGGCGGCTTTTCAAGTTTGTGAAAGCTAACCACATTGTAGTACACGAGGATAATGACGAGTGGAAATTAGTTGTAGGGAAATCAGGTAGATTAGGGATTTTAAGAGACTGCCATGACAGTCCGTTAGCAGGACACATGGGTGTCCGGAAAACCTTTGCTAGAGTAGGAGGCAAATACTATTGGCCTAAAATGAGACAGGATATAACTAGGTATGTTAGGAATTGTAAAGTTTGCCAACAAGTGAAGCCGGTGAATGAGAAACCAGCTGGTCTAATGAGAGAGCGTGTAGGTATTTCTAGGCCTTGGGAAATGATTTGCGTAGATTTGGTAGGACCTCTTCCCAAGTCCAGTAGGGGGTTCGTTTATATTCTAACTGTGGTCGATTATTTCACTAAATTTCCCCTTTTATTCGCGTTAAGATCTGCCACCGCAAAGGCAGTATGTAGGGAGCTGGAAGATAACGTCTTCCTTCTATTTGGCGTACCATCAGTGGTCGTATGTGACAACGGCCCGCAGTTCCGCAGCAATGAATTGAAAGCGCTTTGCCAGGCGTACGCGTCACAAATTCGTTTTACAGCACATTATCATCCGCAGGCTAATCCTGCGGAAAGAATCAATCAAATTATAAAGACAACGCTGAGAGCGTATGTCTCTGAAAATCACAGGAGTTGGGACTTACAGTTGGCGAAAGTAGCGTGTGCGATACGCACGGCCCAACACGATGTTTTAGGGATTTCGCCATATTATGCGAATTTTGGTAGGGACATGATGACTTGTGGTCGAGAGGTAGCTCCCACAAGTTGTCATAACGAAAGTAAGGAAACAGGTCCGGATAGTAGGGATACACCTTCAACTAGTAGAAATTTAGTTACAGGTGAAAATGATTTAGAGGTAGGAGTTAGGGAAGTAGATAGGGAAAACATAGAACATCGATTTCAGGAGCTTAGGTTAGATATAGGTAGAAAGTTAGCGGCGGCCGCCAAGAAGTCCGCGAAAGCCTACAACCTCCGACGGCGAGATACCCAATATCTCCCGAACGAGCTGGTATGGCGCAGAAATTTCGCGTTATCAGATGCCGCTAATTATTATGCCGCAAAGTTGGCTCCGAAATTTATTGGTCCCTTCAGGATAAATAAGCGTGTGTCACCTTGGACATATACGCTGACAGATGAGAACGGCAAAGACCGTGGAACATGGCACGTGAAGGATCTTAAGCCTTATCACGATGCCCGCTAGACTAGTAAAAGTCCCAGTAGAGTAGAGTAGTTAATTTTTTTGGATTTTTGTTTTTTTCGAATTTTGTCTTTTTAAGTCTAGACCGGCAGTTTTGGCCAATGGTGGGAATGTGTTTCCTATGTCGTGGCGTTAACCTAGACCTCGGGAAATGGTTTGGGTTTCTTCGAAAACCAAGCCCATTTCCTAGGAGGTGAGGGTGGGGTTTGTTGCGTCAAAATTTAGCGCAACAAGGTCTGCTCTCTTTCCTTCTCTTTCCTACCCATAGTCCCTCTTTTTACTTGGGTTGAGCATCCAAGGTCCTGGGAAGTGGACGGGCATCCGAGGCTCCCATCAGCCTCCGGACCACCTCCTTGGAGCCTTAAGGTTGCTACCACACAGGTCATCGAGTGTGACAGGTCGGTCACAAGCCACCAGACGGACGGTCTGAGTGGCACTATAAGGAGAATCCGGTTACGTAGCCCTTCGGACGGAAGGGAGACTCGTAACCGTCGATAAACAGCGAGCGAACGTCGGATGGTGAGCCTGACGGGCCGTCAGGAGACTCCCACCGACACTGTCAACACCGACAGGCGGTCGGTAGAGAGGAAGAGTGGGGGGGAGGACGATCCCCTTAGGCGACACTCCAACGTGGGATGCAAAGACACACCAAAACCGTGTCTATGCAACGGGTGTGGCGGACAGCCAACTCAAAGCACCCCAACGAACGTCACACACAATGCTCCAAGTGACACTACGTAGAACTACCACTATCACGGTAGGGAGTTTGGTTCGATGGGCATAGGGAAGACGATCCCTAAGACCAAGCCCCGACGATGGAGCAACGAAGGAGCAACAGGGTAGTGTAGGCGGACGGCCAAGTAAAAACACACCCTCACAAAATCACCCGCACGGAAGAGTGCGTGATAATAGTCACACAAACCACCCGCACCAAGAGTGCGTGAGAATAAACATGGAACACACGATGAACACAACAAACTATAAAACACAACAACCCAACTATGTATATCGACGATCGCAGCATCAGCAAAAAGGGTGCAAAACTAAGGGCACAAGACCCAAACAATAGAACACCACAACAACACGAATCAAAAGGGCGACACAAGACACAAAACCACGAACGAAAACCAAAAAGAACAACAATTCGCACCAAACCACCATATATGCTGCGATCACTTTGCATACGGCCGAGGGCCCACCCTAAAACACAACAAATTTGTAAGGAATGGCCTGCTATCAGCAAGTCTCATCCCCCAAATCTGCGCGAAAGTCCACCGAGGTAGTTAAATATTCGCGAAACAAAATGTAAACAAACAATACCTGATGGTTCCTTGTCCTTTTCTAGGGGGTTTTGGGGAAACTTCCCACGGGGAGGGTTAGATCCGGGTGGGGAATAGCGTCCACCTTCATCCTTTTTTCTTTTTTTATTTAGTAATTTTATTTGTTTTAATTTTAACTTTGCTTAATCGTGGGGAAAAATGCCGGGTGCAAATTTCCTCCACGAGCTATTTAGATTTGTTTGTCTTTGGTCAAATGTCAAAGACAATATATAAAAGAAGCGAGACTCGAAAGAGAGTCTAGGTACATAGACCATTTGTTCGAAGTCGGCTGGCTAATCCCAAATATACTGGAAGGATCCCCTACAAGGCGAATTCCAGTATATAGGGAAGAATGATTGGAAATTTTGAGAGGCCTAGCGGGTTACGGCAGCGCATTGGTGTCGCATATAACGACCGTTTAGCCCGCTAGAGTGTATGAATGTGGTGGTTAATGGTCGTGGGAGGCATCGCTGAATGCCAAGCTGAATCCCACCGTTGGGGCCTAATGCCAGCGAATGTATGAGAGTGTGTGTGTGAGGAAGTCAAGCGACTTCGAACAAAGGCAAAATCTTGGAAGTCACTTCTTGGCTGACCAGCTTTTTGATAAGTTTTGTGAGAAGTTTTTTTTGGCATTGCGAAAAAGCAATTTTGATTAATTTTGATTTTGATACGAAAGTAGTTCGTGGAGTAGATTTTTTTTGTTGAGTAGAGTAGAGATTAGAAGTGGTGAAAAATATATCAGTGGAAAAGAAGGAAGGATAGAAGGACAGAGTGGACAAAACCAAAGGGAAAGAAAAAGGTGCCAGAAAGGGGCACACGCAAAAAGAAACATAGAACAAGGAATCCAACAGGTGTTGGTCGAAAGAAAGATAAGTAGAGTGTTATAGTCAAAAAAAATCGTTTGCGTAGGGTATTGTAAATTCTTAATCTCGGTAGGCTCTCGTTTCGTCAAAATCCCGGTGAAAGCGGGACACGCGACCCGTTAAATTAATTTTCAAGTTCGAGACTTTGTGATAGCGGACCATTCCAACGGTCCAACCGCCATCTTCATAAAAATATTTTGTGTCGCCAAAATTTGGCAAATTCTTCACTTTGGGGTTTTCATTACCCACTTCAATAAAGACCGCGCTCCAACGGAGCAATTATAACGTGCTACAAATCATTTGTTTTTTTTTTTGAACCCTTTTTCAGAATTTAGGTACAGGAAGGTTTCGTAATTGACCCGAAAATTACGTGGCGCCCACTAATTGTGACGAGATCACAAGGAAAAAAAAGGTAATCATAATCACATATTGATTCAGGTGAATCGAAAGGAATCGTTCACGTACCTATACCTAGTATAACTTCGAACCCATACCCTCGCTGAGCGACGCTGAACGCAGCACACTTTCCAGTGGCTGTGGTTGCAATTGTTCGCGATCTTGCAAAAGTAATCTGTGGTAAGTGACAGTTCGTCATTTACATTGCGAATTTTTCTCTCGGGCAGTGGCGACTGCAATTTTGTATTTCTTTTCTCGTTTTGTTCGCCAAGTAAAATTTAATAAAAGTAGTTTGTGATCGCGGAATTATTATTGTAACAACATGACCTTGCCACCTTTGACACTGCATGAGGACCTTTCTTGCCTATTCGGTTTTTGATTTTATGTTGTCGTGACTTCGTGAGACTACTCAGTTCGTCGATTTAAGATTTCAGAAAATTCAGCTTTAAATGCAGTCGGACTTCTAAAGAAGCTCAAGTGACACGCGATCTCACCATTGGTCGTTCACCTGTAATTATTGTTAAAAATGAATGTGTGCTAATTTATGAGGAGTGCAACATAAAATACATATTTTAAATTAAAGCAAATAAATATAGTTAAGCTAAAAATGTTCTGTTTATTAAAAACAATTTTTTTTAAAGAACTACATATTTTTAATTGACAACTATCTTAAGATCATAAGAACTTCAATTTTAATATTCTATACAAAAATATTAATGTACTATTTTTTTCTAAAGAATTCTTTCTCATTACATACTAAGCAACTATTTTATTCTAATAAAAATCTTAAGCAAAATTAATGTATTTATGTAAAATATGTTTCTATATAAGCTAAGAACATATATTTTAACATTTAACATTTTAACATTCTAAACAAAATTTGTATTTGAATATAAAATACATATTTTTTTTTAAGGACAGATTTTTAATTAAAAACTATCTTAATAGTCTACGAATGTAACAAATTTATTTTCTAATCAAATTGTTAAAAATGTTAAAGAAAGAATACTGTAAAATTTTGTTTAGCTAAGGCTGTTGGTTTTCGCGAGCTGAATCTGAATCTGAAGTCAAAATTTGTATACACATTTTCAGATTCAGCTTTCGACAACCTAAAGGTCAGCTAATGTGCACCAAAATCGGTGGTACCCATTAAAGAAGTAAGGTGGAAGTGAAGAATATCGCCGCACCTTCGGCTTGATAGAGACTGGCGTCTCAATATTCTTTTGTTCTTCGACCTGATTCTTTTTTTGGGACCACGCCTTAGCAATTTTTGATCCGCAGCGGACCCCAATTGGTCCGCCGACTAAGGCGCCGCAGATGGTGCCCGTATCTGGTAGCAACCATCCGCCTAAATTGGCCCCAACAGTGGAGCCTGAATTTAGTATAATTGGTTGGCATATTTTCAAATAGAATAAATAATTCAAAAACTTACCTATAATTGCAAAAATCCACGACATGGCGAACTTTTTAAGGGTACTTTCATTTTGCTGGGCATCCGAAAAACCCAACAATTTGTTGGCAATTTCTTTAGATAGCTGGAAGCATTTAGTCAGGCTAAGAATTTTGAATTGCACATTTTAGTACTTACCAGTATGGAGCCAGGTGCTGCTCCCAATGTGGGAGTGTCAGTTTTCCATTGTCTTGTGCGTTTTATTTGATCTGCCTTCAGATCGCTGGGAGCATCGGAGTTTTTCTTCTTTGCCGAGATTCGTTCCCGGACTTGTTTTATCGCCGTCAAATATCTCTTGATATTTGATGGTAGCGGTGGGTTTTCGATGTTGAAGGTGTGTTTGTCCATTTTTTCTTATTATTTTCTTCTCTTTTCGTTTTTGTTTGCTTGATTTTTTTTTCTGAACTTTTCTCTTTTCAGTTTTATTGATTACTAATTTTCTCTTGACAACAAACGTCAGGCCTGTTTGTTTTAAATAAATCCAGAGAAGTGTTTCATTTGAAAAATTTTCAAGTACATTTGAGTGGAAATATCTGTCACAGGCAAATGGGTCTTAGAATAAGGAAAATCGACGCAAAAAATCATCGAAAACAATATAATTGCATTTTTTCGACATTATTACTTCAAGAATAATCTTTGGTTTTTATTCTTTTTTTGTCGGAGGTTGCTACTATCTAATGGACCACTCAGACACAACTATACTGGTCCATTGTACTATCAAACAGACACCTTACATTACTGTACTTAGTTTTCCCGTCTTTCGAAGAAAGAAGAGAAGAAGCTTCAGTGATGAAGAGCTTAGATGCTCGGCACTCACCACGTCAGCCCCAAAGATCCGCCACACGTATCGTCGTCCTCTCCACACGCAGGACAGATGGTGGTGTTGCTCAAGCCCACTACATTTAAGTGTTTGGCAAAAGCTTGGTGGATCGAAAGGATGAAAAACAAGCAGTCTGCAGTCGATTCAAGACAGAAGGAAAAACGCGGACCTTTTGCAGATATCCGGACGCAGTCCTTTGGTCTGTCTACACCCAGCACAGCCCCGCGCACGCCACCGACACTCGTGTTCATGAGAAACCCAAGTATCAATGGATGAGCTAACCACCGATGCAGGCAGACCCAACCCATGGTTTAGCTCCTGTCAGAGCTTCTTCTGAACCCAGCCTGGCAAGCTCATCAGCGATCTCATTTCCCTGGATACCGTGTGACTTGGGACCCAAACAAGCTTCATTGTATCAAACTATTTTCAAATCATAAACATATTTATGATATGAATACATTTTTGGAGTGTACGATTGTCATCACAAATTTTTAAACAAATCCTCTCGGCGATCGTCTTTGAACCAAAGATTCGTCTTGAGGTATGATTCACAGTCACTTGTTGATTGAAAAATCATTAGTCTCGGTGAAAATCGAGTAAACAGTGCGTCTAGATCAGATGTGGTGGTCGTCTACTGATGAGCCCACCCACCACATCGGGGCGAAACGCATTACTGGAGTCGAGGCCACCTCAAATTTAAAAAGCTTCATTGTGTTTAGCCTTCCGATCAAGTTCAAAGAAAGCTTGAGTTCGAGCACTAACTTGGACGAGGTAAGAGGGTTAAGCACCGCTTTTAGTGGAGCTTGTCTATCACTGCAAACGCATATGCTTCTAGCCCTCTACCTGTTTGCCACCATATAGCGCATAGCCATAAGGATAGCGAAAATCTCCGCTTGTTAGACAGACGCATGGTTACCCAAGGGCTATCCCTTCTTGTAGTCTAATGTTCTCGCTTTCCACGAAGACTCCAGAACCAGACCCCTGTCCGGTTTTAGAGCCATCCGTGAATACACGATGGCATTCTTTCCCTGGCTCATAGTCTGGCCGAAGCCATTCCGTTGCCTGAGGAAAGTTGACGTAGTAGTTTTGTCGCAGTAGGATATCTGGTGTCATTGCGTCAGACGGCATATCCATAAGACTGGTGTCAAAGGATAATTCTCGCCCAAGTTCTTCAAAATTATAGTGCGCATGGTACCAAAAGCCACTTCTCTTTAACCGAGAGATGGTTTTCAGCGTATACCCAATGATAAAAATAACAAGGGGGTGGTAAGGTTCATCATAGCATCTAGAGCAGAGCCCGGAGTGATAGGGAAGGCCCCTGTGAAGCCAGACAAAACAAACCGTTCTTTGAAGTTTGGCAAAAGAGGCAGTAACACGTTTCGGCAAAAGCCTGTTCCACCTGTTTTCGATTCAACATGGTTGGACCAAAGAAGTTTTCTATGGAGGATTACTTCCAGATATTTGACTTCATCAGAGATCGGGATAAGGACACTTTTAAGCACAAGTTGAGTCAGACCAGTGACCTTCCTCCTTCTCGTGAAGAGAACAACCGTAGTTTTAAGATGAATCATCGATTAAGCCTAAAGATCTCTGCGCCAGAGAGCAGACAGTCCTTAGGTTTGAAATGACAGACAGAACGGCGACATCGTCCGCGTAGGCTTGTGTGTAGGTTCCAGGTAGATTGAGAACCGTTAGCAGAGTAGTCTACTATCATACTCATACACAATGAAAGGGGAGACAAAACACCACCTCTGTTTACCCTGTACATTAGTATTGCTTTAATCCACAACACTAATGTTTCATCTATACAACGATGTCTGGCTGCATTGCACATGCTATCAAAGGTCGCATTGTCAAAAGCTTCCGGACAAGTGCACTTTCGATCCTACCAACGAGGTTCTGAAGCGCATTTTCAGCAGGAAGGAAGACAGACTTATGGGTCTGAAACTTTTGGCGAGAGTGTAGACGGTTTTACCGATTTTTGATATCAACACGAACACGACTTTAACGACTTGTGGTGAAAATTATTTTCAACGTTGGCATAAGCTGACTGAAACCTTGTTCAGCATAGTTGGATAAATTCCATCCGGACAATAATCAGTAGAGCTTATGATGAGTGATGCTTGATGCATTTCAGAATATTGCAGCACAGAAATAAAATGTTTCCCTTAGGGATTTATTTATTTTTTACTGACTTGTGCCACGCCTCAAGATGCTGATTAATAACTTCATTTGCGGTCAGAAAATATGCTTGGAGACTGAGAAAGTGGAACGCGAAAAACTCAGCCCACTTTCGATTATATGAAAGTGTTTCGTCACCATTAATTGATTCATTTGAATTTGTTTATTTAATTCCTAAATACAATAGAATTAATATGAACCATGCTAAAGCGACTCTTTGTTCGGTTTTAGCTGAAGAAGGTTCTGGTTTCTGGAATTGTGGAACAAAAGGTTGCCAACCTCCTTTGTAGATCAACCAATTCTCGTATATTTCCTTTTCAGATTCGAACGGAATGCATTACCGACAACAAAGACTTTAACACCATGGTAGATCAACTAGGAGTGTAGTTTATTTATATACAGTATCATTACAATTATCATTAAATAGTTATTAAGACTTTCCATTAAAGGGAAGCATCTGCTTGATAACATTCTCCAAAATGCCACTGGTTAAAGGAGTACTTGAAATAGCTTATAGTCACAAAAAAAAATGTATGCGATTTTTGAAGTTTTTACCAGCCTTGAAATGTTGCACGTTCTGCATCTTCAAAGAACCTGAAATGTTACGTATACAGAATATTTTTTGCACTGAATTGACACTATTGATGCTATCAGAGTTACATTATAGAGCTCACCTCATTTTGATGCCGCTACATTCGCAATAAAAGCTGGCTTAATCCATTGGACGAGGTGATTCGTCACTTAAGTATGTAAGTTACTAAGGGTGAGGTCTTCCTATTTGTTGTTAAAATTTGACCCGAGCTTCTTTTTATGGATCATTTGCCACCTTGATACTGGATGCGGACCTTTCTTTCCTTTTCGGTTTTTGATTCTTTGCTGTCGTGAGACTTCTCAGTTCGTCGACGTAAGATTGCAAACATTTCAGCTTTAAATGCAATCGGACTTCTAAAGAGCTCAAGGCACACGCGACCTCAACATTGGTCGTTCACCTATAATTATTGTTAAAAATGAATGTGTGCTAATTTATGAGGAGTGCAACATAAAATACATATTTTAAATTAAAGCAAATAAATATAGTTAAGCTAAAAATGTTCTGTTTATTAAAAACAATTTTTTTTAGAGAACTACATATTTTTAATTGGCAACTATCTTAAGATCATAAGAACTTCAATTTTAATATTCTATACAAAAATATGAATGTACTATTTTTTTCTAAATAATTCTTTCTAATTACTAAGCAACTATTTTATTCTAATAAAAATCTTAAGCAAAATTAATGTATTTATGTAAAATATGTTTGTATATAAGCTAAGAACATATATTTTAACATTTAACATTTTAACATTCTTAACAAAATTTGTATTTGAATATAAAATACATATTTTTTTTTTAAGGACAGATTTTTAATTAAAAACTATCTTAATAGTCTATGAACGTAACAAATTTATTTTCTAATCAAATTGTTAAAAATGTTAAAGAAAGAATACTGACAAATTTTGTTTAGCTAAGGCCGTAGGTTTTCGCGAGCTGAATCTGAATCTGAAGTCAAAATTTGTCTAAACATTTTCAGATTCAGCTTTCGACAACCTAAAGGTCAGCTAATGTGCACCAAAATCGGTGGTACCCATTAAAGAAGTAAGGTGGAAGTGAAGAATATCGCCGCACCTTCGGCTTGATAGAGACTGGCGTCTCAATATTATTTTGTTCTTCCACCTGATTCTTTTTTTGGGACCACGCCTTAGCTATTTGTGATCCGCAGCGGACCCCAATTGGGCCGCCGACTAAGGCGCCGCAGATGGTGCCCGTATCTGGTAGCAACCATCCGCCTAAATTGGCCCCAACAGTGGAGCCTGAATTTAGTATAATTGGTTGGCATATTTTCAAATAGAATAAATAATTCAAAAACTTACCTATAATTGCAAAAATCCACGACATGGCGAACTTTTTAAGGGTACTTTCATTTTGCTGGGCATCCGAAAAACCCAACAATTTGTTGGCAATTTCTTTAGATAGCTGGAAGCATTTAGTCAGGCTAAGAATTTTGAATTGCACATTTTAGTACTTACCAGTATGGAGCCAGGTGCTGCTCCCAATGTGGGAGTGTCAGTTTTCCATTGTCTTGTGCGTTTTATTTGATCTGCCTTCAGTTCGCTGGGAGCATCGGAGTTTTTCTTCTTTGCCGAGATTAGTTCCCGGACTTGTTTTATCGCCGTCAAATATCTCTTGATATTTGATGGTAGCGGTGGGTTTTCGATGTTGAAGGTGTGTTTGTCCATTTTTTCTTATTATTTTCTTCTCTTTTCGTTTTTCTTTGCTTGATTTTTTTTGCTGAACTTTTCTCTTTTCAGTTTTATTGATTACTAATTTTCTCTTGACAACAAACGTCAGGCCTGTTTGTTTTAAATAAATCCAGAGAAGTGTTTCATTTGAAAATTTTTCAAGTACATTTGAGTGGAAATATCTGTCACAGGCAAATGGGAATAAGGAAAATTCACGCAAAAAATTAGCGAAAACATTTTTTTCGACATTGTTACCTATGATAAATGATGCTTCCTGCATTTCGGAATATACCAGCATGGAAATAATATTTTTTCACCTGGACACCAAGATCATGTTGGAAAACTACATTTGCGGTCGGAAAATATCCTTTGACTCTTGTTCTTTGTATATTAAAAATAATATCAGTGTTTGGGGCGTTTTATATGCGCTGTTAGGACGTTATGGGTAGGTTTTTGGCAAATTTTCTATCGTTGTGCTGCGTTTTTCTTCCATATTTATCTTTAAAATCGAAGTCTTCAAAATAAATAAGTTTGCACTTAGAAAACAAATATTTAATGAATAATAATCCAGCTATATTTAGGCATAGGTATTTTAATACAAAAAAATGTTACGTATACGCCTCAGTCCTGACTTTTAGTTTTATCAGAACCAGCTATTCTCATATTGTTTTTTTTTTTTTCAGATCAAATAATTGTCACAGAGAAATGGGTCTTTTTCTCTTGGGGTTTTATTTAATTTTTGTCGACTTGTACCACGTCTCAAAATCATGTTGGAAGCATGTTAAGCAAGTACTTCCTCCAATACACGAGAGGCTGATTTGACATTTCGTTTGAATAGCATTACCAAACACAATATTGTCGCACTGTGAATTTGGAATTTATGAAAGGCAACTCACCAGCCCAATGACGACAACGTAGTCTCAGAGAAAGGCCCCAATTGAGGTGAGAGGATGATTTTAAGCAACCTGGTGTGCATAACTGGAGGCACCTAGCTAGCATCCATGGGCTTTTGTACTACCTAACCTAAAGTAAATTCAATAATGTCAGAAATACGCCTTTAGCCAAGGTATTCTAAAGCAATTTTCTGTCTGCCTCTCTACTTAATATTAGTGATGAAGATTATAAATTTTACGAAAAAAAGAGAACGAATTAAACGTTATAAAATGGATTAAATTTATTCATCAAGTCAAATTGAATTTAGCGATTACTGGTTCGATACTTTTCCGATGATGTTTCGTGGTTGGTGGTTGCTGGCAAAGTGAACGAGAAAATCAAGTGTAATTATGCAAGAGATTAGCTCGAATACGTTCCACAACATAGAACGGTTTACGCTCTCTCTCTCTCTCTCAATTCCCTAGGCAAAGACAGTAACAGTAAAGTAAGACTAAGATGATGATGACAATGACACGATACACCGTACGGGATCAATGAGAGGATTTTGTTCGTAATGTATCATCGACGAAAACAACCATAGGAAAACTGTCGAACAGTAGGGCAAATATGGATTTTACAAATTATGAACATTAAACAATAATAATTAATTAAACCAAGTAAGAACGTTATATAACAATGTTACAAATGTAGAAAAACAAAGTAAAGGTACAACAAAGTATAACAAATCAACAAAATATTAGAAAAAGCAAATAAAAGAACTAAAGGTTAACAGAATGTCAAATCAGTTCGTTTCCATTTCCGTACAATTAGTAACAAATCCATAGTACATTGTAATGTTAGGTTAAAGTTCACTGTTACCCTTGAACACAAAAACCAGTTTAGAAAAATAACACAATCTGCCGTGATCTTCTGATATACTAACACATAAGTAAATAGTAACTAACACGTTCGCGAACATTTAAAAAAGTCGTCATTCAACCCACATACGAGTAGGTACATACTTCCTTCCACACTATACTATTCACCGTTTCACATCAATTAGAATACTGACCTTTGTGTCAGCCGCACACAGGCTTATAATTTCCGCAACAAATCCTCTTCACGGTCAAGCGAGTGCTCACTGTAAAATAAAAATTCAAAAGAAATAAATTTCATTTTATTCATATAGCAAAATAGTCGGCCTTGCCAACAAAACACATCTACAACCAGTGCAATTTAAACGCAAATTTTCAGCTTCAAAACGTTCAGCCATTTATTTCACTTGAAGTTGCAACCTTAAAACCTAAAAGTGGACAAAGAAAAATCCTCCAAGCCCCTACTTCCCAACTTAACCACATGCAACGAAATAAAATCCCAAAATTTTGTAACCAACACTCGAAAGCCAGAAAATAGTTTCCCTCTCCCGTACTGCCTCTTGACTTTGTTGGCATATGTAGCGGGCATTCTTCGAGTAAACTAAATGCATTCGATTTGTGGCTTTGCGTGCTTCTGTATATTTAAGGACTGTGCCGCAACTGCCTCCAACTCTCTGTCCGCCACAGCAGCAGTGTATACAATATTGCCCAAATATGCTGCCTCTGCCATTGGGAATAAACTGTTTCTCACGCTTCTGTACTGCACAAGTATGGTTGACCATGGGTCTCTTTAAAAAAAACTTGCAAAAGCAATTTTCGAAAAGTACCCACACTCGGAATATGTATATAATTCTAACGCCAGGACACAGAAATATAGATTTCCGTATGTGCGACTGAAATTCATGTCATCGGGGTCGAAACAATAGCAACAGGAAATGCGATGAAATTGTAGACGTGTATGGGTTTCTGTGTTGGTGAATGGAAATTATATGGCTTTGAGGAACGATAAATTATTCGCCATTCGGTTGCAAATAGAACTTGAACTATGGAGGAATAGAGAAATGAACACTATGGTTGACTTTAATTGCCCATTACTCGAATAACTGTAATAGAGAGAAAGAGAGACGAAGAAAGCTTTCATTCGCCTTGGTGAATTAAAATTGTCAAGTAGTGACTTACACATACCGAGTGCGGGAAATTCGTGTCATTACAAATAAAATACTTAACACAAATGTCCTTTTTGTCAAAAAATCTTTTATTTTTTTTCTTTCTTTATTTTCACTTTCTATTACATTATAATCTTAGCTAAGGGTTTCACCAATATTCTTGTCATTCTTTTCTACATTACATTATTTTGGTTTGGTATTTTTCTTTTCTATTTTAATTAACGCTAATTTATGCTAAATAAATTACAAAATTATAATCATTTATAAAAGTAAGCTATGTATAACACTTTACTAACTATGATACAATTTTAAATTAAAATACATACATGGAATATTGGATTCATTTAATTAGGTCTTGGCGTTCGTTGTCTACTCAGCCTTTTTTTGCTAATTTATAAAATAATCCTTTTGGGCAATATGCACCAGATGTAGTTAAAAAGTTTAGTTTGCTTGTGAGAGATTTTGGCATCTCTCGTCCCGGGAGATTTTGGAAAAGAGGTCCACATATTTTTTAACTTACACAAGGCACCTTATGCAGGCAAGAATTGGCTCAAAATGAATATGGAGCTTACTAATAAGCATTTTTTTATCATTAACTTTAAAATTTCGTAAGTCACAATTTTGTCTGAAAAATTTCGTAAAATGTATTATAGACATTGAAAACAATATAGTACCATGCATCAAGCAGGAGCAGACTGTCATTGCAAATAACCGTCCAAGAAAAAATCGCCAAAAACTCACAAATCGATGACATAAACAATGTTCCAGAGAAATGAATTATTTTCGTCCTGGAATGTACGGAATTAATTACACCAATATCACTTACAGAAACTTTCTAAAATCTTGCTCGGAACTTTACAGAAGATTGTGAACTGGTGCTCAGGGCCGGCCTTAACGATCTTGGCGCCCGGGCGAGTCATGCACTTGGCGCCCTTTTATATTTCATTAAAATTTAAAACAAGTAAAAGTTTTATCATTTGATACCCTCCACTACATACAAGCCATTCAAAATGTTTTCCGTGTGAGTTGGCATATGTACTCGCATGGATCTAATATTGGTTTTGTATGGGAGGTACCAGAACTACTTGACTGACATAGCCAATTTTCAAAACCAACCTGACAACGGTATAAGAAGTCCTCTCAGAAAATTTCAATCGCCTCAGTTGATTCGTTTGGACGCTATCGTGTTTTCAACAGACAGACAGACGGACATGGCTAAATCGATTCAGAGTGTGATCCTTATTCAGAGTTATGGGGTATCCGCTGACTCATTATTGGCGATACAAATGTAATGGCAAAGAGATTATGCTATACATAGGTACCTTTCTATGGAGGGTATAAAAAACTTATTTTCAATTGTCTACCATATTTATTATTGAATTAATAGAAAGGTGTGTCAGTTAGTCACGACTCACGAGACATTTAATGAAAAAAAAAAATTTATTAAAAAACAACTAAAATCTTAATTTTCTAACTTTTTTGTCAGCAAATTCTCGGATAAGACTGTCTAGGTTTTCTGCAATTTGATTTACAATGGCCAGTGAGGCCAAACAAACTATTTAATCTTGTTTGGGACATTGTAGACCGTAAGTACATTTATATCAACTTTGGTTTAGAAAAACTGCGTTCGCCATTTGCAACGGCCACTGTCACTGGTATTGTTTGTTAAGTGGTTATTGTCTGTAGAATCCATTGTGTTGTTTGGCAATCAGACACCTGTGATTGCCACTAAACCAAACAACACAACTGGTATTGTTAATAAAATACGAAGCAATATCCAGGTGTTGGGATATAACTCTTGAAGATTGTGCTTTTTGATCAAATTAAGCCACTCTATTTCTGAGATTCGAATCGAATCGAAAGTGATTCGATTTCAGCCACCTGACATTCCAACTGATTCCAACTTTCGAGTTCGATAGAGATTCGTATTTTGTTCATTTCTCCCAAATGCTCAGTTTCGATTTTATCGAGATAAATGTCAAATTGTATTCTAGCGAAAATTTGTGGTCGCAAGCTCTATTTAAAAATATAAGTTCTATTGCTTTTTCATAAACCGAAAGATATGTTGCTTACTTTTATCACAAAATGTACATAAAACATATAGAATTAAACAGGACGCAAAATTCTTCGTCTTATTTCAAATGGAAATAATCGCTGTTCGCAATTAAAATGGACTCAACACGTATTTAAATGCTGCCTAATTAAGCCGGAAACTTCCAACAAGCTAAATACCAAATGCAAACCTATATTTCGTAGGGCACATTAAGTAGATTAGATTTGCCGTCCTGTCTCCATTCCTATATAAACCAACGCAGCGCTGCCAGAAATGTATGCCCCTATTATGTAAGACAACTCAACTTAGTTGAGTTGAGTTGTCTTAAATTCAACTCAACTTTCACACAACCCAAACTAACTAGCAACTTATAGACAACCACTACCATCTTTGTTGTGTTTTGACAGACAACTTTTCTATCAAGGTTGTGTATTACAATACGGACAATACCGAATTTTGAATTAAATAAAACCAAGAGACAACTCAACTCAACTCAACTGTAGTTACACAATAGGGGCAGTATTTTCGTGTTCAGTAGTCACCTCGAACTAAGCTCACAAAGTTACAGCCTTGCTTAAATGACTTGAGAAAAAACGTTTCTAGCTCTTACTCTATAAGGCCCATTGCAATACGCCAGTAGACTCATAGAGATATTAGAAAAAGACTTCTTCCGACTGTAGTAGTGGTCATAGTATTTGCTTGTGACTCAATGTGGGTACGTTCAAGTCCTGTCAGGAGGGGAGTGTGGGGGGCAGGACTAATCATAAAGAGAACTGAATAATATCCACCACAAAAAAAAGGGTTGCTGTGTTTAGGAATTGCATGCAGTGTTAGAAAGGCACTGGCATAAAGAGACAGTTTACAAAATGCTAAGGCTAGCAGCAAACGGTAGTTATGAGAAGCGCGTCGCTAGCACAGGGCTGGAAATAACCCTTCATATCCTTCCTCCGAAATTGTCTAGTAAAAGTTCTGCCATTAAATGAGCTCTTAGATTGAGAGAATTCAATATGGGAAAACAGGCCACCTATATGTGGCAATATTAAATACAATAAAGACTCCGATAACCCCGATAGCTTCACAGTTACAACTGACTAAGTTTCTTCCTATAATGTCTTTAATCTCGATATTCCAAATCCATTACAGCACCGAGGATTGAAATCAGGTACCTTCCACCTTTGGAGACAACTACCTTCGTTGAGAATGAAGCAACCCTTAAATGGATTAAATCTAACACTAATCAAAGAAATCTCGCGATTACCATTGGTCACCAATTCGTCAGCCTGAATTCTCGGACACAGAAATAGATGGTAAAGAAAAGTAGTTTTTTTTAAAGAGGACAATGAACCTTTAATGTCATTGGACGTGATGAGTTTTCTTCCAACATATCTTCATAACCTTGTCTAACGTAACCAGTAACAATGTCTCACCTATTGGAATAGCAATATAGCTACAAGGGGCTCCAACAAGCTACGATATCTGTCAAGCCCTTCAACAATAAATGGAGGGAACCTATGGACCTGGTTGATATTAGAAGACTCATAACAAATAGGTGTTATTTTTTTCCTCTGCATATAAGAAGAACACTCTGTATAGTATTGGGAGACACCAGGTCTTCAGAGAAACTCCGCTTCTTAAAACATCTCCATGAGAGTTATTGAAAAATTCATAAAAAGTATTGATCACCTCCTAGGGTCTAATAAGGCCCAATGCACACGAAGCAACTGGAAAAAAACTAAACCGGTTGGCAACTCGAGTTACAGACAAGTTACGGACTCAGCGGTGACTTGACTCCACTCACGAGGAAACTCATCACCAATCAATATCTCTAGTTCGTTCAGTGTCGTCATGTTTTTCAACCTACCCCACCAGAAACAGGTTGGTCCGTTGTTCGCTCATCTTCGACAAACTAGAAACTGAAATCAATAGGCAATCCGACATGCAAACCAACAGACGACTGGTTACAAACTGGTTTTTGTGAATCGTAAACGAGTTTTCAAGCACCAGCGTCGTGTGCGTCGTCCCATTTGATTACACAGGGTATGACTCAAAGCAAACTATAGGTACATAGTTGCCAATTCGCGTCGCTGATCAGTTTTTTTCCAGTTGCTCCGTGTGCATTGGGCCTAAATTAACTATGTTCCACAAAAGATCGTTTTGGTCAGAACTCATCAACTATCAGGACACATGTCATAGAGAAAATGTGGCAGGTTTGGTCTTCTTGAGGACTCTTGCAACTGGGACAGTGGGTTTTGAAAGGGATGTCCGGCTTTGCAGAGTGAGTATCAATTGGCCCGTATCCCGAATTGCTGGTAGATCCGAGTTACTATAATTAATTAAGTATTTATAATTTATAATTAATTAAGTAATTTTTCCATACCGTCGGATGTTTTTAAAAAATTTGCCAAAAGCAAGGCAGTAAAAGCAAACTCAAGTTGTAATTTTTAAGCGTGTTGAAACTGAAACACCTAGCACAGTAATTCAACACACTAATCAATTATTCACGGCACACACAAGTGATGGTCACTTAATTTACATAAAACCCTTTTTTGTTGATCATAGTTAAATCGAAAATACTCCGAAAGCAAGTGCAAAAAAAAGACAACTTTTTTCGGTAAGTTTCTGTACGATCAGCAAGACTGCCTCCAACTTCTCGACATAAACCAGACCTTTATTTTTTTTAAGTTTAAATGCCTGTTGTATTAAGAGCAGTGTTGTTATGCCATGGGTATAGTTTTTTCCCCTAAGATAATTATTTTGTTCCCGAATTTTTGAATGTTTTTTTTTGAGCAAAAACAAACAGCAAAAGCATTTTTTTAAATGCTACCAAAAGTGGTTACTACTACTACCCATGTTTTTAATACAAAATGTTCTTGAAAAGGTCCCCGTTTTACTTACAGTTTTCGTTCATGAAAGACCAAAAAATCCTCGAAGTGATTTTCGAAAAAGAAAATTTTCATACAAACCGTTGTCATACAATAGAGAGTGAAAATTCAAATGAGTTTGTTTTTGACGGGTTCTTGGGTTATCGTGCCCATAGATTCGGACGAATGACCGGCAACAAATTGTTTTTCGATAAGCCCGAGAAAAAGTAGAATTTTCTTCTATGATTTTATTAAATTTAAACATCAACATGCTGGTAAATATTTTTATTTCCTGAATTTAGTTCAATTTACAGCAGAAATTCTGCAAAACTATTTATCCTCTTTTCCACACTAGATTTTTTTTACTTGCGAAATGTTTCCACGAAATTGTAAATTTCCCACGCCGTACAACACTAAAAAATGTCTTCTTTGAGGCTGGATAGATACGAGTAATAGTTCAATCTCCTGGCATCAAATTTACATAAATCATTAACGAATTAAATAAATTATACTATCAGCAGCACTAGGTATAATTGCAATTTTAAAATTTTAACTAACAAACAATTGACGTACTTAATTGGGATAACAAAGAACAAGTTCAATAATTTTTCTCCTTTAAGCTTTCGCATTAGGTATATATACATATATGGAACTCATGTTGCAACGCTCCACATTGCATTGCATTTGGATAATGGTAACCAAATACCTTTAAATTATTTACATTTACATTTTATAAATGGAAAGTGAGAAAAAAAAATCAAATCAAGCTATGCCAACAATTCTCACAGCACTCCCCATTTTGGACTGTGAAAAGTACAAAGTCACAAAACCACCGATTTGCACAACGGACTAATCAAATAATCACCCAACATATCGTGTGTTTTTGCGGTTTTCTAACAAAATAAAACCCACTTCACCCGCATTTACTGGAAACCACAAAATAATTTAAATACCTGCAAAATAATAGACCCGCATCCAAAAACTATGCGATTCTAATTGAAATTTTATTATAGGCAATCTTTTGGATTATATAGACCAAAACCACTGCTCATTTTCGCTACGTATTATGTAGATTAGAAAATTTAGCAGACGTGCATATCAACAAATGAAAGGAATTCCTTCGCTTGGTCATTGCTAAAATTCCACGTTGAAATTCCAACAAATTAGTTGTGCATTTAATTTGCATGCGCCCGCGTTGGGCGCCATTTTTATATTTTTTTTTCGTTTTCCCACGCACGTGGGTGAAGAGTGTCTGACGGCACAACACCTGATTCAATGCAAATGAGGGTAATTCATTTTATCAGTCACATAGGGGCGAAAAATCTCCACAAAATCACCGAGTTACTGAATTTACATACAACCTTCACCCGGGTACACTGTTACACAAGTTGGGCTAATTAAAATGTATTAAGAGGTGTTAATCTGTAAAGTGTGATAAATTATTAATTAAATCATTTTACACCTCACACAGGTGGACAACGATGAGTGGGCTGCCGCCGCCGGCCGGTGGTTATGGCATGCTCGCCAACCCGAGCAAGGTGCCTGGTGCTGGTGTCCAATGTAGGCCACAAAAAGAGGTTAAACCGAGGTGATGTCCTGTGTAAAAGGCATCCCACACGCACACACATAATACTCTCCGACCCCGACGTGGATTTCATTAATTTTTAATGTTTTTATCCCCGATGGGGATTTTTAGGTGCCCTGATAAATGTGGATAAATCGTTTTACAACTATTTTCCTTCGGAATATAAATAATTGGCCTGTACGAGTGTTAGTTGGGCAGTAATTAAATGGCTTACAACTGGCTGAACAATAAATTAGAGAAGTAGCTTTTCAACTTTTGTTGGCACAACTTTTGGATATAAAATTAAAATAAAAATTTAATTCAACTATATACATTTCTATTTGCAAAATATCTTAAAAATATGTTTTCATTGCATTTAGTATCGCCTGGCATTACACTCTGCCATGTATGTATTTATTATATGTTACTCTTATATTGAATTTCATATTTATATCTTTTTACAATGTTTTTGTTTTTTTTTAATTTTTCTGTTAATCTCCATTTCATTCATTCGTTTAAGTACAGTCCTTCCTTTATGTATTGCGTATTTTGTCCTACTTGCCCAATCCGGATCTACATGATTTTACTTTTTCTACTTACAATTAATTTTGCGCTGTAACTTTTGCAAAGTATAAATTTGTTACACAATTATGTATAATTATTTTTCGCTTTTAATTAATTTTTGTTTTTTTTGTATACATAAATATATTTTCGTATATACTATTTTGTGTGTGTGTGTGTGTTAGGAAGTTATATTTACCATATATTTACCATATTTTGTATTTTCCTTGTTCGTATAGCAATTTTTTTGATAGCGTTAGCAAACTATTTCTGATTATTATTTATAGTTAGTTTTTATTTTGTTATATAATAAATATATATAATGTATTTATAGTGTAGTTATTGTCCACCCTCCAGTTTACGGCATATATTTGTTTTGTTATTATTTTAATAGTATTGTATATTTTTATATTTTAATTTTAAACAATAGTAAAAATATACATGGAATTGATTGTAAAAAATAATATTTAATTATGATTAATTGAATGGAATAGGATTTTTGTTTTAATTTTTCGGTTTACTGGGTTCTACAGTTTAATTGCGTTATATACTGAGCCATAATCGAAGAATTTTGCTTCTGGTCAACGAATCAGTAGTCCACTGTCTGGTGACCATCGATTCGCACGGTAGTACATGTCCTTGTACATCGATGGGCATGAATTTTGATTTTGCTGAAAATACAAAAAAAAAAAGAAAACATTTTTAAGAAGCAATAATTCGATGTAATTATAGTAATTTACAAACAAATTTATTTAATCGACAACATCTGGTTTACGCACGAGGCTCACTTTCAGCTCATGGGAATAGGGTTACCAGACGCACCCCTTTATCAAACTAAAATGTTGTTTGTCCATCTTTTCGAAGAGGGGGGGGGGGGGGGCGAGCGAGTGACTGACGAAATAGAGAAATGTTACTGCAGGAATGAGATTCGGATGTTTTACCAAAATAATAACCTTCCGACGCTACAGAGCCCGCACTGAAGTCTGAAAGGACGAACAAAGGAACGTCGTGGTAGTATCACAGTCGATGCTGAGGATGTAGAACTACTCCTACTACTTGTCATGCAGACTGTTTAATGGCGATAACGACTTAAATCTTGCTGTTGAGCAGAATGAACCGTTCAACCTGGACGATGAAGTCCAACAATTCCATACGCAGTGAAGATAGCCGTATATAAGTACAATAAAGCTGTTGGCGGATATGGTCTAGCCACCGAACGGTTTAGACGATAACTTCGTTAGTAGTTCAACTGTAACATATTGTCGGAAGAAAGCATATCCGATGAATGGAACCTCAGCCTTGTTTGCCCGATCGTCAAGAAAGGTGACTCTCTATGGGTGGAGATGCTTCTTGGTTTTAGCGCCACCATAAGTAAGTAAAGTAAGTTAATCTCTGTCGCGTATAGAGGTACATGTTGTAGGTGAGCAACAAAACGTAAGAAACTATTGGATTTCCGGACACAGTGTGTTGTGATAGAAAATGAAATCTCTTAAGAAAGAGATCTTGCATTCAACTAAACCAGGTAGATACTAACCTACAGATCCCACTTTGTAAACTGAAACATTCTTTTTCCAATAAGACATTAGTGGCAGTGATTAAGAGTGATGGAGTATGGTGAAATCCTGTCTCGACACAAAAGTGTTGAAGTGTTGAGATATAATATAATATCAAGGAAATGAGGACAGAAATCATTAAGTGCAGAGGATGGGGTGACAGAGATGTACACTTGGGTCTACCCCGATATCTCGACAAAAAAAAAATCTCGAAAGCAAAAATCTCGAATGTAAAAATCTCGAAAAAAAAATTCTCGAATGACAAAAATCTCGAAAAACAAAAAATAATCTCGATACGTATGGGGGGGGATTACTGTTTGCCTATGGGGTGGGTGCAAAGAAAAAATCTCGAATTTACTTTTTGTTTTCGAGATTTGTTTCGAGATAGAGTCTTTCGAGATTTTTGTACTTTCTAGATTTTGGCCCATTCGAAATTTTTGCATTCGAGATTTATCAAATTCATTTTCGAGATTTTGACCATTCTAGATTTTAGTCGTTCTAGTTAATGTCATGATCCCTGTACACTTGGATAGTCCACACTTTGTGGCACCACCCAGTAGTTTGCCATTGTTACAATATGAAATAAAACATTGTAGCTCTGCGGCCAACAGATTTTACTGAGTGGGAACCAAGACTCAAAACTATATATTGACAATGGATCTAAATTGATCTTCAGTCTTGTACCTTAGCTACTACTTAAACAAACGGCATGTGCTCAAGATGACACTAAGTCCACAGAAATAAACTGTTTGGTGCCCATTACGCTGGTGCCATTATCGATTTATTACTTGAAACTAGAGTCCGCGTTACTATTGGAGCCCATTACCAAACTATGATTTGGGCTACTTAGATCCAAAGTTATCAGATACCGAACTAAAATACATATGATTCCAGCCGCAACTTACTAAATACATCAGTAAAATTTAAATTCAGGAACAGTCTCATAAAATTTGCTGCACAAAATACGTTGCATATTTTTTTTGTAAAGTGATACCAGAGACAGAATGGTTTATTATTTCACTGTCAGCGGCATTTCAATGTTTTTACCAATGAATTTGATTTTTATCTCACTCTGTGAAAACTGTCAAAAGACTTCAAGAGACTCAAAAGAGGTTAATATGTAAGTAAGTTAGATTTCAGTGCGAAATTCTGTCTCATACTCTATAAACCCGGATACGCAAAAAATCTAATCGAATCGACGTGGTATATGAACGAGGCCATAGAGTGTGGTCCATAACCCCGCAGAACGATTCAGTAGGCCGTTTGGCAATGATACCTACGCTACGTGGCCCGGTACCCAGCAGACGGTTGCCATATGCTTTTCTTGTCTAATTTGGTGAGAGAAACACTTAGGACGTTATTCGACCGCCATAGTGCCCCATCGGCCGCATCCACTGGGATTTTGGGAGCTTTTCTTTTACTGGCTTCTCATGTAAACCATTTGCTGATGGTTATAAAGCTAAGAATGTTAACGGCGCTAGAGATCTTACCTAGATCATTGAGAACATTGAGAAAATAGTTTCCTAAGTGAGCCTTTCTTAAATTGGCTATGGCAATGAGCAAATGGTTCGTCGGTAAAAGGATGCTGGCGTGTCTAGTCGGTTGCCCTCTCCAGTGTTTCCCTTCCCTTTAGCAAGGTTTGTAGAGCGGCGGTTGGTGATGTCCTAAACTGCGGGGTGCCTCGGTGCACGAGTTTTTCGACAGCGCTGCTGCCAAATGTAGCCCCCACCATTCTCTTGTGAGGGCTATTCTTCTGCAGATTGGTTCGACGATATTAAGCTTGTCTATTAAGGCTTGAATAATCGATCGAGTCTCGATATTGTTAAAGACAACCTCTATATTAAGAAAGACAGCCATTGTGCATTCCTTAAGGGAGAGGGACCTCTCGATCGTTCCAACAATCAAATGAAGAGCAATTTCGATGGACTTATTGTCCTTTGGTAGGTGTTTTGTAATATGACGAGAGGGTTAAACCGATGAATTATTTAATCGACGACGATATCGCTTACAAGCAATGAAAATGAATTGTCGATGAAATGAGTACGACGATGAAAAATAGGTGAAATTCCAGATTAAGTCGATGTACAATTTATTACCAATAGATGAGTGATGCTTACAGCTTGCTGGTTGATAATCGAAAGAGAAAGAGTTCATGACAAATTTAAGCACAAGTGGCAACGAATAACAGCACAAAGAGAAACAAGAAAATATAACAATATTAGAGAATTTTAGAGCAGAGATGATAATTTACTTCATATGTAGTAGATCTACTTCATTTTTTAATTATTGTTCATCTGCTACGTAGCAACTTATTTCTACTTCGTTTAATTATGGTTCAAAATATCATTTAAAATAGACATTATTGATCAATTTGACTCTAAATACATCAACAACGACGAAAAAATCAATGAAATATAAATATCAGCAAAAAAATGTGTCATGTAATGCACTATAGTCTATAGATACAATATCATTTATGTGCTTCTGTCACACTACACATCCATCGATAGATCCCATTATCCCATTGAAGACCTATCATTTTGAACATTTCGCCAAATGTCTGCTTCGTTTTCTGTAAATCTACTTCGTTTTTTCGGGCAATTTGCTACTATTTTTGGGTTCAGCATTATCATCCCTGTTTTAGAGAGCAACTAGAAGAGAGCGACATAACAGAAGAACATTTGAATTAAAATACGGAAACGAATATTATTATGCGCTCGTCGATATGCGACCAAATCATACAAAAAGGCAATTAAACAACTCTTATACGTAAGACTAATAAATATAAAACAATAAGCAAACAAAGTATTAATTCGAGTTAGAAAAATAGAAATAGGGTAAATTATAAACATTTGTACAAATAAGCACTTAGTACAGAACAGTAGGCATGTTGAGAGCTTGAAAACAATGATCAGTCACAACAGTATCCTTGATGTGATGAGAGGTAGATGAGCCTCTCGAGAGCTCACGGATTGATTGCTGCAATCTTTCCTATTGCTGAGCGTCGTTATGCATTTTTTTCAAAGTTGAATTTCCTAACGCTGTGTCATCCCTATTTATAACTAACTAGAACTGGAAATTTCTCGAGTGCTTTTCTCCTATCCAAGTCCATCTATTGTGACATTAACTTACCTCCTGATGAAGCACCCAAAGCCGTTGCACCTAAATCAAAGTTAACAAAGTCATGCTTCTATTAAAAAACTCACCTTTGATTTCTTAAAATCTATATTAGTCCTAATTGTTCTATGATGCAACACTTGCACGGGTCTCGCATTATTGCCCAGTGGTGCTTTCGGAGTATTCTCAGATCCTTGCATTAATTTTCTAAGTTGATATAACTGTAAATAGAAAACAAACACAAAAATCCAATTAAATTCGTAATGAAATTTTAATTTTTCAAATTAATAGCGGTTTAGAAAACATCAGTTCAATTGTGTAATATAAATAATGCCCTCAGGATATAATAGATACACAAGCGTCGCTCTATTTCCATTAACACGATTATAGAAGTATCCCGATTATGTGGTCTTGCACCAATTAAAATTATCTGAAAATTCGATAATAATATAAAAAAAAAGCCACACAATTACAGGGACAAAAAAAAAAATCAAAACACACAAAACCCACTTGTACACTCATCATTATCGACAATTAACAATAATTTGCAGGATCTATTTGAAAAAAAAAAAAAAAAAAAACACTCATAAAACGCCAAAGGGCGATGAAATTAATTTCAAATCAATAAACTCCATTCGGCCGCAACCAGAACGCAATAAAATTTTTAATTAAACCAAACCAAACGTCGCGCTACTGGCCCATAGAACATCCAGAGTACTAATTCTTTGTGCCAAATGATTATGTGTGAAGAACTTTTGATTTAACAGTTTTTTTTATCTTTTAAATATTTCAATGGAATTATATTTTGTATGTGAACAGGATGAATGGTTTTTTTTTTAATTTTTAATTAAATATTATAATTTTTTAAGGAGGAAAAATAAAAAATAAAATTGTTTATTTAACTCACCTCCTGTTTTGTTATGTAAATTGGTTTGTTTACTATTATCCATACTGTGCTCTCCCAGCAGCCCGGATGTGTTGTTGACCCTTCATAGGTTATGAAATGATCAGTATTTGGCAGCAGGGAGCGTATTGAAATGTGTCTAATTGGTGTAGAGAGTCCTGAAATTAAATTGAAAATTGCATAAGAGGTTAAGTATTATAATTATAATGGAAATAAAATTAAAAAGAAAAAGAAATTGCCTTTTTGGGTAGATGGCCTAGGTGCTGTGAAATAACGTCGAGCAAAATAAGGCTGAATTTCTAAATTCAACTTTATTTCCCATTATGAAAGCGAAATAACGCCGAATTTTGAGATTCGCAAGACCACATAATCGGGATACTTCGAATTTTGAGATTCGGCATTATTTCACTTTTAAATATGAAATAAAGCCGAACATTGTTTGCGAAATAAGGTCGAATCTCAAAATTCGGCGTTACTTTGCTCTCATAATAGGAAATAAAGTTGAATTTAGAAATTCGACCTTATTTCGCTCGGCGACTCTTAGGTTTATGTAGTATCCAAGTAACGTAAGGAGGAATTGAAAAGTTGTCTCATGACAAATCGGATTATTTATGGACAGTGGCAAGAATTGGGGTAAGTGAAGAAAATTTGGTGCTGCTCTGCATTTTCGCTTTCAAAATCTCAGCATTGGGTATTGCCTATTTCCTGATTTGCTGCATTTTGCACATTCTACCCATACTAAGGGAGAAGATGCCTACCATTAAAAAAGTCTATGGCTGAGATAATGCCATTTAGGCCGGTCAGCCTAACATTGTTTCTATTGAAAACAACAGAAAAAATTGGTGTGGACCATCAAGGATCTACCAACAACGTTAAAAGTGCTATCATCTTAGTAGCAGGCCATCAGCTAATTGAAGGGGTATATCTACGAAGACATCACTACATTCTACATCAACGTGTATCCTCTGTGGAAGACTTAAGGTAGCGCTACCATTAATGGACATTGAAGGTGCTTACTATAAATTATGATTTGGGAGATTGAAGCAAAACATGTAAGGCAGCGGGAGACGACTTGTTGAAGATCACATACAAACACCCTCGAAGATTAAGTCGGTAGGAATTATGATTGACGAATGGAAACGCAGCATTGTTTGTCCTATTCACATGACTTTATAGCATCAGTCTACGAGATCTTGTCTGCCGTACTGATTGAATGTCTGAGAATATTTGGCAATGTGCTGATCAGTGTTGCCAACCCGGATTGAAGTTTTTATGCCTCAATCCGAAAAAAATTATGCCTTTTTCAAACAAATTATGCCTTTTTGGTAAAAAAGATAAATAACCAAGAAAGTTTGAATTTATGTGTTAAACTTTAATTATAACGCACATAGTTAAAAAAAAAAACAATAATTAAGACATAAATGTGTGTAGTATTTGTAACTAAATTTATGAAAAACAAAAACTAACACGTAAGACAGTGTTTAATCGATGGACCTGCACCGCAATCTCATCGCGATCGGTTGAACTTGAACTCATCTTTAAAATAAAAAATAAACAATTAATAATAATAATGGAAAGGGGTTAATGCACTGCGGCCTTCTGGCCTATTGCGCCCCCTGCTTATACCTTGGAAAGGTTCATGTCCTTTTCTAGAGCCCCATCGCATTACAGTTCCATTAAGAACCGTGTTTGAGGGTTTTTGCTCTGTCTTTAGCCTTGGCAAGAATATCAACTTTAGAGCACTTCACCTAGACCAGTTTCTTTTATGAATCTGAGAATGAGTAGCGGATCCATGATTTATATATCCTTATCTGTTATCTGGTACTTGCACAGAAAAATAAAATCGTATTAACTGTTTTTTAATTTTTTTTTTTTACCACCAACGAAAACACACCTCGGCGTTTTCGTACGAATTTGAATCGTGCGATCAGGTACGAAAACGGACGAACGATCCCGAGTTTCAAAGTAGGTACTATGGGAGCCCGCACCGTACATTGGATGCGAGTTAGTCGTACGTATACGTACGTTCCGACGTCCGAAAACATTCCGAACTTGTTGGAATTCTTAAACACTTTCGTGCTTTGAAATGAAACATTAAAAATATATTAACTTGGTTTACGGACACAAAAGGGGGTACGGAACACGGGGTACGGACAGTATGGGGTCATTATATAGAAAGTCTTCCATGATGAAATGCACTGAATTCATTTCTTTTTAAATTTATTTTGCGCACCTATTTGGCTCTACGATAGTGACGACGCCGCCGGCCACTGCAGTTTCCGAGTTAGAAGAAAATTATCTTCAAGATACAGATTATTCATCAGGCACAAAAGCGAAGTCACCGGGAAAGAGAAAATCGTATTCGGTGTTCGAACTCAATTCGTACGACCAGTATACGTTTACGTACGATACAAATTCGTATCCAATGTGCGGCCGGCCTAATGCATTTGTATACCATACCACTACCACATTTCTTGTTTGGGTTTAGTGAGTAGGTCTAGTAGAGAATTAGAAAATAAGCATGACGCACAGTGGTAAATGAAAATTAGTGAAGCGACTTTGATCGAAGTTCCAGATTTACTAAATTCAAAATATATTTTTACCGATTGATTATAAAAAAAACTTCTCAAAAAATTATGCCTTTTTTCTCAAAATTATTCCTCAATGCCTCAAGCATCGAAATTATGCCTAAAAGGCATAATTATGCCTCAGTTGGCATCACTGGTGCTGATTAACTTTCAAGAAGTTAAGGTCGACCGGCCTTAGGAAATAACGCCCACAAATCAACAACAAGGTGGAAGTAGAACTGAAAAAGCGCAGTTGCATTCGAATACGTATGGAAGAACATGCTGACCCCCTGAAACCGCCATTGCTTCGGGGTCACTATTGGATCTAAATCCTATGCGGTACATGGAAAACGTGTATGTAAGGAAAAATTGCATACGCCCAAACTCGCACCTGCTTCAAATCCAATAGTGACCCCAAGCGGGTGGGTGTGGGTCGTAAACAATATAACATAGAGCTTTGGCGTCAAAAAGCAACTGGCAATAGGGATCCCGCAATATTATCGCTCACAGTTATTTTACTTTGAATTGAATTAGAGGTCTCACATCAAAGCCAACAAGTATATCGCTCGAAGCTGACGAGCTGGCATGAAACTCACAAGCCATCACCAGAGGCAACATTTTTCATAATTGACATTATTAGAAGAATTCAGCGATCTGGCACTGGCGCATTTGTAAACATTACATCGGAAGCAGAAAGATGGATTTAGTTGTGCATGATGGCAAAGCCAAGTATATCCTCGCAACAAAAAGGGACACTCAAAATATATGAATAGAACAGAACCTCATAATAGATATCTATAACATTGATGTTGTTAAATAAATAAAATTATTAACAATTACAAATAGTTGGCGCAAGAGGCCCGTAAATGCACCCTAGGCCTAGCTTCTGCCACAAAATGGAAGGGGCCTACAATAGGACCTATGCCGAGACTCAATGGCTGAATTGAGAAACTTTTCCAGTATAGTCATACTCTAGGAGGTTTATATTATACGTTCGCGAGAGGCGTTTGAGGTAGTTAGAGACTTTATTTACCTCAGCTGCCATATAAACGTCCAGAATTATGCTTTTAAATCGATGCTTCTTTCTCCTTAGAGACAATTTAGTAGTGAGGCTTTGTCAAGGAATACTGCGGCGACTAAACGTAAGACCTTCATCATCATAGTCCTACCATGTAGTGAAAAGACATGGGCATTGTTGGAAGTGGATGAAGATATCATTGGTTGTTTTGAACGCAAAGTTCTTTGAGTGAGATTTAATAGTGAACTTTACGGGCTGTACAGCGACATCGAAAACCTGGTCAGAAAAGTGCAAATAAGTCATCTCAGATGCCTAGGAGTCCCAGCCTAGGACATGTAAATCGAATAGCCACTTACGCTGTGGACCGAAGATTTCTTGACCGCAACCAAGAGGGACAACGCACTAGACGAAGACCTCCCGCAAAAGTGGATGCTGACCTTGATCAACTTGGAGTGCACAACTTGAGATACAAAGCTGTTTAAAGACCTCGCTAGCTAGATAGGCATAATTGTATGCAATCTAATTTCCGACAGCTGGTGGGGACGAAACCCACAAAATAATATATAAACTTATTTACTCGAAATATTTGCAAATACATTCATCGGTTGAGGGACACTGCTATTAACAAAAACAAAGTACATACCACTTAAATTTTTAATAAATAATAGCAGACGCTTCTAACCCTTTTTCCGATTTCGCAAAAAAAGAAAGGTGAGAAATCCCCACTACCGGAAGGCTGCATTTTATTTCCGCTCAATATCGAAGTTTCAAAGAAAGGAACCGAAATTACGAATTTCTTTCCTTCACACGAAATGAAAAAAATAAAAGGATAAAAACAGGAAAAACAAAGTTCCTTATAGAGGTAGATATGGAATATGAAGTTCTTTCCGACAAGCAGTCAATTGTGAGACTTCCTTGATAACAACAACAATTTGGGAAGGCATAAAATAAAAACCAAGAAAAAAATCCGGAGAATCCCTTCGACCATCACCCATTGGTACCACAGTTCCTTCCGGTTAAACGAACATGAATTTACCCAAACCTAGCGGATAGACAACACATCAGACCAACACTTAGTAGTACGGTATTCTCCTGACAAAAAAAAAAACAAGAAGAAACAAATTACAAAGAGGAAGAAATAAGTTATTTATAGTTTGTTTTAGTAGGGACAGCAAGACTTGCTCTCTAAGATGAAGAGAGGTATACTTTGGAAAAAAACACAGACAGTGCGGTTCATAAACCCGGATGTAATCGCGGACATGCTGTGGAACAATTTCACACTGCTGTTACCACGATTAAGGATTCTTTTGTTTTTGCCCATTCTCTGTTGCCAGGTAACCTTCATTAAGTCTTATTCTATTCCGCCAAAACCGAAATGAAGTCAAGTTAATTATTGCGCACACTTTCACTGGGCGACTTACGTAAACTAGACAAAAGTGCTCCACCTTCATTAAAGCTGACATAAATAATAGAACCCCCCCAAGAAGCTTTATGTAAATAAATTATTAAGGGTCGATTGCCTACCTACGATCGTAGATAAATTTCAGAGATTTACAGAATAAATATATTTATGTATCAGCTGTTAAACTTACCCCTGAATAGCACTTTGTTGAATGTACTTGTGATTATTCGAAGCTCGGGATTTGGTGTATCTCCGATTTGTACCATCAGTGACAAGCCAACGATGCCTTGAGATTTGTGTTGCGCCTCGGACATGTTGTGGTATAGTTCTTTGTTGAAGCCATAGATTTGGATCTGAAAAAAATCAAAAGAGTAGGTTCTGATAAAACTTAGAGTGGGCACTGAGGCGTATACGTAACATTTTTTTTTGTATTATTATATGCGTCAATATAGATGTATTATTATGCATTAAATTTTCGTGTTCTAAGTTTAAAGATGAAGATGGTAGAGAATCCCAGCTCATCGATAGAAAATTTGGCAAAAAACGTAACAGCGCACCAAAAACGCCCCCAAAACTGATACTATTTTTAATTTCTTATCCAAAGAGCTGTAGATCACAACACAAACAGGAACACATCACACAAATTTAAATACACTCTGCTTGACCATAGCTATGCAAAAATAGCATCGCCAAGCTAAATTTTGCACTTGCAACATACAATGATATTTTCCGACCCCAAATGTAGTTTTTCAACATGATCTTGGTGCTCAGGCGAAAAAATATTATTTCCATGCTGGTATATTCTGAAATGCAGGAAGCATCATTTATCATAGGTAACAATGTCGAAAAAATGTTTTCGCTAATTTTTTGCGTGAATTTTCCTTATTCGAAGACCCATTTGCCTGTGATAGATATTTCCACTCAATTGTACTAGAAAAATTTTCAAATGAAACACTTCTCTGGATTTATTTAAAACAAACAGGCCTGACGTTTGTTGTCAAGAGAAAATTAGTAATCAATAAAACTGAAAAGAGAAAAGTTCAGCAAAAAAAATCAAGCAAACAAAAACGAAAAGAGAAGAAAATAATAAGAAAAAATGGACAAACACACCTTCAACATCGAAAACCCACCGCTACCATCAAATATCAAGAGATATTTGACGGCGATAAAACAAGTCCGGGAACTAATCTCGGCAAAGAAGAAAAACTCCGATGCTCCCAGCGATCTGAAGGCAGATCAAATAAAACGCACAAGACAATGGAAAACTGACACTCCCACATTGGGAGCAGCACCTGGCTCCATAGTGGTAAGTACTAAAATGTGCAATTCAAAATTCTTAGCCTGACTTAATGCTTCCAGCTATCTAAAGAAATTGCCAACAAATTGTTGGGTTTTTCGGATGCCCAGCAAAATGAAAGTACCCTTAAAAAGTTCGCCATGTCGTGGATTTTTGCAATTATGGGTAAGTTTCTTGAATTATTTATTCTATTTGAAAATATGCCAACCAATTATACTAAATTCAGGCTCCACTGTTGGGGCCAATTTAGGCGGATGGTTGCTACCAGATACGGGCACCATCTGCGGCGCCTTAGTCGGCGGCCCAATTGGGGTCCGCTGCGGATCACAAATAGCTAAGGCGTGGTCCCAAAAAAAGAATCAGGTGGAAGAACAAAATAATATTGAGACGCCAGTCTCTATCAAGCCGAAGGTGCGGCGATATTCTTCACTTCCACCTTACTTCTTTAATGGGTACCACCGATTTTGGTGCACATTAGCTGACCTTTAGGTTTTCGCAAGCTGAATCTGAAAATGTTTATACAAATTTTGACTTCAGATTCAGATTCAAACAACATTTTAGAGTGTTCTTTCTTCAACATTTTTAACAATTTGATTAGAAAATAAATTTGTTACATTCGTAGACTATTAAGATAGTTTTTAATTAAAAATCTGTCCTTAAAAAAAAATATGTATTTTATATTCAAATACAAATTTTGTTTAGAATGTTAAAATGTTAAATGTTAAAATATATGTTCTTAGCTTATATACAAACATATTTTACATAAATACATTAATTTTGCTTAAGATTTTTATTAGAATAAAATAGTTGCTTAGTAATTAGAAAGAATTATTTAGAAAAAAAGAGTACATTAATATTTTTGTATAGAATATTAAAATTGAAGTTCTTATGATCTTAAGATAGTTGCCAATTAAAAATATGTAGTTCTTTAAAAAAAAATTGTTTTTAATAAACAGAACATTTTTAGCTTAACTATATTTATTTGCTTTAATTTAAAATATGTATTTTATGTTGCACTCCTCATAAATTAGCACACATTCATTTTTAACAATAATTATAGGTGAACGACCAATGTTGAGGTCGCGTGTGCCTTGAGCTCTTTAGAAGTCCGATTGCATTTAAAGCTGAAATGTTTGCAATCTGACGTCGACGAACTGAGAAGTCTCACGACAGCAAAGAATCAAAAACCGAAAAGGAAAGAAAGGTCCGCATCCAGTATCAAGGTGGCAAATGATCCATAAAAAGAAGCTCGGGTCAAATTTTAACAACAAATAGGAAGACCTCACCATTAGTAACTTACATACTTAAGTGACGAATCACCTCGTCCAATGGATTAAGCCAGCTTTTATTGCGAATGTAGCGGCATCAAAATGAGGTGAGCTCAATAATGTAACTCTGATAGCATCAATAGTGTCAATTCAGTGCAAAAAATATTCTGTATATACGTAACATTTCAGGTTCTTTGAAGATGCAGAACGTGCAACATTTTCAACAACGTACGCAACCAGCTTCAAGGCTGGTAAAAACTTCAAAAATCTTCATACATTTTTTTTGTGACTATAAGCTATTTCAAGTACTCCTTTAACCAGTGGCATTTTGGAGAATGTTATCAAGCAGATGCTTCCCTTTAATGGAAAGTCTTAATAACTATTTAATGATAATTGTAATGATACTGTATATAAATAAACTACACTCCTAGTTGATCTACCATGGTGTTAAAGTCTTTGTTGTCGGTAATGCATTCCGTTCGAATCTGAAAAGGAAATATACGAGAATTGGTTGATCTACAAAGGAGGTTGGCAACCTTTTGTTCCACAATTCCAGAAACCAGAACCTTCTTCAGCAAAAACCGAACAAAGAATCGCTTTAGCATGGTTCATATTAATTCTATTGTATTTAGGAATTAAATAAACAAATTCAAATGAATCAATTAATGGTGACGAAACACTTTCATATAATCGAAAGTGGGCTGTGTTTTTCGCGTTCCACTTTCTCAGTCTCCAAGAATATTTTCTGACCGCAAATTAAGTTATTAATCAGCATTTTGAGGCGTGGCAGAAGTCAGTAAAAAATAAATAAATCCCCAATGTTGAACAAGGTTTCAGTCAGCTGATGCCAACGTTGAAAATAATTTTCACCACAAGTCGTTAAAGTCGTGTTCGTTTTCATATCAAAAATCGGTAAAACCGTCTACACTCTCGCCAAAAGTTTCAGACCCATAAGTCTGTCTTCCTTCCTGCTGAAAAGCTTGGAGAGACTGGTTGAGCTGCACGTGCGCAATGTTGCTCTTCGATCGCATCCTCTTTCTGAGATGCAACATGCCTATCAGCGCAGAAAATCCTGTGAAACTGCGCTTCAGAACCTCGTTGGTAGGATCGAAAGTGCACTTGTCCGGAAGCTTTTGACAATGCGACCTTTGATAGCATGTGCAATGCAGCCAGACATCGTTGTATAGATGAAACATTAGTGTTGTGGATTAAAGCAATGCTAATGTACAGGGTAAACAGAGGTGGTGTTTTGTCTCCCCTTTCATTGTGTATGAGTATGGTAGTAGACTACTCTGCTAACGGTTCTCAATCTACCTGGAACCTACACACAAGCCTACGCGGACGATTTCGCCGTTCTGTCTGTCATTTCAAACCTAAGGACTGTCTGCTCTCTGGCGCAGAGATCTTTAGGCTTAATCGATGATTCATCTTAAAACTACGGTTGTTCTCTTCACGAGAAGGAGGAAGGTCACTGGTCTGACTCAACTTGTGCTTAAAAGTGTCCTTATCCCGATCTCTGATGAAGTCAAATATCTGGAAGTAATCCTCCATAGAAAACTTCTTTGGTCCAACCATGTTGAATCGAAAACAGGTGGAACAGGCTTTTGCCGAAACGTGTTACTGCCTCTTTTGCCAAACTTCAAAGAACGGTTTGTTTTGTCTGGCTTCACAGGGGCATTCCCTATCACTCCGGGCTCTGCTCTAGATGCTATGATGAACCTTACCACCCCCTTGTTATTTTTATCATTGGGTATACGCTGAAAACCATCTCTCGGTTAAAGAGAGGTGGCTTTTGGTACCATGCGCACTGGAATTTTGAAGAACTTGGGCGAGAATTATCCTTTGACACCAGTCTTATGGATATGCCGTCTGACGCAATGACACCAGATATCCTACTGCGACAAAACTACCACGTCAACTTTCCTTAGGCAACGGAATGGCTTCGGCCAGACTCTGAGCCAGGGAAAGAATGCCATCGTGTATTCACGGATGGCTCTAAAACCGGACAGGGGTTTGGTTCTGGAGTCTTCGTGGAAAGCGAGAACATTAGACTACACTATCCCTTGGGTAACCATGCGTCTGTCTAACAAGCGGAGATTTTCGCTATCCTTATGGCTATGCGCTATATTGTGGCAAACAGGTAGAGGGCTAGAAGCATATGCGTTTGCAGTGATAGACAAGCTGCACTAAAAGCGGTGCTTAACCCTCTTACCTCGTCCAAGTTAGTGCTCGAACTCAAGCTTTCTTTGAACTTGATCGGAAGGCTAAACACAATGAAACTTGTTTGGGTCCCAAGTCACACGGTATCCAGGGAAATGAGATCGCTGATGAGCTTGCCAGGCTGGGTTCAGAAGAAGCTCTGTCAGGAGCTATACCATGGGTTGGGTCTGCCTGCATCGGTGGTTAGCTCATCCATTGATACTTGGGTTTCTCATGAACACGAGTGTCGGTGGCGTGCGCGGGGCTGTGCTGGGTGCAGACAGACCAAAGGACTGCGTCCGGATATCTGCAAAAGGTCCGCGTCTTTCCTTCTGTCTTGAATCGACTGCAGACTGCTTGTGTTTCATCCTTTCGGGCCACCAAGCTTTTGCCAAACACTTAAATGTAGTGGGCTTGAGCAACACCACCATCTGTCCTGCGTGTGGAGAGGACGACGATACAGCGGAACACTTCCTCTGAAGTTGTCCTGCCTTTGTTCGCATCAGGTGGCGGATCTTTGGGGCTGACGTGGTGAGTGCCGAGCATCTAAGCTCTTTATCACTGAAGCTCCTTCTCTTCTTTCTTCGAAAGACGGGAAAACTAAGTACAGTAATGTAAGATGTCTGTTTGATAGTACAATGGACCAGTATAGTTGTGTCTGAGTGGTCCATTAGATAGTAGCAACCTCCGACAAAAAAAGGATAAAAACCAAAGATTATTCTTGAAGTAATAATGTCAAAAAAGTGCAATTATATTGTTTTCGATGATTTTTTGCGTCGATTTTCCTTATTCTAAGACCCATTTGCCTGTGACAGATATTTCCACTCAAATGTACTTGAAAAATTTTCAAATGAAACACTTCTCTGGATTTATTTAAAACAAACAGGCCTGACGTTTGTTGTCAAGAGAAAATTAGTAATCAATAAAACTGAAAAGAGAAAAGTTCAGAAAAAAAAAATCAAGCAAACAAAAACGAAAAGAGAAGAAAATAATAAGAAAAAATGGACAAACACACCTTCAACATCGAAAACCCACCGCTACCATCAAATATCAAGAGATATTTGACGGCGATAAAACAAGTCCGGGAACTAATCTCGGCAAAGAAGAAAAACTCCGATGCTCCCAGCGATCTGAAGGCAGATCAAATAAAACGCACAAGACAATGGAAAACTGACACTCCCACAATAGGAGCAGCACCTGGCTCCATAGTGGTAAGTACTAAAATGTGCAATTCAAAATTCTTAGCCTGACTTAATGCTTCCAGCTATCTAAAGAAATTGCCAACAAATTGTTGGGTTTTTCGGATGCCCAGCAAAATGAAAGTACCCTTAAAAAGTTCGCCATGTCGTGGATTTTTGCAATTATGGGTAAGTTTCTTGAATTATTTATTCTATTTGAAAATATGCCAACCAATTATACTAAATTCAGGCTCCACTGTTGGGGCCAATTTAGGCGGATGGTTGCTACCAGATACGGGCACCATCTGCGGCGCCTTAGTCGGCGGCCCAATTGGGGTCCGCTGCGGATCACAAATAGCTAAGGCGTGGTCCCAAAAAAAGAATCAGGTGGAAGAACAAAATAATATTGAGACGCCAGTCTCTATCAAGCCGAAGGTGCGGCGATATTCTTCACTTCCACCTTACTTCTTTAATGGGTACCACCGATTTTGGTGCACATTAGCTGACCTTTAGGTTTTCGCAAGCTGAATCTGAAAATGTTTATACAAATTTTGACTTCAGATTCAGATTCAAACAACATTTTAGAGTGTTCTTTCTTCAACATTTTTAACAATTTGATTAGAAAATAAATTTGTTACATTCGTAGACTATTAAGATAGTTTTTAATTAAAAATCTGTCCTTAAAAAAAAATATGTATTTTATATTCAAATACAAATTTTGTTTAGAATGTTAAAATGTTAAATGTTAAAATATATGTTCTTAGCTTATATACAAACATATTTTACATAAATACATTAATTTTGCTTAAGATTTTTATTAGAATAAAATAGTTGCTTAGTAATTAGAAAGAATTATTTAGAAAAAAATAGTACATTAATATTTTTGTATAGAATATTAAAATTGAAGTTCTTATGATCTTAAGATAGTTGCCAATTAAAAATATGTAGTTCTTTAAAAAATTGTTTTTAATAAACAGAACATTTTTAGCTTAACTATATTTATTTGCTTTAATTTAAAATATGTATTTTATGTTGCACTCCTCATAAATTAGCACACATTCATTTTTAACAATAATTATAGGTGAACGACCAATGTTGAGGTCGCGTGTGCCTTGAGCTCTTTAGAAGTCCGATTGCATTTAAAGCTTGCAATCTTACGTCGACGAACTGAGAAGTCTCACGACAGCAAAGAATCAAAAACCGAAAAGGCAAGAAAGGTCCGCATCCAGTATCAAGGTGGCAAATGATCCATAAAAAGAAGCTCGGGTCAAATTTAGACCTCACCCTTAGTAACTTACATACTTAAGTGACGAATCATCTCGTCGAATGGTTAATCCATAGCTCATCCTGGAAATGTAGCGGCATAAAAATAAGGTGAGTTCAATAATGTAACTCTGATAGCATCAATAGTGTCAATTCAGTGCAAAAAATATTCCGTATACGTAACATTTCAGGTTCTTTGAAGATGTAGAACGTGCTACATTTTTTACAATCGAAGGGAATCAGTTTCAAGGCTGGTCAAGCTTTCAAGAGTCTTCGTAATTCTTTTTTTGCGGCTATAAGCTATTTTCAGTACTCCTCTGACCACTGGCATTTTGGAGAATATTATTAAGCAGACTCTTCAATTTAATAGAGAGTCTTAGATGATTTTTCATAACTACATATGTGAACAATTGTGAAGATACTGAATAAATAAATTACGCGAGGAGTATAGCTCCCGAATCCGTCAGCTTAAAGTTTGATTGGTCTACCATGTTGTTAAAGTCTTTGTTGTCGGTAATGGAATTTATGACCATTCCGTTCGAATCTGGAAATTTAATTGCCCGATATACAAGCATTTTACCCATTAATGGAATGACCATACTAATGACAAATGAAATATCTTTCCCATAAAATCTCTTTGACCGATCAATTTCATATTCGCTGCCACTCACAAGAATTTCGAACTATGTACATGTACATATTTTCAAAGAAAACCTTCAAAATTGAAACCACATTTAGGGCCGGTCTGTTCAGAGCTGGTTAAATCTGCGGTTAGGTTATCGTAGATTTAGTTTAACCCATGGTTATGAATCTTTGGTTACGAAAATGTGTTTGTTGACGATTTTTTCACTTTGATCACCAAATCATAGATTTGCGAGAAAGCTTTCTACTTTTCCAGTATGTCTGTCAATTTAATTTTCAAAATAAATCTGTGATTAGCTTTGTTTTGGTTGGGTGCGTTTCTTTTGGTATGTATTTTTTAAATATTAGTTTACCTTTCGTAACAATAAAAGTTTTTAGTACATAAAAATGTCGAAACCGAAGCGAGCAACGAATTTTTCCAAGAGTGAAGAAGATGAACTGGTGAAAATCGTGTTGGAGAAGAAACACATTTTCGAAAATAAAAAAACTGACGCCGTTACATCTAGGCAAAAGGATGCAGCTTGGGAAATAGTTGCACAAAAGTTCAGTTCATCGCCTCATAACCAAGTAAAGATTTTGTTCGTTATTTTCATATTTAGTATAATGTACCTACATGTTTATCCTAGTTTCGAACAGCGAAAGCATTAAAAGAAAAATATAATAATATAAAGCGCATAATTCGAAAGAAAAAAGCTGATGACAGGAGGGAACTATTCTTGACTGGTGGTGGTCCTCCACCAACTCAAGACAAAGAAAATGTTAATCCTGTTTTGGACGAATTGAGCGATGTGATGGGCTTGAGCGTTGATGGATTGCCATCTAGGTGTGTACATTTTTATTTCGATTTCTTTAGATTGTATGTGAAACATATTTTTTCTATTAGAAACGATGATGATCAGATTGTCGAAAATGGTTGCAATCAAACATCTGCTGCTAACTATAATTGTGAAGAAAATATTGAATATATAAGTGAGGAGGTGATAGTGGAAGATGATGAAATGCCTGCAAATGGTTCGGTCATTTATACCATGCGGATGGATGATGAGGCAATTGCATCACCAATAGATTGGGGAAAATATAATCCTCCAATGCTACGCAGAAAAAAAAATGATGTGCTAAAAACCCCAAACCCAAAAAATTGTGAAAAGGTAGCATTTGCAGATACTGCAACTTTAAGAAAACAAATTTTGGAGCAACAGCTCGAACATGCTCGCCTGGAGCACGAACAAAAAATAGAAAATGTTCGATTAGAACACGAGCAAAAAAGAATGCAGTCGGCCAAAGAACATAGGATAAAAATTCAAATTTTAGAAGCCGAATTGCATTTAAAAATGTCGCAAATAAACAAAAATTAAATAAAATATATACGTGCATTTATTAATCCATATATACAGCTTTTTTTAGGCAAACTATTGAAAACCATACCCTAACAGCTAAATTGAAAAAAAGTGCGCGTTTTACTCGTATATGACCAAATGATATAATATATTACAATTTATTGTTGAAAATATAGTAACATTTTTGTGTTTAATTCTCAAGCTAAGTCATTCTATGAGCTTAAAGGAGTGCCGGAAAATAATCAGCCAATAATACTGCACGAATATTGTCGCCACTATCTACCCCCACTCTGACCACATCGATTGCTTCTACGGGTGGTATGTTTATTTCTGGAGCAACAGGTGGAATTTCTTCGTTAAAATCTACAGCTATATTGTGAAGAATTGCCGTTGCAACAATAACGTCTTGGACTGTTTCCGTTTTAATTCTCATTTGAAGTGACAAAACTGGAAAACGCCTTTTCCAAACACCAAATTGCCGCTCGACTACATTCCGAGTTCTTATTATTGACTCATTGTACAACTGCTCTACTGGATTATTGCATTCAGCCAATGGTGTTGCCATGTACGATGTGTTAGCATATCCGGAATCAGCAACAAGAATATAGTTTTTGAAATCTTTTCGTTCTAATTTCATCTTTAGAACCGAATTATTAAAAATCGTTTGATCATGGCATGATCCTGGCCATCGTGCAACAATGTTCAAAAATTTCAAATCAGCCGAACTAACACTCTGTACATTGAGTGAAAAGAAGCCTTTTCTGTTTCGAAAATGCTCTGCATTATGCCCACCTAAAAAAGTTTGTAAAACTCGTTTTGTTAGATTGTTTATACTTACATTTTTTTTTACTTACCAGGAGATTGGATTTTCACATGAGTACAATCAATTGCACCAATTGTTCGCGGAAACTTCGCGAAATAGTAAAAAGCGTAACTTGCTTCTGCCAATTCTGTATCAGATTGTGGCATTTTAATAAAATCCTTTCTTAGTGAAGCGATTGCGCAGGAAACTCTTTGAATGGTAACAGAAACAGTAGCTTTGCAAACTCCAAAAAAATCTCCAACTGATATAAGCATAGTACCTAATGCATAAAATCGAAGTGCAATTAGAAGTTTCGCCATTGGAGTTATATTGCGGTTTCTAAAAACAAATATTAGGTAATCGCAAATTTTTGGAAAACTGAAACACACCTTTCTCTTTTATCCTGCAATTTCGAGCGTATCAAAACCAAAATATTCGCAACAGTTTGCTTTCGCAATCTGAAACGCCTGAAGAAGTCAATATCATCCCATTTATTAAAATGGTCCAATCTTTCATACATATTATATTGACGCCTTTCTACCACCAATCGTTGATCAAACTCTTCGTCACTATCGGCAAGACTCCACGAATCCCAAATGAAATTTCCAAACGAACTGAATTTATAAATTTAACAAATACAGAGGTTTAATAATCGATATAAATAAAAAAATACAAAGCAACTCACTCCATTTTGCGTTTACTATTTATTATATTAATTTTTCTTTTATACCGATTTAAACCAGAAATTTGTTTGTCACAAGCTTGAACAAACAAATTTCCAGAATATCCTTGGTTAAATCCCCTTAACCGACCAAAATTGGCCGGTTATCGATTTCTCGGGTTAGCTAACCAAATCATAGATTCTCTGATTAAAATTTGACTGAACAAACAGATTCTATGGTTATCAGCTGGAATAATCGTTGATTAGAGTTAACCAAAGATGAACAAACCGGCCCTTATTAACATTGTTTCATAGCTTTAACCGTAATAGAGTGAGCCCTTAAAATTATGTCTGACCACACAAACAAGACGAACTTCGTTCACGGCCATGGTTGAGTCCACCCTCATCAAACTGAACTTTATCCTCCTTAAAGTCTTCAAACATTTTAAACTTTTGTACCCATTCACTGGTTGAGTTGTGGACTTCTCGATTTGTCCCCTCTAAGGTGGGGGTGTCAAAAGAGATCCCCTCGTATACGCATTAAAATTATTGTTTCATTAGGAAATTCTCATATGGAAATTATGGAGATTCTAAGACAGAGTCTGAAACTAGGGTACATACCAGCAGCATGGAGGGAAGTGAAGGTGGTTTTCATTCCCAAAGCTGGCAAGCAGGGGCATACAACAGCCAAGGATTTCAGACCAATCAGTCTGTCATCTTTTATGCTAAAAACCCTAGAGCGGTTATTAGAAGCTCATATCAGGATCAAATGCAAAAATGGATTCTTAAGCGAATCGCAGCATGCATACATGAAGGGAAAATCGGTAGAAACAGCTCTACATAGCGTAGTAGGGAAGATAGAAAGAAGTTTACACTTGGGCGAGTTTGCTCTAGCAGCTTTTCTCGATATTGAGGGTGCTTTTAATAACGTAGAGGGCAAAGCTATAAAAAGTGCCATGTTAAATATGAACATTGAACACAGTATAGTTATCTGGGTCTGCAACATGCTTGCAAGTAGGAAGATAAACTGCTCCCTTGGACAAAGTTCCATTAGAATGGCGGTGACAAGAGGTACACCACAGGGGGAGTCCTTTCACCTCTCCTTTGGGTGCTTGTTATGGACGACATTCTGAAGAAACTGAGCTCCAGGGGTATAAGTGCCACAGCATATGCTGATGACCTAGTTATTATCATTCAGGGAAAGTTTTTAAACACCTTAAGTGAAATCATGGATAGTGCCTTAAGAAAAGTCAACTTATGGGCAAAGGGTTGTGGACTTAACGTCAACCCCTCCAAAACGGAACTGGTACTCTTCACCAGAAAACATAAGATACCACACTTTAACCTCCCAAAACTGGAAGGAGTGGAATTGCCTCTGTCTGACAAGGCTAAGTATCTTGGGGTTATTCTGGACAGGAAACTGAACTGGAATGCAAATGTAGGGGAAAGAATCAAAAAGGCGTATAACGCTCTTTTTATTTGTAAGAAAATAGTAGGCAAGACTTGGGGCCTAAAACCTGCTATGGTGCACTGGCTATATACAGTGGTGGTCAGGCCCATACTCACATATGGCGCACTAGTATGGTGGAAGGCGACAAAGAAGAAAACAGTAGTCGGCAAACTGGCGTCGGTGCAGAGAGCGTCTAGCATAGCAATAACGGGTGCACTTCGTAGCACTCCTACGGCAGCGCTGGACACCTTTCTACACCTCACGCCACTTGACTTGCATATTAAGCAACTTGCGGGAAGCAGTGCGCTACGGCTCACAACCTTGGGCTATTTTAAAGAGGGCAGTTTTGGGCACTGTACAATACTAGCGGAGCTACTCCCTGGCGTACAGGTGCAAACTGATGAAATTCACCCTCTGGTCGATTTCGACACTCCGTACGAGGTATCATACCCGGAAAGATACGAATGGCAAAGGGATAAAGTAATTAAACATTGCGAAGTAGCAGTCTATACAGACGGCTCAAAAACAGCGGAAGGTACTGGAGCTGGAATCTACTCCGTAGACCCAGACCTAAAAATGTCTATACGACTGCCGGATACAAGCAGTGTCTTCCAATCAGAAGTTCTGGCTGTTCTGAAAGCGGCAGAGCTAATGCGGATGAGATCTGTATCCGGAAGGGATATAGCCATCTACATCGATAGCCAGGCTGCGCTCAAGGCACTGGAATCTACAAACATCAATTCTGAATTAGTCAGGAACTGTCGCACAATGCTCAAGGCATTATGCAGTCAGAACCGAGTGAGACTGTGCTGGGTACCAGGACACTGCGGTATAGCTGGAAATGAGCAGGCTGATGAGCTTGCGAGAAAAGGCGGGGAAATGTTAGATGGAGGAGATGTGGATATTAAACCACCTCCCTGCATCATAAGAAGTGATATTAGGAATAAAATAATTAAGGAAGCCGACCGGAGGTGGGAGGGCCTCACCGGTCACGCAGTATCTAAGGCACTTTGGCCGCAATACGACCGTAAAAGATCTAGGGTAATCCTCAAACTAGGTAGGGAACAGCTCAGGACACTGATCGGCATATTATCAGGGCATTGTCTTCTTAGAAAACATGCCAAAAGGCTCAGGCTGGCAGACTCGGACAATTGTAGATTCTGCGATGACCTGCAAGCCGAAGAGGACATAACACATATACTTTGTGAATGTGAGGCAATATGTCGTAGTAGAAGGAAATTTCTAGGCAGGTACTTCTTCCAACATCTAGAGGAGATAGACAATACCAACTACAAGGGGCTACTTGGTTTTTGCAGGGAAATTGGGGTTTTCTCAAGGGCAAGTGTTTAGGTGTTTTTCCATTGTAGGTCACTGCAATTGGTTCCCTCTAGGGATCGCGATGGGCCCTTTTGGTGCCTAGTGCCGTATGAGATATCTCTCTCATACCCCTATTTAACCTAACCTAACCTAACCTTAGGAAATTCTCTCCTGATGGCTGTCGTAGATGAACTAAAGACTATGGTATACCCCAAATGTGACTTTCGAAGTGACTTCATCATTTGTCTTCCCACCCAATATTAAATCCCTATCCGGCACCTGATCCTGATGGGGAAACCTACCAACCGAACTGGCTTACATTGCCATTCCCCATTGACCTGATTCCAGTCTTCTTCTTTATGGGTGAACCATCATCAACATGCCCATGGACTCCCTTCCCCTTGTTGTATTTGTGTGAATAGCAGAAAAGGACTACGAAACCATAATCCCCTTATGAGACCACAGACAAAAAGGACAAAGAGATAAAATTTGTAGCATATGTCCTTTTATGTTCCACTTAAGTATCTTGTGAGTTTTTTTTTCGTCTTCTATAGATTCACCTAAATTACATAGTGATACACTTAGAGCGTAATAATTTGCTTATATTCACCGAGATGAGACAATGAGTAGTAGTGGGGTGGGGGGAATACTTTTTGACTCACCTCACCAGGAAAACTGTATCCGTGGATGTAGTGTTCGGATCCTTTGCTATTCTCGGTACCATAATGAATGTAAATCTCCTCGAATTGATACCGATAGGCGAGCGGACCACCAGAGATGTTCACGTGCTGTTTGGTATCCTTGTCGACGCGGAAGACCAGTGATTGACCGGTGTTGTGCAGTGTACCCAAAACCTATTTGGGGGACAGAAATCGAGGTTAAATACACAGGAAATTAGTTAAGTGTCAATGACGGAGTTGCGGGACAAGATTTACTTACCTTGTGCTTATCGATGTGTAGGGGCCGTAAATACGGATCGAATAATAATTTATCTGGAACTATATCTATGGGCGACTGGCGGTGTCCTTTGTTACACATATTCCATTGTGGATTTATAAGGCCCCAAAAACTAGGTCCTACAAATTGAAAAGATATATTCTTGAGAGGTGGGGACATAAATTATGATTCAATTCAAGCAAGTACATCCCCAATTAAGGGGATGTTGAAAGAGTAATAAAGTAAAAGGTGACAAGCGGCAAACAAGGTAAAACCTTACTAAAAAAGGACATCATATAGGTTGATTGATTACTTAAAGCGATTTCAATGAATCTGGAAAGTACGCTACCAAACCCAAGGAAGTGTCTGACCGTACTGACGAATATGTTGATTCAATATTTTTGTATCCCTCGGGGGTTATAAGACAACTTAATGGAAAACATACTGCAACTCATCTTCTGCATTTAGTAGGAACAAAGTCTGATCCAACCTACTTCTAAATTGGGATAGACTGATGACTCATAAGAAAGATGACCCGAAATCGCGCAAAGTAGTTGCGTTGTTGTGAGATTGGGATTTATCAATGAACTTATTGGCTTCTAAAAGTACAGTTCTACGCCCGATGAGTCCACAACTATTTCTTCCACAGAACCCGAGGAAATTGCAAGAAGTTTATGTCTAGTTTTGGTATTCCTTCTCGTCATACTCGTCTGGTTGTACAAAATGACGATCGACATAGCTCGCTGGTTCAATAAATTCAGAAGCACTCTTACCAAGACTTTAATGTCAAAAAGAGCTTAGATATGTGCAAAACTCATAGGCCCAGATCTGTAGCACATTTTTTCAAAAATCTGTACAATTTCATCGACACAATTTTAAGAACTCAGCAAGCCCGAACTATCTCTGAAATTAGCAGTGAAAATGGATTTAGTTTCGAATGAGGGCGAAATTAAGTGTGTGCTGTCAACGTCCGCCAATTCGACAGAGTGTCATATTAAACATATAGCTTTGAATCTTTGAGACTTTATCTACCTCGTCTGCACTATAAACTCTATAAATGTCATCACATCAATAATAATCAAGCGAAGAATTATTATACTAACCAATTGCTGTTTCCTTGGCTAAGAAGGCAGTCGAGTACCTACTTGTCAAGAAACACAAAGTGACCTCTATATAAGACCTTGTCATGCTATTTGAAACAGACATCAGTTGGATGAAGATAATCCTTATTGGGTTTCAGCTTAAAATTCTTCGAGTGATTTTGGGTCTCGTTTGAGTTGACAGAGTTTGGCGAAGGAGATTTATCTGTACAGCGGCTTGGTCAGAAAAGTGCGAATAAGTCATCTAATACGGCCAGGAAATATAGAGCGAATGTACAGTATAGCGGTTCGGCCCAGAGGGACAAAGCACTGGAAGAAGATCTCGCCGTAGGTGACGCGCAAAAGTGAAAGGGGAACTAAACCAGCTTGGAGTGCACAAGTGGTAGCAGTGCGTCAAATATTTGTCTTAAATGGAGAGGGTCTTCGGTTGAGGCCTATAGTTGCACCTACTATAGTCATATTCGCCCTTAAACCGGAGAAATATTTGTCATAAAGAATGATGAAATAGAGATAGCTGCAAACAGGGGCGTAGCGAGGGTTCGAGCCTTTGGGGGTGGCTTTCATTGAAATGCCGTCTTATTTCAGGAGCTTGCCGACCGTATAGAAATCATGAAGATGCCCAGCGGTTATCGAGTTATATCTATCGTTATCGAATTTCACCCCATAGCATATGTTTTTTTTATGGGAGGTCCGACGCCCCTTTGTCCAATTTTGACCAATTTTCACAAGAAATATCCCGGGCGAATACTTAAGTTCACCTGTAAATTTGAGCTCAATCGATTCGGTGGTCTTCGGGACGTAATATTTTGATTGTTTTTGCTTGTATAAGGAAATACTTAAAGAACCATTCACATGAGAGCGACCAACTATCTACGAACGAATATTCGCAAGTTTGATAGTCCGTTCACATGAATACTTTTCTAGGTCGCGGCAGTTCGCGAATTTTTAGCCATCAGCTGTATTAAGAAAACAAGTTTATAAACAGTTTAAATAACGGAATTTCGTTTTCCAAACTTTTTGCCGTGAAAGAAAACACCCTTTGCCGCGAATTGTCAAAGTTCGCAATCCACATCAATAAGCCGAGTTCCACAAACTAGCAAATAACATATTTCTTCGAAGTTAACCTCAAATTAGAATTGCCACCCGTTCTTTTTAAAATCGAATCGAAACTCGCTAAATTTTAAGGATTTCATGTGGAAACTTTGAAAATGCCGACTTGTAGGTATACCTTTACAGATTTAAAAGCTATACCTACCTAATGAAAATCTAAATCTAAGACATAATTGTTGAAAATTGCTCGTTGATTTGCCGACTCTTGAACAGCGTGGGGGTGCTACTCTTAATTTAAGAGTAGGTTGGACATTCTTCCTACTAACAAGAGATATGATATTGAAACAAGCCGATTCATTTATACTCTTTAAAAATTACAGGACCAACTGGCAGTTAGGAAAAGGTTGTAGTTGTGTCTGTTTTTTGTTCATTTCTGAGCTATGCACGTGTTCACTTCAATAATAAGTTGCAACGCCTGGATATATGCAAGAGTTTACATTTTAATTTGTTTTAAAACTATATTTAAACTTATTCGTTGCATAGTTTTGGGTACATACATATTATGAAAACAAAAAAAGGAGAAGAGTAAAATCACTCAATAATTATAGGAAGTATTTTTTGAACTATGTAATTCATGTTTGCAGTAAAAGCTTTATAGCTTTTCCACACAAGTGGTTAATGTAATGTTTTTAGAGGAATTAATTTTTAGTCTTAACGAGACATTTGAAGAATAAATACTGTTGGTTATTAAAGGTGATATTTCAAGTTTTATTTTTTCTTTCGTACTTTGGTACTGCAAACCCTTCTCTCTTCTGTTTCCCACCCATAGATACAGAAAAACCCTGCGCAGCCCTGACGATTGTGGATGAAAAAAGTTCGGTGATTAGAACTTAGAACTACTGCTGGGAAATCTGGAATTCTACTCACAAACAGCAAGTATGTGAAGTCCAAGAAGAAAACATTTAACTCTGAAGGTTGAACCAACCCACATTTATCTATCTATTTATCTATCTAAAAAAAATGTCCTAGTTATGTAGAGACAATATTATAAAAACCGCTTATAAAGGCTGTCCCAAAATTCAGAGAAAAGTAATATTGATATAGGAAACACCAATTTCTAAGTTATCGATTTATAAAGCATACACTATAGGGATATGTATGGAATAGCATTATCGGCTAAAGGGGCTCCAAAGCAGTGCTGCCAGATTGTGGGAAATTTCCCTTTTTGAGGGAATATTTGTACTCGAAATGAGCTAAAAGGGAAAAAGGGAAACTTTCCGTTTTCCAGAACAAACAAAAGGGAATTTTTGTTCTTTGAAACTTTACTTTAATTTTCGTGTTCAACTTCAGGAAGACAATTTATTTTATACACCTGACTGCGTCCATGAACAAGCGCTTGTATTGACACAAAAAGAAAGAAGCCCTGCGGCCATAATAACATAAAATGAAAACGTCTCTTTCTATTATTTTTACATAATTTTTATTACCACAGATATGATAGATCAATGTTCACTGTTTAGTGGAAACGTAAGTGGTTTTCTTTTCGTATTTTACAGTATCCCACCCCTTTTTTTTGCAATAACTATAATGAAGACTGACTACCCTATCCTAGCCTTTTATCCTAGCCGATTAGAAAGAGGGTTTAGGCTAGGAGGTTCTCCACTTTTTTTGTAAAGTTTATGATACTGCTGCAGATGATTTTTTTATCTCTTTCGGGTTCAGTTGGTCCCTGGAGAAGATCTTCCTTCCAAAGTCGCATATAATGTTGTTTCGTCTTCTCTCGTACATAGCCTGCTCTCCGCTGAGTTGGCAAGATTTATTTAGCTTAGGTAGTATTGTAACCCATGATGTCCTATAAGGAATCCTATACAAGGTTTCTGATATCATGCCTGCTATATGGACATTGTTAAACCTGGGATATTCTTCCATTATGAGATACATTTTGTATGTTCCCAACATTTTATGGCTAAGTTTTTAGCCAATCTGGGGGTATATCAGAAAGATTCCGGTCCCGCGAAAGGGGTTTTGGAGCATATTCTGGCCAAATCGTCTGCTTTTCGTTTCCTTCGAGGCATTCATGGCCAGGAATTTGGTTCTGTTCCCGAGGCTAAGGTCAGTTTCAAGACTAGCTGATAAAGTCTCGATTAGCCTATCAGGAACTTATCTGCCAGATCGGATAGTGATATCTAACAGATAAAGTCTAGGATAGCCTATCAGCCGGTTCAAGTGCCTGTTAAAGCCTTTAGGCAAATATTTATATAAGTGGTTGGAAAAAATATAGTTTCAGATAATTTTTTTGTTGACGAGCGTAAATTGTAGCCACAACATGGATTTATTTGAATTTTTAGGAAACTAATTTTTACATCAGTCTCTATACGAAAAGTATTTGGAACAATTTGATCATGAACCCTAATAAATATTCATAATACATAAACACTATGACAAACAAGTTGTAAATAAATAATTGACAGACAAGAATCTTAAAAACTAGTATCACAGGGATTTTATTGCCACACTGATACTCCTTTACCTGTCGGATAGCGTTCTGTGTCACATAATATTATCCGAAAATTTTTCCGGAACCTTTGAAGCTGGCCCTAAGTCTTTGAAGGGTGTTGAAATAGACATAGTGGAATACACTAAGGTTTTTCCCCATAGTTATTGAGGCAGTTTTGTTTGTTTCGTAATTTTTTTTTGTTTTCCTTTGTAAAATATGTGTGGGAAAATCTGAGGTACTTTTTTGAGCCAGGCGAGGGAAAAAAAGCAATTTTTTTGGCACTTGCGTGGGAATTCTTATGACAAAACACTGGCAGTACTGCTCCAAAGCTTTGTTCTGAGAGAAGCACACTGTTGTCGAAATTTTCCATAACCGTTGTACAGGCATATGGATGAATTTTATTGATACAGCGCTTGAGTTGCTCCTTCAAGGCATGGATGCAGTCGTGAGCTTATTTGTATACCTCCTAGACTTTAAAAAAATCCATAGAAGAAATTTTAAAATGGCGTTAAACTGCCTGAGTTTAGCGCCCAATTCTGATCACTAAAACTGGATATTTGATGACCATAAAATGATGTATGCAGCAGTTGCTCAACAATTAAAACGCATTCTTCTTGCATGTGGCGCTCCATTTTTAATAGACTTTCTTAAATTTTCAGCTATCACCGAGCCTTAATTTTTCTCAATGGCAACACTTTGCCGCAGAAATGGTGCAAAATTCAAATCATGCGTGCATTTTTTTTGGGAAGCGCTATTATGTTACAGGGGCACAGTAGCACAGTGGTTAGTGTGCTGGACTACTGTGCGAGAGATCCCAGGTTGGATCCCCGGAAAAAACACAAATTACATCTTATGGTTTTTTCTACTGTGCCACCTCTCCCGAACGTCTGACAAATATCCGAGAGTATGACTGTCCTGAAAAAGCTTCTCAATTCAGCCGCTCGGACTCGGCATAAAATTGTAGGTCCCTTCCATTCGTCCCAAAAGGCACACAAAAGAATGGTTGCGAGAAACTAGGCATAGAGTTGCGCAACAGACTGGTAGCCATTTTTTATTAATTTTTTTATATTATGCTAAAGAATTTTTGTCTACCCAGTTGCCTTCCAAATTCATTTTATAACAAAATCAATTTTTTTCATTAAAAATCGTCAACTAAAATCGGATGCATTCAAACTGCTTGTATAATTGTATCTACACAATAGATGCATAATACAATCGAATGAGTAGCTAAATCCCTTTTCTCGTATCGCAAACAACCATTAAAATCACATCTATTACATTTGAAATGAACCAAAACCATCGAGCATCCAACATTCATCATTTGTAAATTCGACAGATAAAAAAAAAACGAATTTTTGTCAATTTAGACTTAAAAAAAAAAGCCTTAAACTATCACCAATTATTGTAAAAGTAAAAAAAAAATGAAAACGAAAACAATGGGCCCTTCTGTCAATGCCTATCCTTACAGTATTCCATTCCGTGTACGAGATTTTAAATAAAAATGGGGAACAAATAAAAGAAACGTACATTTGCGATTGACATGACACATTTAATTACTCACCGGAAATACCATCATACGTCCACCATTCCTCCCAACTTGCTTTTATTCCTGAAATAAAATTGAAACAAAAAAAAATCTTTAAGCTTTCGTTTATTTGTAAAAAAATAAAATAATGAAATACGCACACGAGAGACGCGGACGCATGCGATGACAATTGAAGGGTTTGTATCTCCTTTCGTTCGCATACAAATTCAACAGAGACAGATAAAAATGCAAAATGGGATATTGCGATTAAATAAGGCGATTCCTGAATTTTGTTTTATTTTTAGAGTTGGTGGAATACGAATTAATCCCTCATACGTAAAACGATATAAAATATGCTACATGATAAGGTAAACTGAAATTTTGGTGCATAAACTGCAACTTAAAGGCGGATTTCATCAGCTCTCGTAAGTTTAGGAGGTAGTCGTATTTTCCGGCAAACACAATGACAACACAATGACAATGTCGGCCGCGTTAGTTATATAATAATTTTGCAGCTCTTTTCTACAAGGTGGTCAACACTTAATTTAGCAGCCATACATGATACATCATATCTACTTTAAGAACTTTTTTAAGACCCTAGAGAAAATTTTAAAAAATGTAGGTACACACTTTTGATGCTCGATTTAGTCTTCAATACGTACTGTCCCGGTGGAACGATATTTCCAGCTTAGTTCTGAACTAGTTAGTAGTACCTAACCCTTTACAAAATATAACGTAATTGATAAAGTAACCTAGTATTGCGTAAAGTTTAAGGACATTCATAAAGAACGTCAATTCACTAATAACTAAAATAAGTATGGCAGGCTTGTAGCTACATGTGATTTTACAACTGCGGCGAACTTTTCAGTTTCATAAAAATATTATTAAGTAAAGGGTTCAATCAAAGTGTGTTCGTTAATCAGGTAAAGTGTCGAACAAATATTAGAAAGTGACCAAAAAGTTTTATTATTTTTAATTCTTTAATGTTACAGTGACCAATCGCAAGATAGAAATAATAGAAATGAGGTTTAAGTGCACCAACACGTAATTTGCGGCACCAATTTGTTTTTTTTTTAGGGTTTAAGTAAATTCAATCACACCAAAAACATGAATGTAAAAAAAAGAGCCGAGTTCTTTTATCTATATATACGAGCCCAAACGCAAAATAGTTGGTCTACCGAAGATAAAATAAAAACATGTGCTGATTCTTGAATTCTTTCCAAATAGACCACCATTTTTTGTTGATTCTATAAAGATTTATTTATTCTTAATAGATAAAGGTGATAAAAAGAAGGCGACTTCATTGAAATAATGTTATGGAGTGAGCTTATAAAACTGATTAACTTATTGAAGACTTTTTACGACGCAAAATAGTTAGTCTACCAGTCTTTATTTTCATTTTACCACTGTATTACTGCACGTGTGGCATTGATAACAGCTTCTAAGCGCCGTAGCATAGTGTCAACTAATTTTTGACACTCTTCGGAGCCGAAAGTTTCCCAGATATTTGTTATCTTGGCCCTTAATTTTGGAAGTGTCCGAGCTGGTTCTTGTCTCAGTTTTTGCTTCATTTTATGCCAAACGGTTTCGATTGGTGAAAGGTCAGGGCTGCTGGAAGGCCATTACACTAAAAGAATTCCTTCAGCAGTTAACCACGCCATTGTCGATCTAGCAATATGGCAAGAAGCACCGTCCTGTTGGGAAATATAGTCTCCCTCACTTGGTTGAAGACGAGTTATTGATGAAAGAAGCTCTTCTTCTAAAATGTCTTTTTACTTGGCAGCATTGACCAGTCCATTGACAAAATGTAAATTGTCCATGCCACGCCCAGACGTGCATCCCTATACCATTAGAGGTGCTGGGAACTTGGCTGTTGCTTCAGTCAGTCTTGGTGAAAGGCTAATTTTGAATTTCTTACCACACGTATGCGTTCGTCACCAACGTAGACTTCGAATCTGGACTAATCACTCCAAATAACTGACCGCCATTGCCTTAAAGTCCAGTTTTTGCGTTGTTTGGCCCACTCAAGTCGTTTTTTCTTCTGCTTAGGTATCAAAAGTAGTTTTTCTTTTGCCTGTGTTTTTAATGAATTGAGAAGCTTTATGTTTTGTAAAATTCAAAAAACCTTGTAAAATTTATATCCCATATTTTTCATCGTCCGCTTACGAGGGTCGATCGAAATGCTTTTTTGAATTTGTTCTCTCCATTGGACAGTTATTGCTGCAGCAGTTTTGCGCCGATTTTCTTTTATTATTTTCTTTAAAACCCAGCAATAACGAGGTATTGCTATCGGTGGACGTGCAGTTTTCTTACTTGTCTCAACATTTTCCAATTTTTTGAATTTTGTAATAATGTTCTGATGAGCGTTCTGAGCAATTTTATAACTCGACAATCCCGTTTTAAATGCCTTAATTATCGATTCTTTTAGGACTCGTAATAATGCAACGCCACTCGCCATGGTGAACATGAAACTGATGCCTACTTGCATAAAAACAGAGATCATTCAACAACAAATAGGGTTTATGCCATTTTTTTCATAACGGTTCACCAAAACACTATTTAAATAGTAATAGACCAAGAATTTTGCATTCAAAAGAGAGTAGACCAACTCTTATGCACCTATCTTTGTTTGAGATAATAGAGAAAATCGTAACGGTGGCACATTAAATTTAAGTATGAAAAAAGTTTAATCTGTTTATTCAAAAATAGACCAACTATTTTGCGTTTGGGTCGTATATATTCGGATACGCATAACTTGAAAACTACCGACTCTATTGAGCCCATATTTACAGATAATCTTAGGTATTAGCCCAGGAGTGCACTGAAGGAGATTGGTCAAAATTGGACAAAGGGGCGTGGCAACTCCCATACAAAAAAAACACTCAAAATCGTATATCTCGAAAACTGCTAAATCGATTAAACTCAAATTTACAAATAATCTTAGGTATTGACCCAGAAGTGATCCTTTGGAGAATGGTCAAAATTGGACAAAGGGCGTGGCACCGCCCATACAAAAAAAAAAAACATTCAAAATCTTATATCTCGAAAACCGCCAAATCGATTGAGTTGAAACTTACAGACAGTCCTAGGTATTGGCCCAGGAGTGTTGCTGTGAAGATTGGATAAAATTGGACAAAGGGCGTGGCACCGCCCATACAAAAAAAAAATCAAAATATTATATCTCGAAAACCACCGAATCAATTCAGTTCGAATTTGCAGACAATCAAAGGTATTGGCCCAGGAGTGGTCATTGACCAAAATTGGACAAAGGGGGCGCGATCAAATTGGATACTTTCTTCTACGGGTTTTTTCGTAATTGCCACCCAAAGGTTTAGGAAAAAAAAACGTAAAAGTAATCAATTTGTTTTGTTTCTCAAATTGATTTCCAAATTTCAATTGTATCTTTTTCGTTCGTTAACTTTCTTCACTGGCTATTTCAAAGGTAAATTATTAATAGTGAAAATTTATGTGCGATTTATACAAAGTGATGATCATTTACAGTTCGATATTTTTTACGATGCCAAGAAGAGACAATGGTAACAGTAGCCGGCGGTCTCAGAATGGCCGCTGAACCAGTGAAGCTATCCGCCTTCATTTTTTTATTAAAAAAAAAATATCAAACTAGATCTTGAAATATTTAAAATATGTAACTATTTTAGGCAGAACAACGTTTGCCGGGTCAGCTAGTACAGAATAAAAATAAAATATAAATAGTTAGCTAGACAAATAGCCAGAAAAGTAATGAGATCTATATGTACTCCAAGTTCTTAGTATAAGAAGGTTCAATGTTAAAAAAAAGTTGGTAGGTTTACTTCTCAAGTTTTTTGTTTATCTAAATCTCATTACTTTTCGTGGCTGACTAACGGCTGCGCATAGTGAAAATTGAATAGGCAATTTAAAAAAAAGCAACCAATTTCCATATTTTACAATTTATTTTGACTAAGTAGTTTTTGAATACAACTTCAATCAAGTGGTCGCTTCTATTGACCAAAGCAAAATTTGCCCTTTTTGCTGTGTTTTTCAGAAATTTTTCGAACATTTCGGGCGGTATAGCGATAATTTCAGCACGAATGTTTGCCTTAAGCTCGTTTCCTTTCCTTTTGTTTCCTTTCCGTACACTGTAAGTCCTACCACTCTTCCAAATTTCAATACTCCACGACAATCGGAAGTACTATTTTTTAAAAGTGGGCATATACCACGTCCCTAACATATGCACCACAGAATCTGCCATTGTGCCAGATTTCACGACTCTAAGATGGCAGGCAGTGCTTCATAATTTTGATGATCTCAGTGAATGAGTCAGTCAATGACGGTTTTTCTTGATTTTGAAACATTGTATTTAAGAAACAATAATGCTACAGAGTTGAAATTCGGTGAGATGAACCATTTGAGTGGTCTTAGTAAATACTCTAAGCTTAAAGTTTTTGTATTAATTTCTTAATTTTTGTCTAAATTTGGGGAGTCAAAAACAGCCTGAGTTGGTTCTTACAAAATGGGCGAGTTCCTTTTCTAGAGAGCTTGGCTGGGGCACTACCCTTTGATGTAAGATGTAACAAAGAAAGAAATAAAGTAGAAGAACAAAAAATGCTTATATCTCTCAACTGTGAAGTTGTAGTCCTTCTCAAATATTTTTTAACTTGTAGTTACAGCTACTTGTAGACTCGTAGCATTTTGATCGCTATAACTCCATACTTTATTTGCGCTTGAAGTTACAAGTCTACAAGTACAACACTCGTAGTTTTATGCAATAGGCCCCAGGTTTTAAAAGTGCAACTCAATAGATACTATTGAAATCTCCTTCAATATCTTGGAAAACCATCATTCAAAAGTCCTTGGTGACTATACATCTTTCTACAGTGCTGACAATGAAGTGAAGAGCTGTCACTACAGACCTGCCTTGTGCTTTTGATTTTCAAAGCGCTCCTGTTTGGATACTATGGCAGATAATGCATGTCTATTTATGTGTTTTTAACTCGATCAGTAGAAATAAGAAGAGGGCTGGCAAGTGTGGCGTACCCTTGTGCCCTTCTATTATCATAAGTTATATGACATGATTTTTAAGAGGAGAGTCTAGATCCAACCTGTAGAACTTAAGATGGTTACTTTTAATACAATTCTTTAAAAATTCCTTAAGGGAATCGATAAAGCGTTTTCTCAGAGGTCGCTTTCCGCCGGAGAGGCGCATAAATAGTAGATACAATTTTTATCTTCGGTTGCATTATTAGTCTTCCATTGGGTGGAGTAAAGACGAAACTTAGAAAGATACTGAGTGACAGTGGAGGATTCGTAATCTATAAACCGTTGCCGTTAATCGTTAAACAGTTGCAGTCACATAATATTATGTGTTCTGCTGTTTCCTACTTAATTGTAGGAGTTTTTTCGATTTTTTGTGGGAACTGTTTGGCATGAAATTTTTGGCTGTTTCCTTCGGTAACCCTTCAGAAATGGAGCTTTTTTTCATTCAGCCATAAGTTTTCACAATACTTTTTATAGTGTTGATTGGTAGCCCACAGATTGGTCTTGGCATCGTGAATTGGGATGCGAATCCTTTTCTGGCTAATTCGTCTGCTTTTTCGTTGCCTTCATAACCACTGTGCCCTGGCACCCAGATCAGGTGAACCTTGTTTGTGGCGGCCAGTATTTGCAGGATTTGAAGGCACTCCCAGGCCAGCTTTGATGTTATTTCAAAGGTGCCAATTGCAAGTAGAGCTGCCCTTCTATCAGAGAGAATGTAAATGTTCTTATTTGTTATAGCTCTGTTTAGACTCTCTCGAATGCAAAGTTCTATTGCATGTATTTCGGCCTGAAATACGGAACTGCTTATATCCATACTGGCGAATAGGGAAGTTTTAGTGCACGGACCGTATACTCCGGCTCCAACTCCTTCATTTGTTTTGGATCCATCTGTATATGTGAATCGTTTGCAAATGTTGGTCTGTTCTGTTCTCAGTTTAGACGGTCTGCGAATGTAACCTTAAAGTTGTGTCGGAAGTTATAGCGTGGTAGACTTTTTTGTCTGTTAAATGTATTCCAAGTAGTTAATTTTGTCTGAATTCTTGTAGGATATCAGTGCAGACTATGTTGGAATTTGATTCATATTCTGTAATGAGCATATAGGCGTTAACCATTGCTTCATTCATGAGTTCTTATGAACTGGTGGGATGTTTAGGATAACCTCAAGTGCAGCCGACCCATACTGCGGTAGTCGGTATTTTTTTGGGATTCCCAGTCATACTGCATACTCCCCCCCAGCTCTAGGCCAGCGCCCTGTGACAATTGTTGTTAGTCTGGAGATATATTTTTGAATTTTTTTTAGAAAGTTGGCGGACGTTCATACATTCTGCTAAATATGACACATTTCGTCAACCTTGTATCTCTGGAGTTGGATTTCATTGAAAGTTCTTACTAGATTTTTACCCTAACTGCCCCGATCAGAATATGTAGGGCTGAGTCTTGCGTGTCTAGCTCATCAACTTTTTTGTTACATGTCTTAACTATGGAACTGATATTTGACAATCTCACTAACAGTTCGTGTCAGTTGGGGTATACCGAATACTTGCTATTGTTCAGAGGTTTTTTCGTATTTCAGACAACTTCGAAATTTTGGTTTGACTTTCTCTTGTGAACAATAATTGTTTTTTCTTGCATGCATCTCACCTGGTTAGGGTTGTGGTACTTTGAGTAAGTTAATGCACTCATCAGCAGTTTGCTGGTAGTTCTGTTTATTGGACAATGTTTATGATCGACTTGCTAGGGTTAACCGTACGCTTTTTGGCACAAGTTCGAGTTCAGGTACTGCACCGGTGGACATTTTCTTAGAGTTCAGTCCTCACTACTGTCTTCTGGTTGGATGCTAGTAATTCATCTTCTGATGTAGTACATAGATTTGTGTACCTTAAACAGGAAGGTATGTATACCTAGGCGAATTAAAATTTACGAGAGAACTTCTTCTTGCGCTATATCAGTCGAGTAGTTCTTGTACCTCCGATACAAAAGGAGGAGTTTGATACCTTTCATACCATCGACCAGGCCGATGATAACACTTTTACTTGTATTGCTTTTTTTCTGCATTTTAGTGGAAAGTGGATTTGTCACGAAAGATCCACTATATTCATATAACGTTTGAATATTATAGACTTTGCCTGAAGGAGTTCTTTTATGGCTGCTTACACCACCAGGAGTTAAGGCGTTCACAAGATCACAGAAATAAATTTAGATCCTATAGGAACCTCTTCTACCCTATGGACAATCTGTGGTCTATGACAACAAAAATGTTAATTAATGGATCAGATTTTCAAAACGTTGGAGTAAATCAAAATTTTTAAAATTTTGCTCGAAAGTAATCTAAAAGTACTAACGGATAAGGATTACCATTAGATGTACACGAAAAGTTGGACAGCTAAAAATGCTTTCTGCCAACTTTCGTTGCATATATAGCTAAATCTGCGATTGTTATTCGCCAAAACTACGCACCATTGCAACTGCTTCGTTTGTGGGGGTATGAAGCTTCGGAAATTGTCATTTAGAAAACTGCTTTTTAGTTTAGTAGCTTTAGAAACCAATCGTTTTCACTGTTTTTATATATTCAAGGTAGCTACGATAGGGTACCTTTTTCTATTAATGGTAAATTTTTCCGAGGAGATTTGCACAAAATTCAGTATTTCAATTCACATAGTTGCACGCTCAGATTTTTGATAAACCTGCGATTAGACAGGCTTTAAAAGCAGATTTCTTTCCTGAAAAGGATCTAATCTTTTGGCCATAGCTAAAGTTAATTGTTTTATCGTGTTCAGCTTGGGGAACCGAACGTTTTTGAATTTGCTTACTAAACTCTTTTCGCAATTTCTACGAACGTATGCATTATAGTTTTATAGCCAATGTCTTACTTATTTCACCAACAGCTGTCAACATAAATTGGTATTCTCCAAAGAAACGTACGAATTATGTATAGTGATTGCATAACGTCGGCTGGTATACCCAACGGCCCGTTTAAACCGAGCACACTTTTGCCACTTGCATTCAAAAGATACAGTACAAAACAGAGAACATACTTCGCCAATATTCGCCTGAACTTTATGTGTTCGTTTATTATTCAATTTCAATGAATCCTTACCACAAAACGAAATTGTTCCATTTTCAATTCACTTCGTGCTTCGCAAATCCTCACGTGTGTTTAAAGCATCCCCATATCCTCGACGGGCAGCAATGAAATATAAAAGAACATCTTTCGAGCGAACATAAATGCCAGGTTCAGGTTGGATCCTTGATTCTGGTTTCACTGAATCTATCCCCTATACTGATGGATATTTTTTCCATTAGTTATATACGATGTGGTTACCGATATTCAGAATAAAACCGTATGCCGATTGAAAGCGTCCTGGCGGTGTGCATCTAGCGTTGGCTATGCATGAGTATGTACTTCTGTGCACAAACTGGATAAAAATGTTCATTCTGGATGTGTGTGTGGCCCTTTCTCTTTCAGGAATTGCCGTTGACTTTTTCAAGTCCTCACGAATGGAAGCCAAGTTGTAGGTCATCGACGTCATCACCATCACTGATGGTGGCAGGCCAACGAGCAAAATTCTGTCGACATTCAAAACAATATTTTTGAAAGCATTCATGAAGCTGACTATTTGTGCTGCCTTGTATCCCGCACGGATGGGAGAGAAATCAACTTGTTGTACTCTTTTATCGGTTAAATGTCTGCATGGATATTTTTATTTATCAATTAATGTGCTTGTTGAATTTTCCCATATGGAACATTTTATTAATGAGGTTACTTTTGCCAGTTACATCACCAATACAAATACAGGCTAAAAGATGTGTGGATGTAGCTCCATGTTCAATTTTATTTTGTTTTAAATTGCACTATCTAATCGATTGTAGATCGATACTTCTGAACCTACTTACATGGTTGGGATCATATTTGACATAATGCGCTCAAATGAAGACGAGATTTTCCAACACTGAGTTGTCCTACACAGTTGCAATCGAAGATTCTTCACCCGTCTTGAACGACTGATTCTAAATTGTCTGACAATGTTGCTGTAGTGTACCTACCTCTCATAGAGTCCATTGTTAAATTTATTTCCCCAATGCGGTCGGTGGTGTAATTTTATTTATTAATGGTCCCCATGTTCCTTTATGAATATTTCGGCGAAAAAATCGATATGCATGGACAATGGACAATGGACATGTCAGGTGGAAAATTCAATTTTGAGGCTCGCAATCGTAATTTCATATGGCACTACCATTCCCTACATTCCCATTTTTTTTTTTGTCGAGAAGGATGTACTGAAGAACTCTTTGGCATCATACTCTTTTTCTCTTACTTACTTAAAATGAAAATAAAATATTAAAAAATAATGGCAACACTTACAAAAAAGTACTAAACCATTCCTCTAAACTGAATATAATGAAAATCATTAAATTTGGTCTATATCTAGCAATTTTATTGGCCATTTCACGATTTGAAAAGCTTTTCAAGAGGTAAAGGTTTAATTTTTGAATTTTCTACAAATTTTTTATTTTTTTTTAATTTTTTAAAATTAATATAAAAAAAAAATAGTTGTCTTACTTTCAAATTAACCTTTCACTGCTCTTTGCCCGAGAATTTCTTGTTAACTTACCAATTTAACCGGTGCGTCTATTCAAGTGAACCAAAAAAATGCATACGTTTTTGCATGGTATAGGAAAAAAATGAATAAAACTACTGTTATGAGTCTATGATCAAGTTTGAAATTATGATTGTTTTATAGTATATTAATATACCTACCTTTCTGCCAAATAAGTTTTTTTTTTCTTTGTTCCACATAATATGAAAAAAAAAACCAAGATCTAAAACGTAACTCTTGTGCGTCTAAACAAGTGAAGCGCACTGTACATCAATCCGGTTCAGTGTTCGATTAAGAATTTATGTGGGCAGTAAAAACTACAAAAATAATTTAAGTATCTATTTTCTCAATATTGAAAATATGATCATTCAATTTCTTTTTTTAATTTTTTTCCTTAAATTTGAAGATTGAAATCATTCCTTTTTCCAACATTTTCTCATTTTAAGTATTATTTTTTGTAAACTACGAAATTTTCAATTTTCAGCGTTTAAGTTATCGTACTCATGCCCAAACAAAGTCCAGTAAATATATCTATAGGCCCAAAACAGAAACATGTAAATTTGATCGGCGCACTAATTGACAGACAGACATGAGAGTGCAGAGTCATAGAAGAAATTAAGCTATTTGTTGTAAGAATGTTTTTTTTTTCTATTTTCGGTTTCATATACTATTAAATGCGTATTATACCGAACTTTGATGACAAAAATAAATATCACATAAATGAGTGAAACAATACCAAATAACTTACTACGTAAACAGGTACAATTTATTCAAAAACTAGGTTTGCCCTTTATTTAAGGTACCTATTTCAGATTTGTTTTTAAATTTAGCACCTTTTTGATAATACAACCTGTATATTCAATGTACAACTTTTTAATCGTTCTTAAAAACGGAGTTGGAAGGCCTTATTTCAATGCTGAATATTACAAAAATCATTAAAAGCGTTTTCGAGATATGATTTGGCTAATAGTAATATATCGAATACATATACTGATTTGGACCACAATCTGATGTAAGCATTAAGGATAAAACTGCCGCATTGTTAAGCTGAAAAGACCGACATTGCTAAATTGGAATATTTTGAGTTCAGGAGAGCGCAGTATTCCCATTAAGAGTCTGTCGTTAAATAATATTTAAAGGTCGCAAGAAAAATAACTCTTAACTCAAACGTTCTAAGTTAAATGTCACAGCCTAAATCGTTTATATTTTATTCAGCAAACTGACAAAGGGTTTCCCGACAATTATAATGTTAGCATTTTTGAGCGCAACAAGTGGCTCAGTAGTTAGTGTGCTGGACTACTGTGCGAGGGGTCGGAGGTTCGATCCCCAGAAGAACACAAATTACACCTTAAGGTTTCTTCTACTGCGCCACCTCTTCCGAATGTCTGACAAACATCCAAGAGTATAACAGTCCTGAAAAAGCTACTCAATTCAGCCGTTCGGAATCGGCACACATTTCTTCCAATCGTCCCAAAAAAAACTCACACAAGCTAATGGTTATGATAAGGGTGTCTACCTCTACACCCCTGTTGCGCCCTAACTATTTATTTATTTATTAACCGAATTCTGAAGTATCTTTATCTTTATAAAAAAAATTAATTATTATTATAAGTACAACCAAAGCCATTATATTTTGTCAGTTAATTTTAAGCGCTCATACAACACAAATTAAATAGATATTGAACTTGTAATGAGCTATCTCAAAAATGACTTTTCGTCGAAGTGCTGATTCGGAAAAAGTTTTTTTTAATGCAAAATCTTAACATAATATCCTACTAAAATTATACAAATCCTAAAATAAAAATCATTAAAAATGAGGAATATTCTGGCATTTGGGAATATCTTAAAAAATTTAATACGTACGCTATTTTGTAGTGCTCCACGATTTACTCCCAAGAAGTATTGAAGGGATGAAGGGATGAAGTTATATAGAGTTAGAATCAGAGCTGCCGTTTCACATTTTTGTTGGGGAGTATAATTCGATTCCTTTGCGCAGTACCGGGCAGTAGGTACTAAGTGAAAGAGTTTTTTTTAATTAATTTTAGATACCACCATAATAGCTTCATAATATTATTTTAGGTACTTACATATACATCATACATACATGTACGCCAAGTTCTTAGCTTAAGAGGATTCAATGTTAAACAATTGGTAGGTTCACTGGTAAAGTTTTCAAATTATGAAATGAAATTATAAACGAAAAACTTGCCAAGTAAATCTACCAATTTTTTTTAACTTTGAACCTTCTTAAACTAAGAACTTGGCGTAAAGCATTTCTTTTCTTGTCTTTTATTAAATTTAGTTCCGAAAACTTCCTTTCAGCAGTCGCGCTGCTATGTGGAAATGATAGGACCGAACCAATAAAATCTGTTATTAATGGAAACATTTTTTCACCCAACGCGTTCCAAAATTGCTGTAGCTCCAAGTCTTTTGAATTTTTTTCTAAATTAAGCAGATTTCGCCATTTTTTATCTAATGACTCCTCATCAATACCTACCAGAAAATTCGGAAATTGCGTCATTAGTGGGACAAGACTTGAAGCTAATTGCTTTGGATCAATGCATTGCAATGCAACTAAAACTTTGTCGTTGAAGTTGATGCGAGACAAAATTTGTATGCAGAGTTTTTTGTAATATTCTCGACAATTATTCTTAATATTTTTAACATTATTAATATTTATTTCCCCCTTGTTTAAAATTAGTATGGCCTCTTAGCCCCAAGACAAATATCATTAAATATCTAAATACATTTTTCGGTCGCTGAGGTCTATTTAATTTTTTTGAACAGAGTCACAATATTCAGGTTTTATAAAATTTTGTAGAATAGTAATTAGGACAGAGACAGAATTTGTATAAAATAAAACTATTACATATTTTAATTCGCATTCTTAGTTTAATTTTGTGCTTTGGGTTGAGCAGTATAATTTGCTTTTGGGGAGTACGCAGTATTGGATGAAAAAATCGCAGTATAATACTGCTATTGCAGTACTTTCGGCAGCGCTGGTTAGAATAATCACACCAAAAATATAAATGTAAAAATAGAGCCAAGTTCTCTTATATAGAAAAAAAATTAAGTGTGTAACTAGTCGTAGTCGACCACGAAAAGTAATGAGATCTAAATGTATCTACTCCAAGTCGCCAAGTTCTTAGCTTAAGAAGCTTAAGAAGAATGCCTCATGAATGGAGAATTTAAAATTTTTGATTTTTTTTTCTCTACACTGCAAGTCCTATCGCTCTATCAAACTTCAACATTATACGGTAATGGTAAGTGGCCCAAATAAATAATAACCAATTTTCAAAAGTGGACGTATACCACGCACCATGGATCTAGCATTATGCCAAATTTTACGATTCTAGGATCGCCGGAAGTGCTTCATAATTTTGATGATCATCATTTAACTGAGTGAATGGAAGAGTGAGTCAGATACGGTTTTTGCGATTTTTGAAGTCCTGTATGTTGAGAACCACTAATGCTATAGAAATTAAATTTGGTGAGATGGATCTTTTTAATGAGCTTGGTCAATGTTTCAAGTTTGAAGTTTTTGAATTAATTCGTTCCAAAGTTAGAGGGGGGTCGAAAACAGCCTGAGTTTGTTCCTGTAAGTAAGTGCCTTTACAAAAGAATTACCTGTCAAAAAGTATAAACTAAGAATTCGTCTACACCTTTCTAGATCATTATTTGTCAACCCGATTAATACAAACGGCATAAGAAATATTTGCATATACATTTTATTTTGCTATGGTATCACTAATTCGACTGAAGGGGTTCCTGGTCGAGAGTATGAAGACAGAAATGTCTACTCATAAAATCTTGTTGAATTCTTCAAAATTGTAAAACCTTCTTTACGACTACCTGATAATAACTAACGAAAAATAAATTTATAACCTCTTAAAACTAAGATGAACAAATACTGACAGCAAAATCATTCAATCCACTACCTACCAGTTTTTCCCCTCACGAACGAGTCACTAATTTTTAAATCCATTCACAATATATCCTTAAAAAAAGATTGAGTTCTGAATTCTCTCTGAAATCTAACACAAAGGTCAAGCAATTATTTAATTATAAGAAAAAGCAACGCAGACGTAAACTTAAACCGAAAATTCAGCCAAAAAGAATATTAATCTAGCAACAACATTCCAATGGATATAACAAAAGCTACTCTTTTGCTTGTCAACTCTAGCAATTACGTAATTACATTAAACGATTTAATCCGGTGTGCCGGAGGGTATTTTACCGACCAGCGACGGTTTTCCTAGACTTGTCTGCGGTTTTTTGTCCTTTTATTTTTATTTGTTTGTATTATTGTCTTTCGCTGGCTCTCTTCCTGCCAGCGGATGAGTGTGTGTGACGCCTCCTCCTTGACTGCTACACACAATGACAGTTTACAATTTAATTAAGGCAATTAATGGATCTAAGTGGAATTTAATGGATTAATTATTCTTTTGCCGCTATCCTTTTAGACTTACATTTGACTGTTGTGTTTTTTTTTACAATCATTTCGTGGTTATTGATTTCCGTATTTCTGTAGTCCCTTTCTCCGCTGTTTCTCATATTTAATTAATCACCACGATTTTGACAGCGGAAGCAATAAATCCTTTCCACAGTCAAGACAAACATATAGATGAACCCTCTATCGGAAGGATATACAACCGACACGAGGAGGAGCAGCAAAAGTGCCAGTGGAAATCAATTAAATCGATGAGACTGCGATATCTTAATGGGATATCATCCATCGGCCTAAGTCCTGCTCAAGTGTCACGTACGAAATTGCCGACTGTCGAGGTATATTGCCGCACACATATACAGTGAGGTAATAGCACAACCATAAATGTGAAAATTTCATTTTGATGACGAATACTGTGACGATAAGGATGTTAAAGTTCAAGAAAGGACCTAGATAATGACAAAGTCCTTATCATTAATTACGATTGCTATACCGTGTGTATGTGTGTGTGTGGTATAAAAGTTACAACTTACGCTCCCAATGAAAGGATATTTCCTGGGATACAGTGCCGAACCATCATCAGTTTGATGGGTGAAAAAAGAATGGCCAACTGAACATCGCATCGGATACCAATATCTGGAAATCTGCACTCGTACTGACTTCGCATTGTTTTACTGTTCGAGGGCATTAGGGAGCCAATCGATCAAAATTCAATTCCAGAGAGTGGTAGGGTGGGTGGTAGGGTATAGGTGATACCACCACAACTACGGTCTTCTCTGAGTGCCTCTTTCAATCTGTGGTAATTTGAGCTGTACCAGCGGTTCAGACAGATTCGGAAGGGCGAATAATTTTTTTTTTTGCGCAATCAATACATCACCATCGTTAAGATATATTTCCTCGACGCCAAGAAGGGTAGGTGTGTGTATTCACCTCTAGGTGAAGGTTCTGACCAAGATTTGTGGCCACAAGTACGTTCAGGGTAGTGGCGTGGCGATGCGCCGCAAGGGCAAGGCAAAGTGTTACATATTGTTTTATGGGGAGGTTTTACAAACAAGAACTTTTGGCAAAGTTCGAGGTGGATTGTGGATATATTCGGTTCGGTTGTGGTCTACACATTTGATTTTATTCGTTCTCTCTAATGAATTTTGAAACGAAGAAGGTCATGACTGGTTGGGGGCATTTTTTTGTTTTCTTTGTTTTGTTGAGTGAACTCAGGTGTATTTTTTTTTTGTAGCCGATGATTTCGGATTGACCCAACAACAAATGATGGATTTTTCCGACTTTTGTGTAATTAGGTACCATGGGTATAAATTAAAACATTTGGGATAATTACGAGTTCTAGAACACGGACTTGAAACCTGTTTCTGTTCCCACCGATTGAATGTTTAAATCACGTCCAAGCACAGGTAAAAGTTTTGGAAAGTAGTTGGACATACAGTTACAATTATGTGATTATGTTTAACTCAGCTTTAAAAAGTTGTAAATTGGCTGGGCGGGCGCATGTGGTCTGTTATAATCAGTCATTGCCATGCCACGCTTTGTAAACATTTATTTAAATGTATACCATTTACACGGTATAACAGTCAATCCCTAGAAAACTGAATCTGGTATTTTTCACAAATAAAAGGAAAATACCACAGTTCTCCACACCTTCTTTTGGCGGAACACCCCTCAAAATCTCTGATAGCGCAAAGTACCTAGGACTTATACTAGACAAAAAACTAGACTGGAAATTGAACACCAATGAAAAAATCAAAAAAGCCACAATAGCGTTTTATTCCTGGGGACCATTTCCCAAAAATAAGCTCTGGATGTACACGCCTATAGTATACTAACCTACGGCAGTCTCGTATGGTGGCCGGCAACCAATAAAACCACTTACCTAAAGCGTTAACGAAGGTTCAAAGACTAGCGTACATCGGCCCCACCACAGGACTTGAGGCTATCCTCAACCTGCGTCCGCTAGGCATTCATATAAAACTGACGGCAATGAGAATCAGTCAATCAGTAAACTGGAAATAGAAGGAAACGGGTGATTCGATGATCCTACAGAAATATTTTGGCCGTGTACCTGTCACGGACTACATCACACCTTACGTAGAGTTTACAAGACCCTTCTCTAGCGCCTATCCCAGGAGAGAAGAAAGGAGAGACGGACTTGTATCTAGCACACAAACCATAGCCCTATTTAGAGACGGATCTAAAATGGACACTGGGGTAGGGTCAGGTGTCTTCTCTGAATCGCTGGGTATATCAAAATCGATACGCCTCCGCGACCATAGCAGCGTCTTCCAAGCAGGGGTGCTGGTAGTGACAACAGCAGCCCGTGAGTCTGTGGTAGGTTAGGTTAGGTTAGGTTAGAGGGAAGTGCACAGCTTGTGTGCTGTGCTACCACGGGGGCCTTTTGGTCCATTGTGATCCCTTAGTTTTTGGTCGTGGATAAAATTTACATTTTATTGGACAACACAAAAAACATGCATAAACACTTTACCTGATTTCTTGGCGTTGTTCCTTGGCGGAATTGGTCTACTCAGTAAACCATCCCGTACTTTTAACAAACCTGATTGTGTCCGTCAAAGGTACCTGCACTATGTCCTCTAGGTCTCCGAAAAGTCTGTCTCCCAGATATCGGAGTCGACTAGTTTGGAGGTTTGGGCATTCGCAGAGCAGGTGTTTGATGGTCTCCGTTTCTTCTACGTCTTGACAGCTCCTGCAGTAGTCTGGTGAGTTAATGCCCAGTCTTGTGGCCATGGTACCAATGGTACAGTGGCCTGTCAGTACACCCGTTAAGATTCGAATATCTCGTTTATTCATTTTCAGAATACATCTTGTTCTTTTTTCATCGATTTTTGGCCAAAGGCTACGGGATATAACACAGTCGTGTCTGTTAGACCAGGTGGTGTTGATTTTTTCCCTTGATTTTTGGTCAATATTTCTTTTTGCTACACTAATTGGGATGTCTATTGATGCAATGATATTTACTGCATCAAGCTCCGACCCAGTTCTCGCTAGCTCGTCTGCTTTTTCATTTCCCACAATGTCACTATGTCCGGGAACCCAGCAGAGAGTGACCTTGTGTTTCTCGCCTATTTTGTTTAGGGCTCTTCGACAGTCCCTGACTGTCTTTGCTTTGATAGTTGCGCTGTCTAGTGCTTTAATGGCCGCCTGACTGTCTACGAAGATTGTAATCTTAGAAGGGTCAAGATTCTTGGTAGATATGGTACTTGCTGCCTTGTCGATGGCGACGATTTCAGCTTGAAAGACGCTGCATTCATCTGGGAGTTTATACGAATCATTTATGCTTAAGGACTCGCAGAATACTCCTGCTCCTGTGCCTACTTCCATTTTTGACCCGTCAGTGTAGATTTGTATTTCTTGTACGCTTGTGTGCGTGTTAGTAATCCAATCCTGTCTTTGGGGTATGTAGGTGGAGTAGTTTTTGTTGAAGCTCTGGTACGGAATCATGTAGTCCGTTTTTCTAGCCAGATCAATACTCAAGTATTTTTGAATTATGGAACCGTGCCCATAGGAGCTGTGCTTCCAGGTTTTTGCCTCGTTTAGGCGGAGGGCTCCCTTGGCTGCCATGCTGCAAATGTATTCACCTAGGGGTGGAAGATTTAGAATCATCTCCAGCCCGGCTTGAGGTGTTGATCTCATTGCTCCCGTTATGCCGATGCATGCTAATCTCTGTACCTTGGATAGGTTATTGAGATAGGTTACCTTTCCTATTGCCTTCCACCATACAATGGACCCATAAGTAAGTATGGGTCTAATAATTGCTGTATACATCCAATGGATTATATACGGGCGCATACCCCAGCGTTTACCGAAGGTTTTCTTGCATGCGTAGAAGGCACATAGTGCTTTCTTTGCTCTTTCTTCTGTGTTACGTTTCCAGGTAAGTTTAGAGTCCAGGATAATGCCCAGATACTTAGCTTCTGAGGAAAGTTTCAGACGAATCCCGTTCAACATCGGCAGATCGAATTTCTCGATTTTTCTTCTCCTAGTAAATAGGACAGTTTCGGTTTTGCTTGGATTTACTCCGAGGCCGTTTGGTCCTGCCCACGAGGATAATTCCTTTAGAGCCGATTCCATGAGTTCGCTAATAGTGGGTAGGTACCTTCCACTTATTAGGATTACAATGTCGTCTGCGTATGCTACAATTTTTGTCCCTTTTATCTTTAGAGCCGTAAGGATCTTATTGACCACTAGGAGCCACAGGAGAGGAGATATGACGCCCCCTTGTGGAGTACCCCTGGTCACTGTTCTCCTTATGTTGCTCTCACCGATTTCTGAGTTAATTACTCTGCTGTTAAGCATTTCGTAAATCCAGTTTGTAATTTCTTGTTTCACTCCCAGGTCTTCGAGCGCTGTTTTTATGGCCACTGTTTTAACATTATTAAATGCTCCTTCAATGTCCAGAAATGCTGCCAGAGTGAATTCTTTATGGTGTAAGCCTTTTTCAATGATTGACACAACTTCGTGCAGAGCTGTTTCAACGGACTTACCTTTAAGGTAGGCGTGTTGAGTGCTACATAGGTTATGTTCATTGAGTAGATCCCTTATGTATGAGTCGATTATTCTCTCCAGTGTTTTTAAGAGAAACGAGGAGAGGCTTATCGGCCTAAAATCTTTTGCGGTGCAGTGCATATGCTTTCCTGCTTTAGGAATAAATATCACCTTTACCTCTTTCCAGCTTTGCGGTATGTAGCAGAGCCTTATGCAGCTTTTGAAGATTACTTTCAGCCATGGCAGTATTACACTGAGAGCATGTTGCATCATTGCTGGGATGACGTCGTCTGGTCCCGCTGATTTGTAGGGGTTGAACGAGTGGACTGCCCAAGCGATTGTGTGCTCTGTTATAATATTTTCCGTGGCTACTTCCAGTTCAGTACCTGACGGAGTAGGAGTGTGATTGTTCTCGTACCTAGTGATTTCACTGGACTCCGGAAAGTGCGTGTCCATTAAGAGTTGTAGTGTTTCTTGACTAGACTCTGTCCAAGAGTTATCAGCACGTTTAATATATCCTGGGACCGTGGGGTCTTTGGATAATATTTTACGTAGTCTGGCAGCCTCACTTGTACTCTCCATGGATTCGCAGAACGTGTTCCAGGATTCAAATTTAGCTTTCCTAATTTCTCTAGTATACAGATTAAGTTCGGATCTATACGTAGTCCAGTCTTCTTCTGCTCTACTCTGTCTTGCTTTGTTAAACAGTTGTCTCACAGTAGTTCGCCGCTTTTTGAGCTCGCTGGTCCACCAAGTTGCCTTTTTGGGCTTGCGATTGCGAGAGATGGGACAGTGTTTAACAAAGGCTTTGTGCATGTTTTCAGTGATTAATTGGACTGCGTTGTCGATTGAGTGAGTGTCAGTGAGATTTCCATCTTTTGGATGTTGTATCTTCTCACTAATCGTTTTCGCATAGTTTACCCAATTCGTTTTCCTAGGGTTCCTAAAGATACGGTGTGTCTTAGGATATAGGTTGACTGTGTAGAGTATTCTACTGTGATCCGAGAATGAGTTCTCCTGACAGACTCTCCAGTTTTCTACCCTAACCTGCTCGTTATTACTTGTAAGAGTAATGTCTAAAATTTCTTCCCTGGTTCTATTTTGGAAAGTGGGATGGTCTCCCCTGTTACACAAAACTAGATTTGTGGAAATAATATATTCAAACAAAGACTCACCTCTTTTATTTGTGTCCATACAGCCCCACAGCATGTGATGGGCGTTAGCGTCGCAACCCAGCACTATTGATGTGTTCCGTGTGTCAGCGTAATCCACTAGTTCACGGACTGTATCAGGTGGTGGGTTTTCTTCTTCATGTGGCATGTAAACTGAGGCGAGGATAAGGTTCTTACCTGGAGCCTCGAATTTTACAGCCACTGTGTCTCCATTGCTGAACCTGTGTAGAAAAAATATATTAGCAATAGTCTTTCTAACTAGAATGCAGCTTCTAATTTTACCTTCTTTTTTGGTGTGGAAGAGATGGTAGTGTTCGGAATTCAGGCCTTGAATTTTGTTTTTAAAAATCCAAGGTTCCTGAATTAGCGCCACGTCCACACTTACCTCAGACATGAACAGCAGTAGGTCGTATGTTGCTGCTTTACAGTGATGCAAATTAATTTGCACCACCAGCAGCTTTTGCGACTTTTGGCTCTTCATCGTCGTCTAGCCGTACCCTCACGGCACCAAGTCCAAACTTTAGCTTCCCGTCTGCGGCCTTCTTTATGATATTTGCAGAAGTCTGGTTTATTGCAAAGCAGAGCTCCTTGCCGTCACCACTTCTCCTGGAGTATACCTTCACCCACTCGCTTATTCCAACGCTCTTGTTTTGCCCTGCGAGGAGAGCCACAATGCTATCGTCTTCTTCTGTATCGAAGGGGGGTGGTATCCACAACTTCACTTTTTGTCTGAGTGGTAGTGCAGACCTTGGTATCACCTTGATTTTAGCTCCCTTCCACAGTTCGCCAAAGCTGGCGATTGTTTTGGAGAGAAATTCAAGGGTATTCCTGTCACTGCACCCCACTACTGAGTCTGTGGTAAGGGCAATACCACCTGGAAGTATTACCTTTTTTATCGACAGCCAGGCAGTAATAAAAGCCATAACTGCACCAGAAATAAAATCGCAGCTTGTGAAGTGCTGTCTCGAAGAACTTAAGGCTCTTGGTACACAGCACAAGGTATCGCTCTGCTGGGTTCCGGGACATGAAGGCATTCCAGGAAATGAGAAAGCGGACGAATTAACAAGACAAGGTTCGAGAGCTGTTTCCGAACAAGATGATCCCTCTGTATGAACATCCCGCCTTGCACACTCAAGCTTGAAGCAAGGAGAAAAGCCACAAGAGAGGCGAACGCTAGATGGGTCACCTTAAATACACTGGTCGACATAAGTATTTTGACAAAACTAAAGTTAATTCTACTCTTAATTTGAACTTACTTCATGTAAATTTTGGCATCAATGGAAAGGTCATTTAAATTCCGTTTGAATGATCCAAAACTTTCCTTAACCCATTAAGTACCCATTGAAAATTTAGAACTTTTGTAAAAGTCTACTTTTTTGACTTTTTTCCTCGGTTCAAAAAATGTTTTGATGCAAAAAGTTCCTTCAAACAATTCTAATGGTGACTACAAAAAATTTTTTTCAAAAATCTCTTCGCTAATATTTTTTATGATTTTTTGAAGGGGATGATCTCAGAAAAATTTTGTATGAAAAGGAGGAAAAAGTGGCTAAAATAGTAATTTTTAGCAATTTTCAAAAAATCATAAAAAATATTAGCGAAGAGATTTTTGAAAACTTTTTTCAAAAAGGGACCGACTTTCTGGTTAAAAAAGAAACACAGCTTTCACAAAATGTTATAATTTAGGTATTAAGGACCATTCACATGGGAGCGCACGAACGAATTGATGAAATGCGAACAAACCACTTTGTATGCATTTATAAACAGAAAATTGCACAATTCATTATTCCAAGAGGAGAATATCTTGGAATAATAAAATGTGCAATTTTCTGTTTATAAATGCATAAAAAGTGTTTTTTTCGCATTTCATCAATTCGTTCGTTCGCTCCCATGTGAATGGTCCTTTAGTCCATAAGACCACCAATTGCCGTGGGCAAGAGAATTTATATGGTCAAAGTATAGAAAACCACCGAGTCTCAAAGGCCTTGTGGGCTAACCTAGATCGGAAAAAAATCTGTAGAAATGTTAAAACTTAGCAGATCAAAGTGACGAATAGGGATAGTCTCTGGGCATTGCCTTCTGAAGAGGCACGATAGCAGATTAGGTTTATCGAATACGGAGAAGTGCGAAGTGCAAATATTGTGAGAACCTACATGTCGCAGAGGCTATTTGCCATCTTCCCTGTGAATGTCAAGCCATTGCTCGGAACAAAGTAGTGATTTTTAGATTCCCAGGAATGGCAATAGGCCCGATATGGTCCCTAGTCTGCAGTTATGAACCCACATCCTACAAAACTTAACCTAACCTAACCTAACCTACTAAATAATTTTCAAATTTGTGTATTCCTACCTACAGCAATATCGCGGTGTGAACTAAAAAAAAACATCCATTTGCGTTACAAGTTGTAAATGGATAGCTATAGCTTTATTGAGTGACAATTGCCGGCTGAATATTTTATGAAGGGAATAGGCATAGGCATAGATTGACATCATCCTGTTATCCAGACTTGTGACTATAACCAAACATCTATTGGACTCATTTTTCTTCCTCGTGATAATCACTGGATAATAGTAAAAAGAAAGAGGACGAAAAACGTCCGCTCGAGGAAATAGGGTTGCACTACTCCAGAAGCAATATTCAGAAGTTTCGCCAAAAGTTTGGAACAAAATGCCAAGGCAACAAGTCCTGAGCAAAGACTTCTAAAAATGAGCAAAAAACACTTGTAGTATAGAGTCAGTTTCGGTGTTAAGAATATAGAAAAACTACTTATGCAAACTGTTGGACTAGATGCTCTCTGCCTTTCTGTGTAAACGCCTGAACCCCTTCGAAAGTAACCTGATTGACATAATGGCAGTGACCCAGATAGCTTAATGCAAGCCAGTGGCGCACTTTTTTCAACATCTAGAAATGTGTCTACAGTTCATTCATTCATTCAATTTCAATGTCCCTCTTATCTGGTATTTCTAATGCGATTTCAACGGGTCACACCAGCAATAAAACGGAGAAATCTCATTTCGGGAGCTTGTATCCGCGATCTTATTCTATCAGTCATTCCCCAAACCTCATGACCATAGGTAAGAGTTGGAACAAACACCGAATTAAAGACTGATAGCTTAGCTTCGACACAAATTTCAGTCCTCCTAATAACAGAATGACCAAGCTTTTTCAAAATTGATCCAACCAGACCAATCCTACAGGAAAACTCAGCATTGCTTCTTCCATCACTCGCGAATAAGACCCCGAGATACTTAAACTTCTCCATCATACCTATATTAGGTATGTCCGTGCAATACCGTTTTAAAATCGGTAATAGCTCTATTTTCGACGACCAATCCTAGATTCGGTTCTCTTACTCGTACAATTAATGTCAAAAGAATTATAGCTTCCTTCTGTGAATTGCACACTAAACATTCGTATGAGTTCCGGATGTACGAAATGAGAATAAAGGAATTACAAATAATAATAAAAAAAAAGCTTGTTATGAGCCGAACATGGAACGTCAAACAAACTTTTTATTTTTTACCAGCTCTAGTCCCATAAATCCATTCCAGCATACTGCACGCATTTCTATTCAGCAACAGGCAACAAGCAAATAGGTAAATAAAAAAACTAGAAAATAAAAATAAGCAAAAATAACTAAAGTAAAATATAAATCCTTAAATGTTAAGGACATAACAACATTGAATACCCGTCATCACCGCCATTTCCGCCCCAAAACAAGTACCTAGGACAATAAATTTTATTCACAAACAAACACAGGAGATCAAAAAACAAAACCGACAAAACTAAAAGTTGTTTTTTTTTCATATAAATATTTTTTATCCTTCGTCCTTATGGCACCATTACCGCACCGTTGCTGCTGGCTGTCGGTTTGTACGAATAGCGCATGGAGCCTGAGTTGAACATTGAGTTGAGTTGGGTTGGGTTGTTATTCTGATGTCATGTCTGTGATTTATGATGCAGATTTTTCCCTCACACACACACACAAACAGAGTCAGTCAGTAATATGTAAAATTATGACGTTATCCTTAAATTTTGGATATAGCTATTTCTTTTCTTCTTTTTAAGTAGAAATATTCAACTTAATGACCGATAAAATACACAAAAAAAAAAATCGAAGAGGGATAATGGGTGATTTTATTAAATGACATTGTTTCTCTTATAACTTGTCCCTCTGTTAGTTGTCAAGAGTGGACAGGAAAAAAAAACAGATACATATCCTTGAGAAGTAAATAAATAAAAGAAAAATAGAAGCCAATGTCCCAAGTGCTGTGGATGTAGTCCCAAGTCACTGCTGTTGTCAGCTGTATCAAGGATTTATAAAATTGTTTATAAAAGGACATTCCATTCACCCCCCCCATTCAAACACAATTCCAGCTTTCTCGCCAGCTAGCGAGCAATCAGATTATAAAGATCAAGATTCATAAACACAACGATTGAAAAAGAGTAAAATGAACAAGGATGCCGGCAGCAAGGAAACACTGTGTCAGCCAAAATAACGCAGACAAGAAGCACATACATACAATCATGAGAGTGAATGAAAGAAAGAAGGAAACTTTTCAATTTCATCAAGGCGCCATCCTGTCTGGCGCCAGGAAAACACTCTATCTTCTTCCTTCACAAAACAAGGAACCAAGAAACGTAAAAAAAAAATTTCACTTCAATGGAAGGATAACTGTGCGCATTGAGTCGCACGGATATACCAGTGGCTGCGTTTCGAAGGAGCATATCTATGGCTGTATGTGCGAGAATTGAATTCGTTCCAGGATATCTTTTGCTTTCTTTTCGATTTGTTTTTGGTCGACAGAGTATCCGAATTCGAATCCGGATCCAAGTGGATTAAGATAAGGGGACGAAAAAAAATATATATATAACTTCATCGTTAAACTGTCAAGCATAGCTCATGAGCTTGTGTCCCGGTCGTCGTCATCAGATGCGTGTCCTTACACCCGGCCATATGAGAATCGCCACACTTCGGGTTCAGACAGAAATTCGTTATAGAAATCTAGAGGGTGCGACGACGTTTTCATTTTTATCGCTTCGTGATTCATTTCATCTTCACGTCGCATACACGCACGCAGAGAATGACTCCAGCATTACGTAAACAATGACGAGGAAAAAGGAGCAACGATACCCCATTACCCATCAGCAGCCAGTCAGTCAGGCGCCACCAAATCTGGTCGTTTTTCTTTTTTGTTGCTTTTACCCATTATGGGTTGCCAACATTATATCCCAAAAGTGGCTGGAGAGGTTTGGCAGAAAAAAAAGGGAGACAGCTCACAGGACCATCAACGGCAGCAACAAAAATGGAACAAAAAGCTGCGACAGAACAGTCACAACATCGGACACAACTGACAATTGCTTGGCGCACACAAAATTGGGGGTGTGTTGTGAAAAACTACACCACGTCACATTTATGGTATTTTTTGACCTTTTACGTTATATTGTGCCGTTACACACACAGAGCGCTACAACTACAGGGACAGGCTAAGGGCGGCCGGCGCGCGGAGGAATAATAATAATAATGGAGCGAAGGAGCAAGGCAAAGCAGCATAGATTATATTGTCAAACTTGTGGCGGCCGAAGGACGACAACAAAAATGAAGTGGGTAAGTTACTCTGTGTGCGGATTTTGCTACCGAGATGTGATGGCACTTCCTGACAAGGATCAAAATGAGAGTGAATGAGCTGTATGTTTGCTCGCAGAGCAGATTTGTACCAGATGGTCAGAAGGAGTTGAACAGGAAAATGGTTGCTAAATGAAGTCAAAATGGCTGGTGGCTTAAGGGAATGTCAACTTGTTTATGTAAGTAATTAAAATTGTTTTGCGGACGTACATAATCTATGTTTACTTTATTAATTATTATTGTTTCTAAAAATATCTTCTAACTTATTTGTGAATGTAAATTTTGAGGCACAAGTGGGTGGACATTGGTAGTGGTTGCAGAAAAACCATTACTTGGTGGAGGGAACTTTAGAAAACCGACCTTGCTTTACCTCCTGCTCTGGTCTCTGTACATGTACCTACTCTCGGGACCTGGAGAGCAAGGAGTACCTACTACCTACATGTAAGAAGATATCCTTAAATATATAACATACTAAATTAATCAATTTATTCTGCCTTCTGAAGCCACACATACCTACTTTTGGTTGTTGAAGGTCTTTCGTACTCTATTAGATTACACGAGGTAAGGACCCATTTTGACGAATTCGCCAGGCTTAGCCAAATGATCCCTGCAAACCGTAGACAGGAGCACCGCACTACATAATGTAGGTATCTCCAAACAAATCTGGTGAAATTTGAATCCATGAAGATCGAGGGTTTTATTTCCACTCAATAGATTATACATACTCATAATTTTTGTGGACACTTAAACTCTACAATGACTTATTAGCCACAAGAATGAAGAGGAATAAGGGACGAAAGGAAGTTTGCACATTTTGCCAATAATGATCAGGATCACCTAGTCATAGAAGGTCATAGAAGGCACATGTTTAAGCATAATGGCTGGCGCAAATTCAACTGAATTGACAGGCAATTCAATAGAGGCGATTGGACTTGATGGTATATCTTTGGGGAGCTTTAAAAAGCAAACTTCTAAATGCTAAATTTACTTGTATAAATGTCTTGAGAAATGCAAAATATTAATGACGACTGGAAAAGTGTCATTATTGTCCAGAAACATACAAATGCATTCCCTATGATGTATTCTTCCGATGAACTGATCGGGCAATTCCTAAAAACAACCATTACAGATCCTAAAATCTCCTGCGTTACCTCTAAATCAGATTTCAATTTGGGAAACACAAAATGGTGGAGCAGGAGCACACCCCATTTCTATGGAAGTCCTAACAATTTCCATTCAGTTCGTCAGAAAAGATCCCAAGTTTCAAGAAGTTTCTGAAATTAAACCGCAATAATATCTAAATATATCTATCTGACTGTCACTTAATTGAGACGAAAGAACATTTTGCCAATGGTATGAACAAGTAATTTGTTTTAACTAATTCAAATTCAGTACCAAAACTTAAGCGCTGTCACGAATTATTCCGGATCCTTTTCATTTAAATCTGATTTCATTTAAATCCGGATCTGCATATCAATTGAAGACTGTATTGAGAGCTGAGCTTACCTATACTAGGTATGTAAATAACCTCGTTTTGGAATTAGGAGGATGACCAACTGGAACATCCTCTTTTAGTAATATTATGAAATTTATTAAAAAAGTAGACAAGTGTAGGGTGGGTAACTTTCGATGATGGGAAATTCTGCCACATCTAAAAAAATTGCAGAATGGTTCGTTTCTTATTACTAAAATCCTAGCAGACGTAATAGTTAAGAAGGCTCACGAAGAAGTTACAAGCAAATTCGAAGCTACCACGTCGGTCGGCTGCTTGAAAATCCTGAAATGAACACAACTTATTTCAAGATTCAAAGTACAATGAAGTTTACTGCTCGAATTATACAACAAAGCAAGTTTTTTCCAAACATCCAGAACGTAAGCTCGTAGATTGTTTTAAAAGGTGTTCTTAAACTATTTTTAACTTGTATGAAACAGGCATCCATTCTAAACAGTATTTCCTGGTGTAGGAATTAAAATTTTGAATGTTAGAAATTATTTTTAGGTAATTTCAGAAAAGGGAAAAAGATCAGTTAGTGAGGTTGCATCGGCAGGAGAGGAAGGCTTATAATTGTTGTGGGAAAATAAACTTAACAATGCGGACTTGTTGGAAATATCGCTTTCAAAGATGCAACATTCCCATTCTTATAATTAGCTGAACGTCATCATTATTTTGCTAAACTTATCGTTAAGCTATAATGTCAAAACTGATCTGTCAATTTTGTAACCTTCTTTCTTCCTTCAGCATCGCAAAAGACAAGTCACGTTTATAATCTGAATTTATCACTGAAATCCTAAATAAAATTTACTACTTGAATTTTGTAATTGGTTTGTCGCCTTTTTATTTCAAAGCGAATTCTTTTATTTTCAAAAGGACTATTATGTTGTTAAAAATTAACGCCCGAATTTCAAAATCTTATGTTGGTCAGATAACCAAATTTGAGAATTCTTTCGACTGCTAATTTGCTATTTTTTTTTTTTAAATCAAACAATACCTATATCAGTTTTTTTTAAACTTCTTTTTCAGGATGTGTTTCTAGCATTGAGATGTGATATTGAGTTGATGTCGCCAGAATACCCAGCTGGATTGTCAAGATATTCAAACCTTGCGTTGATATGAGCCGATACAACATACAAGGATTTTTTATTTATGAATCCTTTCATTTTACATTTATCCCTTATCTATTTTATTATTTGTGATCTCCAAACTGATTTTTAATTTAAATTAAAAATTCATCTCTAAATGATATCATTTAATTTTTAAGTCTAAATATTTGAGATTTATTTAGCTATACTTGAATAAAAACCATGTTTTCAGTTCAATACAATGCTCAACACTTGATCTTGAATAGCACACCTCGTGGGTCTGTTTTCTATCAACCATGTTAGAGAAAAAACTTATTTTTTTTTAAATTAAAGTTAATTTAATTTTTTTTAATTTGACCAGAAAAAATATTTAAGACTAAGTATTTACAACAAATTATTAACCAAATTTTACGCGACACGAATTAAAACCTTTTACGAAAAAAACGTTTTAGAGAATTCTGATTCTTATTAACACAAAAAGATAAACCCATGGCCCAGCTCTAAAACGGTTATGAAAGTATGGAAAGGCCTCTTTCAATATAACATTGTAAGAAAATGCATTCATTAGGTACGTATGCTTGACAAAAATTGTAATTTGTAGGTGCCATGATACGAAACGGCGCTCCACACTGTCATACCTCAGCATCTGCCATGCAGCTATAGTTACGGTGACCATCCGTCCCGTATTTCCCGGGACAGTCCCGTATTTCAATCGACTGTCCCGACTTTTTTTTGGAGACATACGGGACGTACAAATGTCCTGTATTTAATTTTTAGTCCCGTATTAGTCCCTTATTTTCATTATAAACTTTTAAATTATTATTCAAACACTTTATTAACATACACTTCCATATAACTTAGGCCAATGGCTCAGTCTTCAACATGAAATGCAGTTTGCACACGAAACAATAAACGTATGCAGCATGTCTACGACATGTTCCCGCAATAGTCCAAATAACGTTTTTACGAAAGAAATATTGGAAAAATTTCCCGGTCAATTCAAAAATTCGAGAAAAGCGGAAAGTACTTTTAATTTTGCTCATTTTTGTTGTATAAACTCGCGACTTCACGGTAGATTTGTTAAAACGATCATAAAAAATTGAAATTTAGAAAGGCAACTACCGAGTCAGCTAGTAAAGATTACTAATTATGAAGCGTGTGATTGTATCCTGTTTTGATTTAAAGCTACGACGTGAATACCGATGCTTTCCCTTGAGATGTAAAAATTAAGCTAAGGAATATGGAGGTCATTTGGATGGGAGCTCAATTTTAGTGCAGACAGCGTACCTACCAGACTTAAAAGAAAATCGATTTTAGGGCCTTAGGGGGTTTGTCTTCTTTTTTTCTGTACATACATCATATTTACAATTTATGTAACATGGAATCATCATAGCTTGATTCAGGAGAAATACTTTTGAAGGACACCTCGCATTTAACAAATCGAGAAGTCACTGAAAGACAGTTTTCAAGTTGGGCTTCAACGGGTGCGGAGCATTTGTCTTAGAAATGTGTACGACAAATGAGTGCAACATGTTTTGTCCCTATTGTGTTGTTTTTAGGTCATGACTCATGAAGGAATCAAGTTTGTAGATTATGTCTTCCCTTCAAAGAGTAATAATTTATGGAATAATCCAATACAAGAGTTTTGTTTTTTGTTTGTTGCTATAATTTTCATATTTCTTTTTGTCCCGGGTTTGGCTTCTAAAAATATGGTCACCGTAGCTATAGTCCAAATGCTGAGATGAGGAACACCTATAACCATTGGAGCACTTCAAGGACCAGGGGTCTGTACCACGAAACAACAAGTATTGTGTCACATTTGCGGCGTCCGCGACAAAATCTGAGGCTTTGCGCTTTTCGAACCGGGTTAGGGGGTTCTTCTTGATTTTAAGTCTTTTTATATGCTTTGCTTAGCATAGTTGTGAGACTTGCCTTGATACCTCATTTTTGCCAAAGAGTCGCGAGAATTTGAAGCTAATCAGGCGACTTTAGTTCGCATTAGTAAGCACACCTTGTCTGCGGCATGGGTTTTTGTCCATGTTTAGACTCAGTCATTAGTTAAAGGCGAGCATCCTTTTGGGATTTGATTTGTTCTTTGTCCGCCTTGGTTAAAGTTTTCCTCCACCCATTTTACGTTTTTTTTTAATGAAACAGTCGAAATTAACATCAATGAAAAGAAATATGAGACCTGCCGAATATAATGATGAAACTAAAAGCATGTTATATTAAAGTGGCTCACAAATGTTGTCTAAATTTCAACGAATGGTAAAATAAAGTGAAAAAAACATACATAAACGGTTCTTTTCCATAACTTGCGATTTGTGGAAGAGAAAGAAGAAGAGTTGCACAAAAACAACGTGCAAACAACTTTTTTTTTATCCTATTTATCACATTTTGTAAAGCATGCCCCGAAAAACATTCACATTCTCTGTGATTATATCAAACGATTTCAAATGATCTTCTCTAATCTTAAGAATTCCAATTATTTGTCATAATTCCAGCAAAACATCAACCGATTAAGGATAGCAATTGTGTGAGCTGTTCATGCAACCAAGCTCAAAACGGTCTTCCAAGCCATAACTGCTGAGTTCATCTCTGCGAATTTGAGCAGCGATTTCCAATCAATTAACCCGAAACAACACTTGCCGCTCGCGAATAATTTCAAGAATTCCAAACCACCATCCAATACCCATTCCAAGATTCGGCCACCCATAAAAGCCGGGTCAGTAAAACAAACGTAAAGTTTTCACTCACAGGACGAGGACACGATTCAAAGGAATTTTTATCCTCCCGGATGTGGCAAGCGGTCGCGAATAAAAGTCACCCATCCGTATAAACGACCCTTGCTGCTTCCACTAAATCTCTGGCTAGCAAAATACCACAATCGCGTACACACCACCACCACCAATGACGTCGCGCGCCGCCAAAGAACAAACCCTAGATTCCGCACACAAAAACCTCTCGAGCAAGCTCAACAATGTAAATAAAATTTGATATCAATCTTCAACAAAATAGCAGCCATGGTGCTTCTCATTGTTTTTATTTCTTTGTTATTGTGTTTGTGTCTCTTTTGCTGTTTTATTGACTTGGGACTCAGGAGCAAGCCGCCCGGCACCTTAACACTCAACATCGCGCGGTTGATATCTTTTGTGAGTTTTTTTTTTCGACAAGAAAAAACATTGAATTCCAAGAAAAATTCTTCAGATTTATTTTGACTTTTTTTTTTCCTCTTCTGTTAAACAGAAAAGGATGCAAACGGATACAAAGGGATGGCGAAGAAAACATCTCTCGCATTTTTCTCCCGCTATCTCCGATTTCGTGATAAATTGTCCCGTGGGACTGTTTTGCTTTATTTAAGGCGTGAGGAATAATAAATTTCCCTATTGGGAAGCCCCCCATGGATAATGTTGCCGACAATCAGGATGCGAATGCTACACCTTCTGCGTGAACTTTTGCCCAAAACTTTACCCTTTCGGGAGATTGACAGAGTTTTTTTTTTTTGTTTTGGTTGCATACAATTTCATTCGAGTGCCGTAACTGATGGAGGTTTAGTTTGGCAGGATTTGAAAATATTCGCCTATACGATTAGGGCGGCACAACCCAACCCAGGAGGATGAATGGCGCAAAGGTGCAGTGAAACGGTGAGCAACTATACACAGTTGGGAAATAATGGGAAGGGTGGCTCCCGGTGGTAGTGTAGATGATGATGGTGCTACTGCTGGTGATGATAGAGTTTTCATAGCTGGGGTCGCGCTCCGGTCGTCCGAGGAGTCGCTGTGTCGGGTGGCTCGTAATGGGAATGGGAATGGGAATGGTGTCTAGACACACACAGAGGGCTCGTTTACTGGTTGTTGCACAACGTGTAATTAGTATTCGTAGCATGTAAATGAACAAATTTAATTTTAGTTTGATATTTGATTTCCGTGCCATGGTTCTGTATACAGAGTACCTACATACATATCTACTGTCCTTAGGAGGTTCGTGGTGGTTGGTTAAAGTGTTGCTTCGTTGAGTTCGTACTGCCGGCACATTGTACAGTGAATCAATTAAGGACGTTGTCTTTGGGCGGTAAAACAGGAAGAAGATTTTTGGTCAGTTTGTTGCAATGAATGTAATTGATTTTGGGGGTTAGGTCGAATTGATTTCAGCGTCATTACTAGAAGATAATGTTTATAAGGCAGATTTATAGCACGAAACGATAACAGTGGAGGTGCAAATTGTAAATTGTATTGCAAGTTTTAATGGTTCTATTGAAGATGCCCAAAAAGTCATTAAATATGTATGTTAGAGTACACTGATTTGATTGATATGCCTCACTGTCACTGTGATGTATTTTAGAGGATCCCCTTGGTATCCCCTAGTAACGGAAGTATAGCGAACGAAATACTAATAGAATGTAAGACATATCTGTGTGAGCTCAATACAATAAGTTAGTTGATTCGGAGCCGTCGCGGAATGCGCCACAGACTTGTGGACATTTTTTCATAGATTATAAAATTATTATTACCTAAACGCATTGAGTTTATCCTAATTAATAATATACTTAAACGTATTGAGTTTTTCCTTTCATGTATATATATTTCCTTCTATTAATTATTTGTGAATTTTTCTTTGAAAAAATTGTCCCTTTCATGAGAGACTTTAAAACCTGCAACTGTATTTTGTCTATATGCTTCAATTCATTACATTCAGGTTAAAATTGCTGGTCTACTCTAAAGTCATCCATCTGCCTTAAGTTGTCTAGGTATGTGCGGAAAGAGGTGCAGTCAATCCAACATCTGCTGTGCCACTGTCCCACTCTGCAAGAACGACGCCTACGTTTGTTAAAATTTAAGTTCTTCGCAAATCGCAAGGCCGGAAGAGTTAATAGGTTTCAGATATGGAATCTCCATCATTTCATTGGGAGCACCAACTGGTTGCCATGTCATACGTACTATAGAACCAGTAAGACAATTATCTTCGACTATGCCGAAGCTCAAATACCCGGTACTATATTAGGCGTATTTTTTGGGAAGTGAGTATAACAAAATCAAAAGTGAGCATAACCGTTTTGCATGTAAAACCAAAAGTGGGTATAACAAAACCAAAAGTGAGTATACCAGTTTTGCATGTAAAAGTAAAAGTGAACTAGCTATAGATTTCCAAAAAATACGCCTATTATTGTAAAATAAAAAAATATTTTAGTATTAAAAAATTATATATTTGTATGGGAGGTATGGGTAGTTTTTATTCGATCAAGCTCCTTTTTTGTCAAAAATTTTTAAATATTATTAAAACAATACGTGCAAAGTTTAAACTTGCTATCTTTACTGTAGCTATTTAAATTTAATTTTTGACATAAAAAGCTATATAAATCTGATACTTTTGTATGGGAGGTAGTAGTAGTTTTCATCCGATCTTGCTCATCTTCGAACTTAGCCTCAGTCTGGTGGATAAAAGCTTACTTACCAAATTTCAAGTCGATAGCTCTTAAATTACGGCCGTAATCGTGCGGACAGACAGACGGACAGACGGACAGACAGACGGACAGACGGACAGACGGACAGACAGACGGACATCGCTAGATCGACTAAGAAAGTGATGCTGATCAATAATATATATAGTTTGTCATACCTACAACGCCTCCTTATGGGCGTTACAAATGGAATGACAAAGTGAATATACCCTCACCACAGTGTGGTACCGGGTATAAAAATGATTGGTAACCCGAAATGATCCATTCATATGGTGTGGTGTGTACACTGTACAGTTACAGTAGCACCTTCAATGGAGAGGGTTAGGCGTCTGTTATAGCGATCAGTAAAATGCAACCGAAAAAATTTTGTTTTGCTTTTTTCGACCACTTAAACTTAATCGTTGAACTCAATCTTGGTCTTAAAATGTTGCTTTTGAATTATAAAACTAATTCGTCAAAAAAAAAAAATTAAGCAATTGATCTTTAAATTTTCTAAAAAAAGAATTTGTTTATTTTTCCGTACGAAAAACTTTTTCTGTTCAACTTCTCAACCAGTTTCACGAAGTATTCCACTGAATTCCTATGATATGCTATGGCTAAATGTGTTCTGTATTGTGTTTTTATGGATGGATTTTACTGATGGCTATAACTGCAGCCTTACTTGAAAAAGCTGATGGATATTTTCTATCAAGAGCTATGCTGAAAAAGAACAGCTCTCAACTCGATATGATTTTATCAAGGCCAATTTCTCACATCTGCTGGAACGTAACTAAATTATCTCCTAGGACCGTAGATTTCGTTGGCCCCGAAATATCAACCGAGATTGCTGTTATTGCTTGATTTATTGCAAGAAAGTTTTACTTTAAGGGAAGCCAACCAATGTAACAGATCTGAAGCAATAAATTCGGACAGAGTACTGGCTTCAATTTTTACAGCCTTCCGGACACGATGCAAAAGCAACACAAAAGGCATAATAAATGTTGCAAATACTTGTCCGAAAACATGATAAGACCGGGGATATACGTAAAGTCAGTCACTTCCAATTTGGCTAAACAATTTTACGGATACGGTTCAAAACGTATGTTGCTCCGTTATCCTTTGTCGAAATTTCAAACGTTAGACGACCCAAATCACTAAATTGTTACCAAATAATATTTTTCCAAAGTAGCTTATAAATATGCAACACTTTCTTTGCATTCATTCTAATGTACATCTCCTTGTAGCCTATATTAATATGTAGCTTTTTTCTTATAACTTATAATAACTCTGCTTTATAGCGCCGAGTGCTGGACGAAAAGCAGAATGGGAGAGCTGATACTGAGCTCCTTCGAAAAAAAAAAATACTTCGGCGGGTTTTTAGTCCTGTGAGCGAGGAGGGCGAATGGAGTAGAAGATACAACCGCGAACTCTATGAGCTGTACCAAGATCTTGATGTAGTCCACAAAGCCAAAACATGTCGACTACATTGGCTCGGCCACATCGAGAGATTGGACAATATTGCTCCAGCTAAGAGGATATTCGAACCCCAGTCCCTAGGTTCGATAGGACAAGGACCGAATCTCTGTTTCAAAGACCAAGGTCTGGCCAATTGGAAGCAGCGTGCCAGTGATCGCAAAGGATGGTAGGCTGCAGTGTCTCGGCCAGTGATATTAAGCATAATAACCGTAAGACTAACCGGCTGTGGTTCCCAATATGCGCACTAAACAAATTTATACTTTAAATACACCAGACTTTCTTACAGATGCCTGCCTGACAGTTTTTGATATACACTTATTCAACTATGTAAATGGAATAAGTCACATAAATATGGTTTGATAAAAAAATATTTTAAATTTAATAAAAAAAAAAAATTAAGCCAGAAAAAAATAAATAAAAACCCGCCCCGAAATTCGTTTTATGTAAAAATATCCCAAATATGTGCGTCTGTGTTCCTTAGTGCACAAAGGACCTAATATAACTGATTTTTATAGCATAACGTCTTCGATAAGTGCGAAATTGCTTAAAAAAATGCTGTGTTCAAATTTTGCCGTTGAATATGCAAAAGGATTATTTTTTAACGCGCTGACAGTTTGATGTCAGAAATCGAACGATGATATCAAATTCATTTTAATTTAAACCAACATCATCTACATCGCAATTACAAAATAGAATCCTCTCACACGGAACACCCTCACAATGCCATCGGAATCGGAGTGTTGCACATGAATGTCCTTCATGACGAATGACTGCCAGAATCCAATAAACCACCTAACGAAGTAACAGCACACAAAGACACCACCAAATAACTAGTTTACATGACAACTTTTTCAATCACATTTATACGACGTTGACCAGTCCAGTGACAGGATTACATATAAACTGACACTCGCACACTCCGCTACAGCAGCAGTTAGCTGTCCACTCTATATTTATCCTTGCAACTGCACCAGTAGCAGTACCAAAAACTTTAATCTTTATCTCAACATGAACACGACCACGAGAACGTGTAGTGTGGTACAACTGCGCTAAATAAAATTTCAATTCCCCGTAACCTAAAACTAAATTCATCGAAGGATTAAGCGCTCAGATACATATACAAGATACGAGAAATGAGTGCACGGCCACGCCGCACGACAATCCTCCTCTTGCTATACCCGTAGTAGATATGGTATAGTAGTAGGTACTTGGCTAGACAAAGTTTTTCCTTTTCGTCCGGAAATTAAAAACTCACGAAACCCGAACTGTTCACCGGCCCCGCTGCCGCTGCTGCTGCTCCTACGAGAGAGTGCATAGAGTTTTATATGATGAAGGATGTAAAATGGATATATGAGGGAATATTATCCTCAGTCCTTGGCCGCATTTAACAGAAAAAAAAAATAATAATAATACCGCTCTTGGTCGCGAAACAAATCTATGTACTCTCCGCTGGACCTTAGTTTAATTTTTTCGAGAATAACACTGCAAGGAGCCTGAACAAAAAAAAAAAAAAAAGATCATCCATGGGTAAAGGAGCTTTTTATTACTCGGTGGCCACTTTGATGCTAACGTAATGATTTTTATCACAGTGGGATGGCTCGAGTGGGCGGTCGGTGGGTTGCAGCCAATTTAGAGGCTGCTTTCGTTGCTCTATAATGCAATTTAAACGCGAGTTACTGCAGCGTTTACACATATAAATTAATATATCTACAGCTTTGTAGTGTGCTGTAAGGGTACTTCAGAAAGTTTTAATGAAATGCATTAAGCCGAAGTAGCTGCCATTTGCAAAGAATGAATGGTGGATTTCTGACGATCGTAATTTTTGTTTAATTAGGGTTCGTAGCGCGTTGAGATAGAGGACTTACTCAAACACTGAAAGTGGTATGACTTAAAAGTGGATGGCATCACACCTTGCACACCATGCGCTATTAAATGTGTAAAAAAAGAAAAACTTAAATCATTCTTTCGACCCTTTTTGGTGGGTATTGGCAGTGGCGCAGTGGTTAGACTACTGAGCGAGCTGTTAATCAAACCAAAAACCAGCATTTATCGGGGCCTTCGGTAAGTCCCGTTACAGATGTATCTAGTGTGCTTTACTACGCGCTCGATAGGATGAAAAAAATGTTTCCATATACACTGAATCTGCCAATTACCATTGCTAATAACTCGGGTCCCAAGCAAAATTTCCAAAATCAGAGAAACCGATTTTCTTTATTTCTTATATAGAGTACACAAACCGAGTTTGAAGTTGATCGGATGAGAAATAAGAATTTTGCCATACTTTGAGCCCCCTTTTGATGCTCGGAATTTCCTAAAGTGGTCACGTTGGCCATAAAACGAAATTTGTTTCAAAATATCAGCTTCATATCAGCCAGTCGTCGGTCAGGACAAACTGTTTTAGATAACTCCGGCAACGTACTCCTTTGTCGAAATTATCCATGACCATTTTGCAGAAATATGACTGAATTTCAGTTGATGCTCCTCCTTCAATGCAGAAGTGGATGTGGGCTTGTTGACATACGCAGTTGCTGAACGACGCACGGCGACACCAAAAATAAGAACGTAGTCTACTAAAGGAGTTTGCATAAAGCTTGTCCTATCTTTAAATTTGAATAAAACAAACTATGAGTGAGATAGCATTGACATTTTTTATTTACTTAGAAGGCCCATGTCATCCATACTACTTATAAAATGCAACGTCCGTTTCTCCATAACTCGAGAACTATTCGTCCGATTTTCATGATTTTTTTTCTGATTTATAGATGTGTGGCCAACTTAGTCCGTAGGGTCGGTGAGAATTGCTCAGAAGTAAAGGAGTCGCGGGGAGTAAGGGGGGACTCACGAACCGATAGCCGTATGAACTTGAAAGTTTGTATGTTAATAGATAAGCAAACATTATTACATACTTCATTCATCGTTTTTCAAAATTCGTCCTATAAGGGTTGAAAAACTTTTCAAACAAACTTTTCTCTTTCGACCTTACTACGCTTAACTTGCCGTTATACTCATAAATCTATGTATGTCAATTCAAGATATGCTTTTAATTGTTAGGCAATACTTCACCGAGTATTTTGAGCTAACATTCATCTTTCTGGTCCATCCAGAGGGTGAGATACAAAAAATTGAAAATAGATCTTATTTGGCCAAGTGCGAAAATGCGTATGTATGACGTAGTTGAATTTGATGTAGGGAAGGGAATAGATATGCATAAAACAAACTATTTACATATGTACGCACATATAAGTAATTTGTGATGCGTAAATAAGTTTGCACAATGGTAAATACCTATATTTGAGATCTGCAGCAATGGAAAGTGTAGCGATATGATCGCGTAGTACATATAAATAATCAAATCATACCTGTGACGAGTTTTCATTTATGTGAAATAGCTATTATGTCCATTGACTTAGGACTTCGGTACAGGATGCGTAAGGACTAAGTTGGTGACTGGGGAGGGATAAAGGGGTCGTAGGGACTAACTCTGGAACTATTTGGCCAATTCTAAAAATTCTTTCAACATTGTACTGGCTACATCCTCCGGATCAGTATAGGTTACTTGGGAGAGGATGGGGAAGGGAAAATGGGTTTATAGGGGCTATCTTCGGAACTACTCGGCCATTGCTGGAGTTGGACTCCGACAGCCATGTTTTTCACATGGTCAGCTATATGTTGCATGTTCGCGTGTGAGCTGCAGTTGTTTATGCTTGCGCCCACTAAAATAATAACGTGTATAGTTTACAAAAAGGCATTGCGATAAAATATTTTGCAAGCTTAAAATAGAGCTTACTTTTATTTAAAAGAAAAGAAACCGGCATGCGGAGCCGCGGGCATTTGCTAGTTATATCTATACATATAATAAAACTGTAGCAATTTTCTTTGTCAGCTAAAAACTCGAAAACTACTGGACAGATTTCGATGAAACTTTTTGTTAAATGTTCCTTAAGACTGTGAGACTGCTATAGGCCACGTCGTTTATAGCCATGTCCTTAGGAACAGTTTTTAGCCAAAATGTATTTTTTGAAGTGAAAATATATACATCCACATATATCTTCCTACAAATGGATGTTTATACTTTTGCGATCGTGCGACACGACAAACAAAAACAAAACCACACTAGCACACGTACATATATCTATATGTACCTGGCATTCGGAAAGGGTTGATCTGTTTTCGCAGTGAGTGCTATGGTCAGGTGTATGATATGTAGGTATGTATATTATGGCGTGGGGTATATAAATATTCTTCAGAAGAGAAGAGACGTACAGACGCTCATTCTGATATGTGGTATGTTAACAGTGTAGGGTTGGGTAGATAGTTGTTTGAATTGTAGTATTATAAACAAGAGTAGCAAGATCAGGAAGAGGGAGGGCGATGCAGAGATTTTTAATACAGGCATTAGTGTATGGTACACAGAAAAAGAATGACATTTATTTATGTTTAATGTAAGTCGATTAAGTTCACACCAATTAACTATTGTGTTTAATTCACTTTGGAGACTTTCGCAATCATAAATATTTTTTACGCGCATAAAGATTTTTAGGTCATCGGCATACATCAAACATTCAGCACGATTGAGCAAGGAAGGAATCTCATTAATAAAAATATTAAAGAGCAAAGGCCCTAAGTGGCTACCTTGGGGGACACCAGATAATACATCAATGAGTCTAGATTGAGAAGAACCAATTTTTACATACTGCTTTCTGTTCAATAGGTAACTCGAAATCCACTTCAGTAGTAGCGAATGAATGCCGAAAGATCTTAATTTGTTTATAAGAATGCTATGGCATACTGTGTCAAAAGCTTTCTTGAAATCAGTAAAAATTACATCAACTTGATATCCCGACTCCACAGAATCAAAAAGATATTTCGTAAACAGAGTTAAGTTGGTTAATGTGGATCTACCAGATACAAATCCATGTTGTTGCAATGATATTTGTTCTTTGATTGTGAAATAAAGTTTTTTTGTAACAATAGCTTCGAAAAGTTTCGGAATAGCTAAGAGCTTTGATATTCCACGATAATTTTCTACTTTATTTCGGGATCCGGCTTTGAATATGGGAGTTATAAATGAATATTTCCATTCATCTAAAAACGCAACAGATGCTAAAGATAAATTGAAAATTAATTTTAAAGGAAACGACAAGGATAAATTACATTGTTTAAGAACTACAAATGGAATATGATCAGGGCCAGAACTTTGGGAAGAGTTCATATGTTGTATGCCTTGCAAAACATCATCAATTGAAAGATAGAGTGATCCTATACATGCATTACAATCACTTATATCATTATCAAGTAACGGACTAAGATTCGTGTGATCGACATAAACTGATTCAAAAAACTTTGCAAAGAGCTCACAAGTTGAATCCATGCTACATGAGACAACACCATCGAATTCCATATTGTGTAGAGTACCATTTAGCTTTCTTTTACTGTTTAAAAATGTCCAAAAACCTTTAGGATTCCTTGAAATTTGAGACTCAGTGTTCATTACATATTGCCTATACAAAAATTTATTCAAAAATTCATATTCGCGGCGCAATTGGCAAAAACGTTTCTTGTCCAAATCAGACCTTGACTTTTTAAATAATTAGAACGCTTTGTTTTTAGCATTCTTCAAATTATTTAATCTTTGGTTATGCCAAGGTAATTTGAAGGATTTTCTTTTTTTAATAATAGGGACGAATTGAGTAAACCCGTAGTCTAAAATACTTAAAAATGTATCATAGGCTTCTTTGAGTTCTAAACCAGAAAGAATGCTCGACCAATCAACCGAGCCTAAATAAGTATTTAAAGCATTAAAATTCGCTTTCGAAAAATTATAACTAGTTTCATAAACATTTGAGTTTAAATCTATTGCAGAAGGTGTACTGCATTCTAAATCTAGACATAAAGCAATGTGATGAATAGAATTTCTCATTATAGGACATAAAACTTCTCTGACTGTACAATTTAAGTAATTATCTACATATATTAAATCAAGAATGCTATTTAATGAATTATGACAATAATTTTTTTGAAATATATCAAAAGCAAACATAGAATCAATAAACGTGAACTCACATTCCGTTTTCATATTATATGGAATTAAACATTTATCTTCATGTGAATATGACCATTTGATATCACCTAAATTAAAATCGCCCAAAACGATAAGATGTTGATGTTCACTCAGCTGATTAGCGATGAAATCGATGTTGGCTAGATGACATTCGTACACATATAGCGGACTATTTGGGGGTATGTAGCTCGCAACAAAGAAAACTTCCTTTAGGCCAGCTGCTCCGCAACCAAGATCCACAGAAACGCATAGCTGTTCACTCTTAAAATCATCATATGGGAGAGTAATGGGATCAGCTGTGAGAGTTGAACGCACGGCAATAAATACTCCCCCGCCTCGCAGATGACCACTTTTTGCTGATCGGTCATGACGATGAACGGTGTAGTAGTCATCGAAGATTTCTGCATTTGAGAAGTTGTCATTCAACCATGTCTCTGTGATGACAATAATATCATACTCATGTAGAGAAACAGCAAGAAAGACATCATTGATTTTGGTTCTCATTCCACCAGCATTTTGATAATAGACAATAACATTTGTTGACGAAGAAAACAATAAAGAGGAATGAGAAGAATCCACCTCATTGTTTACATTTGCACATTGTCTCCGATCTCGTTTTTTGGAATGAAACGAAATTTTCTTACATGCACGTTCAAAGGCCAGTTATCAGCATTCATTGCATCATTGATAATACATGCAGGGACACCAAGGCGAAAATTAACAAATTTCAATGACGACAGATCGGCATCTCTTTGTAAAGTGGATAGCAAGAGAGAAGATTTACCGGAACACTCAGCTTCTTCGATGCATATGCCAGTATTGATTCTGCTTTTGTGGTTGTGGAGAAGCGAGAGAGATGAAGCCATTTTTTTGCCGATATTACCTCAACTTCTGTACATGCGGAGTCTTTACCGACGATTTGTTGTTGTTTTTTTGCATTCCGTCTCCTATTATTTACTGCATTCCATTGCATATTCAATGGTTCAATCAATTCGTTAGAATTAACGTTGGATGGGAGGTCAGTGACATTTAAAGAACTAACTGAGGGCTCTTCACGTACATTATTGCTGAAGGCTACCGCAGTGTTTACATTATGCACTTGCTTGTTGTTATTGTTTTTGTGATTTTTTTTGTCTTTATTAGAAGTGGGTGTTGGTTTTTTTGTTTCAGATGTTCTGATTGTTACACAATTTTTTAAAGATTTTATTTCTTCATGCAAGAGTTGAACAGTTTTGCTTAGTTCAGCAACTTTACACACTAAGCCAAGAACTGGGACACTAGCACAAGCATTACACTTCCATGAGAAATTTATACTTGACTTTAAGAAGTTCAAGGCACTTTCAGACAAAGTTACACATTTATCATGAAATTTTAAATCGCAAATACTGCCGCATACGATGAAGTCTTTGCTTATGATTTTATCGCACTTAGCACATTTATCGGACATTGCGTTTTTTTTAAAAGAAAAGTTATCTTTGTAGAGCACAAAAAAACACGTCTGTACACTTCAAGTGACAATTATTTTTATCAAATTTGTCTGTCAAAATCAGCATGGCCACATGGTGTTATTACGTCAATAGATTACTGATTGCGGAAATTGATAGAAATTATAATTTTGACCACTTTTATACTTATAACTGGAAAGTTTGTTCTAGAAAAATACTTTCTATGATCTACTATGGTATTGCTCACTCGAAATTACAGTATGGTATTGCAACTTGGGGTGGGACTTATAGTAGTACAATTGATGTTTTGAAGATAGCACAAAAGCACATTATTAGAATCATATGTGGAGCTAATAGATTGACCCCCAGTTGGCCACTCTTTTCTAGTCTTCGTGTTTTACCAATGAACAGTCTATATATCTTTAAGGTTCTAAAAGTGTTCTTTTTACGCAGCGGGTACAGTACCACTCTTAGGAACTCGAATTTGTATAGGTTGAGAGTAAATACTTTAGGACTGGTAAATATTCCGATTTCCAAAAAAACTCACTTCTCGAAATTTTATACAGCGACAGCGCCGAAGCTTTTTAATAAATTGCCGCAATCAATCAATAAGGAACATAAGAGTTTCCACCTTATTCCTAAAAAACTTAAAAAGTTGGCTTTTCAGTTTGGATAGCTCTGCAGTCAAATTATTGCTAAATTAAGCTTAGTTCAATACTAAACTACATTATTATATTGTATCTTATTTTATAATTCTTTGTTTTGCTTTTTTTCACATTATAGAAATGTTAGTGTTATCCCCACACACATTTATAACTTTTCATTAATTTCTACTTAAAGGATCATTCGCCTCTAGCCACGTAAGTGCTACAGAATGATACCGATTTATTCTTTATCTTTCAAAAATGTTAACTTAACTTTAAAGTATTTTTATTGAATTTTAGAAACTTTGTAAATTATATTAGATAACACTTTTGGTAATATAGTGAATAAAAGTACACTTTAGTTTAGGTGCATTGTGAGACGTACTACCTTGGAAGCCATTTGAGTACTATTTTCTACCGAGATGAGAACTCTGCCCAACCAAAAGGGAGGGAACGCTGGGTACAGCTAGTATGAAATATAACATTATTCAAATATCCGCCGCGACTTCTCAAAGAAGTATGGAGCGATGATACCGTCAGTCCAAAACACACATCAAACCGTGACTTTCTCCGGGTGCATTTCAATTTGATCGACCCAAATTCAGTAATTTTTCTTGTTGACGAACCCACTCATCCAGAAATGGACCTCGTCGCTGAATATGATTTTTCGACCGGAATTGGGTTACTTTCCAACTGCTCGAGAGCCTAGTCAGCAAATAAACAGCGTTGTCTGTGTTCATTATACCCAATTCACAATGGCGCTTTGCCGCTTGCGTGCGTTGACAGGCGTTTTAGAAACTTTACCGTACTTTATGTCAACGCGCGCAAGCCGCACTTTTCCAAAACTAAATGGCGCTTCAGAGCGTTGGCGCGTTGAGAGATTAGAGTAGGAGAGATTGAAAGTTCTGTTTGGTTTATGTTGCGTACGTAAGTTATGTACGAATTCAGAGCAGAATGCAACTACTCCTTTTTTGCTTATAATTGTTATTTTAATGCACGAATTAAGAGGAAATTTGTTCAAAATAGTAAAAAAAAAATGCATAAATAATTAACAATAAAATGAATTTTCACTTTTATTGTCGTGGAATATTTTTGTGGAAGAATTGTCTGTGCATTCAATGTACACAGGTACATGGCTTCACATGAAAGGCGTTTCAGGCGAGACAGGTAGATTTTTAGTTTAGTTGAGAAAATATGGGTAAATTACATCGAAAATCCCTTCCCTTAAAATTGTGAATTGATTACTAATACTTCTTGTAAAACGATTTAAGTGAGCAATATTACCAAATGGACAGCATTTATCTGAGCTGTGGAAAGAAGTTCAGTCACTTAAATAGAGAGGTGCAATTTTGTTTAAAACTTGTTTGGCTATTTAAAAAAAACCCTATTAATAAATTCTCAAATATGGATACCGACGATTTTCTTGATTTTTCAATTTATATTTATATTTTATATCAATTATATGTATACATCTGGTAGTATGCTGGACATTCGGACGATTGCGATCGCAGGTACTGCTTCTCGTCGCTCGCTGGGTTTTTACCACATCCGGTCAGCCATCGGACAATGCATATTGAAAGGATTTTATGACCTAATAGGGGTAATTTTTTTGCTATATTTCCGCGAAGATCTTCGCTACTTGTCCAGACATTTTTTATGTTCCTATGTATGGACTTCAAACCCTACCAGCCGATTGAGTTCAAATTTACAGGGAATCTTCGATATCTATTGGCCAGAGAATTCCCGTGAAGTTGGGTCAAAGTCGGACAAAGGTGCGCATATTCATGTGCATTGTCCCGATGGACAATAAAAAATATATCTAAGCAATGGGCGGGTAAACCAAGTAATAAAATAATACCTATCATTTGCACATCGCAGGAAATTAGATTTACCCTCAACTAGAAAAAGAAACTATAAAAATATTCTAAACAAAAATGTTTATCTCGTTAATAAATTGTATGAAGAATAGAGTAGTTTCAGACAAAATTGAAATATCAAAAGCATGTACATTACATTTGAGCACATATTTTTTTTATCTACAATCTAAAGAAATCACTAGTAGCATTACAACAAAAATAATATTCGTCATTTCCACACAGTAAAATAATTAATTTGTATTGAAAAAACCTCATAGGCTACTAAAAACGAGTAGGTACGTATATACCTAAGTGAATCCATGCAACTCCAACAATGAACGGCATATGCTCTAACACTTTAAATATTATCAAATCGAACAAACCAAACCGAAAGAATACGTCAAAGCCGCCCAACGCCACTGAAAGTAGAAAGTTGCTCTACTTGGGCGCCGCGTTGAACTTTACGATATTTACGATCACAACGCGACCCGAAGCCTGAAGCCGCATTCTGGCTTGCACCATATGAAAGCATTGGTTCTACTCTATCTGTCAACGCGCGCACGCCGCAAAGCGCCATTGTGGCTTGGGCATTAACCTTGAGCTCCTGGGTCAGTTGAATCTTGTACGGGTGTAGGCCAAAGTCTTGACACAAAATTCGCCAAGTTGTGGCTGAGTTCCTGTGCGCAACACGAAATTGACTGCCTCGGATTCTCGGCTTGGATTCCCCTGCACACTCGTACAGACAGCGGCGATATTTTCTTGCGTTTCGTTGACGTACGGGTTTTGGCAGATTGTTCACGAAACCGGTCGACTCAAATTCATCCACTACGTTGGGAATAGTCCTCTCGGAAGGACGATTATAGCGACCGTATAAAATGGGCGACATGTTGCTCGAACATAATACCCACTTTCATACAACAACTTAATAATTTTCACATGTTATTGTATGCTATAATTGTCCATGTTGACAGATAAAATAAATTTGGCAGCCAATTTGACAGATGTAGCTTCAACAATATGGCCGAAATCACCTGTCAAAGTTCAGAAATCCCTATATTGGAAAACCCTTTACAAAGCATTGAATTGACCTGTCACGTGATTCCTCTTTATATTCAATAGAATTCGAAAAGTGTTGCATTCAATCGATAGTTTAATTTTGAGTAATGTCATCTGTTATCGATCGGGAATGATAGATAAAAGAAATTAATGTCTTCTGGAATCATGAGTGCTCGAAATAATTTCAATTAAAAAATTAATTTTTGACTGGATGAAGCTCTCTCCGTCCAGTAGTTTACTATAATTTAAATTACCTACTTATGTGAATTATGTGACTTATGTTATACCCTCCACAGGAAGGTAAGAAGGAGTCACCGGAGATCCCATAAAGTATATACCTACACTGGGATGAATCCATTTCGAGTTTCAGTCTTTATACCTGTTGTAAGTCATAAAATTAAATGTAAATAAGAAAAAACGGCTGTAATTTCCCAAGAACAAACAATGAACTACTTGAAGAACCTATAAGAAGATGTGCCACTTAGGATGAGGCCATTGCGAATATTTCGTTGCTTTTCAATGTTTTGTTAAGAATATTTAAAAAAGCGTTGAAAAGAACTGTTTTTATTTAGATAAAAGAAAAATTGGTTCCGGAAAGACTTTGACAGCGACAGAAAGAGGAAAAATAGATGCTTTCAAGGAGTTAGGACTCTCAGGCCGAGAAATTGCAAGGAGGCTAAATAGAAGTAAGACTGTTCTAAGCAGTTATCTTGCGGATCCACAACACTATGGGAAAAATAACAAAGGACGCACGGCAGAAGCGACAACATTGCGAAAAAAGCGGGTAATTTTACGGCTTGCCTCAAATTCTACTCTACCAGATTTGAGGCACGTAGCTACTACACAAGGAGCATTGAATGAATTTTGCAAGAGAACATGTCCCTTTGAGCAATATGTATGTATTGCAAAATGTATGGCCTCATCCTTAGTGATCGCCAGTGTACGTTCTGAATCAGGATCAAATTCTGAATTAATTTAGCCATGTCCTTAAAAAGTATTTCTGTCTGTCGAAAACACGATAGCGTCTAAACGAATCGACCTATAGGCCAATGAAATTTTGTGAGAGGACTTCTTTTTACCGTCGGCGTCGTCAGGTTGGAATTTAAAATAGACTATATCGGTCAAGTAGTTCTGGTACCTCCCATAAAAAACCGATATTAGACCATGCGTGTACAGCACATACCAACTTGCGTGGCAAATATTTTACATGTCTTTTCTCCAGTGAAGACTAGAGAGTATCAAAGCATCGGCTTTCTTGCGTTTGTAGGGGATTTTTCAGCAAGTATTGTGTATAATAATTGTCCTTAAAAAGTCTCAACTTGACAATGTAACATATCCGTCCGCATATTATCACGTTTCAATTAATTAATTAAATTTCCAAATATTGATTCGTATTCGAAAATATCTTACGATTAAAGTATGTTGAATGAACCATCGATTTTGAATTTTTTTAAGCTTCTATGGATGACACGCTCACACACTGACCATTACGAAAATGTTACCCAACAAAAAACACGTATATGAATTAGATTGTACACTATACATACCTATTGTTGTTGACATACATTATAATGCCTACCAAATCGAATATCGATACATTTTTTTTTTTCACATGTATGCAGCCATCATAAATCACTTACCTAGCCGTATACACATAAGTCCTTAGAAAAGTTAATAGTTGTCCGTTCCGGTCGAGTTCCTTAAATATAGTCCACTTCAGCAGAGAAAAGCCAGTTATACGGCTTCTGGTCATTACATGTGACACATAATACAAAGTGAAGCAAGGACATTGTGCATATTGTCAAATCTAATGTAAATAATGAATCGGATTATAGGCACCATTTCGTTCATCAACATCATCAGCACCAGGAGGGGCCACATCGAGGAGTCTGGCATGACAGAATCGATATAGCCACTTGCTTTGAATCAGGGATCAACTTTTTGCATTTTTTTTTTGTATGACTACACACAAACAAGTTGGACAGGATGACCTACCGATATGTGTTAAAGCCAAAATAGATGAATAGAGATGAGGGATGATAAAGTACTGCGGCTGTTATAGCGTGTTTGCCAATTTGTGGTATTGTGTGATGGATTACATCTACATGGTGCGGAACGTCCTTTTTAGGTGATCGCCGTTTCTGTGAAAGGCTTATTTTATGGGTAACTACATTTAAAATAGTAACAATGGAGTAACCGAGATTTTACTTATTTTCGAACTTAATGATTTACACAGTTGAGAAAAAAAAAATATTTACATCTATCCGCGGACATTGAACTCAATTAATATGAGAAAAATGGGAAAAACGGAATTACCATTCAAAATGAAGGACTGTGGGCTGTTTTGCCTCATTTACTCGTACTTGAAACGTGTTGTTGCGAATGCAATCGAAAATAATTTGAACGGAAAATGGTGGAAGAAAACTGAAAGGCGATGATGTTGTTTTATTGAAATGAAATGCAAAATAACAGGTATACTAATTTAATTATTTAGAGTGAAAGAACTGAGCAGTGAGCACGCTTCTTGGAAACAGGAAATGCTTGGCTCTTAACTTTAGTGGAATGAAATTCTTTGTCTGTGCTTCCAGACGGGATAGGGTTAGGGAACGGAGTGTTATTCGTATAAGAAGTGGACACAATGATTTTCAAAATAGGTTCTTCAACTCAATACTGCATTCTCCTCCACAGTTGCTTCGAGGTCCTCGTTTGCATTCTTTGATCAGTCAGTTGATTTTGTCTATATAGTCTGTTTGATATGTATACAGAGAGATCTTCCTGATTTTTAATTGTCTGCTGCGTAGGAAGTGGAACTATTAGATCAAAAGTTTATTTCAGAATAAATAAAATACAAATGTTGATAAATGATATAAAAGTTCATGTTAATGTGATCTCCAACACTCCTCCTCAAATTAACATCGACTACTTTTTAAGTCCCATAGCATCTCTATTCTCAGAAAAATTTACTCTGTCTAAAGATTTGGTAAGTCCATCCGCAATTTGCTGTTTAGTGTCTATATATGAAACACAGATCTTTCCTTGTTTCAATGTATCTTGGATAAAATGGTGCCGGATATCAATATGCTTGGATTTTGGATGCAATGCAGAATCTTTTGCTATTGCTATAGCACTCTTATTGTCACATTTAATATTGATAACATTTATATCGTCAAGTTGTTCTTTAATTCCTTGCCACCAAAGTGCTTCTTGTATTGTGGTGCCATATACTCCGCTTCGCACGATGATAGAGCTACTGTCTGTTGCCGTCTTGAAGCCCAAGAAATTGCTCCTCCTTTCGACATGAATATGTAGCCTGTTGTAGACTTTCTTTCGTCTAAATCTGAGCCCCAATCTGAATCCGAGTAACCAATAATATCATCATTTCCACTTTTTCGATACTCAATTTTGTAGCTTGATGTTTCCCGTAAATACCTGAATAAGTGTTTTATGGTTTTGGGTGAATGAATGCAAAAATACAACGAGAATACATTCAAAATAAAACCTTTACTTAAACTAAGAAGAATAATCAGGCAAAAAAGATTGATTCAAGCTCGAGATATGAAGGTCTATTGTTTAATGAATGAATAGTTGCATTTCTTTAGATGACCTCTGAACCAAAGAATCCTATGAACGACTTCTGACCTACAACATCTATGAAATAAATTTAGCATACACTCCGCGCTACTTGAATAGGTCTATTTGCTATCGCCCACTGGTCCCAAACTAAGCATGCTAGAGACTTAATTTTTTTTTCAATTAATGTTAATTTAATTGTGGTGATTTAAACAAAAGGTAGATTTAAAACTAAAGCTTTAGGTATTATCAAAAAATTATTAACTAAAAATCGGCAAAATGTGTAAGGTAATGGGAGAATTTTAGTTTAAAAAAAAATGTTTGTATAGTCTGTTGAGTCACCTTTCTGCTCCAAAATTAGCGAAATCGAGCTCCAACCAAGCTAATTCGTAGATATATATGTATCTAGTCGAATATTGTTGTTCCAATCCATATATTTGACGTGTAAACCATCCTAAAAAAAAATTACGATGATATTTAAATCAGGTGAGACAGAGAGAGCCGTCAGCTTAATAGCTCCAAATTTTGGCTCTCTATATACATTTTGACAATCCGGGCTCTATGTATTTGCACGTTATCATGTTCATAAATCCACCGTAGAGGTCCAAAAAGCTTATGAAAGTATGGAGAGGCCTCCTTCAATATACCATTGCAAGGAAACGCATTCATTGCGGTTGACAAATAATTGTGGTTTGCAGGTGCCATGAAACGCAACGGCCACCACACCACCACGCCTTGAACTCTCCTATGCAGCCGGTCCAAATGATGAGTTTTCTTTGCGCACGTTATGGCAATAGTGACTATAGCCATCGGGGCCTTTCAAATTAATATTTTTTTTTTTTTCGTCTAAGAAGATCACACGATGCCACTACGAAGTCCAGGTCACATGTGCGTGACAAAAACGGAGGCGTTGCGTCTTTCGAAACGGGTTAAGGGGTGACTTCTTCTTGATTTTTAGTCTTTTTATATTCTTAGAATTCGAAATAATACAACGAATAGTTATGAAACTTGCTTTGATACCACATTTTTTCCTGATTATTGGAAAAGAGTCTTGAGAATTTGTCGCTTTTTTTTAATTTAAGTCGCCTTTTCGCATTAGTAAGTATACTGTGTATTTCGGCCTTTCATGTTTTTATCCATAGGGTGCTAGTACACGGCATGTAGCAAGCCACATAAGTATGTAGCACTGACGTCATTTTTACGTCAGCGTATGTTCCCAATGGCTACACGCCATGTACAAGCTCTCTTTGTACACTCTCTGCTGAAGTCAGAGCTACATACGTACGTGGCTTGCTAAATGCCGGGTACTAGCACCTTTAGACTGACTACTTAAAAATATGGATAAAAAGTGTTGGCTCGTCTCGATTTTCTTAGCTAATATGGCAATAAAAAGGCGAGCATCCTTTAAGCTTTGATTTGTCCTTTTTCCATCTCGGTTAGGGCTTTTTCTCCACCCATTTTATTTTTTTTTTAAATCAAATAGTCGAAATTATCAAAAAAAAAAAATGATCAAAGAATGGTCAATCTAAATACATGTTCTATTGAAATGGCGCAAAAATGTTGCCTAAATTTTAGCGAATGCTAAAATGTGGATAAAAACATTAGCAGCTCTTTTCCAAAACTTGCAATTTGTCACAGAGAAAGATGAAGATTTACCCAAAAATACCAACATTTTATCATTCTACTTTGGTGATATGAGCAAAGAGAGCGTAAAATGTACAAAGGTGTTCTATTCAAGTGGCGAGGAGTGTATTAAGCTGAAACCACTGCGTACGCAATTCACTCAGTGATGATACACGTAGGGAAAATTCCCTACATGTAGGTATTTTCGACTAAAAAACTGCTCAGTAGGGGAAAAAGGACAGATTTTTAATACTTAAAACACGTAATGCTGTAAACGTAGGTATTTTTTATATTTTATATAAAATTCCTGATAAACGGTAAAGTGTATGATACTTTTTTCCAATGTTTTCGTATTTCTATACTCTATAGAAACTAGATTTGAGATATTGCTACATACGTACCTCTTACCCTGAATTCACACTTTTATTTCCATCTTAACGTTTTTCGCCCAAGCATACTCTTCTTTAAACGTCATTGTCAAAAGGCGTTGGGCGTATTCAAGAATCTAGTCAAAGTCTGGATTCAAATTTACCTGAATGTGAAAACTAACTTAAATTGTCGGTATGTCACTTCTTGACAGCTGTGATATTTTATTTGTATAGACGTCAGAATTAGTGAAATAAATTATTTGCTTCTGCCGGCAAAAGTTGTGAAATACAACTATTCTGAAATTTACCACTCAAAGGGAATAGAAAGGAAGAAGAAAATCAATGCCTTTTTTTAAATAAAAATTAATTAAAATAAAAACAGCATTTGAACACTTCTTTTAATTTTTCCAAATATTATGTAGGTAAACAGATTTGTAGGGGAAATCTTACGTCGGTAGGGAATTTTTGGACGCGTGGTAGGTATTTTTATTTTTTGGATGTATCACCACTGAATTCACTTTAATTCTGATATTACGATGATAGGAAACTCAAAAAAGGGGGGTCTCGCAATTCCATCCGTCTGTCCCATATAGGCCTGCAGCCCAAATGCTTGGATGGATTTGTATCAAACTTCCTATTTAGAGTTTGTAGGCATAAAGTTCGGGGACATTTTTTTATGCTAACCCGAATTTTCCATATAAACATTTTAGAAAATTTAAACAAGTTTGATTCTTTCGAAAACAGCTCTAGCGAAACAAAATTGATAGTTGATTTGATGTATGATGTATGTACTTTTAAAAATTGGCTTTTTCTTGAAAATAGTAGGTTTATACAATTTTACCAAAAACCCTTTTTTTTTTTTAGGTGCAATAGCCATTCTCAGCTAGATAACGAAATCAGATTTTCTCTAAAATGAAATGAAAAAAACTGTTCATTATCTAGAAAACACTATTTTGGCTTTAGGTAAAAATGTAACTGGTAGGTAATGCTTATATCCTGAATAATACTCTGTACTCAATTTTCAGCTAAACAGTTAGAGAACAGTGCTTTTCAGAAAAAAAACGTAATATTTGCTACAATTTTGTTATTATAATTTTACAAAAACCACTCTAACTACATATATTGATCGATATACATATTTAAGACAACATAAGCATTTTAAACAAGAACACGTACTTTTAGAATAGAATTTTTTTCGTTACAAAAAATTTACAAAGGCTAGCACCGCACAATTTACAGTACAGAGATATAATATAGGAGTACATTTTTTATAACTTTCAACTGAAATATTTTACATAGACTTAATACTACATTATTATTTAATTAAATTTTATTTATTTTGAAGGAAAACAACGAAAAAAAACGTCTATTTGACAAAAAAAAGTATATACATATACATATGTTTTATATAGCTACATAGGTATAAATAAATAAAAAAGTAAAATAAAATAAATAAATAACACACAAAAATATAACAAAAAAATAAATAATAAGTAAATAAATAAAAAATAAATAAATTCAAATCCAGGATAATTTTTAAAAGTTTTCTTTGCTGTATTTGTAATTTTTTAATATGACAGTCTGCACATTTACCCCACACTTGACAGTCATATAATAAAATTGACTGAAAGATGACTTTGTGCATACCTAAGCATTTTATTTTCATTTGACAATAAAGAATTCCTGTTTATAAAAGGATATAGCATGTTAATAATAATGCCGGTTTTGTGTAGTGTCCTTGCAGTATGTTCCTTAAAGTTTAATTTTTGATCCATATAGACTCCTAAATATTTAAAAAATGGTTCCCAATTTATCTGATGTCCATTTATCATCAACTGATTAGACGGTAAGAAACAGGGATGCCAGATGAGATTTTAAAAAACCCACTAAATTAAAAAAAACATCTCACCAAATTTGTACTGGGAGGCAAAAAATAACCCCATAATTTTTCTACCAAAAATAATTAAATAAAAATGATTTTATGTTAAGTAAGAAAAGTGAGCTAATAGGTACTTACTTCTCATTTTTTCAACTAAGCGAAAAATAAATAAGTCTTTAGCTTTAGCTTAAGAACAACGATCCTAAAGAAAACAAACACTTAAAAACATTTTCACAAATATTTGGGAATTTCATAACAATTGATGTTATACCTGCCTTTATTTGCGAAGTAGCCCATTGCGAAGAGAAAACACTCATTTATTCCAAAATTTCAACATTTGCAGGTATTCGAAGCTGCAGCTGTTCGCAAAGGACTATAAGAAAATCTTTACATCTTTCCCTGCATATGTCCAGCTCCGACCTTTATATTTATTAATTTTATGCAGTCTGATCTCATAACCAAGTCCCGAAAAGAAAAATTGTATAAATGTTTTTCCAAAACTTTTTGTAATCTAGCGGGTGGAATTATCATATTTAAAATCAAATGAAGTAATTCATTCAGATCCGTGAGCATTTTCAAAGGATCTGCGTTAGCGGACTGAAAGATTTTATTAACATTCGTTACGGATCTTAACACGTTTAAGAGAAAACAGCTGATGAAGATGAGTGGCTGTATAGCATCTTTCTTTATTTCCCCGCTAAGGCAAAATAAAGTTTTAACTCATCCCAATGCTCGACAACCTTGACGATGGCCTCATACCTTGACAACCAGCGTGCGTCAGCTTGTTTTGGAATTTTTAAAGGGCTTTTTCCCGTAATGAGTTTATATATCGTCGCATATTCTTGTTGTATCTTGGTACTATTCGAAAACCAGTTGTGGCACTCTTTAACTAAAAACTCTAAGTGTCTCGGCAAAGCCTTGCAAGAATGCTCTGCAGCAACGTAAAGGGAGTGGCAAATACACTTTACTGTAATCAGTTCTTGAAATATTTTCCCCCCATAAATCCCACCATCATTTTTTCCCCCTATTCTTCCCACCATAGCGTTGATTTACAACCATTTTGGTTGGAAAAACCACCAATCTGGGAACACTGGTAAGAAACAAGGTTTTTTTTTCTTGTAAAAAAGATAGCTTGAATCTTGTCCGTATTTACTTTTATTTTCCATTTGTTATAAAATTACATTGAGGAAAATACAGCAGTATCATCAGCGTGCACAGCAATTTCGCATTCCGGTAAATTCGAGATATCTGCTGTGTATAAGTTATATAATATTGGACCAAGGACTGAGCCCTGGGGACACCTGCGGTAATAGGCAATAAGTTGGACGAACTACCATTAATGTACACTCTGTAACAATGACTTGACAAGAAAGATCACGTACTTAGTTCTTTTTAAAAAATTGAAATAAAGCCGCTCTATAAATAGTTATCAAAAATGATTTCTCAAACCCATTATTTGCATTTACAAAGGGTACATTTGTGTAAAGCTCAAAACTTCAGTGGCAATTGGCAATACGAATGCAATAGTGGCTCCAAAAGAATTCTTCTAAGCAAATAGCACCCATTTTTACGCCCCCATTTTAGCCCAGACGTCTGAATATAACATGTACCCACAGAGTGCCTCAACCGTATTCCAACGCGCACACATACTTTTTACCTGAACATGGAAATTATAAGAAATCTCTCAGCTCTGAAAAGTGCATACCTACCATAATGCATATTCAAACAAATTTGTTATCCTATTATTTTCTCAGAAACTTATTTTGGTTGAGAGATTTATTTCAGATATTATTAATATACCTACACAAATTATTTCGAAATCTGTTTGGAATATTCACTAAAAGCTACAAATGTGAATAACGTAATCGCCTTATTGTATATTTATGCAAACATCTGTTTACGTACTTGCATATCACGAACCCTACCATAGAGGCACCTAATCTACCATTTGCATTAACAATCTATTCGAACATATCAAAACATATCCTGAAAGATCAACAACACCTACCTACTTTACGTTTGCTCAAAAATCTTGCAAGTTGTAAAATTTAACCGCCCTCATCGTCCCAGTCCTGCTCTACTGCATATAGTAAAGAAAGACCTCGCATTAGGTCACAAGTGGAAGGGAACATCAATCAATTTGGAGTGCGCAGCTGGATGGAGGTTGTTAGCCAAAGATTTAGCTAACTGGTTAAGGCCTAGGTCCACCCCGGACTGTACCGCCACCTAAGTACAAGTGTTATGTATACTTTATTTTATCGGCTATCGCTTCTTAGCGTTTAAAAAAGTTTAAAAAAGTTGAACTTAGACCTTGGCCTGGGTGGGTAGCAGCATCAACTTCATCGTCACTAACGCTTTTCACTTCAGAAACCAAAAATATCTAATCAAAACTAAAATAAAATGGGGTTTCTGATTCATAGCAAAACTTCTAGTGAATAAAGTTAAGTATGTAGTTACTATACAATACTAAATAAAATTTCAAAAATGTGGCGCAAAATTAGGTCCCTCCGTCTTGCCAGTTTTCAGTTAATAAATTTTTGTTAATACTTAGGGTTTTAGCATAAAATCTTCCTTTTGGTAAAATTACAAGACTTAAATGAACTTTAGTTGACAAAAAAAAATAACCATTTTTAGGTGTCGCGGCGACAGAATTAATAACACCAACTATAAAAAAGGGCAATTTTGTCCGTTGGGGCTTTTCTCTTAGGGTATTTTGGAGTAAGGGATTTCCGCACATGGGATTTTGGAAAGGGGATTTTGGAAAAGAAGATTTCATCACCAACCCGATGTTTTTATATTCATGAGAATTATATTAATGGTGTTGTGATTAAAAATCCGTTATATGATAGAGAGAATTAATGTATTCGCTATCGAATTAAGGACCAATTTGTTCAGAGTTGGTTAAATTGACCATAGGTTACCATAGATTTAGTTTAACCCATGATTATATATCTGTAGTAATCAGAAAGTGTTTGTTCTCATATTTTTCACTTTACTTACTTACTTATATGGCGCTACAGTCCGGGGTGGACCTGGGCCTCAACCAACATGCCTCCCCAGTTAGCCCGATCTTTGGCTAACCGCCTCCAGTTGCGCACTCCAAGTTGGTTGAGGTCCCCTTCCACTTGTGCGCGCCACCTAAGGCGAGGTCTTCCTCTACTCCGTTGTCCCTCCGGGTTGGAATCGAAGACTCTTCGGGCCGGAGCGTTGGTGTCCATTCGCTCTACATGTCCTAGCCATCTTAGTCGACTGATACGCACTTTTCTGACCAGGTCTATGTCGCTGTACAGCTCTTAGAGTTCGCTGTTAAATCTTCTCCTCCAAAGCCCGTCAACGCAAACGGGACCGAAAATCACTCGAAGAATTTTGCGTTCGAAACGACCAAGAAGATCTTCATCTGCCTTTGTTAACGTCCATGCTTCTGCGCCATAGATTAGGACTGGGATGATGAGGGTCTTATATAGAGTCTCCTTAGTGTTTCTTGACAAGGCCTTACTAGTCAGTTGCCTTCTTAGGCCAAAGAAACAGCGGTTGGCAAGTGTAACTCTTCGTTTGATTTCTGCTGTGGTGTCATTATCAGAGTTTATAGCGGAGCCGAGGTAGATAAAGTCCCTAACCACCTCAAAGTTATAGCTGTCTATCGTGACGTTCTGTCCGATTCGCCGATGTTGTGTGTCCCTTCTTGTTGACAGCATGTAGTTGTACTTTGTTTTGCCCTCATTCACCACTAAACCCATTTTTGCCGCTTCTGTGCTAATACTTGCAAACGCACCAGTAACAGCTCGCTGCGTTCTGCCAATTATGTCAATGTCGTCAGCGTATGCAAGTAGTTGCACAGACTTTTGGAAAATTGTGCCCCTGGTGTTGGCTTGCGAGTTTCGCACAATTTTCTCAAATATGATGTTGAAAAAGTCACATGACAGCGCATCACCTTGTCTAAATCCTTTTTTGACATCAGAGGTCTCGGTGAGATTATTTCCTACCTTTACGGAGCAGCGAACGTTCTCCATCTTCATTCTGCACAATCTGTCAAGTTTGGCAGGGATGCCAAAACTATACATGGCTCTGTATCAGTGATGCCAGACTTTTCGCACTGACTTTCCCACGACGATTATCAAAAATACCCTTTTTGCCCACGCCGTTGTTAGAAAAAATCCCACGATATTCCCCACGACAATCTATATATATTAAAATAAGTTATATTGCGTTTCTCGCCAATGTTCTACAGAGAATTTCCAGAATCAAAATCGGTTCACGCATTACAGAATGCGTGAACCGATTTTGATTCTGGAAATTTCCCATGAAAGGTGACGTTAATACCATGGTTTGTAAGTTTATACGGTCTTTGTAGGTGTATTGCTTCATAAGTTATAGGGGCGTGGCACCTCCCATACAAAAAATGCATTCAAAATCGTATATCTCGAAAACCACCAAATCGATTGAGCTCAAACTTACAGGTAATGTTACGTATTGGCCGTGGAGTGCTCCTGTGAAGATTGGTCAAAATCGGACAAAGGGACGTGGCACCTCCCATACAAAAAAAAAACATTCAAAATCGTATATCTCGAAAACCACCGAATCGATTGAGCTCAAACTTACAGATAATCTTAGGTATTGGTCGCAGAGTGCTCCTGTGAAGATTGGTCAAAGTTTGACAAAGGGGCGTGGCACATCCCATACAAAAAAACATTCAAAATCGTATATCTCGAAAACCACCGAATGAATTGAGCTCAAACTTACAGATAATCTTAGGTATTGGCCCTGAAGTGCTCCTGTGAAGATTGGTCAAAATTGGACAAAGGGGCGTCGCACCTCCCATACAAAAAAAACATTCAAAATCGTATACCTCCTATACAAAAAACATTTTCTATGGGCTGAAACTCGATGACGTTATATCTATCTCTATAACCGCTGGGTCGATTTTCATGAGTCTTTTTTTGTTTTGTTCGTACATATTGCTGTATCTCAGGTTTAGGCAGAAAGAAAGTTCCAGTTTATTCTCATTTTTCGCATTTTACGAAAGAACATCTGTGCACGGGCAAAGTCGGGCGGGTGCAGCTATCTCTATACATATAAAACAAAGTGGAAAAAACTATATGTTTCCCTCTATAATTTTCAACCAATAGAGTTGATTTTTTTTAAATGTCGGTAATTACGGTGATCAATTGATGGGCCAAAAAAAATAAAAAATTAAAATTGTAAAAAGCAATAAAAGGCCTGGCGAAGCCGGCGGGGGTTCAGCTAGTATACATTATACATAAAACTACAAAAACAAAATGGTTTTGCAATGGTTTTTCTTCGTATTTATATTTTTTTAAAGCATAAATAATATAAATGTTTTTGAGTTGACATTTTGACAAAATGTAAAAATAAATTATGTTACTGTTTACAGTAGATGGCAAAGCGACAAACATCTTTGATTTTCCCATAGAAAATTCAAAAATTCATAGAAATTCAAATTGTTGTCCCATTGTTAACAATAGATGTCACTTCAAAAAAGTGTTAATTTTCAAATTATTCCGCTCCGAACCAAGGGAGCTAGTAGTTATGTTGGAACCAACACGAAGACGTTGATGTTGACAACGGAAGGACAGACAGATGTTTATTTTGCATGAATTCATTGAATGAATCTAAATGGGTTGCTTCAGAGTATGCATTATTTAATGATTGCATTCAGATGTAAAAATAATAACTTAGTAAAATTAATATTGCTAAGAGATTAGATGAGGTATTTCAAATACCCTTTTGTTTGTTCTGAGCGATATAAAAATGCCCTTTCGCCCTTTAAGCTAATTTTGAAATGCAAAATGCCCACGAAATGGGTAATTACCCACGATCTGGCATCACTGCTCTGTATAGCTCGTCTCTATAAATGCTGTCATATGCGGCTTTAAAATCGATAAATAGATGGTGAGTATCGATTTGGACTTCTTGGGTTTTGTTAAGTGGTTATTGTCTGTAGAATCCATTGTGTTGTTCGGTTAGTGGCAAAATCAAAATCGTTTATTCTTTGTAAACTTTATCAAGCCTCAATTAACAGAGTTAATTAAAGAAAACAATACTGTTTTGGCGGTGTAATAAAAATGTCCAGATATTTTTTCTTTAATTTATTTATTTACCCTTTTATGTTGAGAACTCTGTTAATTGAGGCTTGATAAAGTTTACAAAGAATAAACGAAACGTCGCTGAAAATTTGAAGGAGTTCTTGGGTTTTCTCCAGGATCTGCCGTAGTGTGAATATTTGGTCGGTTGTGGACTTACCGGGCCTAAAACCACACTGATAGGGACCAATCAGCTCGTTGACGAATGGTTTCAGGCGCTCACACAGTACAGCAGATATGATCTTATAGGCGATGTTGAGGAGACTGATGCCTCTATAATTTTTCACTTTGGTCTCCTGTTTATTTTCCAATTCAGTTGTAAGGATTAAACCATGGCTAAAATGGATTTTATTTTTTGTCTGCGTTTATTTTCGGTGTTCTATTTTAAATTTATGTATTTTTTCTTAAATTTAACTTAATATGAGTATTTTCAGCACAAAATTGTCTCAGTCATGCATACACGCAGTTTTTTTCACACTGTCGTACATTGTATTTATATGTCAGTTAAAAATACGTTGACAAAGCGTATATAAAGTAACACACTCTATTTAGCGTTTATTATTTATTAAATTAATTTTTATTTTATATAGTTTTTGAAAGAAAATTTTCTTGTTGTTGACTGGTATGTCAAAGGCTTGGGCAAACAAAATTTCTGAGTATCATTGGTTAAATCCCGTTAACGGACCAAAATTTGCTGGTTATAGATTTCTCTTGTTAACTAAATAAACCATAGATTCTCTGGTTAAAATTATTTTACTGAACAAATAGACAGACAAACTTAATTGGAAGACTCACTTTTTATGTCTCAGTTTGAATGGGATAAAACGTTGAGTTCAAAATTGTATATGAAAACAATATATATCTCTTACTACGTATCCACGTAGGATACAAGAAATTAAAAAAATTCTTTCGTTCTATTGAATATTTTGGGGTTAAGCATGACTTCCCTCTAAGCCAGCATTATGTCCTCTAGTTGTATTTCTAAATAATTCCATCAATATAACCATCAATTTTCAATTTCAACCATTTATCAAATTACAGGGTGACCCAACTTGTTCTGTTTTTTTTTTTTTTTTTTAATTTTTTTTACAAATTTTGTCACCAAGCAAATAATTTGTATAAAAGATTTTTAGACAGCTATATACATTTTACAAGTAAGTCGAGGTTGGGCCAGGCAGTGCTTGTATAGGGTGTAGAGACCCAATATTAAAGAACCGATTTCTCTATTGTTTACTATCAATTGACTTTTATTTTCCGTATTTTTATTTTATATAGTGCGACTTTATTTTATATAGTCAAGTATTGGCATCGCACAGTGCCGATACAACATAGGGTAGTAGAGTATTGCTGCATTTTGAATGCAGATAAAATGGACGCATGTGGTCTCTGCGAGAATATTCGTAGGTTGCGCTTAAGACGAATATTGTAACCGAAGAAGTACCGATCTTAGCCGAATGTCGAAATCAAACCTCTTGAAATATTTACTAATTTTGACTACTGTAGCATCCTTATGCAACGTGGTATAATTGAAAATTGTTTTCAAAATAATCCACAACTTTGGTAAATTTTTTTAAGTAGGTAGTTAAAATTTGAACCAGTTTGACTTAAGCTAAGTTCAAAACTTACGCACAGTTAAAAGTGTCTTCCTCTGAATAGTTGAGCAAGTTACACCCTATACTATAATAGCCAGCTTTGTAACTTTCAAGCGATCGATGACTTTTAAGAATAACTACCTCACACAAGTCGAAAAGTTTATCAACAGTCACTCAGTCCAAGTACCTTAATCTCATTGAAATGCACGACTAACAGTCTCTCTACTCTACTATAAATACATCTCCATTTCCTGATTTCAGATGATAAATTCTCTGACTGGCATTTTCCTCTATGCAACTGACCCCCCGTTCAACTGGGACAATTTCGTTACCCAAACGGATGCACACAAGCCAGATGGGAAAAACGTATAGGAGGTCATATGTGCTGCACCAAAAGATGGAAGGACAGATATCAATCTTGCAATTCTTGAGATATCCCCTCCTAACCCCAATATATATCGAATGGCATGCTTCTCACTTTCAATCAGAATCAGTATCACAAAAAAAAATAGGACTTACCGGAACTACAAAGCAATACAATTGCTGTGCATGTGAGTAGACCAGGTGTTGTCCTTTGTTGCATATTGGGTGGGCGTTCTGGCTGGCAGTACCTGGTGCTACTCAAATGACTGACGGGCTATGGTGGCACCCTATTGGGTGGTGATGATGATGATGGTGGTGGTGGTGATGGGAGAAATGGAAGGGCTGGCAACTCATTCAATCATAGTTGATGCATGTGACGATTGAGTGCAGCAGGAGCAGCACTGCTGGTGGTGGTTGTGCCAGGTGTGTTGTCAAATCATGCAAAACGGGACAAGGACACACGAGAACAGTATTCTGCACTATTTTTAACTTTTTTTTTATATTCTTTCTCTTTCGATAGATAACGATGAAGGATTAACACGGAAACAGATGTTGCTCGACTTCGATTTCCTCTCTCGGGTTTTTCGTTTTTATTTCTTTTTTTACGCCGGGTGAGTGAGGACAACTGAAAAACGAACCGTCTATGGGGGCACAGTGATATTAATAATTCACAAGAATAAACTGCACAACGGCGAAGGGGACATTCGAATGTCCTTTATTTTATTTCCATCTTCACTTAAGCATTTACACTGGCACTGGTCAACAGATGCGCTCGAGTATCCGACTATCCGACCGTGAGGACTATTTCTACGAATCAACCGGAAAATAGATTCAAAATGCAAAACAAAAATAACCGTCACTCTGTTTAATCGTTTTTGTTTTAAATTGCACTTCACAGAGGCCTTGAACAGTAGTCCTCTTTGCGTGTTGCGGAACGATGTAAATTCAACGTATGACTGAAGTGTACAAAAGGATATGGCAAGGATTTATTATTCGGACCGAGTATTTCATAGAGTGACTCCGAAAACCCAGTATTTTTGAGTTTAGCAAGAGGGGAAGTTACCCCCATTTTGGGGTGGATAATAGAAAACATTTGTGTGGGCTGTTATTCTGAGGAACGGTAAAATTAAGGAATTTCAGTGCGCAGATGCTGCACAAATATTGGGTATTTTCACTCCGAAGCACGTGGAGCCGGCAATTGCGATGTCAGGACGAAATTGTAAACAGTCGGCATTTGGTGGCGGATAAGGATAATGGTGGGAGAGGGTTTTTTTATTTAATTTGAAACGTATTTGATAAGCGATGGTTGATTTGCAATGTCAAGGACGAATGTCACCGAGTACAATTTTGGAAAGTTATAGGATGTAAAGACCGAATTAAAATTAAAATAGTTACCTACAAATAGAAATAAAGAAGAAGACGAATGCATTACCAATATGCAGGCTCATAAAATTGGATTTATGAAAGACAAAACTGAAATCTCAAAAATATACAACCAACCCTAATCGAGAATCTGATGGAAATTGTCAATAGGTAAAATAGGAAAAATAAATTAAATATGAGATAAACGATACAAATATCTCCCTTACTTAGAGCTACAGCCCGGGGTGGACCTGGGCCTCAACTGGTACACTTCTCCAATTAGGGCGATCTTTGGCTAACTGCCTCCAGTTGCGCGCTCCAAGTTGATTGAAATAATTCGAAATAAAAATGCTAAGAAAATCGAAACAGTACCTAGTTATAACGTCAACAAGTTTCATCCCAGAGAAAATGGTTTTTGTATGGGAGGAGCCACCCCCTTTGTTAAATTTTCACAGGAACTATCTTGGGCAAATACCTAAGATTGACTGAAAATGTGGGCACAATCGGTTTAGTGGTTTTCGAGATACATATACGATTTTGAATGTTTTTTTTTTTCATGCGCGGTGCTACGTCCCTTTGTCCAATTTTGTCCAATCTTTACAGCAACTTTCCTGAGCCAATACTTAAGATATTGCGGTGGTTTTCGAGATATACGATTTTGCATGTTTTTTTTTTGTATGGGCGGTGCAACGCCTTTGTCCAATTTGGACCAATCTTCACAGGTGCACTCCTGGGCCAATACCTAAGATTATCTGTAAATTTGAGCTCAAGTAGCGGGTGAGTCGGGCGAGCCTTCATGGGGCTCTGGCACTGCGGCTTCTTTAAAAGGAGCCTATTGTGCCTTCCCTGTTGAAGGCCTAGAGCCATCTTTTAACGCCGGAGACAGTCAGGAAGACGATGATCTTCTCTGGGGGTATATCAGCAAGGTGAGGCGAAAGAGAGCCGGGCATTCCCCTAGTATGTGAAGAAAGCATTCGTCACTTTCTAGACATAATCTACATGTAGGGTCCGGTACCGGTACGACTCCGTAATTCGGTGAAGATGTTTTTTCATGAGGTCGTAGCCGCTAATTATGCATGTCATGATTCTCACGTTATTTTTGTCCAGATTAATTAAGTAATGGGATTTTCTTTAGGAGAACTGTCTGATGCAGTTCTGTCCACAGGTATTTTAAGCCAGACTTCTGGATTGGATTTGAGCCACGTTTTTGATTTGATTCCTGAAATGTTTTTTAATTAAACCACAGAATGGTTCAGCTCCGTTAAATGGCATTGTCTTTAGTCTTTGTGTCAGTGATTCAGCCCGTCAGCCCGTTTCCAGCAAATCCCTTGTGGGCTGAAATGCAGTGAAGAATGACTAGGTTATTTTTTGCAAATTCGTAAATGGACAGATGAGTCAAGGGCTTAGAGAGTTCCTTAGCGCAATGGTTAATGACAAGGATTTCAGCCTGGAATATGGACGAGTTTTTGCTAAAGCTGACTGGATAGTACGCTTGAGGCGATTCTCCATAAATGCCAGACGCATTTGGGTTTGTATTGTTTGTTTGTATTTTTTCCTTGGAGGGATGATGATATAGAGAAGTTTTTTATGGAAGCCATATCTACTCCGGTATACTCTGTCCCATTTATATTTTCAGTACAGGGAAGATAGGGTATTTGCCTTTCACCCTTACTTTTATGGATTTCAATAAGCTGTCTCCATTATAAAGCTCTCACATGGTTGCCATAGTGAGCACTATAAATTGTCATAATTCTCTCACAAATATCGGTAGGGTTACCAGCCGTTTATTAAGATTTCATGAACAGAAACATGTAGATCTAAACTAAATCTAAAAAAATTAAACTAAATCTAAATTAAATTAAATCTATCTTTTTTTACACCACCAAGAGGTAAGATAGTAGGCGCGTTTTTTTTTTTGTACCCGCATTATAAAAAGTATAAAAAACTGTGTCTCAATATTCAATTCCAAGTACTTCTGAATTTATACCCATTACCCGAAATTACCGGGTACCTGTGAACTTGGGTAATAAATTCAACTCGACAATAAACCTCATTGTTTCGACAGCTGGTGGACTGTATATTAATATCCTCCTCCTCCTCCTTATCAGTTTTCGATTTTTTTTACACATTTTTTGAAGCAGCAATAATAATATTATTAAACATACAAAAAATTCCCTGATTGAGCCGATGATACAAAATAATAAAGTAAACAAATTAAACAGTGTTCCATTTCTGCTAAAAGACAAAATCGAAAAAATGGTTTAACTGCATATTAACAGATCCATAAGAATTACAAAATAATTAAAGGAGTACCTAAAAACTGTATGGCAACATCCCACATAATCAAATTCATTTATTTGCTCTCAAAAGCTTTAAAAAGCAACAAAACACGAAAGTTCTTTGACAAAATCCATAGAAAAACCCGTAATGATATTTTTGCAAATGAATATGGTAACACTCTTCTGAGCAGAGGTAAGGTAGACTGAGATACCCATCTCCGAATCCTCTTGCCGCTGGGCCCCTCAATTTTTGCCAGGAATCCGCCATTTTGTTTTCCTATCTGTGTACATCAGTTCCTATCCGTGTAAAAAGATTAGGTGCGAATGTGTTGGTGGAGAGGATTTTTGACGTTTGTCAATACGAATTTCTATGCAATAATACTAGCGCACCTAAACTTTTTGGGAGCGTAAAATTTAGCTTGTAGGCAAATTACTGTAAATAGGTCGAAGATGGGAATCTCAGTCTCTCTTACCTCTGCTTCTGAGGTGCTTAAAACACACACCAACACCACACATGTTTATTTTCTGTGATAAAATAAAATAGCAACCGCACACGAGAAGATCACCCTCATCGTCATCCTCATTCTGCCAGCACATGCGAGGCAGACTGGTCATGGTGGGGTGTATGCGCCTTTGAGGAAAATTTCTTCATAAACAGACTGGTCATGTGTCATGTCATGGTGGGTTTTACCTAAATGACAACAACAATTCCTTGGTAAGTCAGTGGATTGGTTTTTATTTCAGTGGCAATTCTTGTGATTGAGTGCCGTAAAAGTATCTACTGGCACCTTTGGTAGAAAAAAGAGCTTCCCATAAGGCCTGTACTGAAAATATAAATGGGACAGAGTATAGCGTGTCATCTAGGAACATTATGCTGACCCTAAGCAGGGTATGCAGGGTATACGTGCCTCACGCCTCACGGTTTATGTACATGTAAGAAATAAAAATAGGAAATTATTCCTGGGCAGGGATTTCTTATGGTGACCAATTCACCCACTTAAATGAAGATGTTTCTGTAGCTACCCTTTGGTAACAAAACTTGTAGTTGTTGTAGTTTCCTTGGTTTACGAGAGACTGCCTACTCAAACCACACCTGCATTGTTGCTATAAAAAGTAGCGGTCTCTTTTGAACTGCAGGTTCTCATGTCATATACTCGTATGAGATGCCATCCGGTCCAGACGCTTTGTTTGTGACAATATTTCTGCATGTTTTCCAAATAGGTGTCCTTATGGTGACCTATGGGGTCACTGGCCTTAAGTATGGCAGTTAACGAATGTCCCCCGAAACAAATCCTTCTCCTAAAGCAGCAATAGGTTTCCTTTTCGATCCTTGAGCTCTTAAAACCCACGAGAATAAAACCCTATTCCAATGTAATTTGCTCTGCCGACAATACCGTCTAGATATCACATTAAAAATGTACTTAAAACTAGAACAAGGACATTTATCCACCTCACCTTCAATGAACTCGACTCGTTAACAATCACAGAAGGCGAACAAAATGAGTCGGAGTCCCGAAACACGACATTTTCCCATTTAACTTTTTATTTTTTTTTTGTTGCAACCGCTTCCCAGCTCAACGATAACAACGAACGGCTGCAAGCTGCAACTGTGACAGAAACACAATTACAAGTATGAGCCGACTGAAAATGTGTCTACCCGCATTCACGTGAGAAAATATCACAAGGACATCAGCATGTCCAACAGGGAATTAAGAGGGCCAACATAAAAAGACTAAAGCTTGTGAAAATGTCTGTGTGCGACACTTAACAGTTTTATTCGCGATTCATTTTGCTCATTTTTTATACCCGGTACCACACTGTGGTGAGGGTATATTCACTTTGTCATTCCATTTGTAACGCCCATAAGGAGGCGTTGTAGGTATGACAAACTATATATATTATTGATCAGCATCACTTTCTTAGTCGATCTAGCGATGTCCGTCTGTCTGTCCGTCTGTCTGTCCGTCTGTCTGTCCGTCTGTCTGTCCGTCTGTCCGCACGATTACGGCCGTAATTTAAGAGCTATCGACTTGAAATTTGGTACGTAAGCTTTTATCCACCAAACTGAGGCTAAGTTCGAAGATGAGCAAGATCGGATGAAAACTACTACTACCTCCCATACAAAAATATCAGATTTATATAGCTTTTTATGTTAAAAATTAAATTTAAATAGCTACAGTAAAGATAGCAAGTTTAAACTTTGCACATATTGTTTTAATAATATTTAAAAATTTTTGACAAAAAATGAGCTTGGTCGAATAAAAAGTACCCATACCTCCCATACAAATATATAATTTTTTAATACTAAAATATTTTTTTTATTTTACAATAATATAGTACCGGGTATTTGAGCTTCGGCATAGTCGAAGATAATTGTCTTACTGGTTTTATATACGTTTGCTTTTCTCCACGCAATGCAAATGCATTCGCACAGCTGGTTTGATTGTATTTAGTGGGCGAAAGTGGGACCCGAATATAAAAGAAAACCACCAACAGACACGGAAAAGGAGAACTCAGAATTTCTCTGACGAGTGTATACAATCACATAACCACCATTCTAACGAATAATCCTTTTTCCATCCTACCATCCACCAGCCACCACTTTATGCACTGCACATGCACATCCAGATCCAGCAGGAAAAAGGACCCATGTGAAGGAGCAAAAGTTGTCGTTGCTATAGCGATACATGTGCAGATAGGAGAATGCAAACGTACTTTGCGCTGGCGGCACTTGACGTTAATTATCCTTGTTAAGTGTGAAGCTCATAATGTGACACGCCGGCACCGTTTTACCAATATTTATTGTAGGAAAACGAAAATACCAAGTGCGGGTGGTACGCGAGTAATATGAAGGATGTATGCTCTATGCTGGGTCGGAGTGCAATGCTGTACAGTGCATCGATGTATTTGTTTTTGTTTCCATGGGCCACCGCCACAGTTATGATATAACATATAAGAGTCCCGATGGCGAGAGGTGTGAGTAATAATATGAGTTCTGTGTTTTTTGTTCGTTCAATTGGGTAATTAATTCATTCTTTGAATGCAATTTAATTGATTTACCCTGAAAATGATTAATCTTTTCTGATTGAGATTGATTTTATTTTTGTTGATGTAAGAACGGAGGGCAACCTCAATTAAAAATGTTTGCTTGGCGATGGGTTGTAAAAAATGTTCACTCGGTGGTATACCTACTACCACACAGCGTTACCGATGGACAATTTGAAAATGTCTCCAAAAAAGGTCGCCCGAGCCAAAAAATGTGTCCCACCGAATTTCGTTCAGATTTAAATTATACCTACAGTTTATTGAAAAAAAAGGAGTGAATTTATTTTTTTACTGAAATAAACTTAAAGTTAAAAAAAAAGAATGAAAAAATAAAAGTTCATATAGGTATATAGTTTTTTTGTTTGGTGTGCGCTCAAAGCTTATTGGTCTTGAATCAGGGGTGGTCTAGAAAATTCTGAAAATCCCAAATGAAAAGCCGGAAAATCGAAAAAATCTAGATTTCCATTTTGTATGGGAGTATACCCCATCAATGATAGCAAAACTCGAAAACCACCAAACCGATTGAACTCAAATTTTGGAGTATCTTTGCTCTATTAGCTCAATAGAGTTTCTGCTAAGTTTGGTGAAAATTGGAGAAAGAGGCTTGGCACCTCCCATACAAAAAATTCTTTAAAATCGTATATCTCGAAAACCACAGAATAAATTATTGATCTCAAATATTGAGAAAATCTTTGTTATTGGCCCGAAGGTGTTTCTGTGAGATTTGGTAAAAATTTGATGAAGGGCCGTGGAACCTCCCAAACGATAAAAATGAATTTTAAAAGTTGTAAGATTGTTGACATTGATTTGATGTGCATTGCACTTACAAATTCGAATAGGGTGGGATTGGAAATCGGGGAATGGCACGGCCTATACAAGTTATTTAAAACACTATATTAGCTTTAGTTTTTGAAGTCATTTGAACTATTCGAAAGTGTTTTATTTAATCACTAAACGAAACTTAAACTGTAGACAGTGTGGCCAATATTCCCGATTTCAATGAGTTTGGTACCATACCGTACCGTATTACCGTTTGGTACTATGCAGAAAACACACGTACATATGTATTTCTTTTTTCGAAATTTTTGGGTGTTATTTGAGAAATAAATTGAAGCTTTGAAAATGCGTCCAAATGTCGCCTGTATTTGTGAAAGGGGCCCAAAAAACGATTATTTCGAATTGTGGTCGCCACGCGTCCCGACAGTAGAAAAGTCGCCACTTGGCGACATATGTCGCCCATCGGTAACACTGCTACCACATCATGTTGAATGACTAATGAAATAGTCATCGCAGTTTGGCCCATTGCAAAGCAGATGGTCATTATGTAACTACACTGAGACAGAGTATTCCCAAGAGACATAAAGTATTCTGGGACTCTCACAACTGGATAATGAGTTGTTGGTATTGAAATCCGTTAAATCAAAATCCCTTTTTTTAAAATGTCTTGTATCCAAAATCCCTCAATTCAAAATCTATGTACGTGTTCGATCGTGATAGGGTGGGTAGGGGAGACTGGAGCACATTTGAACGTGAGGCACGTTTGAACATTGCAAATACAAGGTGGCGCAAATGTAATCCTCCTATCAGAAAATGCTATAAATTTTGCGATTGGCCCCTAATGACAGTTCTGTTTTGACATTTGTGTAGTAAACACATGCGAAATACACGTTAATAAACAATGTTACGCTACTCTGCTCCAGAACGCGAAATATTGGTGACTATTTATTTGAGCAATAATCGGTCGGTGACTTTGGCACAACGTGAATTTCGTCGCAGATTTCCTAGCCGTCCAACGCCTACTGGTGAAACACTTCGACGTTTAGCCGCTCGCCTCGAAGAGACTGGCACAACACGAGATGCTGCCAGGCGTGGCAGACCCCGGAGTAGCCGTTCTGCAGAGAATATTGCTGCTGTAGCCGAAGATGTCATGGAAGCGCCATCGACATCGACTAGACGACGTGCCACGCTACAGAGCAATGATCAACGAGTTCTTTTTGCCGCAACTTGATGAATTGGGATTGGAAAACATGTGGTTCCAACAGGACGGTGCAACAGCACACACTGCACGTGCCACAACCGATATGCTGAAGGATGCATTTCCCGGGCGCTTAATCTCCCGTTTTGGCGATTTGCACTGGCTAGCAAGATCGCCTGATTTGACCGCTCCAGACTTCTTTTTGTGGGGCTTTTTGAAGTCGCGGGTTTATGTCAACAAGCCTCAGACTCTTGCAGCTCTTAAAGACAATATCCGTCAAGAATGTGAGGACCTATCGCCGGAAGTTTCGACCAAAGTGATGGAAAATGCCATAAAAAGGGCTCAAATGACAATCAACTGTGGCGGCGGCCATTTACATGACATCATATTCTCGACTTGATGTAAAAAAAATTAAAAGACCAAATAAAAATAATCCACAAGAAGAATCAAAGTTTTTCATTTTTTTTTTAAATTACAGCCAAAAAACATCGGAAGGTTATTTTTGCGCCACCTTGTATATCAATCAAAAAAAAAAACCACCTTGTATATAAAACAACATTTAAAAAATATTTCAAAGTATAAACCAAAATTTAAGCTTGGTAATAGATATTGAATCTCAGTCATAGGATTCTAGAGATGAAACTTATACGACCTCATCGGCTAGCAAATTCAGGTATCTCTTAAGAAAATGGCAGACCTATTCAGTATGAAATCGGAGGACAACACAAGACCCATATAGAGGTAGAGCAAACGCTATTCCAAATATCTGCGGACGAGGATATTACAAAATTTATCTCATGATAGCTCTAGATGTGAGTAAGGCTGTTGAACTCCATATATTGGGATCACTTAGCAAAAGGTAATGAACACCACCGATCAGTTATCAAGTGGGAGGAAATTATTATTCCAAAGTTTCTTTGGCTACATTATAAGCAAACTTTGTTACTACCCGCATCATGGTAACATATTTCCAGAGGACAAAAACTTGAGTTCAGCCTATCATCTATCAACCTATCTGCAAGCATCTTAGGGCGATAGCTGAAGAGTTATGGGTTTGCCTTTCCCGAGAGATGAATGTATATATAAATAAGTGCCCTACACAGTGCACATGGAACCCTGTGCCCAGGTTATCCCTACTATAGGGTCTTAAAATGTCACCTGTTTTTGTTTTTTGATCGGCTGCTTAGACCCTAGAGGTCGATAACTGATAACCTCACTGACAAGCCGGTACCAATAAATTTGTTGTGGACCGGTGGATACACATTATGTCTATAGTGAGTGTTTGATTTTGTGATAATTAATTTTAATGTTGACTTCCCATTGTAGGGACAACCACAATTTCTTGTGCAAGCTATTGTTTTCGGTATCGTTGGCGACACAAAGTTTGGTATTAAGACCCGCTCTTAAAAAATACTACAACACTTTCCAAAAAAGTTGAGAGGTTATATCTTATAGGTAGAAAACTGATCTATGACAACATAAAGAAAGTTCTTAAGAACAAATTTACTCTAGAGTTGACTATAATAATTAATGTTTGGCAAAATTGTTGAATAAGTCAAAGAATATAAGAGGACTCCACCAAGTCGATGAGATTAGTTGCCAGCAATAAGGGTAACAATAATAAAACAGGAAAAGCTGTCATCATAGAGCTTGCTCACGCAACCAAATCTGGCTAAAATACCTATATTTTTTTAAAGAACTACCAGGGATCGGATTAGAGTGATATTCCGGGAAACTGCATGAATTACTAATTAGCAACGCTCTATTCCTATCAATAAAATTCGTCCTTCTCGAAGAGGATTTAGAATTCGCTAACAATTAATCCAGACAAATTTGACTGAAATTAGACGCTAAAATAACTAGCAGGCTTCTTTGTATACGGAGGGAAAAATCAGCTCTGTAACTGGGTTCATTGATCATCAGTATACAGCGTCCGGTTATACTCAGTATACCCCATTAATATTTTTGTATAAGCATTAGGTTAGATTGCTTCAATCAGCCGTTTCAGCTTGCCACCGGTCTTCTTTGTTGCAGACGGGCTGTTAGAACCTGGTCACTATTCGGTCAGTATTCCCGAAAAAAAAAAAAATTCGCCATCAAGGTGCATGTTTTTATGAGTCACCTAATCTTTGACCCTTGCTTTATCAGCAGCATTGCCTCGGTCACCCTTCATGGATATATCGGTTGACTGCTTATTCGGCAGATTGTACGGCTATCCAGACCTGGGTACTTAAGCACTACATTGATTTTGCACTACCATTGAAAATTCCAATGCTAATGAAAGTTCGTTTGCACTAGCACTGAAAATTTAAATGCTAATGTAAGGATTTAAAAGGCGAGCGAATCTTCATTAAAACAACGTCAATCAGCTTTAAATTATAACATTCTTTATTAACTATAAATTACTTTAAACTAAAACGCGTCCACATAAGCAACATGCTTTCATCAGTTCTTTATTAATATCACTCATCATCGTCCTCTCGTCCACTCTTCAACTGCCACTGCACTCATCTGCTGCAGGCATTCATCGTAGCGAAACATGTTTTTGCTTGTCAACTACTACTACATACTACACACACTACTGATACATTGGGTTTCTTAGTATTTGCACCGCTACACTAATGAAAGTTAACTTGCATTAGCAGTGAAAATTTCAATGCTAATGAAAGTTCGTTTGCACTAGCAGTGAAAATTTCAATGCTAATGAAAGTTGACTTGCATTTACTTGTAGGTAATGCAATTGAAATTTAAGTAGCACTGAACTAATGAAAGTGAAATGTCATTAGCATTAAAATGTTCAGTGCTAGTGCAAACGAACTTTCATTAGCACTGGATTTGATTTTTCTAGTGCATTGAATAGTGCACTATCAAATTAGTGCACTATTCCCAGGTATGCGGCTATCGACTTCCTTGGTGGTCGTGTTAAAATCGTCGTTTCTCGTTTCTGTTACGTGACGCAGAGTGACAGGTCGGCTATTTTTTCACAGTGTACTCTATTAACCTAAACTTGATTGGATTGCACACACGCAGGGTCCCACAATTAATATGAAATTTAGAAAAAAGGATTAATAACCGTACAACGAAATGTCAACTTCTTAGCGTACGCTTATACACGTGAAATCTGAAGCGATGCGATCAGATAGGAACACTATAGAAACCCAATAGTGGCCATATAGTTGAAGGGACGAGCATGTAGTGACTGTGAGCCAATTTCCTGCCCATACAATGCATGATAAGTCTTCTTTGAATCACCGCCCAGTAAACGTAGAAAAAGTGGAGAAAGGTCATTAAGAAGACCAAGCAAATCAAGAAGGAAAAACCCCATTCCTAAGAAAAGGTTTCAAACCTGGCGCCGCAGTTCCTCACATATTATACACTACCAATCATACTCATATACCACAATCCACGTCTGGCATGTGGTAGTACCCAGCATGTGCACACTCTCATTCAGTCACAGTATAAGGCAATCATAACAATGTTACTCATTTGCATTCATTATCTTCTGCGATATAGCCCCCATCCCAGCAATCACTCTCTACCAACGAAACCAATGCAAACGTTCAATTAGCGACTGTAGAAAAGTATCCTTGGTCAGCCAACAAGGAGTATCACCACCCACCGATACACGCTTCAGATACACTCACAATTGCATGTAATTTGTTCCCATTTATCCAATTATCCCAGCACGAGACGAGGAAATACTCCACGAGGACTACACATATATCTAAACCAGCCGCACCAAGCCAGTCGTCAATTACATATTTTGTTGATTTTATTGCCTCTCCAATGTGCAGGCATCTCACAGCACCCACCAACTCCGAGGCATATAAAATGTAAATTTAATTACTTTGGAGCGATGATGGAGACGACGACATAGGGTGATGCCACCTACCACTACTACAGTGAAACGCTCTGTTTGTCTGTCTGCCAAAAACAGAGGGTTTGTGGAAATAGTAATAAAATTAGGCACTTACGACAGGCACAACAAATGCCGGCATTATTGTGCGAATCTCACATTTAACACGCGCGCCTCCGAGATGAAAATGTGTTTACCTAGAGTTTGCACCAACAACGTAACGTAACATACCTACACTAGGATTAGGTGGAATTGAGGAGCAAAAAGCGACTCGACTAAGGAATGGCAAGGCAATTTGCATAAATAAACCGTTTTGTCGGGGCACCGCACATTTTCCACATTTACAACTCACTTATGTGCGTGGCGGGCCAGGTGAAGGTGTAGGTACTCTACCATCCAGCGAGTCAGATCCCATCAAACATCGAGTGTTGCAAATGGGCTTTTGGTGTTTTACTTAACCCCGGTACTGTATCTGAAAGGCAGGTGGTTGATGGATTGAGTAAGCACATATAGGCAAGGCACCTTTACGGAATAGTGCGGTGGTTTTGTGCTAAATGTGGATGTAATTGCATGTTGAAGGATGCTTTCGAGTTTCGACGAGTGTTTATCCTGTTCCTGTAGCCTGGCGATAATTTATGGTAAAATCATTTTGAAAATAGTGCCTTGGCTTGGAAGAGTTTACGAAAAGTTGCAATGCGAATGGGGAGATGTGGCAATAAGGATCGTTGATACAAACAGACGGTTTTTTTAGAACTGCCTGTACCTAGTATTAAGAATGTTTTTCTTGACTCTAAGTTTTTATAGTAAAAAACACAATTGCATAATCTAACTCACTTTGCTTACGGCCACTTCCACCAAATCAAACATGTTTCATACTTGTGCATCTCTTATTCGGTGCAGGGAAATAAGTCCCCGGGAACTAAATCCACTGAGGGACCAAGTTCCCACCTAGTGGGAAATAAAACCACTTTCGTGAAGTGGACTTAGTTCCCATGTAAGGTGGGAAATAAATTCCGAAAACTCTGAGTGGTTTTATTTCCCTTTCAATATACCCAATTTCGCACATATACTGCAAGTCTGACAGTAAACCCAAGCAGGGGGTTGCAGGGGGGCAGCATGCCCCCCCATACGTATTTAACTGTTGAATGTGTACTAAGTTCCCATAAGAAAGTGGGCTTAGTTCCCACCTCACATGGGAACTAAGTTCACTTCAAGAAAGTGGTTTTATTTCCCACTAGGTGGGAACTGAGTCCCTCAGTGGACTTAGTTCCCGGGGACTTATTTCCCTGCACCCTCTTATTCGTATATGTACCTACTGGTGAATCTACTGTGGGTACGCATCATTTAGTGTGTGGATTCTGGCAATGTCCCTTTCTCCTGTTGTTGCTCCATTGCCATGACTCCTTCTTAACTGCAGCATGTGTTTATGGGCCGACTTGTACTTTGCCTTTTCGAAAGGTATAACTATTCCGCTGCCACTTGCGTTGACGCTTGGCTAATGGGCTGACACCCCTTTCTCTGGTTCGTCATAGATATACGATTGGGCCAACAAAAAACTCTTAGAATAAATAAAAATTAAAAAAAATAATACCTAGCAACGTCATGTTAACAATTAATTGCAGCTTTCGCTTAATATTTCAGGGTTAACAAACTAAGAGCTTGACCCGTAGTCCCATACCTATAACACCACAGACACGACAGCTTTGACAGCAACTCGACATGTTACTAGATCGTTGCGCTGTCTGACTAAATGACAAAAATTGTTTCCCTTTAACCCGCCATACTTAAATTTCCGACCTTACAAAGGCTTCAATTATAGCTATCAGTAAAATGCAACCGAAAAATTTGTTTTTTGCTTAATTGTTAAAAAAACTTAATTGTTGAACTCAATCTTGGTTTTAAAATGTTGCTTTTGAATTATAAAGTCAGTTTATCTAAAAAAAAATAAGCAATTAATCTACAACTTTTCTTGAAAACAAATTTATTAATTTTTCCGTACGAAAAACTTTTTCTGTTCAACTTCTCATTCAGTTTCACGAAGTATTCCATTGAATTCCTATGATATGCTATGGTTAAATGTGTCAGTTTTGTTCTGTTTCATATTTTTATGGATGCATTTTACTGATAGCTATAATTGAAGCCTTATTATACCTGTCAATTTCTCCAATGTCCCAAGGCCAAGGGTAGTAATAACTTTCGTCACAACTTTTCGTAAATCTTTTAAGAGTTCGGCTTCACCATAGATCTCAAGGTTCATTTATTATAAGGTCTACGAAAAGCAGATAAATCGTTAGCTTGTGAAACATTTTGAATCACGGAAACACGGATAAGTATAAGCAATCTCTCCATCACTCCGGTGAAAAGAAGATGTTTGTGCTTCATATTCAAAAGGCATTTAGCACCGAGCTCTTTTGTCAAAAATGCGTGCTTTTTGGATCGATGCGTCTCTTATTCAAAAAAAAATAATAATAAATTAATAGGTGGCGCAACAGGCGGGTGTCACCCTAGGCCTAGCTTCTCGCAACCATTCGTTTGTGTGAGTTTCTATTTTTGGGACGAATGGAAGGAACCTACAATTTTATGCCGAGTCCGAACGGCTGATTAAGAAGCTTTTTCAGGACAGTCATCCTCTCGGATGTTTGTCAGACGTTCGCGAGAGGTGGCGCAGTAGAAAAAACCTTATGCCCGGTGCACACATGCGTCATTTTAACGCGCGGTTACGCTGCGGTGACGCAATAGTTCAGTGTACACATGCGGGATTTTCTCGTTTGACTTGCAGCAGTGGATATTTATAAAAAGAAACGAGTAATTTTACTGTACCCAGTGCATAAAAACTATGTTCTTAAAATGAAACGACTTACGACGACACACGGACTTTTCGCTCGAGGCAATTAAATGTGTTTTTATTATTATTTCTTGAAAGACTCGATGCTTCTGTGCCCTATAGCAGGTCTTATAGCAACGCTTACTTAGTTGCTATTGTGAGGGATATGCTGCTATATTGGCCGTTGGATCGCCGCCTTTAGACGTCAAACTTTCTCACAGCATTCCTCGCTGCTGTCTGCTACTAGATTAGGTTAGTTTGGAGGAACAGTTTACATTATATGCAATTTTCACCCAAAAGACAGTGAAGCCCATTGTGATTACCATTTTATATTACATACATGATAGGCAACTAACAAAACCATTTGGATCCGTTGATAAATCTTCTTAAATCTGGTGGAGGTATCGTTGCTAAATCTTCGAAGCCGTCAAAGAACCGTGCTCCTATACAAGAGTAGTAGCGTTCTTATACGGCTGGGCAAAGATACAGGAGATGATCCACAGATTCTATTTCCTCTTCATCCCTTCTAGAGAAGTCATTTATAAAGATACCCTGTTCACTATGTTTCCACCAGTGATGCAGTGTCCGGCTATTACCCCGACGAGCAATTGGATTTGTTTTCTATCAAACAATTTTAGGATCTTTGACCTTTTAGTGTCAATTGCGGGCCATCATCTGCGAGTTAGTACAACCGGAGGTGTTGTTTACCCAAATTTAATGTGACATTATCAATGACGCTCTTACCTGCGTTGAAAGCTGGCAATAGTGGCAGTACCTACTTGTCTGCCACGTAGTAGTATGTCCATTTCGGAGCCGCATCTGGCCATTTTATCTGCCGCCTCGTTCCTTTCTATACCAACATGTCCAGGGACGCAGTACAGTAGTACTATGTGATGGTTTATTGCTCTCAATAATGCCAAGATTACGGATTTGGAGTTTACTAGATTCTAGTTAACTTTAAAGTCTACTTGGCTGTCCACACAGAGTGTATTATTTCCATTGCTGGTAGTTCCCTAGCTAAGACTGATTGAGTCGTTTTTTTTACCCCGTAGATCTCTGCCTGGAAAACGCTGGACTGATGGCAGCTACTAAGTAGTAATCAGAGTCGATGTTGGCACCTTCGCATATGGCGATGTCTTAAACTAATCTAGCTTATCGTGCTTGGATCGGAGGATAGCCACGTTTACTTGTAGGTATATGTATATGCTAAATTTTGTTTTCGTACTTAGGAAGGACACTTTTCTCATAGGTGTCCTAACTTATGAAAGAAGTCTTACCTACGCACTGTATGTCGTCTTCTTCATCCGTGTCGGCACTTGACCGTCAGCGCATATTAGGCTTATGTTGGCGAATTTAACCCTGATGCGGATTTTCACCAGGCGTTCACCTACATGTCAAAATCTCTAGACTTTTTGTCTAAGTCTACTTCCAATGGCATTATAAGCGCGATTTCAGAAAAATTGTCACTTACGATAAACTTGCGGATATGACTCGATATGACATCGTTCATCGTTACTACTTCACTATAAAAATGGCTATCCAGGGTGCACCGGGCTTGCATACTACAGAAATGCATAGAAGCCCTGTGCCATTACATTACATTACATACATAGATTAATTTCATTCCAACAATCCGCCTTCGCCTTGAATAAATCTCACAATTCAATTATTATCCTTTGATGATTAAAGTCTTATTCAACGCCTCTGCAGCACACTCAACCTCCCTCCTTACGTTCTTTCAAATATAATGGCTATTTTGTTGCATATAACAACAGAAATGTAACCTGCAAAATTGTAATAAAAAAAATCCCCAACCTAACAAAAAAAAAAAAATAAGAAAATAGGTAAGAACAAAGAATGATTTAATTCGTGTGAAAGCCTTAAAAACAAAAACCATGGTCCGGCATTTTTGAAGCAATGCGCTCTGCGATTCCTGACCAAAAGGCGGATAACTATGAAGGCAACAAAAAAAAAAAATCATGTAAACCAGCAATAATTTCACTTTGTCCAGCTCAGCAGGAGTTTTAACGGCTGTCAGAGTGCCCATACACACAAGGACGTGTGTAAGGCGTTACTCGTATATAGCGAGCTATAAAGCTATAAACCACAAAAAAAAAACCGGAGATCTAAAGGAGCTCTTGCTCTATGAGTACCTTACTATGCTGTTCGTTCCTCTGTAGAATGATAGGCGGTAAAACAAAAAAAAAAAAAAACACAAAAACCAAAGAAAGGAACTGTGCACGTCAGCACGGATAGCCGAGGTAGCATTCCGTTGTTCGTTAGGTGGAAGAAAATTTTAAATAAACGACGTAGATCCTTGATAGAAGGGTACGGTTTCTTTTTAGTGTAATTTTTGGTTTTCCACACCATGATTATCTTTTCACTATGAGAATGAGAAGGGCTTTGCCTATTTCTGTTTATTGGGCATTGCCTTCGAAGAAGCATGAAGCTTATGTATTTACATTTTTGTGAAATTCTTTACAAAAGGCGTGTGCAACTTTGACGTTTTCTGTTTAAAGCTAATAAACAATGTATACAGGAATCGCAAGCATTGCAATTAAAATGTTCAACTTTTCTACTGGGTCTATATTGGTTGCCACCTTTTTGTGGTAATTTATGATTTTTAGTCATGCTTTCATTCAATTATGAAAGGCTATTGTACCCGTGCTTATCGTTTTAATGGGTGTATTGAAAAATGGTGTCAAATCCTATAAGGCAATAGTCTACAATAATCTTAAACAAGTTTTTTTGGGTCCACACCTTAGTCTTCTGGGCGCAGTGGTTAGTGTGCTGGTCTACTGTGTGAGGGATCCCAGGTTCGATCCTCTTAAAAACACAGATTACATCTTAAGGTTTTTTCAACTACACCATCTCTCGTGAACGTCTGACAATCATCCGTGAATATAACTGCCGAAAAACTTCCTAATTCAGCCGTTCGGACATAAAATAGTACGTCCCTGCCATTTGTCCCAGAAATAAAAACTCACACAAACGAATGGTTGTTAGAAGCTAGGGCTACCGTCCTACATGGACCTGTTGCGCCAACTATTTATTTATTTTTTAGTTGAACTATCGGGTATGTTACATTATGTTAGATAGGTAATTGATAAAATATTTTAGTGTTAACAATTTTAGGTTTATTGATTAAGTTTTAGACAATTTTAGGTAGTAATTAAGAAAAACCTATAAAATAGATTCCCAAACAACTTTTTCGTTCATACATTGTGTCATTCTCCACATGACCTTGCCACCTTTGTCTTTGGATGCGGACCTTTCTTGCCTATTCGGTTGTTGATTTTTTGTTGTTGTGAGACTTCGCAGTTCGGTGACATAAGATTTCAAAAATTTCAGCTTTAAATGCAGTCGGAGCTCAAGGGATACGCGACCCCACCATTGGTCGTTCACCTATAATTATTGTTAAAAATGAATTTATGTTAATTTATGAGGAGTGCAACATAAAATACATATTTTAAATTAAAGCAAATAAATATAGTTAAGCTAAACTCTATTTATTAAAAACAATTTTTTTTAAAGAACTACATATTTTTAACTGGCAACTATCTTAAGTTCTAAGATCATAAGAACTTAAATTTTAATATTCTATACTACAAAAATATTAATGTACTCATTTTTTTTAAAAGAATTCTTTCTAATTACTAAGCAACTATTTTATTATAATAAAAATCTTAAAAAAAAAACAAAATTAATGTATTTATGTAAAATATGTTTGTATATAAGCTAAGAACATAAATTTTAACATTTAACATTTTAACATTCTAAACAAAATTTGTATTTGAATATAAAATACATATTTTTATTTTAAGGAAAGATTTTTAATTAAGAACTATCTTAATAATCTATGAACGTAACAAATTTATTTTCTAATTAAATTGTTAAAAATGTTAAAGAAAGAATACTGTAAAATTTTGTTTAGCTAAGGCTGTTGGTTTTCGCGAGTTGAATCTGAATCTGAAGTCAAAATTTGTCTAAAGATTTTCAGATTCAGCTTGCGAAAAATTAAAGGTCAGCTAATGTGCACCAAAATCGGTGGTACCCATTAAAGAAGTATGGTGGAAGTGAAGAATATCGCCGCACCTTCGGCTTTATAGAGACTGGCGTCTCAATATTCTTTTGTTCTTCCACCTGATTCTTTTTTTGGGACCACGCCTTAGCTATTTGTGATCCGCAGCGGACCCCAATTGGGCCGCCGACTAAGGCGCCGCAGATGGTGCCTGTATCTGGTAGCAACCATCCGCCTAAATTGGCCCCAACAGTGGAGCCTGAATTTAGTATAATTGGTTGGCATAGGTATTTTAAAATGTGTATTTTAACGATTCAAAAACTTACCTATAATTGCAAAAATCCACGACAGGGCGAACTTTTTAAGGCTATTTTCATTTTGCTGGTCAGCCGCAAAACCCAGCAATTTGTTGGCAATTTCTTTAGATAGCTGGAAGCATTAAGTCAGGCTAAGAATTTTGAATTGCACATTCTAGTACTTACCACTATGGAGCCAGGTGCTGCTCCCAATGTGGGAGTGTCAGTTTTCCATTGTCTTGTGCATTTTATTTTCAGATCGCTGGGAGCATCTGAGTTTTTCTTCTTCGCCGCGATAATTTCCCGGACTTGTTTTATCGCCGTGTAATATATCTTGATATTTGATGGTAGCGGAAGGTTTTCGAGTTTGAAGGTCTGTTTATCCATTTTTTCTTATTTTCTTCTCTTTTCTTGCTTGATTTTTTTTTGCTGAACTTTTCTCTTTTCAGTTTTATTGATTATTAATTTTCTCTTGACAACAAACGTCAGGCCTGTTTGTTTTAAATAAATCCAGAGAAGTGTTTCATTTGAAAATTTTTCAAGTACAATTAAGTGGAAATAACTGTCACAGGCAAATGGGTCTTAGAATAAGAAAAATCGACGCGAAAAATCAGCGAAAACAATATAATAGCATTTTTCGACATTATTACTTCAACAATAATCAGTAGAGCCTATGATGAGTGATGCCTGGTGCATTTCAAAAAATTACATTTTTTCTCTTGGGGATTTATTTAATTTTTGTCGACTTGTGCCACGCCTCAAGATGCTGTTGAAAAACTTAATTTTCAGTCAGAAAATACCCTTGGAGGCTTAGAAAGTGGAAGTCGAAAAACAGCCCATTTTAGATTATGTGAAAGAAGTGTTTGTCATCATTAATTGATGAATTATTCATTTTTTCATTTAAATACTAGATACAATTGGGAAAATGAAGATGAAGACTATGAGCATTTCGTTGGTCTGTTTATAAATGGACTAATGTGCGAGGGATCACAGGTTCAATCAAAAGAAAATTAAATGACATTTTGTTTAATGAAAATAGTCCAACTTTTATCGATGCTACTGTTCTCTACGTTTGAACGAATTTCAAAGTTAAAACCCGAATTTTGTTTAACTCTTTATGACGTACATCTGTCTTAGGATTTGATCCACCAGATATCCTTATAGATTTTGGGGTTAAAACCTTCGCAATTAATAGACCTTCCATTTCAGAAAATTCAGCAATGATCGCAAGTCGTGTACAGTCGAGAACGGCTAAGTGGAAAACGGATAAGTGGAAAAATCGCCTAAGTGGAACGCGTTTCAATACCCCAAGACATTTCGCTCGATTTCTATACAAATTTGTACGTATAAGTGCAAAACGGATAAGTGCAAATTTCTTATAAGTGCACAATTCTTCGAACCACGGAATGAAGTTTTATACTGTTTTTAAAACGGATAAGTGCAAATGTAAAATATTTTTTTTTTACATTTTTACATACCTACAATCTACAAATTGCAGGTGACAACACTTATCGTTATCATATATCTATGAACATACTGACATTAATGTCGTTTTCCACTGGATTCACTCGGTAATTCACTCATTCAAGAAAACTGTTTCTGGTCTAATCCACTCATGTATTGGTGAAATGGCAAAATTTCATCTATAACTGCGGTGCATAAATTGCAAGTGTAAGTGCTACTTGAGTGAATTCTGACATGAAATCGAGAAGGGGATCATCCGAAGAGTATTCTTTGTGCCAATGGAAAGGGTTCAGAAAAGATATTTTGATTCTGTACGATCTGGGACGCTTATTTTTACCCAATGGAAAACGATGTAGCTAACAGAAGTAAGTATTTCAAACTAATTTCTGTCATTGCACATATGTCGTTTTCCATTGGGCTTTTCAGATTTTACTAAATGCTTTGTCATAATCTAATCATCCAGTACCAGTTCTTTACATTCGAAAAAAACCGAAAGGCCTGTTATGAGACTTATGTCGTTTTCCATTGGTTTCACTCGAGGATTCACTCATTATGATATCCAATGGAACAAGAAAACTGCTTCTGCTCGACTACACTCACGTATTGGTGAAACGTCAAAAATTACTGCATGGCTGCTGCCAACTGGCTTGTATAAAATAGCTACATAAAATGCATTTGCGTAAGTGCTTCTCGAGTGGATTCTGGGGCCAGATTATGTAAGCCGAAAACGATCGAACGCTTTCGTTTCGACCATAGCAGTCTCTGTCTATTGCCACAGATATGATAGAGACAGGTTTAGTGAAAACGAAAGCGATTTTCGTTTCGTTTTTTACAGAAACCCCGGACTTCAAATCGAGAAGCGAAATTCTCTCCTCAGAATCAACAGAAGAGTATTTTTTGCGCCAATTTATTTCAGATGAGTTATTTGACAGTACATCAGCTGTGCAAATTGTTTTCGTTTGTCGATGGAAGCATACGAACTTCATATGGATATACCGACGAAGAATCGAAATCCACAGACGACGAGGAAGAAAAATAAGTTGACAGCAATTGCTCCCAAATTAAGACCATGTCCATTATTTACCTTTTCGTTCTGAATAATTGTTTTTCAAGAGGCGCTTAGTAATTGTGTTTTGAAAACACATTCTGAATGACGTATAAAACAGCTGTGCAGGTTTTATTGGTATTAGTGAGAGTATGTACCTATGTGTAAATCTCGAAAAATATAGAGATCTGCAAAAAGTGATTCGGATCAAAACAAATATTGATTTTTTTCCCAAGGGAACATAAAAAGTGATCTAGATAAAAAAGTGTACTTTTTGTTCCAATGGAAAACCACATTAAATATGTAGTGACATGTGAGCTTGAAATTATGCACCTTATAAGTGCAAAAGTTGCGCATTTACGGGTAAGTGCAAAAATGTGCACTTACGGATAAGTGCAAAGACCGTATAAGTGCACACAAAGTTGAGGTCCGGACGTTGTGCACTTATCCGTTCTCGACTGTACTTTACTTTTAACTTTTGTACTATTCTCGTGCTATTCACTCAAACCTATATTCATCCTGTTTATGTTCTCCCAAATGTAGTTTTCCTATAATTGAACCACATGCTCGTTTATTGACATTTTGAAAACAGTGCAAAAAGAGCAAAGCACTAAACGATGACAATCGATTACATAAAATAATCCGCCTTTTCAGTTTGTTTGACAAAAAATACAATCGATAGCATCGTCGAAGATGCCAAAGTAAGTTGGACAAAATGGAGATGTGCCACCGAGAATCTCACCAAAAACAAGATAATGTCGAAAAAATATTAAAACATTACCTCAAGGAAAGCCCTCATCTGTTTCGGTAAGTTGTGTTCCGAGATATGATACACGTTTCCTCATTTGCCACAACAGACACACAAGACTAGAAGCAGCAGCAGTAGCAAGGAGTTGGAAATTTTTCCAAAAGAATCAGCACAAAATTCGCTCATTCATCTATGTTGTGTTATCCCTTTGGCAGGATTTGAAGGATCGGTGTTCTCCCATATATGCAGAGGTCCTTTTTTTAGTTTTTCATATCTTTCCTTTTCAGTCTTTTTTTTTTTTTTTTTGCCTGCAACACACTCTGCGGCAGATGGTGGATGGATGGATACGAAAATGAAATGTTCTTGGCTTGGAACATTTTCATTTCTCGAATTATAAGCATGTAAGGGGCTTCGGTAGTCGGCAATCTTCTTAGATAAGATTATATTAATATTGTATTTTCTTTTTCCGGGGGCTATATGCTATGCGAACCTCATCACACTTCATTTACCTTACTTTATATGAATTCGAATAAGGGATACTGGATACACATGGATGCGTACATATGTATTTCTATGCGAAGAGATGTAACATTTGTGTTGGAGATTTATACCACTGGGGTTATGGTATGCCTTAGAAAAATGTGGTCGCTCTCATCTATTTGTTGTTTCAAGATAATAAGCCATGTAAATGCGAATGTTATCCTGGACATGTACCCAGAATCGAAATTATCCGGAGAGGTAATGTAGTAGGTTCATGTAGTAAATATTGTAAACAAGGCATGTCAAAATGATTCAATTAGATAATTTAGTTGCATACGTAGATGCAGAATGACTTGTTAGTTCTGTATAGCCAAAAATGTCTGAGAAGAAAATCGGAAAGAGATTTTTGAAGGTTTGTTAATAGCTACTGTCCTAAGACTATAGAGCGAGAGGTTCCTGGAGAGCCTTGCCTCACAGAACTGAGTTTAAAACAAACCAACCCATCGTAGATCACTTAGAAATCCCATTGAAAGTTTCATTTCTCGCAGTTCTAGTGAAACGACCCTGACAAGAATCAAAGGGCTCTGCCTTGTGACCGAACTCAAAGAGTCCTTGCATTCCCGTACCTACTAGGTATTTGAAACAGGTTTAAGCAAGACCTTAAGACCAACCTGACTGTCACGACAGATACCGATATTCTAATCTCGCAACCCACGTTTAACAATATAGTCGCCAGCTATTAAAATAGCATAGATCTCAGCATGAAAAATAGAGGAAAGGTAAAATACAGAAGTCTAGCATTGTGGGATTCCATGAAGACAGAAGTGCTTCGCAAGATCATGGAAACTTCAGTGCGGATGATACCAAAAGCTACCCTTCCTAAGGAGGTAGATTGCTTTGGTAATACAATACATGATAGGGCTATTAATAGGATCAAGCAGTTCATCTAGACCTAAGCCAAGCATAGTACTGGGGTAAGCCCCCTTGCATCCGAGACAGGCCGTTCTTTGGAGCTTGGATTAAAAGGCAGACACATGCGTAGGCAGAAACCCTCTCTATCAAAGGGCCGATTCTTATGCTTCAAAAGGTTTTATCATAGCTGCATAGATCCAAAGAAACTTCTTCGGTGATAAATTGCACCATTACATTACCAGAAAAGGGAGAGCGCCTTAAATTAGACAAGATTATTAGTCGGGGGAGTCTTGGCTCTGGCACTTCGGTCTAGGAGCCTATGGCTAGGTCCTAGAGGATTTTTAAACTATAATGCAGAAGATTATATTTCGAATAAAGTAAATTTCATGTCAATTTAAAAAAAAATCATCTTTGTTTTATTCCATTTCAAAGTTCTGAAAAAAACACCCTTTAAATTCAGTCTTTGCTGTTAAACGAAGATCATAGGCTATAAGATCGCTCGTCTCTTCGTCCAAATAGTATCCACTCCTATACTCAGCCTGCCAGACTGGGTCTTGTGAGTATCCCCATTCCCGTCTGAGCAGGCATTTATGGGGCTACTCTCGACATGAAGAGTTTCCATCCACACGGTTTCAAAACCATTTTGCTTTATTGAGAAAACACCATCTAGTATTCGAGTTCAAGTCTATATTTTAGTCTCCCCAACAAGCTCTTAGTGGATACTTACTTACTTAAGGTGGCGCTACAGTCCGGGGTACCTGGGCCTCAACCAACAAGCGTCTCCGGCCAGCACGATTTTTGGCCAGCTGCCTCCAGTTTCGCACGCTAAGTTGGTTGAGGTCCCCTTCCACTTGCGTGCGCCACCTGAGTCGCGGCCTTCCTCTACTGCGCCGTCCCTCGGGTGTGGATTCGAAGATCTTCCGGGCCGGAGCATTCACGTCCATTCGCTCTACATGACCCAGCCACCGCAGTCGTTGGATCTTCACTCTTCTGGCTAGGTCGATGTCGCTGTACAGCCCGTACAGTTCGTCGTTGTATCTCCTCCTCCATTCACCGTCTATGCAGACGGGACCGAAAATTACTCGAAGAATTTTCCTCTCGAAGCAGCCAAGAGTAGCCTCATCCACTTTTGATAGAGTCCATGCCTCTGCACCATAAAGTAGGACAGGGATGATTAGGGTCTTATAAAGGGTCACTTTAGTTGTTCGAGAGAGGGCTTTGCTACTCAATTGCTTTCTTAGCCCAAAGAAACAACGATTGGCAAGAGTTATTCTTCGTTTAATCTCAGCGCTGGTGTCATTGTCTGAGTTCATAGCGGAGCCTAGGTAGACAAAGTCCTTTACCACTTCAAAGTTATATCTGTCTATAGTGACGTTCTGTCCAAGACGTCGGTGTTGGGTGTCCTTTCTTGATGACAGCATATACTTTGTCTTGCCCTCATTGACCGCCAAACCCATTTTCGCCGCTTCCGTCTCAATGCCCACGAACGCGCCAGTGACATCACGCTGCGTTCTGCCGATTATGTCGATGTCGTCGGCGTAGGCGAGTAGGTGGACGGACTTTTGGAAGATAGTGCCTCTGGTGTTAGCGTTTGAGTTTTGCACTATTCTTTCAAGAACGATGTTGAAGAAGTCACATGACAGCGCATCGCCTTGTCTAAATCCTTTTTTGACATCGAAGGTCTCGGTGAGTTCTTTACCGACCTTGATGGACCTTAGTGGATACTGTTGTCGAGAAAGTAAGTTCACTGATTCCTATCGCATCTCCCCCCAAAAACCACCATAATGGTCTGTTTGAAGCTCGTAGCCGTCTCGAGTTAAATCCAGTCGGCGGCGTGAAATCCGTGACAATCCTATACCACCAGACACTCGCAAACTCTCTCTCTTTATAAACATAGGTTTGGCAATTTGTTGAGGTCCAAATTTCCATTTCCCAGTGTCTGAAACTTGTTTTCTTCACATCCATACTACATAAATCTCCTTGAAACACCATACCCATACTTGATACACAATCAATATTCGAAAAAAAAAAATAATTTATACTTTATTGCCATTTACCAAATAAACAATTTTGCTCATCCTAACAAGGCATAATGCAATCTTCCATAAAGTTTATAATATCTCAATAGCACAAAATGCCTTTGTCGAAAATTAATATCCAACTAGACATTACTCGTACAACAAAAGCCAAAACATCCTCGCAATCATGTTCCATAATAAATAAACATCCATCCTGGGCGCATTGTAATAAACCATTAGGAGCCTGCCTCCTGCTCCGCTTCAAACATTACCACACTCAAAGTGAATGCTGCTAACCAAGTGAACGGCTATATCCTTGCTTAAAGTTAACGCCACAAAGTTCAACACTATATGTACTGCCGCCATCCTTCGTCTTTGAAGAGGTTATAATATTGAAAAAGCTGTGAAAAGGATTCACTAATATGAAAGCAATTGCCACTTATATTTACGATACTTTAAGGACACAAAATATTATGAGATTATGACATCGTATCCTTGTATCGAACGGTTGACTATAACCGCACAACATCGTTTGCCGTGCCATTAAATTCTTGAAAACCGTCGATAAAATCTTTTACTCGCAATAAATGGACCTATTGCCACGTCTGGACAGGACATTTCACCCCAATTGTTTGGTTGTATGGATTTTTTTGTTGCTTCAATTTCTGTTGTCCGTTTCTCAGATTTTCTTCGTGTCAGAATGTTGAGTTCATTTAGAAGACGGTCTGTGTGTGTGGAAAAATTTCCTTCGTTTCTTTTGGCCGAATACAATTGACGCATTTGGGAGGTTCGTTGGATTCAATAATACACTACGTGACAGTAAAATGGTTTCTCTAATGCGATTTAATTGATAAAGGTGCTGAGATTGTGCAGTCAATCAATGGACAGTGTCCTTACATTCAATGAGGTTTTTGTTTTTCAAAGACTCATTTGAATTAGGTTCAAAAATGGGTTACCTAGCCTTCTCATTGGCCCTTGAGTAACTAATTTTGTAGCCTAACTTCAACTTATCTCCTTTTTCTCTTATAAATTAGTTTCGAATGCAATATTTATTGAGGTTCTCGTTTGGTTTTATATGTGTTTAATAAGCAGTCGTTTCCTGTCGCTTTATCGTTTCATCGGGGTTCGGAAATACGGCCCAACGAGTAATAAAAAGCTTCATGCTCCCATTTCTCATTCTGCCCGAGCAGTCCCACCATTCCCCAACTATTTCCTATCGCTTTTGCGTTTCATCAGAAATCACTGCCCAATGAGCTATTAGAAGTTTCACATTCTCAAGTATCATTTTGTCCGAGCATCAAAACGCGCTTTCCTAAGACGTTTTCTGTCGCTTTTTCGTTTCATTGGAGTTCGGAATTACTGCTATAAGAATTTTCAAGCCCCATATCTCATTCGGACCGAGCTGCCACACCACAAACAATAACCTTCGCGTTTCCTGGCGCTTTTTCGTTTCATCGAATCTCAAAATCAAAACTACTACCCAGCTATCTATAAGAAGTTTTAGGCTCCTATATCTCATTCTGCCCAAGCTTTCCCACCACTCGCAATACCCCCATCCGTTTCCTGCCGCTTTTCCGTTTCATTAGAGTCCGGATTTACTGCCCAACGAATAATAAGAAGTTCAATGCTCCTATTTCTCATTCTGCCCGAGCAGTTCCACCACTTCCACCCATTTTCTGTCGCTTTTGCGTTTGATTAGAGTCCGGAATCACTGCCCAATGAGCTATAAGAAGTTTCACTCTCTCAAGTCTCCCTCTGTCCGGAGCAGTAGAACGCGCATTGGTCCCACCCATTTCCAGTTGCATTTTCGTTTCATAGGAATTCCGAAATACAGCCAAACGAGTAACGTTATTTTTCATTATTTTTGTTACTTTTTCATTTAATCGCAGTTTGGAACTACAACCCAACCAGCTATAAGAAGTTTCATGCTCCCATAGCCCGAGCTGCAATACCACACTTTGATAACCTTCGCGTTTTCAGTCGCTTTTTCGTTTCATCGGAGTCCGGAATCACTGCTTAATGAGCCATAAGACGTTGCATTCTCTGTTGATGTCTCAGTCTGTCCCAACTGCCTGTGCATGCGCACTGCTCCCACGCGTTTTCTGTCACTTTTCGTTTCATTGGAGTACGAAACTACTACCCAACGAGCTTTACAAATTTGCACTCTTCCATATCCCATTCTGCCCAACTTGACTTACCATGCGCTATACACATCCCATTTGCTGTCGGTTTTCCGTTTCATCGGAGCTAGGAATTACTGCCCTCTCCAACGAAATATATTAAGTTTAATTTAAAAAATATCAAGGAACAGACTCGCAATATGACAGTTTGCCGTTTGCCCAGCTCTGGCATGAAGACATCGAAATGTGTGTTAGGTCTACCAAAAAAATGGCACAGGTACCTATTTATCTAACTGTGTGGAGTTTAAGCTTAAGTACCCCAATTCAGACGAAGCGACAACTCTTGAGAGTCGCCGCTGATTTATAAACGGGTATAAAACCATTCGTACTAGGCTATTCGACAATCCCCATACTCATACTTTGCTACTGTGCCTGGAGCTTTATTAGATTTAAGCTAAGATATAACTTCTCTCTCAAAAATGAAGCAAAATTGGAATGCTTTTTCAACCTAACCAGGCTTTCTACTTCTTACTCAACTAAAATCACTATTAATATTATCCAACTTTAATAAACTTTATCTTTCCCAAGAAAAAAGTAACCCACTGTTGAATTTTTTTGCATTTCAAAACTATATCTTCACGAGATCACGTGCCTTGAAGTTTCTCATCTCATTATGAAGAATAACAAAAGTAATCACCAAAGAACCCATCTGCAACCGAAAAGAACTTCCACCGCTCACGAAAATCACCGTCGAATAGTTCCTCCCAGAATGCTCATAAAAATCGCGCTCTTATCCACCGATCAGGAAGAAAAAAAAAAGTTTATTCCATTCCCTGTTTCTCTTGCACACCATATCCAATATTCCCGAATAATCCTTCATAGTCAATCTGCCCGCCAAAGTATAGCATGAGGATGAACATTGAACATTCCTTTTCCCTTTTTTTTGGCTCAATTTGATAACATTCCGCTAATATGGATGAGGAAAATTATTTCGGATCAATTTAAGTTCCACCCTCTTTGTCGGTGGTGGTGGCGAAACTATCCACTTATCAAACTTAACAGCAGCAACACTTGAAAGGGCGATACGAATTTAAAAAGGATTTCCTTCATGTCATTTTCCATTTATTTAATAACGTAGAAAACGCCGAAGCGCGAAAAGGGAAAAAAATACTGAAACCTCCTCAGTTAGTTCGAAACGGAGTTGTTGGTATTGAAACATATCCCTATCTCTATTCAGGGATATTGTGATACATTTTATGACTTAAGTTTCGTTTCGCTCCTTTTTTTGCTTGCACTTTTCTGAAGACAGTTTTAAATGTTAAGTTTTTTTTTTGAAGTCTGCACACTCGCAGGAGATGAGGATAATCTTATATAGTATGGAGCAATCGTTTATTACGAAGGATTTTATCTAATGGATGCGAGGATTTATTATAATGGATTGGAAGTTGTAAGATATTGCTATCGTCTCTGATGGGATTTTGAATGGTACGAAAAGGAATGCCGAATGCCCGAAAATAGTTTGCCAATTTTTTTGTTTTATCTATTAAATTACCACAAAAAATAACTGACCTTTGCATTATACTAAGTCATTAACGCATTTATTGAAGAAAAACGACAGTAGTTTGAAAGATAGTAGCCAACGCTACAGAATTGAGTGCTTCGCAGGCTGAATAATATAACATATATTGTGATGGTTTAGAAACTCAGTTGAATCAATCTATACTATTAGGACCCTTTGACTCTTTCTTCTAACATCTAATGATTCTAATTCTATGCTCATCAATTTTAACCTAGATATATTTATATCAAGCCAAAAAAGTCTTCTAAGATCGCACCACCTGTAACGAAGCGATACGAATTTGTCGCGTATATCCACTTTGGACAAACCCAAGAGACGGTCCATCAGTGATTGCCACCACTTTGGAAGCCTTGGGGAGGCATTTTTACGTTAACCAGTGTCATATGTCACCACAAATTCACAAGTATCACGCCACACCGCCTCACCCAATACCAGAAACAACTGAAACAAAGTATCATCAGTTATCGATTTCCACTACTTGACAAGAAAATTCCCTCTCAACACCCATAGCCACTGCACTAAGGAAATGCTGGTGCCAGCCGACCAACCCAGCTAAATATAAACCAGCCAAGGAGACCACCTCGCAACCACAACACTCTTGGAGCATTTTCATAACTCCGATCTCCGACACCTCACATTGCTTTTTTGTTCGGAATTTCTCTATAGTCACCCTGGGACTACCCCTCCGTCACCTGAAACTGACGAATATGTTCTCTGAACTTTCAGACCTTGAAATGATTTCCACGGCCACAGACCGCTTCATAAAAAATCTTTTGCTTCGACAAAAGGAGATTCCATATAGAGAAACATGGACAAGCAGCTGTCCACCAAACAGCCAAAACGGCCTAAAGTGGTATACGGATGGTTTTCAAAATGGTATCTGATATGAGAGCTGGCCTGTAGGGAAAATACCTAGTGTATTCCAGGCAGAGCTTCACGCCATTTAAGAATGCGTTCACATCTACAAACTCACGGACAGTCAAGGAGCTATAGCCTTTATCTTAGCCTGTCATTAACTCCGAATCAGAATGAAACTCTTTTAGCACCCTTAAAGTCTTAGCCTCAGGAACAGGACCAAATTATGGTGAGTTGAGCTGTTTGAAGGATTCGAAAAAATCTACGATTTTGCCAGAAGAGGCTCAGAAATCTCTTCTTATTCACGAGTGATGGAAGGAGCAATGCTGAGTTTTTCTAAAGGATTGGTCAGGCTGGATCAATTTTGAGACAGCTTGGTCGTTCTTTTATTAGGAGGACTGAATTTGGCATCAAAGCTAAGCTGTCAGTCTTTAATTCGGTGTTTGTTCCAACTCTTACCTTTGGTCATGAGATTTGGATAATGACCGAAAGAATAAGCTGCTGAAATGAGACGTGCTATGGAATCCGTACCATCAGGCAGGCGTCCTCTAGGTAGACCCAGTATGATATGGTTAGATCAAGTTCATAATCTCGCCTCTACCCGTATGGAGATTGCCCTTGATGATTTAGAGTTGATGGCGGAGAATCGAGAGCTATAAGATGGTCCACTTGGGCAACCTACACCCGCGACCCACCTAATGGATTATGTGAATGCCCAGTCCTATGTGAAATTAGAAGGACGGTCTTCTTTAGGCACCATCCTCTGCTGGCAGTATCATAAACTTGATAAAAAAAAATGTGGAGAACCTACTAGACTAAGCCTTCCTTCCTGAAATATGGTAAAATTGATCTTAGTCAGGTTTATGTTCCGCTTTTATTGCCTGCGTGTCAGAAGTAAACAGAAAGAAAACCCTGTGTAAAAGTGGATACGGAGGTAAGTAACTCAGTTCTTGATGCAATATACATCTATAACTGCAATCAATTCTGAACCAGCATCCTGGAGACTTGCACTATTCTCTAAACTTTTAGCCGCAATAATGCTTGCGGATTGGTAGTAAATGTGGTTGGCATTTTGGGTATTGCAGGACCCACAACCTAGACTGGTATTATGACTTATGAGCACTATCCGATCCACCATCGTAGTTACGACCTCACGTATATCCAAATAGTGTAAAGGTATAACTAAGTGACAGTCAAAGCAAACAGGACCGATCATTTTACGAAAAAGTTTGCTTTCGAAGCAACTGAGGATCGTCTTTCTTCTTCTTTGAATAGGCTTGTTTAAGCTTCAGTGCCACAAGGTAGGACTGGTATGATCCAGCTCCTATACATAATCTCTTTCATTCACACAATTAATGCTAAAAATTAAATATTTTTGAAATTAGCCTGCAAATATGCAACGCTTTCTTTGCTTTCATTCTATTGTACGTATACGTGTAACCTATTAATATGCAATGTTTTTTTTTATTTCAGAGAAATGGTCATATTTCATGGAAATGGTCTTAAATTTGGTTGATCCTATGTTACTGAGGGCAACCCTCTCTCTCTCTCTCAGCTGAAATATTGTTATTTCGATCGTTTTAAGAAAATAAAAAATTTGACCTGTGACAGCTCTGATTAAAATGGGTGAGCGGTGCACGTCTTGCGTCAAAAATTGCTACCACCTGACAATAAATTACACTGCTGTAAGTTCCTCTTCGAAAAACAAATCTTACTGTACAAACATTTTAGCCACCAACAGTTCCCATTCCAATAACCAAACATTAGCTGAAGGATAACTGTCAAACATTCAAAAATATCCTCGAAGCAAATAAGCAAATAAATACGATTTGTTATCGCAACCGCAGATCAGGATGCATTGTGTTTTAGTATTTTATTTGCTAAAGGATAGCTTTAGCTCCGGAACCATGTACAATTTAAACCTAATAAAAGCGTTTGATAACTGAAAGGATGACACAATTTAATGTCCTTCTCTCAATCCAAATAGTGACGATCCATTCCGACTTTCAAGCATCATACCGTAGAATAAACACTCCCAGTGATGAGTTTGAGATAAGTGGACGAATGCTTCTGAAGATGTCACCTCTTTCTCTCTGGCTTAAGATATCCGTTCAAAGGATTTTCCAATTTATTGTTTGCCAACGCAAAAAAAACACACACACACTCACTAGCAAGCCATAGGATGGAATCTCGATTGCTTTGTAAGGTTTATCTGGCAAGGATATACGAAAAAGGCGAAAAATTGCAAAACATTTGCCCAAGCAAAGTCTGGGCGTAGCTTATTACGTAAGAAAGTCCTTATGACCATCGACCGTCATGATATTAGTCCTTATCCGAGCATTGCCTGGTGGTCATTTGTTTGCACAGATATATAGGATGTGCACAGTGTTGTGTCGAGTGAGTATTTCTTTTTGTTTTTACAACCATTTCGCTCGTATATCCTTAAAGGATGATTTTCTTATCGATAGATTTAGTCATTTTGAGATGCCTCGAGGAAGTTTTCTTGTTTTTTTTTTTTTTTTTTTGCTTCGTTTCTTGGACCTTCTTCATTCTATATGCGGCGGTGGCATTAAATTTTATTGGCGATTTGTGTTTCTTTTATGTCCTTTTGTACTGTGCATTCGTTTTGGAGTGGAAGTGGAGGTTTTATGATGATTTTATTGGAATGGCGATGGGATAGTGTAACTCAAAAAGCCTGAAATGAATTGGTTTGATTGCAATTGATTTTGAAAGTTATCGAAACTAGGAAGTTGGCTATTTGAAAAAAAGTGGCTGAATTTTTTCTGAGACATTTTCTTAGGTTTTGGAGCAAATTGTTTATACAGTAACCATTTCAAAGAAATAAAATTAAATCTTAAACGTCAGGTACAAGCTATTTAACTAATTTAAATCTTCGATAGTCTAAAAGCAAATGTTGTTATTTTCTTTAAAAATACGGAGCAATTGGTTAGTTTTTTCCCCGTATGGCTTTCTAATAAATTGGTTATCGATTTTCAGCGATCGCCATCAGCTTCATTTTTTGTCGATAGGCTACTGGTATTTTATTGAATCATTTTATTCATTGGGCGAATATATTTTATAGACTTGAGTATGACTTTAAATTTACTTAAGGAAAATGTGAATATGCAATATGTGCCAAATTTCTTAAAAAAAATTACCTATTTAATTTTCTAAAAATAAGCAGAAAATCCATTTTTTTTTTGGGTTATTAAGAAGGCAAATTTTTCCCATGTTCTGTTTCAGGTAATTTCATGACCAAAAATTCCCACGATCTGCTACCACTGCTTCGAAACTGCGTTTCATTGAAAAAACTTCCTTGGAATGAAATTTCTGTGACCCCCTGTTTTAGGGAAATTACCTACATATGTACAACTGCTTGATCCGCTTTCTATTTCGCAGTATGTCGTGTCTATCATTTGTTTTCTAGGACTATTAGGTTAGGTTAGGTTTATTGAGTTTATTAGAGTTGGCAGATCAGGGATACAGATAAACCCTGCTGTATAACACTTAGATCCTTGTAGACCCATTGTGATGCCCCTTTAAATGGGCGTTTACCGTTCATGTTGGGATGGTTAGCCTCATGTCCCTTCGTCTAGTGATTACTCGACGCCGACCAGCCATCCTGATATCCTCAAAAACCTGTAAAGATAAGAAAGTGAGACACCAGAAAGTTTTTGTAGGTCATGGAAGTAATGACTTCCAAGTGTTCTGTTCCTCAAGTGACAGAGACTCGTCTCGGCAGCCTCCGCAGATTTAGTTTCATTGCATGGTTTCTTAGGAAGTTATGTCCCGTTAGAACCCCTAACAAGTTAGACAGCAATGACCTGTCAAACAGCGGAAGTTTGATGGTCCGGCCACTGTCATATTTTGGCCAAAGCTTTCGTGATACGTCACAGGTAGTTAGTCCTTTCCACATGTTGTTGGTTTTCATGCGAATCTTATTCTCCCACTTGATAAAATTGCTCAAGGCCCCCATCATGACCCAAACTGCATGCAGCAGTAAAGTAATGTGATTGTAAAGTGTTTTCTTCTAAGGCTAGCGGGAAAGCGAGGTCTGCCCAAAGTAACAACAAAATTAAGATCGAAGACACAATTTATTCCAACAATATCTCTTGGGTCAACTCAGTCTCACGACAAGTGTATAGTCGCTCTGTGATAGTATGTATATTAAATTGCTCAAAAATGTTCCAATTTGGGAGATATGACAGAGACCCGCCTTAAAATAGGCCAAGCACAAAATCACCAAAAATTAATTTGTTGAGTATTTGGACATCTGTCAGTCTTTCTTTGTACTCTAATAATTTATTGGATTTTGGGGTATTTGACACTGTACTGGTTACCTAAGTGGTTATCTATGGATTTCGTGTTGGAGATAAGACTTTTCTGCACGGAGTCACTTGCGGTAAAGGGACTCCATTCTGGTGCATCAAAAATTGCATCAGGTCATTGGACCTCTTTCAGAAAACTTGGCATCTACATCACAATTTCTGATTAAGAGGCCCCTTCTTGGCCTTCGATAAGAAACCGTTGAAAACCAATACAGAAATGGGGTTCCCAAAATGTATATCGGGAAATTTTGTTCAGATTGTAGCGCACCAGCTAACGTTTACTTACGAGTTGAGGGTACTTTACATATTTGTTTTCTTTGTAGTGTCTTGTGTATTTAAGGATTGTCCCGGATTTAAGTGAATACCCCTACTGTTAGATCCCACTCAATATTAACCTCTAATTATCATAATTTTTATCAAAAAGTCAGTGAAAGCTATCTCAACCTTCATCCCATGGACAAACTCCCAAACAGATAGCCCCACATATTTCAGAGTCCTTCAAAAATCAATACATATTATGTTCTCCATCCATTCCCGTATTAACTTCTTGAACAGCACACCCTTTGGGAATATTTATTAAAATGTCATTCGCTCATTTGATACATGGTATGTAATACCATGTCATGTGTCTGTTATCCTTCATGTAAAAAACATAAGACACAACATAACTAAAAAAAAAAGCAAACCGAATTTTGAATAATAACAAGGACATCAATAAACCCACCGAGCAAATTTATTCATCCATTTAGTCATGTGAAAGTGAAGTCACACAAGGACCGAGGACATTTCCGTTGGAACATATCATAACGCTTCACATCGCTCAATTGCCATCCAACCCATAGACAGTTTAGAACAAAATATTTTCATGTTGATGGTTAATCCTGTCAATTTTCATATCGATAAGGATAAATGACATTTAACATTCTAACCCCAAACCAAACGGCACCCCCATCAATCCGAATTGTGTAATATCAATAAGGGTTGATATGATAGTTTTTATCCAACATCCTTAGTCTGATTATGATGAAACTTTTATCATATATCTGGGAGGACAATGACATATTATAGAAAATGGGGATGAAAAAAAAATAAAATTCTAATGTGGACATTTTATGAACATAATCTTTCCGCAGCGAAGAGTGGATGTCAGTACTAACAACAAATGGTCCTCCCTATTGACCATTGCAATAAGAATTATGTGCCCCTAATTTTATTTCGAATCAGTAATTAGAGGGTCGGGGGTTTTTGCAAAGATTTCCATTTTTATTTCTGAGAAAGAGAATTCATTTTTTTCACTATCCCATATAGAGTATTTCACGTATCTTAACCGACACGTGCTTACTTCCTTTGTACGTCCAACACACTCGTACATCAAACGGAACCGTTTATTAAGCCCTTTTACAGCTGCTTGTTCAACTTTGATATCGCAATATGATAGCTCTACAAGTAACGAGTATACGTTCCCGTTTGTTTGCCACTTATAAAGTTGTGGTTGTGGAGCTGGGCCAAGTTAAATTATTGCAAGTTTACATGGGTTTTTGGTAGGTCTCCAGCCTTTCGGTAGATTGCATCAAACATTCTTGCCGGTTGCATATCCCTTCAGTTAAATCATATCCTTTATGTGCCCTGACGCCCGTTTTGAACTATGGGTGGTAGAATTTTTGTTTTTTCTTTTTGTTCCGCCTTGTCTATTGCTTTAGATATAGTCGGCGGAATTTCACCCTAAAAAGTAATTGCTTTCGGAGTTTCTTTAGCGCTGTGTACATCCGCTTATTGTGGGAATAGGGACTTTGAATTCTATTCATTTCATGAGGGAATTGGTTCAACAGGAAACTGGCTTTCGTTTCTCTTTCAATAATAAAATCGACGGGACAAGTCTGAGTTTTTATTAAGTTGTCTCTTAAAGTGGTGACAACTCGCTGGTATATCAGTGCACAGGACATCATTGTGCTTACTACTTAATGCTGGATGTGGTTCCTGGTATATTGAAGATGATTATCATTCTTAAACCGCAACACATGCAGCTTTTGAAGGAACTGAACTTAGTGAAAAGGGTCAACTTTTTCCTTTGTCAGAATTTTCTTTGCTATAAACTGTAGGCTGCAGATTAGAGGGCTGTGTTCAAGTAGTTGTGGACCTAACTAACGTCTCTACAGTGTAAAATCTATAGTCCGTCCCAAAGCAAAAAAAATATCCCAACATGCGCAGTAGCACTTTATTTAAGGGAAATTTTTCCCTTAAGGTATTTTTGATCGCATGAAATTGTTAATGCTTTTCTCTACTTTATCACAAAGTATACCGAAAATTCCATTTCAACCCTTTTCAACACATAGTGGGTTTCACGCTGTTATAATAAAGTTACTCAGGACTCTGGCTGTCATTACCAGCGTTCCCACTTTCACTACGATCGTAATGTTTCACTACGATTTCACCTTAGTTCGACAAAATCATTACGTCACTACGAAAAATTTGGAAACACTACGATTTTCCGTTCGACGTCGTATCCATATATTTCTTGTATAAAATTCCTTCAGCAAGTAATAATATTGATTTCTAAAATGTTTTCCCTTGGAAAAGTTGTCTGAACGCATTCACAACAGGGCGATTAATTTTACTAATTCACTTTTCAGCGCAATAATGGTGGTTACAAGGGGTCGATTTCCGTTCTGTGACTGTGATTATTGATAAATAATCTAATTTAATTTGTAATTTTCGAGCTTTTCAAGGTAGAATACTTTTCATTGGCGAAATCGGGGCTATTCTCCCCGATTAAATACAGTCTGTCACGAAATTGTTTTTACAAATTCCTTGACAAGCTCATTTTTGCGAATTTTTTATTACTTTTAGAATGTAGTATTTTTTGTTACTGTTTGTTAGTAGATATATTAATAAAAAGAAATTTATTAAAAAAATGAAGTGAAACATCAAAGAAGTTGTTTTATTTTATAAAGAAAACTGTCTAAATAGCCAGTTGTTTTCCTTTGTAAAAACAATTCCTTGACAAACTGTATGTAGTTATTTTGGGTTTCTGAATCCCTTTGCCCGCGCTTATTTTTCGTTTCCATTGTGAGTCGTAGAGCCTTGTCTATGTTTTCCACACTTCTTCGCTAATGAAACGGCGGTGATAAAAAAAAAATTATCATATGAAAAAAATCTGACATTTGTTTTCAATTTTTCATAGACCGAGAATCGAATTAAGTGCAAACTTGTGAGAACTCTTTTACTTCACAGTATCATAGAAGGAGAATCGACCCCCCAGTTAAGTCGTACTTGGCTTAAAACTAAAACATTATGGAGATTGCAATACTTTTTCATATTTCACTACGATTTAGCTCGAAACACTACGTTTTCTTCATCTCGGCACTACGCTTTCGTAAATTTGAAGTGGGAACGCTGGTCATTACTAAGCACCAGCGTTCCCACTTCAAATTTACGAAAGCGTAGTGTCGAAATGAAGAAAACGTAGTGTTTCGAGCTAAATCGTAGCCACCATTTAACTGGGGGGGTCGATTCTCGTTCTATGATAATGTGAAGTGAAAAGATTTCTCACAAGTTCGCGCTTAATTCGATTCGCGGTCTATGAAAACATGAAAACAAATGTCAGATTTTTTTCATATTACATATAATTTTTTTTTATCACAGCCGTTTCATTTGTGAAGAAGTGTGAAAAACATAGACAAAAGGCTCTATGACTCACAATGGAAACGAAAACGCGGACAAAGGGATTCAGAAACCCAAAATATCTACATACATATTTAATCGAATAGTATCTGGAGAATAGCCCCGATTTGGCCAATGAAAAGTATTCTACCTTGAAAAGCTCGAAAATTACAAATTAAATTAAATTATTTATCACTTCGCAGTCACAGGATGGAAATCGACCTCATGTAACCACCATTATTGCGCGGAAAAGATAATTAGTTAAATTAATCACCCTGTTGTGAATGCGGCTCAGAAGAAGGGCAAGTACCAGAACCGCCCATCCAAGAACACAGTTCGCGTGACCATAAAAGCCGGACCCAGGCGATCACTGAAGAAACTGAGGAACATGCTCACTGACGCAGTAAATACCGCTCCGATTTGAAGCAGGCTGCCCTCCGCAAAGCATCAGCTATCTTGAGGTCACAGAAGCCAGCTCCAGTCAAGAAGACTAAAAAGGTCGAATAAGTTCCAGAGACAGTAGTTTTCTAAAAAAAATAATGAAATTTACATCACAAAAAAAAAGACTTAGGAATCAATTTATTACTTACTGAAGGAATTTCATACAAGGAATAAATGGATACGAAGTCGAACGGAAAATCGTAGTGTTTCCAAATTTTTCGTAGTGACGTAATGATTTTGTCGAACTAAGGCAAAATCGTAGTGAAACATTACGATCGTAGTGAAAGTGGGAACGCTGCTAAGCACATAGCTATTTGAGAAGTGCAACACCCAGCAAATTTCCCTCTTCTCTGGGGTGGGTAAATGTGTATCTTGTGCACATGCCAAAGACGCTGCTGTGGGGACAATCAGTCATGGCTCGATCGTCGATCGATCGAGATATCTTCTGAAGCAGGGGTATATTTGTTGTTTGAAATGCGCACATATTTTTTTTAGCTGTAGTTCTGGTAGGCGTAGGATAAGTTGTTTTGTTGTCGCTAAGAGAATAAAATCCCTAATGTGAAGAGACCTGCGCAAGAAATTTTCACTTAAGTTGGGACGGGCTATAACTTACGTACTTGGGTTACCTCTCCAGTTTGCTCAGTCTTTGTCGGCCAACTGTACCAGATGCACATCCTAAGTTGGTTAAGGTCCCTTATTAATGGGTGCATTTTTAAGCGTTTGGTTTTTAAAATTGAAAAAAGAAAAAACGAAAATTTGCAAAATTGAGGGAAATTGTAATTAGGGTCGATAAAAAAATTCTTGACATTTACTTTTTGAATATTATTTCCTGTAAATGACCGTGACTACGCCTCCTCTACGATGAGAGGATTCACATATTCCTACAAAAAATAGTGCAGCGGCGTCAAATCGCACGATCACAGGTCCAAAACGTGGGATGAATTGCTTACCAAAATCACCTCGCCACCGGCCCATATATCACACCAAACGGTACATTTTTGTGGATGTATTGGCAGTTCTTGCAATGCAATGCTTCTGATTGTTCAGTAGAACATATACGGAAATTTGATTTGAAATTTGGTCACAATGGCTTAAATAGCCTGCTCAGTAGGACGATTACGACGACCATAAAATGGACGAAGTGTTCTAAACACATTATTTGCTCAGCACGATTTTTGGTAATAAAATTCAATAATTTGCAAACGTTGTTCGGGCATAAGTCTATCCGTGGTGAAATGGCAATGCTTACTGAGCATTTTTTACTATGACACCTGTCACGAATCACGCGGGAACTGTCAAAAAAATCAGGCAGAAAAACCAAACAGCAAAAATATCACCCTTTACCTCTAAGTTATAGCTGTCGATTGTAACGTTCTGTCCAATTTGTCGATGTTAGGCAACCCTTCTTGTTTTGCCCTCGTTACAGACTAAACCATCTTTAGCCGCTTATTTTCTATATCTAGCTACTATCAAACGCACCATAGTGACAGCTTGTGGACCGGAAATATTAGGGTTCAGGTATACATTCCTTCGGCCAAATTTTGGAGCTGAATTAGTTCATGCTCTCCACAAGCTGAGTCTCGCAAACTTAACTATCTCAGCTACTCTACAAACAGGTCTCTGTTCGGGATTTGTTGCATCGACACTTTCCGTTCTTTTAACATTTTAGTAAAACTCCCGAAAGTTGCTTCTGGGTTACATGTCTTTACATATATAATTCTTCTGTACGTGTTTGTAACCGAACTCCTCCTAAACGGTAGTACCGATTTTAATGAAATTTTGTGTGTGTGTTTGAATGGGTCTAAGGATGGTTTAGATTCACAATTGGACCCGATAGGTGGCGTTGCGATCCGATTCCACAAAATTTCAAATAATAACCATTCAACAATAAAAAAAAATTAAAAAGCAAAAATCTCATGAATAAAATTTCAAATAAAGAGCAACTCAACTAACGCCTTCGAGCTAATGCATTGAAAAAAGTTTGATGAACACTCTGCATAATGCAGGCAGGACAACCTCTGCCGGGACCGCTATAATTATATAATTTTTCTCTACGTGTGTTGTAATTGAACTCCTCCTAAACGGCTGGACCGGTTTTGATGAAATTTTGTTTTGTTTGGTTGAGTGGGATGGTTTAAATTCACATATATCTGAACATTGCCTGACTGAAGCATTTTAAAAACTTAGGCACTACATCAGTTGCAGGGTCCCTAATAGTTTTGTGGCATCGATGCCACTAGTCTTCGGCACTTGATCCTGACTGAATGCGGCTTCTTGATATTGTGATGGTAGCCTTTTAACATCAAATCTCCTCACAGTATTTTCCCTAGTTGCGTTTACAGTTACCTTGGCTATAACAAGATAGTGGCCCGTGTCTACGATGGCAGCTTGAAAAGTTCGAACATCTAGAATACTGTCTTACGTCGATGGCAACAAGATCAATTTGGCTGAAGGTTTTTAGAATTAATAAAGTAACGCTTTGGTAGCTATAAGTCCGTTTTTAGCCGTGGTGTCACTTAAGGCTATACTTTCCAATTGTTCTACCAAAGTCCTGCGTCCTGCCTATGCTAGCGTTAAAATCAGCGATGAGGAAGTCTAGTCCTGAAAAATACTCACCTGCTGCGATCCAAATATATCAGAGTAGCACACGTGAGGTATCTGCCATTAATTAATTATTGCAATCAAATCCCATATCTGTAGATCAACATCAACACATATGCCTCTCCTTTATAAGCTCCTTGTAGTGAACTGATTGTTTGATAGGTCACAAGCTATTACACCCACCTATATTGTCACTTCTCGCATCTCATGTGTCAGTAACAACCAAAAGCGATATACATTTTTTTATACTTTGCACCAAAGCAATTTGTCCAACAATTGCAGACATTAATGCAGCAATTCTACAGCTGTTGGGATACTCACACTCAATACCTTCCAGCGCCAGTTGGACTAACCATCCATGCCAGCATACAAGTCCTTATCAATTGGCACGGCGCGCAAATTTAATAAAATTGCACTCATCCCTCTCATAGCCATTAGGGGATCCCGTGGGAGGTGGGTATGGTTTTTGTTGTGGTTTCCCTTTGTCAATACACTTCCATTTATGGTTTTCTTTTCCCGCCTTAAACAAAACAAGCTCCGCGCCGCCAGGATCATAATTGAAATAGTTTCCTCCGTTCGTTGGTTTGCTTTTAATTTCACAAATGGAAAACGCTAATTGATTACTTTGTTGTTTTTGTTTCTGCCATTTTTATCGTATCGAATGTCGAACATTGTTTGCGCGAATGTAGAACGAAGGGTGACCAATATTATAGAAATGTATCGAATTTGCGATAGCTCCCTAGAGGAATGAAAGACCGGAAAATCCGATACGGCCGCCCGTCCATTCTGGCACAAACAGTCGTCAGTCAGAGAACAATCGATATTTTCAGTTGAAAGTGAAGCTTGGCGACAATGAACGGTGGGGGCCATTGTCCCTGGGTTTAATTTACGCGACCCACATTTTTCACAAGAGGGAAAACCAATAAATGACTATCCATCGACTGAATTGTGGTGGCAATTCAATTTCAAGGATATTTAATACTTTAGAGAAATAATTTCGCTTAAAATGCTTTTAGCCCGCACATAGTTTTGTGAATCGAATTTCGATGGATGACCAGAGTAAAGAGTTGTTTGCATTGGCATGGGAATGTGCGTGGTTGCAGATCACAACACATACTCACATCAGTTTAATAAATAGAATTTATACAAAAATACATATTTGGAAATGGAATTTCTTTCACTAGCATCAATTACATAAGAAAACAAATTGCTTTGGACATTCTAGCCAATTAAAATTATAGCCGGTTAAATTGGGCATTGCAAATTGCAATCAAAGAGCTCATCATTGTGCAGAAGTCAATCATACATAATAGCCTACATGCATATGCATGCACCCAAAATAAATCGCCTCAGCATTTTGCCACATCCATTCACCAGACAGTACCTATGTATATTTCACAATCCAACAGCTCCCAGGCATCTTACTCCTCACATAGGAATCAAACAGACCTACAAGTTGTGTGAAGAATTCTCAAGCGTAACCACCTTTCTGCACTTATGCACACACAAGGGGGTGTTTTAATAGAAATTTAAGGACTCTTTGACTCTCTCATAATACTCTCTGACAATCATACAAGTAGGTACCAGTTGAGGATATTTTATTACGTAAAACAGAGATGTAGCTATAGTTCCTTATGCGTTATGTATTTAAATTGTCAAGAGTCTAATCTGAAGGACAGAATTAGTATCTGGATGCTTTTGTTATGGATTATGATGCATGCATGGCTTATAGGTGGGCAATTTTAAGCTGTTTGTGAGAACATTTTTAATACATATTTCTTAGCTGTAACAAGGACCTAAGTAAAATGGAAGAAGACGATATTTTTTATAATTATACTAACGGGCCCGGTAAACGTTGTTTTGCCTGCTCGTACGTTTTCATTGTCCGTCTTATTATTTGAAATTTTATTCATGATTTTTTTTTTTTTGTTGAGTGTTTATTATTTGAAATTTTGTGGAATCGCCTCGCAGCGCTACCTATAGGGTCCAATTATGAATATAAACCATCCTTAGACCCATTCAAACACACACACAACATTTTATTAAAATCCAGCCGTTTAAGAGGAGTTCGGTTACAAACACGTACAGAAGAATCAATAACCAGTAAGACAATTATCTTCGACTATGCCGAAGCTCAAATACCCGGTACTATATTAGGCGTATTTTTTGGGAAGTGAGTATAACAAAATCAAAAGTGAGTATAACCGTTTTGCATGTAAAACCAAAAGTGGGTATAACAAAACCAAAAGTGAGTATACCAGTTTTGCATGTAAAAGTAAAAGTGAACTAACTATAGATTTCCAAAAAATACGCCTATTATTGTAAAATAAAAAAATATTTTAGTATTAAAAAATTATATATTTGTATGGGAGGTATGGATAGTTTTTATTCGATCAAGCTCCTTTTTTGTCAAAAAAATTTAAATATTATTAAAACAATACGTGCAAAGTTTAAACTTGCTATCTTTACTGTAGCTATTTAAATTTAATTTTTAACATAAAAAGCTATATAAATCTGATACTTTTGTATGGGAGGTAGTAGTAGTTTTCATCCGATCTTGCTCATCTTCGAACTTAGCCTCAGTCTGGTGGATAAAAGCTTACGTACCAAATTTCAAGTCGATAGCTCTTAAATTACGGCCGTAATCGTGCGGACAGACAGACAGACGGACAGACAGACGGACAGACGGACATCGCTAGATCGACTAAGAAAGTGATGCTGATCAATAATATATATAGTTTGTCACACCTACAACGCCTCCTTATGGGCGTTACAAATGGAATGACAAAGTGAATATACCCTCACCACAGTGTGGTACCGGGTATAAAAAACATCCAAAATCTTATATCTCAAAAATGCTTAAATTTATAGATAATTTTAGGTATTGGCCCAGGAGTGCACCTAAGAAGATTGGTCAAAATTGGACAAAGGGACGTGGCACCATACAAAAACATGGTATATCTCGAAACCACAAAACCGATTGAGCTCAAATTTTGAGAAAGTCTTTGTTATTGGCACGCGTCCAAGAAAAATGTTGTGTACCATAAAGCACTTCAGTGAAAATGCGAAAGGTTGGCCGACACGTTAACCATTGCGGTTTGATTGAAATACATCCACATTGTTATACTTCAGTTAGTTGTATTATAAATATAGGTATAGTGTTAAATAAATCGCTGTAAGAAGATGGGTCTAGGGTCCACTCTATGGATCTGTTGTGGCAACTATTTTTTTTTTTTTGCCTATTCAATTCAAACGGAAGTGAATGTTTCATAAGTATAACCATTAGATTATCTTAAAGCATATTTTAATTACCAGTTAAGAAGTTAAGTAGTAAAATTTCAAAAATTTCCACATATTTTAGGATATAATAGGATATTTTAGACAGCCCTGCAGTACTCCAAAGAATTTGCTGGTTCACTGGGATTGAGCTGTTGGACCAACTGGAGCGTGTTGATGTTCCAGGACTAATTGCAACGAGTTCGGAGTTTTCAGCTGATGGTCTATAACTAGGTCTACCCGTAAGTTTCGCTTATTCTCCAACGTTTCCATATAATGCCACCATAGCACGAATTATGCGAGCTGTTGGAACATTTTGAATGCCATAAAATTGACTAAGCATCTAAATCGTTAACCATGGTTGGAAAACTAAATATGAACATCCGTGGTGTCAGAAGCAATAAATAGATGATTTGTTCCACTCTTTTTGACCCACCAGTTGAAAAAACAAAACATTCACATTCTAAAGTGAATTTTTGGTGTGAATCTATATACATATACACTGTCTCGTATGTGACGAATGTTATGAGAGGAATGAGTGAAGAGGAAAGGTAAGCATGAGAAATTGCAGCACATAGAGTGACATCTGATACGTTGGTAATGTCACGGTCATAATAAATTCACCATTAGTTCACTTGTAACGTTAGATGGCAACACTGACATCGACCCAAAAATCCTTCAAAATTTGGTTCTTAATAAAAGGGTATTAAAAAAACCTATAAAATTTACATTTCAAAAAAAAAGGTTAGATGTTTATTTTACTCATATTTTACCCTGAGATTCTTAAAGCGATAAAAAAAATCCATTGATCCCAAAATGTACAAAACAGTACTTATTTATTGTTATTTTGATGAATGTCTTACCAAGATGTCCTTGTTTGAATTTTACCAAAGGGTAAAAGATTAGGTAAAGTAAACATTTTATTCACGATACCAGTAAACAAGAATGCGCTGGTTTGGGGCGCAGTATTTGACTTTTAATAAGGACTGGGATGGGGTACCCTTGAATAGTTACTGTGACCTGGTATCTGGTAAACAATTCGGGATGGCACACCTATTATGCTGCCTAGTAACTATGGAGTTATTGGCGGAGCAGATAACATGGTCTCAGGAAATTCACCAGTCATTTGACCGACTATTTTCTACCAACGACATTTAATTTTTGAAATCTTACAACGTTCACAATATTCTCAATCGCAATGTAAGGACCCAATTATTCGTCTAAAAAGTGAGCTCAAATTTTGCAATGCATTTTATAAGATACTGCCGCCCTATGGTTACGAGGTACTTAAAAAAGCGTTTATTGGGATACTTACTTTTAAAAATATCGCTTACCTATCTATTAGCTCGCATTTTTTAAGTTGTTGAGAAATACAAATTATTTGACATGTATCTCACCATTTTTCAAAGTGACCCCCTACTCTCTATTTGAGGGGCAAATATTCACAATATGTGGTTTTAGTAGGGGTCGAATTTCATGACCAATTACTACAGGAATGTGCAATTTTGTGCGATAGAAAAAATAAAACAACAGAGAATGTATTTCATGAGATTTTCATTTTCTCCCCAGCTCACGGCTTTGTTCGAACACCAAGTAGATATTATGCACTTATGGAGCTATTGATTGACCCAAAATACAGAAACACATTGAAAAGCTATTAATATCCAAATGTTCAAAACCTTAAAACCCTTTCGGTATTTTAGATTTTTTTAGATTTTATTGATATTACTTATCTCTGTACATTTTAGAATATAAAATTCTTGTAGTATATATACAGGTTTATTTATGGATTGCTTAAACAAATTAACAATGACATAATTATTTAACAGTGAAATTAAAACAATTGAAAGAGAGGCAATTTTTAAGTACTTAATGCTTACATAAGAAAATGTATTATTATGTTAATTATTATATTATCTATACATATAATAAAACTGTAGGACTTTTCTTTGTCAGCTAAAAACTCAAAAACTACTGGACAGATTTCGATGAAACTTTTTTTAAAATGTTCCTTAAGACTGTAAGACTGCTATAGGCTATGTCGTTTATAGCCATGTCCTTAGGAACAGTTTTTAGCCAAAATGTATTTTCTGAAGTGAAAATATAGGTATACATACACATATACCTTGCTACAAATGGATGCTTTTGCGATCGTCAAACAAAAACAATACGTATACTATACATTCGAAAAGGGTTGATTAGTTTTCGCAGTGAGTGCTATGGTCAGTTATATATGTAGGTATGTATATTATGATCGAGAGACGTATAGTACAAAACAGGTTTCATTTCAGAATTTCATTCGATAAGTGGTATGGTAACAGTGTAGGGTTGGAGTCGCCGTATAGCATTAATAATGTTCATAAGAGAAGAGACGTACATATAATGCAAAACAGGTTTCATTTCAGAATTTCATTCGATATGGTGTATGGTAACAGTGTAGGGTTGGGGTAGGTAGTTGTTCGGATTCCATAGGAAGAGGGCAACAAAGGAAAGGAAATACAGCATTACAAACAAGTAGCATGATCATGAAGAGGGAGGGCGATGAAGAGCGGGTGCACATTATACATCCAATACATACATACATCCATTATCGATATCGCCACGATAAAATTGGACAAACGGGGGTGACGCCTCCCATACAAAAAACATCTTATATGATTTTCATGGTTCTTTTTTTGTTTTGTTTTTCGTATTGCTGTATACTTCAGGTTTAGCCAGAAAGAAAATTCCAGAAAATAGATTTATTCTCATTTTTCGGATTTTACAAAAGAACATTATTATCTAAGACCTAAGCAATACAATTCCTGTGCACGGGCAAAGCTGGGCGGGTACAGCTAATTAAATTATATAACCTATGAGAGAGATTTCAGTAATCGTTTGAGAAATGAGAAAATATTGCAAAAAGGAATTCTTTGAGTTCGACATTTGACCTGATAGAAATGGGTAAATGGTTCCATAAGCTAATGGCATGAATGAAAAATTGTCTTCGCGAAGTTAAGCAAGTGTGCATAAGCGGCCTCAATCATATGTAACGGGTGGTTCTATTTAATGTTAGTTTTTCATATAAATATGGTGGCTGTTTTCTGTGTTTTAAGTACCCAAGGAAAGTGCAACATTTGTATTTTGATGCCATATGGCAACACGAATATTCACATATATTTTGGGGCGGGTTTTCATTATGAACACTGAGCAAAATTTTTTTTTCTGGATAAAAATGGCCTAAAAAACATAAATATAATATTTTTTTCCTGATGAAATGACATTTCTAAATTTTAATATTTTTTTTTAATTTTTTTTAATCAAATCATGTTTATGTGACTCATTCCAGTTACATAGCTGAATAAGTCTATACCAAAAACTGTCAGATAGGCACCTGTAAGAAAGTCTGGTGTATTTAAAGTATGGGGTGGGTTGCTCGCTTCGCTCTCTAACAGGATTTTAACCCTTTTTTTCGCGGGGTTTAGCCGCTCACGCGACTTCGTCGCTCCGCTAAGGGTATGTCAACAATTGTCTGGCAGGCGCCTGGAGCTAAAGTTTAGTTATGTTTACTCTGGGGTATTTAGCAATAGGTATAATATTTTCAGTCAATAAAAATACATACTTTGTACACTTGTTTATAGTGGAATATGCTTTTTTTTAATTTGTAGGAATTGTAATTTTTGAAGTAAACAAAGAAAACAGAGTAAAAATGCAACAATTTATTATTTTTTTTTAACTTTTTATTTTTATACATATGTATATTCTGAATATATAGTATATTTTTTTTAATATTTTCAAAATTTCTTATTTTTTACAAATCATTTAAATTTAAAAAATTAATTTTACTTTTTTCTTTTCAATTTTGTTTGAAAATTAATCTGTAAAAATAAGAAATTAAAACAAAAATATTAATTTTGTCCTTTCTTTTGCTGCCACTTGATTTAATTGATGCCATATGGCAACGTCCCCAAAAACCACTTTAGATTAGAACCAATATTTACCAAAAATAATGTTACAATATTTTTAGTAGGAGTCTCTGTAGTAACAAAAAGAAAAAATATTATTTGTTTAACTTAAAGATAAAGATAAAAAGATGTACTGAAAGGGTAAATAATAGATTAGGAAAAAAATATTTTTAAAAACTATTAATGGACAAAGGACTACAACACACTTATTATCTTATCACAAAATGCTCATAACATACAATACTACAAAGATAAATCAATTTATTCGTGTGCAGTGCAGGCACATAAGCGTTTATTTTCAAATGGACAATTGGCGACATACAAAAATTTTATAAAATATACTACAATTATATTTTGAACCACCATTAGTGATGTATACTTCCATAAATTAGTTCAATTCAATTCATATCGTACCCTCATTTAATCAACCAGTTCTTGATCCAGCTAATTTGCATTTTATTTAATCAACTCTCCTTATCTTATTATTTTGTAAATCCTTCAAACCGAGAAGGATGAAGAAGACAAATCTATTCAAGAGGATTACAAACCGTTTTTTTTCTCTCCCCTATATCTGCGGTTGTTATATCTGGTCACCATTAGATATCTAATTTCATTTATTAAATTTCCGTTTAGAAAATCTCATCACCACCCGAAACCGTCATAGCAAATCCTTAGTAGCATCCTCAATAACATAAACATTTTTATTCATTTTCAAAAAAAAAAAACAATCCTCTGAACAGCATTACAAATGACTTTGTCAACACTCATCGTCAATGACACTTCTCTACGTATTGCGGACTTTTTCCGGAAAATTTATTTTCGGATATTTAAGGGAAAGCGCTATAGAATTGAATTTATCTTCTCTCATTGACTCGAATTGTAATAAAAACAAAGTGGCTCGTCGGCGCCCTCTTTTCACAGGCAATTGAATATTTGCGGTCTTCGAGTAGATGCTTTCACCCCCAACGATGTTAAAGAAGATATTGTCCCTCTTGCGGGTATTTAACTTAATTTGCTATTTTGAAAAGCCATTTGATATTGAAATTGTATACCTATACATTTTCTAGGCCCTAGGCAGTGAAGGAAATGTCTGTCATTAAAATGTTGATGGAAGTTTTCAATGAGTGCCATAATTTGTGGACTGCATTTTCTGCCAGAATTGTTTTATGAAGATTGGTTTTTAAATTCATAACTAATAGTCTTTTTTTACTGCTAGATAATAAGTCACTCCATACATATCGACTAAGCGGTGCATCTAGGCTAGGGGTGATACGGAGCTTCGACTCCGAATCCGATATGTCGGAACCTCCGGTTCAAATTGAACCTCCGAATCCGTCTTCGGTTCCGATATAATCACATCGGAGGTTTTTCGGAACACCATCGGTGAACCACCAATGAATATAAACGACAAAGACTTATCGAGATGCGACATTTTACAATACGACTGTTTTTTCACTCATTTATTTGTTTATTGTTTTACATGAGTAGCCCAGATTTGCATTGAAGTTGAGAGTGCGTGCGTGAGACGTGTTACTTCTCACACGTCTTAGTAAACAGATAACTTGCCGTTTATGAACGAACTAGACTTTATTAACTACATAAAGCCTGAAACAATTAGTGTAGTATGAAATTATTTCAGTAAAATTGAAGCCAGCTTTTGAGGCTAATCGTGCGACAATTTTTGTCAGCTCCACCAGGGACCTTTCCGAGGGAACAACAATTCATTGCAGCTGGTTTGATTCATAACCCACTTCGGAACAGATTGGATGGCGACAAAGCAGCACTAAGTTGCTGTTTATAAAAGATAATTTACCCATTTTGAAGTACAATACAATTTTGTATTAATTGATTTCTCCAATTTTTATACATATTTTAAATTTGTGCGACCCCCGCCTCCGACTCCGATTCAACTCCGACTCCGCGGAGGTCTGTATGAGGCTTCCGATTCCGACTCCGACTTCGGTAAAACCACCACCGTAACAGCCCTAATCTAGGCACACTAAATCAGTATGAGATGAATTTTTAAGCAGAGGCTACTTAAATTTGTAAACGTATGTCGTGTGCGTGGAGTCTCAAGTTCAACCCTGAAAAAAAAAAACACCTTAAGGTTTTTTTTTACTGTGCCAACTCTAGCGAACTTCTAGTACATATAACGGAGGCTTCTCAATTAAGCCGTTCGGTCCCTTCCATTCGTTCTCAAAGTAAAAATGCACACGAATAGTTTTGAAAAGCTATGCAAGAACATTATCAAAAACTTGAAGAATATTATCTTCTCTCAGAACTCCGTAAATCACAAAACCATCGTTCCAACGCCACGGATAAAGTACCTAGGGATGTTACTGGTCCATAGGAAAATCTTTAGAGAACTAACATATCGAGGCTTATGTATCATAAGTCATAACAGAAGACAAATTAATCCCCATAATGTTCGCAACCTCTGTATCGGCATCGGCAACAAATTTTGAAAAGCACACTGCACAAAGAAGCATCGGTCACCCATGCCTACAGGACGTAGTTGGCAAGTCACACGTTTTGCTGTTCTGTTCACGCAGAACCAAGGCGTCAAATAATAAGCCCCACCACTTAACCCGGTCCTACCCTGACTGCCTTCAGTTGCGCACTCCAAATCGAATGAAGCTCCATTCTACTTGTGCGCGCCTCTTAAGGTTAAGTTAAGGTACACCTCTTCTACTGCGTTATCTCTCTGGATTGGGTCAGATTCGAAGACTCTACCGGTCGGATCATTTGTGCCTATTTACTCTATATCTATATCTGATAGCCATTTTCGTAGCTTGTATAAATGTGTAGTTCGCCTTCACCGTTGAGTCATTTTCTCCAAAGCGCACCATAGCACTTTTTAGCTCGTTTCTATAAATAAGGCTTTAAAATCGATGAAAAGATGACGAGTCTGTGTATCATCTTGGATTTATTAAGTTATTTCCAAGGTACCTATGTCTAAGTGTAAAAATTGGATCGACAGACGCTTGTCCTTACTGGCCTAAAACCGAACCGATAAGCGCCAAACAGGATCATATAATATAGCAAATAGGATCTTGTATATTAAGGAGACGGATACCTCTATCCTTTCTTGTGGACCTGACAAATGATGATGAGATTCCATTCATCAGCCATGCATTCATCTGACTAGGATTCTTGTCTTCGCCGCCATTAGCCGTTTTTTATTATCAGCGTGATCTGATCCGGATCAGATCATGAAAATAAAACAAACTGGATCATTGATTGAGTTGTGGCAACACACATATAAAATCCAATACAAATTATGACAAATTTCGTATTGCTACCAGCCATCTTGCAGCCACACGGTACAATGTGACGTCACAATGCGATGATTTTTCCATTGCACTTGCTCATATTTGAGTTTGACATTTCGCTTGTTGTGTCGGGGTGTTACCATATGGATACAAATCTGCATACATTTAGCATTGAATATTTTTTTTTGGGGAAACTATGTTCAAATGTTATGTTCAAATATGCATCATAATTAACCGTATTGTACTGCTAATATTTCTATTTATATTTCTGTGCTATATAGCGAAACAAAACATCTCGAAAGTCGGAGTAGTAACTTATTCGAATTTGAAAAAATGCTAATTGATTTTTTGTGTTGTTAATTGTGGTTCACATTTTGGTCTGGCAACATTACTGTGTGGCTATAATTTACAGGGACACCAACCTTTAGTGAATGAAATAAACAACGCCACGAAACAACAACGAGAAATAGTTGAATTAATTTTCAGATCATATTTCGTGATCTCGATGAAAAGCAGAATCACATGTTGTTGTTGTAAGTGCATGTAAATCGATGATCTATATGGATCATAGCTGATAATAAAAAACGGCTATTGTCATCAATCATCTATTTTATGCCCAGGCACACTCTCACTACCTTTTGATTTAACTTCGAGCTCCAGAAGGTTTGCCTTGCGATCGCAATGACTGATCATTTTATGATCCGAAAACAGCCAATTGAATTTAGACATGTCGACTTGTCACGTTGTGTTATAAGCCCGTTCTTCGCTATGACACAGAGCTTTGTCAGTTACAAGCTTTGGAGCTTTGGAGTTACAATTTAAATCGACACCGAATCGGCGTATTTTTAAAAGCGGGACTACACAATACAAATAGGTATGGTTTGGTTGGGTAGCGAGATATAGACTCTGCGTACTAGTCTTGAATCCTTCGAGTCTCAAAACTGATAAACTATAGAACACCTCTATTTATTCGAGTATATCCAATTTTCATAATTAATATATATTTTTATTTTAGACTACTTACTAAAACCACCCTGTTCTTTTGGTCCTATTCATCCTGCAGTGCGGTGAGATTATTTTCTCACCGCACTCAGAAACGTAAACATTTGCCACATTTTCGTCCAAGAGTGCTCTTAGTACTAAACTCGAATATTTTTCTACATATGTATCTAGATCTACACACCGTGCAGACATTATAGCGTAGGTACAATAATTTTGTCTCATGTTACGACTATCGCCTACAATTTACGAGGCAATATTGCCAATAACATTGCACTTGAGCATCAAGTCAAAAATTGTACCTGCACTTCAACCAGCATGGGTGGCAATCTGCATAAGAATACCACCGACCGGCGGCGGCGATGGCGTCGTTTTCGTCTTCAGGATATCGACTGAAAATTTCCGATTTTAATAAATTCTGAAAGCATGTAGTGTAGAGCTACAGTTACTGTACCAGAGCAACCTTGGTCTGGTGGAAATTCTTTTATGATGCCGCCGATGGCTTTTGTGGGAGTTCTTCTGCAAATATTGAATGCAAATATTGGAAAGATTTTTTTTTCTTCCTCATGATTGTAGGAGGAATTGAAAGCCAAGTTTCTACTCTCTATTCTTGAGTGGATGAACAAATAGGTAGTTCGACGACACGGGTGCTGCACTTGTGCGATGGCTGATGGTGCGGTGCAGCCAATTCACAGGTGAAAACTTCAATTATGCGATGGTGAAAGTTTTCGTCGAAGTTATTTCCTACCGCACACAATCAATCAAATCAATCGAAATTTGCAGTAAACATTATAAGCCATATAGTTAGGGAGGGACTTTGATTTGAAGTCAACACGGTAAGAAGGGATTGTGAGTAGTTATTCACATGAAATTATTGTTACCAATTAAATAAGAATACTACATGTTTGTTTAGCTTCTCACAACTATTCGTTTTGTGTGAGTTTTTATTTTTGTAACGAATGAAAGGACCAACAACTTTATGACCAGTACGAACCGAACGGCTGAATTGGGAAGCTTTTATAGGATAGTTATACTCTCGGATGTTTGTCAGACCCAGACGTTCGCGAGAGATGGCGCAGTGGAAAATATCTTAAGATGTAATTTGTGTTTTTCTGGGGATCGAGCCTAGGACCTGGATTTTTTTTTTTTGCGACTTTAATCTGGCCAACATAAAGAAAATATACAAATCCTGATAAATATCACCTATTTGGTTTTAAAAACGCCGCGCCCAAACCAATCAATCATGCCAGAATCGATGTTTCCTATTTTCACTGCCACCATATACAAATCGATGAGGATAAACTCGATTTTAGGCATCGGATTGGACTAGGAAACAAAAAAAAAAAACTAACCCTCCTCCCTTTCGAAGTAATACCAATACCAACAACATCAAAATAGATTGATGCAACTAACGAACGAGAAACTCGAGAACAAAAAAGGTCAATAGCCACTCGAAACATGATTCGAATTGGTAATAAACACTGTTACAGTAGTTCGATAGTTTTTCATTCGTTATCCTATTTTATATCAATCAAATATCAATTTGCTCCTTCGGTTGTTGGGTTTTGTTTATTTTCCCTGTGCTCGAGTTATTTTTTTTTTTTTTTTTTTGCTTTGTTTAGGCACTGAATAAAAGTTAGATATGAATAGTAAATAAATTGGAAATAAAGTTAATATGGGAATGACTTTAATAGCGGTTTTTTTTTTTTGTTACAAGACAGTGTTCTTCACTTGTCAAATATAGCAAGATTATGTTCTCTTCAAATGGAAGTACGATAGGAGTAAGATGGCTTATTCTAAGTGCGAACCCACGTTGAAAATGTATACAGGGCGATTGGTTCAAAACAAAAAAAATTAAAGAAACTGGCGTCAACTGGTAGGGGAGAGTGGGGATAAACGTAACACTTTTTACTAAAACCAATGCTCCTCCTACAACTTTATAAGTCAGCCCAACTTTTTTTTAGGTAAAAAACCATGTTTCGTAATCCATTAAAATAGGTCAGCAAAATCTTTTCGGAATATGTCAAGCAACGTATAAAAAAAAATTGTTTTGTTTCAAGGCTCCAATTTATGGGAACCATGTGGAGGAAAAGACAAGATTATAACGCCAATTTCTGTAGCCTTTTCAATTTCTAAACAATGCGAGCTGTGATAGCCGAGCAACAAGAGAACAGAATCAGAAGGACATGGCTTTTTGTGTCGTTTAAAGTGATCCATGAAGATATTGAATTCAATATTCGTCATCCACCCCGAAGCGTTTTCAGCTCCAATAGACTCTAGTGCGGTCTGTCACGAACAAAATATTCTCAATATTTTATTCTTCTAAACACAAACATAGGCGGAATCGAAATCCCAGAAGCACTAACTATGATGATAATATTAACCAATGTTTCTCTCTCCGCTGAATAAAGTAGAAAAGGATTTAGCATCCATTTAGTCTTCTTGGGGGGACCATATTTTCTATCTACGTATACCACCCTTTTATTTATTCCTGTAGTAGAGTTTTTAAGGAATATAGGCGACAACAAAGCGCCCGGACCTGATGACATCTCTAATATAGTACTCAAAACAGCTGTTCGAAAAAGACCAGACCTTTTTATCTATTTTCCTAAACCTAAACTAAAACCATGAAAAAGCCACAAGAACCATCTTCGTATCGGCCAATATATTTGTTGGATACAACGGGAAAAATCTTAGAACGTGTCATATACGGCAGACTGCTCGAGGTGGCCGAAGATAAAGGAGCTTTGTCAGACTACCAGTATGGGGATAACACGGCAAAAGGCAGATGGACATGGACACACAAACTGATCCCCACCGTTGAGGTCTGGACAAAAAGGACAAACGGGGATTGCAACTACCACCTTACGCAGTTCTTATCGGGGCACGGCTATCGGAAATACCTTCACAGATTTGGTCACGATAGCTCGCCTTTCTGTTCCGAATGCTCAGGCGAAGAAGAAGATATGGAGCACGCAATGTTCCATTGTATGCGCTTTGCAGGAGGAAGAGCGAACTTACCAAACCCCCAAAGTCTAAAAACCCATATGTTAATGTTAGAACATGACTGGCTGGAGGTATCCTCCTTTATAACGAGTGTAGACGAAGAATTAAACTTGAAAGACTTAGAAGAGCCGAAATGGCAGGCCCAGAGGATTTAGCATGAGTTGCTAACCAGCCCTGCGAAGTAATACCTAACGGCAGTCCCGAGGGGAGAGTGGTTGAAGGAAATAGAGTCTGGATTAGTACGTCAGGCGCACTCCTGCCATCGATTATTCGGGTTGCGAATCGTGGATGTTGGTAGAACGGGCTACCGCATCTTTAGAGGATCACCACATCCATTGGCGCAACCAAAAAAAAAAAACAAGTAAAAGTGTTATCATCGGCCTGGCCGATGCTTTGATACCCTCCACTGAATAAAAGTCATGCAAAATGTTCGCCATGCCATATTGGCTTGGTATAGGAGGTACCAGAACTACTTGACCGACATAGACAATTTTCAATACCAACCTGACGACGGTAAAAATAAGTCCTCTCACAAAATTTCATTTGCCTAGGTCGATTCGTTTAGACGCTATCGTGATTTCAACAGACAGAGAGACACATGGGTCTAATAGTGATTTTGTATGGGGGGTACCAGAACTACTTGACCGACATAGCCCATTTTCAATACCAACCTGACGACGCGGTAAAAAGAAGTCCTCTCACAAAATTTCAATCGCCTAGGTCGATTCGTTTGGACGCTATCGTGTTTTCAAGAGAGAGAGACACATGGGCCAAAGATTGTTTTTGTATGGGAGGTACCAGAACTACTTGACCGACATAGCCCATTTTCAAAACCAACCTGACGACCATAAAAAGAAGTCCTCTCACAAAATTTCATTTGCCTAGGTCGATTCGTTTAGACGCTATCGTGATTTCAACAGACAGAGAGACACATGGGTCTAATAGTGATTTTGTATGGGGGGTACCAGAACTACTTGACCGACATAGCCCATTTTCAATACCAACCTGACGACGGTAAAAAGAAGTCCTCTCACAAAATTTCAATCGCCTAGGTCGATTCGTTTGGAAGCTATCGTGTTTTCAACAGACAGACAGACCGACGGACAGACAGACGGACAGACAGACAGACGGACATGGCTAAATCGATTCAGAATGTGATCCTGATTCAGAATATATATACTTTATAGGGTCTCCGGTGACTCCTTCTTGGCGTTACAAATGTAATGACAAAGTGAATATACCTTCCTGTGGAGGGTATAATAACCTATGGCAGGCAGTCAACTTACACAATGACCATCACAAAAGTTGAAAGACTAGCGTACGTTGGGGTATATTCTCCGAAATTATGCAGTGCCTTCAAAGTACGGATTTGGCAGAAATTGCGTATTTTCTGATCACGAGCCCACCAGAAGTTATCACCTTTCTTATCGACAGCCATCAGACAGACATCTCTCCGCTCCCTCTGGACCCTTGTCATGAACGCATTCCAACGAATGCGATGAATAAGCGGAATAAAACTGTAATCCGTATTAAATGAATCAAACAAAAATTCTGTGTAATTTGACATTTATCTTCATAAATCGTATACCTACACTGGTAAGCGAACGCGCATAATCTCATGATAATAGATAAAACGAATTAATTTCACGACTGATTACCATTACCAGGAATATGTTATGCGAATTACTCCTTTATGCCCATTTGAGGCTGTGGGATCACAAGAATTTCCCATGACAAGACGATGATGGTCCTTGATAATAACATTCTTCTGTGCTGCATGCGACACAGCAAATGATGAATAGAGATTAAGTGAAATTGATATTCGTTTAGATAGGTACTTTATTCAATTAGGGATGGTCGATGTCTTCGTGAACTCTCTGTTCACGTCGGAGCTACATACGTATGTGGCTTTCTACATTCCGTGTACTACCATCTTTACCCTTAGTGGCCTCTTTCAAGATCGCATACAGTCCATTTCAACAGTCCCCCAGTTTGGTTAATACATTTGGCATTTTTAACGAAAGTTAGGCTACAATGACTAATTTGTACTAGTTTGTAATAGTCCACCCAATATTCCAACAAGTCCAATTTGGTTTAATCGCTGAAAAATTATTAAATAGGTACTGCACATTAAAATTAACTTCCAACAGCAGGAACAAAATCCTTTAATGAATTGCTACCACACTTCCTGTTAGAATAGGACTTCAGTGATTCTAAAATTAGGTAAATAGTATCTATCTCAATTTTCAATTGTCTGGTAACGTGAATACATTCACCACACATGATGTGCATGGCGAATGGACTACAATTAGATTCATTAACGAATTTGAGCTTGATTTCAATTTTGTTGGCAGGACTGTAGTCATTTCGTGCTGGTAAGTTGAAGTAATTTGCTAGTCGGTAACCATCAGTAACTGTATAGGTTTGGGGATTATTTGTTGAATTAATTAGTTTGCATTCAATTATTCCATTAATATGTACTCGTATTACGAGTATGTGTTGTTTAATTTCATTACTTTTGCAATTTGATTTTATTGTGATAGCGGAAGTGATACATTGTTTTTAAAATTACCTATATACTATTGAACAATTTACAGAGATGTATAATTTTTAAATTTTTAACAATTATTATTTAAATTAAGCTTTAAAAAAAAGCTATTTTAAAAACAATTTTAAAAACCTGGCACTATTAGATTATTACATAAAATAGAGAGAAGAAACGCAGAATACAACCTCATTCCATCAGCTACTAAACTAATTCTTCTTAAATATAAACAAATAGTGGTTACAAACTTTTGTGACGTCAATATAGTATTTAGTAATAGTATATCTATAGTATATAAAGAACTAAATATTTAATTAACAAATTGTAGTTGAATGTTAGATTACTTATCACAGAAGGGAAGTGGTAGTTTGGTATCACCGAAAAATAATACCAGAAATAGAGAGATGAAGAAACCGTTTGAGATTGGATTCACTTGGAGTTGGAGGCCTCAGCTTCTCGAAACCAGTACACGGAGACGCTAAGAACTTGCAAATTGTCTGTTAAATCAGAAAAAGGAGCATCTTGGAAGGAGTTCGGCGAAAAGTTAAACAGTGATCACAGATCTGCTACAAAATGGTTTGTAGCCAATGCCTATGACCGAGTGTTCTGGAGTGCTGGGTAGTTATCTATAAACCATATACAAGCTGTTGTCGGGTGAACAGCATCAATAGCTTTCACTGAAGGCATTGTTCTTCGTCAGGGGTTCGTCGTTTTTTTCTGGGGGTGATCTCCAAAATGCCATTGGTTTAATACTAAGTTTTCCTGTTGGATTAATCACACTGAATCAATTCTGAGACAAATATAGGTTATTCTAAAATTAGGAGGGCCGAACTTGGAATCTGTCCACATTATAGTTTTTGTTCCGAACTCATTTTTGAAAATTGCTCGTTTTTGCCGATCAAGTTAATAAATGTAGCTTCCTTGATTTGCCGACTCTTGAAAAGCGAGGGGCGGCCGACGTCCCATAACATTTTGGCCTTATGACCATGTAAGTAAAAAATTATTACCTTTTTTACACCAGCTGGGAGCTCACGCTGAGGGATATAAGATATAACTTATTGTTTTTTTTTTTTTTTTAATACTTCTCTCGGGAAAGGCTTCAACGCTTCAACAGCGCCCCGAGATACTTGCAGATGTATGTTAGTTCTGCACTTAAATTGCTGCAAATTGTAGTCTTCTGGAAATATATCTCCAGGAAGCGAGTTCCAAAGTTTGCTTGTCCTGTAACAGGAGGAGTTTTGGAAAGTTGATGTCCTCACGGTTGTCAAGTGTCTTGTGGTGCGCCCAAAAGTTACAGGTTGCCTATACAATAGGCCAGAAGGATTCCAAAATATCACAGCATTGTCTTAAATATTACTTGTTCCCAATATTTTAATGAATTTGTTTAAATTAAACATTCGGTAAAAAAATTCGTAGATACTTCAAAAGCAAACACAAATACAAATCACTCTACTACAATTCGTTATACATTTTCGAAGCTCGTTCACCACCACGTGCTGCCAGTGTTCATTTTAATTTAAAATTAGATCCGCATAGGCGACTCCTTACAATTTCCAACAAAGTCATTGAAGTTGCATTACGATTATTATTATTCATAGACATCCTGTACCTGATGTGAATATTCCACCTTCGATGATGGAGCACATCCTACCGACTTCATATGGATTATAATGATATGTAGTTCCTTCCGAGAGTTTTGTTTTTTTGTTTGCAATTCGAGTGGTAGTAGTAGTAGATAAAAAGGACTCTCACTCAGATTCTCGCAGTTGCATATAGTCTTTGTATTTTTGAAGAAACAGTACATCCGACATGTTACTGTTGTGTCTGTATACAGGTAGTACGTTGCAACAGTCGATAACACAAATGAATTTGAGTGCAAACGTGATGAATCTACAATATGAAGGAACACCATGAATATTTTTAAGCAAACAAGGAATCGGTCGGATGTGCATTAGGAAGATTATTATGTAATCAGAAAGTCTTAGAAAACATATTTTTACAATACAATAGAATAATGGGTGAGGAAATGAAAAATATTTTCTGTGCATTTCTTACATCGCCATGGAGTAGTTGTACCCCCTTCATTGGATGTATAAAATAACCATAAGTTTAATCAAGGACTACTTAAATTTTTTAACCTTTATGCTAGAAAAATTCAATTAGTATACGTATACCGCATTCCTCAAGAGAATAAAGTGCACGAAATTCTGTCGGTCACTGTCGGCGAACGCCTACATGGTTTACATAACCGTTTTATTAAAAACATTACAATTATTGTTGTAAAAAATGTGGATATAAAATGAACAGGAAGACAAGCCCAGCTAGCCCTTCAAACTAACTCGAAGTGAAAGGACAAAACCTTCCATTAAATGATGAGTCCGACTTTTGCATTTGGCAGTAGGGAACCCCGAACCTGTTGCATCAAATAAAGCAAATAATCACCAAAGACTGCGATTCGGCATGCCAACTTATAAACTAGGAGAAGAGATGAACATATTTATAGAAAAATGTGCCACCAAACAGGCGGGGCCCATCGAAAACATGTGAACTTTAGGCATTCACCTTTAGACACCACATCATTAGCTACGATTAAAAAGCGCATGAATCGTGTCATATCGTGGCATGCTGAAGTCACTGCGACAGCCGATTGTCCTAAAGTTGCCATTCTCACGCCAAGTGACGCGATTGATACGACTTGAATGTCAGGACCAAATTATGGATTTGAATATGCTGCACGTCACTAGAAGTACATAATAAAGTACAACCGTGGCAATCGCCTGTCATTCATCATGGACCTCTTTCGCTTCATGACAAAGCCGAAATGTGCTGGAATTTGGGATACAATAACGCGCGCATAACCACACCATTAACTCTGTCTGATTGTGTGTCAATTGGCTTTGACACGCTAACGAATGACACGTACAGGGCGACCTGATGATTACATTTTTGTGACGTTAGGACTGACACGTTCTGTGAAACTTAAAGAGCAGCCAAGACAACCATCCTCTCAAGATATTCCACTGAACGGAATTCAGTTCGTAAGCCGATGCTTACGATGTTAGATGTTAGTGCCTAATGAGCGATCTTGGTAGGGTTGCCAAATGAACGAAACAAAAGTTGACCCTTTCAATATTCAACAGAACGGTGTAGGTACTGCTTTTCAACAAAGAATTCTCTTTGGACAAAACAGGGATCCACATTTGTGTTCCCTTGTCCGAAGTGATCACCCCCAAACTACCCTCAATGAAAAATAATCGAGTTCCTTCAACTTAAATTACAAAAGCCACTTTCTGCGATGAAATTAATTTCATTTCAAACGCCTCAATTTGATAGTTTCAGCTGCAATATTGTTTGTAATATCAAAATCTACCACCTGCTCTGACAAAATGGGCGCACATTCTACGAAAAATATCTACAAGCACTCGCAAAAACTTCTCAAGTATACCTATACCTATGCGAAAAAACAATTCGCCGAGTTAAATTGAGAATAATTTTTCAATTTAATCGAGGAAGAACTTTCTCCACAAAATACCCGTCCCCCGAAAAGTTCCATCTTTAGCTAGAAAATTATAAAATCTCAGCTAAAAGTTTACCTCGGTCTCTGTGGATTTAAGGACTCGCAAGCGAATAGGTGTATGATAAAAAAAAACCCACGCTCCTTCAAAAATTGCAACCATAATGAAACGACTTGTAGAACCACTTGCAAATAATTAATTTAAATAGATTCCCGCTAGGAGAACGGGAACAGAACCCGAGATTCGAAGCCACCACAAGTGGTCGAAAAATTGATGCAGCGCTATGGAAAAATTGCCTCCATGGCAAGTTTTTCGCGAAATTGTTCACCCATAGGTATACGTGTGGGTATAGGTCCTTCGAGGCTGCCAACGAGGAGAAAGAGAACTACATGAAAAGTGCTCATTTGCGCTTTAATTAAGTTTTTCTTTCGTTTTTCCTGCAATTTTCCTCAATTGAAAGTTTTAATCAATTTATTTATGTGTACAGATGGACCGACACTGGCCGGTCGGCGAAAATCGCTTCAATCAGCAATCACCGAAAACCACCACCACGACGACGACGACAAGGAGGACGGCGGACCGACAAGGCTTCAACCAAGCACAGCAATTACCGTCTCCATCTCATTAACTCGCAGGCGTTTCAATGAAAAGTTTTAAGTAGTAATTAAAACAAAATCAATTATTGCCACAACGACGACGACAGGGTCCAGAGTCCACACTCCACCGTCCACGGGACTAAACACATTCATTTCGCCGCAGAGGCAGAGTCCAAGGAATGCTGAATGCTTTTCATTTCGAAATCCATTTCGAATCCCATTACTGTGACAATTAATGTAACACCCTCATCAAGATTTCGGTCCACCAAGTCATCTTCGTCCTTTTTCCGATGTCGGTGTGCGCACCCCTCCACCCGCCATTCGGTGGCTTCCCAGTGGTAAACCAAGAAACTATTGCAACAATAGCACCCATTATTACTTCATTCCGGGATCCGTTTTAGTGTTGTTTTATTGGCAACTCCTTGGCGAACTGCCAGGCCAGGACTGGAATTTAAATTTTCTTCGCCTTGAAGAGATTATCTTATCGTGGCATCTCTGCTCTGCATCTGCACCCATTCCACAAGTTCCTCTGGTGGGACTTAATTCGGCAACAAGTACTCTTTTGGCTAAACTTTGTTTGCCGAAAAACAAAACAATTTTCATTAAGACGCCTGCGGCAGTTTTGTCACTTGACAGTTGCCGGGGTTTGGGTGGGCGCGAAGGAATGTGGTGACAATTAATGAGGCGGCATGCAAATAGACGAACTTGGGCAACTCATTTAATTGCGTCACCAGATCGCATTAAGTCCGATGAGATAGGAGGGTACGACATTTAATATATTTTCTGTCTTTTCGTATGCAACTTTAAGGAGTGTCAAGGTGACGTTAGTTATCACCAACACAACGAAAATCAAGGTGACATCACTCACTGATGAAGATTGAACACTTCAATTCCGAGAGGCGCCGAATATGACGGATGCAAGGTGATGTCTGGATTTATGAAAAACTTGGGGGGGATTGATATTGATTTGCTAAAGCTGTCCTTGGGGTGGTTTATTTTTGGGAAAAAGATTTTGTTGGCTTTTATTGCAAAAGTTTTTTCTAAGGCCTTGGTATAGTGTTCATAGAAGCGAGGAATTGTTTATCTTTTAGACACTATCAATCATTATTGCTGTTACTTGACTTCAGATTAAAGACGTTTTCGTTGATAGAAGTTTTATTACTGAGGTTGCTGTGGTGCCTTAAATTCTTAAAGAGCAAATGAATCGAACTTAAGGCACAGGATTGCGCAATTTTGATTGAAATTTTTTTTTAAATATGCAACAGGAAACAGGAAATAAATAAGCGGTTGGCAGCTGTAATGCCAAAATCCACGCCGTCACGTGGTTTATGTTATGAAGGGGTTTATGATTGAAGAAAACTGATCACTTAACTCAGAGAACTAAAATAACCATTATGAATTCCCTGTTAGGAGTAATACTTAAAAGATGGAATAGACCAAAACCCAGTTGGTGTTTCTAATATGAAGATCGCTTGCTAACTCTCCAGTGCTTGCGAAAAGGCTGGATCCTACGATAAAAAGGCGTAGTTTTTGCAGATTGGGGAAGATTAGACAGCAGATTTTAGCCTCAATCCAAAGTGAGTAGAGATGGGTAGAACTGTAAAAAAGGACAAACAATTTTGACTACTACAAAATAGCACAGAAGTAATAGGTATCTATTTGAACGAAGTTTTTTAAGGCGGCGCCGGCGGTCTTAGGCAAGAGATCTTGAGCGAACAACTTGTAATAACCTGCATCGAAGAAAAATTCGCAAACATCAACCTGGTCCACAGAGGAAAATATGATGTTGCCAAAGGAGCTTTTTGACAAAATCTATAGGTTCTAGTCTTCTCTTTCCCTTTTTCAAACTTGAGAGTGCAAAAGGCGTGATACTCACAGAAGAATCAGCCTCAAATTTTGCTTTCTCATTGCTTTGAATGGATTCAGTCCGGGAACCCAGCAGAGGAGTACCTTGTGATAAGTTTCAAGAACCTTTAACTCTTCACGATAGCATTTGACAATCTTCGTCTTAATTTTTTGTTCAGTCAGTGATTGCTTTTAAAGATGCCTCCGAATCGAAAAGAACATCCTAACACACATGTATAACTCTTAGCTACGAACTTTACAGAATGTTGCAGTGCAAGACACGCAAAACTGAATTACCAAGATGTGATATACCATCAGATTTGATATTGTCTCATGATGTATCTCGACAATTAGTTGGTAGAAAGAATGCGCAGTAAATATGTTTCATTAGAAAAATAAATGAGCTGAAATTCCGTCATAATGCATGAAACTTTTAAATAGTTTCCCCATTTGATACATTTAATCCGGCTCGAAGGACCAAGAAAGTACTTCTAAATACCTAGTCCAAACCCGTGGAAAGGTGGATATTCGAGCGTTTGTCATAAAATAAATACAATGGCGGTAGCGAGTGTCCCGAGAGGGGCTATGTTAGAGTCCCGGCCGGCAGGGGACAGCAATATCTACTATGCTACCAAGCATAATGAGAAACGAATTATATCTTACTTTAACCACCATAACAAAAAAGCGGTTTCTGATTGGTAGTACAATTTTCCGGAATTATTCTGAGTTCTCGTTCTAATTAATCTCAAACAAATCTGATCCTTTTGAAAGTAATCAAGTAGGCTATGTGAATAATCGAATAAAATCTCATTCCGCGCAAGTTCGTACCTATATCTTCCAAGAGGCACAGTCCCCTATAAATTTAAAACTGACTAATAGGCGAATATGGTGTCAAATCTATTTCTTAGATTAACTCTATCCCACTTCGAAACTATAGGTCGCCAATTGTTGTCCAAGGCTATAGCTGAACATTTTGACCTTTAAAGAACAAGAACCTTTAAGAAAAGCGAAATGATTCGAAGATATTTTATTAATTTTTAGAAAGCCAACTTTGGTACCTCTTCTTAGCTTTTTTCTCACTTTTAAGATATTAATCACCAAGACACAGTAAGATACTGTGACCACAAACCAGAGAGAATAGACCACCAGCTTCGGTCAAAAAAGATTCCATAGAACATGGCACACATACTTAACCATCTAATAACTTTTTGAAACTGGCTCTATGATGGTCTATTCTCTCTGGTTTGTGACTATGACCCTGTTGGAGTGGACGTTTTAAGATGTGTATCTTAGGATTTTCAACTCGAAATATGGTATTGGAAAAAAAAAAATATTTCCGCTGTATTAAAATTTAGCCAACACTAACCGGTAAGGCACATAATTGGGTAGAGGTCAATAGCAGAGTAGGCAAAAGAGTGTCCATTTCTTTATTCAGTTATCCTGTCATCGTGTTGCCTAAGTGGGATAATGAAGTGATTACACATAAAACGAGAACAGAGTTTACAAGCTCAAATTTCATATGGACAATGGCGAAGATGACATTCACTTAGCAGGAGTTAATTAAATAAGAACCCAAGTTTGTTCGGAGTTTGAATTATCTCCTTTGGGCTCTTCCTTGCCATGCGATGTAAAGTTATAAAGTTTCAGATTCAGAAAAACTTCTACAACTTTTCCTGTATGCCCATGCCCAATCTATCTGCGGTTGAGTTGAGAAGCTACGACTATAGTGGAACAACGAACTGTGAAGTTAACAACTGTATTTGGTAGTTGGAATAAGTTTTCAGAAATTTTCAGTTTTGGTCAAGATGGTGCTTTGTCCATGTAGGATCAGAAAATTACGTATGTTATGCGGTTAGAAGTGTGAAAAAGTTTTGAATGACGACATTCCGATGTGCACATGACGGAAATTAGCCTTTGGAGTTAACAAGATGTAGAGTGGAGGAGTAATTCTTGAGATGATGGGACCGTCTCGTATTTAGAAAATGGTTTGTATGTAATGGTATAAGGGATGAACCTAAAAGAAATGACAAAGTGATGACAGTGAAAACAGACTCAGAACAGCTGAGACATTGGAGGCCTATAATCTGACTATCAAGGCATCCAAGAAAAGTGCTGTAATGGATCGAGTAAGAACAGTACCAGCACCAATGGCAGATGTTGCGAGGAAGATAATTTATCGAAATGCGATATACTCATATGAACAGAGCACCCTACAAAACAGCACATCACCTTAGAGTAGGTACTCTTTTCAAAACTCTTTTGACTACATCACAAGCAAACTTTCATTGGAGACATGCTTCTAGAGGAGTAAAACTTACAACAATTTAAGTGAGTATCGGGGGATGTTGAAGCGATATAGGTTCGCCATTCCCAAAAGAAGTATTCATACCGAACAACTAAAATAGATGGATCCAATTTCACTCAACGGAAGGCAAGATGGCAGTATTTTAGACATCCGGAGCCTAGGCCGACCACGTTTTGCTCAAACCTATAAATAGTCCCGTGTCGCCAGCTTATGGAAGCCATCAAAAATGCCGCCTGTAATGTACATGGTATGGTTATGAATGCTAGTGAGCCCATGCAGTCTAACAAGAGACGTATTACTCAACTCTGCCCACCAAGACAAGAGCCGAAAGAAAATCTTCTTATAAAACCGTTTTCTCAGTACAAAAAATAGGGAATACAAGAAGCGCATGGTTGAAAGAGGTTCGAAAGTTTAACCTAAATTTAGAAATTACCACGTCAAGGCTATAGAGCCCGAAGCCTGTTCAACTGAACATGGGTGTATTGCATTAAGATCGCAAACGGTACCTTGAATTAGCCGTTCAAAATTGGCTCTGCAAGGTAAGAATCCCGTCAATCTGATGAACATGCGGATATAATTTGAGAGGACTCTTCTTCGACGTCTAGACTGTTCTCGAATGAAAGTACATGCCCAACGAATGCAATCTCTGTCTGGTCTTGAAGAAAGGAAATCCTTTGATTTGTGTCAACTACAAAGGCGTAAGGATCACATTCAAAATTCTCTCTAGAATAATCTCTAAATTACCGAAGTTAATGGTCAACAACGGAGGGAAAACATGGGGAAAGTCCACCAAATACTCCTACAAGTGCAGATCTTGGAATGACCTGGCAATTCCAAATTGACACCCACCACCTATTCGTTCATATTCATCGATTCTAAGGAATCCTTAATAGATTGTTATGGGACTTTTTCCAAGTTCATCCCTATATGCGTGACGTTCGACAACTCTTGCTGCTCCACAAAGTTCCATAAGAACACCACTGGACCGTTTAGTGTCAGAAAAGGACTTTAAATAGAGTAAGGCGGTATCATCTAATTTCCTTTAACATCGGAGGGTCTACTTGAGCAACCTATACCCGTTACCCACTTAATGGACATTCGGACCATTGAAAATGAATGAATCGGACTTGATATGATTTTACGAAATTCGTAAACTTACCCCAGAGGTATACAATCTCTCAAAAGTTTGTTCAATTCCTCGTAAACACCGATGACATTGACATAAGCGAAAGAACGCGTGCATATTAAGGCATAAGCGGCTTAGATAGGTAAGTGGCAAACGAATGCAGAACAAAATATGGTAGGAGGGTCATCAAAATCGGCGCCTTGACCCTTGGATGTCTTATAAACAAATGTAGCGGATGGCTTCATCTATCTAAGATCTGCGGTGAACTCAGGTACTAGCGCTTAGATTAAGCGACGAATTAATTTCGCCAATCACTGGCTCTATTGGCTTAAGATAGAAATGAGTAGATAAATCCCACAGGGGTAACTAAGAAAATGGTGTGTATAAGACATAGCACATAGCTATAGTGAGCTGTACGAACATGCTTTTTACCATTTTAAGCGAAAACTTTGTAGTCTTTAACCCAGTTTGTATGGAAGGAGTTTGGATGCGAAGGACTGTAGAGTATACAGACCTACATAGTCGAGTAGACTTGAATTAATCGAAAAACATGGCTGGAACATGGAGCGTATATGGTTCGGAGAATCATAAACATTACTTGAGAGGGACAAGGCACATAGAGGCCTACCTAAATTTCGGGCGCAATTGGAAGGGTGCCCTAACCAACATGGCATATACAACATGGCATACAACAACAGGCAGCTAGCGATGGATCGAGCTGACTTGAGATACCTTGATCCGCCCCGGACTTTAGTCCATTATAACAAAAGTGTTGTAAAGTAGGCAAAGCCCACCTCTAAGCCAGACATCCAAGTACTCTCAAAAATGTCATTATTGCATGAACACGAGATGGATTTAACCCTTTGACATAGTTACTTCCATCCGTCTGCATTCCACCCATGTAAGGCAAGGCATACTCGAGTGATCGTTCTTAGCTTAGCAAGGAGCTGATCAATTCGATGACTCTGGAGGTCTAAGTAAGTATACCCATCCTTATATGTAAATTGCCAATCAAGGTACTTCCCTGTCGCATGAAAATGAAAAGCACACACCAGATTGGGTAGGAACGCATGAAAGGACACGAACCATCCTTGATTCAGATTCCATCATTAATTGTCAGGCAGGCATTGGTCACGAAAGAAAATATTCTAATCAACACTCAAAAGTGCTTCTATTTTGAGTACCTACACCCAGAGAAAAAATCCTGTTAAATCAACCAAAAATTAACCAATTATCATGTTGTTTTTTTTCAACACGAATGGCAGTGTTAAGTTTTAACACGGTACACGATTTTGACGGAATTCGTAGTATTAACATTTAAAAGTGTTATACTAACGTGAACAATCATGTTAGTTCAAAACTGTTTATATTATTAATCATGTTAAATTTACACGAAAAAAACGATGAATCTACACGATCACTTGTAAACTAATTGCTCTATGACCTGTAAATACAACATTTTGCGTAATGTCATTTTAAAATGCTATCCTGTTAATTGTTCATGACCCTTTGTAAAATTAACTTTATTTATCATGTTAATTTTACATTGAAATCCCGAAGAATCAACATGCTCTAATGTAATGTTAACAGTGCTTACCTGTATAATCTACATGACCCTTTGTCAAATTGACGTTCGTTGTCATGTTAAACTTACGACATAGCCCCGATGAATCAACATGCTGTACTGTAAAGTTAACAATGCTTACCTGTATAATCTACATGACCCTTGAATTCGTTTCGCTATACATGGAAAATTAATGAAACAAAATTTTCAATTTACATGTTTGTAATTTTTATTTTATAGAAACTTATAAAAAAGTTAACAAATTCGTTTTTTTTTTTTTTTGCAAAAAAAAGTAAAAACAAATTTTATAACATTGGAGTATCAAAATAAGTAATTTTATGTTCAAAACATATAATGAAATGCTAAGTTTATACATTAACTAAAGCGATTTAAAACACACAGTCTTTAAATTATTACCTACATAGTACTTATATGTTTGAAATTGGGTCGAAGGGTCGAATTAAAGATTTTGAGGTCTCGACCTGGCGGTACAATGGAAGCATGTGAAAACCATTATTGATTATTGTTTAGGTACCTAATTTATTAAATGTACTACATTGTGGATAGAGGCAATTCCAATATTAAAAAAATAGGATTTCATTAACTCATAAAAAATGTAGATTCACCCGCATACTTAAAATTCATTACATAATGTTGGCAACTTGTATAAAATATTGTCCACAAGGACGTAAAAACTTTCGATAGTTGTAATCTCCTTACCGATAACCAAAATCACTGGTTGTATGGGGCTATTTCTTTCACTAGATTTTTTTTTTCAGGAGCTCATACTGCCGGCTGTAGTCATTAATTGACAAACAGTGAAGAATTGTGGCCGCTCGTGCATCACAAATTGATGGCTTCCATTCCATTCCATCGTCCGCTTACTCCCATTTGTAGATACTAACGATGGTTTAACGACAGCATGAAGCAATAGAGTCGTTAAACAGTTTTTGGAATCTGAGAAAAAAAAATTGTTATAACATCTAACATTTAACGCAAAGAAAAAAATGTAATCGTAGATATCTAATTATGAAATTTACCTAATCAAATATCACCTTCCAGCTTCCGTAGCATGCTTTTCGACTCCGCGTCCTTTACTTTTTCCTTGAAGTAAAGTAATATTACTTCCTTAAAGTGGTCCCATTTTGTAAAAAGGCCTTGAATGTTTTCGGGGAAAAGCCGGCCAAAGTCAATAATTTCAATCTGTAATGTAAAATTTTATTGGTATTTATATTGCCAAACCTCTCCAAATTCTTTTACCAGAGAATGACCTAGTGAATTTTTGAATAATGGCCAATTAACCAAAATGTTCGTATCATTTCGAAGAATTTCTTCTTATTTGGAAAGTGGCTTTCCATTTTTCGAACACTTCGGTCCATGGCTCGACGTTGTGAAGTAGCCATGTTTTATGGTCCAAATTATCCTCGTCTGTAAAGAAAGCAAAGTAAGATGTACAAAATATTTAGGTACATGAATTTGAAATAATAAGTAAAAATTCTTACCTGTGGCTGTGGTCTCCTTAGAAATAGGCAATACACTGATATTGGTGTCAGCAGCTGCTCTTCTTTTCCTGCGCGCATTTGTTGCATTGTCGTATAATTTTCCATCTGATCTGTTTAAATAGTTGAAATAATACCTCTAAATTTAAAAATACTGTTTAATTAAATTAGGAAATAATAAATTGATGTGAACCTCAAATTAAATAAAAGAGAATCCCTAGTGTATAAAATTTATTTTCATACCAAAACTTCCGAGGGAAACATTTCCTTTATCTCGTCACTAAACTTAACAATATGTCGATAATTACTCCAATTCTTGGAGTAATTATCGACAATTATGTATTGTGATTACCTTATAGTGTCGGCTTCTGTGGTCTAATTTTTCCTGATGCGATTAAAACAATTTTAAATCCATCTTGTCACCCTACGTTTCGTCGATTTTTTGTCGACATCCTCAGGGGCAGTTTATTACGTCTTAAAAAAACCAAACATCATCAACAAATTTCTTAATTATTGTCACACATTATATCTTACTTACATGTTACTAGTTACATAATATTATATTTATTCCTTCTTTTGTATTTTTGACGACACAAACATACAAAATAAATAAATAAATAAATATGAAATTATATTGATCACATAGGCATCACGATGGTCATCGTTTAATCTTGAGTTCAAATTGAAATATTGTAAAATATCCTGCCCTCTTGGAGTTTCTTGCAAAATTTCGCTCAGTTTCTGAGGCTGAGTTGATGCAAGTGATGATGAACTATTGTTAGAAACTGAAGCTAACCAGCTTTTCACAGATAATGTTTCGGCCTAAAATATTTTTTGGAAATATGTATATTTATATTGTAATATTACAAGTAAGCGTTTCATTTTATTGTTTACATCATTTTGCCTCCAATGGGGAAGTTTGGCTTTAAACATGACACGCAATCCCATATTGTTGATTGGAAATAGTTAATATATATCCTCATCTTTGATATAATGTTAGGCTTTCGACGTTCATTCCGCAATCTTTAAATAAAAATGTGGTTCCTATTATTGCGATTGTCATTAGACTTGAGCGAAAGATATTAGTGATACTGGAACTAGATGCCTACAAAAAAACCAATGCCAATATTATGTACAACTGTACATATGTATAATACAGCTGTTCGAAAGCCTCGCAGCAAAAATCCTGCGATTCGGTTAAAATCGTAGATACCTCGCTATGGATGAATGTGTCATATTGATGACAAAGATGTTTGCCCTTATAAATAGAGATCAAAAGAATAATGGCAGAACATGGATAAATTATAGAATTATTCATCATGAATATTGCTGAAGCATTGTTAGAAAATTGACTAAGAAGATTTGGCCAAAAGACAAATACTTAACACACTTTACATGACTTTGCGAAAACCATTCACAGACAAATTAATCGAATTTAATTTATTTCTTTATTTAACTGTCGATTTCTATTGATTCTTCCTGTTTTTTTTTAACAAATGCACTGTACTTTGAAACGAACTATGTATGCCAAAACAAAGTGAGTGTGCGTTGAAAAGCACAAAAAAAACTTAACAAATACAAAATATCAATAATGATACTTACCCTTCAGCTTCTGATAAACGTCTTCACCCAATCCGAACTTTTCACAAATAAGTTGCTTTAGTTCCATGTTTCCGTTGTCATTATTATACTCGGTAACACTTTCATTTGACACTATATATTCTAATAAAATCTCATCTGTTAGTTCCGATTCCATTGTAAATTGTTAAGAACTTAACACTCACACAACGCTACTAGAAATCGCTGCAACTTTAGTCTTTAAATTATATTTAATATTGTATTTAAAAAACAAAAAAAAACACCACGATTACGACCGACACCGACCCGACAACGCCAACAAATAAACAAGAAGTGATATACATAGTTTGCCTTCCTTTATGTAGCAAATAAACAACGCTATCCCAAATTAACACTTTGATATGTTTACTGGGGTTGAAATGAGCAGATGCAGTGTTACATTGACACTGCGATCGTGTAAGGTGATCTGTTTAAATGTGTTTAATTAACCAGATACATTGTCATATTAACACTGTATCTCAGGTAGATAGAAAAATTCGTCGCAGGACATAGCGGTACATATGTGTGACAACACGGTGATCTGTTTAAATGTGTTGAATTGACCAGATACATTGTCATATTAGCATAGTCAGGTAGATGGAAAATTCGTCGCAGGACATAGCGGTACAATTATGTATGATAACACGGTGATCTGTTTAAATGTGTTCAATTGACCAGATGCATTGTCATATTGACACTGCGATCATGTAAAGACCCAACATTATGATCTGTTTAATTGTGTTGAAGTGAGCTGATACAGTGTCATATTAACACTGGATGAAAAGAAAACTGATTGAATGTTAAAATAACATGATATACTTTAAAATCAACTAACAACCCTGTCAAATATGTAACAAGTTTAACAATGTTAATTTAACATTGCACATACTGTAAACTGAATCATGTAAATTTCTTAATTTTGGTTAAATTTGTATAGGAACAGCCATCATGTAAATTTAACATGAGTATTGTTAACTTTTTACCTGACGTTTTTCTCTGAGTGTATAGTCTGTGTTCCAGTACACCTTCCTGTCAATTCTTCTGTGCTGCATTTGGTACATTTGCACACCGAATTTCTCGGTATGCGACGTTTGAATGGTACAGGACTACAATTCGCCTGATGTTGTATATCGATTTAAACTTCATCGTCCTGACAATAGAACAATACGTGACTAATGCCCAGATCCCTCTATTCCATTGTTAAGGAGAGTCTAAGGAATAAATTAATTGTAGATGTCATTCGGTGTGCTAGTGCGTAGGATGTACTGGATGCTGCACCAATTTACGACGATTACACTTGTCTAGGGTTATATTTCAGCTTCGAGTGCGTGTATGTCACAGGCAAGACAATTAAATGATTTGAACTACGGACACGGTTGTGTTAGTGACTAAGATTTGATGTTATAGGTGTTTACATGAATTGGAACTGAATAAGCCAGTGCCGGAGGAATTTAACGATATTTCACTCAGTAGGAGGTGCTGTATATTTATGGACCTACACACTTTGTATGGGTCATCATCTATCACTGTCCAAAAACTTCATCATATCGCATTCAATGGACAAATATTGGAAATGCCATCACATCCCTTAAATAATATTCTATCGACCGTAATGAACCTAAATCATGCTTAAAACTTTAACTCTGCTCCATTTGGTCATAACAATAATAATCTCCATTGAGTCAATTTACACAATCTCTCAGCATTCTCTACAAATGTGTAAAGTTGGCGACTTCTTTGCGCGTTGATTATATTGGAAAACTTTCCGATATTAGCCCATAACACTTAGCAGGATCTGTCCCTTGGCCCAGCAACCTCTTTGTATTCCGCTCTAGTGTACCCTGTGTGCAGTGTGCAACTTCAGAAACTCATTCCTTGTCTATCGCATGTATTAAGTGTGATATCGCATACCGAGGACGAAGAAAGAAACCGGATGATCAAAAGGCAAAAACCCATGATAAGTGCATAGCGAAGGACCAAAGTCTCACACCAACGCAATCTACAAATCTACGGTATCGCAAATGACATAAATGCACCAAACGGGTGGCGAAATCCCATAAAAACAAAGTGCTTCCTTTGGTGACCTTTGTCATCGTCGCCATCGTCACCATCGTCGCCGTTGCCGTCGTTGTCATCGACGACGTTCGTTGTCTGGTAAATGATGTTGTGCAAAGTTTCTCTCCCTGAGAACTGCTTACGTTGTTGCGCGTTGCGCCTCCTCCATCCTAGGGGTTCGGGTTCTATACTATTATTTGCTCAATCAGACGGAAAAACTGCTTCTTTTTTTTCTGTTGGTCGTTGCCTCAATTCCGCCCAGACCGACGACAACGAGTCTTCTTAGCGCATGAGAAGATAAGAAAAACTTGTGGCAAATGCAATCTCAACTTTTGGCTGTAGCGTGTGATGTTTGGGACGACAACTACCACGATGATGATGATGATGACTATACTCATAGAGCGTCCCAAGATACCAAAGAAGACCGAGAATTTGTCGAAGGAAACATTCAGTTTTTAGGGGATGTTCTTCCTTTTCTCCCGCTATGCAGCAGCGCCCTGAAGGCGATAACAAGGTTATTTCCATGCGACACTCCTGCGAAGACAGGGCGAAACGACCGACGCCGGAAGGGTGTTTTTTTTCACACCCCCCGCACAAAGAAAAACAAGAAATTTATTCCCAATTCTCTTTGATTCTTTTTCTTTTTTGAAAATTGCATAATAGGATTGAAGGTAATTCAGATAATTTGGTTTTGTATCTCATTTGTTTGTTCCGCTTCGATGAGGCTCTGATCAAAGGTGAGAAAGTTGGAAAAGTTTCGCTATATCTTCGACTGTTGGGCTTGTGACTTTTTGCAGTATTATCATGTTGACCCCAATTTATTTAAAACTCATTAGAAACTTGAATAGTGGTCCTAGCAGTGCCTCAGACAGATACTCTTGCAAATAGGCATGATAGTAATAATAAAGGAGTTATTTAACTCTAAAGAACTTACCCCAGAAAATACTGGCTACAACTCTTGAGCAGAGAAATCAGACTAAGATGGATTTGAAGACTATTCGGAAATACCGCAAATTGTACAAGTCGAATGGTGATGGTGAGTTTTTTCTACACTCAATTCATTACCGAACAAGGTCCCTTCAACGAGTATTTGAACAAAAGCGCAAAAACAACTACATATAGCTCCGCATGTCAATATGACTCAAGACAGATAGATACTAGGAACGAAGGTAGAAGTTCGTCAGAAACCATAGGAGATTAGAACCCATATAGAGGTAAGAAAAAGTGATGTAATGAGAGACGCAGTTCCGAGGATACAGCCTGAAGATGTACACCGAGAATTTTGCTCAGCCTTGACTCATTTATCTCTTCCTAATAAATTTTAAAAACAGAATTGCCTTAAACATGCTTTAAGCTTGGATTAACTATATTGCTAAGACAAAGACCTTTTTTGCCTCAGTCTTATCCCTGTTACTTACTTACTTTACTTTTGGTGGCACTTACAGTCCGGGGTGGACCACGGCCTCAACCAACAAGCCCCTCCAGCTAGCTCGGTCCCTCTCCCTCGCTAGCTGCCTCCAGTTGCGCACACCAAGTTGGTTGAGGTCGTTCTCCAATTGTGCGCGCCACTTAAGATGGGGTCTTCCTCTGCTGCGTTGTCCCTCAGGGGTGGATTCGAAGACTCGTCGGGCTGGTGCGTTCTCCTTCTTCTCCACACTCCATCGTCACAAACTGGACCGAATATCACTTGAAGAATCTTTCTCTCAAAGCATCCGAGAAGGTTTTCATCCGCTTTTGACAGGGTCCATGCTTCTGCACCATACAGCAGGACCGGGATGATTAAGGTCTTATATAATATCTCTTGGTTCTATGAGAGAGGGCTTTACTTCTTAAGTGCCTTCCTAGCCCGAAGAAACAGCGATTGGCAAGAGTGATTCTTCGCTTGATCTCTGCGCCGATGTCATTTTGCGAATTGATAGTGGAGCCCAGGTATACAAAGTCCTTAACTACTTCGAAGTTGTATCTGTCCATCGTGACGTTTTGTCCAAGTCGCCGATGTTGAGAGTCCTTTCTCGTTGACAGCATATACTTCGTTTTGTCCTCATTGACAGCCAGACCCATCCTCGCCGCCTCCGTTTCGATGCTTGCAAATGCACCACTGACAGCTCGCCGCGTTCTCCCAATAATGTCAATGTCATCAGCATAGGCAAGTAGTTGGACGGACTTTTGAAAAATTGTACCTCTGGTGTTGGCTTGCGAGTTTCGTACAATTGCTTCAAGAACGATATTAAAGAGAGTACATATAGCGCGTCGCCTTGTCTCAAACCTTTTTCGACATCAAATGGCTCGGTGGTGTTCTTGCCGACTTTGACGGAGCAGCGAGATTTCTCCATCGTCATCCTGCACAGACGAACGAGTTTGGCGGGGATGCCAAAACTTGACATGGCTTTGAATAATTCGTCCCTATATACGCTATCAAGTCGATAAATAGATGGTGTGTATCGATCTGAAATTCCTGGGTTTTTTCTAAGATCTGTCGGAGTGTGAAAATTTGGTCGATGGTTGACTTTCCTGGTCTAAAACCACACTGATATGGGCCGATCAGGTTGCTGGCGAAAGTTTTTAGACGTTCACATAATACAGCCGACAAGATCTTATACGCGACATTCAGGAGACTTATTCCTCTGTAGTTGGCGCAGTTCAGAGTATCTCCTTTCTTGTGGATGGGGCACACGATGCTGAGGTTCCATTCCTCGGGCATGCTTTCATCCGACCAGATTTTACAGATGAGTTGGTGCATGCTCCTTACCAAGCCATCTCCCGCTGCTTTGAAAAGTTCGGCCGGGAGGCCGTCCGCTCCAGCAGCTTTGTTGGACTTAAGTTTGGATATCGCTATCCTCACTTCGTGTAGGTCGGGTGGACGGAAATGTTGGCTATCATCGTCCAAGCCGAACAGATCATTCTGCCTGACAGCGGGTTGTTGGCTGTCTCCGCCGTTTAACAGTCTGCAGAAGTGTTCTTTCCGAATCCTCAGCACCGACTGTGAGTCTACTACTGTATTCCCATGTTCATCTCTGCAGGCCTCTGTTCGGGCCTTGTATCCTTGGTTGGATCGTTTTACCCTTTGGTAGAACTTTCGAACATTCCCTCTGCAGTATTGTCCCTCAATTGATTCGACCGCTCGCTTCTCGTGCTCTCTCTTTTTCCTTCTGAGAAGTCGGTGTTCCTCCCTTCTTTTCTGCCCGTAGAGCTCTCGAGCAGCTCTCTCAGCCGCTCTGGTTCTTGTCTGCAGCATTAACTGGTAGGCCTCGTTCTTGGCTGCATTTGCCTGACGGCATTCCTCATCGAACCAGGGGTTTCGTTGTGGTCGCCTAGTGAAACCCAGCACTTCGGTAGCGGCACTCCTGATGGATATTATCCCTGTTAATATTCATAAATTCGGTTTTATCTACTTACCATCGAACAAATGGTTCTCTGAATTTTTGCGAGTAGGTAAAAACAAAAAACTTTAGCTAAAAAGGGGACCCTTGATGGACCCCTATTTTTCACTGGTTTAACTAAATTTCTTAATATTAGTAACAATGAAAAAATATGCCGACAGATAATAGAGAGAAAATAGATGGCAACAAATGCTTAAGAACTAAGAGGTATCTTTAAGGACTTATGTATACTACTCTATACATATGACTGTAGTTACTAAAACGACAAAAGTTCTCTGATACGTTTTCAGTCCTAAAGGCACTATACCTAGCGTCTACTGTATTGAAGGCGAAAAACTCCTTCACACTTTCACTTAATCGAAAGTGGGCTGTGTTTTTAGCGTTCCATATTTTAAGCCTCACCAAGCAGACTCTCTTGCTCTTGCAACATCCAAGGATATTTTCTGACCGCAAATTAAGTTTTTCAACAGCATGAGGCGTGGCAGAAGTCGACAAAAATTAAATAAATCTTCAAGGGAAAAAATATTATTTCCGTGCTGAAATGCAACAAGCATCACTCATCATAGAGCTTACTGATTATTGTTGAAGTAATAATGTCGAAAATGCAATTACATATATTGTTTTCGCTGATTTTTGTGTGGACTGAAGTCGATTTTTCTTATTCTAAGACTCATTTGTCTATGACAGTTAATTCCACTCTAATGTACTTGAAAATTTTTCAAATGAAACACTTCTCTGGATTTATTTAAAACAAACAGGCCTGACACGTTTGTTGTCAAGAGAAAATTAATAATCAATAAAACTGAAAAGAGAAAAGTTCAGCAAAAAAAAAAAATCAAGCAAGAAAAGAGAAGAAAACAAGAGAAAATGGATAAACACACCTTCAAACTCGAAAACCTTCCGCTACCATCAAATATCAAGATATATTACACGGCGATAAAACAAGTCCGGGAAATTATCGCGGCGAAAAATAAAAACTCAGATAATCCCAGCGATCTGAAACTAAATCGCGCAAGACAATGGAAAACTGACATTGACACTCCCACATTGGGAGCAGCACCTGGCTCCATAGTGGTAAGTACTAAAATGTGTAATTCAAAATTCTTAGCCTGACTTAATGCTTCCAGCTATCTAAAGAAATTGCCAACAAATTGCTGGGTTTTGCGGCTGACCAGCAAAATGAAAATAGCCTTAAAAAGTTCGCCATGTCGTGGATTTTTGCAATTATAGGTAAGTTTTTGAATCGTTAAAATACACATTTTAAAATATGCCAACCAATTATACTAAATTCAGGCTCCACTGTTGGGGCCAATTTAGGCGGATGGTTGCTACCAGATACAGGCACCATCTGCGGTGCCTTAGTCGGCGGCCCAATTGTGGTCCGCTGCGGATCACAAATTGCTAAGGTGTGGACGTGTGGTCCCAAAAAAAGAATCAGGTGGAAGAACAAAAGAATATTAAGACTCCAGTGCCAGGCTCTATAAAGCCGAAGGTGCGGCGATATTCTTCACTTCCACCTTACTTCTTTAAGGGGTACCACCGATTTTGGTGCACATTAGCCGACCTTTAGGTTTTCGCAAGCAGAATCTGAAAATGTTTAGAAAAATGTTTACTTCGGATTCAGATTCAGCTCGCGAAAACCTACGGCCTTAGCTAAACAACATTTTACAGTATTCTTTCTTTAACGTTTTTAACAATTTAATTAGAAAATAAATTTGCTACTTTCATAGACTATTAAGATAGTTCTTAATTAAAAATCTTTCCTTAAAAAAAAAATGTATTTTATATGAAAATACAATTTTTGTTTAGAATGTTCTTAGTTTAAGATAGTTAGTAACTAAAAATCTATCAATCAATATTATACAAACATATTTTACATAAATACATTAATTTTGCTTAAGATTTTTATTAGAATAAAATAATTGCTTAATAATTAGAAAGAATTCTTTAAAAAAAAATTAGTACATGCTATTTTTTTTATAGAATGTTAAAATTAAAGTTCTTATGAACTTAGAGCTTAAGATAGTTGTTAATTAAAAATATGTAGTTCATAGCAAATCTGTTTTTAATAAATAGAACATTTTTAGCTTAACAATATTTATTTGCTTTAATTTAAAATATGTATTCTATGTTGCACTCCTCATAAATTACCTAGTATAAATTCATTTTTAATAATAATTATAGGTGAACGACCAATGGTGAGGCCTACAGATGTCAAAGCGAATTCGCCTATACGAATCAATAATCCAACTTTCAACTGCAGATTATTTGTTCTTATCTTGAAATAAGAAAACCAAGGAAAATATCCTAAAACATATTCTCTAATCAAATCTTGTTTAATAGCTTAGGTATTTCTAAAATTAAGAAAATCTAAAAAAGAGCCTACCTAGTACCAGAAATGTTAATTATTTCTATTTAAGGAAATGTTTCTTATTTTAAGAAAAAAAAAAATGTCGAATAAAATTATATTTCGAGAATAATTTATTTGTTTATTTTTTTATAATGCTCTCCTTTATTATGAGTAAACTAGCCTTTATCCATGGCTTCGCTGCCGTTACAGAAGTAAGTACCTACTGTCCTTTGCTACACACTCGATAGGATAACAAAATGTTCCCCATACAAACTGAATTCTTCTTTCCCGTTGCTAACTCGGGCTCCAAGCAAAATATCAAGAATCGGGGGAATTAGTTTTCTTTATTTCTTATATAGATTCCATAAATCGAATTTGGAATCCATCGGATGAAAAATAAAAATGTTTGCCAATCAAATTTCGCCCTCCTTTTTGAGGTTGTAATCTTGTAATTTCCCAAAATCAGTGTGCTCACTTAGGCTTTGATCATTTTCTTATTTTAAGAACTATATTCTTAATTTAAGAAAAAAATTACCAACTGTCAATCAAACCATAAGCCCACTTATGGTCAAATAGCATAGTCGAAACGCGGGACTATTGACGTTAAGCTCGTAGCCATATCGTGTTAAGACTACCAGACCATTTTAGCATGGCATGGCCTAAAAGGGCGTCCTAATTTGGAAGAATTGGCTAACTTTATTCGTCCTGTCATCTTGGGTGTACTATGTGTGTGTTAGTCATATATCTGAACCTAGACATATTGCCTGCCCTCTTTTAAACCCAACCTAACCTAGACCTTAAATAGTTCTGTTGCTGTTCGTACACTGTCGAAGCTCTTCTTCTATGTGGGGGAAAAGGAATGGGCAAATTTCTATAAACAAAATCGCATTGCAAGCATCCTTTCGGCAGTTTTTAATTTGTAAGTGCTATTTGTGCACAGACTTCGAATTTTAAATAAATAAAAATGCAGCATTCAGAAAGAGTCCTCTGGCTTCTTTGTAAAGATTCATCAAACCTCACATTTTTCCATGTCATGACAAAAGCAAACAAAAAAAAAACCATTGCAACCCTTCTATACCATCAACAGAGACAGTTGATATGTCTGAGATACCCATCATCTACTCACCTTCTGCTGTGCCACCAGCAACAATCTGTAAGCATTTGTGAATTCTGTATTCGAGGCACAAGTTCCGTTTCTACTTTCCCGAGAATTACTCCAGCGGAAGTATATTAAATTCTATTACCTGAGGAGAATGACACAAAGGCTATACACGATACGTAGCCTTACTTACACTTCACCCAAAGGACGTGTCAATAATAACGAATATGATTTCTGGAAAAGTTGGCGACGCTATAAAACTCTCGATAGACGGAGAACGATTCAGTCTCCTCGCCCTCGCTCGTCATTGATATAGATGGGAAAGGTGGTCGAAATCGTCTTCCACCCTCGTCTATCTATCGGATAGAGGATGAAAAGGAAACGAATCAAAATGAAGTCGAGATGCTGTACTTTCGCCATCATTGACTCTATGATGAAGTTCTTAGGCTGCTGCTATATGCCTTGGCAATTGGTGGGAAGGAAAAGATTCATATTTTTTGTATGGGCAGCCATATAGGATGGCTGAATGTGTGTATTATTTATTTTTTTTTTCTCTGCCTTTGAAGCTCGTCAGAGACGACGAATTGATTGATACTGATGGATGTATATACATTAGAAGAAGGTAGTAGACAGCTTCAAGTAACACAAGATGGATGTAATATCTTTTAAAAGCCAATGTCAATAAAGTGGTTGTAAATGAATTGATTTTGTGTTCGGATGAAAGGAAATTTTAAAGGATGTTTCTTTATTACTTGTTATAGAAACTGGTGCTGTTTGCCAGGGGATATATTGGTAGAAGGAAACGCATCCCTGTTAACGGTAGCCCCTTAGGGGGATTCTATAAGGGGAACTTATATCAAAGGACTGACGTGTGTTTTTGGATGTGACATCGTGTCATATCAGTCAAATAGAAATTGTTTTTTTTTTATTATTTTTTTTTTGTTGGCTGCGAAATGTTAAGAACTTAGGCCTTATAGCCGAACCTCGATGGCAGGCTACAAAGAGTTTTACTAGTGAGTTGACAGGGCTTCCTTATCCAATTGTACCGTTGAATAAGCTTTAATTAGACATGATATAAATAAGTGATATCCATCTCTAAAGACGATTTTTTTTACAAGGACAGTGTAGCTGTATAGTTTGTTACCTAAACCCGTCAACCGAGACGGGACCAAATATTTTAAGAAAATTTATTTTCTCGAAACGGCCGACGAAATCTTCATCCAAAAGGGTCGAAGTTTCAGAACAGTAAAGCACGACTGATCTATAAAAGTTTTATGTGGAATCGTCATAGTTGTTTGCAGCCCAAAGAAACAGCGATTATCAAGGGTTATTTTTGGTTTGAATTCAGCTGGAATAAAGTAAATAACTACCTCAAGGTTATAGCTGTATATTCTGACGTCTGAAGACGCAATCATTTGGTTGATAAATGGCTTCAAGTGTTCACACAATATGCGTCAGTATTAAGGAGACCGATGGCAAGAGCACCCTTACGAACCGCGCAAACGATGGTAAGGTTCCATTCATGAGGCATACACTCAGAGAAAAATCCTGTGTAATATTGCCTTAACCGCATTAGGTAAAGTTTTTTGTATGGATGTTATTAGACAAGCATATTTCTCCTTAAAACTAAGCACACTTGTATACGACCTAACTAATGGAAAATAGGCTGAATTGCCTTAAACTGCTTAGTAGTTTTAACCAAGAAATAACATGTTCTTTCTTAACTTTGCCTTTGATTGCTAGGTAAACTAAGTCATTTTGCCTTAGGTCTTAGGTAACTTTTCTTAAAAATTTCGGTAGCGGTTTAACTTTACCTTAGGCCTAAAGGAGTTTAGCCTTAAATCTAGAAAGACATCCCTTTAATTGCCTTAAATTGTGTAAATTTGCCTTAGGGTATAGCTAGTTGAATTCGCGTCCAAAAATTAGTCAATCTATTTGCAATTTCCGTAAAGCAATTGTTAATTGTGTGCCTAAATGTTTAGACAAAACAGCGGCAGTTTTTGTTAAGTATACAAAATTCAAACTGCGTTCTGGCTTGCAGATTACAATAATAAGGTGAGTTTTAACAATAGTGTCAATAGTTTCTATTATGGACTATAACTGCTGATAAAAAAACAACATCCCTCGTTCATTATCAATAAATTTTTTGTTGTAGGAAAAACCAAAATGTCCCCAAAGATGAAGATTGATGTTCTAGAAAAAAAAAGAAGCTCAACACGAATGTTGTCGAGGAATGTAATAATGAAGGTATGTTTTTGTTTATTAATATCGAGGACAAAGAAATTTATGTTTGAACAAATTTATTTTTTATTACAGAATCTTTGGATGAAACTGGTAACTGCTGGGATATTTGAATGAAACAGTGAAATATGGTCAACGAAAACAATGAAGCAAGTCGTAAAAAAAAATTGTGAAACTGTCCGGTATATACAAATATGTACATAATAAAATATAATATAATAAAATAAATAATTTGAGTTTCAATTAGCATAATGGTTAGAAGCATATTCCTAATAACCAGGCGGGCAGTCAATAATTCACCACACTTATAGGCTAGCAAATAAACACCTTAGTATAGGTAATCGAAATTTGCTTTAGCAATCTTGCAAAAATTAGGCAATTTCTAAGGCAAAAACATTTTGTTATGACCTTAGTGGTTAAGGCAATTCAACACAGTTATTGGCTAAAAATATTGGCAAAAATTGCCTTAGTCCTAGGAAATATTGCCTTCGGCAAACATGGATAATTCAAGCTATATCTAAGGCAGTTCTACACTGATAATGTGGCAGTGTATTTACCTAAGCAATTTAACCCATCTTGCCTTAAAACTAAGTAAGCTCAAAACGGCCTTAGGGCTTATGCAAGTTAGCACTCGATTTAGGTAAATTTTACACATGTTTTTCGTTGAGTGTACTTTTGGCCATTTGGTCCAGTGTTGTTGGACTTGAGCTTAAACATCCTCACTTTCGTTTTGGTTGAAATCATTGGCACTTAATGCTTGTTGCATATAGGACTATTATACGGGTTTTATTAAATTACCTCAGAGCCTTGCCATCTTGAAACTGCCTCTTTTTGAACAAACACTTCTTGGTAAAAAAGGAATTACGGTAATTTTCAAGCCGAACAAAATTCGGGAAAATTGATATTGATTGATAAGGGCGTCATTGACAATGTCATATTAAACTTGGCTAAAGAACGAAAAAACAACACTTCCGGTTGTACTGTAACTCGTAGTTTGTGGCCCGCAATTGACACTAAAAGGTCTAAGATCATAATATCTTTTATTACAATCAAAATCCGGGTTATAACCGTACACTGCATCATTGGAAACATGGCCAAAATCTTTACAAATGACTTCTGCAGAAGCTGCAGAGATCAATCTATATATATAAAAATTGAGCTCTAAAATGTTTGTCGTCGATTCACGCTTTAACGCATTTACCGTTTTTAAGGGCAAAGGGGCGTGGCACCGCCCATACAAAAAAAAAAAATCAAAATCTTATATCTCGAATACCATCGAATGAATTGAGTTGAAACTTACAGACAATCTTAGGTATTAGCCCAGGAGTGTTGCTGTAAAGATTGGTCAAAATTGGACAAAGGGGCGTGGCACCGCCCATACAAAAAAACATAATCTTATATCTCGAAAACCGCCGAATCAATTGAGTTGAAACTTACAGACAGTCTTAGGTATTGGCCCAGGAGTGTTGCTGTAACGATTGGTCAAAATTGGACAAAGGGGCGTGGCACCGCCCATACAAAAAAACATCTTCTATGGGGTGAAACTCGATGACGTTATAACTCGATAACCGCTGGGCCGATTTTCATTATTCTTTTTTTGTTTTGTTCGTATTGCTGTATTTCAGGTTTAGGCAGAAAGAAAATTCCAGCAAATCGATTTATTCTCATTTTTCGCATTTATAATCTAAGACCTAAATACATTATGTAATTACAATTCCTGTGCACGGACAAAGCCGGGCGGGTACAGCTTTTTCGACGGTCTTGGAATTGGAAGCCAAAGTTTCTAAAATTTGTAACTTTGATATGAATAGTGCATTGTCCTGAAAGTCAAGAATATTACCTAAGCAATACGATTTCTGGAAAAACAAAAAAATATTGTGAACCACAGAGCATTACAATAAAAACTGTTTATCTATTTAACTATTTTGCACTACGAAGTGTGCACGGGCTACGCTAGTGTCCTATAAAAGGCTAATCACAATGGGCCTCAATGGCTAATGGGTGAAAATTGCATATATGTATTGCAAACTGCCCCTCTAACCTAATCCAACCTTGTACCTGACATCTAACTCTATAAGAGGGTTCGTCACATCTGATACATGCTCTTGCGTCCTTGTTCGTTGACTTTCTGAATCTAAATCATTTAAGGGGATCGATTTTTCGAGGCTCTTGGTGTCTCTCTACCTTATTACTGACTCAGCTACAGCTTCTATTAATCTCACTGTAAGTATCTGCCAATCTGACGACACCGGTGTATTCATCCCCCTTACATCTCTTTCTGAGGAGGCTCATGCTAAATTTTTAAGACTCATTATTATCTGTCATTCTGACCGACTCGACTATCTTAGTGACGCCAGTTTATTCGTATTCAATACAGGTACTCCCTCTAATAAGTTTTGCAACCCAAGTCCGGAAGGAACAAGGAACTACTGGCGATTAATTTTCCAAAAAACATTCACCCTCTGGTAATCTGACAATGACTCCTCTCAGAATATTATTAAATAAACTGCCAACTACTTATGAGTTCATAACTCGAGCTAAATTCATCAGCACAACTTCCTAACCAACCAAACAAAATAATAAAAAAAAAAGAAAAACCCTTACAGAACCAAAACAAAACTTTCCGAGGATCATCAACTTTCCACTTCTGTTCAAGTAATGAGATTCGACGAAGAGAAGTCCAACTAACTTTTGTCGGCCATTCCTTAATTAACCCCTCACTACTCTACCGACCAGAGTGAACATCAACTTCTCCGTTGACATTACAGGAACTTTAAAGTTCAGAAACGTATCTGTGTAATCACTTCATTATCCCATTTAGCTGAACAAAAAGGAGAGATTATCACACCCCTGCTCCATTATGTCAGACATGGAGTCATCCTTCGGCCAAGTGCTGTGTGTGTCCACCGGCAATAAACGTCTTTCACACAACCCCATAACCATACATGCCATTTCCGCTCAGGGTAGGGTTAGATAAACCTGGGCCGAACGATTTTTAGTATGTGCCATTGCCATCCTTTTGTTCAGACCATGTCCGAGATGGTTGCCATTGATGAGCATATTGTTACCCACTTTAGGTGTACCTACTCTTGTGTGCGTGTGCCTGTGCATGCCCCACCCTGGCCTTTCGACTTGGGTCAGCACAAATGCCGAAGGTAGAGCTATGTGATTTGAATATTCAATTGAGTGATATACCAACCAGATCGTCACATCATCAATTTGTGGTTCGTGCTGATTTCAAAGGGAGATATTTACAGTTTTTGTTGTTATCCTTCGTAATCGTTGGGGTGTGCTTTGACTTTTGCAAAGAATTTTTTTCCCCCAGAACAGGTCTAACAGTTTAAACAGCTTATTTAATGGCTAATTTGAACACGAATTCGTTTAGAATAGTGTAGGTATCCGAGTGATTTATCGTCCCCCCACAAAAAGATACAAGGAATTACAATAGCTAGATATGGCGGGAGAATTCCATTCAGCGCAGAGCGTTTTGAATAAAAAGGAATTTTAAATAACGCAATCTCATTCGGCATACAGCTTAACACAATGTCATAAATTCCGTCAGAGCTATGCTATAGTGCAACTAGCATATGAATACACGTACTGACTAAGGAATGCCGCACTTTGAAAAGGATTTTCCGCATTTTATTGTGAAGTGCAGAGTGGAGGAGAAGCACTCCCTTATGTTCTCATCCATCTCCTTAGCAATTCTTTGCACTTGTAATAGAGCGACAGGCAGTGAAATAAATATTTCAAAATGAAAATAACCACAATGAAAGTGCAAGACGCGCTGTTAGAGTGTGCACACTATGTGTGCATTATGTTGCCGGCTGTCAGTTATGGTTGAAGTTCATTTGCATCCATTTATGACAGCTTGCCAGTGTGCTAAGACAGAAATCTATTTGCAAGCTAGAAAGTATACATCACCAAACTTCTCTACATCACTATGGTGGCGGTAGGACTTAACTGGGATATGCGTATAAGTGAATGCAGCGGCGCGGAATTGGTTTATAATTTGTACTGATGTGCTGTGAAAGCGCTTTCAAACAGAGAGACGTTACTTCGATTAGCATTCGGATGGATGGGCAATGGGTTTATCTCTGAAATGTCGAGATATGTATACATTGGACGTTGTAAAATATTTGGTTCTGTATATAAGAAAATTCAGAAAAAGATGAAGACACTCACTTAAGAGGGCCGCCAACATCTTATAGACGATCGCATATTTATATCGGAAAATTCAGATCCTAAAAAATCATATTTCGAGCCTTGCTAAGCAACCTCAACAGAGAGTACAACCCATGAAAAGGGACAGGTAAATCAAGCGGAGCATCTACAGAGCATCGGATACAAAAAATAGAGGGCCTTTCCATTCGTCCCAAAAATAAAATCTCACACAAACGAATGGTTGTAAGAAACTAGGCGTAGAGTGCCTATACGGACCTGTTGCGCAAACTATTTATTTATTTTTTAAGCCAAAAATGGTCTTAAATAGCTGCATAGATCTAAAGGACCTTTTGCAGCGATAAGCCGCACGTCCTGCAAAAACCACCGTACACTGCTGATGCGTGTTCTTTTGGGTGGAAATAGAACCCTGGATCTTCTTGGGCTTTGATTTATAATTAGAGCACATATGACAGGCTTTTCAAAGACAGTTTGCTTTGCTAATCGCATTCAGTATAATAACATCACTTTGTAGGTAGCCATTAGCATGCCCAGTGACAGCTCCTCTGACGAAATGGTGAGGGTAGTGTCAAATCTGGCTAGTTTCTCGCCCTCACAATTCCATTAAAAGTCAAGGTACCCAGAGTAGGTGTGTATTAAGCGCTATAAGTGATGAATCTAGGCCAGATTCGAGATTTAAGGTGTGTCTTCTAGATTCCACAAATTTAATAGCAGCCGTCTCTTCACGCTTACAGTCCGAAGCGGAGCACACCACTGACTCAACCATCCAGCTCCATCCAGCTCAGTCTTTAGCTAGCTGCCTCCAGTTACGCATACTAAGTTAAGGTTACTGTCCAATTGTGCCCAGAAAACGAGTGCGTCCAGAAAAGTATGCAGAATGTCTTCTTCTTCATATTTTTATTGTGCCTGCATCGAGTTCCTGAGTTTGGATTGAGCGTCCTACGCTGGTAATAGTTCCGTATTGATTTTAGATAGTAAGTGTTTATCAATCCACCTCTCCACCGTGTTAGGCAGGGATAACTATAAGCTGTGAGCCTCAACATCGGCCTATTGTCTTAGAATGTAGCAGCCCTTTAAAATTACCACGAACTGAGATAGAACAATGACTAGAAACTCTTTTTAGCCATGCGTACTCTGGCCAGTCTATAGTTTGACCTGATAAAAGCTTTCAAGTTACCGCAGGCTTTGTGATCCTGGGTCTTAAAACGTAGATGGAGAGCTACCACGAAAGTGAGAATCTAATAGTAGGCCAATGATCTCTTTACTTGAAGCTGTCCATTCCCCGTTTGGTCTGATTATAGCTATAGTCGGATATAGGACAAATTTTAGAAAGGATCTTCCGGAGCGAGGTAAGTATCTTCTATATTGGAACTACAAACTCCATCATCGATAGCCGTTAAGGCGGAAAAAAACTTGAATACCATAGGTTTAACTCTATAATCGGTTGTTTGGGGCTTGTTCTCTGTAAGTGGTTGTATCTACCCCAATGGGGACCGTCTGATCAAATATATAATTTAAGAAACATAATATTCAGGTTATGGTGAGCGGATGCTTCTTTACAAAATGCAACCTCCATTTACACGGCTGGCGCTGAAGGGAAATTACTTTACCAGTTAATAATGTGCTACCTAAACCAGACGCGTCGTTGAAGACCATGCGTTCGCTGTTATTGTCACATGTGCTCTCTACATGACGTCAACAGATTTGAAAGATTTATGAGTATACACTCCTTCATTTCAATGTAGTAGCTACTCGCTTAGCTGTTTAACTGACATACCAAGAAAAGCAATAGGAAACCGTCATCCCATGACATCCGCTCCAAGACCTAAGACGAAGGGCTGCTTCGCCTTTCGACCTTTTTTCTGTGCACTAAAGTCAGTCATCACGTTCTCTGGCAAATTGCTGCATCCATCATTGTAGTAGATTCAGAAGCGCGAACAATTTCTTTTCCACCCATTATACTGAGCGCTACATTCTGACATATGATGCAGCAATTGCTCCTGCCTGCGTGCCTGGATGCACTGCACAGAATTTATTTTGCTGGCTGAAAAAGAATGATGGCTCCTCTAAACTCCACCTATCTATCGTCACGTGAGGGGAACACAAAAACGTGTAAACCGCAGTGCATATATGGTTGGAGAAGTTATCGGCGGAATTAATAAGGAGCCCAACTTTAACTAATTTATGCCATCTGCCAAGGATGTTATGTCTTCAGATCACACACACGCAGGGCCATATGGGCGGCGCGCGGCGGGCGTGCTCAACTGACACTATGTGTGGCTGTGTAGCGTATCCACATGACATGACAAGGGCGCTGCACTATTCCGACAACGCAAAGATAGATGGGAATAGTTATTGAGTTCTAGCTTTTTGGTGGTAATTCGAGTGTGTAGTGGCTCGTAAAAAATTAAATTCACCGAAGTGAAGCTGAACAAGGAAAAGGATGATTCCTTGTGCTAGTATATCTGTAGTGTGTGAAACTGCCATAAAAAACGTGAATTCTTGGCAAATTGATTGGTTTTCATCAGCATTACGATTCGGCAGCGAGGTGTGTTAATGGCGGTGAATTTTTTTTTCGTGCACATTTATACTGCCAGTGTGTGGAGCATAAAGTTGAATTGATTTGCGATTGGAGTATGTTTAGGAAGAACTCTATCAATATGGTCATGGCACTGGCACTGCACCTATGTAATTTCAACCACTTATGGCAAAAGAAAAGTGTTTTATTACTTACATACGAATTTTCTTAAAATGTAGACCAAAGATAGACTCGAAATAGGAAGTGGCTTTCTTGAAAACAAAAAAAAAACAGAAAAACTAACAAGCAAAGCAAATATCATCTCATCGCCATTTTCAAGGTCTAAGTCTTTCCTCACACAAGGCTCCGGCTCTTCCTAATAATGTTTAATACAATTCTAACTATTGACCTCTGGATTAGTATTCTCGACTGTCATTAGCCTGGCTTACGATGGAGTTGAAAAATTCATCACAACTCATTCGTGACCATTTCATACCCGTTCAACTTATCTATAAGACAAGTGAACTCTAGGACAACTCATCTGGACATGTCATCCAACATCAAGTATTCAATTTGGAAAAGTTTCTCGGGACAAAGTTGTGTCTTAACCGTATAGAATGATACCCGAAAATGGTATTTATGCACACTGTAGCTTCCCGCGAGCGAGCCACCCACCCGGAAAATGATGATAACGTATGAAATGCCCAAAAGATGACTTAGATTGTAGATTGTAGACCTACCTACCTTACATGGGTATGAAATGGCAATGGATAGTTGTACTAAAGTCAACTCTACCTAGTCCTAGTAAACTCTGTTTCTGTAGCTTCGTTTGTAAAACAACGGTTTCTGCGACTGAACTTTCTTTTTCATCATTGAAAACAGTTTTGATCACAAACAAACCAAGGATAACATTTGGTATGTTGAAGAGCAAAATCTCTTGTTGCTTCTTTAGGTTTTCTTCGAGAACCAACTGTTTCTAAGCCGGCCGATAACTTCATACGTTTTGATTTGTTATATTTTTTTATATATCTCTCATTAGGAGTATGAGTATAAGGGAATTCACAAAAGACCTTTTAGGTCTCCGTGTTATTTGCGTTACCACACCCTTTCATAACCAAACCTAACCTTTGAGTAGCTGCTAGGCCTAAGCGTGATGTTCTCAATCGGTGTTGCCATTATACCTTGATGGTAGTTTTTCATACGGTCGGTGCTTTTCATTATTGTACATAAACGCGGATGACCGTTTGAGGTACATAAGCTCACTTCTTCCAATTGTACACCACAACCCACAAGCCACTTATAACAAATTTAGATTTTGCCATTTCTCTTATGTATGGAAGTAATATTTTCCTCAACCGCGTATTCTTTCTCTTTGGGATAGGGAAAGCAACAAATGGTGAAAACTTCAACAAACAACGACATTCAATGTAATTTCCAAAGTCTCTTTCCTTCTTTTTTTTGTTTGTTGAGCTTAGTAAGCTGCTCGAGCTAAACTTTAACTCCCATACAAAATTCTCTCCAAAATTTAGCTCAGCTAAATTTAAGCGAATCCATTTAGCCGAGCGGTACGCTGCTTTAGCTAAAAAATCAAAATATTCATTCCAGACTGTACTGTATGTATCTGTCACAATTTAGCGCGCCCATTAATGGTTCGGCACATTTTTTCAAACTAAATTTGGACATGTTGATTGTTCTTCTGTTGTGTTTTTATGTTGTGAACAAATAAATAAGAATAGGCGTATTTTTTTGAGAATCTATGGAATCATTTAAAAACTTCATTAGGCTTATTTTTTGAGAATCTATAGCTAGCTCACTTTTACTTTTGCATGAAAAACCAAAAGTGAGTAGAGTAACAGTAAGCTAGCTATAGATTCTCAAAAAAATAAGCCTAATGAAGTTTTTAAATGGATACCTCGATGAGAAAGGTGGAAAATTTGATATCAAAGAATATCAGACAAGGAAAAAAGAAAACGCTACGAAAATATAACAGCTTTTAGCGTTGATGCATTTTTGAAGGAAGTTATTTTCAACGAACAACTGTTTTCTGTGACAACGCACTTTATGTCAAAATTTAGCTAGGATTTTAGCTAATGTTTGGAGAGAAAAATTGGAGAGCAGCTAAAATTTAGTTCGAGCACCGTACTAAGCTTTAGGGAGAAGTTTTGGCGTTAGACTTTACGGTGCCCACTTTTCGAACTCCGGTACCTTCATAAAACCATGAAAATATGATAAATGATTCTGGAATTATGGAGAAATAAATAAGGAGACACACATTGCATTTTATATAGTAGTATGAATTAATCTGACTTCTCCACTTATTTAATAATACCGTTAAGTACCCTAAACCCCTAAGTGTCAACATTGCAATGCTGAACGAATTTTTAAAACCGGCCGAGTAGTTCCAGATAGAGATTCCACATAACTCAAGTTTACGTTAGTAAATGTCTGGTAAACTATTTGTTTATTTTTATCATCGTTTCATGGTATTGGCTCATGGATACGTAAACGAATCCTTCCCTTCAAAAAGCAAACACTTTACCACTGCGCTACGGCAACTAGCGATACTAATCGGAGGCCCGATTTCTCAAAATTGCTCTAATTCTTTAATAGTGAAGTGGCCACTAGGACTGAAAGTGTACACTTCGTTACAACTTTGACCTCCAGCCCAAAAGACATTCGCCATACTCTTGTTGCATCCCTTCATACTGCTTTATATTTGTAGGATACTCCGAGCTGTCTATCTAAAAGTCATAAGTATTGTTGCCAATCCCCAACTCTGCGATAATTAAGTCGGTAATTGAATTCATAAGATGTGCCTGAATTCTCCAAAATTTAATTGAAAACCGGCCAACACTCGAATCGAGGTCTTTGTCTTTGCTTTGAGTTGATAGTGTGCATTTCTACCTCTTTGTCCAGACGAACAACCTCAATGTAGCTACTAATAAAAATACCCTTCATTTTGTGGTCCAATGGTGTCAGTACTGACAAGCTGAAAGATAGTATTTCCATGTCTTTCGTGGTGTTATTGTAGTGCTACGTCATCTAACCAGATGTCCATAATTCTCCCACCATCTTATACACATCTTATACACAGCTGAAACCAGAGCAGAACCCTGTAGGATTGATTCTAATTTTATAAAATTTGGCACTTCTTCCGCAGAACAGAAAAGGGTCGTATCTTCAACATAATTTGTTTTTATCCGAACGGCGTAATTATAGGCAATCGGATATTCCTCAGCACTCGCATAGTGATGCTGTCCAATTAAGCGAATTAATTTCAGTATTGACATATCGAAGGTTCTGATTTATTCCTACTCCCCAACTTGTCCTATACTGACGGATAATTATTTCTGAATTTTTTCAGCACCTGCATATAGGGTACTTGCCACCTTTTGGTGTTGTCATCAGATCAGCCAATGCAACGCAGTGTTAACTATCCTTCTGGCCGCCGACACCGAATATAGAGGTTCGCAAATGTCTCTGGTTAGGGAATGAAGATCGATGTTTGGGATATGGTTCATCTTTGCAATTGTTTTGAAATTGTTTGAGCACACAGCTTCCAGCACTTCTGGAGTCGTTAAAGGTGGTGTAGTTTCTATATTCTCAGTTTTCATGCCCGAAATGTGAACATTACATCCGGATTCCTTGAGAGTGTTATTTTGTTCGCTTGACATACGCGTTCATTGGTTTGGATGACCTGGAGCAAGTATCAGGAGACATTCAGTATCACGAATTTAAAGTTGCCTGTCAGCGGTTTGCAGTTCGTCGATGTTAGTAGCTTCTAAGTGGAAACATATTCGCGAAGATGATATTTACTGCTCGATCGAATTCTTGTATCTGCCTTCGATTGGATGCACTATGAGTAACCCATCCTGTTAGAAAACATGTATTAATTTTCAACTTTGATACCTTGTTAACCGTATACTCCCTGCCTAGCATTAAACCTCCTCAAAACACTATATATTCCCTTAAAATGCTGACACATGTATCTATCGGTTTCTTAACATTTAAAGTCCTTAACTTTATGCCTCCTTCACACAGTAATGAAAATCCTAGCTGACTGTGGATAGGAAAAGCTCCTTAATAGCAATTATCACACCTCAGGGAATTTACTGAACATCTTGTAATTGTTTAAGACCCCAGAAAACTTAATTTGCTCTCCTTTGCTTTGCCGAAATTGAGTGTGAAAATTACTTCTAAATACCATAAGGATATTATACGTCAGACCAAAGGTCGTTTACGAATCCTGCCAATAGATTCTAATATCGAAGCGTTATAGTCATGTGAGCCTGGTGTATGTCTATGATGTTAACAATTACCTTTTGTCTGTGCAAAAGGGAGTTAGTTGCTTAGTTGGGCTATAAAACTATGCTCCTTGGCGGTGTAGCTGGCAATATATATTCGCAATGTGTTTATGTGTGTGTGGCACGCAAACGACCAGATGGAACATTAAACTCAATGCAGGACCAATTTGGGAATAGCTCTACATACACCGCGCAGTATATTACCTTTGATATTCATTTCTCTCAATTCACTGGCGGGAAATTCAATTGGTTTTACCTCTGGAATATTTCTTTTGGAATTTATATCCTTTATTGGGTATAGTATACTCGTATGCATCTTACTGTCTTGAACTTTAGTCCACTTTTCTTTCATTTTCATCTGCCCGTATAATAGACTGTACGTATGGAAGTCTGTTCGAGTTTTTTCTTCTTTTTTTTTTGGTTGTAATTAGCGAAGACCAAAGAGTATAAAAGTCGTCTCATCCGAATGGAACTATAGTTGTAGTCCGTTGTCCTTTCAGTGCACACATCTACTAGGCGGGGGTCTAACAAATTGGCAAAGTTTTCTAATTTGATTTTGTGATTTCATTTCTGTTAGTCAGTGTTGTTTAGTAGACGTGTGTGTAGAGTTTTTGTGGCATGGGAGTTGGTTTCCATTTCGAAGGATTAACAGAGGATATACATTTAACACTGCGAATTAGTCTCGGATACGTATATTTTTATTTTTTGGCTTGTTCTTCTGATTCTTTTGTCATAGTTTCCGGAGTCTGGTTGGCTTTTGTACTTATGGCTGGATTATGTAGGAATTTTTAGATACTCATTGAAGACATGTGTTTTATAGAGCATTCGAGTAGCTAAGGCCGACATTCTTTGTCTAAAGCTTTTAGTTATAACGGGTTGGAATTGGGTAAGGACAATGGTCAAGAGGGATTAACAAAAGAAACTAAAATGTTGGTGGAGTGAGTGATAGAATTCTTAATTTGTCTTTCTTAGGCAGAGCAGAGAATTAGCCGAGGTAATTGGAGAAGTTTCATGGCTAAGAAGACCATCAGATATGTTCATTTGGATTTCAATTGGGTTTTCGTAGATAAGCTAATAGCAATTAGGCTTCACTATGATTGGCCAGAAAAACTAATGAAAAATGTGCTTCAATATGCAAGGCGGGCATTTGACATGGAAAGTTATAGGAGTACCTACTTCGGATAAGGGCTAAAACTAGGGATCAGCTACTTTATAATATAAATGTTATCCACACAGATGCAGAAAGGAAAAGGCGCAGTGCCAGCTCAAGGAGACGATTCTCATGGAGGTTTTGAAAGACAGCCAAGCATAAGTTCCTTTCAGTAGCTTTCAGACCGGTTTGAAATATCTTCGAGACAGTAAAGAACACCTAGTCACCCAATAGTAGATGTGTAAAAGGAGCGTTTGAAGTGCCAACTAAATGGGCATCGTGCGGAGGGTGTGAGAGGAGAACCCATGCAAATTCAATGAAAAATAACCTCCCAGCTTTAGAAGAGTTTGGCAAAGCTAAAGAATAATAAGACCGCCGGCTCTGATTGTTCTTTAAATTCGAAGATGCTGTCTCAGGTTCAGATCCTGAGGAATCATCCTCATATCTTTGCTCAGCAATCTCATTGGATATCTTCATTCCCGTGATCCCGTTCTTACCTGGAACGCAGGTTCAAAGAGTTTTGACTTGCGATCGATTTTAAAGAGTTATTATATTTCCGCTCTATTATAGGACAAGCTTAGGTATGGTCTTAAGCGATACAAGTTTAAACCAGCTGACCATGTTGGACACCTGGAAATACTTAACTCAATCCCAAACATGGACATGTTCTGCTCCATCCACGACATTATAGTTTTGGAAAATTATTTGAGGTAGAAATACTGGACCGCACGACGGATCGAAAATGGAATCTGGAGTTGGTGCTGGTGTCTTTGGAGCCAATACCAAGGTCTCGATACCCATGGGAAAGAGTCCAACGGTTTTTCAGGCTGAAGTCCATGCCATAGAGATCTGAGCCGTTTTAAACTCCAATAAGGGAATTAAAGGCGCCAAAATACAAATCTTCTCAGATAGTCAAGCAGCCTTACAAGCTCTATCATCCAACACAATAGACTCAAAAACAGTAAAGTGCTGCTACGATGCCTTGCAAGTCCTATCCAAACACAACAAGCTTAAACTTGGTTGTGTACCTGGCCATCAAGGTATTGCGGGCAACGAATCAGTGGATGAACTATAGCTAGGGCCGGATCTGAAACGAGACCAGAACCTTATTGCGGAGTCAATTGGACTAGTGCTTAAGGTCTAATTAACAATTGGAGCATCGACTTCGTTCGTACCACTGGGAAAATATTTCGGATTTAACACAATCCAATAGCTTAGTTAAACCTTACTCCTACAAGGAAATCCTCAACCTAAATAAGGATAGTATTAAAAGGTTGGTTGGCTTTCTCACAGGCCATTGTGCCTTGAGATATGATCTTAACAAAATGAATTTGTGCCCGAAGACAGAATGTAGATTCTGTCTTGAGGATGAAGAATCCTCGAACACATTCTCTGTGATTGCCCGGCACTTCCTTGGTTAAGAAATCGTGTCTTTAACAACGATATACTTTTACCAGCAGAGCTCAGGAACTCCGCTCCTAAGGATATTGTTAAATATTACTATAAACCTAATATTAATTCATTTACGTTTAATGTTTGTTAATTCAGTTACGTTCAAAATTATATTCATGTTTTCTTTATTATTGTTATTAATTCGAATATTGTTCAACAATTTTGGTTTACCCTATAATAATCTAACTTAACTTAATGATAGATTCGGTTATATATTGTTCTCTAATAGACTACTGTAATTTCATAACGTAAGACATGCTCTCTTTGTTCTCTTCTTTGTGTTTCATATTCGTCTAAGCTCAGTGGTAACAGTTTGTTAATATGTAAATTCTGTAATACCGAATCTTTTTCTATTCGCTTTCGATCGTCAACCTGGTTGGACATACATTTATGGTAACATTGTACAAAATTACACGAAGCACAAAATATACAAAAAATACACTAATTATACAAAAATACACTAATTATACACATAATCTAAACACAAATACACTCGTTATATACTAATCTAAAACAGATATAATGGCCTTTACTAGGAAGGGTACCAAGTCTCTTAGAGTAACCTTTTCCCTTTCGATACAATAGATCATTTTAGGTCGCAGTGTCAGCCAATCGGGCAGGGTATTAAAAAAAATGGTCTTAAGCGCAGCCTGGCTGTGTTCACACTCAGAATCTAGCGAAATCGAATTCCAGCAGCTTAAATTCCAGCATATCCATGAAACCAAGGTTGCAAGATAATTTTTGCGGAAGGTCATCGAAACTCCATGATACCCAAAGCTATCCAGCCTATAAGACGGTTGATTGCTTTGACAGTATAGCCCATGGTATAAAAGTATCAAGCAGAGCATTTAGACTCGGGCTATAGGCGTATTTTTTTTAAATACTTCTCCCGGGAAAGGCGAACTTATAACGCTCCAACAGCGCCCCAAGATGCTTGCATATGTATGTTAGTTCTGCACTTAAATTGCTGCAAATTGTAGTCTTCTGGAAATATATCCCCAGGAAGCGAGTTCCAAAGTTTGCTTGTCCTGTAACAGAAGGAGTTTTGGAAAATTGATGTCCTCGCGGTTGTCAAATGTACTGTATGGTCATGAGCATTAGCTGCCTGTCTTGTGGGGCTTGTCTTCGACTTTGCTTCAAGAAGTTTCTTAAGATCACTCCAGTATATTTTGCTTAAACGGAGATCTGGATAGTTACCCCTTTTTAGCACCATCTCAATCATTCGTCTAGTTAGGAGAACCTCAGTTTCAAAGCATTAGCCAAAAGCTATTCATTGTCAGAAAGTATGGCAACATCATTCGCGTATGTGGGTATCTATCCGGTGTTGTCTAGCAGAGTAGTTAACAGTTGTCATTGTCAAAAGCGCCTTTTTCTTTCGATGAGAATTTCCATTGCGTATTCTTTCCTATTAAGCGAGGACTCAATTTTAGAAACAAGATTTTAAGCGCACTGCACATAGGCTGGTATGGATGTTGCATCTGAGATAGGGGGTGTATCCTTCGTGCAGACCTACACACATAAATCTTAACTAGTCGTGTCAAGCTTTTTTTAGACTTATCGGTCTGAAACTTTTATCGAGGGAGTATTTATCTCTTCCATTTTTTTGTTTAAAAGTCACTTAAACCTTACGCCAAGGTATAGGCCAGACACGCAATAAGGATTCTCCTCCAACACTGTTGTACACTGCACTGTTGCAGCAAAACTTGGTTCACTCCAATGTTGCAACCTCACTCTTCAGTCTTCACGACTTCTGAAGACTATGTCTTTCCAGGTTGGCCAATATTTTTGACCATCGTTTCTTCGGAGACAAGAGCTGATTTGTCTTGTCTAATAACCAGCTGCTCCTATAATTCGAGAGCTCTTCATCTCGGTTTCTCATTGACTAACGTATTTACATAGAATGCGTAAACTTAAAATGACAAAGGGGCGTGGCACCTCCCATACAAAAAATATTCATCATCTTATATCTCGAAATCCACTGAACCGATTCAGCTCAAATTTATTGAAAATCCTATTTATAGACCCGCCACCTCCCATAAGTAGAAACATTGCAAATGCTTTTCCACGGCAGTTCGAAAAGTAGTTCGACGATTGAGCTGCGGGCCTGCGGCGTAGGTACACAATATATTTGCTATGAAGTGAGAAGTTGACGTAACTCTAAAGTTTTCAAGTTTGTTCTATAAATGGCGCGGAAAACCCAAGCCTCAAAATTACACTATATCTTGACATTTATAGCAGCACCTTGCATATAAGCATTTAATAAAAAGTGGACGTTAATTTGTTAAGCCTATTCATTTTTCTCTGGACTATACTTGCCCTCGAAATTCATAGTCACCACTTGCTGATTTTCTTAAGTTACCTACCTTTAAAAGTCATCCACCCACCGCCTCCTTTATTTATTTTCAGCCGAGTAGGGGATTAATAAAAAGACGAAGTCAGAGAACCCTGTTAAGTATCCTACTCATTTAAAAATTACAGTGAGCAGCACAATAATCGGTCAATAATATTAGATTCTCCTTAGGATTGGTGGCCCTCCCCAGATCGTACATACCTCCAATTGCGGTGCACCTAGATAGACTATGCAACTCATTTCGTCGGTCGTACTACCTATTATGAGGTAATTTACGAAAAGTACTAAAATTTACACACTTCCTTTGAAATTGAGTTTATAGATTCTCTTGCATACAACATTTCGAAGGTATAAATCGATGAGTTATGGAAACAATCACGCGACACAAGGGTTGCGTTCTTCGAAACCTACCCACTTGTCATAACAATATATGCACTCACCCGCAACCAAGTGGAAAACGCAACTTCGAGCTAAATAGAGGGCTTTACACTCCCACTCCAAGAAACTCCCCACACCCGTGGTATAACCAAACAACTTGCGAGTCCTGAAATGTTCCTTAATTTACCGGTTAATTTGACTAATGCCAACCATATAATATGTCTATTGGCGGTGTAAAAGGCGCGCTGCCACAAAGGAACGCTTCCAGGTGTTTGGTTAATGTGTTGACTCTTAACTGTTGACGGCTGCCTATTTCGCACGTTGTTGGCAAGCTTCTCTATATTTACACCCGCGGCTTTGTGCTATCAAATTACCGCAGTGGTGAGCGTTTTCCCTTTTTTTTTCTTTCTTAGGGTGGGTTCCGTAAGTGAATTGCCAAATGCGTGCGTTCCGGTGGCAAGAAGCCTCTCAGTTGGGTGGCTTTATGGGGTTTGCGTGATTTCGACACGACACGCCGACATGCTATTAGTGTCTGTTGACTAAAATCATTTTGGAACGGGGATTTATGACGAACTATGACTCTTTTCATTAAATCTATGACTAAGAGGGCGGATTGAGTTATGCACCCATTCCGTGCAATAATTAAACTTTTGTCACAGAAGAAGAATCAAGGAAACAATACGAACTTCTCTTGTCTTTCATCATACTTAATTCGAAGATCTCATCGTACCTGTTACTCGAGTAGTCAAGTGGACTCCTGTCGTCCATAAAATGCAGTCAAGGGTGTACAATACGTTTATGACGTGCTGAAGTACAACATCTCCATGCTTTTCCATCTCTAAAGGGATATCTATTCTATACCCTCGGGGAATGTCATTCCGAAAGAGCAGCACGTCGGTCGGTGTCTATCATCCTCGTTGGTATATGCTGCCATAAACGATGATGGTACGCCAAGTCACTTGTGCGTTCACCTTATCACTTGGATCTGACATAAAGCAGAAAAGTGAATCGTCCTCGTTGGCGTATGGCAGCTCCTTATATTCCCCGTGAAAGAAAAAGGATTTTACGACATCACGACAGCTTGTGCAGTGTCGCTGCATTTGGCTGATCAACTTTATTGTAAGGACGCCAAATTAGACAACTTTATGGCCACCATGGACTCATTAATCAGCGCAACCATAACTGAAATCTACGTTAATTCAATCAGAACACCCAGCAGCGATTAAGCTTCATCTTCGAACCGAAATCCTATCAAAATCCCACCTCATCAATAACATCTCATAAAATGTTGCCTGCCAAGGATGAACGGCAAAGGAAATCCACTCGAGAATTCCTCTTCACGTTTAAAACGAAATAATCTGTTGGTCCTTCAACTTTCAACAATTGACTTGGCCGGTGAGCCGTCAGCCCTAATCCATGGCTATCAGTTGTATTTAACTGGCTCAATGCCAACACTAAGGCACCTCCACCTTATAGTCGTTCTCAATTTACAAAGCAAACTTTGACCAGGTGTATTAATACATAGCAAGGAGCCAGCAAAAAAAATACGAACGAGACAAGTAAACTTTTCATCAGCCACAGAGGGGGATGCAACCAGAAAAGAAAAAAAAAACAGTAAGACCGCACTAGACCAGGTGAGGTAAGTCCATTGCAACCACCTGCTCCGACAAAATAGTGAAAAAAAAATGAAAATAAAGGAAACCAACCCAGCACGGACAACAAAGCCACACGGATCTCAGTGGTGGATAGACGGAGTTGACTGGGTTCCTGTTTGCCCTTTTCTTGTGAAAATAAAACGTCTTCCTGTCTTGCAGCCACCCTCTCTTTCAACAATAAGAGGATTTGCGTGGCCTTAAGCTTAATATTTTGCCTTGCAACACATTTGCAACATTATTGTCATCATCTTCTTCTTGGCTTTCGTCTTAAGGACTTTTGTCGGAGGTGTGCTAAGAAATATAAGGGATTTCCGTTTTTCTTTTGGATTTTCATTTTTTTTACAAGGATATGCAGGAGGTTTTATTTTTTTCTTTTACCTTTGGCTGCTTTTGATCTTGTGGAACTCATGCCATTTTTACTGAATTTATACCACAATAAACGGTAGAAGTAAACGGAATTGTAGAGCTCTTGGCTTGTGGTCTTATAAGGGGCTGTGTGCTTAACTTTTTTTGGAAAAAAACCTAAAAAGGGTGGGGATTCCCTTAAGCTACTTAAGCTAATTTTTTTGAAAGTGTCCAGACGGTTGGGTTCATCAACTTTGGGAAAAAGGGTTTAGTTTTGTTTTATTGATAAGTTAATGTGAGAAGGATATTTTTGAGGGGATAGTGCATAAGGTTGGTATGGTAGATATGTATTTAGGAAGTTTTTATGTAACCTAAAAATATCAAATGCAGCTCCTCTCTCCGTGTACTTTATGGGTGATAGTCTAGTACTCGATATTTCACGATTATTTTTAATATTATCATCCTTTGGTAGGCAATCGTACTTATTTTATACTAGCTGTACCCGCCCAGCTTTGCCCGTGTACAGGAATTGAATTGCTTAGGTCTTAGATAATAATGTTCTTTTGTAAAATACGAAAAATGAGAATAAATCTGGAATTTTCTTTCTGCCTCAACCTGAAATATACAGCAATACGAAAAAAAAACAAAAAAAGAATCATGAAAATCATATAAGATGTTTTTTGTAGATATAGGAGGCGTCACCCCCGTTTGTCCAATTTTAGAGTGGCGATGTCGATGATGGATGTAATGTATTGGATATATAATGTGCACCCGCTCTTCATCGCCCTCCCTCTCCTTTATCATGCTACTTGTTTGTAACGCTGTATTTTCTTTCCTTTGTTTCCCTCTTCCTATGGAATCCGAACAACTACCTACCCCAACCCTACACTGTTACCACTTACCATACACCATATCGAATGAAATTCTGAAATGAAACCTGTTTTGCATTATATGTACGTCTCTTCTCTTATGAAGATTATTAATACTATACACCATGCCATACTGCCGCACGCACCCCATCCCATACATACCTACATATACAAACTGACCACTGCGAAAACAAATAGTGTTGTTTTGTTTGTCCTGTTCCTGTCGCATCGCACGATCGTAAAAGTACAAACATCCATTTGTAGCAAGGTATATGTGTATGTACATATATATTTTCTCTTCAAAAAATAGATACGTCATATCAGAATGAAATTCCTACTGCGTTGCGTGGAGATATGCGATAATGGATGTAATATATTGGATACATAATGTGCACCCTCTGCATCGCCCTCCCTCTCCTTGATCTTGCTACTTGTTTATAATAGGCGCGTTTTTTTTTGCAATCCTATATAGGCTTAGATAAATTTCGATAACTGTTCGATTGTACTGTGACTTGGCAGCACTATCCTAATTGACAAATGACATTTGACAATTGACATTTCAGCTGTTTTTTTTTCTGTCTTGACAAATTTGCCGTACGGAAAATTTATTATTTGATTTTATTTTTGTTTATTTGTTTATTTGTCGTATGGAATTTCCATCGGCGCGGCTCCGGTCTGGTTTTGATCGTCCTTTGCAGCCTTATATGCCTTTAGGAGAGTCTTCATCTTCCCCTGTAGTGATTCCACGGTTGTGCTTGAATCCTAGAATTAGAAAAAAATTAGTTAAGCTTTGTTTCACATGAACAAAAAAGTACTATGATTACCGTAAGGCCCTGGAAGATCATGTCTTCCAAAACATTTGCATTTGCAAATTTTTTTTTCCGCGAGTGCTCAAACTCCTCCTTACGTGTACTGTAGCATTTAAGCAGCCCCAGTATCTCCTCCCGAGTCCAAATTTTGCGTTTTTCTTTTTTCTCCATTATTTTATTTTGAATTGTTTACGTTTGTGTTTTTTTTTTTTTTTTTCATTTAATTTTGGTTGTCAGATGTCATTTATGACACAATCGATAGCACTTTCGATAGCACTTTCGACAACATTTAAAGCAATCGTAGATTGGTAGCACAGTTTTTATCTGGGCTAAGTCATAAGCCCCGATGATTATCCGGGCTAACGATTTGTATGGAAAACTTGCTAAGCCCATATAGGATTGCAAAAAAAAAAACGCGCCTAATACTGCATTTCCTTTCCTTTGTTTCTCTCTTCCTCTGGAATCCAAACAACTACCTACACCAACCCTACACTGTTACCATACCCCTTATCGAATGAAATTCTGAAATGAAACCTGTTTTGTATTATACGTCTCTCGATCATAATATACATACCTACATATATAACTGACCATAGCACTCACTGCGAAAACAAATCAACCCTTTTCGAATGTATAGTATACGTATTGTTTTTGTTTGACGATCGCAAAAGTATAAACATCCATTTGTAGCAAGGTATATGTGTAGGTATGTACATATATATTTTCACTTCAGAAAATACATTTTGGCTAAAAACGGTTCCTAAGGACGTAGCTATAAACGACATAACCTATAGCAGTCTTACAGTCTTAAGGAACATTTTACAAAAAGTTTCATCGAAATCTGTCCAGTAGTTTTTGAGTTTTTAGCTGACAAAGAAAAGTCCTACAGTTTTATTATATGTATAGATTTTCGCCTTGAACCAAAAACCCTGGATAAAACCGGTATACCTACTGTTGACCACCTTAAAAAACGAAAAAAAGGATGACGACAGTAGCTGAAGAATTAGCGGAGGCCATAGACTGCTAGAAAACAGACAGAACTGTCATCCAGGAAGTATGGTGAAATGGGCCGGATCAAAAGGGGATGAAAATTATGACATTTTTTATACGGTGACTGCTATACACAGCAAAGATAGCGCTTATGATTTGTCATGCAAGGAGGACATCTCTGGTAGTACGATCGGAAAGCGAAGCCTACATGACACCACCAGTATTCGAAATGTCTGCAATTTCCTGGCGGCCAAAATAGACTCGGAACACTCGATAGGAATAAGGATCTCTCAGACGACTTAACAGCTGTGAGGAGACTCAACGTTAACAGATTGCAATCGCAGCAAAGATTACGAATTTTTCCTACGACCTATATCGAGAAGCCACATGAAACCAGCATCAAGTGCCGGAGATCAGTGGTATAGATGCCAAGTCATCAGAGATACCGCCACAAACGTATTTGATTTCACCCGACCACCATCACGAAGCCCTTGGTTACTTGAAGAGTGCCGACAAGCATATGCAGGAAATCGGCTTGCCTATAAATCAACCCTGAAGAGAACGATTAGGGAGGCTCGTCTAAGGGTTTGAGCACAGTTTACAGACCAGTTTGGTTGTCAGTGCATTGTTTGGAGTCTAATAAAAGTAGTCAGAGCCTATTCCAACACAAAATCTATATGAGGAGAATGGTCTTTCCTCTCTAATCTTATGATGAATCTAGTCCGCATCTGATACCAATGCTATAGTGCTAGTCAGCACATCTTTGACCCATATCACTAAAATCATATTATTCATGATGTCGAATTAAAATCTGCTGTCAAAAGTGCCTTTAACATAAATGTAGATGTCCAGCACCATTCCGGTTATTCCAAGCCCTGCAAACAAAGTCTTGGAGCATATTTTCACACAATTCATAGGCCTGCAGCAGAACAGAAGAAGGATAATGTAGGCTGGCTAAGCAGTTTCATATACGTGTTAAGCAAGTTTAGCAAGTTTTACGTTTTTCTTGAAATAAACCACATAGATCGAAGGTAGGTAGGTATTGGCACCGTAAACAGCCACTTAAATTTGGCTTTATATCTACGTTGGTAAGAGATTTACATATGCGGGCTACAAAGCAAGAAAGGTGACAAAAATGGTTGGATCAAAAATTATTGGTATCTGTTGACCCAAGCCCACAGTTTCAAACTTCCAGTGTTTTTCATGCCAAATTACACGGAACGATACGTTCGACCGTAAAACTTTAGCCCGTGTTCACAAAAGCCCGTCAATGCAAACACATCAGTTCGAAGTTGACCGTAAAATAAAAGCCTGTAATGCAGAAGCCCAAAATCACGTATTTTGTACGGGTTTTTTTTTCATTTTTCAGAGGAAATTTTTGTAAATGTTGTTGGCCGAAATTCGCTTTGCATATTATACTCAGCCTCGCACTCATTCCACATGCAGGGCGGTTTGCCCCCGATCCCCTTACAATTACAGTCTTTTGTTTTCCTTGCATTTGATTTACGGGATTTTGAAATACGCACTTTTGTAATACGGGCTTTTTGGAAACGGGCATTTGGATTGCAGGCAAACGTACCCTACCCCAAATTACAATATAAGAATGTTCACGCCTCACCTTCGTATCTGGCATAAGATAGGTATATAATGTCCTTAGCCATATATTCACGGAGAGTGAGCCATCATTTAAAGCCCTAAACTCCCACTTTGTTGTTTACTAGATGTGCCTGCAATATTTTTTTTTTATGGGAAGTTTCAAGCCCGATCCTACATTTAATTAAATGCTTTTAGCAGTCATTAAACGTCCATATTTACCATATTTCAAGGCTAAATCTGCTATAAATTTCAAGATACATAGAATGAAATTTTAAAATTGGGGTGTTCAGCGCCATCTATGGGAAAACTTGAAATAGTTTGCATTACGTGCACATGTCACATCAAAGCAAATATATTTAGGAGGTTTCAACTCAATCGACGGTATTTTCGATAATTTTTTAACTATGGAGGATAAGCGTTGGCAACATCTTTGAGTGTATCGGAGGTGCTACTCCCTTTTTTCCAATTTTGACCAAACTTAACAGAAACACTCCCCAGCCTGTGCTCGGGAACTTAATCAGTTCAGCGGTTTTCGAGATATTTGAGTATCTTTTTAGTCACCATTATAATGCAGAAAGAACCTTTAACATCGGCTTGAAATGAAATATTTTTAAAACACAAGTAGCCTATAACCTTACTTACTTACTTAAGGTGGCGCTACAGTCCGGGGTGGACCTGGGCCTCAACCAACAAGCGTCTCCAGCCAGCACGATCTTTGGCCAGCTGTCTCCAGTTTCGCACGCTAAGTTGGTTGAGGTGCCCTTCCACTTGCGTGCGCCACCTGAGTCGCGGTCTTCCTCTACTGCGCCGTCCGTCGGGTGTGGATTCGAAGATCTTCCGGGCCGGAGCATTCACGTCCATTCGCTCTACATGACCCAGCCACCGCAGTCGTTGGACCTTCACTCTTCTGGCTAGGTCGATGTCGCTGTACAGCCCGTATAGTTCGTCGTTGTATCTCCTCCTTCATTCACCGTCTATGCAGACGGGACCGAAAATTACTCGAAGAACTTTCCTCTCAAAGCAACCAAGAGTAAGCTCATCCGCTTTTGATAGAGTCCATGCCTCTGCACCATAAAGTAGGACTGGGATGATTAAGGTCTTATAAAGGGTCACTTTAGTTGTTCGAGAGAGGGCTTTGCTACTCAATTGCTTTCTTAGCCCAAAGAAACAGCGATTGGCAAGAGTTATTCTTCGCTTAATCTCAGCGCTGATGTCATTGTCTGAGTTCATAGCGGAGCCTAGGTAGACAAAGTCCTTTACCACCTCAAAGTTATATCTGTCTATAGTGACATTCTGTCCAAGACGTCGGTGTTGGGTGTCCTTTCTTGATGACAGCATATACTTTGTCTTGCCCTCATTGACCGCCAAACCCATCTTCGCCGCCTCCATCTCAATGCTCACGAACGCGCCAGTGACATCACGCTGCGTTCTGCCGATTATGTCGATGTCGTCGGCGTAGGCGAGTAGGTGGACGGACTTTTGAAAGATAGTGCCTCTGGTGTTAGCGTTTGAGTTTTGCACTATTCTTTCAAGAACGATCTTGAAGAAGTCACATGACAGCGCATCGCCTTGTCCAAATCCTTTTTTGACATCGAAGGGGTCGGTGAGTTCTTTACCGACCTTGATGGAGCAGCGTGCATTCTCCATTGTCATCCTGCACAGACGGACGAGTTTGGCAGGGATGCCAAAACTAAACATTGCTCTGTATAGCTCGTCTCTATAAATGCTGTCATAGGCGGCCTTAAAATCGATGAAAAGGTGGTGGGTATCGATTTGGACTTCCTGGGTTTTCTCCAAGATCTGCCGCAGTGTGAATATTTGGTCAATGGTAGACTTTCCTGGCCTGAAGCCACACTGATAGGGACCAATCAGGTTGTTGGCGAAAGGCTTCAGGCGTTCACACAACACAGCGGATAAGACCTTGTAGGCGATGTTAAGAAGACTAATACCTCTGTAGTTGGCGCAGTTCAGAGGGTCTCCTTTCTTGAGGATCGGGCAGACAATGCTGAGGTTCCATTCATCGGACATACTTTCTTCCGACCATATTTTACAGATGAGTTGGTGCATGCTCCTAACCAAGTCATCGCCTGCCGCTTTGAATAGCTCGGCGGTTAGGCCACCTGCTCCAGTGGCTTTGTTGGACTTAAGCTTAGATATAGCTATCTTCACTTCGCCCAGGTCGGGTGGGCGGAATTGTTGGTCTTCATCGTCCAGGTTGAATGGCTCATTCTGCCTATAACCAGCTCATATTTATTTCTCACATTTAAAAAAAAGAAAATTGTAAATCGGTGCAATAGTTCATAAGTTTTTTTCGGACATACAATTTTATATATCGAATCGTCATTCGTATCCATTCTTTTTAATAAATGGTACAATGTCGGGTCGGAATTTCGTAATGATCTCAGAGCTGTTCTGCAACGACGTCTCTTCTTTTCTGAATTTTCAAAATTACTTTTTATTATTTTATTTTTTTCAATCTTTATAAAACTCAAACAATACATTACCAGCTCTGATTTCATTTATGTAACTGATAATACAGTAAACCTAACGTTCTAATGTACAGTAGAATGCTGTACTATCCGGGCCATATACTAAACCATTCTTCGACATTATATTATATAAAACTATTTTATAACGTGTAGTATTTCTTGTTGCCTACGATAAGTTTTTGCAGCAGCATTTGGTTTTTTACAGCATGAGGTATAAATGTTTTGTAAAAGTTTATTATTCCCAAAAACTTTTTTAAGTCCTTCGCAGTTTGTGGCTTCTTGAAATTTTTGATGACTTCAACCTTACTATCTGTTGGCCGGATGCCTTTGTCGTTCACCAAATGTCCCAAAAAGTTAACTTCCTTCTGGCCAAAGATGCATTTAGCGACGTTGATCGTCAAATTGTTTTCGCGTAATCTAAGGAAGACTCTACGTAAATCTCGAATATGTTGCTCGATGTCCTCAGAGGCTATGCAAATATCGTCCAGGTATGCAAAACAGCAGTCGGTTTCGTCTTGAAGTACCATGTTGATGTGTCTCTGGAAAGTTTGTGACGCATTCCTGAGTCCGAAGGTCATGAATTTGAATTCAAACAACCCGAAGGGCGTCGTAATTGCAGACTTCGGGATGTCGGAATCTTCTATGCGAATCTGGTGATACGCACGACGCAGGTCAATCGTTGAAAAAAACTTCTTTCCATGTAGTATATGGCAGAAATCACGAAGAAATGGTATGGGGTAGCGATCAGGTAGAGTTCGTGCATTGAGTGCCCGATAATCACCACAGCAACGCCACTCCCCATTGGACTTTCTCACCATATGCAGTGGGCTCGCCCAAGCGCTTTTGGATGGTTGGCAAATTCCGTTTTCCATTAGATCACGGAATTCGGATCGAGCAGCTTCAAGTTTGTCGGGTGGAAGTCTGCGGGGGCGAGCGAAGATTGGCGGACCGTGAGTGACTATGTGGTGAGTTACTTCTATGGCTGTCGGTCTCTTCAATGCATTGAAATTCGTGATATCCTTGAATTCGCCTAAAATAGATGCGAACGTATCATTTACATTGAAAGTATGAATTTGAACTCTACCTGATCTAGATGGATCCCCCGACGTCTCCAAGTGTGTTTTACCATCTATGAGCTTGCCTCTGCGTACATCAATTAAAATATTGAAGTGTGTAAGGAAGTCAATTCCTATGATTGGACTTTGAACTTGTGCAACAATAAAATTCCAAGTGAATGATCTGCGTAATCCGAGGTCGAGCGTGAGTTGCTGGCTACCAAACGTTTTGATTTCGCTTCCGTTGGCTGCATATAATTTAGTGGAGTGAGGAGACTTAAATGCGACAGATCGTTGTGGTGGAATCACTGACACATCGGCGCCAGAATCGATTAGGAATTTATTGGTGGATTTTTTATCTTGAACGAACAGACGTGCGATTTGTAAGCCACTACTGCCCGATTCGTCTGGTAATTGGGACAGTTGTCTTAGTGGTTTTTTGGCGTTGGGAAAGAGCATGGAGAACGGCACTTACGAGACTCGTTCCCAAATTTCGTGTGGTACCAGCAATAAGATCCGTTACTGGGCTCCGTTGTACGGTTAGGCTTGCGGTTTTGAGATGGTGTTCGGTCGCGTTTACGGTATTGATTTCGGGAGAAAGATCGGCGCTCTATTCGAAGAAGTTGTTTGAGTTGGCGATCAATCTGTTCAACTCGGTTCTCCAGTGAAGTGGTAGGAGTATGCGGAGTGCCATTAGTTGCCATGTCTACTTGGTAGTGGTCGCTGACTTCTAAAATTTTGTCGGCAAGAACCGCTTTTCCCTTCAAATCCGCCGTTGAAGCTTGCAAGATTGCTTGAGCGTGGGTTGGCAGCCGATTTAACCAAAGATTGTGTAAGAACTCATCTGTCAAGTGACCTCCTCCTAGGTGCTTCATTTCTTGTAGCAGTTGTGATGGTTTTTTGTCGCCTAGTTCTATGTCAGAAAGCAACCGTCGAATATTTTGCTGTTCAGAAGCGCCAAACCTTTCCAGAAGTACTTTCTTGAAATTAGCGTATTTTCCGGAGTCTGGAGGATTAAGGATAGCATCTGTAACTTGCGCTAATATTCTGGTTTCTACTGCCGCAACCACTGTGTGGAATCTTGAAGTGTCTGAGTTAACTCCGGAGTTCGCAAACTGTGCCTCAACTTGGGCAAACCAAATTTTAGGATTTTCTTCCCAGAACGGTGGCACTTTTACGGAAACTCGATTCACGTTACTGATTGCTGGTTCGTTTGAATCTTCGGTTTTATTTACTGAAGCACTTCCAGCAGTGTCGTTATCGTCCAGCATTGTGTCTCGTCGCTAAAAACGTGATGTGGCTTCGACAGCGTTAAGAACAAAAAGAAAAAAAAGGTCCCGTTTGGAACAAGTCACCGTTGATACGAAAAGCGGTAAAATTTCAGGGTAGAAAAAATTTTCCACTATGGAGATGGAGAATAGTTTTTTTTTTTTTTTAACCGCTGCGCATTTACTGTAATTCACGAATAGGTATATATTTCGATGGTTACGAGTGTTGTACGTCTCGGGGTCACCAATGTAGTATTTCAGAGAAGAAATGAAATGAAACTACTGCCTTTAGGTAATTTACATTTAATATTAAAAATCTTAACTAAAGAAAAAGGTATGTAGGTAATAGGTATAAAGAAATAATTAAGTGTATTGGAATTTTGATGTGCGCGCGGCGACAGTCGAAGGCAAACTCAACTCGTTGCAAAAGCCGCTGACTGCAGGTTGTGTTGATGACAGTTTTCTCTTTTTTTGTGCATGAGAGGTCAGGGTTACCAAACAGCGATGATAGTTTGATGCTACGATTGTTACCGCCACAAACGTTTCTCGAAGTTTGAGTTTTATTTTTTTCTTGGAATTAGATATTATTTTAGTTGGATTCATAAATGTGCTCAGAAAATAGCAGAAACACAATAGTTTTTAGTTCTAAAGTCCAAATCTATTACTTTATAGCAATTCCTGCGCTGTTTCCATTCAAATACAAAATATTTTTCTTACAATTAGAGATAAAGATGTGAAAGAGACGATAGTTTCACCAAAATGAACATCGTGTAGTCTGTAGATGACACCAACGTAAGCTCAACTTAAACTATTCCCACTTTTAAAGACGCTGGCTAATAGAAACCCCACTCAAGGACGAGAACTCACTAAATTCCATTTCATTTTTAAAAGAAAAAAAAAGCACCTCCTCACATAAATAAGCGGAATACACACACTTCCAAGAGGCATTCCGAAAAGGATTTCACTGATTTTGTTTCTGCTTCCGGCATCATTGGCGTCACCACCATACGAGTATATATCGTCTGATGGCAGCAGAGAATTCCTTCTAGGAATGAGGACACACAAAAAAAAAATAGGAATCTCTTCCTAGCTTACATGAATTATTTTCGTCTACTTGCGCCTTTTTGGGACATTTCAGTTGAAGGACAAAACGATTACAAAGAATGTGTGCTAGTCTGTCTCTCTCTCTCTCTCTGACAAAAGCAGAGAATTCCTTCACGGAATTGATTTCAGTTCATCTTGCCTACTTAGAAAACAATTTATCATAGATAAGTAGTCACGTTAAGATGCCAAGGAATTTAGTTGCAAGATAGACTATAGAGAGTCCTGAATGGAATGGTGTGTATGTGCAATATGTGGGAGAGTGGCCACAATTTATTTGGGTGTTTCAACAACTCACAAAATGAATTCCTACTGCCATGCCACCACGGATTGCAATATAGAAATGTAAGTTCTTTTTTTTTTCTTTGCCGGAGAAGACTCTTAATGTTGGCAAGAAGCCAAGAGGATGCTTGATGTGATTTCGAAGCGAATGCACTGAAATGACTTCCATTAGCTTTGGAATATCAATTTAGAGAGTCGGGCTGGGGTAATCGAGGTAGAGGTTAACCACAAGTTGGATTGGAAATTTATGTTCGATTTTGTTTGTCGTAAATAAATATACGCGAGAGACATCTCTGTGTGATGTAAACATAGGTCTGGAATTTGAAATCCTTGAAAAGGTTAGAAATGGGTAATTTAAAACTAAAGTGGAACATTTTTAAGCAATGCGGATTTAATGCCGAACTTGAAACTTAACACTTATTTTTTAAGCCACCTACCAGATGGGAAGATTTTTCACTCATTTTTAATGCTTTATTTAAGATTTGTAGAATTTTAATTAGATTTGTTAGGATTTTATCTATATAAGCGCCCAAAATTTGCTGCCAAACCATAATGGCTTATTTTTCTAGTCGACGATTTTGAACGTTGCAAATCATTCTATTTTCTTAAATTTGTTTAACATCTGCTGTATGATTTAAATATGGAGTGTAAAATTGAAGACTTGCAGAGTAATACATTTCACAATTCGGTTTTAATATGGTTTAATTAATTGCAATCTAAAACGCTTACATTAAAATTTCAGAGTCGAAAAACACTTGTTAGTTTGCTGATTAAAAAATTAAAAAAAACTTGGGCTTCTTCATTTGACCTAATACATACGGTAGAGCTTACAAAATAAGATCAGATCGCGGAATGTTACTTTCAGAAAACAATTACGGTAGTGAAAAAACAGAAGTATTTCTAAATTATTTTTAAGCATAATTTGATGCAAATCTCTAAAATATAGACCGACTAACAGTTGCAGCTTTGAACAGAATCAAGTTGCTAAAAATATTAATTGATTCTACACGTTGCTGTGCCGATTCTGTACAATTTTCAAGTCTCAGATTACTTCTAAAAACGGTGTCTCTTAAATACTCGCAGGGGCTTCTTTCTTGCGACTTTTTTTTAATGGCAGCCTCTTAATGGTTGTATACCGTTCTTCTGAACTCGAAATATTAAAACTTTGCATTGTCGGTTTTTTGAGTTAACGCCAACGGCTGGTTTACTTAAAAAGATTACATACTACAATCAGATTATGCTCAATTTGATTCAAAATCGGGCGATGTTGATAAAAATCAAAATATTATTTCAAAATGGTGTATCTCGAAAATATATAAAAAAAATAAATAGGTGGCACAACAGGCGGTAGACACCCTAGGCCTAGCTTCTCGCAACCATTCGTTTGTGAGAGTTTCTATTTTTGGGACGAATGGAAGGGACCTACAATTTTATGGCGAGTCCGAACGGCTAAATTGAGAAGCTTTTTCATGACAGTTATACTCTCGGATGTTTGTCAGACGTTCGCGAGAGGTGGCGCAGTAGAAAAAACCATAAGATGTAATTTGTTTTTTTTCCGGGGATCGAACCTGGGATCCTTCGCACAGTAGTCCAGCACACTAACCGCCCACAAATCGAAAATATAATTTCAATATTTTCAAAATATATATTTCAATGAAATTTTGCATTGAAATATATATACATAGTTCAAATCAACTCTGTTCTTGAGATCAAAATTTCCAAAATGGTAGGTAAATGCAAGCTATAGGGTTTTTATTTAAAAGTAGATTAATTAAAAAAAAAAAAAAAAACAGACCATATCCAACATACATTAATAAAATGCTTCATAGATACCAAGTACTTCCCTACAGTGAACTGATTCCACAAGTCAACCGTGAAAAAAGAGCCTTTGACACAGTCCATTAGTAGATACGTATGGAACCCAAATCTGGACAGATTTGAACTGATCAATCGAGATCAGCTCATTTTGGCATTCCAGCACTGATTTTGAGGTTATACATATTGACTAAGGCGCGGATAGGCTTGATTGCGGCTTCGGCGTTATATTTGTTTGTAGTTTGATTTGACGGTAGTTTTTGCGGTGGCCTACTCCGCAGGATATCCGTATCTTTTCAGATAGTCAAGTCAAGAGCTATTTTCCAATAACTCGAAAGTAGCCCAAGACTGCCGCTCCTGCCCTGCTCACTCTCGGAAAAGGAAACTCCAATTAGGAGCTTTCTTCTTCAACGATCCTGGGAACCACTTTAATAACGATATTAAGAGTTTATTACGCTTCATTTAAGCTCAAAATGGCGTGGAGAATTATATAATTCAGACGGTATCACAACTGACATAATATTGGTCTAAATGTGCTTTCGTATGCTGGCAGCCAATTCAACCTAATCTTACCTACTCCACAGTGCTTTTTCGAACCATTGGTGTAGATGGTTATAATCGAGGTCCGCCCCGGGTGGCAGCCTAATAGGGGGTGCCATCAGTAACAGGAAAATAAATATTTTGCACATTTCACAAAATAAAAACACAAATAAAACAATAAAATGTTTGAATAAAAAGTCCAAATCGAAGTGGAAATAAAATCCAAACAACAAATATATATATGGGGAGAATTGAAAGAATCAGGGTGCAGTTCCGAGCTTTATATACAAGAAACCTCGCACCCACTCCAAGATACATATCCCACTGGTATATATATATATATTATATCCACAGTGCATACACAATAGAATATGTATGGGGGGGGGGGGGGGGGTGGTGCTGCCCACCTGCAACCCCACATGGTTGGGGTCACTGTAGGATTTAAAGTGGGTGAATATGAAAAAAAAAATAAAAATACAGTAAATAAGACCACTGTCAGTGGAAAATATTTTCCACTTTTTTTTATTCTGTTCGTGGTTATCTTTTAAATAGCTGAGTGCAAATCCAAAATTAGGTTTTGAACCTTTTTGCATGAGACTTTATTTCATGGCACCTTTTTTTCCTACATCTGGAAAGATTGCCAAAGATCTTACCGACGATATTTTAAAGCAACTCAACGAAGATAGTCTTGACATTAACCATTGCCGGGCTCAGGGATATGATAATGCTGCGACTATGGCGGAGTATTCATGGAGGAGTTCAAAAATTAATTCGGTAAATTAATCCAAAAGCTTTGTTTACGCCATGTGCAAACCATTCTTTAAACCTTTGTGGAGTTCACTTTTTGGGAAGCACTCCTTCAAGTACAACATTTTTTGGGACAGTGAAAAGACTTTTCGTGAAGATAGTTTCAACTCTTGAACTCCTTTGTGATCTTCAAAAGGAAAATTTGGATACAAGATGTGCTGCAACCATACTCTTATCTGCTGCATGCGACCTTACGTTTTTGTGTTGTCTTTCATTCTGGTGCGATATTTTGGAAGAAGTTGATGCAGCACAGAAATACTTGCAAAAATCCGGGCTCACTTTAGAAAAAGTGTATTAAAACTTCAGGCGCTCGCGAGTTTTCTTCATGAACATCGTGATGAAACCATGAAAGAGGCCATAATATACGCAAGAGAACAATGCTGGTTTGACTTTGGTCCATTTTAGAATGTCGGGTTACATTTTGCACTGGACTTATTCATCGGTCTAAGGCCATGGAAGATATTGCGTTAGTTTTCTCAGCTCTTCAACCAAAATAATTGCTGTATGGAATGGAAGAAGAATTGAGTGCTGTTGTTCCAATGCTTACCTCGACATTTACAGAACTAAACAACAGTATCATGGAAATCGGGCGAATACGGCATCACATAGTAGCTGCAAAAATTAATTTAAAAAATGCAGAAATTTGGACAGCCTTTGCATTTTTAAGCTTCATTGTTAAGTGGGACTTTTCAGACTCGTTACCGAGGCTGTCATTGGCGATGAGAATTTATTTAACAATTTGCGTCTCAGTGGCATGGTATAAACGAAGCTTTTCAAAATTAAAATTAATTAAGACTTTTCTTATCGATCAACAATGGACCAGTTGACTAATCTGGCTATACTTTCAATCGAAAAGGAGCACACAAAAATTATAGATTTTAATGATTTAATCGAAACATTCAGTTTCGATCTTAAAATCGTTGTTCGTGTTTTTTTCTTAAATTTTTAAATTTTTTAAGGGTGTAAGCTTGTTTTACCGCCCCGGGTGTCACTGCCTCTTAGTCCGCCCCTGCCTATAGATACCCGTATGGAACTCTTTATTTGCTTCATTACGTACGTTGTTGAAAGGCACTCCTATGCCTCACTGAACCAAATCGCGTAGGTCATATTGACGAAAATGTTTTGTCAATCTTTGAAGAATTTATTATTCGAATCGACAATTTTTCATCAAACTTTTCGTTTTATTGAAAATTTAATATTCAAAATCAATAAAATTTCTTCAACAGCTGTATTGAAGAAATTTAGTATTTTATTCAAACGAATGAAATTTCGTCATATTAACAAAATGAATTCGTTGACTGAACTAAATCCGGTAGGTGATATCGAAGAAAATATTTTATTAATTTTTGAAGAATCAGTTATTCAAATCAACAATTTTTCATAACATATTTTTAAATTTTTAATCGTTTTTTTCTTCAAATTGAAGAAATTAATCAATTTGAAGAAGTTTAATTTTTATTGTTCAATATTGCGTTCGAAGTGATAACTTTTATTCTTGAAAGTGTGACAAAGTGAAGTCGTGTAAAGAAAATTATAAATTAAAAAAAAAGAAATTGCAACTGAGCAAACTTCACAAACACACTTGTATAAGAAAAACGTAAGTAAAATAAATATTTTTCATCACTTCTTTTCTAGAAGAAAATGTAGAGTATACCTACCTTTAATCGCACCTAAATGAGTTTAAAAAAACATTAACTTTTTATTATAATTTTTTCCCCAAAGCTAACATGCTTTTCTAGGCTATCTTTCTCGATAAACCGTGCGGAGGAGATGCATCAAGAAAAATATTCAGCCAATGATCATCATAACTGGGCAATAAGTAAGACGTTGTAGATATTTCTAAATCACATAACATTAAACAAACTTTAATCAATTTGTTTAATTTTTCCAAATTTAGCTAGGACCTTTACCCAAACCTGCTAAACCTGCATAAAGTCAAGCCCAATTATGACAAAAAAAAAGTATTTAAGTTAAATCACTTATTAAAATGTAAGTTAAAATAAAACTTTCAATTGTATATATACCTAATGCTAATAAAATAAAAAAAATGTTTTTGACTTTAAAACATGTTTTAATGATGAATAAATAAGTTATTTTGAAGAAAATTGATGCATAAAATTGAAGAATATTTATTTAATATGAATAAAGTGAAGGGTTGAAATGAAGAATTGATTTTCAATTTAAAGAAGAGAATACATAAAAATGAAGAAAATTTCGTTGATTCATAATGCACGATGCGTCGAATTGAAGAATGTTTTTTTTTAATTTGAAGAATATTTTTTTAAAATGAAGAACACCAATTTTGATGAAACTTTCTTCAAAGTGACAATATTTCTTAAATATAACAAAATATTTGTCAAAACAACGGACAGGAGGTGTTGACCTTATATTGATCACCATTTCTTCAAGTCTACGTGCTTTTTTGTCAATATCACTACCAAATTTGGTTCAGTTATAGAAAGGTAGCTAAGGTGTATTCTTTGTAAACATCTCCCTCTGTCAATCTTTCTCTGAAGAATGCGTGTTGTGTCTTGGAGAGGAGTGGAACTTCTACTATATAACACGCGATGATTATCTAGCAGCCCTTCGAGGCGTCTTCAGTAAAAGAGAGGTCAGTCTAAGCTTATTCGTGCTTTCATGACAACCCATCTTTGGGATGGAAGACACTCCCGCTCATCCCCATGAGTGTGGTACGTCGCTAGAAGTACTAGATCTTACGATTTCTATAGCATAATGGACAGAATGTCATCCAGGCCTAGCGATTTATATATGAAGCGAAACTTCTTAGGGCTCAGCTTATGTTTCCTCTATAATAATGGATGTTATATTTTCCCCAGAATTGCGATCGTTGCGACTAACTACACTCTGTAGTCTGTACTGTTAGCCTTACACACTGGGAAAGTGGGTACTCAAAAAAAAAAAAAAGCTCTAGTAAAACTTCAATTGACTCACTCCATATTGCATCATCCTTCCTAAGACGAGATGGTTTTAAATGTTCTTCGGATAGTATTTTACTGAATTTTGAACAGCGCGTTATGGCATCCTCAAACGATGCGAAGATATCATTTCTTCACACAAACAACTTCTAGTGAAAGGAGGAATAGTAACAAGACAAGACAACACAAACGTGAACATTCCCGCAACTCATATTAAATGAAGAGACAAATACAAGTCGTAAGCAGTGAAGTTGCGGCCCGACGAATAAGGCCTTGGAAATTTATTTGCACAAAATATTATGTAAAGACTACCACTTCAATTCATCATCTAAATCACTTTCAAGATACTGCTAATCGGGTTAGGCGGTACTAATCCATTTAAAGGATTTGCAAGCCGTCGTCGCTCATTATTCTCTTAATTTTTCCTTACGATCCGTCTTGGTGAATTGTCAACTGTCTCAGATTTAAGACTTAACTTTGTTTGTTTAATAAATTTCACTTCATTACCCAAGGACAATAAAAACGCTTGGATGGGAAAAACTGAATAAATTGTAACAGCCATACCACCGAACCCAAACAACGAAAAAAAAAAAATAAAGAAAACCAAATAGCTGTCAGAACTCATCACCAATGATAATACCACGCAAAAAAAAGAAAGTCTTCATGGTTCTAATACTTACTGGAGCTGGGGCAGCGTTTAAGGCAACAAAAAACCAAAACCACGACAACTTGAAGAAATGTAATCAAACCAAAGTGGCGAACAAAGTCAACGGAGACACACAAACACCCTCCTTCGGCATCAGACTGTCAGGCAATTGAATATTTCCTTTCTTGCTGGTGCGCTGGTCCTTGTGTGTACATTAAGTTGATTGTTGTCCTGCTTTTGGGCGTTCTTGTGCCTAATTTTTTTCTCTTTACGGCCAAAGCGGGAGATATTGGAGTTGTAAACATTCCTAATGGCTGCAAATTGAATTTTCCGCGAAGGATGATCCTTAGATGGCGATAGCATGGACAACACGACGAATGATGATGATGATGAAGATGATATATTTATATTCGAAACCAAAATCTGAGGGATTTTCTGTAATTCTATGGACGACAGTCGTTGCGTTCTCTTCCCCGGTATAGCATGCGATGGTGAGTATACACGTAGCTATACAACGCGATGGCATTGGTGGTGTAAACTCATCCCCCTTGGCGGGAATTCATGACTCTTGGGATATTTTGATTAGGTTCTTGAATAATGCAGTGGTTACATTTACACTCGGAAATTGGAATTAAGCTTTAGGGTAGAGATTTTTGGGGTAGCTACTAGCTACACTGATGCTGCTGCTGCACCATCCACTCTAAGCGAATTGAATATTTAATTTGATTTATTTTTATGGTGTCGCCATAAAGCAGGAGGCCAAAGCGCTCAGCTTGAATAGTTGATCAGGCAGCACTTGCACAGGATGGATACGAAACAATGATGACGTTAAAGAAATGCTAAACGTAATGTGACCTTGTAAATTGTTCACATTGAAATTTGTATATTTTTCAATATTAAATTTTTGGGAGTATAAAATACGTGCCCGGCGTGCGGCCAGGCAGACAGACTTGCAAGACCCAGTCAATAGAAAAATGCACGCAATTGAAAATAAAACAGGTTGATTACATTCCTCTGATGCTTTTTAGTGCATCCACTAAAGCAGCGGTTCCCAATCTTTTTTGGTCGCGGAGCACTTTTCTGGAGAGAAATTCCTCGCGGAGCACTTCGTTGTCCGTACGTAGCCTATTTTTCGTAGTTATGGAAAGCGCAATTACTATTTTCAGATTTTTTTAAATTTTACTAAATTGAAGAAATAAGTAACATGTACAGTGAGTGTCAAAAGTGAGTGAATACCAACGGTTTTCATTTGTCTTTGGAGTTTGGATACATTTTATTGCTGTCGACATGAAATATGTTTAATTTATTGTTATTTCGTAATCAAAATTTTTACAAAATTTTACATTTTGTTGGTTTTTAGACCTGTTTCCAGACCCTAAAGAAAACTCAAAGAAGCATCGGTGTTTACTCACTTTTGACGCTCACTGTATGTGATGTGACTTGTACCATATTATAAAATATTTAAATTTAGTAGATACGTATTTAAAAAAAAATAATCCAAAAACATTTTTTATTAATTTTTGAGTTTGCCACAGACTAAGAAAAACCTTAAAATTCCAGTTTCCAAAACTTATAAAAACTACCAATTTTTAGTGGAATAGGTAGCCTTCATTTTTTTAAAACGGCAGTCAATCTTTTCTAAAGACTTTCCACTAAAATCCGCCATCTTCAAAATAAATAAATATTTTAGAGCAACAGGTCCGTATAGGCACCCTAGGACAACCATTGGTTTTGTGAGTTTTTCTTTTTGGGCCTAATAAAAGGGACCTACAATTTTATGCCGAGTCCGAACTGATGATTGAATGCTAAGGTTCGTTGTGGTGTTAGAAATCATTATGTTACTGGCATGTATGAAAAAAGGGGTTTTCTCTAATATGCTTCTATAAGCGTGTTGATCAAGGGTCGATCTATATACAACTAATTGACCAACACCGAAAGAAGAGAATGCACTGCAGACCATTACTGTGTCTCCTCCATGTTTTATGGTCTGAATACTTTTGCTGCAATTCTTTGTTTGGAGGACCCTTACATACACTTTTCCATCGAATCCAAATATGTAAATAGAACTTGGATTTGACACTCCAAAGAACACTTTCCAAAATTGCAATGGTATTTGTAAGTGGAGTCTTTCGAAATTCTGGCTCTTCCTTAGGTTTTTGTGGACATAGTGTGGAATATACATCCACGAGGATTTTGTTCTCCGACACGCCCTGGCCGTGAGTTCTTGATGGAGTTTAGGTGCAACAATCTCGCTAATTTGTATGGACATCAAAAATGGATTGGCTCTACTTGTCCGGTAAACCTTTCTTTGGAGTAGATTTGCGTCCGATTTCCTTCCTTTTGCGGTTCTCAAAACTTCCGGTCTTCTTAGAAACAACTATTTCCCCGAAAACAAGCTTCGTAGAACAAACAAATCTTTTCGCTATCAACGCCATTGATTGATTGATTCGTTTCCATTTTGATAGTTCTGAAGTTCTGGAGTACACGATTTATTTTTACTCATTTTAGTATGTACTATGTAATCTATACACAAATTCCATTGCTGCAAACAAAATGACCAAGTTCCAGAAGCACAAAATTAGCTAGTCAGATGGAATTTTCATTTTTTCCCATCTTTCCGCGGAGCACACTTTAGGAAACTCGGCACTAAAGTATACTTTTGGTCAGGCATCAAGCTACTACTACACGTTGACGTCAAAATGACGTCCGATTTTGTCTACACACAGCAGAAGAACAAAATCTGACGTCATATTGTATTCTAAATACAGCCTTAAAAATCCCAAATAAAATACAGTGGAAGCTCGGAAAAGTTGATTGAAATGTCCCAGAGCTTGTCAACTTTTCCGAAAAGTCAACTTTTCTGGACACTTCAAGATCTGTAGAAAATTAGTAGGTATTTTGTTCAATTGTGCCATTTTTTTGCCAAAATTTAGTTAATTACCGGACAACAAATAAAATTAAATGTGCGAATGGACAATACACGTAAGAAAAGTCAGTAATAATCTAAAAAAAAAACTGTAACTGGCACGCAGCTGCCATGGAAATATATACATTTCTTCGGAATTCGTAGCTGCTGTGTTATGTATTTTACATCGTTTATTTAAATTTTATATATAATAAGACTGAATGCAAGTAAAAAAAGGGTCACGCTCTAAAAAGTTTACCAAAAGTCAACTTTTTAAGGTAACGTATGGTAGCTAAGATTTGGTCAACTTTTCTGCATAGATAGTAAACTTTTCTGAGAGTCAACTTTTCCGAACTTCTACGTACTTATTTGCCGAAATATTTAACCCGTGTCTTTAGAGGGCCATTTTCTCTGCATTTCGAACTTTACGAACGTTGCTATATAGGTACGCATCATAACTTACTTAAAACCGATAAAATCGCTATACGCGACCAATTTGGATAGTGGCGTTAGGTCTAATCGTCCAAAACCATAACCTCCAAATTAAAAAATGTCATAAAGCCCAAAACATTGCTATGCAATTTGTTGCTGTAAAATGTGCACACAAATTTGGGCGATGGGACATTCTTGTTGGGAGTAATGGCAACAGTGACCCCAAACAGGAGGGCTGCAGAGGGCATATTGCCCCTCGAACGTATGCTTTTTGGGTTTTATTTTCATTTTGTTGTTTATTTTCGGGCGTTATGCATTTTTGAATTTTCATCGGCCTCTCTGTGTTTTTTGAGGAAGGGTTCGTCGAAATTGTTGCAATTTAGTTTTTTTTGAAAAGTCTGCATTCGGTGAAGCGGAACTCAATTCGAAAATGTCTGGCTGGATATTTGAAAGAAATTCTGCTGCAGTTTGGTGGGTATCTGGCCTTAAGCTTTAAGACTCACCTCTGCATTTTGAACTGTTTCAAACGATGCTATATTATACTCATCTAATCTTGAATGTTATATAAAACCGAGAGAATCGCTATACAGGACCAGTTTGGAGAGTTGCACATTTCCCCTAATGTCACAAAATACGAATGAAACATGCTTTAGAATGACGAAAACTGGACCATTTTACGGAAAGTTGCGGGGCGCATATTCAGCCATCTTAGGTGGTTCGACGGCCACCGTAAAACGAATTGTATAAATAAAATGCTTTCTTTCAACCCCAGTGAAGTATGTAATGCCTTAAGGCGATTCCACTGAGAGGCTTTAGGGGGATGGTTTTAGTAAAAATCCGGTACTACTAGTGGTCGTCGTGATGAATGGTTTCCACCTTCCATCAACAAAAAGAAGCCTACCTTGGACCATCAATATTCACAGACAAAAGCGTAAATCCAAATCATTCAGATGTTCCAAGCATAAGTCCGAAAAACCAAATAACCAAACAACTCAGAGATTTTCTTACCCCAACCATTCACACAACACTATCGGTAAATTATTCCCTCAACCAAGTCATTTTCAAAATACTTCCAATTTCATGGTTGCAAAGAGAAATTGCTAATGAAATCAAAATTTTCTTCTTCATCTGGGTTTTATTTTCAAGAATTATTCAATCAATCTGGCACATCCCCCATCCCTAACACCAACCACAATTACAGATGGCATATCCACCACAAAATGAATAACTGAACATCTGAGTTGAGTTGAGGCTATTCGAATAACCATTTTCATTTAACTTATCCAAGCACAATTGTTTCATTTGAAATTCTATTTATTATATTATCTGCAGCTGCAACACTACCATAACGGTGTATCTATGCAGGGATCCTCCTTCTATCTATCTATTGAAACGTAACATTTAAATTGCTTCCCCAGTGCGAAGTAAAGTCTCCGTTATATGGACTGGTGCAACTCAATTATTGTGTAGACAATTATCTATCGGTCAGGTTTTTGGTTGCACCACATCGCTCTCTAAACTGTTCTGAAATTCCGATCATTCGTTCAAATCGAGAAAAGATTGGAGAACGATGCCATCCTAGAAGGATGTACCATGTATACCTATGAATGGTGAAACAATAAACGAAATGGCAAAACCACCATAAATTGCCTGATTCGATTATCGGTTGTGATGTTCACATTCACAGTAGTTCTTGTCCATCGGCCGAAGAAGGACTACAACTGCAACAGAAATCGAATTCGACGAGAATCTTAATCTATCCTTCGATGGATAGTATGGAAACAAAAAAGAAAAAGATAAGTTTTCAAAATGAAACAACAAAAAAACAGAAGCATCAACAGCAGCACAAGCGAATTCGTTCATTTGGAAAGAAAGAGGCAGAAGAGACTCAAATTCAAAATGAGCCAGGACCATCCAGGACCCAAGGGAAGGTATCTCTACCAGTCGATGAAACTATATACGCCTTCCAGCAATGATAATAGAATTCCTATTTCAAAATGGACAATTTATGTACACAGGAATCGACGAACTGCTGCAAAATACATTTCGATGCACAGTAACTGTAGAGAAAAACATTTTTGTGTCCACCTTCCCTGCTTCCCATGTTCGCTCTTCTGGCACAGCAACAGCAACAGCATGGTCTGCCACAAAATGTCGATAAATTGAAATTACAATCGGCAACAGCTCACTCTCATCGGGCTCTCTGTGTTTTTCGAGGAAGGGTTCGTCGAATTTGTTGCAATTTTTTTTTTCTGCATTCGATGGAACAGAACTCAATTGGAAAATGTCCGGCTGGACACTTGAAAGACATTGTGCTGCAGTTTGGTGGGCATCTGGCCGAACAAAGATAAATATTTATTTATTTTATTTTCATACTTGTCATGGTGGGCAATGAACTGTTGCAATTGTGGTAGAACTGTAGCCAGCTTGTGACTTTGAAGAAAATTTAACATGACAGTAGACGGTAGAGAAATGAAGCTTCAATCAAAAAATTGTCATTTCGACATTGAGTGGACCAAATCACATGAAATAAGAATAGTTTAGGAAAATACCTATATCTATAGTGTTCTGGTGGGGGTAGTGGAACGGTCTCAGGTTTAACTCCCAGAAAAACACCTATTACAACTTGAGGTGCACAGTGGATGAAGCAACACCTTTTGCTCTTCAGGGGCTCAAGGAATCATTTTTTTTTCATGCTAAGCCCGACATACGCATGCCCCTCTGACGTCACAATTTCTACCGGATATATAGATCATGTGGCGTATATACATGATGAATTAGGTATATCAAGAAGCACTTTTTTCTCATAGCATTTTATACTGTAGAATAGATGATAACTGCACACGAATTTTATGAAATTTTGATTGTCGCCCAACATCTATTTTTTGATACTTTTTTGGTCGAATTTCCAGGAAATTTGTTATTAGTACCTACCTAATTTATAATGATAGAATGAAAGCAACAATCTCAGAAATTTTTAAAATTCAACTTCTTATACTTACTTCTCGGGCTCCCGAGTCGTGAACCGTCTCTGCCTGAGACACTGCAGGCTTCCATCCTCTACGATCGCAGGCACGCTGCTTCCAGTTATCCAGACCAAGCGCTCTGGCATCCGCTATGGCTTGGTCTTTGAAACGAAGGTTATTTCTTCCTTGATTAGCCAATGTCGTCGACGTTTTTTGGCTTTTTGGACTACATCCACATCTTGTTGTAGCTTGTAGCTAGTAGAGTTCGCGGCTGTATCTTTTCCTCCATTCCCCCTTCTCGCACACAGGACCTAAATTCCGCCGAAGTATTTTTCTTTCGAAGGAGCCCAGTATTAGCTCTCCCTTCTTGCTTATCGTCCAACACTCGGCTCCTGTAAGGATAAGGGTTTTATAGAGCACACATTTTGTCCTTCGAGTTAGGAGTTTTGAATGCAATTGTTAACAACGGTTTCCTAGGGTAATTCAACTTCTATGGGGCACAAAATAGAGATTGAAGATTTTATTGGGGCTTTTCATTCATTCATTCATTCTTTCATTCATTTTCAATGGCCCGCTTATCCATTATGGGTCGAGGCCGAGGGTGTTGGTTGTTCAAGTGAACCCTCCCCTCCATAGCTCTCGATTCTCCGCCATCGACTCTAAATCATTAAGGACAATCCCCATACGGGTAGAGGAGAGATTATGAACTTGATCTAACCATCTCATCCTGGAAATACCATCGATTCCATAGCACGTCGGGAGATCCTGGTTGAGGACATGCGTTTACCATGACCAAATAACCGAAGCATGGACCGCTCCGTCCGGAGAAGTAGCTACTGGATATTGAGTTCCGCACGTATTCTAGTGTTTCTATTATGCGATCTCTACGGGTCACACTAGCAATACAAGGAGGAATCTCATTTCGGCGACGTGTATTCGCGATCTTATTCTTTCGGGCATTATCCAAACCTCATGACCATATAATTGGAACAAACGCCGACTTAAAGACTGACAATGACAGAACGCTTCTGAAAGCGTTCGATTGGCACTCAACTGACAGTTCTTCTCCTGAAAAGAAGAGAAATTTGCTTCTGGATTTGAATTCAGAATCGCGGAGTTTTTCCAGTCGGTTCTGGACGACCAACTGAAAACGACATAAGGCTCCATCGTCTGACTTTGCAGGTGTCACAATTTTAAATATTCTTCTAATTGGTTATTTCAATAGCACACTTATTGGATATCTTTTATATTTTATACATTCTAACACATTTCTAGCTTGCATCAAAAGCATTGCATTGCCTTGCATTGCTTATAAATTAAATAACCCCTTTAATACAAGTAACCCTCAGAGACCGTATATCTTATAACTATTCCTCGGACCATACCATACCACCACTCGTCGGTAGCATTTACCAGAAATGTCCCCTCTCTAAGGATATCAATTTAATTTCAAGCTCATTGCTTATCCAAGGGAAATAAAACGACTCATCGGTTGTGCAATAAGAAATCTCAGCTATTATTTTAGTGCTTATCCCCTCCGTTGCTTGGGAATACGTATCTGTGGGCGTGCGCCTCCCAATCAGCTCATACCCTTTCTATTTAGTCATCGATCGTCAAGATAAGATAGTCAGTGGTCCATGTTTTTCGAAAGCCAACTACCACCGAAAATTGCCTGGTGGTCATTTATTCTTCCCCGGATAGCATGTATCTATATTGGCCAGCAGTGAGCACTGTAAGTTCTGCTCTCTGCTTACCCTTCTTATATGGTTTAGGGATAATTTTCTTATCGATAGATACATTGGAGTCGGTTCGCCATTACGCCGGGAGGTACTTTTGTTTTACACTAACATGGTTCGGCTTTTATGCTTCTTTTATTTTATGCTCAAACGATGATTGGTTTTATTGGCGTCTTTGGTCTATATCTGTATCGTTTTGGGACTCGCAGATACCCAGAGGCTGTGCTCATGCACAGTTATACGTTTTTTTATAGTTTTATTCGAACGAGTAAAAGAAATGACACGTTTGTTGGAATTTGTAGATATACCAGCAGTTTTGTCGAAACATTCGGAATAATTATTTCATCTCATGGCGATATATAAACAAACTCACAACTTTACACATTAGTTTGTGTTTCAATAAACCAAACGTCATGTAAAGTGTGTTGCAAGTGTTTCATAATTAAAACTTTTACTTTTTGCACGCAGTGCTAATTAGTTGCGACATGAGATTTTAATTGGATGTTTTATGTGCTTTTCACAGAGGGGGATAGATGAAGGGGATATGTGGAGAAATCCTTTCAATGGAATCTTCTATACATTTTAAAATTGAGATGTTAGCTCGGCGCCGTCGACGTAAAGAGGGGTCTGATAAATTGCTTCGGAAATAAAGCTACATTTAAATAATTTAAATTTAAATAAAGTGAGCAACTTTTTAATTGAAAAAGATGGCGAATGTATCTATTTAAGTAGTTCCATAAAAACAAAAACGAAAAGAGAAATGAAAGTGCTTCTCCATTGATTTGGCGTTTGATATATCCTCATTCAAGCCTTGCCTGCAAGAAAATCGAGATCCGAATGTCGCCTCAAACAATTAGAATATATCAGAGGAGTTCCTTAAGTCAGTCTTTCCCATCAAAGTCAATTTGGTTGGCATTTTAATGATATACCACCATATTCATTTGTCCACATGCCACATAACATTACGGTGAGAAAATCGTGTACTAATTAGCGTAACGTGACGTTACGCAGCAAATTCCATTAGCCTAAGTCCATTTCCAAACATTATTTCATGTAGCAGTGCTTTCCTAAAATATACTAGCTACCACAGATATCCTTGCTTCCAATCTTTTTTGGTCCAATTAGAAATATAATGAAACAAAATAACTACACGTTTTTTGGACAGTAATTTCGAACTCAGGTGAAACAAAAAAGCGACAAGTTGATGTGAAACTTCTTATGGTTCGTTGGGCAGTAATTCTAAACTCTGACGAAACGAAATTAATTTTAAACTCCAATGAAACAAAAAAAAATGACAGTCCATTGGGCAGTAATTCGGAACTCAGAAGAAACGAAAAAGTGACAGAGGTTAAAGTGAAACGTCTTTGGGGAGTTATTCCAAATTCCAACAAAACGAAAAAGCTACAGCAAATGAGATAAACAGAATCAGACATTGGAGGGAAACGAAAAGACGATAGACTCGGAGTAGGGAACAGGAAGAAAGGGAGTAAGGGGCTTGGTTTTATACTATTTGGATGGAATAAATCATGAGCGGTAAAGACGGCTTCGTGGTTGAGTTTTGTAGTGAGCATCATGATTTTTACTGTTTACCGAGCTTCATGAAGTTTCACTTCTATCACCTATAGGGAGCTTTCTATGCTGACAGGCTTTTTTGAGTTTGAGGGGGTTTACTCACGTGTCAAAAGCTCATGACTTCTTATCTAAAATCTGGTGCTCTGGGCGGTTAGAGTCTGCTTTATAGTAAGTCTACAGTATCTGATAAAAATCTGTTCAGAATCCAAACATTGCAGTTCGAATCATCGTAGTCCTTTTTTGCTTTTGAAATAAATCCATTCATATTCCAGGCTCTTGATAACTTCGCAACCGTGTATATTTTTGCAACATCCCAATCCAGACCCTTGGTTACCAGATAGCATTTCTAAGATATAAAATATCTTTGGCCCTGTCGTTGACCTTTTAAAAGCTCTTTTGCATCCTCAGCTCTAATAGACGGTGAATACTCAGTCTTGTTTCCATTTGAATTTGTACCTGAATACAAATAGGCAATAGGCCTAGGGTGTCATTCTTTCATTCAGTTCAGTGGTCGGGGTGGAGCGTAGACAGCCCGTCATGCAGTTTTCGACTATACGTTGGACCCGTTCTATTTTTTTGACTGAAAAAAAAAAACTAACCTTACCTAACCTAGCCCTTTCTTCTTCCAGTGATGTTTCTTCCAAATTCTGTCTGCGGAGTAATGATCGCGTTTCTTGTATTCAATTTTACGTTACTATTGCGGTTACAAACAAGCTACTTGGAACATTTACCTCATTTCCAGCGAAGGCTGTCTGCGTTTTTCATCAGAATGCGTCAGCAGATTCACCCTTGTCTTAAGTGGGTCTATGACGAGAATAGTCCAGCCTACTTGGTGGAACATTTCCGACAGTTTAGTTACCTTTCTCTCTAAAAGGAAGTCGAAAGGAGTCGTCTAAATATTTAAGAAATTGATTGTTCCGGACATCATCACTTAGCGTTAGCAGCGCCATTGGAGAATGTTCGCAGCTGATATGTGATTGATACCAAAAGCGCATCGACCATTTCCACTAAAATGTACTTCTCAAAAACATCATCACCTCGTATAATATAATTTTAGGTGTTGCTATACAGCAAAATAACAGGCAAATTGTTATGGCGAATTAAAAACATTGATTGTAGGTCCAGCTAATTGCAGTTCGGTCTATTTGTTCTAATTTTCAAATGCTAGCTATTTTGCCTCCTCTATTATATATTTATTTGTATTATCTAATCAAGTATTTGCGTTACAGAATAATGAGCCATTATTTACCTTCCCAAAAATGTATAAATTGCAGCCCTACATGCACATTGCACCCATGGATGAGAGTGTTTAAATTTAAAATAATAAATATAGGCCTTCCACTTTATTTACTGTGGAGACAATTTTTAGGGTCTTGATACCATCAAAAAATGCACCTCACTATACAATGCCATCAAAAAAAAAATATACCCAAGTTGGTATAGGTACAATTGGCAAAAATTTGCAAAAGCATCGACTCTACCAATTAAAAGAACACTCATAAAGGGGGTACAAAAAACCCACACCATTCAATAGCATATTACCCGCCGAAACCTTTCCGACACTTTTACCACTCGCGATCTTAAGAAAATTCAATTCAATTAGCTTCCGTTCAATTTCACGAATTACCACCACACAAAAGTTAAAACATTAAACGATATCTATTCCATTATTCACGGCGCACCAGCCATTAACCCCATCCAGACAGAGAGCTCCACAATTTCCTTCAAATAAATGGCCCAAGCAATTCAATGCAATTACAGGCAAGTTAAATTAATGTCAAAACTTTCAATTCAATGGGCATATCCGTCGAATAGGGATCCAATAAAAATATATATCCGCGGCCGCACTCAATTCCCCTCTGCGGTGGCAAAGATGAAACCAAATGATTCTATAGGTGAAATGCAAAGTTTCCATGTCGAGCGACAATAAGTAATTCAATTGCGACCCCTATAAGAGTGTATAGAAATGCGACCTTATCCTTGTGAAATAATATTCCCTACAAACGCCAGAGGCATACTACTGGAAATGGATGAAAGAAAATTTCTGCAGGGTGAAGTTTGATTGTGTATAGTTTTCCCCCGGATGCAGGAAGCAGGGAATCAATTCGACTGTATGAAATCACATTGCCGTCATTCTTTATTGGAAAGAAGTTTCCTTTGCATATTATTCGTATGATGGTAATTTATGAAAGAAATCTAAAAAAAAAAATCCCAATTGAATCTTGGATAACAAACTTATGTCTTGTATGCTAGATTTGTTGCTAGAAAAACACTTTGTCAAACACAATTGGTAACACAGTCGAGTTCAAAATCGACTTTTCGTCTCATGAAATCCACACGCACAATGAATCAAAGTTGTACTGATACACATCAGCTATAACAGCTTCATGGATATACAAACACATCTGCAAGGATGTGTTGTGTATATTTGCACAGAAATCACACCCAGTCTTGTTCGCTATCAAGAGCGCTACCACAGAAAACACAAAAAAGTAAACGAAAATTTCATTCCAACCGAAATGCGTCTTGGGGGATCATTTCAAAGCAAACATACTCTTGGGACAAGTACACATCCTTAGGAATAATTTACCCAACGGGCATGTAGGCAATCATGAGAACGATAACATGTTGAAGCGAAGGCAAATAAAGTCATCGATATTATGCATAATGTGTAGCGTTTTGAAATTATGGTGGCTTCGAAATTTGGGCGTTTTAAGCTTTGAAAAAAAAAAAACAGATATTGTCGTTAGAAAGCTGTCCCGACTTATATCCTGGACCTATGCAAAGGACACCTTCCATGGCACGTTGGAGATATTGTATTTTAATGTGACCAAACTATCGAATTACGAAAACCTGTGACATCTACTACGGTGATTGCTACAGAGAACAGAAGCAGCTTCTATTTGGATACGGATTCGTTGTAAGCGGCAGACTTAATCTAGAAGTCCTGAGCATTCGACACATTAGTGAACAACTTACAACTATCCGCATCAAGGCTAAATTTGCCAACATCAGCCTGATATGCGCTTACGCCCCCACAGAAGAAAAAGACGATCCTACCAAAGAATGTTACTATGAGGTCCTCGACAAATATATGAGCAATGTCCTAAGTACGACGTTAAAACCGTCTTAGGTGCCTACACGACACCACGTACAAGGAAACGAACAAGGAAACCTTGTAGAGGAGTCACAGTCGGTGCTGAGGACATGGAAAAACCATTTCTGCAGATTGTTAAACGGCGAAGACGACACAAATTCCGCTGTCAGGCAGAATGAACCATTCAACCAGGGCGATAAAAGCCAAGGCTTCAGTCCACCTGACCAACATGAGGTAATGATAGCAATTTCCAAGCTGAAGACCAACAAAGCTGCAGGACCAGACGCGGCCGAGCTTCTTAAGGCAGCGGGAGATGACTTGGTAGAGAGCATACACCAACTCATTTCTAAAATTTGGTCAGATGAATGTAAGATCCATAAGAAAGGAGACCCTCTAAACTGCTCCAACTATAGAGGCATCGCATTTCGCATGTCTCCTTAACATCGCTTACAAGATCCTGTCTGCCGTACTGTGCGTGAACGCCTGAAACCATTCGTCAACGAACTGATTGGGCCCTATCCTGGAGAAAACCCAAGAAGTCCAAACCGATACTCACCATTTATTTATCGATTTTAAAGCCGCATAGCATTTATAGAGACGAGCTATACAGAGCCATGTCTAGTTTTGGCATCCCTGCCAAACTTGTCAGATTGTGCACAATGACGATGGAGAACGCTCGCTGCTCCGTAAAGGTCGGAAACAATCTCACCGAGACCTTTGATGTCAAAAAAGGATTAAGACAAGGTGATGCGCTGTCATGTGACTTTTTCAACATCATTCTTGAGAAAATTGTGCGAAACTCGCAAGCCAACACCAGGGGCACAATTTTCCAAAAGTCTGTGCAATTACTTGCATACGCTGACGACATCGACATCATTGGCAGAACACAGCGAGCTGTCACTGATGCGTTTGCAAGTATTAGCACAGAAGCGACAAAAAATGGGTTTTAGTGGTGAATTAGGGCAAAACAAAATATATGCTGTCAACAAGAAGGGACACACAACATCGACGAATCGGACAGAACGTCACGATAGACAGCTATAACTTTGAGGTAGTTCGGGACTTTGTCTACCTCGGCTCCGCTATTAACTCTGTTTCGCATGTTTCGTTTTTGTTCAGCTTCTAGGACCTGACTTCTAGGACCAGATCAGGCACGTAGCCAGTCCCTCAAGCCACTGTGCAAACTATCGATTAAACCTGGCTCTGTCTAATGTCATGTCAACTCCTGCAATTCGCAATTGCTTTGGTGTAGTTAGAGAAATACCTATTTTCTCCCGCAACCTTTCAAATGGAAATATAGCTTTCAAAAATGTAATTAAAAAACACCCTCCAGAGAGCCGAAAAAATCGACTTCTACGCCTTTTTGAAACAAGATTCATTGAAAGGCATGACAGTATCCTTTGTAGAGCTCGTCAAATGTATCTCAATAAGTCTTGAAGAAATAACGAGCAGAACGTGGGCGATGTCTTCGAAAGCATCAACTCAACACTTTTAGCAGCGGTCCAAAAAAGTGATTTCCTATAGTAAGCCTCATTGTATGCGAAAAACTGTTCAGTTTAACGCTGCCCTTATCAGTTTTCCTACAGAAGAAATCCTTAGATTTCGTTTCTGCAATCGACCGCACAAAAGAATTTCTGAATTCTCTTAAGAACATCAGAGAATTTGCTGAAGATTTTTTCAGAGAGGCTTTTCAATCCGCATCCTAATCCTAACTTGCCGAGGACTTATTTGAAGTTGAATTAAGAGCTCCAAGAACTTCATTGAAACAAACAATGCGTTCCAGTCCAGAAACCTCTTCTACGGAAATCTATTACAGAGTGTCTATATTGATACGCATAGATTCGTTAATACAAAATCTTACGGACGGATTCATGGTCAACGAAGACGTTCTACCAATACCATCATTTCAAGCTCTTCTCCCAGGTTTTGTTGTAGTTGAGCGAGTGAACGAAATGGAAAATCTAATACGTTACTTTGATAAAGCAATTTCGTTGTCAGCTGTGAAAGCTGAGTACATTCTTTGGTGCGAAAAAATATCGTCGAGTGATCCTCCTAACAAAGTTTTGAAATTTTTTGAAGAGACTAGAAATAACTACGAATGACTTCCACTCGCCCGAACTACATGAATTTGGGTTACGTTAGGTTAGGTAAGGTCCCAAAGTCCATAATTATTTGTGTCCATTGTGATACCACAAAAGGGGGGGGGGGGAGAGAGGAAGTGGCCAGAAAGATTCTTTGTGCCGGGCATTATCTTGGGAATTCTATTGCTACTTGCAAATTTGGGTGTTCTATCTCGTTGAGAGGATTTCATGGTGACTGAGGTCAAATCCTATATGAGTTTGCACCTCCCGGTTGTGACTTAGTCTTCAGGTCAGGGTGGAGGGTGACCGTAACAGTCTACCCCCTGCCAATTGCCTCAGACCATCGTTAAGGAGGGAGACTGGTACTGGTGCGTGGCAGAAGTGGGTGACTGAACCAGTCCGCTTTGCCGCTTGTACAAAAGTCGGTGGATGGATTGTCTGTTGAAAAGGGATGGCGAGGGTGACCGAAGCAGTCTAACCCCCCGCTGGAAGCCTCTGACAGTCCGTTAGTAAGAAGGGTGGCTGGTACAGATCAGGGAAGACTGCGAAAGGATAGAACGACGAAGGGTGACCGAAACAGTCTAACCCCCCGCCTATCCCCTCTTTATGGAGCAACTGGTATGCCGTATGCCGTATGCCGTATATCCACAACGGTTATAACTTCTTTTGTTACAACCGCACTGTTTGTCGTATTTGGAGGTGCGTATTATCCAGTAGGACTAGAGTGTACGTAGTGCGAAAAGGATTCATCGCGTTCCGAATAACTTGCTTGGGCGATTATGTCGACCGTAAAATGGACCTAGCGCACGATAAGTATGGCGAACCGGACCTGGTTTTCAAAATAACTTTGCACAATTTGCACGTTTTTTTTTTTTGCGTTAATCTATTCATCGCAAATTGGCAAAACGTACTAACCACAAATTAACTTTCAACTGTGAAATTGACAATCTGTACTGTAGAAACAGTGTTGCCAGTTTAAAACCCAAACCTCTAAAAAAAAACACCCTTTACATGTCACACTGGAACTCGACATGAAACGTTCATGGGTTGGTTGGGCTTTTTGTGGTTGTTGTTGGTGTTATTATTGATGTTGTTATTGCTGTTGTTGTTGTTGTTGTTGTTGTTGTTATTATTGATGTTGTTATTGTTGTTGTTGTTGTTGTTGTTGTTGTTGTTGTTGTTGTTGTTGTTGTTGTTATTGTTATTATTAATATTATTATTGTTATTGTTATTGTTGTTGTTATTATTGATGTTGTTATTATTGATGTTGTTGTTGTTTTTGTTGTTGGTGTTGTTGTTGTTGTTGCTATTGTTGTTGTTGTTGTTGTTGTTGTTGTTGTTGTTGCTATTGTGGTTGTTGTTATTGTTGACTACTGAGTGAAAGGTCTCAAGTTCGATTACCGGAAAATACAATTTACATCTTAATGTTTTCTCCACCGCGCCAAATCTCACGAACGTCGGACAAACATTCGTATAAATGGCATGCATAAGAAAAAAACCCAAAAACTCACACAATCGAATGGTTCGTAAGGCCTTTTGTTAATTTTTTTTTTTTTTTTTTTGTTTTTGAAAACAAAACGGGCTGCGAATTTGCGATCACTTATTCCCTTGTTCCCGGTCGTGGTCAAATTATGATGGCTATTGGCTGTCGACTGCTCGGGCTGAGAATGGAACAGTAAAAATATGAAACTTTGTCAAATAGTGCAATACTTGTTCTATACTGTCCTTAGTTCATGTTAGGTTACAGAAAGGTGTTTATGGTGCGATATGGCCTTCAGATTAATTAAAGCAGTTAGTGTTCTTGGCAAATTTGAGTAGATCAAGAGTTTCTATTTCAGTTTCAAATGTTTTCAAAATAGTCACCCTTACATATTTAAGGCGGACATATAGAGATACTCTAGTGGACGGATTAGAACCAAATCATATTTAATACTTGATCGGATGACGAAATAAATACAACTTCAACATAATGCAACTGTATCATCTATCAGTCTTTTTATCGACAATTATCATAGCCTCCAGTTAAAGAACCTAAGAAAGTATGTACGTATTTCGCGTTCATTAACAGTTCATACAGAATTTCGAAAATCCTTTCCGCCCACAGCATTATTTCACACAAAGGCCTCGCCAAATTCGAATTGTAACGGTGTGGAGGATATACACAGACCAACTCTGATGATTGCCTAAATTTGTCGAAACGCATGCATTTGTCACGTTTGAAGATCGCACTTGCCAACGAAATTACGATTTTGAAATGTCACACAGCTCACCGGAGTTGGAATATGACTGAGTGCTTAGTGCGTACTCAAAACAATGACAATTACTGTCAATGACTTAGTTTTGATTTGGCAATTACACGACGAATGTCACCACCTCTGCTGGTGATGGTCCTAAGTGGATGACTACAGCGCGCATCATAAATCAAGCAGTTTGTTGGCATCAAGTTAAAGTGATTCTATGATGAGAGGATGATGTGATGTGCTATGATGGATTTTATCATGATAGAATTTATTCAAGTTGAATGGCACTCATGATTCGATTTGTATGGTAATTTCCCAGGACCATGATGTCAGACGAAACTATAACACTCGAGAGTTGGTAGAGTTTGATAATATGTGGGAGCATCAACTAACATGAGTCATTCATCCTTAACAATAATCACTGAAAGTCACAATATTGTGTGGAAGATTATTATCATTTAAGGACTCGTACGACGCGTCGGGTAAGTACCCAGTTTTCCTGCAAACCAAAAGCCCCTTTAACCTCAAAAACCGTGCCAGGCAGTCAGCTTAAATCTTTTTTTTTTTTGTTTAAATACGAGACTAACCCATATCTGTAGGCAACACTCACAAGGTCAAAAACACAGATTTCTCATCAAATAGTCCACAAAAAAAAGTAGAAAGGAAACAAGAATGTAGTTTCCCTTCGCACAAGGACACACAATGTGGAAAGAACAAAAAAAAACAGAAGACTGTTTAGATTTTCAGATTTCCCTATCCAAATATTGCCCATTCCTCATGCACAGAAAGGACTCAAGACTACCCCTGAATATGGGAATCCTTTTCATAGTTTCACTACTCGAAACAACAAAGCAACCGCACCGCATAAATGAATGCCACAAAAACTTAAAAACGAAATAAAATGCCATACATGCCACATATAGTGGAAACCTATTTAAACCAAAACGCTCTACAAGGATACCTGATGGGAGCTCTGGGGGGGGTGGGTTGAAAATGAGCAACAAAAATTCCGCACACCAGAAAATGCTAAACAGCATCAAAGAGGTGAGGGTATAGTGAGTCGTCGCCCTTCCTACCCACTGAGGGATAGTAGAAACTTTAAATTCCAACTTGAAAAGGATCCAGAATATTATTCCGCCGCCGCCCATTTTCGTTACGGCCTCTGCAAAGCCATTTGCCACAAGTTAGGGTTTCCTGTTTGGCATGTCCGCAAATTATTGTTGCTTTGCACATCAAGGATGCGAAGATAACACATTCTTTGCCAGAGTATTTAACAATTTTCTATCAAACGAAAAGAAAAACTCTACGGGACTCTGTAAGGTCCTGTTCTAATTATTAAATATATTATGATGTTGAAATGACATAAGAAGGGTTGCTTTCAAAGAGCCCGCCTCAAGGTTACATTATCGTTCCATATTCAACGTTGTATACCTGTGCCATTCCCCCTCCCACCCTGAATCATCATAATTTATTACATTAAACAGGATACACTTGAATGGAATGTCGAGCAGTTAGGCGGGTGGATTACACACACTTAATTCCCATACCGTAGGTAGGCGGCACAGAGGTGGATATGCGCGCCATACGCTTGCAGAATGTTTTCTACATAGTTAAGGAATTCCAAGCCCGTACGGAATGCCACGTCAAGGAGCCTTGCATACTACTTGGCTTGACTCCTACACACAAGTTGTTTTTCGCTATAAAGTCGTGGGGTATGGTGGTAGTTAATACAGTGCTACGATGTACTCCGGAAGGGATGTATTAGCACAGGTGGAGGTTGTGTTTTTCTCATGTTTCCCTTTTCTTTTTTGTCTATCATGCCAGTGTAGAGGACTTTTTTAAACGATGTGGAATGTTAAGAAGTTAGTTGGCTTCTTTTTGCGAAAAGTTTTCCTTAAGTTAACTTTTTTTTTTTTTGTTAGGGGTATAGCATGTAAGTGAAACTTGCCAACTAAAGCTACAGGATACAGAAGAGTTAATATAAGCTTGTCTTCTTTTTACCTTTTTTTTTTTTTGTTGGTGGGTTGTATTTTTATTTTGGGTTTCTTGTTTTGAAGGGTTGTGCATAATTATGTGCGCACATTAATTACTCGTACACCGTTATGTTGGTTGGTTTCGAAACGGGGGAATGACACCTCGGTGGAGGATTGAATTTGACTGTGTTGGGGTTTCCGTTTCGGGCTATTCATTCTTAAAACTTTTTGTTCATGAACGGGATATATATCTGGCGGAAAATAATGTTGTTGTTAAAATTTAAAAAAAATTCTTGTCTTATTCCTCTCTCTTCTTTAAAATAAAAATGTAGGAAAAGAAAAACATTAATAGCTGGTGTGTTATTTGGGCTCAAACGATGCTTACCCCATTTAGAAATATTTTTGACCAAATATATAAGAACACAGCTTTAAATAGATGATCGCTGACTGGGGTCCTTTCGTTTGAAATAAATTTCTATTGTTGTCTAAATCAGCTCTACTATGAAAAGACCATGTTGAAAAATCATCAACACCTCACGTCAATCACCTGACCAGCAATCCCGTTGAGAAATTAAATTATTACTGGCTGCTCCATTTTTAATCTCAACAGCATTCTTTTCAAACTTAACTTTAATAAGGATAGGCCTAAATACTTCAAAACCCCCCAAAAAGTCAACTGGATACAATTCTCAACCCTAGTCATAAGAAAGCTAGCCCCGCCGCCGTCAGCCATAGCAACTTCAATCACGACAATTATTGAGAAAACTGTAGGGAACTGGGTCAATACTCTGAAAGAATTTAATAGTTCGTGCGGCATCAGTTTACCTCGAAGGAAAACCAACGCGGTCTGGTGGACCACGTATAAGAGCTTCGACAACGTAGAAAGAGAACTGTCAAACTTTAAATAATGCTAAATTGAGTAAATCAAAAGGGGGAAAATTACGATGCTCGCATACTTAGCAAATCCTGTGTCAATTGCACCTAGCAGTGGTTTATGGTTTATTTCACACGTATTCACAGACAGGGTAATTAAGAGACTATTTTTTCAGGGGTGAATCGGGTAGGTGCACGGAAGCCCGCGGTCTATTATATACATATAGATGATGGTACACCTAGCAATCGAAGAGATTGCCGCCAATCACCGCCATGACCGCCAACTTAACCACCTCCAAGACTACCATGGCCCCCTGAACCACTGAATCCGCCAGCACTTTTATAACCTTCATGGAAACCAATGTCACCTCCAAATCCGCTATCACTATTACCACCAAGACCGATGGAACCACCATATTCTCCAGCACTAGCACCAGTGACAAACCTAGCAGATCCTGAATCATGTCATGTCATACCGCCATGACCTCCAGAATCTAGATACATCAAATCATCCACAACTGCCTGAGCTGGCATCTTTAGCGATTACACGGAATCCACCTCCGCCACCATAAGACTTGACACCACCAGCACCACCGTATCCTGCTGAAGCCACCAGCGGTCATGCCGAAAAGTATCACAATAACTTTGTGCATTTTGGGTCGGTCAACGATGAATGACCTATCTCAACTGATATTCGTCTAAACAAATGACAAACTATTTATATCCATAAAGACTTTCAGCCGTAAGACTTATTTGACACATCAGCACAGAGTCATCTTTCACTGTTGTTGTCGAAGATTAATTGTTTCGCGTAAGCTAGAGGCATGTCAGTAAAATGGGTTATTACTTTGTGCGAACTTAATAATTAAATAGAGCCGGTGCTGTTCGCTTTATGGAAATGGTTATATCTACTGGTTTGGTCCAGTATAGAGAGACTTTTGATATTGCGCGTATCGGAGAGGCTATTTTTTGACCAAATTATTTAATTATGTAGATGTAGCCAATATAATGATAGCTTTATGCGTTTATCTTGATAGTAAACTAACTTTTAAGGAACATACTGCAAGAACATTAAATAAAATAGGTATTACAATTAAGATGTTGTATCCTTTTGTTAATAGGAATTCCTTATTGTCAAACGAGAATAAAATTGTGATACACAAAGTTATATTCCAGGCAATTTTGTTATATGGCTGTCAAGTTTGAGGAAAATGTGCTTGCTGATTGCCATATCAAAAAATTGCAGATACAGCAAAATAAGTTATTAAAAATGATGTTGAACCTCCCTTGGCACTACTCTACCTCTGTTCTACATAACAGAGCATCTCCGATCTCCGATAGAATTCGAAAACTTATCGGAACGTTCTTGATCAGATGCAACTTCTCTGATAAACCTCTAATAAATGATTTGAATAGCACTTACCAATAATAAGACGCATGTTTTTTTTTTTTTTTTTTTTTCAAAAATCTAAATTATTTATTTGTATATCTTTGTTAATTTATACTAATTTATTAATTTATCTATTCGTTAATGTTACTTATTCGTTTAATTATTTATTTATTTATTTACTTGTTTATTTATTTATTTAATTATTTATTTATTTATTTATTTATTTATTTGTTAATTTATAAACATATTTGTTAATATAGTTCTCATTTAAATACCTATTTGTTCATTAATTTATTTGTTTATTTATATACATGTATATTTGTTAAATTTTTGTTAATTTATTTATTTATTTGTTAATTTACTTAAATGTTAATTTATTTACTTACTTTCTAGTATTTGATATTAAATAGTCAAATTATTATTATTATTTATTTATATATTTACTTATTATTATTATTATTTTATATTTTTTTTTTTTTAATGTTGGGTTTTCTCGTTGTTTCCCTTCAAAAAATCTGAATTTATAAAATAGTATTTAAAATATTTAAGATTAATTCAGTAGAATGATATACATACCCTATATATCATATCTCTGTATTTTAGATTGTGTGATGGCTTTCCTTTGTAATTTTATGACGAAATAAAAATCTACAGCTTAGTGTAGGAGTCGTTATGACAAAAATGTATCTGCTTCTGTCGCGAACATCTGGCAAATATCCGATAGTAAAAACGTCCTGAGAAAGCTTGTCAGCCTTTCTGACTCGGCGTAAAATTGTTGGTCCCTTCCCTTCGTCCCAAAAAACTGAAACATACGAACAGTTCAGAGAACCTAATGCCCACGGACCTTTGTTCTAAGCTCCAACTATTTAAAAACGCATGTAATAGTTTCTCAACCGTTTACAAATTAGGTAACTTGTTTCTTCGTCTAGCGATTCAAACAGCATCTAGAACCTTGATGCAGATCATTGAGTAATAAGGAATGTCGGAACAGAATAAGAGACTTCTTTGAATGAGCTGGCAGTTAACCACAGCACAGTAGAAATATGAGCAAGTGAAGCGAAACTTATGTTGTACCTACGTGTGGGACTTAAATCAATTCACAGCCTAAGGTATTTCAAACTATATGTCGAACGCCCAGATAAACTACGAAAATAATGTCAACTTTACCTCCTGTTTTCGGCCAACTTCAGCTTTTAGTTTCTGTTTTTTTTTTGCCATATTCGAGTGATGCTAAGGGCAAAAAGACATCACGTATAGATATCGTGACGAAGAGATGCAAAAGAGTGTTCAAATTACTGGCGCACTTGCTTTTGAAAATTTTTTGAATTGCCATATCATATTTTGTGCTAAGTCGGAGCTAGTCAAAGGTTGGAAATTGAAGTATGCTTATTTTATACATTCATATTTCGTTGTCAGGCACAGCCTAATCCTAGTTCCATCGACAGAAACTACAAAAAGCTATCTTCACCGGTCCACATTTACCGAAGGTCTATCAAAAATCGTACACAAATTTGCAGAAAAACACGTCAATGATTTGGATAATCTCTGTTTACGACTCTTTACAAAAGCCAACATACAGCCAAATTCCAAACCATCACTTGTTATAGACATATCCCCCATCTATCATGCTCAAATGCAACCATATACCTAATACCTCCATTAACAAGCCAACCATCAATATTCTAAATTGAAAACCTTGAACTGCAGTGACCCAGAACCTGAGAATCAAGTGAAATCCAATTTGAGTAGGTACCTAAAACATTATATTCACCTTCAAGATTTTCTCGGAAAAATCCCACCCTCCCTACTTCTGATAGGCCTCTGTCAATAATGTATAAGGGAAAAAATCGAATCTGCCGACGCATTATTATTTATTTTTCTCTATTCCTAATCATCCCTTCACAGCAAAGACCAATCACCGACTATTCTTTTTGTACTAAGAATTCCGAGTCCTTAACTACTGTGAACCAAAGAACCGACGATAATATTTCGCCATACATGCGCAGTCGGTATCCTAAACACGATTTAGGGAGTGGGGCAACCAATCCCAATAAAAAGGACATTTCTCCTAAAATCCTACAAAAACGAGAAAATTCCTTTTTTTGCGGACTTGTTTCCGAATGATAAAATCTTCGCAAGTTCCGTTGAGCAAAATTTTTCAGTTAGTCGTTGAGTTTACACCATGAAGCAACACTTTGAAGTTTTTCTTCCTGACGGTGAATGGATGTGTAGTTTTTGTCACTTGGTCGTTGTACGTGTTTAAATTGTCAATCGAACGAAGTGTGTGCACAGAGATTGGTGCTCATAATGATGCATCTTGATTATATCAGAATGTGTGTGGAAAGCTTTCATTCTGAATTTTATCAACAGAAATGAAAATTAGTCGTAGTGTGTGTTTGGTTTTATATGAAAGAAGAGGAGCTATACCATTTTTTGGATAGTTTTTTTTTTTTACTATCCGATTGTCAGAATATTTTGCGGATTGGCCACACTCTAGATGCGGGACGAGTCAAACGAGACCACGAAAATGAGCCTCATTGCTAAACACACTTTTGCGATAAAATTGCAGTTTCTTTTCAGATATCTGGTCTCGAAGCAAGTGATGGTTACGTGGCTTTTATTTCTCTATCAACTAAATCTGACACGGGTGTTGGCTAAAAATTTCCCGCAACATGTTCCACGTAGTGTAGATATGTACCACACTGGATCCCCAGCTAGCTGTCTCCAGTTACGCACACCAAGTTGACTGTGGTCGCTTTCCCTTAATTGTTCGGGCCACCTAAGGACTGGTCTTTCTCTGTTGCGATGTTCCAAAGACACTTCCATGTACAGCGCCGAAACCCTTCAGCTATTCTGGGTGGTTTTTGTGGTCAATTTTAGTAAGATGTCTTCATCAGTCCGGGGACTGCCGGCTCATTTATATTACATTAAGTTAAAAAACTATTGAAGGGACTGCTTTAAAGTAGTAGTTTCCTAAGCTCATCGTTGTCTAGATCCATGAGTTTATCAAAAAGGCAGCTACCAAGGATCTTCAATATTAAAAATTTCTGGGCAGTCGCATAGTACGGGACAGATATATTCTCTCTCATCAAAACAGCTTCTGCAGTAGCCGCATTGTGCAGATTTCCCATCCGCTCCCCATGTATACCTAACCTATCGCGCAATATTATTATTCAGTCAGTGGTCGAAATCGAATGCCTTTTGTACTAAAATTCACTCATAAATATTATCCTCTTTTTGCTCACCATTCCCCAGAGTTATATTGTATACTAGCTGTACCCGCCCAGCTTTGCCCATGCACAGGAATTGTATTGCTTAGGTCTTAGATAATAATGTTCTTTTGTAAAATGCGAAAATGAGAATAAATCTGGAATTTTCTTTCTGCCTCAACCTGAAATATACAGCAATACGAAAAAAAAACAAAAAAAGAATCGTGAAAATCATATAAGATGTTTTTTGTATGGGAGGCGTCACGCCCGTTTGTCCAATTTTAGCGTGGCGATATCGATAATGGATGTAATTTATTGGATATATAATGTGCACCCGCTCTTCATCGCCCTCCCTCTCCTTGATCATGCTACTTGTTTGTAATGCTGTATTTCCTTTCCTTTGTTTCCCTCATCCTATGGAATCCGAACAATTACCTACCCCAACCCTACACTGTTACCATACACTGTATCGAATGAAATTCTGAAATGAAACCTGTTTTGCATTATATTTACGTCTCTTCTCTTATGAAGATTATTAATACTATACGTATACCCCATGCCATACTGCCTCACGCACCGCATCCCATACATCCCATCCCATACATACCTACATATACAACTGACCAATGCGAAAACAAATAGTGTTGTTTTGTTTGTCCTGTCGCATCGCACGATCGTAAAAGTACAAACATCCATTTGTAGCAAGGTATAATGTGTATGTATATATTTTCACTTAAAAAAATAGACGTCATATCAGAATGAAATTCCTACTGCGTTGCGTGGCGATATGCGATATTGGATGTAATGTATTGGATACATAATGTGCACCCTCTGCATCGCCCTCCGTCTCCTTGATCTTGCTACTTGTTTATAATACTGCATTTCCTTTCCTTTCCTTTGTTTCCCTCTTCCTATGGAATCCAAACAACTACCTACCCCAACCCTACACTGCTACCATACGCATACCACTTATCGAATGAAATTCCGAAATGAAACCTGTTTTGTATTATACGTCTCTCGATCATAATATACATACCTACATATATAACTGACCATAGCACTCACTGCGAAAACAAATCAACCCTTTTCGAATGTATAGTATACGTATTGTTTTTGTTTGACGATCGCAAAAGTATAAACATCCATTTGTAGCAAGGTATATGTGTAGGTATGTATAGATTTTCACTTCAGAAAATACATTTTGGCTAAAAACTGTTCCTAAGGACGTAGCTATAAACGACATAGCCTATAGCAGTCTTACAGTCTTAAGGAACATTTAAAAAAAAAGTTTCATCGAAATCTGTCCAGTAGTTTTTGAGTTTTTAGCTGACAAAGAAAAGTCCTACAGTTTTATTATATGTATAGATGTTGAGCAATACACAGGGAGTCAAACCATATGTAGTGCACTAGTTGCTAAGTATACACAGCGCCAGCGGCAGTGGGAAACTTTAACATATGGCACAGTTGTGTTTGGGAAAGCTGTATATAATATGTAACATTTATGTTACTGTGCCATATGTTAAAGTTTCCCACTGCCGCTGGCGCTGTGTATACTTAGCAACTAGTGCACTACATATGGTTTGACTCCCTATGTATTGCTCAACATCTATACATATAATAAAACTGTAGGACTTTTCTTTGTCAGCTAAAAACTCAAAAACTACTGGACAGATTTCGATGAAACTTTTTTAAAATGTTCCTTAAGACTGTAAGACTGCTATAGGCTATGTCGTTTATAGCTACGTCAACATTCTGCTAAGCCTACAGTACGCCTTCTTGAAATTATCTTCAATTCTCTCCTAACGCACAAATATTTTGATGTCCTGGGTATACCTATAAATCAGGTCCATCCACCTATATGCTTTCAACGGTTTAAAGGCGTGGTATTTTTTCCTTTATAGGCTGTCAGATTTCTTCTTAGCCTTCGACAGCCTTCTATCCCAATTCTTTCATTCGAAACGACCAACGATATCTTTTACCCCTCTTGAAAGGGCCGATGCTTCATATATTAAGGGCTTTATTGGGGCTTACTCTCAGTTCAAGGAAAATGGTTTAGCCAAAGGTTATTCTTTATTTGAATTCTGATGAGATGTCGTTTTTAGATGGCAAAGTCGAATTAGACAATGTCAATTACTACCTTACCTATGGTTATAGCCAGTGGCGTAGCGAAAGGTGGGGCAAAAGGGTTTGAAAAGACCCAGACACCATTTATGCCTGCTATGCCACTGGTTATAGCTGTCAATATCATAGGCGTATGGAAGTGCATAATTACCTTCTCTTTTGGCCTTTGAATTTCGCACAAATCTCTCAAAGTATGATTTCAAAGAAGAAACATGACAGCGCGTCGTCTTGTCTAAATCCTGTTTTATATCGAATCAAAGGCCTCGGTAAGGTCTTTACCTTATATATTGTGCAAATTGTTTAGAAAGCGCCAACCGCAAGCGTGGTTCCCAGGGGCCCTACGACAAAGCTCGATAACTGACTGACAAGAATGCTGGCTTTTTGCATTTGGAGCCATGTAAGGGGTATACGAATAACGAAGAAGGAAACTTCTCGTTAGAAGTACAAAACATTATAAGGTGTTTTTTAGAAAATGCTACCAAGAAATAGTCCTAAACGTGTCATTAAGACTTCCGGACACGCATTCTGTTCCAGGCAGAGGTTCTTGCCGTGCTCAAAGCTGCATCAGTATCCAACAAGAATCGCTATCTACATTGATAGTCAGGCTGCGCTAAAGGCGCTAGAGTCCTTCATCATCAAGTCTGAACTAGTTAGGAGCTGCCGCACAATGCTCAGAACATTATGCGCACAGAACCAAGTCAGATTGTGTTGGGTACCCGGATACTGTAATATTGAGAGTAACTGGACGTTCTGGTCAAAAACAGAGCAGAGCTTGCACAAATTGAAACTATTAAAGGCATAAGGCAACCAATAGCCGTGTCCAAGAGAAAATAAAAAATAGGGCAGACCAAAGAAGGTCGGAAATAGTAGGTCACAGGGTCTCAAAGACTCTGTGGCCTAAGCTAGATCGGAAAAAATCTGTAGAATTCTTAAAGCTCAGCAGATAAAAGCTACGAATGGCAAAAGGGATACTCTCCGTCTCCGTACACTATCTTCTAAGGAAGCACGCTACGAGATTAGGTTTAACAAATACGGATAAATGCAGGAATTGCGAAGACTTACATGTCGTAGAGGATACCACTCATCTTCTCTGTGAATATCAAGCTATATTGCTCTATAATTGCTTGGTCGAATTGGCTTTAATTTTTGACCATTACGGTTCCTCAGGATGGGCCCAGTATAAATCCCAGCTTTTTTTCGTGTCCTAAAATCTAGATAATACCAACCGACAATATTCCTAAATAAAATACAAATACCCCATAAAATCTCAATCTAAATACCTCCTGAATACAAGCAAATTCAAATGATTCACTTATCTGAATCTCTTCTCAAACACCTTGCCACCATGACACTCAAAATTCCTAGATAACTCTCAAACTTCCAAACTCATGCTACAATAAGGGCGCGCACAAAAAAACAGCCCTCGAATGACACTATTAACGCCCAAGAACAACCAAGTCTATATCTACCGTGTATATCTAACCATTCTATTGTTTTCAATTTGCCAGGACATGCCTCTCTGTCAGCATGAAATTATATCGTGGTATGGTAGCGAAAACAGACCAAGGCACACAACAACACACATAGCCAAACCAAAAAAAAAAATACTGCTCCCTGCGAGAAATCCACGTCCAGGCATTTCAATTCAACGAATCAACAAGCAAACGTAAAAACCCACAGATGGAGAACGTGATTGAAATGGTAATCAACTGTTGCAGGAAGTTTTTTGCTCTTTCGCTTAGAACCTCTGCCCACGGATACGGATTCACGGATGCAGTGCTATATCAATCAAATATCAATTTTCACATTCAATTGTTGGTCGGGGGTGCGGCAGTCGTTCGCTTTACTTTGAATCGTGAAATAGGAAACGTGAACAACAACACAGTGATTTTCAGGAACAAAATCGATAACGGAGTATCATCATATCAATAGGGCAGAGATCCCTTGTCGCCAAAGGGCGGGAATAGGAATAAATTCATTGATTGCTTTTGTTATCAAGGAACACGGTGACAGGAGCAATTGAAGGTTAATGACCGTTGATGTTGACACACATTGAGTAGTCCTAGTCACTGAGTAGCACGGTTCATTCTCTTAAAAGTGGTAAAAATGATGGCCAACGAAGAAATATTTGTAGGCCTTCAGTTACAAAAGGAGAGACTTTAGTTGTTCACTTTTAATTTGGTGTATGGGATAATTTACAAACAAGTCATTCGTTTACCCAAAAAATGTACTGTACCAATGAGTTGATTATAGGTTTTTTCACACCAATTGTATGTCCTTTCATGAAAATAAACCGCCCCTTCCAATGCCCTTGGCAGTATAGTGCTGGCTGAGTTTGTAGTTGAACATTATTTTCGCTTTTTGCACTTTGAAAACTTTGAAAATTATTACGCAAATATTTTTGCTCTGTTTTGTAAATGCTGAAAGTGGGCAGGTAAGTATCCTTATTGCAGCCACTTTAAGTACTACAAACTTCACTTTGGTTGCAATACTTACCCGGAAAACGGAGCCCATTTGCAGAGGTAGATCTCAGTCATGGTAATCGAAAAACTTCACAGTACGAGGAAAAATAAAATTTAAATCTATAGCAGGTATGCTCATCCTGTTTACTTCGTTATCGAAGTACGAGTTTGGTCTTATTGCCTTGCCCGCCAAACTGCTATTGCAAGCAATTGCAGTCCACTTGATTGTGAGTGTATTTTTGCAGGAGTTTAAAGTGTACGAGCAAGCAACAACTCAAAAACCGTTTTCACTGTTTACAGTTGAATTGGATCAGGTGTCCTGGTTTTGGTTTCACTTTCTTTACTCTACTAATGGATTCGAAAGTCAATGTTTTTTTTTTAAGTGAATAGCAATAGACGAACGTTCCAATTCGCTACACTTTATTGGGTCACAACCACAAGCTCAAAACGCACACCTCTTGCTATAGGAAGATTTACAAGAAAATATTATTTCGCTCATACAATTCACACTCGATTTTTGTTAAAAATTTCAAGGGTATATACGAATGTTAGCATACACAGTTATACACAGCCATTCACACATTCACAAACGAAGAGGAAAGCGGGTGTTGCCCGAGGGTCAAAGCTGCTTCCACCTGTTTTCATCATTTGTACATACGACCAGTCTCAGCTCGATATCGAGAATACTACCAAAAGCCTTTTTGCCAACAACTCAACCATATATAGCAGCTTGATGGCCCCAGCCACAGCAGCACGAAAAGTTGAAACCCACATCAGGAAACTTTTCCAATACTACCAAAGATGGGGCATACGGATCAACACTATACTAAATCCGAACTGATCTGCATCAGAAAACCCATCAGACGAAGAAGTAAAAAAAGATCAGTCAACAGGATAGGACTCTTATACGATCCAATCGGGGTGAAAAATATCAGAAGTTCAAGAATCTAAGAAAAAGAAAAAGTATACATGGTCATAACTTTCCAGAGAATAGTAGAATAGAAACTCGGAGTCAGCCTTCCAAACCCTCTACTCCGATCCGAAGGATTGTATACAATCAAAGGATCTATTCCCAGAAAAGATTTGGTAAGGTCTTAACTTTAAATTTAAAATTTAGTTCCAAAAACTTCTTTCGACCAAAATGTTTATCCACATAGAATATAGACCGTCGACTCCTCCCACATAACGGACTTTGCCTACAAGCTACCTGCGGGCCCAGGATTTTTCATGTATTGGTGCTGTACAAAATCAAAGGAGCGCCATTAACGCACGCATGCTTGAAAAATCCTAGGCCCATGGTATAGCATGGAAAATGGGTTGGTGATGATATCTGCTTTTTCAAAATCCCCTTTCCAAAATCCTCTATTCCATAATCCCCTGTGCTGAGATACGTATGGGGGGGCATGCTGCCCCCCTGCAACCCTCCTGATTGGTTTTACTGTCAGATTTGCGGTATATGTATGTGCGAAATTGGGTTTATATTATGTTGTTTGCTTAATTTTACAGCCAAAACTACGCGCTTAAAAAACGAATAGATTCTAAACTGTGGAACAGGGAATTTTAACGAGGGATTTAATAAGAATCTATGTAAACGAGAGATTTTGGCATAGGGGATTTTGCCCCGGAAGATTTTGGAAAAAGTGATAAAAAAAGAGAGATTATGTCCAATAAGGGATTGTGGAAAAGGAGATATCGCAGGGATTCCATGGAAAATCATTGCCGCCATTAATTTTGACATTTACACATATTCACAGACAGGGTAATTTTTTACCGGGGAGAATCGGGTAGGTGCACGGAAGTCGACGGTCTAGTTCTCTGTGGCTTGTGATGTTTATTCTCGGTTTACTGAATAAATTAAAAACAAGTAAAAGTGTTATCATCGGCCTGGCCGATGCTTTGATACCCTCCACTGCATAAAAGTCATGCAAAATGTTCGCCATGCCATATTGGCTTGGTATAGGAGGTACCAGAACTACTTGACCGACATAGACAATTTTCAATACCAACCTGACGACGGTAAAAAGAAGTCCTCTCACAAGATTTCATTCGCCTAGGTCGATTCGTTTGGACGCTATCGTGTTTTCAAGAGAGAGAGACACATGGGCCAAAGATTGTTTTTGTATGGGAGGTACCAGAACAACTTGACCGACATAGACCATTTTCAATACCAACCTGAGAACGGTAAAAAGAAGTCGTTTCACAAAATTTCATTTGCCTAGGTCGATTCGTTTAGACGCTATCGAGATTTCAACAGACAGAGAGACACATGGGTCTAATAGTGATTTTGTATGGGGGGTACCAGAACTACTTGACCGACATAGCCCATTTTCAATATCAACCTGACGACGGTAAAAAGAAGTCATCTCACAAAATTTCATTCGCCTAGGTCGATTCGTTTGGACGCTATCGTGTTTTCAACAGACAGACAGACAGACGGACAGACAGACGGACATTTTAGATTTAGATTTTAGATTTATTGATATTACTTATCTCTGTACATTTTAGAATATAAAATTCTTGTAGTATACATATACAGGTTTATTTATGGATTGCTTAAACAAATTAATAATGACATAATTATTTAACAGTGAAATTAAAACAATTGAAAGAAAGGCAATTTTTAAGTACTTAATGCTTACATAAGAAAATTTATTATTATGTTAATTATTATATTATTAAATTATATAACCTATGAGAGAGATTTCAGTAATCGTTAGAGAAATGAGAAAATATTGCAAAACGGAATTCTTTGAGTTCGACATTTGACCTGATAGCAATGGGTAAATGGTTCCATAAGCTAATGGCATGAATGAAAAATTGTCTTCGCGAAGTTAAGCAATTGTGCATAAGCGGCCTCAATGATATGTAACGGATGGTTCTATTTAATGTTAGTTTTTCATATAAATATGATGGCTGTTTTCTGTGTATTAAGTTCCCAAGGAAAGTGCAACATTTGTATTTCAGAAAGCTATCAAGAGTACATCCGAGAATTTGGCGCGATTGCAAAGAGACATGATCGTATCTGCGGAGGTTAAAAACATACCGAGCAATTGAATTAAAAGCCACATTCAGTCTACGGGATGAGATCGAGTCCATATCTGCAAAGATTTCACATCCATAAGTTAAAATAGGAACTAAAAGCGTCTTGGCCAGCTTCATTTTAATACCAATTGGAAGAAAATGTCTACATACAGAAAGACCACGCAGAGAAGCATATATTTTGGACACAATACTATTAATATGATCATCCCAAGATAATCTTGTGTTGAAAATTATGCCGAGGTTTTTAGTTTTGGAGACTAATTCAATTTGCGACTCATTCAATAGAATAGGTGGAAACTCGTCAAGGCAAATTGTACGTTTAAAAATTGGCAGAGCTTTAGTTTTGGCTGGGTTCAAGTTTAGTTTATTTTGAAGTGACCAATTGGCAATAGACGATAAATCAGCGTTGATTTTCGTGATTGCATCCTCAACAAAACCTAGTGGAAAACTATAATAAAGTTGCACATCGTCGGCATATATATGATATTTACAATGAGACAAAACAGACGGCAAATCATTTATAAACATCGAAAAAAGAAGAGGGCCAAGAATTGACCCAAGAATTGACATGGCTAAATCGATTCAGAATGTGATCCTGATTCAGAATATATATACTTTATAGGGTCTCCGGTGACTCCTTCTTGGCGTTACAAATGTAATGACAAAGTGAATATACCTTCCTGTGGAGGGTATAATAACTTAGGCTTTTTCATTTGATCCTACTCCCCTGCCAAGTTCAAAGTGTAGAGCTTGTGAACAAATTATCAAGAATCAATACATACCTACTCAAAAACAAAGTTCAGACCACGAAATGTTACTTTAAAAAAGAAAACAGTAGAAGAAAACACAAGTGCTTCCAAACGATTTTTAAAAAGGTTCTTTTAACGCTATTTCATGACGTACCTACAACTTAAATTAACATTTCTAAAATATATATCGCTGTAGCTTTGCACAGCCACGAGTTACAGAGTTGGAGAAATAAATTGATTCTGAACTTTGCAGATTAAGTCCGTATACAATTTCGAAGACTCAGATTGGCTCCTAAAAGCGGTTTCTTTCAAATGGCCCGCAATGTCTTTTTCTTGCGGCCGGGCCTTCAAATATTTTTTTAACGGTGGCCCCTTGATGAGAGTAGGTACTGAGCTCCTAACCTCGAACTATGTAAACTTTCTATATTATCGCTTTTTTGGCTTAACGGCGGTTTTGCTCAATGCTCCAAATCTCGAAAACGGTTTTAAAGATTGTTATGAAATTCTGCATTGAAATATACCGTTCTAGTAGACAAAAATAGTATTCTATATAAATTTTAAAAACATACCACATCTGTAATAACTCTAATAAATAAAAAAAAAAAATCCTGCCAAACAATATCTAATTTTTTTTGAGCACTTTCAAAATTTGTTTTTTTTTTTAAGTTTTCGTTCAAATTTGCAATTTTCTAACCCCCCGTTTCACAGTGGGAGTTAAAACTACACTTTTAGTTTAAACTTTAGTTCAATAATTAATTCAGTTTCACGATTTCGTTTAAACCTTGAACAGAGTTCATTCTTTAGTTTCTGTCGTTTAAACCCCAGATCAGCCGATTTTCAGAAACACAAATATTTGACGTTGTTTTGCGTGTTTTCTGAAAGAAAAGACAAGGAACGATTTTGAAAAAGTCGTAAAAAAGCTTAGTACTGTACAATACTGCAAAATTCTATTCATTAAATTTTGTTAAACTGACTTCAATTCAACTGAAGTTCAGATTAGATTGTGGGACGAGTTGAACTTCAAAATTCTCACGTTCAGTTGAACTTTAGTTTAAACTTCCAGTGTGAAACGGGGGGGGGGGGGGGTGTAAGCTGGAGATTTAGAGCCCTGGAACACATGAATTATAAACATATTTTCGAGGAAACACTTTGACCTTGATATGACATGGTTTGTCAAAAATCTTTATAACAACCCTGCTTTCCATGGTCCCTGGGTCACTTTTTGCCACCGGAGACCCGGACTTTGCGGAGCTTCGGCTGTCATTATACTGATTTCTACCAAAGGTATCTACCATGATTCATTATAAAGCCTTTCGGAACAGGTCTTTGTCGTAGGGGTTACGGATCCTCGCTGGTCGTTGAGTGGTTTTCTGCCACCCGGTAACCAGGCCTTGTCGTAGGGCTTTATGGAACTTCGTTTGCCGTTGGCCCGCTTTCTTTTGCCCGCATTAACCAGGCTTTGTCGTAAGTCTGCACTGAGCAATGCTTGTCGTTGTACCGTATATCTCTTGTGCTCATACTATACATTATTCAAAGTCAAATTGATCCTTAAGTCGGAATAAATGAAACTTTTTATGAAGCACATTTGCATGTCTAACAGAAATGTTTTTGAGTCCAGTACCCTGCTCGCGCTAAATGTTATCTCCCATACCAAAATGTCTACAGAGATAAAATTTAGTTCGATTGACATTTAGTGTGTCCCATCTAAGAACGGAACTTAGAATTTAGAGTGCGGAACAGGATACTGCTTTGCTAAACTGCATCGCTAAATTTTATCTTTGTAGACATTTTTGTATGTGAGATATAATTTAGCGTGAGCAGTATACCAGGTTTAACCAGTTTACCAGTACCAGTTTAGTGGCATAACTACTTCCGTAAGTTATTTTTAATTAAAATAAAACAAACTTCACTCCACAGCAACACTAAGTGGTCGCCTCCATGTCAAGTCAACCTAACTCCCATCCTTCTGCTTCTAACTAATTAAATAGCTATCTTGGACAACAAATGACATCCAATCCATCGTCATGCTATCTCAGAATAAATTTAGTTACCCGAGACATAAATACGCATGTTATGAACTACCTCCACCTTAGTACGAACGCAATGGTTTTGGTCAACACAAACTATCTCCTAGTCCTTTGTGCTGCGTGGGTTCAAGTTCACGCTGGGCTGGATTGGGGCAAGTCTAGCACTGATCATCTTGCTTTGGCAGAGTTCACCGTTCACATTGCCCGAAATTTCTTTAGCAAATACTCGAGCACCCTTGTGATTGTGGAAAAAAGTCAACTCTCTTCTACAAGTAACGTCAACACACAGATTTTGGATTATATCCTGCTGAACTTGGACCAGAGAGTCGCGGTGCAGCTCTTCTTTGGCGAGACCGCAAATCAACCTTGGGAATATCACATTTTTATCGTAGACGACGCCGAGGCTTTTACGTAAGAAAAACTTTCCAAATGAATATGCATTTTTAGTGGTTTTCTTTTTTACAGAGCTCTCCGTTGGAGCTTCATACACTCCTGCCATGACAACAAATACCACTTTATAATCGTCTTGACCACACATAGTTCTCAGTATTCGCTTACGCTGCGACGGATCTTCACCTTTTGCTATCGGTTGCACATAATCAACGTGAATATCGTCCTTAGACATCCCTCCGATGGTGTTTGCATGTACACGTATAAGCTGTTCACGCAGAAGATCTGTCGAGCTATCCAGCCCGTTCGATACTTTCGACTTTCAGACGGTCTTGAGAATTTAACACAAATCTTTCCGCCAAAGCTGCAAAACTTTCATCGTTGTCCCGTGAGAGTAACGGCAAGAGAAAACCAACCTATGGTCTTATTTGCGGGCAACAAAACGAACCCCAAGCCAGTTGGGTATTGGGAAAATCTCAATGGTATCGACGGACACCTTATTAAAAGCATTTCACAATCCCTGAACTTTACAATCGAACTGCTGCCCTTTCCAACGGAACGGACATACTTCGGGAACCACACAGTCCATGGATGTTTTGCCGAGGTAAGGAAACCCATTTAAATGTCGCCTTTAGTAGAGCTTCTCTATCCTTACAGCTGATGAGTGGGAAAGCTGATATCGCAATCGGAGGCTACAGCGCATCGGATCCCCAGCGTTGCTTACTTTCCACCTCCGAGCACTACCACTCCTCGCCAGTTGTGTTCGCAGTACGTAGTGGGCGACAACTAAGCTCAATAAATCGACTTGCAAGACCTTTCAACCTCCTCCTCTGGTATATACTGGCCATCGTGCTCATATCTGGTACTGTCTTCATTCATGCCCTGCGAATAGCTGCAAGGCCAGCAATCCAAGAATTTGTATTTGGTGAGCGGAATCAGAATCCTTTGTCGAATTTCCTTGCTGTGCTTCTAGGATATCCAATTTTGCAAGCGCCGCGTAGGAACTTTGCTCGATTCGTGCTCTTACTGTGGCTACTGATGACACTTATCCTTCGAAGTGCCTATCAGGGCTCCTTGTACGACTCCATTCGCATGGACCGATTTATCCGACTACCGACAGGCTATACTGAACTTCTGAGATGGGATTACAAGATCATCGTGTCCAATTATATAGACGATCTGGGAATGTTTCCCAAAAATCGAACCGTCGTCATGGAAGGCGACCACGATGCTAGACTAAAAGTGCTCGAATCACTGCCAGGGAAATATGCTACTGTAGTTCTAAGAGACCATTTCGTCGACTACATGGAGCGGCACTTTAGAGGAGGGACTAAACTGAAAATGGTCAAGCAACCAGTTTACATATTCATGACTGCCATGTACTTTGGTAAGCGTTCAATATACGCCAAGACAATTAACGACAGACTAAAGCGTTTCCAATATGGCGGTATAATCAGTTACATAGCAAAGCATAATGCTGAGGAAATCAGCATGTTTAAGGACCACAAGAAGGGTGTCCCACCGAAAGCGATCTCTAATAATCAACTAAGTGGTTTGTATGAGATTTTCGTGGCTATGATGGCTTTGGCGGTGATTGTGTTTGTATTGGAACTGGTGTCCATTTATTGTAGGAAATTGCGAAATTTTATCGAGTGGATTAATTAGAATTTATTCATTCATTTAATTTATTTTTTGAAAAATAACAATATATTTCTAAGTTTGTGGTGTAATTTTATTATGGACGAGAGTATAGTCTTCACGCCAGGCGTTACTCGACTTTTATACAAACAAAGGTAATATTCGTATGTGTGTGTAGAGACTCCAAATCTACTCGACCGACTGAAGAGCTCAGGGACAGCTCTCGCAGCAGCTCTGGTTATGGTCAACGGTATGAATTGATAGGCTGTATATGATGACAAAATTGGCACTCCTCATTGAATCAATATAACAACTTCTGTTGGGTGGTCCTGCGGGGTAGATATCCGCTTCCGTACTTCGGCTACTAGCAGGTAGTGGGCCTAGTCCATGTTACTTACTTACTTACTTACGTCTCTGTAGTTAGTCCGACCTTTGGCCAATCGCCTCCAATTTGAGCACTAAAAGTTGTTTGAGGTCCCCTTCCACCGAGTTGGAATCGAAGACTCTTCGGTTAAATCTCCTCCCCCAAAGCACGTCCACGCAAACGGGTCCGGGTTCATACGCCATTGTGAACGTCCATGCTCCTGCGCCATAGAGCGGGACTGGGAAGAAATAGCAGTTGGCAAGTGTAACTCTTCGTCTGATTTCTGCTGTGATGTCGTTATCAGAGTTTATAGCGGACCGAGGTACACAAAGTTCCTAACCACCTCAAAGTTGAAGCTGCCTATCGTGACGTTCTATCCGATTCTCTCGCAGCAGCTCTGGTTATGGTCAACGGTATGAATTGATAGGCTGTATATGATGACAAAATTGGCACTCCTCATTGAATCAATATAACAACTTCTGTTGGGTGGTCCTGCGGGGTAGATATCCGCTTCCGTACTTCGGCTACTAGCAGGTAGTGGGCCTAGTCCATGTTACTTACTTACTTACTTACGTCTCTGTAGTTAGTCCGACCTTTGGCCAATCGCCTCCAATTTGAGCACTAAAAGTTGTTTGAGGTCCCCTTCCACCGAGTTGGAATCGAAGACTCTTCGGTTAAATCTCCTCCCCCAAAGCACGTCCACGCAAACGGGTCCGGGTTCATACGCCATTGTGAACGTCCATGCCATGCTCCTGCGCCATAGAGCGGGACTGGGAAGAAATAGCAGTTGGCAAGTGTAACTCTTCGTCTGATTTCTGCTGTGATGTCGTTATCAGAGTTTATAGCGGACCGAGGTACACAAAGTTCCTAACCACCTCAAAGTTGAAGCTGCCTATCGTGACGTTCTATCCGATTCGTTGTTGTTGTGTGTCCCTTTTTGTTGACGGCATGTATTTTGTGTTGCCCTCATTCACCGCACAAAGTCCATTTTTGCTGCTTCTGTGCTCCAAACAAACACACCACAGTGACAACTCGCTGCGTTCTACCAATGATGTCAATATCATCAGCTTATGCAAGTACTGCTGCCAATGAGGACGTTTCCTTGTTTTCGTTGTCACGCGCAGGCCGTGATTTCCGACTGCAGAGCAGAAGACCCTCGTTCCGATCCTTATGTTAAAGTCGACAATAACAATCTTGACATATTACTTCGGGCACTTATCGTACACGTCTTTTCCAAAAGAAGCCTGATCTTGGTCCATGCAGCAGTCGCACTGATAGATTACACAGTTCCTTACCTTTCGTAGGCTTCCCCATTCCATCTTATATACTGGATGGATGTAATATCGGCCTTATATTGCTTCAATTGCTCGGCCGCGATCTGTGTAGATCCGAAGCTCGTTGTCCTTATTTCGTTTGGTAGATTGGTCAACATTTGGATTATATACATATATCCAAGTCTTGTCGTTGGATTGCGATTGTTTGTTATATTGAAGTTACCCCGATGGACAACCCTTAACCTGGTCCTTTGCTGAATCCCTTGCACGAAAGGAACCAACTAATCCGGTGTCAGTAATCCACTCGAAAGATGTGAGAGCTACCGTTGGCTTATAGACGCGTTCTTTTGGCTGCCGGTGTTTCCTAGTTGTATTTAATATATGAAGAAAAAAGATGATTCTTTCTATCTAGAGATTCCTTCACTCTCAGAAAGTTCATGCAACTACAACGGTTGCTTAGTATCACGCTATACATTACTGGTAATTGGTGAAAGTTCTTATATCAAATTTGATCCTGCAATAACCACTTAAACCCACCGAAAGAGCCCGTCATAAGGCAGACGAGACCTACAATAAGAAAGAAGAACAAAACGAAGACCGACATGGACAGCCAATACCACCCTGTGGCCTCTTCTATTATTCTTAGCTAACACGTTGCGTAAATGGAAGTATCTATCCGACGTGGTGCATTAACGGAAATATTGACCAGAACATTTTTCCTGCCGGTCATCCACACGCACATGTTCATAGCCCCTCTCCACGTTGTGACCAAGCTCCAACGGAAAATATCCAACAACATGGTACATTCTGCGTATGAGATCCTCCACCATCCACCCCCACCTGTCGATGAATATTGAATTATTCAAAGCGATATGCAAGGAGCAATGAAAACCCATTCCGGCCACATGGAAACATTGTCGGTTAGAAGATAGCCCTAGTCATCGTCGTCGTCGGTGTGCATATTGCAGAGTCAACGTTTTCGAAAACCCGCCTGTGGGTCCATATGCAGAGTTTGGTCTTCAATGGAACTGAGCTGAAAGGATTGTTCTGTATCTGCTCGGTGTCTGTTGTGCCCTGATGTGGCTCTGTGAAACAGTTAGAGGCCGGATGCATTCACGCACGATGTTTTGACCTTTTAATGATTATACCTGGAAGCGATTTTCTGCACTTCGTTGTAGAGAGAGAGTGCCAAAACGATGGTGGTTACAAATAGACAGAGAGATACATAGAGCCGCTTCAACATCCCCAAAGCAATTAGCAAGGGGTAGTCACAGGTTTGTGCAGCATTATCTATGCAACAGAAATCTTTGCGGCTGCAATCGATTAGTATGTATATTTGGACGTGTTAATCGGCCGTTGTAATGGAATTTCGATGTGAATGAGCTTAAGCAAAAGGAGTTTAGGATAAGAGTTTGGGAAATGCAATTCAAAAGGCGAAAGGAGTAAATGTATACAAAGCGGATTTTGAAAGGATTACAAAGGTTGAGTTAGCACATCAGGTGGTAAGTGTTTCTTTGAGATCGTATGAATGGGTATGTGAATCCTTCTTATTTGTAAACTAATGGGATTTATTGGATGTCGTGCCATTTATCGGTTCCACATATCCTACCCTTCACCAACTCTACAGTTGGTCTACAAAAATCTCAACACTTTCAGATAATCACAGTCAAGTACAACTCTGAAACCGTTTTTTTAATTAAGAATCCCAGACAAAACAAAATGTATCTTCATTCTCCATCTCCGTGCTTTAAAAAGATTCAAACAAAAAAACTTCAGCAATGTTCATTCATTAGCAAATCACATTGAGTACACTCCATCAGGATGTACATAAGGACTCCCTTAGAATCACTCAAGTAAAGTGAATTAAATTAACAATCACACACCCTTCCTCTACCGCTTCGCAACCACCTCCATCACCACTAGCTATAAGTACTTTCTCCCAACACGAGGATAGGTTGATAAAAATCTTGAAATACGAGTACTTCGTCAATTTAACCACTTGAAGTCATTTCGCCACCCACTTTGTCACCCCCAAAAAAGAGGGGATCAACGACGTAAATGGCACAACACAGATGCAAAAAAAAAAAAAGTCGAGCACAAAATAAAAACAAAAGGACCTAGAGCTAGAGTGGGTGAGGGTAGTCATAGTCAGTGGCGTCGTGTCGTACGAAGTGCGAAAGTGAAATTGAAAAGGATATTGTACCCTCGCCGATTGAGGTCTTTCTCTCCTTGTGATCTTCCTTCTAACCATTCCGTCAATATGTTACACATCCGTTCGTCTTCTTTTTTTTTTTCTTAGCACATTAACCCTCGTCTCGTGTACACACTAGGATTCTCTCGACGAGGAGTGTAAGCATTGTTTGGGAGCTGAGCATGGTTTTGGCGTTGGATGTTATGTTGATGACGACATCGACTGACACCCGCCTGAGACAATCTGCACTTTATAACAAAATAAATTGCTAAGATGGAGAAACAACAGGAAAAAAACAGAGTCACACACAAAATCCTTCAGGATGCTTCGTTTTTGAAAAACGAGAGGAACGCCCAACAGTAGGGAGCCGAAGCCGATATACTGAAGTGCTGTGATTACATGTCGCGTGCGATGAGGTTGACACAACGACGACTACGACTACGACGACGATGATGATGATGATGATGTCGTTGATGGAATCTTGGGAAGCAGCTTAGTTGATGATAAGGACATGGCAAGCATTAAAAATCGTCACATGACGACAAGAGATGACAATTTTGGTGGGACAAGGGAATGCGTATATTTTGAAATTGTCTATCGCCAAGGATGAGGATTATAGGGAAAAGAAAATATTTAAGACTAAAGTGGCTTTTACCCGCAATTTATGATAACAATAATTGGGGTTAAGGTTACGACGACGTGATGGAAACACTTTTGTTTATGGGCTGTTTGCGAGGAGTGGGTTTTCATAAATTTTCTATGGTTGGTGAAGCACTTTAAGGTGGGTGGGACTTGGAAAATGGTGAACTCTTCAACAACTCTTTTAAGATAAAATGGGTTTTCATAAAGTTGACGAAGTACTAAAAATTACTAGACCTATGCTTCAATGTGGGCTGCGAGTGACGATGTGGTAACTCTTCTCCAAGGTAAATTCACTTCAGGACTCATGAGCGCACTCCTCCGTCTAGTCAATAAGTCGGTTGCGGGCCATGGACTTGGGATGAACCCATCGAAAATGTGAATCATTCTCGGCGATCCCCACCTTCAACCCTCCGAAGATCGGTGGGGTGGACCTGAAAAGATCGAATACAGCGAAATATTTGGGCATGATTTTAGATTCCAAGCTCAATTGGAAGGCAAAAGTAGAGGATCGCACTAAAATGTATACATGAGATTTTATGCCTATAGAAGAGCATTTGGCAGGTAGTGTATCGGCTGTACGCTGATTACGACTTTCAAAACTTACCTAAATATCGAGACAGGAGCATAATGCTGAATCGCACACACTGGAAGTATACTGTAGCAGGTTAGGTTAGGTTTACGGGTTGGTGAAGCTGAGTAACCTCTTCTTCACCCCACTCAGGTCCTTGTGGTCCTATTGTGAAACCCGTGTTGTATTGGGTTGTATTTCATCCTTCCCCTGGTTACTCGGCTTTGTCCTCACAAACCTGTAAAGATTAGATATTGAGACATTAGAGAGTTCTTGGAATTCCTGGAAGTAGTAACTTCCAAGTGTTATGTTCCTCAAGTTACAGAGACTTGGGCAGTGACAGAGAAAGTGAGGTGTATCCTCGTGGACTTCTTCGTCACCGCAACCTCTACAAATGTCGTCATTCTTGAGATTTATTTTCATTGTATGGCTTATTAGAAGGTTGTGACCGGTGAGGGCACCAACCAACTTGGACAACGATATTCTGTCATATCGCAACTGTTTGTTGGTCCTGCTTTTGTTGTACTTTGGGCACATCTTCCGTGGTATGTCACAGGTGGTTAGTGTTTTCCACCTGATATTGGCTTTCATTCGGATCTTGCATTCCACTCGCTCTCTGTAGATTAGTGGTTTGATCGACTGAAGTGCCTGGTCTAGGTCCATTGCAGAACCTTTTCTTGCAACTGTAGCAACAAGGCTTTCGGAGTCTAGTCTAGAATACAATTAAAACTTATAGTCAGTAGAAGAGTTAGTCTACTATACCGATGGTTCTAAGAGAGACATCGGTACAGGTCCGGGGCGGGTATCTTCAACGAAACTTTGAATCTGTGAGAATCATTTAGAGTCAGCAACGACTGCAGCATTTTTTTAGTCAGAGATAGCTGCGAAGTACTTGAAGAGACGCTAATATGTCGATAAAAATATCAGCAGTTACTCTGACAACCAAGCGGCCATAGTTGGGGTAAGGTCAAAGATAGTAAAACAGTGCAAGAAATACCTAGACCCGGGGTACCAAGGCATAATATAGACACTCTGGGTAATGAAGAGTCGACGAGTTTGCAAGAAATATATCAAAAATGCACGCATCTTTAGCCTTAAAATCAGTTAAAACTTCGTTGAGTATATCTATTCTTGCAAGAAAGATTATTATTAAATCCTTGAGACCTTGTGTAGAATGGTTTTATTTTGTCTTGACCCGGTATTTAATGGACTGCTACCGTTTTGGACACAATGGTCCCAACTGATGGTCTAAGTGGAGCCCCAGCAAGCAACTGCTACAAGAACATTCATTTACCAACAGCTACCATTAAGCTATCTTGAAAATTGAAAGAAATTTGCAACAGCTCTGAGTGGACTGTTTTTAGAAGTAACATATATCTCCTTCTGCAGGTCCCAGACGATAAACTCAGAGATTTAGTGGTGAAAAGGTAACAAAAATATAGACAGACAAATTTACTTTTGCAATAATTGTTACCTCTGAATGTATAAATTCGCCATACTAGTTTAGTCTCTCTGACTTCTACCATTAGATCAAAGGAATCACAGATTTCATCTATTTGTTGGCCTTTTGATTGTACAGTGGTCTCTCTAGATTTTCTGCTTGTAGAGGATCTTGAGAAAATATCGATTGTCGTTCTTTGTATTGGGCGGTACGTAAATATATCCAAGGCGACCGTAGAGGTCCAAACATAGGTACTACTTGTTGACGCCATCTATGAACGTGTAAGAAAACCACAGTCTAAAAATCTAGTCTTTCTAGTACGTTTTTTCTTGCTCATTAATAGATGTCAAACCCCAACCAACTTTAATGTGTTAAGCAGGCTATAGCTTCCATCATCTCTGCCTTTTCTGTACATCTTTTTGTGGCGACCATTGTGGCGAATAGTTCGACCGATCTTAAGTTAAAATAAAGTTTCTTGTAAAAGCCCCATATTGTGGTGACATATTCTTTTTGTTTTTATTGTGCGAATTCGATGAGCGGTGTGCACCTACGTAAATCGAAATATAGCTGGATTTACGCTCAATCACTACATTTTCCGGGAACTTACTTACTTACTTTACTTATCGGGCTCCCGACCCGTGAAGAGTCTCTGCCTGAGACACTGCAGCCTTCCATCCTCTACGATCCCGGGCACGCTGCTTCCAGTTGTCGAGACCAAGCGCTCTGGCATCCGCGATGGCTTGGTCTTTGAAACGGAGGTTCGGTCTTCCTTGTCTTCTCGAACCTGGGGGCTGGGATTCGAAGATCCTCTTAGCTGGAGCATTATTGTCCATTCGCTCGATGTGGCCGAGCCAATGTAGTCGACGTGTTTTGGCTTTTTGGACTACATCCACATCTTGGTACAGCTCATAGAGTTCGCGGTTGTATCTTCTCCTCCATTCGCCCTCCTCGCACACAGGACCAAAAATCCGCCGAAGTATTTTTCTTTCGAAGGAGCCCAGTATCAGCTCTCCCTTCTTGCTTATCGTCCAGCACTCGGCGCCATAAAGCAGAACTGGCAGGATGAGGGTTTTGTAGAGCACACATTTCGTCCTTCGAGTTAGGAGTTTTGAACCCAGTTGTTTTGCCAAACCGAAGTAGCAACGGTTTCCTAGGGTAATTCTTCGCCGGATTTCCACTAGGGTGTCGAGTTCATGTTTACTCCGAGGTAGGTGAACTCCTTAACTACCTCGAAGTTGTTGCTATCAATAGTGACGTTTTGTCCTAGGCGGTGGACAGATGCTTGTTTGTTTGTTGATAGCATGTACTTAGTCTTGTCCTCATTTACTTGAAGGCCAACGGACTTCGCCTGTTCTTCAATCGCCGTGAACGCTTCTACCGCGGCACGCTGGGAGCGACCGATGATGTCAATATCGTCCGCATAGCCCAGTAGCTGTATGGATCTGTTGAAGATAGTGCCTTCCGTGTTGATACCTGCCCTGCGCACTATCTGCTCCAGTATGAGATTGAAGAAGTCGCATGACAGCGCGTCTCCTTGCCGAAATCCGGTGCAAGTTTGAAATAGATCGGAGGAGCTGCTTCCAAACTGCACGTTGCAGCGCGGGTTTTCCAGCGTCACGCGACACAGCTGAATCAAATCAGTTTTGTCGGGATTCCGAATTCGGCCATCGCCACATAGAGCTCCTGACGATGTATACTATCATACGCGGCTTTGAAGTCGATGAATAGGTGGTGAGTTTCGACTTGAAATTCGTTGGTCTTTTCCAGGATTTGCCTCAGTGTGAAAATTTGGTCTATAGTCGATCTGCCGGGCCGGAAGCCGCACACTGGTACGTGCCGATTAGTGTGTTGCAGAACGGTTTAAGACGTTCACACAGTACGTTGGATAGGATCTCGTATGCAACATTAAGCAGGGATATGCCTCGATAGTTCTTGCAAGACATAGGATCGCCTTTTTTGTAGATGGGGCATATGGAGCTGATAGTCCAGTCATCGGGCATGTTTTCTTCCAGCCATACTTGGTTGATGATTCGGTGCATGCTCCCTACCAAAACATCACCACCGTATTTAAAGAGCTCCGCTGGTAAACCATCAGAGCCTGCGGCTTTGTTGTTCTTAAGCTTTTTTATAGCTAGGCCAACTTCTTCTATACTAGGTGGTGGAACTAGTTCTTCATTGACTGGACGCGGGTTCTCTTCTTGCCCTATCACTCTCTCTACATGATGCCCATTTAGCAGTTGCTGGAAATGCTGCTTAAACACATCTACTATTCCCTGCGCTTCTGTGACTAGGTTTCCTTCGCTGTCTCGAAGAGCCTGCGTTCCGGTTTTGTAGCCAGCAGCCAGTTGCTTGGCTTTTTTATAAAACCTCCGGATGTTATTACGATCGCGCGACTCTTCGATCTCCTTGAGCTGGGAAGCTGCGTAAGCCCTCTTCTTCCTACGCAGGATCTTCTTTTCCTCTCTTCTCCTGGCTCGATACTCTTCTCTCGCTGCCCTTGTTTTGCGCTGCAGCGCTTTCTTGTGTGCATCTTCTGTCACCTTTTTCCTGTACACGCATTCATCATCATACCACGGGCTCTTTCTCTGGGGTGGCTGGTACCCTACAGTGGTTTCGGCTACCTCCTTGATGATGTCGCGGTACTGGCACCACTGATTGTTGGCGTCTGTGGTAGGTGAGTGCACAGAGGAGAGTTTCATGCTCAGGCGCTCGCTGTAGGCTCTGGCTACTCCAGGTGTGCTAAGGCGTCCAACGTCGAATTTCTTCTTCTGGGCGGTTCGCAGCTTCTTCTCGTTGGACAGCCGAGCTCTGAATTTTGCTGCGACAAGAAAATGGTCAGAGTCGACGTTTGCCCCTCGGAATGTGTGCACGTCGAGGATGTTGGATGCGTGCCTCGCATCGATTAGCACATGGTCGATTTGGTTGGCGGTTCGACCGTCTGGAGAGCGCCAGGTTGCTGTGTGGATCCTTAGCCTTGGAAACCTAGTGCTACTTATCACCGTATTACGAGCTGCTGCAAAATCTATTAGTCGGTAGCCGTTGTCTGTTGTCGGTCGTTTCGTGGGTTCTGTGCTTACCAACTAACCCGCCAAAGATGTTTTCCTTTCCGATTTTAGCATTGAAGTCCCCGAGTACAACTTTTACATCGTACTCCGGACAGGCTCCGTAGGCTCCATCCAGGAGGTCATAAAACTCCTCCTTGATGGGATCTTCAGCCTCGTCGGTAGGGGCGTGTGCACATATTAGGCTTATGTTTTGGAAAGTAGCTTTGATGCGGATCACAGAAAGGCGATCACTTATCGGCTTGAAGTCAATAACTTTTGTCCTAAGCCGATTTCCCACGACGAATCCGCATCCTAATACATGCAGTCTTTCCGGGAACTACTCGGCCGATTATGAAAATTCTTTCAGCGTATTATTACAAGCGAGCAGAGGCGCGAGTATAGTCCATACTACTGTATAAATAGCAATGTCTATCTGTTTCTTTGTTTTTCCATAATTCAAGAACCATTTATGCTATTTTCGTGATTTTTGAAGTTATATGTACATAAGTACTTCCTACCAGAGTTCGAAAAGATGACACCGTAACGCCTTAGGCCAAAAATTCTCCCTAAAAAAACAATAGAGGAAGGAAAGAGACTTTGGAAATTCCATTCAATATCGTTATTTGTTGAAATTCTTGTTATTTTCGCTTTGACCATTGCCAAAGAGAAGCAATGCGCGAGTGAGACAAATACTATACGACTATTGAAAGGAGCAGCAATATTGTTTTTCTATATTATTTTTATTCTGACTGATTGGTCATTGCTGATCAACGCAAACCCCAAATTGAAGCTAGGTATCTGAAATTCTGAAACAAACTTCCCTTTATGGTCAAAAGTAGCACTAGCAAGCAATTTTGGGGAATTCAAACTCGAAATGGTCTAAAAGGGAAATCAAAGCTTGTGTGGGAAAATTCGTAGATATTTTTCGTCCAATCGACTTTAAACTCAGTTTGTGAACTCTATATAAGGAACAAAGAAAAAGGCTTTCTCCGATTTTGGAAATTTTGCTTGTAGGCTGAGTTATTATAGCGACTTGAAAAGGAGGATTTAGTTTGTATAGGGAATACCTCCCGAAGCCGCGGTTAAATGCTAGTATGATTTAAAATGATTATTTAAATATTTTCATAAACATCAGTCCGATAGCCGACAAAATCCTTTCATCTCTTAAATCTACTGTAGACCAATTGCAAAAATGTAAACTGCAATATTCCTATTATAGGTATATAATTCCCATAGTTTTGCTGCTCTCCATAATGCTTATAGGCTCCTTAAGGATACTCCTTCCCTCCCCAGTAACAATACCAACAGTGCTATAAAATCCCTCTGTCATGCTATGCTATAGCATTTAATTACCATGCGGGCAAGAACTCTATAAAATATGATATCCATCAACACGATATTCTATAAAGGTGGTTTTTATTTCCTCAATTTGTCGGTCGATACGTTATCACCTTTAACTGAACCGCCTCGCTGCTAGCCAACATAAAAATAGCTGAATTCATTTTGCAAATGGAAAAGTTAATTGATTACTTTGTCATTTCTAGTTGTATTGTGAAACCTGAGAGAAATATCACACATACCCACCTTAACCCAATCAACATGTCAACGGTGTTTTTCAGACCTGAAACACTTCATATAGGGTTCGTTAGAGTGTTATAGAATTTTAACCCAAAATTGATTGCGACGACAATCTATAGTTTGAGTTAAAAAATAATTGATACAAGTGGTTGGGTGACCGCCAATACCATAGCCAAAAAAGTGCCACGAAGGAGTTAAACCATTCCAGTCGACTATACTCGAATGACCTTTTTTGCCACTTGATCTGGGGATATTCATCAAAAAAGGACCGTGTCATTGGGATATACAATATTATTCCAGAACCCGAAAGGTCAAAGTGAGGGTGTTTCGGAAACTGCTATCATGATATTTGATATACGGTAAACATTGTTATTAAAATGCTTTTACCCCACACAGAAAGAAAGCTTAAAATAGTTTCCCTCTTGACTGTGGATGGTATTCCCTGTTTGTGATATGGTATAGCGAAATGGACGTCAAATGGGTGTACATATACTGTATACGTTTTCAAGGTAAACACTTAGAATATATAGCTTACCATGGGTTAGGTTGATTTGGATTTGTATCTTCTTTTTTTTTTAATTTGCATTTTATCCATGATGTGGGTTTAATCTTGTAGTAGCAGATGTAACATATTTTATATATTTTTTTTCTCGTCTTCCTTTATACATATAAATTAAATAGGCGGAACTTAATACCTGTCAGCTCTAGAGAGATGAATTAATTTTGAAATGCAGGTGTTTCCTTATTCGATGAGGTAGCGGAGAAATATTTTGTGAAACAGACAAATTTTGATGGATATTGGTTATCCTGATCTGCACAAGAAAACGTTTCACCTTTTACAGAATTATAAAACCGACAAGGGGATTACCGCCCTTTCTTCCTACAAATCAGGTATAGCAGTAGAAAATTAAAAAACAACATACAAAACAGCTTTATAGACTTGATGCCGCATGGTTTGTATAACCTGTAATATCTATCAAAAGCCCAATTACTGGATCTTCAGAATGATGATTAAGCGAGGTCACTACTCTGGGGTAACATCGAAAGCTATGCGGGATGAAATGTTGACGTCCATTCGCCCTGCATGTCCTATAGCATAGACACATATTACTAGATGGTGCATTTCATATAAAGGAAATGGTTATTCCCAAACACCCCAAAATCTAGATGGAGCCACCGTGAAAATATACCTCAAACTCGGATACATGCTGCAAAGCACTTTATTTGTGGTGTACTGTTGAGAAACATTTCCGATCAACGTGAACCGTGGACTTCGTTGGCTTCTCAGTGGAGTTCATAACTGATTCTTCTTTATTTTCCTTTTTCGCAAAACAAAACACACAAACAAAATGTTCCTTCGTTTTTAAGGCATCATGTATCCTAATGAGACTTTTGATATAGCATTGGGCAAAGAAACAAAATAAAAACAAACTACTGGTTTGCCTCTTCTCTTTCTGCATTCATTATCGCCGTCCCCATCTGTCAGTATAACATTATTTCTTATGTGATGTAACAGGGTAGGGAACTGCAACTGGTTTGGTTGTTCTTGTAGAAGAGGCAAATAAAGGAAAGGTGATGCTATATAGAGTCTCGAAAGTGTCTCGAAAGTGTCAAACAGTTCGTAGTTGTTGTAATTTCGTGCTAAAAATCCTACTTTACTTTACTTCACTGAGATAGATGTGGAAAAAAACAGACCTATTGTCAGCCAATATAACCAGTGGTTTATGTGCGAAATCGAAGTTAGCTTTTAAACGATGGAAAATAATTCAGAAGATATTGGATATGAACCACTTTGGAAATTGGAATTTAAATTCTAATTGGAATTGCAAAAGTCGAAAATATATTGTGCAGGAAGAAAGTACAGATTGAATGGGGTTGTTGAATGCGCAGAGTATAAACTACCCAAAGAAGCCCTGTAGTAAGAGGTAGAGGTAATAAAGGAAAAAAAAGTTGGGTCAAGTTGCCAATGAAACCGTCTCGATTTCCTGGATGATCGCGCGTATATTGGTGTCTTGATGTGTGGAGTCACCAAAGCTAGAATTCCAACGGATTGTGTTGAGTTCATGCAAAAAATTGCGATAAAGTTCCGGCTCGTCAGCTTGCTATGAGGAGTAGAATCCTTCCTTCTGAAAACGGGCCACCCAATCCTTCTTCAAAATATTACGTCGTTTTTGTATCAATTGATCATCCTCGCAGTCTTCTAACACGTAGGCAATTAAAATCTCGCAAGTACAATATTTTGTTCCATTATCCGTACTACAAAAAACAATTCACAAGACTTTGAATTTATCTGACAATGTCTGACAACCAGTGTTGGGACTTGAGGGTAGGCAAAAGGTGGTATATTGGGAAACCAAAAAGTGGTAGAAAGTGGTAGATATTTAAAACGTACCATAAATGCTGCTATCATGCTATCATTACCCAAAATAGGATGGATAATTTTTTGCAAACATTCAGAACAAATTTTCTTGAGCTCTATAAACGTCACCTCACAAAGCATCACCGATTTTTTTTCCAAATTTCAGTACCAGTACCAATTTTCCAGTGCACAAAAATCTAAAATTATTCAACCATTCGGTTTCTATAGTGTGTATGATTTAAAATAAGTCCTATAGTGCGTATGTATTTGTTATTATATGCGTTATTGTTCCATTTTTTCCCCCATCTGAAAAAGTGGTATATTTGGATTTGCGGGTGGTAGAATTTTGGGTCGAGCAAAAAGGGGTAGAAGTCCCATCACTGCTGACAACAGATCGACCAATTTTTCATATTCAAATATCTGCCGACCGTGTGAACACACAATTTTTGACCTGACAAATTTGTCAGAAAAGTCATTGTCAGACCATTGTAAGACATCCATCTGGCAATGAAATTGTCAGACTTTGGGACAAAATCGTACAATTGTCTGAACGGACAATTTGGTATTGTAAGGTAGTTGGCTATTGGAAGCTCATTGTCAGAGCATTGACAGATCTGACAATATTGTAAGATCATACAATCGTGTGTACTTAGCTTAAGACTATCTGTGCATTGATGACTGAGTCATTGAGGACAAACACCAGAACCCGCATGGGTTGGTTGATTGCTGCAATAGCTGCGCCAACACTTTTATTTGTGCGAATCATTTTGAAGAGGAAATGTTAGGTAAAAAAAAACCAAATAAAGGTACATACATTGCCTATTTTGAATCATACTTAATACTTTAAATAATTTATCATAATATCCTTCATCATTACCCATCCTAATATCGAAATATACATACACACATACGTAGTTACCTAATTACATTTCACATTTCCATATACACATTCCTTCCATATAAGATACCCCATCATCATCACTTCATCGTTCATCAGTCTCGTCATGCTAAAACTAGCACTACCACACACACCATACAACTAGCTATATGCTATATCATGCAAAATGTACTCGATCTCGATCTCCATCATCGATTTCATTTGCCGTTTTTCTTCCACCATTCTCTGCAACATTTTTGTGTATCTTTGGTATCTTGCAAACACCAAAGATACAAATATGGAAATATGCAAACACAAAAAATGTTTATAAGTTGACCAACTGCATTGGGACGCCATCTACTAGGAGTAAAATTGTGAGGTATACGCTGTTCCAGGTTGGGGTATGAAATGCACCATCTAGTAATAATGTGTCTATGCCTATAGCCACCTCAAATGCTCAATCCGCAGTATTTTTGGCCAAGTCAATGTCACACATTTTTTCGTCGGTAAATCGTCCCCTACAAAACCCGTCTACACAAGCGGGTACAAATATGTAACGAACGATTTTTCTACTGATACTGAAATGTCTAAAAATCTGTTTACCTGCTTTGAAAAGGTCCATGCTTCAGATCCATAACGCAGTACAAGGATTATAAAGTTCGTTTATAGAGTATCCTTAGTAGTTTGAGGGAGATCCTTACAAAATTGCCTTCTCAGCCCTAAGAAACACCGATTGACAAGAGTCATTCTTCGTTTCCTTTCTGATGTTTCTTATGAGATATAAACTGGTGCCGAGATAGACAAACTCAATTACTACCTCAAAGTTATAGATGTCTAATGCCTATTGATGTTGGATGTTCAGTCTTGTTGACAGCATGTAGGCACTTGGTTTTGCCCCGTTTAGCCCATTTAGCTTTCATTTTCTTTATATGTAGCAATTGCGCCATTGACAGCTCTCTGTTTTCTACCAATTATGTCAAAATCATCGGCATTATGGTAATAATTTAACAGACTTTTAGAAGATCGTGCCTGATCGTGGGTGAATAAAGTGGTGGACAACTTTGCCATCTTCTTAACAAAAGTTTGAGACCAAATCGACGATAACTGAGATGAAGATGATTCACATTGACGGCAGATGAGAAAAATTATGATCGAAATAAAAGCCAGTCAATCCGAGGAAGCTTTAACGTCAACAACAGCATTTAATAAAAAATTTAGTACGGCTGATATAGCTGGTATTGTGATATTCGAAGGAGAGCCCTAAGAAACCTATCCTAAAGGCAATATCATACCACAGGCAGGTCTAAGAGCTTGTGGTATACAAAGAAAAGAAACAACACCGAACAATGGAACATGGAACAATTCAAATCAACATCGAAAGAAAAGAAGAAGATTATGATACACGTGCGTGGGCTTGTCTAAGGACCTTGACATCAAACGTTTCGGTTAAGTTAATCCCGATGTTGGTGCAGAAGCAATCATTCACCATCTTCATCCTACACAGACTGAAGAGTTTTCTAGGTATGTCGAAATCGATGAAAAAAATGGTGAGTATCGATTTGAACTTTTTCCATGATTCGTCTGAGTATGCAACTTTGCTCCATGGTATACTTTCATGGCCTAAAACTGCACTAATAGGGGCCAATCAGGTTATTTAGGAAGATAGGATTAGGATCTTGTAGAGAAAGAACAATTACTGAACAATATACTAAAATGAGAGCTAAGGGAGACTGATACCTCTGTACTTGGAGCAGCTTAAGCGGTTGCCTTTTTTTGTGGACCGGGCAATCGGTGCGAAAATTCCATTCATCAGACATGGTTAGGTTAGGTTTGCGGGTTGGTGAAGCTGAGTAGCCACTTCTTCAGGCCACACTCAGGTCCTCATGGACCCATTGTGATACCCTTAGATGGGGTTAGCCGTGTTTTATTGGCTTTATTTCATCCTTCCCTTGGTTATTCGACTTTATCCAGCCATCTCGTTGACCTCAGAAACGTATAAAGATTAGATATTGTGACATTAGAGAGTTCTTGGATTTCCTGGAAGTAGTAACTTCCAAGTGTTCTGTTCCTTAAGTGACAGAGACTTGGGTAGTGACAGAGAAAGTGAGGGGTGTCCTCGTGGGCTTCTTCATCACCACAGCCTCAACATATGTCGTCATTCTTGCATCAGGCATGTATTCATCTTACCAAATTTTGAAAATAAGCTAGGGTATACCAAATTATCTCCAGCTGCTCTAATAAGCTAAGTGGATTAACTATATCAGGATGAGTAGGTCTTTAGCTTGTATATTGCTGTCTTTACTTTGTTTTCATCACGTTAGCTGCCAAAATGATCTACAGTGGAACACAAGTGTTTCTAAAATGCGTTTAGAAGTTTTGAGCTGATCTTCAGGAATCTATCCGCAATACCCCAATACCGATGAGGAAAAAACTCAAGTGCGTTTCAAAGGCATCAATATATTTCCCAGTTGTTCTTAAAATCTAAAATCGTCGGTGCTGTTCCGCATTGTGAAAAAAAGCAAATAATTTATTAAAATTTGCAAACAGCCTTCAAGTCGAGATATTGACCATGTATTAGTTTCAAGGATTAGTGCTTACTTATTGAATCAATAGTTATTGCTGTCAAAAACAAAGTAACCCCGCCGCGCCGGCCTGATCTATTCTGGTTAAGGTGAGGTTTGAAGGCTGTCATTCGCGTAACAATATGAACTTAAGGAAGGCTTGAATTTCTTAGTCCTCGTGGCGTGCAAAACATTTTTCTGAGCTGGTATTAATTTTATTTTTAAAACGGCGGATGTTTTCGACATCATTGTTCTATCAATTCGACTCCATTTTTTACCCTAAACGCAGAACAAGATTTGATAAAGACTTAAGTGAGTCTGGTTAAAATTCCCCATTTCCTACAAGAGCAATATTATGAACATACATACCTCTACATTTTGTTGAAACACAATCTGATATACCCAACACAACATTTAATAGAACGAAAAATTATTCCCACCGACATTCTAAATCCAACAAAACATCCTTATGCTCTGAGTGTGCCGCCGCCAACAACACGATGTCAACAAATGGAACACTTCGTTGCACATCGTTGCAACATCCTGCTGCTTGCTCATTTCAATTTAATTCGTACTTTGTGTGTACATTATGCAGCATCCTCGCATCCTCCTCTGCACTGTCCTATAGAAAGAACTATTTAAACATCACCGGCATTTCCACATTACAAGCTTCACACTCTTAACAAGGATAATTAACATCAAGTGCCGCCAGCAAAATTAACTAAGTGCATCACTTAGTCTTAGATATCAAACACAACGATTGTTCGTTGTCGAGTACTCTAGTCCTTGTCCTCGTATAGTAGTCGTATACGAAAGAGGATTATAAAAGGATTATGTGGCTGTATGTTGGCTGCGGATGGTGGTTCACAGTTTAGACAAAAAAAAAATCCAACTGACAAATGATGAAGGCGTAAGGATACTCATTTCTATTGCTGTTGCTGAATGAAATTATACGAATGAGGATGTGGCAGGTGACAGATGATCCTCTTTAAAATGCACTCAATGAGAACGTGGCTTCGAAACACCCAATAAATCTTTATCACTAACAATTCACAAATAACATTCGATACCACGAATAACTCAAATTAATGTCGCCTCGAAATTGTTCACCCAATAAACATCAATTCAGCGCCAATTTTCCAAAGATGCTTTTCTATGACTTTGCTCCTTCGAAGATTGCATCGACACCGGCAAAGTTTCGTTAAAATTTTCCACCTCACCGAGTGGTTTTCTTTTATCCAAACGAGTGGATGAAGCAGACAAAACAAACAAAAAAACAGCTCGAAAAATAATGTGAAATGCATAACTAAAAAATGAAGGTAAAAGAAAAGACGAAAATAAAGGAAAAAAAAATCTCCGGAAGGACAGGGTTGTAACTCAAGTGAAAATCCTCTCCCGAGAAAAGTGTGAATGGGAAGAAGCACTATAAGTATAAAAAAAATCGCTTCTCCTCCAACAGGAAGTGGATTTATCCTGGTCCATAAATTTTATTCCAATTTTCCGGTAACGGAGACTTCCGTTTATGTTTGTGTTTCAAAATGGAGAAGCGACAAAGTCGCCATTGAAACCAATGACACTGTTATTCCCTGTGATGGTGAAAGTTATTGTTGATAAATAAAGGCGATTGAATCGAAGAGCGTTTAATGGGTTGGGTATGTTTAGAAAGATTTTTTTGTATACTACATTACATACTGCATTTACCTATCGACTTGTCCCTGCTCACTTATAGAAGAGGTGCAAGGTGTAACATAAGTCTTACTGTCAAAGAGGACACTGGGTCAGAATTATGTAGTTCTTGAGACACTTATCGCCGAAAAGATCGACTTACCAAACTAGCAAGAGGAATTTCAGAATATAATCTAGTTCAGTCCTTGCAAATATAATGAAGCCTGCCTTTGATCGCAAAAGAACCTCGAAATTCATTAAAATTTGGAAAACAATATCCTCTAAATGAGATCTTAATAGGTTTCTAAATGGGACCACTTATAATTCAGTTTTTAAGTCTGGATTGCGAAATTTCGGAACTATACAGCTCAAAACGTATATTGAGTCTATAGCCAACTTACTTTACATTAGATGCCGCTTACAGTTCGGGCTAGACCACGGAACAAGCTACTTTAGATAGATAGTTGCCAGAGCCGCCCCATACCCCGCGGTACTGGCCATCAAGCATTCCATCGCGGGTGGGGGGTTTAGCCTGATGTATTCATCTCTGTCATGTTTGCTAATACACACTTCAAATAATTAGCGAATTATGTTATCTTCCATATTTGCCGTTCTCTTATTCCTGTGAGATACTTGGGCTTGGTTGCTCTCCCCAATTCTTTCCAGCCGACGAAGTTCCTTAACCCGCCAATGGTGACGCAAATTTGACTTTGATCAATGGTGACGCCGGTCTCACAGACCGGGTTTTTCAACTGAAGATTTTTCGAAACGTGTTACTTAATAGTTCATGTTTATTTACGCTCTTTGACAATAAAACAAAGCTATTTAATCAATTTAAGCTCTTTTATTTCAATATTACAATTCAAAAACCATTTTTAATTAGAGCATTAAAAATAACAATGTTTTTAGTAATACATTTTTTAAAATTAAGAAAACAATAAAAAATCACATATTAATAAAGGAAAATAACGTTTTTTAGTCTTTCGACATATGGAACTTTTATAAAATGAACAAAATACACAATAAAACAATAAAAAAAAATAATCAAGGTAAAATAATACGAATAATAAAAAATTATTTTACTTACATAAACGGTGACGCACGGTCTCACGCACCGGGTTAGTAAAAAAAAATACACAACGTGTGCTCACTACGCAGTTTCGACGTCAACTGATGGTGGGGGACGTGCAATACGGCAGCCAGCGTTCCCACTTTCACTACAATCGTAATGTTTCACTACGATATCGCCTTAGTTCGACAAAATCATTACGCCACTACGAAAAATTTGGAAACACTACGATTTTCCGTTCGACTTCGTATCCATTTATTTCTTGTATAAAATTCCTTCAGTAAGTAATAATATTTATTTCTAAAATGTTTTATCTTGGAAAAGTTGTCTGAACGCATTCACAACAGGGCGATTAATTTAACTAATTATCTTTTCAGCGCAATAATGGTGGTTACAAGGGGTCGATTTCCGTCCTGTGACTGTGAAGTGATAAATAATTTAATTTAATTTGTAATTTTCCAGCTTTTCAAGGTAGAATAGATGGCCAAATCGGGGCTATTCTCCAGATTTTATTCGATTAAATATGTGGATATTTTTGGTTTCTTTGTCCGCGCTTATTTTTCGTTAACCTTGTCTATGTTTTTCACACTTCTTCACAAATGAAACTGCTGTGGTAAAAAAAATCTGACATTTGTATTCATTTTTTCATAGACCGAGGATCGAATTAAGCGCGAACTTGTGAACTATTTTCACTTCACAGTATCATAGAACGAGAATCGACCCCCCCCCCCCCCACTTAAGTCGTACTTGGCTTAAAACTAAAACATTATGAAGATAGCAATAATTTTTCATATTTCACTACGATTTAGCTCGAAACACTACGTTTTCTTCATCTCGGCACTACGCTTTCGTAAATTTGAAGTGGGAACGCTGACGGCAGCTACTCGAAATTGCAACAAAAAACAATGGCAGAGAATAAAGTTATTCGCATTTTTTAACACACCCGGTCTCACAGACCAGTACGTCACCATTGGCGGGTTAATAATTATCGCTGTAACCTGCTTTACCGCGTCCCATATTGCGCTCGATGTTAGGTAACATATGGTGTACAATGTTATCGGGGGTTTGTACTTCTCCAATTATTTCTTCTATTTCTCTACATTCTACACAAAAACGTGAGCACTCAAAAAATACGTGCTGCGCATCTTCCCTGGCATCTCCACTGTTAGGACAGGTGAGAGATTCATCGAGCCCCAATCTGTTTAGATACCCTCGAAAGCATCCGTGTCCGGTCGGAAGCTAGCTAAGGTAGAAGTCTACTTCTTCGTGCCGCCGGTCCACCCATTTCTGAATTTCCGGAATAAGACTTCTTTCTTTTGCATCAAATTGGTTCCATCTCTCCTGCCAAGTTCTAATGCTTCGCTGTCTTTCTTCCCGCCTGATATCTTTGATTGAATTTCGGGGATCCTGAATTTCGGCATCGTTAGGTCCTTTTTAATTCGGTGGCTAAGATATCCGCTGGTACCTTTCCCGCGATGACATAATATAGCATCATCTGACACAATCCGATAAGCACATCATACTCTCAGTGTACATAGTCGATTGACGGTGTTTATCCTTCTTGCATAGGACTTTATTGTCATTGCTTTAGCCCATATGGGTGCCGCGTACATTAAGATGGATTGGAGCCGGTTTTGATATTATATTGTGACCGCCTACCCTGATGGTGACTGTCTCTCTTTTCCTGCGACTGCTTACTAGTACTGCTTCCGTTTTATGTTCAGCGAGTTCTCGACCAACTATTGTCATCCACCACCGCCTCACTTTTCGAATACCTCCCTTCCCTTTTGTCCGTATAGCTGGCGGTCAGCTTTCGCAGCATCTCTGATTTTGGTATATAAAAGTTGCTTTCTTGACTACATAAACCAGCCTGTACTCCTGAGTCCTGATCAAACCAGAGATTTCGTTGTGTAAAACCATGACATTGCTAATATCTTAACAAAAACGAGTGGTCGGCAAAAGTTCTGGCAGCCTTCTTGCGACAGTAGATTTGCCGCGTCATATTTTTCTGCAGGTCCCGGATGCGGATATCCACATTGTTACTTTAGCTACTTCCAGGTATTGCTCCGCGTCCATGTATACGTAGCTCGGAATGTACGGACATCCAAAACCATATATTAAGGTGTGGCGAATTTAGCCAATCAATTTCGACAGAGCATTCACATAATGTTTAGCAAGTCGCGTCAGGATCGACAAGACCAGTACCCGGTGGCTACAGTTGGGAGGTAAAATAGGCACACTTAACATTTTTGAGATGGTTGCGAATATCGCCAAGTTGTCCCAACAAAGTCCTACTCTATTCATTCAATAACCAACTAAATAAGTCTTCCTAGAATAACAATATCTAGTCCTAAACTGACAATAAACTGGCCAATTGACACTTTTTATCACTAGGATGCTTCGAATTTACCAAAGGAAAGGGAGAATTTTCACAGCATCGACGGAGATCAGGCAGCGATTTCTGATTAAAATTACATTTTAAAGAACACTTCTGACGAAAGACAACCTTCAGGCTTACCTTCATTGATAACCTCCGAAATGAGCCCATATAATACTTTAAAACTGAACCTACAATCCTGACGAACCCCCTATAGCCCCCTCTCCCTTTCTCACCAATTATTTTGTTAACAAGCTGCTTCATTCATCCTTTTTAAAAAAAAAAAATAATAATTTATTTTCACCTCATTGATTCAATTTTCCAGCAACCGCAACGAATTATATTTCAACACAGTCCATGAATCCTTCTGTCATCGATGCTCCGGCATCATCTATTCATCAGGGATCGAACCAACCATCCGTTTAATCGAGACTCAACCAACGACGTCAACCAGTGGTGTCACCATCAAACGTTCTATAATCGAGCATGAAAAGGAGACCGACCCAACAAAAAAGAATAATCCCATCCCAAACTCCCCCTCCCACTATATCAAGTCCAGACATCGAAATCAGACACGTTCAATCAGTATAATGAAATTATGAGTTTTTAATACACTCCAGGTACCCGGAGTCCTGCTGCGGTAATAATTTATGAAATTGAACCCAAATTGAACTTTATGCTTACATGATGGTCTGGGGCCAAAGGATTCTTTTCTTACTCAGAACCGAATATTTTAAAATGCCGGACGTTGGAGTCACTCCATTATTTGAAGTGGCAGTCGGTCTTTTATAGTAATCACAGATGAGGGACGTCTTTCTGGAATTTTTTTTCCCTTTTTCTAATATTTTCTGAGTGAGTGCGAGGAGGGGGAGGTTGGCCAGCATATAAAGTTCTATTGTGAGGTCGCCATGGGAGGACGAGTGTGTGTCCAAAAAAGAAAAATATTGTTTACGATAAAAAAAAAAATTGTGTTTGACAGATTTTGACATTTTTATTAAATTATGTGTGTGTCCTTCCGATTTGGTGAGTGTGTGTCCTTAGAGATTTTCATCCTCTTATGTGTCAGGTTTTTTTTTCTCTCTCTCTTTCCTCCCTTGCTGCTGGCCTTTTTTTGCCTACGAATGTCCTTGCTCTTGACTCGAATATAGTCTGTCTATGTCTATATTGCTCCCCTATGTGTCGTTGGCGTCATCAATGAGTTGAACGGGCATTATGGGAATTAATATTTTCCGAGGGTATAGATGTGCTACGATGGAGGGTCGCTGCTCGCTGGTCAGTCGGAAAGGACACATGTTGTAACGACGACAAATGTTCCCAAATGAAATGGAAAATCACAGGAGATTTGATGTGAGCACTCTATCTTAGGGATTGCTCGGCCCAATTTAGGGCGAGTGATTGTGGTCATTCCTGAGTTATGAATTGTGATTCAATTTTGCTGGATGACAAAGTGGGTGGTCATGTGACATGGAGACATGGGTATTAAGTTGAATGGTTTCATTGTTTGCTGAAGAGCTTTTCACTCAGCGGGTTTGATTGAATTGTTGGCTTATTGTATTACGCGTGACAGGCGATCAGGTGGTGTTCTAGTACAGGAATATTTTTCATTGAAGCATGGGATGAAGGACAGAGTTTGTGGGCACAGGGTGTCTAACTAAGAAAATTTCGGCTTAAGTTGTTTTTGTTATATCGAATATAAATGAGCCATAATACTGATGCCTACATATAAATTGTGCTGAAAAGTTTCAGCAACAGTTGGTAGCATTTGTTTTGAAATGGGGCTTTGACGCCAATCCCGGGCCATTGTGATGCCAATTATAACTTTTTTTTGTTGTAGTGGTAGAATGCGATGGATGTTGCTATAGCTGTCTCGACAAAGCACTTAAATACTCTAAAAGAGCTCAAACCAAATGCTTTAAACAAGCTAGCTAGGCGATTGGGTGTAGTTTGGGTGTGGTGTGAGCCTCCTAAAAGCTGATCTAGTGATATTTACCATCATGAAATGTAAAATTCAGCTAAAATTCCCTCGTTCGATATGGTATAGGCATAACTTTCTCTGACAAAACAAAATATTTGGATCTTATCCTGAATAAGAAGTTTAGTTGAAGTGAAAACTGAACATCCAAGAAAGAGTTAAGAAGAATTGAAAATTAAATTAAATTAAGAGTTAAAGAATTGAAAATAAATGGGGTCTTCAACCTCGAATAACTCACTGACTTTATAATTGTTTGGTAGAGAGCCTTCGAGAAAGCCATAAAACGAAACTTTTTAAGCAGAGCCCAGCGCACAGGTTTGGACATCATATTTCATCTATTACTCATTGATGTATTTAGCAAGCCAATGGCAGCGATTCCAGCCATTCGCCTTAAAGCTACCTGGCCGTGGTCAAGAAAAAACTTTGGCCACTCTTTGATTCTGAAAGTCCTCCAAAGTCTGCATTTTTTAGAGCCAAACCGTAGATAGGAGAGGTCATACGTCAGCTTCATCGCAACTACAGAAGCATCGAGCTTTCTCCATTGTTATACTATATGATTTTTGCATGGATGCCAAAACTAAACATGGCTCTGAATACCTCGTTTCTATGTAAGTATAGATTTGAACTTCTGTGACTTTTTCAAGGTTCTGTCTAAGTATTGAAATTTGATCGGCGCTGGGAATAGAATACAGTCATAGACGAAAATACGCTAGAAGTACCTATACACAGATGGGTCTAAGACGGAGGACGGAGTAGGAGCCGGGATTTTCTCAGTTCCATTCTCCCTAAACCAGTCTTTTGGACTACCATATAACTGGAGTGTCTTTCAGGCAGAAGTTATGGCTATTCGCGAAGCCACTGAACTGCTGAAGGTGCAATCGATATCGAATTCAGACAACGTCATCTACACCGACAGTCAAGCAGCTATTCAAGCACTCGAATCACCAACAACAAGGAACAGCACGAAAATGGAACTCTCTACTAGTAAAAGGAGAGCCCCATGTGCCAATTGAAACTGTAAGATACAACATATGCACACTAGCACTGAAACAGGCTAACGAGAGATGGCGGGATCTTGACACCTGTAACCATACAAAACAGACCTGGCCACGGATAAGTGGGCAATACAAAGATCCTGTTAAACGTCAGTAGAACTCATATTGGAACTCTTGTCGGACTACTAACAGTCCACTGGATACTAGGAAGCTATGCCGCAAGGCTTGGAGTTACCGCTAATGGTATCACAATATGGAGCTTACTTGGTCTAAGTGAATTACACCGTATCAGAATGGGGTCTCTATGACCCAATGACAAGTCAACCACTTTGGGGATGTGAGAGTTATTATTGGCTTAGAAAGGCTTAATCTGCCACCATCTCTTTTCAAGTTCCAACCAGTGCCTACCCTATTTATTGAACCGTTTCCATAAATATTTTGCAAGCTATATGTGCTATACCTTCAAGCCTTTAACTGACAACACTTTCCAATCGCGCTATAAAGAAACAGTTCTTAAAATTTGGCTGTCAAATCAGGCACGTAGCCAGGGGGGGCTTGAGGGGCTGAAGCCCCCCCCCCCCCCCCAAATGCTAAGCAAAAAAAAAATAAAACTTTCAAATATAAATTTAAATCTATAAAAATAAGGAGACTATACAGGTAGGTATACAGTATCCAAACGCTAGGTATGTACACTGTGCAAGCCATCGCTTGAACCTGTTTCTGGTTCGACTTCTAAGCCTTTGTGAAACAAGATTCATTGAAAGGCATGACAGTATTACTTCCTTTGTAGAGCTCTTCAAATGCATCTCAATAAGTCTCGAAGATATAACCAGCAGAACGTGGGCGATGTCTTCGAAAGCATTAACACTTTTGGCAGCGATCCTTATCAGTTTTCCTACAGACCAAATCCTTAGATTTCGTTTAGTGCTATCGACCGCACAAAAGAAGTTCTGAATTCTCTTAAAAATATCAGAGAAAATGCCGAAGATTTTTTCAGAGAGGCTTTTCAATCCGAATCCCAACTTGCCGAGGACTTATTTGAAGTTGAATTAAGAGCCCCAAGAACTTCATTGAAATAAACAACGCGTTCCAATCCAGAAACGTCTTCTACTGAAGCTTATATTAGAGTGTCTGTACTGATTCCTTAATATCTACAAAATCTTACGGACAGATTCATGTCATATCAAAAAAATCAAGACGTATTCTGCTTTGAAAAAAATAATTTTAGTATGTTCGTTTAGTTAGATACATAGGTACGATTTAAAAACTAATAAAAATCAATGAATTGGAATATACAGGGTGTCCCAGTTAAGCAGTATAATCCTTTAAGGGAAGATTCCTGAAGTTCCGCCGAACAAAAAATTGTATGGCAGGGGGGGGGGTCTATTTTCACCATATTTCCCGATTTATTTTTTTATGAAATTTTTATTCTTGCGAATTTTTTAAAAATTATGTTAAGCAACTTTTTTATATACGATCAACAGAATTTGTAGTAAAAGCGGCTTTTTTGTCAGATAAAAATGGTCAAAAAGAGACTCGATATTTCTCTAAAATCAACTTTTTCTTTCACAGAATCCCAGAAGAAAAAAATCCATGGGTGTTAGGTAAGGAGATCTGGGTGGCCAAGGATTGGGCCAAATCGACCAGTTCACCGTTCATTAAAAGTATGGTTAAGAAATGGATTGTTCCCGCTGCTACTGTCACAAGCTGCTCCATCTTGTTGAAAGAACATCGCTCTTCTCTGAAAAAGAAGAACATCTTCAAGGAGCTTCGGCAATCGTTCACTAAGAAATTCAAGGGAATTAACTATTTGTGGAAGAACATGCGGGCCTACTAAAGTGTTTTCAAACATTTACGCTAAACCTCCTTTGAAATAAGCACACATTTTGAAGAAGTTGTTCAAAATCATTAAATTATTACATTTGAAAGGATGTTGTGTGTATGGGGATTGGGGTCTGACCAATGGTTCAAATTGTGGAGGTTTGTAGCTTTATAGCTTTGTTTGTGAATTGCGCTTCGTCAGTCCACAGAATGTTCTTGAGGAAGTGTCCGTACCGGTGTTAAATGCAAAAAGGTATAACCTATTACTCTGGAGAGTTCTGGGAATCCTGGTTCTGCGAAGTTCCAATTGCACAGCTAGTCCTCGGACCTGACTAAAGGCTTAACTTTCACAGCACGCAAAACTCCACGCTCAATTTCTGCCGCCGGCGGCTACATGGTGTACTACGATTTGGGTATCGGCGTTAGTACTACTATCTTGCCAACGAAGCGTTTCCATGACTTAATCTTGTTTGACCATTTTTTTTAATAGAAAACGGCTTTTACAACAACTTCTGTTGATCGTACGTAAAAAAGTTCCTAAACATAATTTTTAGAAAATTTCTCAAGGATTTCATAAAAAAAATAAAATTTTATTAAGTACCTAAACATTTTGAGGCATTTTAAGTAAAAAAATCTAACAACAAATTTTCAAAATGTTCAGTTTAAGGAGCCATAACTTTGTAGCTGCACATTATGTAAAACAATTTTTGTATCTCTAATAGTTTAGAAGTTATAGCGTTTTAAGTGGTAATACCTCCAAATTAGAGGTCACATGCTTTGAAGGGCCATAACGGAAAATATGGTGAAAATAGACCCCCCTGCCATTAAATTTTTTGTTCGGCGGAACTTCACGAATCTTCCCTTAAAGGATTATACTGCTTAACTGGGACACACTGTATATAGTTTTTTGTTTAAAAAATTACTCGTAAGATCTGGAAGCAAGCCCCCCCCCCCCCCCCGTAACAAAATCCTGGCTACGGCCCTGTGTCAAATAATCTTAAACCGTTTTTGGAATTTGAAATAACACACACTAAATTCAGCACAATATTCAGGTGGACAGCTATAACCTTACAAGGATCACATTATAACAGGTCCAAAGTGATTTTCAGCTGGAATGAGTGTTTTTTTTATATTTGTTCTAATTGCGATTGCGATTGGTAAAAGTTTTCTTTTCTTCTTTTGAGCGGACTAAACCTTTAACCCAAGCATAAAATTGTGCAAACAAACAATGCCCCTACTCAACTATTTTAAACCCGCGTTAAATAACAAAAGTATAATAATTAATTTATAATCCCCATGTTATAAGGATAACAAAATAATATTCCACTGCTTTTTAATGCAACATCGTACTATTCCCTCCCACAGTCATGTAGCTCTCAAGACACGCCTGTAAATTACACTTTAACAATATTTGCTTGTGTCAATGGTGAAATATTACCACTAGTTCCGCCAACATTCTTAATCTACACCCTCACCTACTCGCTCGACACAATGTTTGGAAATTGTCTTTAGCCCGCATAGCTAGGAGATTTTATAGCATTTCACTGTTTTGGGGTTTTCGAGTGTCCTTGCTTCTCGTTTGCATAGATGTAGCTGCCAAGGATAATGTACTCTATGCTGCATTATTATTAGTTTTTCTTTCTACATTTTATTTACACCAGTATGAGCTGAATGCAACTACTTGGGGGACACCAACACCATGGTCCTTTTTTTCTTGCAGTGCATTTCCTCGAAAATTCGTTAGCATCACACTATTTTGGTGGAGAAAAACATGAATAAAAAAATTGTTTTTTCCACCACAGAGTCCTTCTCGCTGCTTGGTGAAACCCAAACTTGTGGCAACACACATTGTTTGTGGGTAGTGTGAAAGCCACAGTGTATCCTTTTGTGTTATTAGTTTGGTTGCAACTATTCATCAGTGCTGTGTACACGTACATATCCCCCTAACGGAAGGGTACTTCTATAAGTCCTTACAGGAGACGAAATATGTATGATTGCACTCTATACAATTTGTTCAAGAATACATAATATAAGAGAAAATTGAATTTAAACATGCAAAGGACACATTTTCTGGGTGTGTGTGAGGTGTCATGCTTATTGCTGGAGAAAGTAAGGATTTTCCAAAGTATTATTACGGACTTTTTTATAATAAATAACCACCAAGTCGTGATCCTTAACTAGGCTTGTGTGTTGCATCGAAAATGTCTTTGACGAAAATATGTTACGTATACGCCACAGTAAACCATTAGGTGAATTTCACTCAAGGATAACGCTTGAAAGCTTTTTCTATTAATTTTTATACACATGTTTGTCTATACTGGCCTCTACTGACATCCTTCGAATAGATTTCCTCTTTCACAAATACCATCAGCAAGATGACCAACTAAAACGGACACATAAATTCAAATAGTCATCGGGTAGCTTTGGTTCGTGTCAATATTGAATGGAAAGGATTCGATATCATGCCAAATATAGGTGGAGTGGATTAAGCCAAAACCAAAAACAATACGTCGAGTTTGATGGTAAGGATCCATATATTGAGTTATGTCCTTTTGTCAGACGTTGTCGTAAAATTTTCTTTTGTGTCTCACACCTGAAGTTGTGTGTTTTCATTTGTATTCCAATCGATTGTGGAAGCAGAAGAAGAAGAAGACCTTCGCATTTTATTGTGGAGAACTTTGGAAGTGCACTTTTGTTAATTAAAAGTTTTTAGGTGTCTATGGGTTCAACTTTGAGTGTTATGTCTTCATTAATAGAAAGTTTCTCCATGAGACAATAGTACGTCTGAGAATGTGGTAAGTGGGAAATTAAAGTGATTAGAGGAGACCGGAAAATGACTTGGCAATACATTGTTTATTGCCATAGACTGAGAAATAAAAAATTGAAGGGTTGGGCATTCTCTTTTTAATCACAATTACGGTGCAAAATTTTGCATCCATACTCTAACTGAGAATGTGTTTTCTGCCACTCGTTTCAGTATCAAACCAGCGGTTTCGTCCAGGTAAAGGGGTAAAACCTGGCTCCTTCCACTGGTATTCTTCTGGTGGCTCCTGTTCCGAAAATACTGGATAGTCGAATCTACACCATTGGTTTAGCAATCCAATTAAAAATTGTCTTCCATCAATCGGAAACAGATCCATGAGACTTCCAAGTTGCTTAGTGAATGTTGAGATGCGAGAATTTTGGCTCCATATGTTGGCACAATATGAATGAGAATTCGTTTACGAAGGTCGGGCTACACAAGCTATGACTTCTGGTGGTCCTAGCATACATATTGGCATTCGTCTTAAGTTCATATCTTGGGTATAGCTCTTAGGTTTACTCTAGGAGTTCGTAGAAACGTGGCATCGTCAATATAGCGGAAGACTTAAGACTTTTTATCTAAGTCTACATCGGCATTTATTCCGAATTCTCTGTGCTCCTGGGAGCAGTCACTATGGTAAATGTTGCTGGGAGACGGTATCTTTTTGGAATACCTGGACCATCCGACAACACTTTTCGATGAGCACTTATATCCCATTTATAGTTTTTAAGTATGTATAGGTATCTCTGTTAATTGGTTAGCTATAGACACCGTCTATTCAGGGTACGAAAATTCTCCATGCAGGTCTTTAAATCGTTGATCTTTGGGCGTTTGATGCGGTGGTCAATAGTTAAATAAGCCACAAAACTACAGCCTTGTTCGGCTGTACGAATTAACTGCAAAGGAATTAACTCAAAAATAAATTAAATAAGTCCCAAGAATTTCCTTATAAATTTAGAAGTTATTGCAGGTGAAACAACTCCAAAGTGTTGGGACTTTTTTCGTGTCCTAAGTGATGTTAATGTGGGCGCAGTAGCGCAGTGGTTAGTGTGCTGTACTACTTTGCGAGAGATCCCAGGTTGGATCCCCGGAAAAAACACAAATTACATCTTATGGTTTTTTCTACTGTGCCACCTCTCCCGAACGTCTGACAAACATCCGAGAGTATGACTGTCTTGAAAAAGCTTCTCAATTCAGCCGTTAGGACTCGGCATAAAATTGTAGGTCCCTTCCATTCGTTCCAGAAATATAAACTCACACAAAACGAATGGTTGCGAGAAGCTGGGCCTAGGGTGTCTACCGCCTGTTGCGCCACCTTTTTATTTTATTTTAAGTGATGTTAATACTTTGGGTGGCATTCGCAATACCTTTCAGACGATTTGTTCAAAGTATTAACAGCAAAAGTTTTCATAAGCTCGCTGAAATCTGCCCTTGAAGTAATTAAAGCTTTCCAAAGGGAAAACATCTGGAACAATTTTGGAGTAGCTTTACACGCAGATGAAAAATACCACTTTTTTAAAGCATGCATTGCCGATGAAGACTTTTCATTCTGCGAATTTTCCTCAGAAAAAATTATGAAATTGATGCAGACGAATATTCCTGTGGCAAACCGGAACTTCTTGGAGGATGGAACCTTTTCAGTGGTGCCTGTTGGATATTTTAATAAACTTCTTTGGGACTTTTTTCATCTTTTCTTATTAGATATTAATTCATAAGGAATTAACTCCTAAATGTTTGGACTTACTTCCACTTTGGATTGGAACTTATTTCAATTTGCTTTAGGACTTGTTTCATTAAAAACAGTTTTGAGTTATTGCATTTATTATTAGAAGTTCCTTATCGTTAGGAAATATTTCATTTGGAGTTAATTCCTTTGCAGTTAATTCGTACAGCCGCCTTATTTCAGAGAATTATAACAACGTCAAAATTCGATCAGGTTACACTTAAACGCAACGCAGGATGCAGAACCTCAAATCAAAAACATTCCACTCAGAGACTGAGAGTATTCCACTCGAATTCGACACCGCCATATGTAAGTATATGTGTCGGTCGGCTAGTACATAATCAGGGCTATCGTGAACAAAATTCCCACCGAAACATTTCCCATTTTTCAAAAATAGGTATCGGCAATGAATTTCGAAAAGGGGAAAAAATTTCCCCCGGAATAAATTTGTATCGTGAACAAAAATTCCCCCCGGAATTTGATTGAATTCCGCCCGGAATATTTCCTTCCTAATTTAGCAGGTGGAAATTGAAACGGTAAGAAGTTTTTATGGAAATACGTTTTAAAGTCTTTTGCTTTTTTTTAAATTTATTTTTATTTGAACCAAGGAAATAATGGGAGGATTTTCGAATGTTTTTTGGTATTGCCTGCCGATAGCCCTGAATAGCAGCATTCTCTGTGTAAGATTCTCTTTTTCGTTTCTGCTTCATAGTCGCACTAAAAATTAGACTGAGCAAAGCCGTATACCCAATTAAAAACTATTATTAGACCTATTTTTCATATATTTTTTGTAATTATTATTATTTTCGGCACATCTATAAACGATAATCTTCAATTTGGTAAATAAAACAAGAAAATTGGAAAATATGTAAGCACCACAAAAAACAGTGTCGGCGATACGTTTCTTCTATGCCTTGACAGCTCCTGCAGTAGTCTGGTGAGTTGACCTTTACACCCAGTCTTGTGGCCATAGTACCAATGGTACAGTGGCCTGTCAGTACATCCGTTAAGATTCGAATATCTCGTTTATTCATTTTCAGAATACATCTTGTTCTTTTTTCGTCGACTCTTGGCCAAAGGCTACGGGATATAACTAGGTGGGGTTAATTTTTGGCCAATATGTATTTCTTTTTGCTACACTAATTGGGATGTCTATTGATGTAATGATGTTCACTGCATCAAGTTCCGACCCAGTTCTTGCTAGTTCGTCTGCTTTTTCATTTCCATCAATGTCACTATGTCATCTCCGGAAACTCAGCAGAGAGTGACCATTCCCGCCTATTTCGTTTAGGGCTCTTTGACAGTCTCTGACAGTCTTTGATTTAATAGTTGCTCTGTCTAGTGCTTTAATGGCCACCTGATTGTCTGCGAAGATTGTAATCTTAGAAGGCTCGAGATTCTTTGTAGATACGGTACATTGCTGCCTTGTCGATGGCGACTATTTCAGCTTGAAAGACGCTACATTCGCAGAATACTCCGACTCCTGTATCTACTTCCATTTTGCTTGCGTGCGTGTTAGTAATCCAATCCTGTCTTTGGGGTATATAGACAGAGTGGTTTTTGTTGAAGCTCTGGTACGGAATCATATAGTCCGTTTTTCTACTCAAGTATTTTGGAATTATGTAGCCGTGCCCATAGGAGCTGTGCTTCCAGGTTTTTGCCTCCTTTAGGCGGAAGACTCCCTTGGCTGCCATTCTACAAATGTATACACATTAGGGGTGGAATGCTTCTTACCATTTTCACGACCGATCTACTCAATGACATTTTTATACCCGGTACCACACTGTGGTGAGGGTATATTCACTTTGTCATTCCATTTGTAACGCCCATAAGGAGGCGTTGTAGGTATGACAAGCTATATATATTATTGATCAGCATCACTTTCTTAGTCGATCTAGCGATGTCCGTCTGTCTGTCCGTCTGTCCGTCTGTCTGTCCGTCTGTCTGTCCGTCTGTCTGTCTGTCCGCACGATTACGGCCGTAATTTAAGAGCTATCGACTTGAAATTTGGTACGTAAGCTTTTATCCACCAGACTGAGGCTAAGTTCGAAGATGAGCAAGATCGGATGAAAACTACTACTACCTCCCATACAAAAGTATCAGATTTATATAGCTTTTTATGTTAAAAATTAAATTTAAATAGCTACAGTAAAGATAGCAAGTTTAAACTTTGCACGTATTGTTTTAATAATATTTAAAATTTTTTGACAAAAAAGGAGCTTGATCGAATAAAAACTACCCATACCTCCCATACAAATATATAATTTTTTAATACTAAAATATTTTTTTATTTTACAATAATAGGCGTATTTTTTGAAAATCTATAGCTAGTTCACTTTTACTTTTACATGCGAAACTGGTATACTCACTTTTGGTTTTGTTGTACCCACTTTTGGTTTTACATGCAAAACGGTTATACTCACTTTTGATTTTGTTATACTCACTTCCCAAAAAATACGCCTAATATAGTACCGGGTATTTGAGCTTCGGCATAGTCGAAGATAATTGTCTTACTGGTTTCTAATGATTTAATCATTTCCAAGTACACAATCTACTTTTCGAAAATGATAATGACCAGTAAATCACCAGTGAATAATATTTTTGATAAACTTGGGGATTTTGGAAAAGCCCCTAGCTAGTTGATTTAAATTTCTGCCATTGATAAAAAAAAAATGTCGGTCGCCCGTCAGCCCTTCAGATATTATCTAAAAACATAAAATGCTGCTATCTAGCGGAAGGAATACTGAGTGGTATTGAATTGTCTACTCCTAAATACAAATACAAATTTATAAGCTCTAGATAGAGCACTATATGGCTTCTAAGAATCAGCAGAAAAGCTGATAACTGATAGCGATTTTCGGCTTATCATAAAATTTGGACATGGTATAAATACGCTGAACGTATGCACTACAAATCAGTATACCCAAATTTGTCGACAAAAGTTCCAATGGCTTCATTCGTTCAACTAGTCATTATTGCAGCAGTCATAGCTACTGTCTATGGGGTAAGTTAAAACCTGCCACCATCAGCAGTTTTCACTAGATCGTCCATCTTACAGCAAACCTATCCAGTGACCAGCAGCTCTCGAGACTATTTGCTTATTTCACAACGTGAACTTCGGCATGACATCGAAATTGTTGAAGTACAAATCGATTCAGTCAACAGCCGCTTTGCTGATCGCCTTCATGTCATTCAACAACAACAAGAAGAGCTGCTACATGACATTGTACAACTTAATAAGACTCTCATGCCACTTCAGGCTTTGAGTTTGGTTCGAAAGCAGTGCATTCAAAAATACGACTCTCAATTGGTGACTTACGATAATGCCAACAATCGGATGAAAGTTTGTTACAATAAGGCGGCTTCTATCTCAGACAGCCTTACAAAAACTGCACAGTCGAATGTGAACTCGGCCAAGTACGAGATCAATTCTGTATTACCTTTGAATGCAGCCAGCTGTGATAAGACATATCCGACAAATAATACCCTTCTTGAACAGTGTTACATTAAATATGTGAGTACGAGTATTAAGCATCTTAATGGTGTCCTTGAGTTGAAAGAGTTCCTTTTTTTTTGTAGGTCAAATCAGCAACAACTAATGTTAACTATTATTTGGGTGAAGCGACAACACAGATGAACAAGAGCTTGTACGATTCACCTATCGCATCAAAGACTGCAGTTCAGTGTTCGTACTTAGTGGAGAAGGACGTTATGCAGACTATGGCAATAACTATGCAGACTATTGATGAGTGTGAAGCGATCTTGAATAAACAGAAAAGTGCTTCCGTTTTAAGCATCACCGGGCCAAATATTGTCCCAAGCTTGATTGTGTCAAATGGACACTAAAAGGCGTGTATCATAAATAAATTCAGCATTTTAAAGAAGTGTGTATGTTCATTTATACGAATAGTTCATTCGTGGACATCTCATCCACCATCATTTTCAGGCAGGTGGCACACCTTTCTCTTAGATGTAAAGCCTGTTATTTAATTTTCTTAAATCGTGAGTAGGGATTAGCCTAGAATGAAATGTCCTTGGAATAACATGCCTTGGCAGTTGTCCCATAAGTAGCAACAATAGAGGAACGGCCTGATGTCAGTGGTGATTATGGTCGAAGCGTTGGTATCCTTCTTTCTGGATACTCAGTAGGACGTGATACCATCAATGCCCAACTCTATCATGCGTCTTTTGTTTAAATATCATGCCATTTTCTTCCTATGGTCTCTTATTGGCTTCCTCTTGAGCTTGTGCTGTTCTATTTTCCCACAATAGGTTAGGTTAGATAAGCTGGCTGTCCAAAAAGGGACACACTGACATCACACCGACATCACACCATATCATTTGGACCATTTGATACCACAAAAGGAGGGGGGAAGGGGAAAGTGGCCAAAAAAAACTATGGGCCGGACATTAAAGGTCTATTGCTAGCTGTGAAGTTATTTTGAAATAGATATCCGTATGTATCTTACTTCGCTAAGAGGTCCTGAAAGCTGTCAACTTACATGTTAGTTAGCACCACCTGGTAGTAAGGTGTCTTCGGGTCAGGATGGACCGTGACTGTAGTAGTCTGCCCCCTGTCTATTGCCTCTGACAGTTCATTACTAAGTATTGGTGCGTGGCAAAAGTGGGTGATTGAATCGAACAGCTTTGCTGCTTGACCAAAAAGTCAATGGACGAATTGTCCATTGGAAAAGGATGTTCCACCATAGATATTGCATAATTCTCACAATGACGATTAACCCCATATTGCAGCCATACAACAATCTTGGTTACGGTTTAGGAGGTTTCCTTGAGAGCTAAACTTACTTCCTCTCAGCGACCAAGATTGAACAATTCTATGCCCAAGATTTGACTGCTGCAGCTATGAGCTACCAAACGAACAGCCTAAGCCCTCGAAGGCTGTTATATAACTCATAGAAAACTGTGGTTCTCCAGAAATGGGATTCATGGGGACTCATATGCGAATAACTGACTTGACATCCATTCGCTGCCTCAAGTCGATTACAAACTGATGGAGAGTTAGTTCTGGCGGAAGTGTCGCCGTCGGATCGTAGGCACATATCTTTCCAAATCTAATGTAAACCCATTACTTTGCTTTAGAGGTGGAAATCTGTCAAAATCTCCTCCTAGTTCCAAAACAAGGGGGAAGATCAAGAATGCTGCTCAAAACCTAACAAATTTCGAACTGATTTGTCCGATTATTACAGAATTCTAAAGATTATCAGATGCCTAGTGGAACCCAAAACTGCACAAAGTCCGAAAGGCAACCAGATAACTCCTATAGATGGAGACTGAAACCTTTTTTGATCCAAATAAAAGTAATACAAGAAGTTAATTCGTCTATCGAAAACTGTTTCCTATTAAGATTTTAGCGAAAAGATCGAGACCCTAGGTGAGATCAGTATGACCAAAGATCCCAAAAGAGGGGAACCAATCAAACCGCTGTCACTTAGGAAACCTAACGAGTGATGGTACAAAAGCCGAGACTTTCGTTGTCAGTCTCAAATTAGTAGCATTTCCAATCTCATTCATCTTCACCACTCGCATAGCAAAATATATTGGATCGCAATTAGATTCCCGCATTCAAAATCACAGACTACAGCCTAAAAACCGCAAATTATCCCAATTAGCCTTAAAAATGTATCTTCCGGGGGAACAATTGACATTTTGCACACCCAACAAAGGGAAAAAAACTTGTCTCCTTGTAGTTCGAGACAAAATTTCCAGCCTTTATGCGACTACAAGCCACGCGTAATTGCCGAGGATTACATCATACATCCCGCCTGTAGTGCCCCTTCTCATCCAACAACTCCCCAATGCACTTGTCTCTCTGTGCGCTTATTATAGCGTTGACACGTATATGCACAGAATCCAGTCTAAACTTTTATGTAATCCCGAAACCATAATAATTGTCTTACACACAGCCGAGTGAGTACTACCGAAAACTAAGGAAGGACGGAAGAGAGCTCCAACTTTTCCCTTTCACCACCCTGAATAGTTGGCGTTGGTTAATCCGGTTTTTGCGAACTATCTACATGAAATAGTCGGGGAATTCTTGTACTCCACCATATCGTCGAGTACGAAATAGAACAACAATTCCGTTTCGGATTGTTAACGTTGGAGCAAAATATATGCATCCCCAGACGAATGGGGGGATAGCCATCATAGCAGTCGAAAAAACCAAAAAACTTTTACTCAATCTGCTGACTCATGACTGCACAAGAAGGGCGCACACAAATAAAGTTGAGATACTGCGATACAATGCTTTGCAATCAGCAGCGTGCGATAGGGAAGCACCCTGTGAAGATGGGTGTTTCTCAGTACTACTGAAGTACATTCATTGCGGGGGTCGTTTGATTTATTTTACGAGCATGTCCTAAATGGGCGGTTAAACAAGATCATTTATATTTTTGGTTTCCATTGATAGTTTTTTTTTCTTGTCTCTCTCTGCTTGGGTGTTATTGGGAAGGCGAAGGGATGCACATTGCACATGGTCACGCATTCCACTTGCAGACTCAAGTTGGAAATATGGTATTTTCGAGTGCAACGCCTCCTGCTCTTGAAGTCATGATGAAACTGGGTGTTCCTTGTTATTATTTCTCATTTTGAAACTATTTTTTTTTTTACATGCTTTCGTCCTCCAGTCCGAGGGTAGCTGGAGAAAAACAAATGCTTCGCATAAAAGAAAAGTTGGATCTTCATCTCGGCGGAAAAACATGTTTTTCTCAGCACTCAAATGACTTCTTGCCCTCAAAACAAGGAGGGACGCCGCTTCTAAAGAGGTTATGATTTCATCGAGCAACTGGGACGACTTGAACTTTTTCGACTTTCGGAATTAATTGCGTTCGCTCTGGTTTTGCTGGCAACATCATCATTAGTTTTGATGTTGGACTAAAGTTGTAGTCTGTATATGAAAAAGGAATTTATTTAGAAATGATAAAGTGGGGTTTTACATTTGAAATGGAAATATGTACTAGATTGAGTAGAAGGAGCTTGTACTGGGCTGGGAGTTTTGTGACGGCCGATGCAGTTTCTTTGGCAATGAATATTCATGTTAAAAAAAAATTAATATTTGTCGTAAGGTGTCATTATAGGGCCATAGGTGTAGCTTCTTGCACCCATTTTACTCTTGAATGTTTGTCAGAGGTGGGGCAGGGTGCACAGGCACACTCTTTCCGAAATCTTTTTACTTACTATTGATGTCATTGACAGAGCTCTGTCAACTGTTGCTAACGCATTTGCAAACATTGGCACAGAAACAGAAGTAGCAAAAATGAGCAAGACCAAGTATAGATACATTCCAGGGAATTGCAAGGCCGACGAACTCGCTAGGCATGGCACAACTTTGTCGATTCTACCGGAAAAGGAGAATGTCTACACTCACAGAAAAAAATTGTAATATTTACAATTTTCTGCGTAAAATTTACAAATTTTAATTGCAACTATAGTCATTACAATTTAATAGTAAATTTCTTTTTTTTTTTTTCTATTTTCAATTGAAAAATCCTAAATTTTATGAATAGATCCCTCAACGCCAACTTGGTTGTATCCATTTTGTGAAGAATTTCAATACTTTAAACTGTATCCCGAATTCTTTTGTCTGGAAAGCTTCGACTTTGATGACACAATGCAGGAAAAGCGGTTCCCCCATACAAAAAAAAAATTGTAAAGGCTTTACATCTGAATTGTAAAACCATCTATTTACAATTTAAATAGCAAATTTGGTTAATTTACTATTTTAATTGCATTTTTTTTTTTTTTTTTGTTTTACTATTTTAGTTTTTTTTTTTTTTTAAATTTGTGTTTTTAAGTTTTTTTTATCGAAGAAAACAAAAAAATTTACAATTGAAATATGTAAATTTCGCATATTTTTTTCCTATTAAATTGTAATGACTATAGTTACAATTAAAAATGGTAAATTTTACGCAGAAAATTGTAAATATTACAATTTTTTTCTATGAGTGCCAGCACAATAAAAAACATAAAAACACAAATTTTCAACAAAAAATAAAATAGTAAAACTAAAAAAATTACAATTAAAATAGTAAATTAACCAAATTTGCTATTTAAATTGTAAATAGATGGTTTTACAATTCGGATAGTAAAGCCTTTAAAATTTTCTTCTGTGAGTGTATATTAGGTTGGGCCGTTTTTACCTTTTTTAACTTTTCCAAGGGGCTTATTGTGGAAAGGATGCAAAATTACTTCAAATTGGGATGAGTAAAATCTTATTACATTCTAAGCGAAGCCCTTCTGCCTCCGGATCGTTGTCAAAGTTTAAAAAAAAAAAAACAGTTTTTTCACGTTTTGTAGGTAATTTGTTTCATGAAGATTAGGTACTTAAAATCAAGTAATAAGCGTGCTATTTCATAAAATAAAATGGTATTATAACATTCCTTAATAATAAAGGGGGAAAATTATGCGTCAAAATTTGGTTCGCGCGAACGAACTACAAGAAAAATGTTTATTGGAAACGTTGATACTATTACAACTAATAAACTATACAACACAACTACTACAAACATTTAAACGAGAATTATTAGAGCAAAACCCAAGGTTTCAGGTGGAAAATAAAAGCACACAAGAGCTTAATGTTTCTTATTCGTCGGAATCTAAGTCACATCTGAAGCAAGTCAAGCCATTGGTAACGCCTTCCAAAAAACTATCTTCTGAAAGCTTAGACTATGAGTTGCTCTCGAAAACTTGTGATAGGTTTGCCGTCTCTGACGGAGCTGCGGCTGCAATCACCTCGGCAGTGCTCCACGCTTGGATTCGCCGGAAACGAGATCTAACTAGAAAATGTGCCGCGATGCGAGCTAAAGTCACCGAGATACCTGCTTTATACTTCGACGAAAGGAAAGATAAAACTTTGTTTATATCAAAAAAGGATGGGAAAATGTACCAAGAGATTTTTCTTGAAGAGCACATTTCATATAAAAGAGCCGGAGACTAAATCCCTGGGTTATATCACACCAGATTCGGGCACATCAAAGTGTATAGAAAAAAGTATCGTCGACTTCTGTTCAAAAAAAGAAATTTATATGAACTCTTTAGTATAGCGGTTGGGTGTGTCGGAACAAATGTGAACGTTGGTAAGCAAGGAGGCATCATTCGTCTGCTCGAAAAACGATTGAACAAGCCGTTATAGTGGTTCATATGTCTTCTCCACATGAAGGAATTGCCATTTCGCCACTTATTTCTACACCTTGATGGCAGCACGTCAGAACCCAACACATTCTCAGGGTCTATAGGGAAATGTCTAGAGAACTGCCAAAAGAAACCCGTTGTGAAGTATCAGCCTATTCCCGGGGAGTTGCCTCAGGTGTCTTCAAAAGATATTAGCGCAGACCAAAAAATCTTTACAGAATAGTAAAGGCAGTGATAACAGGGCATTTCCCATGCTCGCTGGCTAACTCGCGAACTGGCCGCACGACGCATATTGAAAGCTTGCATCGTCCAAACCAATAGAGTTCACTTTTTCCAGCTTCCCAAATTAAATATAAACGCATCATCCTATGTCGATCTTGTTGACTGGCAGCTTAACGTTACAGATTCTCCGGTATTGGAATCAATAACTGATGAAGAAATTCAAACGTATGTTGCGCAAAATGGAGAAGGAAGTTTGCGTTACCATATCTACCATGCCATTCCCAAGCAGTCGAAAGAGTAGTCAAGACTGTACCGGAGGCTTCAACCAAATTAAGCAATAGAAGTGACAGAGAAGGCTTTATAGAATTCCAAATAGACTCTCGTAGGGCTATGCCAAAATTTGATAGGCAGAAAGATTTTCGGGTTAATTAAAGTCATGATAACATATTCAGTAATTATTTTTGTACTATTAATCCTTCTTTTTTAATAAATATAACGCATTATGTTGTGTTTAATTATATAAATACTCGTTTCTACGTATTTGTACGCACTGCTGAAATCACGTAATTTTATAAGACTTTTCGATATTTTGAAAACCAATCCAGAGGCAGAAGATGATGTTCAATCTAAACCATATTTTAGGTATGATTTAATGACATTATTTGGCACTATTTCTGCAATAAGCCCGAAAGAAATCGACCACTTTTTTTTTCGCCATAGAAAGTGGCCCAGCCTAGTGTATATGCCTCTCGCTACGTGTAAACTTTTAATTAAACAAAATGCGATAAGCGCCACTAATCAAAGATGGTCAAACTGCACCACGTGTTCCATGACGAAGCAGATCTGGCCCATGCTGGATCTTAAGCGCTCCAACATTCTTGTAAACCAAAAAAGATCCAATATAAGCATATTAGTAGGTGTCATCACGGGACACTGCATTATTGGGAGACATGCTCTCAGGCTGGGCCTCCCTTCCAATGACTTCTGTAGAACCTGCATGGACGAAGAGGAGGAAGAGACAATTCTTCACCTCCTATGCAGGTGCCCAGACCTTTCAGCTGGCAGAAAAATATATCTCGGAGAATACTTCTTCGACAATCTCGGCGAACTCGCTAATGCAAGCATAAGTTTCCTCCAAGGCTTCATTCTCAGCTGCTCTTGGTTCAACGGGTAGTTGTGAGATCATTAGATCTTGTGGTATTACAATGGGCCTCCTCTGGCCTACGTGAGGACCTCAAAAGTTCAAATTCTAGGAATTCTCTCTTTTTTATACCCTCCACAGGTTTTTTAAGAAAATATTCAGTAAAGTTCAGATTTATACCTTTTGGTGTCATTTCACACTAATAACAGTTTTCGCACGGAAACGACATACTACTCATTAAAATTACAAAAATATGTACAAATATTTTCACTTTTTATTTTAAATTGATATAAAATGTCATCTGTTCCTACTAATCATGGCTCCTCGCAAAATTGTAAATAAGAAAACCGTTTTCGTTTTTTCTTTTGTAAATTCGGCGCCGAAAATATCCCGACCTTGGCCTACATTCGGCGAAATGCCTTTTTTTTTATAAATAAAAAATAATAATAAGTGCCTTGAAGTTCTACAAATATGTTTATTATTTCAGCTTAAAGACTAAATATAAACGTTTCAAAGTGTTTTACGCTCTTCGAAAAGTTGAATAATTTCGTATATATGATGCTTTAAACTTTTGGTAACAAATCTACCCCAGTTTACCATAAATATATTCTGAATCAGGATCAAATTCTGAATCGATTTAGTAGCATGTAAGTAAGTAAGTAAGTAAGTACACATTACGTGGGTCTAATATAGTTTTTGTATGGAAGGTACCAGAACTACTTGACCGATATAGCTAGGTGATGACAACACTTTAATTGATTTAATTTCTACTTTTCCAAAATTCTCTCAATTAATGCCAAATTCTGTATTCAATTCGTTGCAATTTCCGTAATTAAGAAAGTATAAAAATATATTTTAACTAAAAAAGAACATCTAATAAAAACAGCTGTAAATATTTAAGGGAAAACTCACTTTAAACACTTTGCTTGTCAGTATTAAGGCCCACTTTTAGGCCGGTTTAACTTTGTGGCGAAAATGATTAAAAACGTACACACAGTCTACTAATTTGCAATATTTTCTTTATTTTTTAAGACGACTGCACAATTACATGTGTTTTTTTTACTTCGTTGCATCTTCACAATCACTAATTAATTTGTTAGTTTTTCCGATTATCTTCAAAGCATCCCTTTCCACTCGGAACGAGCATTGCACAGCAGTATTTGAGGCAGTAGATGCAGTAAACAAACTCTGTCTCAATTGATCATTTGCAACACCTAAGAAATAGTTGATGCCTTCAGTTGAGTCATTTACCTAATTAAACAAAAGCGAAACCGTTAATACAAAGTTCATTACCATATATCCCGCCTTAATACTTACACTCGTAATATAGCATTTTTCCAATAAGATTTGATTTTGAGGAAAGGTCTTGTCACAGTCCACCACACGTTTAGGCAGATCAACGTCGGTATATTTCCTGGCCGACTTAACGTTTGACGCTGGGCCGGAGGTCAAAGTTGCTGCTGCTAGCACCGCTTTATCGTAACACACTTTCAGTTGGGATTTTGCCGTATCGTAGGTTGTCAGCTGAGAATCATATTTTTGAATGCAATGTTTTCGAACCAAGCTTAAAGCTTGCAATGGCATAAGAGTCCTATTTACTTTTTTGATTTCGAGGAGTACTTCACCTTGTTGTGATTCAATCATAGCAAGACGATCAGCATAGCGGGTATTAACTGAAGCGATTTCAATTTCAGTAATTTCAATTTGATGGATAAGCTCCCGCCGGGCGAGGTGGTAATAGTCTCGGGCGCTGCTGTTCAAATAGAGATTTTGCTGAAAGGAGAAAAATCAAAAATATTTCATTATGCCTATTGCTGGTTGATAAGCGATTGGCTTTAATCTTACCCCACAGGCAACACTTATTGCCGCAGCGATAACTAAAAGTTGAACGAACGAAGGCATTTTTAACTGTGCGAGACCACGTATCTAGAAACTTACTGATTTTTCATTTCAATTTCAAGCTTATTTATACCTCGGACAAAAGGTGCTACCTTATCGCACCTATCGACAATCGCAGCCAGTTTGGCGTGAAGTATACAATTTTTTTTTGATTCTCGGAAGCGATCTAAAGCCTATCGAAAGTTTGCCAAAGTAAGAATCTTATCGGCTTTGGCGCTCCATCAACGATTAAATTAAAATCCCCTTGTTGATATACTGTTTGTCATTTATCAAAAAGTTGCGAGATTGGTTTATGACCAGCGGTCAGGAATTAGTTCCATGATCAGGGATATTAAATGTTATCGCTGCTAAAATGATTAAATTAGGTTTGAAAACTTACCTGAAAGGGTATTTACATACATACGTATTTGTGGATTGTAATGAGGAGAGACCTTTAAACTTCTGAAGCTACATGCTATGATCCTATCGATGTAAACAGTAGTAGTACGTTACCCCCTCCTGGACGAAGCATATGTTCAAAGTCTCCGATAGAAAAGATTAAGACCATAGCCGTATCGGAAAGTTCAAGGCCGGTGATGGTACCTTCCCGGATTTGTAAAGAAAGCCAAGCATGGTCTAAAAGCCACCCAATTTCCCAGTTCAAGAAATCGAAGCCCTTTGCGATCAAGACTATATTCGAATTGGAAAGTTTTTTTTAAGAATGACCAGTAACTATATCAGACCCCAACATTTTCTGAACTAATGAACGACCGATCTCCGGTTCAACCCCCAGCAAAATAAAAAAATACACCTTAAGGTTTTTTTCACTGGTGTATAACTGTCCTCAGAAAGCTTCTGAATTTATAGTCTAAGAGCCCACAGCAAATTTTGGGCTTTAGTGAGTCATCCTATGTTGAAAACTCATGTTTTTCTAAAACTGACATAATTGATATAACCAGTCAATGTTAGTTTTATCGTAAAGAGTATTATTATTTCAAAGCAAAAATGTAGGACCGAGAAGTTTTAAGCGCGGCAACCTTATGCCAAAATCCTTTTTTGAAATATTTGACATGACATGACAAATACTATTTGCTTTAAAAGATAAAACGAATTCGAAATTCAGAAAAAATCAGTTTTTTTTTCAAACCTTCAGAAGACTTTGCATTGTATCATATTATGTTCGTCAATATATTGACGGGTATCGTCAGCGACGAGCACCGGTCACCGGGCCATTTACAAGTAAGGAGTTGAATGAAACATTTTTAAGGCTCGTATGGAATATTCAGCAGTCAACATATGCAGAGGAAAAAAAGCTGCTGCAAAGCAATAAGGATCTATCGAAGCAGAGCACGCTAAAAGCGTTGGGACCATTCGTTAAACGTCATGGTAATATCCAGTTGCTCAGAGTCGGAGGAAAGTTGCAGAATGCTGAGCTACCATTTGAGGCAAAGCACCCACTATTATTGCCAAAAAATAACATATTTGTGCGGCAATATATGGTACATTTGCATCACAAGAATTTTCATTTCAAATGCATGGATTGTCAACGGCAGGAATCTAGCATCTAGCATAGTGAAGCAATGTGTTTTATGCTTCAAGTAATGGGTAGTTTACCGAAGAACAGAACAGGATCGAATTAATTAAGCCATTTCTGGTCGCAGGTGTAGATTTTTGCGGACCACAATACATAACAGAAGGAGTGAGAGGTCGACCCCCAAAAAAGGTTTATGTTGCAGTCTTTGTATGTTTTGGATGTAAAGCCGTTCATTTCTTCGATGTCGTCGGACCCGAACGACTATGAAGCGCTTACGCCTGGGCACTTCCTTATTGGGAGTCCGCAGCGGGCGGTTCCCGAGCTATTATTAGGGGAACCGAAGTCTATGTCCGCAATTAAAAGATGGAAGCGCCTCTCCGTATTACAGCAGCATTTCTGGGAGCGTTGGCTGAAAGACTATCTGCTTGATTTGTAAAGCAAATCCAAGTGGAGAGAAGTCGCACGTAAAGAGCTGAAGCAGGATACATTAGTACTCATCCAAGAAAATATGTTTTTTTTTGGTTTGTTACCCCTACAAGTAGCGTTGATTAGATTTTCCCTCGTTGGTCCGTAAAAGTATACGAAACAATTGTTATAACCAAAAACAAAATACTGGTAATACTCCTCTGATCACTAATATATCCAAGTGATCAGTCCAAGACCGTTTGGAAGCCTGCCACATACGTATGTAGCACTGACGACATTTTGACGTATGGTCCCAATGGCTATAGCTACATGCCGTGTACAATGTCTCTTTGTGCACTCTCTGTTGACGTCAGAGCTACATACGTATGTGGCTTGCTACATGCCGTATACTAGCACCTTTACTAACGCATTGTCCATGGATAAGTTATGAACATAAAGATATAGAGGTCTGCCTCCCTTTGGGTTAGAATGGAAGAATCTTTGGCCGAAATGTTGCTGGCTAATCGCTTTATATTTTCTCGACGTCTTAGATTTTTGACTCGCACTTCTCTGACCAGGTCGAGGTCGTCATACAGCTCGCAGAGTTCGCTATTAGAACGAAAATCACACGAAGAACTTTGCGTTCAAAACGACCTAGGATACCTTCGCCAGCCTTTGTTAACTAGGAAGATCCAGCTCTTAAACAGAGTGTTCTTAACGTTTATTGATAAGGCCGTACTATCCAATTGCAAAAGAAACAGGAGCTGGCAAGTGTAACTTTTCAGTGTTTTTAAAAGTCACATCATTTACACATAGTTTATAGCGGAGCCGATGTTGACAAAGCTCCTACCACAAATTCGATGCTCAGCGTTCCTTCTTCTTTACAGGTTATACTTGGTTTTGCCCTCATTTACAGCTAAACCCACTTTTATTCCTTCTGTTTTTATATTTGCAAACTCCTCAGTGACACAGCTCGCTGAGTTCTGTCAATGATATCAATGTCATCTGCGCACGTCACGTATAATTGCACAGACTTTTGAAAATGTTGTCAAGTACAGTATTGCCACATGCGAGTGCATCAACCATTTTGTGACGTCCAAGGTGTCTCGGTGGAATATCTCAACTCTCAAGGTATTTTAAAACATTTAGGTGATATGGCAGAAGCCTTTTATCAGAAATCAGCTTGAACCTTTCGACAATCAGAAAGTAATTTGAAAACATATCATCGACTTATCTAGACAAAAGTTAATATTCCTCTAATAACAACGTACTCGTCCATTTGCAAGATCCTTCATATCGAATCGAATATTCAGTAAACGTATATCCGTCTCCACACACACAACTGATGTCTAATAAATAGTCAAATAATATCATCATCATCCCGAAGAGAAACAGGACATTGAATCCCCATTTAAGTATCTAATCACTTCACCCTCCAATGTTCGTACACACAACATCCTCGAATGGCAATAGTATACACACACGCAGAACATTCGAATCCCGTTCCCGATATCCCGGTGTCAGCTCAAATAAATCAACACGAAAACTTTTCTAATATATTTGCACCCTCAATGTATGTAGGAACTATACTGCCCTGACACGTATACTCAAGGAAAAAGGATACTTTTCCGCCTCGTTTGATGGCTTGGTTCGTTTTACAACGAGAGAAGGTATGTACATGTACAATGTACATACATATCTATATGTGAAGTCCCAGAAATCTATGATTTTTGACGGCTTGGACACGGGAGAACAGGTGAAAAGATACCGAAAAAGTAAATATCCTGTATAAAAGTTAGATCGCAAATGTATGTGTGTATTCATTCAAATTTATGTATGCAGTTAGCATTTATTGTAAAAAGAAAGCTCGAGATAGGTACACAACATACAGAAAATTCCCATCGTCTTTACTGCATCGATTCTGGGTACTGGTGCTGGCTAGTCCGATCCGAGTGTCATAAATCATTTTCTTGTGGTTCCGCAGATTATTCATGGCAGCTGCACACTATCGCCTTGGTGTCGGAGTCAGCCGGCAAGCCGCCCGACCTTCATTTAGTTAGACAGCTTTTCTTTCTTCCGACAAGGCTGCCCTTAGGCTCAGCAAAATGTCTCACTTTTATACCACATATACCCCAAGAGAAAGTTTCATGGAGAAGGGGTTACGAGTACATACTTACACAATGTCCTGTATTTTTTTTTTTTTTTTTTTGCGGTGTTGGCCATTATTTATGCATTACTGTGGTCGGCGGCGCCTTGGATGGAAATGCACGAAGGATGTAAAAAGGGTACCAATGGCTCTACCTTTGTTATTTAAGAGAGTTTTCTGTTGGTCCTTTCGACCCGACTGGACTGGGTGTGTTTGTCTGTGTGTGTGTTTGGGAAAGCAATGATTTATTAACAGGTGTAACGTGTCCGTTAAACGTTCTGAATAAATCAATTTTCGTTTAGTACGTCTCGAGTGTACATATGTTAATCGCTTCATGATAAATATCAAATCGATGTTAGCGCTACTATTTATGGCGGTTATGCGGTCTGCTGTAGTCAGCATAACAGGTGGTTCCGGTATACTCCTGTCGCTGGTGGGATATTTATAGGTGTTTCATGAAGTTATGTTTACTTGAGTTCTGCACGTTGGTAGGTATAGTAAATTTAATAATGATGGCTCCTATGGTATGGGGGAAGTATTTGAGGCGGTTTTTTTCTTCCTGTGAAGGGTCTCAGTCTGTCCATCATGTCATCTTATTCGATCCCAAGCACCTACTTCTAATTATGTATAATCAATACAGCAGTCGACTTTCTTATATTTGAATGACAGCTTTAAAAAAGAAGTTCCTCACCTATCAAGACTGTTTCTATAGCTAGCTACCTCCCAGCTAAGTTTACACTGAGATGGTTGAGATTGCTTTTCACTTGTGCATCCCACCTAAGATGGGTGGACTTAGAGATTCGGATGTTTGGTGTCGTCAATGTAGTCATAAGCCCCAGGCATCTTAGTCGTTGTATGTGAAGCCTTTTGCTCAGACCACCATTCGCCGTTAAACCTTCGCCTCCACGCATCGATAAAAAATGGTCTGAATATCAGCCGAGAATCGTTGCCTTAAAAGATCCCAACATTTCTAGAGGTTTTAAATCCACTTTCGACAAGCATGTTTGCCTCAAGAGTAGTGAAGTCGAATCACCACAGCAGCCTTGACTAGTTTTGGAGACATTCGTAAATATTCGACTATCTACTGACCAATACAAGCTCAGACTCTGGCTAAAGTCAGCCATCAACTCAAGGAAAATTGTTAAGTTGAATTTAAATTTGCACAGCAGTCGGAGATCGAACTTCCAGTCTCGTCATACGACGGTATGATAGGTGTCGCGCTAGGTCATCAAAATTCCAGTTCGGATGATACCAAAACCCTTGATACTTTGGTGAAAACATTTTCCTCTGAAAACAAATAGTAATGGTCTGAAAAATATAAAAATCATCTGAAAACATTTTATTTTAAAGAATTAAAGACCGCAACGCCGATTCTCAAAATTCATCTTTTTTTTTCTGGACTTATTCTTTCCTTCTACTCCATTGTTGGTAGAAGGACATTTTAAAAATTGTTTCAGACGTTTTCAATATCTGATGATTTCTATTTGTTTTCAGACGATTTCTATTAAATTTCAGACGTTTTTTCGATTTTTGCCGACGTTTCCAATTTTTTTTTCTGACCAATATTATTTATTTGTAGACGAAAAAATTGTATCCTTAATACTTTTAGCAGTCGACCGTCTTAGGCGGGGTCGTCCGTCTTAACCCCGCCTAAGACGGTCGACTGCTAAAAGTATCAAGGATACAATTTTTTCGTCTACAAATAAATAGTAATCAAGGAGAGGTAAATCGAGAAGCGGAGGTCTAGTCGGGAAGGCTTCCTTGCAGCCGAGATAGGCTGTTCTTTCGAGTTGAGTGTAGTATACAGTCTGCACCAAACAACAGACAAATAAGCTCGAAAAGGTTTTATTGCAGTTTAAATTCAAATGAATTTTTTGATGATGAAAAAACCATGCCTTTCTAAAAGCACCCTTACACTGCCAGAAAGTTGAGAGTGCATTGGCTGGATATATGCTTTGCCCAAAGAAGTTTCTTATCTGGGATCACTCCCAGCTATTTTGCTTCATTGGGGGGACAATGACACCTTTTAGCACTGGTTGCGTCAGAGCGGTAAAAATCATCCGTCTCGTGAAGGGAATGAAACTCAGTTTTTCAGTCTCCAGTCATGATCCGACAGAAACAGAAAGTATTGCAATATCTTCCGCATGCGCAGAGAGAGTCAACTATCATGCACCATAGCAATCGAAACAAACCGCTGCCTTGCGGGAAGCCTCTGTTAACGCCTCCCATAACTTGGCGGCCATAGTGCGCATCTATTCATCAGAATCTCCCTGATAAATGTCGTATCTATTGCCGGTGTTTAGCAGAGGCACAAAAATTCAGTCTGTCCTTCGCAATGCGTCGCTGTCAAAATAGAAATCAGTCAAAATCACCAGTTCCCTAAATGTTGCTACAATAAGTTGACCAACTTCTTCACTTAATTCTTTTGGATCTCTGGGACAGAACATAGCTTTGTTTTTGACACGACATTTCAAAACACCTAAAGCAAACCGATTCTGGTTCCAGACATTTTATTTTCACAAATTAATAAATGCCAATTTTGTAAGTAAATATACCTTTCAGGTGGTTGCAAGGGCAAGCGAGTCTCGCCTTTAACCGTCTACCTCTACAATATTCAACATTTTGGAACATTCGAGATGGTTGCTGGACCTAGGGCTGTATACATCCGACACTAGTAGTTAGCAGAAGATAGTTTACATAGAATAGGAGTAAGCCAGGACTGAATCCACTACCTGAGGTATACCTCGCACCTTTTATGTATTTCAATGCTGAATTGGCACTCATCGTCATCGCCCTATTTTGGATCCTGTAGTTTTTACAACATTGAATTGGTGTATGTACATCTATTTTGCGTTAGAAGCCATAAATGATGCCTCATAATTTCTTCTTCAAATGAGCAACAAATTGCCCATCATAAATAAACCTCTGATAACTAAAAATACAATTTGTGACGGAACAGGAATTACATTTTCTCCATCAGCCTATCGAAAAAGCCCCTTAGCTGATTTATAAGATCATTTCTTTGAAAAAATGATTACCACTGCTAATAACAATAGATTTGAGTTCCGAATAATTTGAGTGATTATCTTAAGACTGGCCACTTAAAATTGCGATAGCTGTCTAATGGATATGTGGGGCTTTAAACTGACAGAATGAGATACCGATAAGATTTTTACTCTGGCGAGCCCAAAAAAGTGTTTTGATTAATCTCCAGGTGATAGGGAATTTCGTTTTTCGTCTTATCGTGAATTTCGACCACGGTATAAATACGCTGAACTTCAGAAATAAAATTCAGTATAGTTTTCACAACGAATGAACTGTAAAATGACTTCAATCGTTCAACTTTTTGTTATCGCCGCAGCTATAGCTACTGTCTGTGGGGTAAGTTTGACTTTTGAATCAGTCCAAACACAGAAGTTCTTATAAATTTTTTTTAACTTTTCAGCAAACTTTTCCGGTGACCAGCAGCGCTCGAGACTATTTGCTTCTTTCACAACGTGAACTTCTGCACGAAATCGATATTGTTGAATTGGAAATCGGTACAGTTAATGCCCGTTATGCTGATCGCCTTGATGTCGTTGAATTCCAACAAGAACAACTACTTAAAGAAATCCTCCTAACAAATAGGACTCTAGTGCCATTGCAGGCTTTGAGTTTGGTCCGAAAGCAATGCATTCAAAAGTACGACTCTCAGTTGGTGACTTACGATAATGCCAAATATCGGATGAAACTTTGTTACGATAATGCTGCTTATATCTCAGAAAGCCTTACAACAGGTGCACAGTCGACTGTGAACTTGGCCAAGTACGAGATCAATTCTGTATTACCTTCGAATGCAGACATGTGTGATAAGACGTATCCGACAAATAATACCCTTCTGCAACAGTGTTACATTAAACAAGTGAGTGCGAGTATTAAGCATCTTAATGGTGTCCATGATTTGAAAGATTTCCTTCTTTGTTTTTGTGTAGGTCGACTCATCAACAGATGATGTCAACTATTATCTAAATTCTGCTCGCACCCAGTTGAACAAGAGCTCGTACGATATGGATGTCGCATCAAAAACTGCAGTTCAGTGTTCGTTCGTAGTGGAGAAGGATACTTTGGAGACAATCGGAAAAATTACAGAAACAATTGATGACTGTGAATATGCTTTGAACAAACCAAAGTCCGTAGAGGTTTTTAACATCGCCGAACCAAAAATGGTCCAAAACTTAATTATGAGCAAGATTACAGGACAGTAAAGTGTCTATAAAAGAACATTCTGAATAAATTGAGCATTTTGAAAATACTGTACATATACCATTTGTTCGTTCTAATTTAGGTGAAGAGATTTAGGAGCAATAGCTTCAATTATTAAGTAGGTGTGACCAGCTCCACATTGCAGGACACAGAGCAAAAAACAAGCGACATTGCCCACAAGCACACCATCTTGCGTAGAAAGAAAAGGGCCTACGCAGTCTCTCAGCTCAAAGAGATCGTCGATTCTAGCGATCGAAACAACATCTGGAGGTTTATAAGAATTACAAGCAACTGGGTGCTGGTTCTAAGACCAGAACACAAGGCCTTCGATCTATTCACAGGGAATGTAGTAGATGTTGTATAATGTTTTGTAAAATCGCTTGCCTTTTCCTTCCACATCTTGACCACTTGCGTATTCGACTGCTCCATTGTCACTATTGGCGGTGGCAGCACTATGGGCTCGCCTACCAAAATTGAGCTGGCGTCAAAGCTAGCATATCTGCTGGATCATCACTTAAAGGATGTAGTTGGCATGAATATAATATGCCATAATATGCCGCTTTCTTTTCCTTTGATGCTTTATTTTTAGAGCATTCACAAAACGTAATACATACCCGAGAATGCTTAACGCCTTTTCGAGGCTGCCTGCATATTCTGCTATCGGAATCGGAACTGTCACTTGCTGATTCGGCATCCAGATGCCAAGGCTTCCCATAAAATTCGTTACTATACATACATGCATAAGGGTGAATATGTCAAATGGAGCTCTCTTCCAGTAGACTGAATCTGAATCCGCAAACGGATCCTCTGAGACTTCTGTTATCGGATGGAGATTCACTTGCAGAGTATAAACTGCCCAGCTTGATTCTTGTGGTAGAATCCGAAACTCACTCAACTCAACTAAGTATGAACTGGAGTCAAGCCAAGGCACTATACGCACTATCGCTCGCTTTCGTAATTGAATGTTATTGCCATCGATCCCGACAACTCTCCTCGCTGTCGAAGACGCTTCAATATGAAGCGCTTTTAGGATGTTATGCAACATAAGATTCGGTTGTGCACCCGAATCCAAAAGAGGACGCACTGGATCAGAAAGAATACCTACCACCTGCTCGTAGTCTTATGGTCACCTTTGGCATTAACGCCACTGTCGCATTCGCTGTATAACCAGAGAAAAAAAATAAAGGCATTCAAATTAAGAAGCAAACAGATTTCGATTAATTTTATTCTCAAATATTTCTAGTTAATCGTTATAAAGGTCGCTTGTCGCTTGCTGCAACCGCCTTCATAACCACGGCTGGCTTGTTGACGTCTAGAGAGGGACATAGAATGCTTTTATGCATTTGCTCACCAGGGCATCGTTTAGTATTCTCCCCACGGTTTGGTCGTGAGCTGCTGGCAGATTCTGTTCGGTAGCTGCCTGCTTGCTGCAGCATGCGCTCTTCTATTTCCTCTCGATCTATAAAGAAAGAAAGAAATAAATTAATTTCATACGAACTGGCAGGCAATAAAAATATACAATTATAATCGCTGTCAAAAGAAGCTGTCTTATAATAAAATGTGAAATTTTGTTTATAAATGCATAAAAAGTGGTTTGTTCGCATTTCATCAATTCGTTCGTTCGCTCCCATGTGAATGGTCCTTTAGGCGTCACTTCAGTAAAATGCAAAATTATAAAGTTAGTCATAAAAAAAAAATTAAGCAATTGTTCTCTAAATTTTCCAGAAAACGAATTTATTAATATTTTTCTGTTCAACTTATTTTTTCTTCAATTCCACAACAGGTTCCACTGAATTCCTATGAAACGTTTACTGTCACCTACACTACACTACACTACACCTATATCAGCAGTTTATAGAAGTAACATTTAAGTATACGATTAAAATATACCAAGTTTTACGTAACTGGCGAAATTACGACGCCTAGGAACAAAGTGTTGCATAAATAACCATTATATCTTAATAAAAGGACCCAAAAACCAAGAAATTAAAAAGAAAACCCTCTCGGGACAATGTTTGCTTAAAGAAATACGAAATTCCCCTTTTCACCATCATTAATTATTATGGGAAAATGAGATCTAACATTATCACAGACTTTTTTAAAAATTTCTCAGAATAATCAAATCATATCAAAATAATAACAAAAAAAACGATAAAAGTGTCGCGCTGTTTGCTGAAAAAAACACATGTGGCAACCTTAAGTACATTTCTATGAAAATGGCGTAGCTTCCTACTCAGAGAGTAATGGTGGATTTACATTACCACGCCACGCAATTTTGCATGACTTCAGAGAGAACGATCCGTTTCCTACAGTCAAGGCGAATGATATGTAAGAATAAGACCACAAATCTCTATAAAAAAGTTATGGCGGCCTAAATTCAACTGTTAGGCTTATGGTCTCAGTTTTACACATCGTTATCCTTCACTGTGGAAAAACGGATCTTTCTCTCTGAAGTCATGCAAAATTGTGTGGTGTGGTGATGTAAATCCATCATAAATGTCATCGGTGTTTCGGGCGAGATTTTTCCAATTTTCCGAAATGGTCAATCTTTCCTTTGATTGGAAATTATTTGACAACTCGCGCTAGACTCAATCTCGCTCTCACGAGGCATTGTGAATCAACCATAACTTCACTCATGGCTTCTTCTTCTTCACTTCACTTCACTGATAGTTATATAAGCGACGCCTAAAAACTGCGAATTGGTTGTTTTTAGAACATTCAAACTGCATGCAATAGTGCTAAAAAAGCAATAAAAGTGCAGCTCTGTTTTGTAAAAAAATCGAAGTGGCAATATGGTTTCGTAGTTTCAGTGGTCCCTCTATTCGTTGTCAGAAAAACTCGCCGACGTACCACGTTTCATTGTGAATTGCCGGACGAGGTCAAGAACGAGGCGAGAATCGCTCTAGCCTCGTTCTCGTCTAGTTATCACGCCCGCATTGTGAACGGGGCATGGGGATGATAATGCTGAACTCAAAAAAAGTAGCAAATTGTCCGAAAAAACGAAGTAGATTTACAAAAAACGAAGCAGAAATTTGGCGAAATACTCAAAATGATATAGTTATGTCTTCAATGGGATAATGGGATTTATAGATGGATGTGCAGTGTGACAGAAGCACATAAATGATATTCTATAGTGCATTACATGACACATTTCTTTCCTGATATTTATATTTCGTTGATTTTTTCGTCGTTTTTGATGTATTTAGACTCAAATTGATCAATATTGTCTATTTTAAATGATATTTTGAACCATAAATAAACGAAGTAGAAATTAGTTGCTACGTAGCAGATGAGCAATAATTAAAAAATTAAGTAGATCTACTACATATGAAGTAAATTATCATCTCTGGGCATCATGTTTCATGTATATCGCGATTTCTGTTGCTGGTTCTGTCATGTTCAACATGAATCATGCTCGCTGTTCGCTTTTACCTATGCCGGCAAAAAAAGAAAGAAACTTTTCTACCTACACTACACTAAAAACACAACCAACACACAGCAAAAAAAAATAAACTGCGTACCCCTTTTCTGTACACCCGTCCGTTTTGATGAAACGGGAGATAAAGAAAACCACCAACTATGAACACACAAAAAAACACACAAAGAAAATAAAAATATAAACACCGCGCCCGCTTGCTTACCTCTAAATCATCCTTTCGTAGGTATTAATTTGCTGGCTCTGGACAACAAAGAAAACTTTCACGCTGTAACAATAACTTTTTAATGTTCATCTTAATTTCTGGATATGCGATGTATTTAACCACACTAGCGCTTATTTTCAGATATACATAATTATTATTCTTGCATTTATTCGCGAATATAATTGTGCTTGCACTTATTCACTGATATAATAGCGCTTCCATTTTTTTCTTTGTAACGATATTTTTTTTTATTCACTCACTATCCATGAAGAGCTGGCTAAAAAATCCGGCTCGACATGGACCAAATGTATGGACCAGAAACTATAAATAATTAAAAAACGCGTTTTTTTTTATTGGGAAAAAAGAGACTAGCTCTGAAAAAACCCGATGATGTTTACTACTGTCTCGCTGATTATAGAATGATACTTCACAGAGATGTACAGTCATGCTCAGACGCGTAGTAGTACGACGACCGGACGGCGACGGTACACTTAAGTATGTATTAGTGTAAAACTACATTTAGGGCAATCTCTCTACATTATGGATTTCCTACTACCACAACGCAAAATGCAGAAAAAAATCGTACAATAACTGGAAGCAAGTCGAAAGAATACTTTTTACCTGAATCGAGACCTGAATACAACGTCTGATTGAGAAGAAAAGGGTACACAACACATTTTAGGCGCGTAGATAAACTCGAATGCTTTAACAGTTGTGCGAAAGAAGTCAATTAAACACAATACAGGGTGACACGTGATAGTTTTTGGTGCGAACAAATTATAGTGCCAGTGTTTTTGGATTAAAATTTAAACAGGAAATGGGAAAACATACTTTTGTTTGGCCTGTGGTCGGGAACAAAAAGAAAATTCAGGTGTAAAATATTTTTATGTGTCGATAATAGAGGAAAAAAGAAGGTTAAAAGCCTTATTGGTTTTTAGTGAGAATTCCTGAAACCATCCCTTTTTTGCCTCCTTTTTTGGAGGTGTAATTTTTCATTACAATTTTTTTACAGCGGAATTAATAAAAAAGCCCTATCCGCTCTTTAAAACATATTTTAGCTACCATACGGATAGTGGACTTATTCGTTTGATAACTTTTATTATTAATAAATACATCTTATATCCATATTAGCTATCCACTCTTTATCACTAAAAGCACGGCAGCACTGCGTCCAAACTGTACTAAACATGGTTGTAAATCTGTCATATTCCATCAGCTGACACTATCATGCTCAGAGCATTTTCGTTTGCGAATTTTAGATTCTCTCTGAAATTCTCTTCCAGCTTTTAAATTTCTCGCGTCCAATCGAACTTTTTGTTGGTATACGTGTATTTGAAATATGTGTATAGTAAATTAACTGTGTGTGCAAGTTAACCACTCTCTATACGCCGAATTCGTTGAATTAAGTTATCCGCTCCTTAAAACATGTCAGTGAAAGCTAAGATATGTTTATTAATAATATTTACGACTTAAAAGATGTTTTAGAGCTAATTCGCCACTATGCGGTATTTATTAATACGGGGGTTACGCTTTAGGTATTTTACTTTTGTTTTTGCTGGAACACATTTAAAAATACATTATCTACGCCTTTTGTTTTTAAAATTAATAGATAGTGCCTATTGTGGACGATCTTTGTCGAACTTTGACCTAAGTTATACGAAATGTTTAATTTATATAAATTTAAAGACCCCAACAAATTCAGAAAACCATTTTTTGGAAATGAAGAGCAAATCAATTTCTTATGAAATGCATATTTTTTTTTAAAAAGTAGGTCTTGTTTTTTCGATAAGTCTACCAAAGTAACTAAAAGGATGCGATTTTTAAAAGGATGGTAGCAAAATATAAATACTCTTATTATACCCGGTACCACACTGTGGTGAGGGTATATTCACTTTGTCATTCCATTTGTAACGCCCATAAGGAGGCGTTGTAGGTATGACAAACTATATATATTATTGAACAGCATCACTTTCTTAGTCGATCTAGCGATGTCCGTCTGTCTGTCCGTCTGTCCGTCTGTCCGTCTGTCTGTCCGTCTGTCCGTCTGTCCGTCTGTCTGTCTGTCCGCACGATTACGGCCGTAATTTAAGAGCTATCGACTTGAAATTTGGTACGTAAGCTTTTATCCACCAGACTGAGGCTAAGTTCGAAGATGAGCAAGATCGGATGAAAACTACTACTACCTCCCATACAAAAGTATCAGATTTATATAGCTTTTTATGTTAAAAATTAAATTTAAATAGCTACAGTAAAGATAGCAAGTTTAAACTTTGCACGTATTGTTTTAATAATATTTAAAATTTTTTGACAAAAAAGGAGCTTGATCGAATAAAAACTACCCATACCTCCCATACAAATATATAATTTTTTAATACTAAAATATTTTTTTATTTTACAATAATAGGCGTATTTTTTGGAAATCTATAGCTAGTTCACTTTTACTTTTACATGCAAAACTGGTATACTCACTTTTGATTTTGTTATACTCACTTCCCAAAAAATACGCCTAATATAGTACCGGGTATTTGAGCTTCGGCATAGTCGAAGATAATTGTCTTACTGGTTGATATTTCAATGGACTTTGGGCAGAATGGTATTCAGTTCCTTTTAACGAGAAACCTTAATCAAGATTGTCTGGAAAACACCTTTGGTGTTTTACGGAATCGAGGAGGAAATAATAAGTTGGTGAAATGCTGACTCCATTTCAATTCATTTGTGCATTTAAAAGATCTTTTCCAGTAAAGTATCCATGGAAACTGCGAGCCAACTGTTTCAAAACTGAATCTGACTATTAAATCATTGATTTCGGTAGTGAAAACTCGATTTATTATTTTGTAGGCTAGCTACATTTAAAAAAAATATCGTCAAAAACACAGGTGTGAATTAGAATTAAGTTAACAATCTGGTGTTTCCTCCATATTTACAGATTTTAAGAAATATGCGAGCTCCCTCATTCACCACGTCCACCTCAAGAATTTGTAGATGCATTAGGGAGTTTAGAGAAAAAATATATATCTCGTTTTTGCAATTTGTACTTTTGTAATAATTTTGAAATGAAAATGTATGACTAAAGAATAAATTTCATTAGATATTTATTTTATGTAAAATCAAAACAAAGAATTTCTTATAACATTTTATGTAGGTACGTGTTCGAGTAAGTTTATGAAAAAAAATTAATAAAATAATCCAAAAAGCCAACAACAAGCAAAAATATCTTAGCTTAACACACATGTAGTTATAATAGGCGTATTTTTTTGGGAATCTATAGCTAGCTCACTTTTACTTTTACATGCAAAACTGGTATACTCACTTTTGGTTTTGTTATACTCACTTTTGGCTTTACATGCAAAACGGTTATACTCACTTTTGGTTTTGTTATACTCACTTCCCAAAAAAATACGCCCATTCCCATTAGCGAATTCCCATCCGATTATTGTGTTCTCTTTCACTCTCTTTCGTTATTTTCAGCGTTGCTTTATTCTAAAACCGTACTCAGTCGCGATAGACGTCTGCATTTGCTCTATGTATTTTCGAACTGTGTGCGGTCTGCGCTTCGAAAATGCAGCTACCACCGCGAACGGCGAATGATAAAAAAAAAGGCAACAAAGACAATTTGACAATCAAGGCACTAAAGTGAAAACACTGAACGTATAAATGTACCATAAGTGACCAAAAGAGAATTAAGAAGTATCGTGAGTGAAAACTCGGTGCGTGTAAAAGGGGCCCATGCTTGTCGAGAGTGTCCGTCCCTACTCATTATAATGGATTATGTACTGTGCATACATTATGTACTCTGATTTAGGGTAACTTGTTATAATTATAAAACTCTTATGTGAAGAATACGATACAAATGTGTTTGTGATTTGGCAGGATTTTTTGTAGCTTTTAAATGAGCTAAGCATCTCGTCGAATTTTGATATATCGGAACTTACCAATGTGGTTTCCTGGCCCTTAAATCGACCATGTACCAAATTTTCCCACTATGGCAAATTCTGGAAAATATCAACAAAATGTAAAGCTGACACTCACAACGTTCATGAAAGCATTCATCGTCAGGAGCTCAACATGGCGATGGATCGTTTGTGGACAAAGTCCACAAACCAGTAAGAATAGACCGTCGACTCCTCCCACATAACGGACTTTGCCTACAAGCTGCCGGCGGGACCAGGATTTTTCATGGATTGGTGCTGTACAAAATCAAAGGAGCGCCATTAAAGCACGCATACATGAAAAATCCTAGGCCCATGGTATAGCATGGAAAATCATTGCCGCCATTAATTTTGACATTTACACGTGTAATTTCTTCCGGGGGGAATCGGGTAGGTGCACGGGAAGTCGGCGGTCTATTCTTACTGGTTTGTGACAAAGTCGCTAGGTACTGATTCGTCATGAACATTTTGTGTCAATTAGGTACAATACTAGCTGATAAAGATGTCAATCACCTTCTTTAGTACAGTACTTACTGAATTTCCGTAAACAAACAACTTTTATCCAGTAATTATCTAGATTTAGATATCAGCATACTATGATACAGTCAAGCAATTAGGTGCGCTAAATTCGACCGATTTCAATTGCTTACCGGAATTAAAATGTTTTTACCATAGCTAGAGAGCAATATCGATAAGGTGCTGCTGAATTCTGATTCAGATAAAATATTGTTCTTTATGAAGGCATAGACAGTTTAGTTTTGATTACCACCGAGGCGAAAAGTATTTTGTAGTAAATGCCACTTAAAGCTAAAGACGCAGCTAGAGCGAAACTAAATTTTAGATGCTGTCCAAATTTTTTCTCCTAAAAACCCCTAGCTAAATTTTGACATCGAAATGGAGTGAAAATAACTTCTTCATAAATTCATTGACGTCAAAATGTTGGATGCGCTCCTCTAGATTTGAAATATTGTACCCTAGCTGATACAACAACCATAGAGGGAATGAATGAAACTCTCATCATTACTGTACCGGATATATAATATTCAAATTTAATTCGTAAACTGTCTCAACGGTCAACCTCGCATTCTGACCAAGTTATACTAATTAATATAAATCAACAGCAAAGTTGTTAAATAAAACAAATACACCGAAATCGTCTTTTTACATTTTTTTTTATTTCATAAATCAATCAATTGGTTTGAATTTGTATTTTTGCAAACATTCCATGTTTAGCATTGATAATAATATTGGTAACTTGTTCACGCGAATTTATGCCTAATAATTTATATTTTCTACTATACAGGTGAACAAATGTATTTTTTTATGATTGCTTTACCACTGTCATTGGATTTGAAAAAAAAAATCGCCCTTCTCTGTGCCAAGTTAGAAAAAAAAAATCTTATTTTTTTAAAACAAAACTTCGAAGTACAATAAACTCTTTTCAATGTTCTTTTTCTTCTCAAAACACTATATACTAAGGCAAACAAACGATTAAACAATATACCTAAATATATTTGTATGTAAAAATAGGTAAGAAAAAAAAAAACATGGGCAGCGTAAATGTAAAAGACATCGCAAAAGAATTGTGTTTTCTTGTAGCAAAATAAAGTAAACTGGCGAAATGCATTATTACAAGTCAGTATTAGTGTCAGTACCTACAACCGCGATGGACGATAAAATATTGTTTAACTCGCTAGATAGTAGCTGCAGGCGATGGAAATGCAATCAAGGATCATGTGTTTCTTTTGTTTGTTTTTTTTTTTTTTGTTTTAGTTTTTTGTTTTATGATGGACATTGTGATGATTTAGACAAAATCTTCTCTTTGTTATTTATTTGTTATTGCTCTGTTCTTTGAAGTTATGTTCTTAACAATAAATTTATATGTAGACTAAGACAAGGTTAAAAGGAATAACGAGCAAGTTGATTTATTTGTTTGTTTGATTTTTCGGCTAGCGAACGCGTGTGCTTGTGGGTGCGGCACTACGTGAAGGTGGATTTTGGTTTGAGGAAAAAACAAGGGAAAGGAGGTTAACCAATTATTAATCCGCATCCAAGTTTAAATTGATTTTTGGTATGATTCAACCTCCCGCTGAGCGCAAACGAGAATGGTAATGGCTGCAGACGTTTCTCGAGAACACCACAAACAGTCCAATTCGAGTCGAACGAACCTGAAAAGAGAAAGCAATTGCGATTAAAAAAAAATGTTTAAAATGAGACATAAATTGAGCGTATAGATCGTCCGTTTTTCGTTCTCATGGACGACTGTGAAAGGTAGGCAAATTAACCTGAATATGATAACAAGTTCAATAGGAAATTTATCGGTCTACATGTTATTCCTATATCCCTTTAAATGGAGGCCAACAAATGGGGAAGGACGAATATTGACAGTTAAAAGAAGCTAAGCACTTTACGAGGAGCTAGCTTCGATTTGCACAACAAGAAAATACTTTCACAAAGTTCAGATTAAGCCAAATCGTTAATCGTCCTTCAAGTGCCTTAAGTGCGGATGGATCAGCCATTATACAAAAGAAACGGCCTCCGAGGATATCACAGAGCACAATGAACCTTATGGTTGGATGAAGTACATAAAACAAAACAGGATATGGAAGCATAATTTCTCTACACCTAATGACTGAAAGCTGCAGCTGTCAGACACTATTTAAAAATGCCAATGATTTATTAGCTATCACGGCACTTGACCAAATGTTTATTGCGTACGAGAGTATAGAACGGCGACGGCTCCTACAAGATGGAGGCTTATTTTGTTTCTGCTCCCCAAAATGACTCATCAGGCTTGTTAACGTTTTCGACGACTCTTTGCATACGTGCTTTAGAGAGAACTACCAGCGACAATAATCAAATCACTTCAAGATGCTCAGTAAACAGCTGAGAAATCGCTTCATGGTCTGCAACTCAAAGCTTTTCTAGTAAAAAGCACTCTTTCAGTTTATAATCGGCGAGCTGCAAACCAATCCATCGATTTACAGTTGCAGCTGTCTAGTCATAGTAGAGTTAAAATTCTTCTAAAAAAATGCAGATAGTTGAATAGATCGTGTTAAGGCAACAAGACCCAAAAACCTTTTAGTAGAGTCGCAGTCGCAGTTGATGATATTGACAGACGACTTCTGCATACTGTTCAAAGGCGAAGACGAAATTCTACTGTCTACTGTCAGGCGGAACGAACCATTTAATTTGATGAAAGACAGACTTTTGTCTACCGGACCAAAATTAAGTGAGAATATTAAATCTAAAACTCAAGCCAAACAATGCTGCTGGACCAGGTAATGCTGCTGGTAACGACTTCATGAACGAAAAACATCGGTTGAGGCGCCACTAAAAAAGTAAGTAACGTTCGGTAGTCGAAAAAAAAACCTTCTAACACATCGCCAATAGTTTTGAAAGTTTTACTCGAGTTTCCAGAATCATAGAGGAGGAATTAATTCGCAAAATAACTCGGACACATAGTCTGAACCGACACGCTCAACACATGTTTTCAAATTCGCCGAATTGAACTCAATTTTTACGTAGTTTTTGCTCTAGCTATTAACTTTTTGATTGCGTCTATCTATATCGCTAGTAAATTTCATCGCGTTAAATGTTATTTCGTTGGCACAGATGTTACAGATAAACTTGCAAGTGTATGTCGACCGTTAACAATTATGGTGATTACAACGTTAATAAATCGTAAAGCGACGACCTAGTTTGTCAGTTTGCTTATAAAATAAATCAATGAGTCATGTACAGTATGATAAACTTGCGATAACAAGAAACCAATCAACAGTTGATTGTACTTTGAGATTGTTGGCGCTTCAAAGGCAAAAATGGCAGGCAGTTACAACAAAAAACGGCTGTTTTGGCATGATGTATTTCGGCCACAATAAAACATTTAAGAGATCCAGTGAATGGTCCACCGCTGAGATAATATTAAATCAATAACTCACAGAATAGATGTGCCTGGATTACGGAATTGGACAATTCTTCCGAATAACAAATACTTTAAAAAACCACAAAACCACCGACCGTGCGGACAGTGTTTCTACAGCTACCCCTGCTTCTGAAAATGTTGAAGTTTATCAGGCACCACCTACGGAATGCAATTTAGAATACCAGTTCAATTGATCCAGAACAATGTTGGATCTGTTTAAGTAACTTTGAACTGTGCTTCAGCTTTGCGATTGATATCCGGCTTTGAGTGCTTCCGAGGCTAAGATCTATGAAAAGACTCTTACTTTCTGTCAACATTGAACCACGTATCTCGACGTCTTTAATAAATAGGCTACCCTTTTTCACACTAATTTTTTTGTTGGTCAGTTTACTAGTGTTTTCACCATTCAAATATTTGTGGCACAGATGTGGGGACACTCGAACAAGAAATATATGAAACGTTATTAGCAGTCAAGTGGCGAGTTGGTGGTGATCGACATGGAAAAAAGCCAGCAGATCAGCGTTAAGTGGTGTAGAAAATGGATTACTCTGAAGTAATGCTAGATATTGTTTTAGGGTTTGATTGTCGATTTTATAGTTGAGTTTGGATCCACAAAAATACAGCCTCAGATCACTCCCAGTTCTGATTGGAACTTCAGGTCATTTCGCAGGAACAGCTAAATGCAACTTCGGTTACCCCCGAAAGGCAATACCACTGGGTGGACCGCAATGCTGACCTATATCTCGTAGCTAGATAAACTAGTCTGTTTATGATGACGAGCATCAGCTGAGTACAGCAACCGAAAACAATGTCGTAATAGAGTAGACCATTTATTCGTTAGTGCCTTTGGGAGGTTTTTGTGCCTAAATCTAAACATTGCAGCACTCAAATCCGGACTAGAGACTATAATACCAAAGAACCTACTGCTCACTGATCGCAATGATGAGTCCACCCCATGATCATCACAGCGGCGGTGTTTGTTGCTGGCAGTTTTGGCCATAATGAGAAACTAGCTGATTTGCGAATGGTGATCTTGAGGAATAAGATTTTGAAAGCGTATGAGATTTGTTTCGATGGTCATTACTGGTTAAACACACCCTCTTCGACAGTTTCAGCAAAACAGAGCTTCTGTCACTGCCACCGACGAGGGTGTTCTTTTACTGATCTAGAATGCTAATATATCGCGTTCGAAATACTGCAGCACTTGAAAAGTAACCGCCATTAGGAGAAACTACAACCAACCGATGCAATGGAAGTCGTTCAAGTTAAGGGCAAATACATCGAGTATGGTATTGGTATAACCAAAAGAACCAACTTCAGTTGAAAAAAATAATAATGTATCAGCATTCACTCGTACTCACCTCTAAAAATTAAATCAGCCTTTGGCAAATCAACCTGGTAGCCAATCGTAGCCACCGACTCTTGCATTCTCAGACTTGTTTCCACTTCAACGCCAATCTGTAGTTGATCGCTAGCCTTTTGGTAGTAACAAACATGAACACCACCGGGTCCCAGGGTACCAGACCATGTTGAATCACCGCTTGTATAACGTGCCACTGCCGAGACGACCGCAATTTGTCCACCGGGAACATTTTGCCCATATTGATAAGCCAACTCACCACCGAGAGCGAGTTTTTCTGTCACCGACTGCAGGTAATGTCCAACTAGGACACCAGAGTTATTAAAAAGGTTTGGATTACCCACAGTCAAGGTTGCAGTAAAATCATCCCCACGGTAGTCAGTCGACAGCTGGGCAGCTGTTAGCTTGCCATCTTGAATCTGTAAAATAGAACCAAATGTCAGATCACTCACAACAAAGACCAAAACAACGTGCCGCCACTCACCTGTGAAGCAAATTTGCAGCGCACCCTTGGGTGGAATTGATGAATAAGATTTGCATTTAGATTACCCGACGGATCGATATCGCCCAAGAGTACTGGGAATGCCTCTGAGGGTGAAAATTGCTTTGTACCCACATAAGTCGCACCAAACCGATAGCCGCTCGGCTGTGTGCTGCAAAGGTTAAGTGTATGCGAAACCTGGAAATGATTACTGAGACCTTTGTTCAGCATAACTTTGGCACCTTCGAAGGTCATCGCCATTATATCTGAAAGTTGAGATTTTTCATGTTTTTATTCATCCGCAGTGATTTTTGCACGCACAAGAAAATAGGTTATGTCATCATTATCGCACCGCGGTTATCAACCTTTACCAGCCTTGGTCTAGGTGCTGATTGGTTCGCATTTTTATCTGACTGACTTACCCTTGCATCTCTTGTGCAATTCCTCCACAGTTCCGGGATTCTCGAGGTTAATTTTTTTATCGTCGACTGCAGGAGACTTTGCTGTGACCGGTGCTGGAGCTGGTGGTGCCAGTAGCGATTCGGGCAGTCCAACTTTGGGATCATTTTTCGATGCTGCCATAACATTCCCCATGATGGATATTTATTTAAAATTTTGTTTCTTTCTGACGACGAGAAAAACAGATACTCCGGATTGGAAGTTCGATCCGTAGGTGAAAATTTTTTATTCGGGAAGAGTAAAGAATTTTGACAGCTGTCGTCGGTTGGTTGTATTTGTGTGTATTTTCACACGTGCCTGTGGCAGTGAAAAAAAAGATGGTAGTCACAACTGTCAGATGTTGGTGAGGAGGCGGCATTTTCAGAGCACTTCCTAAATGCTGCCAATTCATTAAAAGATAGCAGAATCGAACAAAAACATACCCACCCATAGGAAGGTAGGTAGGAAGGTACCTACCCTTGTGGTGGTTGAGAGGGTTGTTCATCTTGGTATTATCCTCGATGGTGGGTTGTCTCGGTCAAACAGCTCTCTATCTTCATGTTGCTGATTTTTTATACGTCTAGCTCTAGACTGTTCACTTGAACAGTTTTCTCAGTTAACGTCTATGTCCGCAACACCGAAAACCCAACTCAAATTTCTCGACTTACGACATCTATTTGCTTGTTTTAACATGTGTCAAGAGAACTCAGTTTTGACATTTCTATTGGGTTATCGGAGAGCATTGGAAAGCGCAGTTTGACATTTTATTTGCCCTGACGTCGTGTAGAGCACCAATCAGAAACTCGGATCTCGGATCTCATCATCATTCGCATAATGTACAATATTTATAGTTCACACTGATAAATGTACAAACTTTGTTCATTCGCGTGGATTCCAGCGAATGCCTGGCGACACTTTCCGACTCTATAATCATCCATGCTGATTTTAATCTCGATATCCCAATTCTATTCCCAAGTCAGTCAGACTGGGGGTAGATATCGTACTACGGATCGCAGTCTATAGTGCTGGCTTATGCGTGAATGCCCACAGGCTAATACCCAGATATACCACTTCTTGGAAATCAGTCTAATCATACCTTTTGTTAAGACTAGTAGGTAAGGTATCCAGTTTGAGTGGATTTGTATTTTCCATACAAAAATTCCGCATAGCTATTGTGAATTGTGAATACGATTGGCACAAACCAGTAAGAATAGACCGCCGACTTCCCGTGCACCTACCCGATTCCCCCCGGAGGAAATTACCCTGTCTGTGAATACGTGTAAATGTCAAAATTAATGGCGGCAATGATTTTCCATGCTATACCATGGGCCTAGGATTTTTCAAGTATGCGTGCGTTAATGACGCTCCTTTGATTTTGTACAGCACCAATACATGAAAAATCCTGGGCCCGCCAGCAGCTTGTAGGCAAAGTCCGTTATGTGGGAGGAGTCGACGGTCTATTCTTACTGGTTTGTGACGATTGGTGCATTCATTCTGTACTTTGTTTGGCATCACTCCCAATTAACTGGCGTAAATTGCACCCATCTACATACAGCTTTAAAGATCAATGTTCAAAATTGATTCTAAAATCCTGAAAGCGAATAACAGAAAACACAACAAAAAGCCCGCGCCTAGCACAAACCACATAAAAGTTTCGTAATTTATTGTTCGTTTTTTGTTTAAATTTTTGTTTAAATAATGCCGCCAAAACGCAAAAGAAAAACTGCTGCTTCAACAAGCAAGGTAAATATACAATTTTTTATTCGAAATTAGAAAACAAAACAAGCAATCATCACACCTCAACAGGCGGCAAAGAAGCCAAAGTTAGCTGATCCAACCCCAACAGAACTCGCCATAACCACTGGTCCAGTGCTCTATGTCGAGCACTGTCGCAGCTGAAACGTATTCAAGCGGCGTGCCAATGATTTGCACAGTCAAATCGTTGAGCAGCTGCCGACTATACAACTTGTCCTCAATCCGTCCGGTCCACCACGTCGCGGCGCATTTGAAATATCATTTGCCCTAACACCAACCGATGATGCTGATGCTAGGATAGAACTCTGGTCCGGTCTCAAGAAGGGTCCGCCTAGAGCTTTAAAATTTCCCGCATCAGATGTGATCATTGATGGCATTAAGAAGATTCTCAAGGATTGAAACGATACCGTGTTGCTTTTCCAGGGGATCATGAACTGTGGCGCGTATGACCAGCATTCGGTGAAAGCCATCTAATGGAAGCCAGTGCCGTGAACTTTTTTCGCCTTTTTCATGGGAAGTTGGGGAAGCAATCTATATAATCTGTGCCAGTGACGTGGTTTTACTAAAATACATCTCCATTCGAACACCAATGGCAAGTTGTGTTTTGCTTTTTGTCCTTTACCTCTGTCAGGCAGTCTTCGTATTCGCTGAGAAGGTCCTCCAGCGCTAGTTGGGCATCGACAAACTCTTGTTCGTCCATTCCTTCCCCTGTGTACCAATGGAGATGCGCCCTTCGCTTTAGCATCGTGATAAATCCTTGAGACACCCGACCGAACAGCTGTTGGATGGCGGTGGTATTGCCGATAAAAGTCGACGACATCTTAAGGCCCCGCGGAGGTATATCACAAATGGCCGTTTTTACGTTGTTTGGGATCCAGTCGACAAAATTTTGGATGTTCTTGTTTCGTGCGTTCGTCATCAAGGTGTCTACCTCCTTGGGCGACATTCGTCCTCGAAAAATTGCAGCAACGGTTAGGAGTTTACCAGCTCTCAAATCTATGGCGGCCAACAAGTTGTTGGAGCTAAAGATCTGGCTGACTAACTCACCCACCGACTGCTTGGCATACTTGGCCGATCCCATCGCAGTCAACGGAGCGAATCCAGGGACCAAGAAGTGTAAATTCGGAAAGGGAACCATGTTCACGTAGAGTTTCCTCAGGCCAGAGTTCAACTGTCCAGGGAATCGCAGGCACGTCGTCACACCGGACATCGTGTGCGCGATGATGTGGTTTAGGTTCTCCAGGGAGGCTCCGCTTAACTGAAGCCTTTTCTGGCAGATGTCGTAGAGAGCCTCGTTGTCTATACAGAAAGTAAGGTGAGTATGGGCCGTCTGGTGAGGAAAGCAAAGCACAGAGTTGTATGGCTCCACGACAACATCAGAGATCCGCTGCGAGGGAATCACACTGAAAGTGCACACTAAGTTGTCTGGATACTCGTCTGCTAGATTTTTCATGAGCAGCGCTCCAAATCCAGACCCCGTTCCACCGCCCAGAGAGTGAATAACCTGAAAACCCTGCAACGAATCGACTGTTTCCGCTTGAAGCCTGGTCACATCGAGGACGTGATCCATAATCTCAGCGCCCTCGGTGTAGAACCCTCGAGCAAAATTGTTGCCTGTTCCTTCTGAGCCGCTCACGAACAGTTCAGGGTTGTAGATTCCCGCATTGGGGCCGTGCCGTATGTATTCCAGACTGGAGCGGTCTGTGTCGACAGCCACGGCGCGTGCGTAAAAGGTCCCACGATCAGTTTCATTGAAGTAGACGTTCATGCGTTCCAGCTGGAGGTGGGAATTGCCTGCGAATTCCCCGCTTGACATGATGCCATGTTCACGGGAGATAACGTCCCAAAACTGGAAAAAAACAAATTGGTAACATGATCTGTGGCGCCTTGGGGTTATTAGTCGAACTTACTGCGTCGCCTACCAGGTTACCACATCTACCGACCTGTAAAGTGATGATCTCCCGCATAACTGAAAATTTTGAATAATCTCGGAGGAAGTATGAACGGATATTGAGTCGACTGCTTGGGGAAAGAGTTTTGATTGATGAAGTGGATAGGGGCAAGTAAATTTAAGAGAACTTATGAGGGTCTCACATACAAAAAATGTCGAGGATGATCTCTTAGACGGACCTGGCGTCTACCCCTGGCACAGAAAACCCTGCAACTCTTTGCCACAACGTTAAACGTTTTATTTGCAACAATAAATACAAAAAAGAGTGCCTAGCCTATTCGGCGTAAAAAAAAATGCTCCGCGCCTTACATCGATTTCATTTGCGCCATCAGATCATCCAAGTCAACCTCAGCAGCAGGGGCTGCTGTCGAAGACACCTCCGTCTCGTCAACCTTGTCAGGAGCGTCGTAAGCCAGTTTCAGACCCAAAGCCACGGACGATGTACTTGGCTGTGCGTTTGCTTCCTCGGGCGCTGAGTCACTTACCAACTCGATTCCCCAGTCATTAGCCTCGTGCAGCGGTCCCTCATCGACTGCAATTTCCTCTACCTTCTCCACTTTGGGTCTTGCTTGGAATTCCTTTTGCCTTTCCTGGCAGTGGCGATCATCACACTGCGTGTTCGGTTTGAGAGTCATTTTCGGAAAGAAATCGTTCATAGCGTTGTAGCCCAGATAGTCGGAGACCTCTCCAAAGCCCAGCAGATACTTGAGGGTGTTCTGCACCAGCATACCAGCAGTGATGCCCATGGTAGTTGGCAGACTCGCAGCACAGACGCCTTCCCTTTTTAGGGTCTTCTCGTCGATGTTCTCCGCCACTACTAGTGGTGGTGCACAGGCAAAGCAAGCCGTGTCGCCAGGCCTAATGAACTGGATATGCCCAGAAACTGCGTTCTCCGACACACCCGACTCAAACCAATTCAACGAGAGTTCATTGCAAGCAGTGTTGATGGCCATGCGCGCCTCAAAGTTGTCCACACAGCTGAGTACCAAATCCACGGGAGTATTTGCTGCAATGCCACCAGTGTGGATCGTTTTGAGAAACTTTTCAAACGACTCCACTGTTGTGATGTTGTAGTTGTGTGTCTCAATGCGAACGTCTGGATTTATAAAGGTGAGTGTCCTAGCAGCTGCATCGACTTTTGAAAGCCCAGCCTGATCTGGAGTGAAGAACAACCGATTCATGTTGGCCAGTTCCACTTTATCGTAGTCGAAGAGAATTAGTTTACCAATGCCACATCTGACAATGGTATCATTTGTTAAATGATTTCGTATTTTGATGCAAGACGAACTCACCTGGTTAACATATCGGCGGTGACACTGCCAACTCCACCGACTCCCACAACAGCAACCGATTTGTCACGTATTCTTTCATAATCCTTGACTATTCCCATACGTTGCAGTGCCATCAGGCGACTGTATGGATTGGAATCAACTACTTCTGCGGTCATTTTATCGATTCTTTCGCGATACTGCTTGGCATTGGTTTTGTGCTTCTGCAGTTCCTCCTGTAGGTCATTTAGCCTGGCGCGTAGTTCATCGAGGGCAGCCATTATTGGAGTATTTTTATATAATGGCAAATTCCAAGAAAATGGGATAAATTTCGTATGCAACTCGGTGGATTTTTTGGTAATTCAAAATCGTTTGCGTGTCACTTCTAACTTTGGCTATGCACTTTTTTGTTGTTCTCGCCGTGACATTTCGAAGTGTCAACGGAAGGCATTTTTGACAGCAGCAACAAGTGGTTCCAGTACAGCGGATGTTTTCATATTTGTTCTGAAAGTCAGATGGCGCTGACAAGTCTTAAGACCTGTTCAGTGCGAAGCGAGGTAAATAACGACTCAGCATTTATTTTTTTGAATCGCGACCACTTTTCCGAATCTCGATTCATTTTCGGAGTCGTTCAAGATTTACCAATAAAAGTGCGTTTGAGTTTGATAGCTAGTGGAGTTTATTTACCTGCTTCACCTGCATCGAAGCACATTGCATACATTTTTTTCTATGCGTTCCTAAACCGTTCATCCGATTACAATAACTACACTTTGGTGAGTTCTTGATTTGTTGTGCATCCGCCCCGAAGGTTTTGGACTTTATGTTGGCGGGCTTGAACAAAGAAACACCTTCTGTACAAAAATAGCTACTAAAAATTATTTCGAACTCCTCCTAACCAATTGAGCTGAAATTTTTCGACAATTTTCTGTATTAGACCAAAAGTGTTTTTGTGAACAAAGGAGCGTGACATCACCTCCCGTCAAGGCTATTTCTTGACACTAAAAATTGGAGCTGTAATTGTAAAATATTGTTGCGTTTTTTTTCTGTGCGGAAGATTGTTAGCCGACCGTTGCTACGCAAATTAGAAAATGCACAATTTCTAATTAAATTGGAGGTTTTATTTCCTTAACTTAAATTTTTGTTCTTATGGTTCCCGAAAGGATCTTTTTCTTTCTTGTTCGCGCTTTATTTTTTATTTTTTTGGCAGAAGAATAAGGTGTGTTCCGTAGAAAAATAACAAGGTCCGCTCTATAGAGTAGGTCGTGGTGGTTTTATGTCATAATGCTGATTAGCGGCTTCGCAAAAATATGAAACATTGATGTTGCATTGTTCTGACAGAAAAGACACGCGAAGTCTGAAATCTGAGAGCAGAATATGAGAAGCCCAATCGAAAACGCCATGGCCAATGGAGAATCCAGAAAGGAGAAATATAAAAAATGAAATGAATGTGATTTTAGAAAATTTTCATTACCCCAATACCAGTTATCTACATAATGTTCTCCAACAAGTTCGCATAATCTTTCTCTTTGAATAGGTACGCATATTATGATGTTCACATTTTGTTCTCCCACGTAAATTTTGGCGAATTGCCATCGATTGTTATATGAACAATCACGGCGAAGTTAAGGAAATCTTCCACATATAACTCTGTGTGACGGATTGGAAAAGCTGCAATGCGAGCTTCAGTAATTCGATTCTTTTCATTCGCTTATCCTTCTCCAAATGTTTCGCAAATATTCTCTATAATAGTTGCCGAACAGAGTTATTATTAAGCTGGTCAACTATAGCAATCATGACAAGATGGTGATTCCGTTCAATCTCTATATTGGTTCTTCTTCTGTATACCTATGGCGCCTAGATTAATATAATTTGTCAGACTGACAATTGACGTCATATTATTTGTTGGTTTATCATACTGAATCCGATTCGTGTACATATCACATTGTCTAGCGCGTGGCCACCGTAGGTATATAATGAACATATTAATGACATCCACGTTGTCAACCTATAATGAAATCAATTATTTAATTTTTTTTTATTTAGATTTCAAAACCACAAAAAATCGTATACGTTTTAAACGTAACCTAAATACATTGTTCTGATATGATGTTACAATCTGAGCGTAAAGGTTTCAGTGATGCGACATCAAACCGACAATAACATTGTTTTATAACAGTATCGTAAGTAGGTAAGGTATCTATAAATGCACTTGTCTTGAACTTGATCAATGTTTACTAGAATTGATACGAAATTAGGCAAGAGCTTTATTCATACACCTGATAGTTGCATCATATTTGCTCATCAAGTTACGTAGATATTATGTTGTATAAAACGCTCTAATGTGGTAATCAAAAAATAAAAATTAAGGTATGTATTGTCAGTTTGTATAGGTATATTAACTGCAATAGATGGATGGAGTATTTGGAATTTAGCAAAAGTAGTCCAAAAACATGTAGGTATACGTAGGTCGGTTGTCAATTATTGCTTATCCTCGGATAATTTTCTGACACTATCGTGGTGGAAAACGAATTTTCAGCTGTCAAAAAATGATCCTGCTCTTGGAGCACGATAATAAATTTTTTTTACATTTTTTTTAGTTTTACTAGAATGTTGGAGAAGAAATAAAATACAAAGCGTGAAATGAGAGAAATATTGAAATAGAAAGATTGAAGTTTAGTGAAATTCTCTTTTAAACACTTTCTTAAGTGTCTGAAAATTATCCGAGGATAATTATTATTTAGCGCAATTGACACACGCCCAATATGAAACTTGAACCCTTAAGAGGATGGATTAAAAAAGTGAGGGACCCAACATACATGTAAAAATGTAGATATGGAAAAGAAAAAGAAAAGGCATTTAAAGGAACTAAAATTTAGTCCAATAACTACTAAAATACCTAAAGCTGTTCGTACAACAAGAAGTTCCTGCCCAACAGGTGTGGCTGTTGTCAAAACTGCAGTGAAAAAAGGAAGACCTGGAAAGGTCGGTACAGTGCTAAAATGATGCACCTGACAATCAATATTAAATGCAGTACCTATACGCTCCACCATTTTCAAAATGTCAAGATGTTAATGCCGGTCTTCTTGAAAAACTTACACAAATATAATATAACATCATATTTACAAATTGTGGGAGCAGTAGCGCAGTGGTTAGTGTGCTGGACTACTGCGCGAGGGATCCCCGGAAAAACACAAATTACATCTTAAGGTTTTTTCTACTGCGCCACCTCTCGCGAACGTCTGACAAACATCCGAGAGTATGACTGTCCTGAAAAAGCTTCTCAATTCAGCCGTTCGGACTCGGCATAAAATAGTAGGTCCCTTCCATTCGTCCCAAAAATAGAAACTCACACAAAACGAATGGTTGCGAGAAGCTAGGCCTAGGGTGTCTACCACCTGTTGCGCCACCTATTTATTTATTTATTTTTTATTTACAAATGGAAAAGTTTCTAGAAAGTTTCAAGAAAAATATAATCCAAAAGACTCAAACAATTATTATAGAGGGAGATAGTTTTTAAACGCAGTCACCAAAATATTTACAGGCAGGTATAGTCTTGGAGCTTAGCTAGTTTCAAGCCAGTTTCCGCCAGTTGGAAATTGAAGAGTCGTGCGATCGTAATAACATCCGGAGGTTTTATAAATAAGCCAAGCAACTGGCTGCTAGCTGGCGATGGCCGAATTCGGAATCCCAGCAAAACTGATTCAGCTGTGTCGCGTGACGCTGGAAAACACGCGCTGCAACGTGCAGTTTGGAACGCCTGAAGCCGATCGTGAACAATCTGATAGATCCATATCAGTGTGGCTTCAGACCAGGAAAGTACCCATCAGGAGTTTCAAATCGATCCCACCACCTTTCCATCGATTTTAAGCCGCCTATGACAGCATTTATAGGGGCGAGCTATACAGAGTAATGTCTAGTTTTGGCATCCCTGCCAAACTTGTCCGTCTGTGTCGATGGCGGCGAAGATGAGTTTGACGGTCACTGAATGCAAGACAAAGAATATGCTCCCAACAAGAAAGGACACCCGAACACCGAAGTTTCAGACAGAATGCGACCATAGACAGATATAAGATATAACTTTCCAATCGTTGTCTCTTTGGGCTAAGAAAGCAACTAAGTAGCAAAGCCCTCTGTCGAACAACTAAAGTGACACTTTATAAGACCCTAATCGTCCCAGTTCTTCTCTATGGCGCAGAGGCATGTTACGCATGGACTCTATCAAAAGCGGATGAGGTTACCCTTGGTTGTTTCGAGATGACAATAATTCTTCGAGTAATGTTCGGTCCCATCTGCATAGACGGTGATTGGAAGAGGAGCTACAACGAAGAACTGTACGGTACTGCGACATCGACCTAGCCAGAAGAGTGAAGGTCTAACGACCGTAAATAGGTAGATATGTAAGATCGATCCCCAGTCTGAATGAATATTCTTTCGATACGACAAAATTATTCTCCACAAACTTTTCGTTTATTTTTTTTAAACATATTATTAGATATACAAATACAACAGTTCCAAGAAACAAAAAATAAAAACAAATATAACACAAAACCGGAAGAAGAAAATATTTAACAATAGTAGATAGTTTTTTTTTTAAATCGTAACAAGAAAAAAGGAGAAAACTTAACAAAAAGAAAGAAGCTCTGGAAATCTGGATCTGATGTGTACACCGCACTGCAAAAGTTATACTTTTTATTTGATTTTTTTTATGAGATTTTGGAACTCCAGTTTAGGTGTTCGGGTTCTCATTATGCACCTTTACAAAGTAGATTTATTTTTTTTTTTTAATTTTTTTTATTCATTATTATTTTTGTTTCTTCGCTACACACTACATCCTCCTCGCTTCTATGTTGGGGGGAAAGTTAAGGGTTGGGGTAGCATTGAGGAGGATCTTTGGATCTTATAGTAGAATCGTGTCACTACTTAGGCAACCTTGGCGGTCCTCTGCCTGGGCGTAAGACGAACCTTGAAACCTTCTTCGCGCTTCAAAATAATATCTGCCTGCAGTTTGAAATCCGCCTCGCGAATATCCGAATGGATACGATAGTTACGAAGAATGGTGGAGAGCAGGATCTTTAGCTTGAGCATGGCGTACTTGCGACCTGTGAATAGAAAATTCATATAGGAGTTTGTTGGGAGAGAGCTGAATATTGTTTTGAAACTTACCAACACAACTCCTTGGTCCTGCAGAGAATGGCACAAAGGCATAGTAATGCCTGTTGGCTTGTTTTTCTGCCAAGAAGTTATCAGGATTGAAAACGTTGGGATTCTCCCAGATCTTTGGATTTCGATGAAGTTTATAAGTGGCCACAACAACGGTGGCTCCCACTGGAACAACGTAATCGCCCGATGCCAACTTCAGATCTTCGTAAAGTTGACGAGCAATGATCGGTACTGGTGGATACATACGAAGAGTTTCCATCAGACAACGTTCCAAGTATTTCATCTCGAGGGTGTCTTGGAAGGTGGCAGGCCTATCGGAATCACCAAAGATTTCATCCAATTCGGCAATGACACGATCCTGGATCTCCTGATGGATACCCATCATTGAGAGGAAGAATGAACTTCCTGCGGCGGTTGTATCGTGACCTTCAAACATGATTGTATCGACTTGCTCTTTGATTTCAGTATCAGAGATGAGAGCGCCATTTTGTGCACTCTCCAATAGAAGATCAAGGAAAGCCAAACGTTTCTTCTCGCCGATATCGTTGTCTTCGACATCCAAGTCGTCCTTAAGCTGTTCAGCTTGTCCGTATGACAGGCCTTCGACGACGGAGGAATTCTTAGAATCAACTTGGTAGTTGAATGCTTCGAAGGATTTGCTGGTCTGAGCTAGGGATCCACGGGTACCCTTGGCGAAGGCTTCTTTCTTGTTCTTGATGACCTTGGTGGTGAGGCCATGAATGATGTTAAGCAGCTTGCCTTGGTTCTTGTAGTGCTTGGTGAGACCGAATAGGAATTCGCTGCGCATCAAGATGTTGCGGTGGCGCAGATGGAGGATATCACACATTTTCATTACAGCGAGAGCATATTCATAGCCACCCTTCTCTTGGGTCTTCTTCGAGACACCCATAGCGGTTTCTGGAGAAAAATAAAAAAGAGCATTTCAAAAATTGTTTTATTTTCGGCGGTTACATTTTTTATCAAACGCCATCTATTGCAAAATGTATGTAGATTGACTCGGGCGTTAGGTACGTTTCAAAATTCGTCTCGTTTTCGGTCGATTTATCAAAGGATATTGAGCTAGTCGATCTTACAGCAGTTACATCTACAAGTCCCAACAAAGAAAATTTGATTTACCAGCTCTCGTGTCATTGCGCCATCTATTGGAAAACTGACAACACGACATCAGATGTCAACAAATCAGTACAGTGTCATCACTGTCATCAGTCTTCTATATCAATTCAGGAAATTCATACGATTCCATGATCATGATCATTTATGGAACTACAATATGTCCAAGCAATAAGGAAGGCTACCATTGCTTCCATCACCTACAAAAATACCGTCAATCGCCACTAAATCGATGCCGCCCCATACCAATCACCTTTTACTTTACTCATGCAGCACGTGTGACCACAAAGAGATGGGAGTCCACAAAATGCATTGCACAATTCCATAACAAAACACCCAATTACCTATTTTCTCTTTCTATTAAATTTTGCAATCTCTGTTCGCCATCACCACTTACACTTACCAACCACCCGATAATGCAGACAGCAGCACGCAAATGGTATAGGCCATTTTTCATGGAACACACATAAATGTGCAACGTAGTAGCTTCACCTGACCATGTTGTATCTGTATCAGATGTGTGTGGTACTACACAGTATCAATTATTAGTTTACTCACTGACGGATGGAGTTCGCTATCCGCACGAAAGTTATGCAAAAGCCAGTTTTTCTGATGTCCATCCAGGAGGCGACGACACAACGTGTTTCCATACTCAACGGTGTTAGATAATGGAAATATGCAATCCATTCCAAATAGGGGTTACCCGAGTTCAAAGGCATGCTTATTCTGTTTCGTTTGGTATAAATTTATTTGCGATTTGAACAATCATTAGGTAGGTATATCGTAAACCGACTGCCGATGCATTTTGATTTCGATCGCAACGAAGAATGACAGAAGGTGACACCCAGACATGGTAATCGTCATCATGACCTGGCGAAGTTTCAATTGTTCATGCCAGTTGTTGGCTTTCGTGTATTTGGAAGCAAATCTAATAATTATTCTATTTAAGCTTGCAAAGAGCGTACTGTCAGCACAGCACACTGTATGTATTGTATGTCCACATCACAAGGCGAATGCGAGGGTGATAATGCGTGCGAAAAAAAGTATAATATATCAATGCCAAGATCAAGCCATAAAGGTTATGTTTGTATCTTGGGAGTGGGCGAAATTGTGTTTGCAACTTAATTATGCGATGACGTTTCTTTTACTTGTTTGTGTTGGCATAGTTTTTTCGGGTATGCGAAGGATATTTAAACTGACAATTGACGGTTATTATAGCATAAGTACTAAATTTGATCGCCCAAAAGCAATATTAACAATTTAGTTGACAGTTTCTATAAAATTTGACAGAAGTAACGGAACTCCAAGAGTACTGGAGTCAAAAGAAGTTCGTGCTTCTGATTTAGCTCGGGCACATCGGAGTTCTGGATCTGGACTTGTGTTTCCTTATTCGTTTAGAGCATGATCACAGCGCGATAAATGATCATGTGTAAAAATCTGAGAACAGAATATTTTGACAGCTAAATAAGAAATAGAACAGTTCCAGAAATCATTTCAACTCCTAGAACTCTACTATATTTCTATACTCATTTCCATTTGTACAGCTTAGAGTCACTCAACAGACTTATTAAAAGTTTCTTCCGTTTTGCCATCTACTTTTGTTCATGATCACTTTAAAATAAGTGAACAATTTTGTTTGGCTCCTGTCTTTTTCCACAGCTGCTGTCATTTTTCATCTTTGGTTGAGCCGTGTTTTTGTTTACAATAATGTGGTAATGTATTTGCAATTGACATTCAAAAAAAATTAAACTTTGAAAGAGTAGGAAATATGTCTCTCATTAAATGGTAAGAAAATGCAATGTCATTGGCAATGTCAAAAAATTCATAAAACCACGTTTTTTCCTTTGAGTTCTAGAAGTGGATTTGTAAATTTTGAATGTCATTTACGCCTCCTAATATTTTTCTGTTTGTTGGTGCAATGTAATGTCAAACATGGTTTTTTTTTAAGTCTTACCAAATGTTCAATGATCAATCTTAAATGGAAGCTGAAAAATGTATCTCCAATTTTATTATATAAACTTACCCAACAAAATCTCTACAGTAGCCTCACTCATGTAATCATGACAATCGAATGTCTTTTCACCTTCGGCTTTCAATTTGCGGACAACGTTTCGTGAATTCTCATTAAATAGTTCGATGAAGCTCTTTAGTACGTTCAAATGGAATGTTGGAGCAATGAGTTTCCTGTGTGAGCGCCATTTGTGACCTAAAAATAAAATTAACATCAGTTAATAAAACAACGGCTATATTGGATAATTAATTTATTTATCCCGACTGAATAATAATTTCGGAAGTCAAACAGGTCAACATTAAGTTGCATGCAAATTTGAAATAACCAACCAAGGAATTTAGTACATTAATTAGGGCTCCGAATTGCGCATAATTACGGCTAGTCGGATAAAGAAATAGGAACGGAATATTCATCAAATATTCTTCGACGTATAGCTTTCATTGAATTGTAATTACACCAGGTATAAATGACGCAATATTTTTTTTAAGTCAACAATCTGGATGATTTGAATAGGTTCCTTTTGACTAAAATGGTTGTTACATTATCTGAACATTGTAAATCTAAAAATTATTTTTTCATTATCTCAAATTAGATTTATGTCTGGCAATCGGATATTTTTATAAATTAAACCGCAAAAGTAATTGTAGTAGCACCTTTGCAATTTTTTAACATATAATGGTTCTAATTTTGTTAAGAAATTTGTAGCAAATTTTACAGTTCAGTGCAAATATTTAATTTATTGAATATAGCACTTTCGGAGTAATCAAACTTCATAAAACAGTCACTGTTTTGAGTATGGCTTTATGTTATGTTAACGTAAATGTGAAAATAACGACGACTCCTAAAAGTCCGAAAATTCGGAGTCATTCAAATTTGCATTTAATTCACAGTACACAATGCCAGTAACAATTTTGAATGCGATTTCAAACAATGACACAAATTAAACATATTCGGAGTTCCGAATTTCTTAAAATTATTGCAAACTTTACTCACCAGTACTGATCAAAAGACCATCTCCCAACCATGGCTTGAAGAATTCATACTCTGGAGCTTTGTCAATGTACACCTGACTGCTGAGTAAAATCTCAACATCGCGTGGGTCATAGATGAATATCACCAATTTAGGACCAATCCAAATTTTAGCAACATTCTCGAATGGTGCACCCTTTTCCAGTACTGTCTTGAATACCTCTGCAAAAAAAAAATTAATCAATCAAATCCACGGTAATCAATCAAATTCGCGTTCGCATTTTAGTCCTACTTGATGGTGCTCCTACTGCGTCTAATAAATTGCCCAACAATGGTAATCCTTCGGGACCGGGTATTTTTTCGGCACACTCGTAGAGATGTCTTCGGGATAGTCGCCAGTAGACAAACCACAAAGCTAATGTTGGTAGAAGGAGGAAATAGAAAACACTAGATGCGGTAACCATCATTGGCTCCTTGATTATCTCCTGACCAACCGACATGGTGAGGGATTTTTTGTTTTTTTTTTCTATCACACAAAACGATTAATACAAAAACGTATGCACTGAGATCCGTATCGTTTTACCCTACTCAAGTACGAACGAACCGAACCCGACTGTTAGTTAGAGTGAGTTGGTTGATGTCTTTTATAGGCTTTCCAGTTGGTATCCGCGAATAAATGCATAGATAACGAGTTTTTTTTTAACGTTTGCTATTCGATTAATTCGGTTGTAGTTGAAGCTATAGTGTGATCGATCAGTATAGCAAAGGGGTGTATATTTGGGGAAGGGGCACTTTGGTTGGGTGGTGGTTTGGGGTTTACTTCGATTAGTGTATATTTCAGTGCAGTTGAATTATTTTGATTATAATACATGGAACTAACGGCAGTAGGGTGTAGGTATGAATCTGCGTTTTTTGTTTTTGGTATATATTAAGTGGAATGGCTAAGTAGTGTGAACTTTATAATAATATGACTTTGAATTGAAGTCATTACGTCACAATGGATGAGGACATTATACGTAGAACAAATTTGAGTGTTTCATTTATTGGCTATACTATACATGATATCTGTGAAGCTTGCGGTGTGAGTGTATTAGGACTTTACTTTAGGTGGAGGTCCGAGATATGATGACCAAAAACCGTATTAAGGTAGCTCGACCAATTGCTGAATATTTAAGGTACCTTCTCACAATATACTGGTTCATACCAAATATAAGGCAGGCAGCATACTTTCGATTGCCCTTTGTCTCTGGCTTAAATCTAGCTAGGACCTCGAATGCTTACGATAGGTGGGAGCATTGTTTTAATAAGCATACCACTGCCCACCGCGTGAACCGCATGTATTTTAAGCTCATCTTCGGTCGAAGACAGATCGTAATAGATTTATTGTTTTAGAATTTGGTCGTGGCGAGGCGTGTCGTCAATAAAATTCAAAATCAGAAATATTAAATATCGATCCTATTTAATTTTGTAAACCAGAAAATTTCAACCAAGCAGTCAGCTTGAATAAAACGGATACCTTAACTAACAAGCCTCTCCAGTTATCCCGATACTTAGGTAACTGCCTCTAGGTGCATGTACTCCTAGTTGTACGCGCCACTTCTACTTCTTCTACTTGTGCCCGCCACTTCCGAAGTGTTCCTCTACTGTGTCCACTCTAAGGACCGGAGTATAGTTGTGTCTATCTGCTTTACATGTCAACAGATGGCTGGTTGCCAGACCACTCCACTGAATGCGTTACAGCCAATTAATTGTCTCTATAGACCGAAACTATAAACGACCCAAACCTTTAGTTAAGGTGACCGGGGAGTAAAACCCAGCAAAAATCCCACTTTTAAGCCAATGTGTTGATAGGCACCTGTGCCGACACGGCTGTATGGTCAGTAGGTGGTTTAAAAACAACTTGATGGCTAACGGTCCTCTCCGATGTTCAGGCATGGGTGGTTGTATCAGTGCCTTGTCCTGGAAAGACGGCTCTACCAGTATTGACCAATGACCACCCCTTCCGGTTTTACTCGTGGGAAGAACATTTAAATAACACAAAAAAAAAAAAAATGGAAAGAAAAGAAGAGAAAGAAAAAACAAAACCAAAAGACCAGCTATAGCTGAGGACGAATTGCTGGCTGGCTGGCAAACATACCGAAAACAAAAACCACACAAATCCGCAGGGAAAGCTATGAGAAGCAAGTACCAGATGACCCTCTTCGTCTTAAGCAAGGCGGACAAAATTAAATATCAGGCGACATCTCGGGCAAAGGAATACAAGACCTTATCCGCTTTCTCAACTCCACAGGCTGGTTATAGGTACCGACCGGATCACATTCCTAACAATCATCACAAAGTATGTCACACGAGTCGTGGTAACAAAACGGCCCATCTTCATCTTCTTCTTTGGGCTAATTGGGTTCATGCCTGATCGCCACTTCTACCTATTTTAGTTTTGATCTGTCAAACATCGAGGTGTCTTCGGACCGTTGAGTGACAGTGCGATCTTTGAAGATCGATGCGAAAAAAAACATAATCTCCCGAAATTTCTGGATCGATCTAATTGGCTAATTGGGTGATAGAACGAGTATCGCAATTGGCTGAATCTTCAGCTGTCAGATGCTTGTGTCAGTCGCACAAAGTTAACAAACATCATCAAATTTGTAAAAACAATTTCGTGACAGACTGTATGTACATCAAAATAAATGTATGTTAATTAAGCCATTTGCACATAAAATCTTTAGATTATCATATCCTTGTACTCCATTTCGCATACGTGTAGGTACAATAGTTCCTGAAAGTTACTACACTCTCTAAAGGCATTTTAAAAAACAATTAAAATTTTGTATTCAACTTTTTACAAGCTGTTGCGTTTGCCCTTCATTTGCGAACTGAAATTACAATTATGCAAAAACCTACTCGGGTCGGAACCACAAAGTCCAATCAACAAATGCAATTTCTATATACACTTCCAATCGAGAATGCTAAATGCGTAGCTACCTCTTATTTAAAATGCTATAATATGGAAAATTGCTAACTCGTTATACAAAAGTTGCATCCTTATTAGAACGTCATAGAATGTCATTACCTAACACTCCAGTACTTTGTTTCGCTAGCCTTAATCTGCGAGTACATAAATGAAAATTACATAGTTTAAAATTGTAATGACACAACTTGGCTAGAGAGAGAGAGAAAGGTTTAACCCCTGGACTCTGGTAATAGCTTTTTTGACACATTTTCTGTATGTTCTGTCACTCGATTGGGAATGACCCCAAGCTGTAAACAGCTCATGAACTATTGTTTATTATTGGCTACAGTATAGTAATTTCCATCACAACAGGCGAGAACATAAAAAATAGACGAAAACTCATCATGACAACGAAGTAGGTCGAGCGAGCATCCTTCACGATGGGGAGATGGTAATCAAAAAATCTGTTACTCCTCAGTTGGCAACGCTGTTTATTGCCTTGCCGACGATAATGAGATGCTCTCAACTCAATTATAATATTATTATATGCGCAATATGAAGAATGGAATTTATTTTTGAAATGAATAACAATTTGACACCAAAATCATTAAAATTATTACTATTGGAAATACATGTTCAGGTGGATGGACAGAGATGCCAATTTTATTCGATTTATGCAAGAAGCGCAGTACTAATAAATCTTGATTTTTAGTTTTCAGGTTAAATTTTACAAACACAAAATATCCCATACAAAAATATTAATTGCCACTGACAATATTATTTAAGGTGAATGTTAAAAACGACTAGAAGCAAGACCTGATCCAATAGTATCACAATTCGAGCCACCACCACCACTTCTTGAGGGAATACCCCTGAAGGTGGCAGAGAGTACTAATAATCTGCGGATAATATTCGATAGGAAACTTAATTGGAAACCGAGTTTGACTTTAGTCAATCAAACAAATGGAATCCAGGTGCCTTTGCATATGCAAGGATTTTTGGAGAATTAAATATGGAACGTTGTCACTTCTGACTAAAGTCTTCCCACCCATCTGAACTTTGATAGATTATTCTTTTTTACTGTTTTCTAAGTAGAGCTGAATTGTATACAAATAAACCCACGAAAATGATATCGCTATATGGAGAGGGAGAGATGTGTTGGTCGAGGCCCATGTCCACCCTGGATTTTAGCGCCATCTAAGTTCTAAGTAAGTTCGCCTGTGTGGCGAATAACTTTAGATTATTTGCTTGCGGCACGCTACCGATCTCTGTTGGGTTTCTGGGATACATGGACAAATCTGGTAACGAAATACCTGACGAACTGCTTCTAAAGGGGTGTACCTATAATAGATCATGATCCGGCACTTCCAACAAGCAACCACTCTGTAATCTGAGAGAATAAGAGTGCACAAGTTCACAATCTGTGAAATATCATAAAAACTTTGGTCAGAATATAAAAAAGCCGGACCAACAAACTTTACTGTTTGACAGCTTATCACTGTCTAATGCAGAAGAGGCTGAACGGCCATAACTTACAAAATGAAATTAAATCTCAAGTACGACAAAATATAAAAATGGTGTGAGTATGATGAATCCACTGGGACACACCTCACTTTTTCTGTGAATGCCGTAGCTTCTGTTGTTTGCAGAACACTTGGAAGCTTCAATGACTTACAACTTCTTAGTGTCTCACTATCTGATCTTAACAGGGGCCAGATTATGTAAGACGAAAACGATCGAACGAACGACAATAGCAGTCTCTGTCTATTGCCACAGATATGATAGAGACAGGTTTAGTGAAAACGAAAGCGGTTTTCGTTTCGTTTTTTACAGAATCCCACCCCAGGTTTCTGAGGATATCTGAGGCTGGACAGCGTCGGGTAAATGGCAACGACTTCAGTATGGAGATGTGTATCAAATGCGCAGTGGTGTGGAAGAGATGCTTTATTCCCATGTGAGAAAATGTTTGAAAAAATCGCTTTGAGTTATCCGGAAAAAGATTTCGTTCGCCGCCGAGTTCATCTAGGAATCTCAGGTAAAGGAAATGGTTGCGATTCGTCAAAACCCACGCGGAAGAACTAAATGCGAATATCTAAATTATGCCGCAAGATTTGCGTTTTAAAAAACTTCAGGAAAACAGTGCGCTACAGCTCTTCTTGTGGCTCCTTTAGGGTACTGAACGATTCCAGCGCGATCAATCGAGATCTACCCTTTGATAGACTTTGACATTCCGGCATAAGGTGTCATATCTGGAAAGGAATGAATGGCAAAGGGCTGAAGTAAGTAAGCATGATGAAATATCAGTCAATTTAGAATCAGTATATTGTCCGGAATATTGTCATCTGGTCTGGGCACTGTCCTCTAAGAAAGCATCCCAATAGGATTAGAAAAATATAGCATACATACTGTCCGAATGCGAAGCAATGTCTCACAATCGAATGGAGTTTCTGGAAAGGTATTTCCTCCAAGATTTAGAGGAGATTGACTACACTAATTACAAAGGGCTGCAGCGAAATTTGGTGTTTTTCAATTGAAAGTGTTTTTTCCGCTGTATGTAGTCTTACTGTAGTGGTTGGGTGTGTATGAATCGGGTAGGCGCTGACTGGCATCAACTTGGCGGTGCCCAGCTGTTGTAACTTTTTCATACACATCAATTGTGCTTATTTTACCTCCGCGTGGTAACCACCGGGTACTGGCCTCGCCCTTCCGGGCTTGGCTTGCTAAACTTATAAGCGCGAGTGTTGAACACGAAGAAAATAGCAACACTATAATGCTCTGTCGGAATGACTGACTGAACGAGTCTCAGAAGTCTTACATGAGCCCCTCAGAAAGAGGACGTACGGCGGATGAATTCACTAGACTGAATCAACGGTGACGGCAACAGTCAATTTGGCAGATACCTTACCTGAGCTACTTCGACATATTTGGAGCTGAGGTCAGTGAGGATTTTTCAGGACTAGTCAGGGTCCTGAAACAGAGATGGTGGCGGATGAACCCTTTATGGGCCAACGGCAGCTCTCACATCCCCGAAGTGGGTTACTGACACCGGAGGAATCCGGCCCCTTTCGTCCAAGGGGTCCAACAAAGGGCCTGGCCCTCCAGGTTGGGGGTTGTACGCCGGGGTAACTGCCCGACTGCGGAAAACAACAATAGTTCCGAAACGACAACAAGCCTCGGATACGGATGATTTTACTGTTGACGAACCTGGCAAACGAATAAAGGACAACGAATTTCGGATCTGCACTTGGAATGTTAGGTCCCTTAACAGACCACGTGCAGCCGAACAACTAGCGGAGGCCCTGAACTGCTATAAAGCAGACCTAACCGCCATCCAAGAAGTGCGATGGGATGGACCGGGCAAGAAGAGGATGAAAAACTGCGACATCTATTATGGCGACTGCTATCGGTAGCAAAAACAGCGCTTATTTGGATGTGGTTTCGTCGTTGGAGGCAGACTTAGGCAAGAAGTCTTAAGTTTCAGATGTGTGAACGAGCGCCTCGCGACAATCCGCATCAAGGCTAAATTCGCCAACATTAGCTTAATATGCGCCCATGCCCCCACGGAGGAGAAAGACGACGACACCAAAGAAAGATTCTACGAGCTCTTAGACAAGACGTACGAGCAATGCCCTAACTATGACATTAAAATCGTCCTAGGTGATTTTAATGCAAAGATAGGAAAAGAGGGCATCTTTGGTAGTACTGTCGGAAGGTACAGCCTATACACGACACCACTTCCGATAACGGATTTAGGCTGATCGACTTCGCGGCGGGGCGAAATGGTGTCATAGCAAGTACGCGGTTCCCGCATCTCGATATTCATAAAGGCACATGGAGATCTCCCGATCAATCAACCGTCAACCAGATTGACCACATTGCGATCGACGCAAGGCACTCCTCCAGTATTATGGATGTCCGAACGTTTCGAGGAGCGAACATTGACTCGGACCACTACCTTGTCGTAGCCAAGGTACGGCTTCGGATATCCCGAACACCGCCAAGACAAGTAAATACTGTGAGGAAGTTTGACGTCGGACGGCTAAAATCGCAAGAGATCACCAGATCCTTCTCCGATCGAGTCTCTCTAAATCTCTCAAGAGGTTCTATGCAGCCAGCATCAAGCATTGAAGACCAGTGGCAACATTGCCAAAAAGCTATCAGAGACGCCGCCTCTGATGTGCTTGGTTTCACACGACCACCACAACGAAACCCCTGGTTCGACGACGAGTGCCGGCAAGCACATGCAGCGAAACAAGAGGCATACAAAGCGGCGCTGCAAAGAAGGACCAGAGCTGCTCGTGAGCTCTACGCGCAGAAAAGAAGAGACGAACACCGGCTTCTCAGGAGAAAAAAGAAAGAGCACGAGAAGCGCGCGATCGAGGAAATAGAGAGATGCTACAACAGGAATGAGGTTCGGAAGTTTTACCAAAGGGTAAAAAGAACCTGCCAAGGCTACAGAGCCCGAACCGAAGCCTGCAAGGACGAACAAGGGAACATCATAGTAGAATCGCAGTCGATGCTGAGGATATGGAAGAACTACTTCTGCAGACTGTTTAACGGCGATGACGAACTAAATGCCGCTGTCAGGCAGAATGAACCATTCAACCTGGACGATTAAGACCAACAATTCCGTCCACCCGACCTGGACGAAGTGAAGATAGCCATATCTAAGCTTAAGACCAACAAAGCCGCTGGAGCAGATAGCCTAACCGCCGAGCTATTCAAAGCCGCAGGCGATGACTTGGTTAGGAGTATGCACCAACTCATCTGTAAAATATGGTCGGAGGAAAGTATGCCCGATGAATGGAACCTCAGCATTGTTTGCCCGATCCTCAAGAAAGGAGATCCTCTGAACTGCGCCAACTACAGAGGGATAAGTCTTCTTAACATCGCCTACAAGATCCTATCTGCCGTGTTGTGTGAACGCCTGAAGCCTTTCGTCAACAACCTGATTGGTCCCTATCAGTGTGGCTTCAGGCCAGGAAAGTCTACCATCGACCAAATATTCACACTGCGGCAGATCTTGGAAAAAACCCAGGAAGTCCAAATCGATACCCACTTTCATCGATTTTAAGGCCGCCTATGACAGCATTTATAGAGACGAACTATATAGAGCAATGTCTAGTTTTGGCATCCCTGCCAAACTCGTCCGTCTGTGCAGGATGACAATGGAGAATGCACGCTGCTCCATCAAGGTCGGTAAAGAACTCACCGAGACCTTCGATGTCAAAAAAGGATTTAGACAAGGCGATGCGCTGTCATGTGACTTCTTCAACATCGTTCTTGAAAGAATAGTGCAAAACTCAAACGCTAACACCAGAGGCACTATCTTTCAAAAGTCCGTCCACCTACTCGCCTATGCCGACGACATCGACATAATCGGCAGAACGCAGCGTGATGTCAATGGCGCGTTCGTGAGCATTGAGACGGAGGCGGCGAAGATGGGTTTAGCGGTCAATGAGGGCAAGACAAAGTATATGCTGTCATCAAGAAAGGACACCCAACACCGACGTCTTGGACAGAATGTCACTATAGACAAGACAGATATAACTTTGAGGTGGTAAAGGACTTTGTCTACCTAGGCTCCGCTATGAACTCAGACAATGACATCAGCGCTGAGATTAAGCGAAGAATAACTCTTGCCAATCGCTGTTTCTTTGGGCTAAGAAAGCAATTGAGTAGCAAAGCCCTCTCTCGAACAACTAAAGTGACCCTTTATAAGACCTTAATCATCCCAGTCCTACTTTATGGTGCAGAGGCATGGACTCTATCAAAAGCGGATGAGCTTACTCTTGGTTGCTTTGAGAGGAAAATTCTTCGAGTAATTTTCGGTCCCGTCTGCATAGACGGTGAATGGAGGAGGAGATACAACGACGAACTGTACGGGCTGTACAGCGACATCGACCTAGCCAGAAGAGTGAAGGTCCAACGACTGCGGTGGCTGGGTCATGTAGAGCGAATGGACGTGAATGCTCCGGCCCGGAAGATCTTCGAATCCACACCCGAGGGACGGCGCAGTAGAGGAAGACCGCGACTCAGGTGGCGCACGCAAGTGGAAGGGGACCTCAACCAACTTAGCGTGCGAAACTGGAGACAGCTGGCCAAAGATCGTGCTGGCTGGAGACGCTTGTTGGTTGAGGCCCAGGTCCACCCCGGACTGTAGCGCCACCTTAAGTAAGTAAGTAATGTAGTCTTACTTCAATTGGTTGCCTTAGGATCGCGATGATCCCATTTGGTGCATAGTGTCTTATGGAACCTTACTTGCACCTAACCTAACCTAATTTGACATAGCCTTCAAATGACCAACATTTTGATTAAAAATTTCGCAACAAATTTCCTATACCTACATAAAAGTCCACGACTTGTAGAGTTGTATAGATTCATTGCAGTGGGCCGTTCCAATTAAGAAGCGACCTCCATAATCGTGGACCACCTTTTAATCGAACCATCATTTTTGTCTGCCAGGGATGATCCAATTTGATAAAAAGTAAATAAAAAAAACGCCCGTTTTCACTTACAATAAGTCTTTTATTTTTAAATACTAAATTTAATATAGAAATATTTTTTTACAAATAGTCCTTTCATATTTAATTTGCTAAACTACATTTGGTACATAATATGATTTTAATAGTTACGCATCTTAATTACTTTTACAGCTAAGCTTTGCAAGTTTTCTGTCATTTTTCCTCGAATAGAAAGTAAATATGTATACATATAATTCATTTTTTAATTTAAACAATTTCTATAATATTTACACTTAAAACAAAAATAATAAAACTACACGTAGGCAGGATTTGTAGGCAATGATTTCTTGTTTAAAAAGTTAATAGTTTTTTTTTTTACAATAATTATGCACTTGTGTAGGTGTATATCTATAAGTTGTATACCAGCGCGAAATATAATATTTGTAATAATTTTCACTAAACTTAAGCCTAAAGAAATGTTTAAACTACACCGACGTTTCGTATATTACAATTTGTAGGACCTTTGGTTTGTTGGCTTGTGCTTCTTTCACTTCCTTGAGAATGGCGTTTGTGATGGCTTCTAGAGCGGCGATATCCTGCTCTTGTGGACCCTTTTTCGTTGTATTCCACTTGGGCATTGATACCTGCAATGAGACAAATTTATATAAGTACCTGATGGCATAAGGTACAATTGGAGAAACAAACCGTCAGGACACGTTGTAGTGCCATATAATCCAGGCCCGTTCCGGCTGTCTCGCCCAGTCTTCTCAGATGCTCCGCCATTGGTCCGGACAGTTGCTGCAAGCACAGAGATTGATTTATATAACTTTTTGTGTTCAACAGCAAACTGCAATCAATTACCTGTAACTTGGCCCAACTATCTGCATACTGTCTCCTAACTAGTTCAATTATTGTAGAGGTTAAAGCTAAGCCGATTAAAATGTACAACGTGCACAGCAGCATGTAATTGGGTTTATCTGTAAGGGGAACACAAAAGGAGACAGGATCAATTAAGTTATTCATTTAATCATCGCCCATGCATAGTGATATCTAGTCGTACTCACTTGGAACCAAGTCACCGAAACCAATTGTTGTCATTGTGATGAAACAAAAGTAGAATCCATCGAAAAACGTCCAGTCATCCTCCCACAGTAGGAGCAATCCTGCTCCAATGGCCAGGTACACACCCAGAAAGCAAACAGCAGCAATGGCATAGAACCATGTCTTGCCTATCACATTCGATATCGATGGCTTCTCTGCAAAGATATTGAGAGGTTAAATGTGCCACCTCGGGGTAGGGGCAACCTACTTGGTAAATATTTTCCTAGAACGGAGACAGCAGTGGCAAATAAACGACCCCAATCGGCGATCACAGTCAATGTAAATGGGATACCAACCAAGGCAAAGCAAATACAAAACGCTCGGCCTCCTGTGGTTACTGGAACTATATTACCGTAGCCTGTAAAAAAATTATAATCACTCTTTACATCCTTTTCGGAGTATATCCATCTAAGGGGGTGCATCACATACCGATTGTGGTGAGGACGGTGGAGGAGAAGAACACCGCTTGTAGGATGCTCCATTTCTCATAGACCTGGGGAAAGTCTTTCTCGGCTACGATTAATAGACCACCTTCGGCAGCTTCCTGGACTGCCTGCAAAGGATAAAGATAAAACAAACATAAGTCACCTTTTTAGTTACGTGACGTGAGCCAGGCTACACTGGCACAGCGAAGTGCAAGGTACAATGTTCTGGCTTTGGGTTCTGTGTAAATTTAAATGCTTTTAGTTGATTGGCACGTGTGGTAGTGTTGAACGCCTTAAATTGACCCACAAGCCATGAAGCGACCGACCGGTGATTGTCTGAATTTATAATCAAATTTGCATGCAAAGGCGTTAAGCTAATTTTCTAGCAGGCTATAGATATCTACAGCAACATTCTATTTCAACGGGTCTCGTGTTACGAATTAGAGGAAGTGGAGGAAATGGATCAAGTGATATGTGAATTTTTGACTCAGCGTTATTTATTGGGGAACTGAGCTTAGTAGGTCACACAATTGAAGAGCAGGGTGTAAAGACTCTGTTGAACAGTGTAAATTATACATGTAGGAAAGCGTAGACAAGCAGATGACTAAGGCCAGTCGGGCAAACTTTTATGAGAGAAAACAATCCTTTGAGGACATTTAAAAGCACCACACTCTTTACTCATTAGCGAGTTCCAATTGAAATATGCAGACTTCTCGACGTAAAATAAGGCAACAGAACATCCGCAGAGAAAAGAAGTATTGAACAACTATTGCAAACAAACTGTTGAAGGCACCCTCTTGCAGGATGAGTATAGGGAATCCAGATATTAGCCATATTCTTTTATCATCAGAAGTTGAATCCCAGCAACATTAATTTGAATCGCGAAATGCAACAAATTCGATCAATTCTAAGAAGACTGCAGTTGGATTACACTTCCATGTTACAATAGTTGCGTTTTTATGAAACCTCCCCAGCCAGTGGTTGCCAGTAGTTGCCAGCTGGCTTCATCTTGCTGGCAACTGTCCAAATGAACGGCTGGCTGGCGAGGTTTCAAAAAAACATGCCTAATGTTAAATTCAAGGTCTGCCTAAAAAATTCTCGATACCTAATCCCTAGCGAACTAGCCGTTCTAATGATATACCAAATACCAAAATATGTATAGTTCTTAAAGGGGAATTAGAACTCATTATGGACAATGTACGTACATGTAGATAGGAATAGAGTAAGGATAGGATTCGATTTCGTGACAAAGCGTCAGATATACATATTCGAGGCTTTCAACTGGATATTGCAAACGGTTCGGATCTGAATACTTTACTACATTTGGCGTTTATAACACACTTCAATTTCGTGTCATATTTTCTCTTAACAGATTTTGCAAAATATTTTCATAAGCTTTAATTAAACTTAAGTATACGCAGACAGTAATTTTTTGAATAGATTCGTCAGCTCCTCTCGTTCATAATGTCAAAATCTGTGAGATGATCAATGGGCACATTTAAAAATCTAGTTGCCTTAAGTTAAATATGTTTTGTCTGGATAAGATTTACCCTGAACGTTAGATTGGTCGGAAATGTCACTTTTTGTACGTCAGTCACACAATCGAAATGTCAACATAGAACTTGTCGGTCTAAAATTCAAGTAATGTTTATGAAAAATAAAATAACCCCGGGACCAGAAGATACCTAGGTTTAAATCATTTAAAAGTGGATTGAAAAACTTGTGTTGGTTAAACAATTTTGTTTTTATTGGATTATACTCTTTTTTAACTGTTTAAAGTTCTTTAAATGATTGTTAATATTCCATTTGTTGTGCAACATTACCCAACTAAAATTTATCTCAGACTTTGTCGATAACCATCTGTCAAGACTGAATGGGTCTAAGTATGCTATAGGTCGATGCTATAGGTGTGATACCAGATTCAGCAAACAGTGATGTAACTGGTCTGGTCGCATCCTCGATGACTTCAAAACCCCACGAAGTCAAACTAAGATATCTTACAAAGTCTTGGAAGTTTTGGATATGTACTTGCTCGTGCACCGATGAAGGAATAAAATGAGACGATCGATGCAACACTTTTTCCTTATTTTCCATTATTGTAAACTAGTTAGGAATTTATTTTTATGTTTTTACTTAACAAATGTATTTAATTTTCACAATATTTAATTATTTAATGTCGCTTATCTACTTTTCCGCATATTTTTTCGCTGATCTGTCAAATTTGTGTATCTAGAAGGGTTCAAATTATCGCCGCTGGGGTACACCGTACACCCTCCATTTCTCTATAGAGGCTCTAGCCAATTAATTTCTAAACAGAAAACACACTAACCACTGAGTGACTGAGTCACTTTTTTGTTAATTTAATTGGTTTGTTCTACATAAGTATACCTAAGTTTGGCATAAATGTAATAGCATTAAATCGTAATCCTCTGTCCTCCCTCATCTTATGATGCTTCGTGTTACTTTAGATCTCAATTATTATTAGGTAATTATTAATTCTAGTACTTACGATGGTTTTTCAAGCTAATGAGAAGTGACGTATTTGTCGTTCTTATTAAAAAAAAAAAAAAAAAACTAATTCATGGAAATTAATTTTTAACAAACCTCAAATAATGTGTACAATTATTTTTGTTGTTCAAGTTAATGGAAAGAATAAAAGAAATACATAATATGTAGAAAAGTTTAAATTTAAATTTCAATTTAATTTGTATCTCTCCTCAGCGGATACAGTTAACAAGTGAAATCCTCAAACACGTATTCATCTATTTGATAAGTGATTTGGCTTGTTTCCTATAGTAACAACAGAATAATAATAAAAATAAAAAAAAACAAATGATGGATGGGCAAACTACGGTATCCATTTTAAATTTGAATTTACGAAATTGAGACATTTTTCATATAAACTCATTTTCATGAGTTGTGACTGTCAAAATATTTAAGTTGAAAGTTCAAAATGATTATTGGCAAGGCCCAAAGAGATTTGCAACTTGACCCTAAATATTAGACGGACTTTCCATTTCCCTTTTTCGCTCACAACAAATCTGAGGAATCTACTTTTGCAGACACTGGCACATTCATACTCCTGCATTCATTTATGTATCTACAATAATCGTCGACTTTCGGATTCAAATTAAAAATTTTGTTATCGTCGCGTGAAGTGATAAGATGATGCTAATAATTATGTACATAATTAAATTTTTATCTCGGTTTTTAGTGGAACGTAATTAGCTCTAAACTTAAATACCATATTTTAACCCATCTTTCCAAGGGCGTCGGTGGTGTAATGGTTAGCATAGTTGCCTTCCAAGCAGTTGATCCGGGTTCGATTCCCGGCCGACGCACACTTTTTTTTTTTTTTTCCATACAGCATACCAGAGGGTATAATATGTTGTACCTATGTATGTATTACGTTTCTGATAAAAAAGTTTTCCTCCGTTTTGGAAGTTTATGAAAATATATAATGTGACGGCAAAGATACAGTGCTGTTCACTTGTTTAGACGCACAAGAGTTACGTTTTATTTCTTCTTTTTTTTTTTTTCGTATTATGTGCATTAGTATTAGTTTTGCTCATTTTCCCGATATGATTTTAATAATGTTTATTTATTTTAATAATGTGTACCATTGGATATAATCTCAAAAATTCTATTTTTCAAAGAGTCATATGAACTTTTAAAGTAATTCCTGGATATCTTACCTCAAAAAGCTTAAATCGCCGAAATCAGCTCTTGATTGTGTTAATACTGATTGTTGCCTCAATAAATCGGGGTAACATTTTTAATAATATTAAAATCAGACGAATGTGGCGGATAATATTAATATTTTAATATTTTCACAAGTAATCCATTCTTTAAAAAAGCGTGAATTGTGTATAGGCACGTTATCCTTCTCCACAAAGGTGCTTTATTGCAGGAAAAGCTGCTTCCAAAAAAATGTTGCAAGAAATATTGGTAATTTTGTTAGGTACGATTTCCAATTTAAAATCGCCGAAGAATGAAATTGCACCCCATACCAAAACTACCCCTAATTTCGAATGATGACGGTTCACAACTTATTTCCTTTCAGGAGATCATGAAAGTAATATCTGTAGTTGCAGGATCATCCAAGTTAAAGTCCTTTTAGTTCGATAAGTCGACTTTGCTCCAATTTCTGGAGACCACTTAGGTAAATGTTCATATTGCAAATTCAAGGCGTGGGTTGCTTGCGTGCTTGATTAGGCGGTGGTTTTTTTTTTTTATAAATTTTGGGTATAAAGCATAGTCAATTACACAATTTGCTACAAAACAAACCAGCAAATTCCACGATTTAGTTTGTAAATTGAGTATGCCATAAGACCCTAGTCTTTTTCCACTTGTTTTGTGATGTTAAAACCTTTACTATCCTTTTCTTGTAGTTGTTTCCATAAGATACCCAATTTTTTTTTTTACGAAGTTTCATATCAAGTGTTCACTTCGAGCAGTTTTATGAGCTATTTTACGATTTGAAAAGCTTTCCGAGAGGTAAGCTTTAACTTTTGGCTCTTCTGCAAATTCAAAACTTTTTTTTGCCTATTATAATGAAATTAAAATAAAATAATTATTACTTTCAAATTAACTTTTCACTACTCTCTGTCTGAGCAATTGTTGTTAACTAACTTATTTAACCGCTGCGTCTATTCAAGTGAACCAAAAAAATTCATATTTACATTTTTGCATGGTAGGTATAGGGAAAAATGAGTAAAACTACCGTTATGGATCTATCATCAAGTTTGAAATTATGTTTGTTTTGTAGTGTAGGAATATGAATGTATCTACCTACCTTTTTCCCAAATAATTTTTTTTTTCTTTGTTACACATAATACGAAAAAAACCAAGACATAAAACGTAACTCTTATGCGTCTAAACAAGTGAACCGCGTTGTATTTACGCAAAATTCGCCAAAATGTGGACTGAGAGATGTCCTATTTCTGATGAAGGACCTGAATCCTGGAATCGACTGATTTGGCTGCGATATTTTCGACACGTTGTCTCGAATTTGTTCACTATAGGCTGAAGTGGACTTAGTTCCCATGTAAGGTGGGAAATAAATTCCGAAAACTCTGAGTGGTTTTATTTCCCTTTCAATATACCCAATTTCGCACATATTACTGCAAGTCTGACAGTAAACGCAAGCATAAGAAAGTGGGCTTAGTTCCCACCTCGCATGGGAACTAAGTCCACTTCACGAAAGTGGTTTTATTTCCCACTAGGTGGGAACTGAGTCCCTCAGTGGACTTAGTTCCCGAGGACTTATTTCCCTACACCCAAATAAACATACATACGCTAGTCATGGGAGCGGAAGTTTGTAAAATTTGTAATGTTCGTAATTAGAACCATTTTTTTTGTGTTCTGTAAATTTCACTCCAAGCGGTCGGAGAGTGTTTTCCAGAAAATGGATCAGGATTCATGAGCCAATCGCAAACGAAGTAGGTTAGTAAATTCATTAGCCTTTTGCTAATAAACAAATAATGTAGGCAACTACTACCTTTGTGATTTAATAAGAATATTTTATTACAAAAGTAGGTTTCTTATGTACATATTCAATTTGACTAACCAAAATAATTTCAAATTATTATCGGTCACGCGAGAGCACGTGGACTTTTAGAGCAGATATCACGATTCTCAAATCCTTTTGTTATAAAAAAAAAACAACATTTTCTGCATCTTAAATAGCACAAATAATTCCAACGACTTTGACTTCATAAACACTGTTCGACAACTTGTCGCCAAAGTTTCAAAATTTGCACATTAACCTTGACAGTCACCAACTATACTCCCAGACAGTCTCTTAGTCACATCATTTCCTCAAACCCTACAATTAGTATTGTTGATAGCGAGAATGTAGGTCAGGAATAAGTTTGCTCTCTTGGGGGGTAAAATCGTTAACAAATTGTTATCGATTTTCTTCTCCTTATTGACGTAAGATTTTCGAGTTTCCTTTTTTCCCTGGAACAAGGTCAATGAAACTCAACCGCCAGCAAAAGTCTTAATGAAAATAAAATAAATAAATAAAAAATACAGTCGTCACTTTTATGGTGTAATCTGGGAACGGAAGGAAGTTTATTACCCCCACGTGGGTTGTACCGCACATGTATAGTATATGTGGGACTGGCCAATATTTAGGTACACAAATGTTTTACTCCCGAAAAGAGTAGTAAAACATTTGGCAGTTTATCATATTTCAAATTTTCTTCACACAAAGCTCTAAAGGAATTTTGTTAGGTTAATAAAAATGATATAAAGATGTCTGGGGAGATTGGGGAGACTTTTAATATGTTATTCTTATCTTAGTGTGGATGATGGACTCGCCAATTAATTTATTAATGGCCAAGAAACTAATTGTCGGCTTCACTGTATTACTTTTAAGATTTAGTAATAAATCAATAAGGGGATGAGTTAAAGCCTGTCCTGAAACAATGGGAGTCTTTTGCCGAAGAAAACCAATAAGCATGTCCGAAATGGAGCTGTTTTCCGACACGGGTTAGATGGTTTTTATTCCTGCTAATTCCTACTAGGAAAAGAAAAATACATATATAGAAGGCGACTACATTACAACTCGAGTATACATAACTCACCTCTTCATATTTCCCCAGCTCGAAGGAGACCAACCGATCCAGGTTGCTCATGTCTGTATTATTGAGTATCGCCCAGATGAATCGTTCCCTCTGAGTCTTTACCGCCTCCTTGAGAGTTGTCACCCGTTCCACTTCTGCAGGTCGTTCCAATTGTCTGAAAATCTGAAATCGGAAAAAATTAAAACTCTTTGGTCATCATCGAAACCATTAATATGAAACACCACAGGACATTCGTCCAAAAAGTACTCAAGACACCCAACTCCACCCGTCCCTCTCCCATTTACAAAGACAACTTGATGAATCACTGCAATTCGCACTCTGACCAACAACATTTCTCCCCCTGGGTCTTAAATATTTAGATTCCGCTAATGAAGTGCAGATATTTGTATACACACACAAAACATCCCCAAGTGTGTGTCTGACGAGTATCCGACAGAGTCTAACAAAAGCTTTGCGAGCTCATAATTTATTATATTTTTGGTTGGTGTGTACATTGGAAATGCATTGCCAAGGCGGTTGTCAACACACTTCATCTCTATATAGAGTCCGTTCCGGCAGTGCCATAAAGACGGGCAAGTGTGTTTATGTTTCCCCAATGAGTGGGTTTTCAGAATAATTCGTGATTTCCAAACAAGCATCCTCTTGGAGTCGGTATTTTGTTTTTCCTTGTTTTAATTGGATTCAGACAGTATAGATGGATGGGGTGGATGACTGCAATAAGTGTGCATCTAGTAGGGTGGAAAGTGTGGGTAGGGTAGGGTAAGGCGGGTTGTATACACAAGAGTGGTGTTTGATTAGCAACTATCAAAGGCTGTAACGACGGTGTAATTGCAACGTTTATCGTTAGATAAAGTTCATGTACAAGATTGGATAGTGTTCGTGTTAGTGATACTGTTTATTATAGAGGATTATTAATTGTAAGGGAATAACAGAGTAAGGACTAGTATACATATTGATATTGGGTTTGATTGCCAAACACTCTATAGTATATCCTATATTTCAGCAACGGACAGCAGATAAAAGGTGAGATGGGCAGAATCCCTTTTTGAATGGTAAGCCTAACTTTACCTAATATAAATGTTGTGTAAATTTAAAAATGTTTGTCATATACATTTTTAATTCCATTAATTTCACGGGATAGGAACCAAGGGGATTCACAAATCATTGTGAATATTCACAGATGGTTCCAAGACACTGGATGAAGTTGGTGCCGGGGTCTTTTCAGAAGAACTGAATCTGGGCCTCTCGTTCTGTCTGTCTGTCTCTTAACGAGATAGCTTGACAGTACAACATCACCCTCTACTGGGTTACTAGCAAGGCTAGGCTACTCTGGCGTGGATAGTACAAGTCCGCACAACGTGTATGCACCACTGACACTGTAGAGATGAAGAGGAGGATGAGTCCATCACTCACTTTCTTTGCAGTTGCCCTGACCTACACAATTTAAGAAAGGCCCACTTAGGAAACTAATTTCTCAATGATCTCAGTGATCTAGGTAATACCAGCGCCGCTAACATACTTAGCTTTATAACCGGCAGCAAATGGTTTACATATTACATGAGTAGCCAGTAAAAGAATAGCTTCCCAAATCCAGTGGTATGCAGAATGGGCCAACTAACGGCCACACATCTTTGAACGGGAACCCAGCATAGCCTTACGTTCTGCTGCGCGCCAAGAACCCATAGCTCTTCCCAACATCGACTTACAAGCTTCGATTTAAACTCAACGGCAGAGATTACTTTTATTGCCACTCACTGTCAATGAAAAAGGTACATATCTGCATGAGATATTGCCATCATTACAACGTGTTTAGCAGCTGTTGTCACTGCCAGAACCTCAGCTTAGAATACGGTGCTGCGGTCAGGAAGTCTGATTGAAATAAATAGTCCGAGACTTTTGGGGTAAAAGCCCGCGCCAACGCCGACCTCCACATTTGATCCATCCGTAGCCGGGAGTAGATAGTCCCTTCATATACATTATTGCCCGTGTATTAAAAATTTTAGCATGTCCTGTGCCTGTCAGGCTGTGTTTCCAGATTTTTGTCTGGCTTAACCGAAGGGCGCTGTTTGCAGCAGATCCCTGTATACGAAAATGTTTAATATTAAGTACCTATAGCCCCATAGCCCTTAAGCTAAGTAGATACTTCCCTATGGCGGTTGAATTTAAAGAGACCATACCGTTTTTATTGTGAAATAGGACATTTTATACAGTATTCAAAAATTACGAAAAATTTTACACTTGCCGATAGTCGTGAGCGCCATGTTTTTGTAAGAATTTTAAATTCTAGCCTATTGGAATCTTTGTCATTACTTTGATTTTAGTGACAGGGCCTTAAGGCTCATTGGTAGGTAGTTTTTTGTTAACTGTGATGGGCTGCAGGGAGTGGTGGTTGGAGATAATTGCTCTGATTTTATGCCACTTAAGCAAGGTGTTCCCCATGGCTCAATCCTGGGTGCTGGGCCCCATTCTTTTGCATCAGTCTGGAGCCACCCATAAATCCACCTTTACGGTAATGATGTTCAATTTTATTATCTTCTAGAAACCCGTTAGTAAGTTTGATGAACTCGTTTCATACTTAAATTAAAATGTATCTTCAATTGAAAAATGGGCAATGGCCGCGTTCAATACGCTTTTGTTTAGCTAGTCAACAGCCTCTGATTGGTAAAGTTTCGTGTGTTAGGTAACTCTATGATAAACTGTCACCTAAATATTTAGGTGCTTAAGCACATTGGGCGCAGTAGCGCAGTGGTTAGTGTGCTGGACTTGTGCGAGGGATCCCAGGTTCGATCCCCGAAAAAACACAAATTACATCTTAAGGTTTTTTCTACTGCGCCACCTCTCGCGAACGTCTGACAAACATCCGAGAGTATGACTGTCCTGAAAAAGCTTCTCAATTCAGCCGTTCGGACTCGGCATAAAATTGTAGGTCCCTTCCATTCGTCCCTAAAATAGAAACTCACACAAAACGAATGGTTGCGAGAAGCTAGGCCCTGGGTGTCTACCGCCTGTTGCGCCGCCTATTTATTTATTTAAGCACATTAAACGGGGGTCTTAATATTTAAGAAATCTCTATTCAAAACTATAAAGCCAACAACTACTTCCCTTCTATTTGATAGGATAATTTGTTCTCTTATTTCTACCAAATAAAAATAATTCTTAATTCATTGATAAGATATAAATAAATCGGTTACATGTTAACGGAACTGAGTTATCGTATGAGTCACGCAATCCTTATTGATGTTGTTGCTCCTCATGGTTGCACGACCAAAAAATTACTCTGATAGTTTCATTCTCATGTGTGGTGTGCTCGTAAGGATCTTCCCCAGAATACAGGTTTAACGTGAATAGACCAAGATAAAACTTCTCTGGAAAATAATGAATAAGGATCTATGCACGCAAGCAAGCAATTTGGGAAATCTCACATCACTTCTAAATCCTGATTCATGTCAGTTGACGGGTACTGTGCTACTCGTCATTAACCAAATACTCAAAGGCTTATCCCAGAGCAACCCCATTCAATATTGTGCTCTTATCGATAAATTCAACGAATATTGTACAATCACTCGATTTTTGAGGCAAACGCGCAAGAGTGCTTCCCTCCTTTTGTCCAAAAATGGATCAATAATCTCGAATGGCATGGAGGAATGCTTATTCATTCTTTAGCGATGTATACTTTGTCTGGTCATGCAAATTGAAGACACTTTTGGCCACAATGATAAGAAAGAAAGCGACTGTTGGAATAATACAAGCACAATGACGTCTGTGCAGCAAGCATAAGTTACAGCACTGACAATGGAATGACAGTAAACATTTTTCGAACCAACCAATTGTTCCAGTTAAGTGCACATCATTTCGCAGATCTTAAGTATTGTAATGTTTACACTGATGTTCCACCAGAGCCTGAGAGAAGTCAAATTGGATCGATATCAAAATTCATTTTTTAATATTGCCACAAACAACGCTATGAAAAGGCTGCAGTGGTTGGTGTGGACTACTGAGTGGATTAGTCTCAGGTTCAACCCCCAGAAAAACACCAAATTACATTTAAAGGTTATTATTTTTACCAGAGCGCCCACCTCTAGCGATAATCTGACAAACATCAGAGAGTAGGTATAAGTATACATAGCTGTCCTGATCGTTTTCATGTTGGAAATATATATTAATCGTCGACGCTATTTCTTGTGGTACATATTTACCCTACTTAATGTTAACCAATTCTATTTATTTTTTTACCAAATTAAAGGTCATCATTCATAGATGTGTCGAAAAGAATTTTAATTATTTCAAAAAATGATTTGAAAGATAGGTAAAATAGATAATGTAAAATAGATAATGCATAGGGTAGTGTGGAATGGACTACTCTCTTAGTGGAATGTTCTTCTGCTGTTCTGCATGTTGCGTTGCGTTCAAATGTATATGTGGTCGAATTTCGACCATTGGGCGAGCCGAGTAAGTATTAAAAAAGAGCGTGCATAAATCGAGATTGAGAGCTTCCCAGTAAACCAGGAGATTTGCATTTCGTTCGCTTCAAATTCACTGGAAGAAGATTTAGTTTGCCGGCGAGTTCATCCGGAAATTAATTCTTTTGCTCGTCAGATGGCATTTGCACTTATCAGTTTTCTTGGTGTAGCACTCATTTCGAAAACAAAAACAAAAAATACAAACCACCTTAAGTTTTCTTATTTTTTTTTTTTTTTTCAAATTATATGTAACGACGTTCGCGATCCATTCATCTAGGAGAACGCATTCGTTTTCAATTCGAAAACCTCTCATACAATAAAAAATAAAGACACTATATAACCAATAGATCTCTAGCTATGTGTTTCTAAACAATTTGCCATATGAGTTGCTTACGCCAAAAAAAAGAGTCAATTTCATAAGTTACTTTAATGGGTAATTTCCTAAAATAAATTTATTATAAGCAGTTCATATGATTGTGCAATAACGCGTCACCCCACAGGTTAGTGTTTGTGAAAAGCGTATATGTACCTATATCCTTTGTCACAAAAGGGATAAATAAGGAATCACGTCTGCTGGCAAAGAGCTGAAGAAGACGACAACTTGTGCTTTTGTATAGATAAGGTGAAATTATTGAAACGTTGTTGGTTGAGGATGATATCCTTTTTTTTTTTGAATGTGTGTTAGAATATTTATTCTCACGAAGCGATGACAAAGAAAATATGTGGTGTGTAGTATATCGTTGGAAATTGTCGTAATAAATATTTCAATGTCACAATAAATTTATAGATAGTCAGACATGAATGAGATTTAGTTATAGATAATTGTATACGCAGAGTTTTATTTTCCATTTGACAGTTACATACGTTATAATTTGGATAAAAATCAAATTGATGATTGTTGATAAAGATATGCATGAAGAAAATAAATAAATACCATAAACAGTAAACACCGTATACTTAAATGGGGCTCACTCAGCATTTATTTCCTACGTTTTGAAAACGGAAGTGATGAATGTCCTGGCATTGGTTTAAATTGTTTTTTTTTTTTTGACGAATGCTTTACTTTTGAAAATGTTCTTTATTCACTGCGGCACTATTTTCCAGCTTTCTCAAGCGATGAATCTATCATCGTCAGTGTCCTTTTCTCGATTTTATTTAAAGGTTTTTGCTAATAAAATGATATGAAATTAATGAAATGAAATGATTAAGCAACTCAGAGAAGTGCTCGTTCCATCGCCGGAAGATGGCTTTCTTATTGGAAAGAAGTCCAGCATCTTTAGATTTGATTTCTATAACCTTTCAGATATGTACCTTTACCTTCTGTGCAAACTCCTCCTGTACCTCATCGTTCTGTAATCCTTCCTCCCGTAATCGTGTAACCTTACTGGGTTTATGTCTTGGATAGGTATTCGATCGTTGAGTTAGTTAGTTGAGGTTAGGCTAGACGCAGAGTTGTGAGGAGAACCATTACAAGACACCAGGCATTTATTCTTAACATGAAAACTTTTTGGTTAAAGAAGTAGTTTCCCAAAACTTTGTACCGCGTACGTGCTATGCCATGACATTCCCACAGGAGGTATGTAGGTATGTGATGTTTTTCTCGATACCTAAGTATATCATTGCAGAATCTAAACAGATCTGTTTCTAAAAGTCCTAGTCTTTTGGCATGCTTTCTAAGGATACAGTGACCAGACAGGGTATTGCTATTTTAAGGTTTTCCTTCTTAGTTTAAGAATTTTCCTAGGTCCGTTTCTGACCACAGGGCCTTGGACACGCTGTGGCCGGCTGTGTTGGCCCATCTTCGGGCTGCTTGTTCAGATACAATTTGCACAACACCAGGAGGTCATCAGTTAACATTTCATCACCTCTCAGCCCGTCAAAATGAAAAGCCTTCCTTTTAGTAAACGACGCACGGTGCCTCAAAGAAACCTATCACCGACTTATTCTAAAGACTTCGATGGTGTGGTGCCATGTGCATTTCTTGATATGTTTGTGTAAAAAGAAGGTGTTTTCAATTGACACGCTATTTGCAAATTAAGACCCCAACATCTTATCACCATTCGTTCTGATCGGCGCCACCGTTCCTCCCAATCACAAAGTCTCGCATGTCATTATACGTCTACACCCACGTAAGTTTGGAAAGGGTGATTTCAGGATATAAAAAGTCCCATCTGGAACCATTTTCAAGAGCTGTATCAACTCTGGCAAAGAGTGCTGCTTATTTCGACTTCAAATTCGGTGTATGTATACCTGCCCTAGAGCTATGGACTTGATCTTTCAGGCTAGATCTTTAATATCATAAGTCTCCCTCTCAATGGTATTACCTTCAATGCTCAGCCTATCAGCATGAGACTTGTGAGTCATTACAATCCCACCTGCGCAGTCATTGAAGATTCTACAACTGAGATGAAGAGTTTCCACCATCCGAAAGGTACACAATTTCACAGCACCCTTGCTTTGTTGAGGAAACACCAAGGCATAAATATACCATTATATACAATCACATGTCTAGTCAATTTTTGACAGCTTCAAGCTTCTGGTCTTTTTCTGTGAGCGAAGATGTGTTCCGTGTATCTACCCTAAGTGGATGTCATTGTCGAGATATCATCACTGCTTTATAGCGTATCCATAAGGTCTTTCGAGAAAATTATTATCAAATATTTATAAAAAAAATCGCATTTTCATGTGGAGAATGAACCCTCTAAATATCAGCTATGATCGCCCACAAATCTATAGACTTTGCCAAAATTCCCGATGATCCACAAAGTGTAAAGTCATTCAATAAAATATTGAAAAAAAACCTACTCGCTACGTTCCACAAATTTTGTAAAAAAAAGGCACGTGATCATTTTGCCTAACATTTGGTTTGAAAATCCTAACGGATTGTGAATAATGGTTGTAAAACCCGGAAACCAAACAGTATCCATGACCTGATGTACCGTAACCACAGAACATTCCAAAGAATTCTGTTCGACTCCTCTATGAATTTTAATTATGAGCATTTTAAATAAGGTAGCATTTTTTTTTAGATTTAAAAAGAATGTACATATTTAAAATAATTAATCAAAATTAACCTAAAAGCCAAATAATTGCCGCAATAATGCATTCAAGTGATGTAGTTCCCCGTAAATATTTATCGTTTTCATATTTTTGCAAACTAAAAAAAAATATAATCATCCGCACTGCTATAAAATTCCAGGAAGAACATTGCTATCTAAATATACTTTCATCTATTCAAAACAATCTTGTTTTCCCACATCTATAGGTAGACACAGTCACCTCACCGCAGATAATTTTCATAAAATCTCTCAAAAACTGCACCACAAAACATCATTTCCCCACAAAGAGCTAGCCAAGTGGTACTTTTAAAAACACAAAACAAACAATTCTTAAGTTTTCCTGTGTAATTTTCCTATAAAAATAGATTCACCACCGTTTTATGAATAAACTCAGGAAGTTATTTGACTGTCAAAAGGCCTCCACCCACTGCTGAGTTCCGATGAAGATTTAGAAAAAAAAAAGTTTTACACGTCTGACACTTGTCACGCTCGTTTAATTCATTCAGTAATGTCCACACAGATGACACATTCGTCGCGATAATTACTGTTTGACAATCGACCGTTTTCGTCAAAGTTATTTATGCTCGTTTCGAAAATTTACGATCGTTCCGCTTTTATTGGTGACAGCAGCCATAAAGTAATTAGCAATGTGGTTTAATGATGTCCCACGCCATTTGTTAATTCGTTATTTACTTGGTATAACAAAAGAATAAGAAGTGGAATTTGGCATAAATGTTGTTCGTGATGTTTTGACTGTATATTCAAAACGATTTGGAACACTGCCAGATATGTTAATGAATCTGTCTTGACTGGCAATGCTTCTGCGGCTGTCAAAATACAGTATGTTGTTCGTTTAAGTGGGCCTTTTGTGATAATGATAGGTCTATGTGAAATTAGTTTGTTCTATTTTGAAAAGGAAGACTATCCCGGAAACTAATTAAAAAAACAAATTTATGTTATAATGAGATGGGTGGAGCAGGGTTCTTCAATACGAAGTGTTTATTTATTTTGAACTAATAACGTTGTACCTACATACAGAGGACATATGCGTTCATATTTTCTTTCGTTTTCATTTAATAATGTTTATTAATTTCCAGCTTAAAAACTAATTAACAATTATGTTTATAAAGTGGAATGACATTGACATAATAGTGTACACTATTTAACTTATGAAGTTAGTGGCGGTAGAATGACACATATATCCGTCATAAAGTTAGATCTGACAATCAGTTCTTATATTTGCATTAAAAGAGAAAAACTCCAAAGCAAACAGATATAAAACAATTGCAAATCGTGAGAGGAAGTTCCGTTACTGATTTTGACAATGCATTTAAAACGCGACTGACAGCTGAGTTTGTTGTGTATGAGCCGCAATATTGATGGCAATAGTCAAGTCCTAATGAAATTCGATGTAGCCACAACTGGCTAAAGAAGACGCATTCATATTAGCAATCTATATATACCGTGGTCTATTGGAATATGATATGATATTTCGCAAATGACGTCAACTGTCAGTTTGGTTTTAAAATTTTGAATTGTATCAACCGTCCGATAGTGATCCTGATGAAGTTGGGGAATTTTAATGAAATTATTGGTCTACACTTCGTTTTTGGAGGAAATTATATTGACTCCGAAGAGTAACCCATGTTAAATGTAGCACTTCCATAGGGATGTTGCTGAGTATATGTATTTCGGACTAGTACCTACCACCACAGAGGAACTAACAAGGAACGGCACGAAAATGGAACTTTACTGATGATAAAGGTGAGCCCCATGCGTCAATAGAAACGGCAAGATACAAAATCTCCTCATTAGCGGCAACATACTAACAAAATATGGCGTGATCTTGACAGCTATAACGTGTACAAAACAGACATGGCCACGGATAAGTCGGAAAAAGAGCCTGTTAAGTGTCATCAGAGCACATATTGGAACTCTTGTCGTAGTGTTACAGGTCAGGGTGTAGGAACTAGGAAGACAAGCTGCAACTGCGAGGCTTGTATTTATTGCCAATGATTTTGGTCGCAGTTGCATGGATGAGAAGGAGGGGGAAACACCCTTCCATTCACTATGCAACTATACCCGGTGCTATACTCGATTAGAAAAGCAAACTCTAGGAGGGTACTTTTTCGGGGGGCTTGAGGATATTGCCAACACAAATCAATTGGAGTTAAATTGTACGAAAAGGTAACGAAATTAATCAAAAATTGGTCACACATTTTGAATACATTTTTTTAATGAATAATAATCTACTACAACGTCTTCGTATACTCCTCTTTCATAGTACTTTTTCTGCCTCGATATTTATTTTGGAAAGACCCTAATTGATGCCTTGCAACCCCCAACAACTTATAAACATTTTTCAAAACATCAAATGTGCTAAGTGCACATGATACAATACTCGGAACAACAACTCAACCAATCAAAATGTCTTGCTCTCCATCATCCTTTCATCTAACTGCAAAATCATGTCAGACAAATTTCGCCGTACAAATAACATATGACAATCAACATCTGCCAGACATCTTATAACCTCAAAAGTATAACCGCATCTTCAACTAAGTAGCAGCCGAAAATAATCTCCGTCTGAATTCTCTTAATCGACATCTTCTTGTTTTTGCTAATAAAAATCGAAAAATTTTCCAATTCAAAATATTTACATTCAAAGATACACTTACCGAGGTTTTAACGGTCTATCGGGTAATAAAGTGAATTTGGCGAGGCGATGAAATGCGGACAATGGCAAAGCATTTTCGTTACGTCACCGTAGTTTGCCTACGTACCCGTTGTGTGATGTAATCATCACTTTAATTGCGTTCACATGTGTGCGTTGCGAAGATCAATGAATGAATTTGTATAGATGCAATATGATAGATATTTTTGAAAAAGAAAAAGAAACACATATTTTCCACACTTTATAGCAGCTTTTCGGCTTTGTTTTCTAATTTCGTCCAACTTGTAATGGTAGTGGAGGATATTTTCGATCTCGATCAGATGTTTTAGTTGGTCATTGTTTTGTTGTGGCTGTGGTTGTTCGCCGGTACGAACTGGGCTGTTTGATTGATTAAACAACCGGTGGTAGGAGCTTTACAACAGAAATATTGTTTACTTTTGGAGCTGTCAACTTGCTTTAAGTTTTGCTAATATAGCTGTCAAAAAAGAAAGTGTCTTGACAGAGTGTCAGTCGTGCAAGTGAACTTCTGATTCTGATACATTAGGTTCGTTCGCGTACGCGATTTAAACCGAACGCAATAGATACCAATCGATCGCAACCGCACAAAGTCTATACACGTTCTCATCAAAAATGACAGGTAAAGAGAAAATTAGCAAAATAAATGAGTAACCAACATTTCCCCTCCTGGCTCGAAACAGCTCAGGAAATTTCTACCGGCATGTACTGATAAAATTGTCAAAAGCAAAAAGTTGACAGATAGACGGAATAAACAAAATATATTTTCCAACGATTGCTCGGTTATGAGTTATACAGATATTGATAGAATACAAAATTATATCAAATTAATTAAAATTGTGAATTTTCGCTGCAGTTTGAAATAGTTTTGTTTTGTTCAAATTGGTGATTAGCTGGAAATGGCTCGAAGTAGCTCGAAGTGTATACACGTACTTTTCGGTACATTTTCCGCTCTCTGAGAGAATTGCGCTCAAATTTTCGAAATTGACAGATTTGTACTGCCTTGCTCGGAAAAGTACGCGAATAGACCTATTATACTCATTTCTTTCAAACAAACACACCTTTTTCTATTGTACCCTCTACAGAGGATGACTTAAGGCATCCGACATTGCATTTCCCCCTTTATTGTTGCTCCAGCCAATAAGCGTCAGCGCAAATTGACGAATTGAACAGCAACACTCTTTCAAAGTGGAGCCAAATGAAGTGGCTAATATTTGAAATCCTTAACACGTCTCACATATTGAAAGGGAATTTCTGTTCCCGAATGAAGTACATAATACACTTTTCCTTTCAACTCTAACCCCTACTCTGAAACACGAACAAGGAAAATTTAAATTTCACCCACATAATGATATTAAATGCAGGCGGCCCTGCCCCCTCTTTGCAGTGGGAAATTATGACCCTCTAGCGCTCACCTGATGGGCTCGCGTGCTGCTTGGCAATCTCCCCAACCTATTCCTCGCCTCTTTTGAGGGTAACTCTAACGATTTTGTGTTTTGGTAATGTTTTATATTTTCTAGCAGGAAGTATTGAGTAGAAGTCTGCTAATTTTTCCCTACGTGTTTACTTTTACCTTCAAAGGGTAGCACGTGATGGTAGAATTATTCCTCGGATTAAAGTTTTATTTTATATTTTGTAGGTTTAACTAGGATAATGATTAAGCAAACAGGGGATATTAAGAAAAAATCTAGGTTAGACAAAATTACTGATAATTATCTTAGTTATAATTTGCATGTGTATGTGAATTTCCTTAATTGTTTGCCAGTGCATGATGTGCGGCTGAAATTATAGTAGCATGTGACATGATTGCAACATAGTTCTTAGACAAATTTAGACTATACAGGTAAATGCAGTTTAGGCAAAATTAAATCGATTACTGGCAATAATTTTTGAAGTGAAACTTCTTATGGCTCCATTGGGCGGTATTCCCGAACTCACTTGAAACGAAAAAGCGACATGAAACGGGAGGAGGTAGCGCGCGTGGAGTGAGCTGAGAATCGTAAAGTGGACTTCGTGGGTAAGTGTACAATGCACAGGCGGGTTACCGACGCTCCATCTCGTGTCCGTAAAGAAAATACTTATGCCCCTATTATGTAAGACAACTACAACTAAAGTTGAGTTGTCACTTGGTTTTATTTAATTCAAAATTCGGTATTGTCCGTATTGTAATACACAACTTGATAGAAAAGTTGTCTGTCAAAACACAACAAAGATTGTAGTGGTAGTCTATAAGTTGTTAGTTAGTTAGGGTTGTGTGAAAGTTGAGTTGAATTGAAGACAACTCATACATAATAGGGGCATTAGTTTTCTTTAGATGGCGCTAACAGTCAGGGGTGGACCACGAACTGAATGGACATTAAACAAGCCCCTCCAACTAACTCGGTCCCTAGCTAGCTGCCTTCAGTTACGCATTCAAAGTTCGTCGAGGTCGCTCTCCAATTGTGCACACCACCTGAGGTGAGGTCTTCCTCTGCTTCTTTGTCCCTCAGAGGTGGCCTCAAATACTCGTCGGGCTGGTGCGATGTTGTCGATACGCTCCACGTGACCCAGTCATCTCAGTTGCTCTATTTTCAGCTTCATTACCAGGTCAACGTCGCTATATAGTTTGTATCTCCTCCTCCAAACTCCCTCGATACAAACTGGACCGAAAATCACTCGAAGAATCTTTTTCTAAAATCGTGACAAGAGGTTCTCATCAGCTTTCGATAAGCGCTGCACCATACAGCGGGATCAGGATGATTAATGTCTTGTAAAATATTTCCTTGGTTGTATGAGAGAGAACCTCTTAGCTCAAAGAAACAGCGATTGGCAAGAGTTATTCTTCGCTTGATTTCTACCCCGATGTCGTTTTGCGAGTTAATTGCGTAGCCTATAGTTAGGTATCCAAGGTCTTTAACTAAAAGGTGTCCCATAGTTCACGCAAAATTTGAATTTTGCGCCATTTAATAATACAGTGATGCCAACGCAAAAAAAAAAGATAACAATGTAACATAGCTGACAGTTCGGGGTTAGGAAAATGGAGCGCTATACGAAAGAACAACGCATTTCCAACGCAATATTTTAAAAATAATGAAGGATTGTCAGATACAGTCCGCAATTTTCGAACAACATCATTTTTATCGGATTGTCGGATTTGGGGTTCAGAAAACCCACGAGTAATTGTTGAGAAACAAATGCATCCACAACGTGTGATTGTTTGATGCGGATTTTGGGCTGGAGGCATTATCGGACTATTCTTCTTCGAAAATGCGGTTAGTCAGGCAGTAGCAATTAATGGTGTTCGGTATCGTTACATGATAACCCAGTTTTTAGTGCCTAAATTACAAGATATGGACGTGACCAACATGTGGTTTCAACAAGACGGTGCCACATGCCATGAGCCATTTTCTAATCGTGTAATCGGCCGTTTTTGCGATCAGAATTGGCCATCCAGATCTTGTGATTTAACGCCGTTGGTTTATTTATCCGATGTGCCATACATAACCCCAATCTGTATACCTACTCTAAAAATAAATAAATTAATAGTTGACGCAAGAGATGTGTATACACCCTAGGCCTAGCTTCTCACAACCATTCGTTTGTGTGAGTTTTATTTTTGGGACGAATGGTAGGAACCTACAATTTTATGCCGAGTCCGAACGGCTGAGTTTAGAAGCTTTTTCAGGACAGTCATACTCTCGAATGTTTGTCAGACGATCGCGAGAGGTGGCGCAGTAGAAAAAACCTTAAGATGAAACTTGTGTTTTTCCGGGGATCGAACCTGGGACCCCTCGCACAGTAGCCCAGCACCAGCTTCTTTTTGGAAGTAAGCTTGAGACGTACTTGAACCAAATGTGTTTAGTCTAGACTATAAGTTATGGTTATTCAGACAGTTTGGCATTCGCGGAATAGTTAAGATTATATTTTTTAGCCTTGACGACGTGATGCGTCAGGAGAATTTTATTTTCTTTGCCACAAAAGAATCTCTAGGAAGCTATCCTCAATTATTTTATTGCATACTTTTAGAAATCCCTGTCCGTCACTTCTCCACCACAATTGACAAATGAATTTTTAAATAAATCAACCCGATGATGAAAAAGACAGTAAAATATTTCTAGATATTTTTTTAACCCCTTGGACTTTTACTCAGAACGGTCCTACGAAACAATCTTCTTCTTTTTTATTCATTATAACCCTAATTTAAAGAAGCAACTGGATCTCGATTACAGCAATTTCCCAGTCTTTTACAACCACTCAACAATTTTCCCGGTGAACATTGCGTACTACAGTCTCCCTTTCATTTTGTGTTTGCCTTCAGGGTTTCAATGAATAAGCCACTTGGCTGATAGCCAGGCTAACGCAGTTCATACAATCCTCTAACCAAACACACAATCGCAATGTTTTCCAACTCACCAGACGACGCCATTGCCTTGTGGGGTTTGCGAATCCGCCCATTCATCATACTCACTGGAAAAAAAAATATGTAAGTACAAATGGCACGTTCACGTTCAATTCTCCTTGACCGGGCGCAATACTCCTGCGAAATTTGGTGTCGGATGTTTGATGGCAGAGGCACTATAGTCGTACACATCGCTCTTCCCTTGGGTGTTTCGTGAACTCGCCACAAATCATTGTTTGCAGTGACATTTGTTGCGCAATTCTTCCGATAAGGACATTTGTCCTGAGGCAGTCGTATTACTCGCATACTATCTATACCTCTGCAGTAATCTCCTGAATGTCCTTGATTCCTGTTTGTATGCTAATCAATAACAATATACAGCATGCATCCAAGTGAAGTTCCGTCACCCTATTGGTGCGATCGATGGTGGATGGTGGTTAGTTAAATCCTTTCGAAATCAAGATAACTGAGGGATATGCAAAAATCAACTGACCCAGTTGAAGAACTAACTGAATTTGTAATTCCTGCACGACACGTCATTGCCGATGAGGAAAAATATGTCCCTGTGCCGGATGTGCATGTTCTAATGTTACTTGTTTATTCAGAGAACACTTTGTCACGTGTCGCACGTGTCCCTTGCGACAGAAGCAATAATTCCTTCGTGCATGATGTCCAGATGGAGTTGTTCGTTACAGTTTAAGTTTACACATGGTGGTGGCAAGGATGGGAGTGAAGAAAATTGGAAAACAAATTCAAACAGAATTCCTTTCTTCCCTATGGTTGACTGCACTGCAACAAGATGGTGTTGCATATTTGATATTCAATTTCATATAGCAACCTTCGAGGCGATTATAAAATTAGAAGGATGTTTGGAAGAGCGTATATGCTTTCCAGCTGCACCGTTTTAGAAAATTGTATAAATAATCAAGACTCGTCGACGACCGACGTCGACATGGCGCATGGGACATTGTGTTTATTGTTCAACTTCAAAGCTGAGAAAACGAGGATGGCATACAACTTCATATGGAGTTGGGACGACAAGCGCAAGGTCGGTGTTTTCGTATTTTATTTCTTTATTTGTATTTTTAGGATCACGTCACGTCATATATATGTTGGGCCTGTCGTCGGGATGAAAATGATGTCGATGAAAGTAAAACCTTGTAGTCCACAGTACTAGAATACGGAATCAAAATGCTGAAGTTCCTCAGGGATCTGTAGTTTCACCAGCTCTTTTTTTACAATACCACTACTATTTGAACAACTGTGAACATTGAACATATAGGATTAAGATTTTTGGTATTAAAAAATAACATATTTTGCTCATATTAGAGACTACGTTACGTATGCTGATGTGCCAGCTTGTCAGTGGTGCGGGTGCCATATTTTGTCGGAATCTGCCATTATTTCTCCCCCTTAATGGGTGCACTCTAAAGTCTAGTTGTCTTAAGGCGAATAGATCTCCCTGAACGCAATAACTAGATTGATGGTTAACGGCACTACGTCAAATTCATACAAATTGAAATGTCAAGTGAATTCTTGACGAAATTTATCGGTTATCCCTGTGTTTACATTCGCGTGATTAATCTGGGCCAACAAAATCTCTAACACATCACGTCATCGAACTGTCAGATTTTATAAAATTGGCTACATTTCAACTTCCGCTGTCATTAACAGTTGGTCTGTTCCTTTACTTTTAAATCTTACGAATTTTTATTCAATGCCGTTTAACTTGGAAAATTTGTAAAAGAGATCGTCTTTGAGAGAGCAAGAGCACTGAAAATCTTACTAGCTTTTTACTAAGGAAATTTCTTTTAGTGAGAATTGAAAAACCTGTCAGTCACCTGAAAATTGACAGATAATTTCATGCGCTGTGATAATAATCGTGGTATCAGAAGGGGGAAATAATATGATTTTTGTGGATTTGTGACAGGACACCCAGAGTGTTTAAGATCACTAATTGATCCAGTTTTTTAAATTATTCTCTTCACAGTTGATGGTTTTAAATCATTATGACGGCCATATTTTGTTCGAAAATCATTATTTTTAAAATATTGCTCAAAAGGAAAAATGCCTTCTTCTTTCGTATAGCGCTCCATTTTTACTAACCCCAAACTGTCAGCTGTCACATTGTTATTTTTTTTCCGTTGGTATCACTGTACTATTAAATGGCGCAAAATTCAAATTTTGCATGAATTATGGGACACCCTTTAGTTCAGTCAGTACAAACACAAACAGTGTTTATCCATTAGGTCTTTTAGGGCTAAAGTCAACCACAACCCAATAATTGACAAAAACAAGTCATATCACAGGCAATTTATGGAAATGCATCTGTCATTTTTCATAGAAAGATAACTACAAAAGCGTTTCTTAACTTGTTCGTAAGTTTTCCTCTCCGTGTGAGAATTCATTGCCATCACTGTCATTTTGACAGTGTCTTTCCATTCTTTCTACAAAAGTAAAGGAACAATGATAATGAATGCATTTGACATACCTACTCGTTCAACAGAGACAACCATATCTTGTTTTATTTCATCGTCTCAGCAGAATTTGCTAAAATTACGAGTACATACCTACATGTGGTAGGGTGACAATAAAGCAGGAATGTATTTTATATCCCGTCAGACAGCTTAACGCTAAATTAAAGAGAACCCATAAATATACCCTTAAATTGTTTGGGAATATCTCGGTCATATTGCCATAGGTGTTCCTATAAATAGACTCCCTATTTATACATCACTTCACTATCGCATTGCAATCTCCGAAACGTAACGACTGGCCTAATGATTGGTCTTTCCTACCTCACTTAAGATTACATTGGACTGGAGGGTGCGTGTTGGCAATAAATTCCCATATAGACATATGTACGTCGTTTCCATTTCCAGTCATCGTCAAGAAATCCATATAAACACAATCTCTTCATCCTTGCCGAATATCCAATAGTCCTAATTGCCGAAAACCACACAACACACGCAAGTTATTTTCGAAAACCGTGTGCGCCTAACAAGCCTATTGGAAAAGACAAAACTTTATCAAGACATCAGATCAAATGCGTGTGATTGGAAAGTTGGAAAATTACTTTTCAGCCGATAAGCTGAAAGCCTTTTGTCTCACTTTCTCATAAAGTCGAACAAAAAATCATCATTTTGTTTCTGGTGGGGGGATTTTATTTTTCTTAGTCCTGGCGACAATGTAACCCATAACCAATTCTACTTGAGGGGCGACATAATTGCCTAATAAATGCGACAAGCTGTGTGACAATTTATACGAAAACGTAGTTGCACAAGGCTTATTTGGGACAATCATCATCCCCCTTGACCTGACTCCATAGGTTGTTTGGGAACTTATTTTGAGAACAAGAGCAAGAGAACTCTTTGTGGTAAAAATGAATTAATTTCCAATTTTTCGGAGCGTTGCTACTTTGGCCACTACCCGCTGAGCGTGGATAGGAATAATAAAATGTTGGCCGCCGCCGCAGTAAACTTGGCAGAAGGAACTTTTCACTCAATCCTTGGTTATCTACCGTTTTGTGGTAATTTTAAAAAGCAAAGCAATAAGTTTTGTGAGTCCCTGTAACCAGACATCTTCTGCTTTTAGTAGAAGGATAGTTTAGTTGGTTGGATGGTTTGTAAAATAGGTGACGGAGTGTAGGAAGAGTAGATTGTGTAATTGTGTTCTTCAGCTGATATTGCTTTCATGAATACTCCCTTCTGACCTTGGGAGTTGAAATACTGGAGGAATGGATTATAGTTAGTGTACCTAATATGTTTGTGTGTGCGTGGTCAAGTTCAGTTCATAACTTCTAAGGCAAAATTCGTAAATGACTTTAACTCGATTAAACGAAATCGGAAGGGTCGACAAGGCGGCAGGGAGTAAAGTAAAAAAAACGTTTCAATATTAATGCAGCATCGCTAATTTTTAATATGGTTACCTTTAAGTTATATGTACAATAATGGCAATTCCAAACTGATCGAATTTGGAGTTAACTTTTCAATTTAAATTTTAAATTTAAATTTAAAACACAATGGCCGTTTTGTAATGAAAGCTTGAATTGACAATAAGGGGCGGGTTTCCATTATGAACACTGAGCAAAATTTTTATTTTTGTATTTTTTCCTGGCTTTAAAACATAAATATAATATTTTTTTATTTTTTTTTTATTTTAATAATTTTTTTTTTAATCAAATCATGTTTATGTGACTCATTCCAGTTACATAGCTGAATAAGTCTATGCCAAAAACTGTCAGATAGGCGCCTGGAAGAAAGTCTGGTGTAAAAATATGGGGTAGGTGGCTCGCTTCGCTCGCTAACAGGGTTTTAACCCTTTTTTCGCAGGGTTTAGCCGCTCACGCGACTTCGTCGCTCCGCTAAGGGTATGTCAACAATTGTCTGACAGGCGCCTGGAGCTAAAATTTAATTATATCTACTCTGGGGTATTTAGCAGTAGGTGGGCGCAGTAGCGCAGTAGCGCAGTGGTTAGTGTGCTGGACTGCTGTGCGAGGGATCCAAGGTTCGATCCCCGGAAAAACACAAATTACATCTTAGTGTTTTTTCTACTGCGCCACCTCTCGCGAACGTCTGACAAACATCCGAGAGTATAACTGTCCTGAAAAAGCTTCTCAATTCAGCCGTTCGGAATCGGCATAAAATTGTAGGTCCCTTCCATTCGTCCCAAAAATAGAAACTCACATAAGCGAATGGTTGCGAGAAGCTAGGCCTAGGGTGTCTACCGCCTGTTGCGCCACCTATTTATTTTATTTATATTTAGCAGTATGTATAGGTATAATATTTTCAGACAATAAGATACATGCACTTTTCTGTGAAAATTGAAAACTTTAAAAGTAAAAAACAAATTGAAAATAAACTTTCTGCAGAAAAACTCTTTTACAGTACTACATCTTAAAATAAGTAAATTTAAAAAAAAAAAAAATTGCTTAGTGTTCATAATGGAAACCTGAGCCAAAATAAGAATTTTAGATGGAAATTCCATGACGACGTCATACGTCAAAGACGTTCTTAAAAAACTCATACTCTATTAAATAGCAATACGCATTTTCAAAAAAAAAGTACATAATAATCTTTTCCAATAAATTCAGGGATTAATGTACGAGTTAGAGAATAAAGAATATGGGTTTCAGCTTGAACCTTTAGAAAAACGGTCTCAGTAAATTTTTTTCTGGGATCGTCAACCTAACAACCTTATACAAATTTGAAGGGTGTTTTGTTTTAAAGGTTTATTTTTCAATTTGGCAACACTCTTCAACCGAAAATCGATTTTGCTGTTTCGGCATGAGTATGGTCTTACGATACAAGGGCCCAGCTGCTTAAAAAAGAACAGCCACACTGGGTCCAGGGCCAGGTCCAAAATCATAATTAAATAGTAATGATACAATATTGGTTATATGTATATCTAAATTCTACACTATTCCATTAAGAGGTAAAATGTTGTTTACTATTCATTTAACTTGCAGTTTTATTTAGAAATCAATCAAAAGAGCTTTAAATTGGTTATAGGCAATACTTCTCCTAGTATTTTAAGCTATCACTGATCTTTGTGCTCGGTCGAAAAGCTGAGGTACAATAAATACAAAAGAGACCTTATTTGATCAAATGCGAAAAATATGTACGCTCAGAAATTGTTCGGAGTATTTTTAGGTTAGGTATTGATTAAATTTAGTCAAGTTGCAGGTAGAGACAGAGGTCCTCAAAAGAAATATACCTAACTAAGATCAGGAAGGTATACCTATTTTTCGGTGTGAGAAAAAAGCGCTTGTTTTCACACCTAGAGCTAGAATCGCTCTTATTGACTGACTATAATTTTTAGTTTAAGTAAAGGTTTTATTTCCAATGACTATAATTTTTTTTATAAACATGACTTTGGGTCAATAGCTTATAATGGGGGGTGGGTTTAAAACTACATATTTCTTCTATGGCCAGCTAAAAGCATGTTTCTTGATCTATAAAAATAAAACCTTTAATACAATAGATTTGGTATAACTAATTGTTTCATTTTTGTTTAATTTTGTATTAATAAAACACTCGAGCGAAGACTTGTTAGAAAGGCTTAATTACCATGTTTTTTTTAAACACCGTTCTTATATTATTTTAGGTAAGGTTTATTTATATTAACGGGTATCGGTATCGGTTCTGAGGATTTAAAAGCTTCATTTTGGAATAAAAAAAATAATCAAAAAAAAAAAGCTTGCAATGAACGAGAAAGTTTCGTGCGAGCCCAGTCGTACACTTCATGGCCAAAGCACATGAGCAGAAAACTCATTGAAGAATAATTAGAAAACACGATGAAATGAATGCAACAATACAGATGTTCGACTGTCCGTATTTGAAGCATGCACTGATTGAACTGATCACAGGATGGCTCTATCTATTATAATATTAAAAGCCGACCCGATTTCTTGTGACAGTCATTTACCCTACTTAAAGAATACAAAATCCATTTTTCTTTTTACCAAATTGAAGCTTACCACTCATAGATATGTTATGAAGAATAATAATTTGAAAAAACATTTGTAAAATAGGTAAATTAATATTTTTAAATTGCATTGGTTACAACAACAACAAAGAAAATTAATATTTCCCCTTCGCTCAGTCGAAATTCTACTTTTTGCAATCGTGCGACAGGACAAACAAAAACAAAACCACATCGTCATACGTATACGTGGGGTGGTGGGTCTGTGTACCTCATTCGAAAGGGATGGATTTGTTTTCTCAGTGAGTGCTATGGTCAGCAGGAGCAGCTGTATGTACAATTGTACATAGTGATCGTATGTCCAATGCAGGATGGGGTGCGTGCTGCAGTATAGCATGGGGTAGGTATAATATTAATAATCTTCATAAGAGAAGAGACGTACAAACCAGGTAACAGGGTAAGGTTGGGTTGGGGTAGTTGTTTGGATTTCATATCAAGAGGGAAACAAAGGAAATGAGAAGCAGTATTGTATGAACAAGTACCATGGTCATGGAAAGGGGAGGGCGGTGCAGAGGGTGCACATTATATTTGTTGTCTTCCATTCTCCATTGGCGTAGGTATATGGCGATCCGATACTTTTTAAGAAGTTTCACTTCTTTCACGCGTACGGACTTGCACGGTCCCTGGATGGTTTAACTTTAGATTCACAATTGGACCCGGTAGGTGGCGCTGCAATCGAGTTCCAGGAATTTTATTTATTTCCTTCTAAACGCCTGGACCGATTTTGCTGAAATTTGGTGTGTGTGTTTGAGGGGATCCGTGGATAGTTAAGGACCCGGTAGATGGCGCTGCAATCGAGTTCCAGGAATTTTATTTATTTCCTTCTAAACGCCTGGACCGATTTTGCTGAAATTTGGTGTGTGTGTGTTTGGGGGGATCCCTGGATGGTTAAGGACCCGATAGTTTCACCTCAGTAGAGTGCTTATGTACATAATGAAGGTGAAGCACATTCTAATTTTTTTGTCGTTCTGCATGCATGTTGCGTTGCTTTGGTGACTGGGTGAGCCTAGTATTTATAAATCTACCGCACAAGAACGGAGTGACATTATACAGCTAGGTTCCACATTTCACTTTCACTCGAAATGAAATCGAAATTAGAGATGTAACGGATATCCGGTTAGTATCCGTTAACCGGCCTATCCGGCTTCTTTTCTGATATCCGGCACATTGCCGGATAGACTCTTGGTATCCGGCTATTTGCCGGATAGTCGTTGTTGTAGTAAAATACAACAAAAATCGTTTATCGCAAAACTGTTCCGATCACGTTCGCTGAATTTCCGCGACTTCGATTTACCCTTAAATTTGTTCATTCCAAATTTCAGTGCATTCATCTACCGCACATGGCAGATGGCACATCCAGTTAACGCAGCGTCTCCTGAGCAACACTTCATAGATCATAACCTACCATTTGTCATTTCTCATAGAAAGAAATAACGATAGTCTGACATAAGATGTAGCTGTAGGGTGGGCATTTCATAGCTTACTATTTCCATAGCCTTCAGTCGAAAACACATGAGTGTCAGACAAAAAAAATATAGCCCATAGGATACTATCCACAGCTAAGAGCTGAGCAATTTTTAGAAAGACATTTTTTATAGAATGCTATTTGTGGTCTCTACGAGTAATTCTCATAGCATGCTATATGGCTGAGTTCTTTTTGGAGTATAAAACATGAATGTATGCTTCGCAGTATTCATTTCTTCGGCCAGATATCCGGCCGCCGAATATCCGGCTATTCGGCCTTATTACATACCGAATATCCGGTATCCGGTATCCGGCTAAATTACTATCCGTTACATCTCTAATCGAAATCGATCGGAAATGAATTTTTGTGTTCTACATTTCACTTTATTCGATTTCGGTTTAGAAATTTTCGGAATTGAGAGAAAGTGAAATTGTTGTGTTCCACAAATCGATTTTGACGATTTCCAAGTGATTTCAAATCGATCTTGGTCATTCGATGTGAAATAGTGGAAACGAAAAGACGCGATCAAAAATGTAAGTAATAAATGCAATTTAAAACAAACTTGATAGGCTTATTTCACAAAAAATATAATTAAAACAGGGGTAAACATAAAAATACTGCGCAGGAGGGAATATTTATTCATTTTATGGAGCGGCAAAAACACAAAACTGCGGCTAGCTGCAAAGTAGTAGGAATTGAATATTGTTGAAGGTGTGGTTCAACAATTTGCAACAACATTAGAAATACACATTTAGAATGTAGTATGAAATGAACCTCTATTTCGTTTATAACTTGCGCAGGATCTGCAATTTCCAAGGGATTTGATATATCTTTCAGCCTTCGTCTTTTTATTTTTTTATTTCTCCTGTGCAGCAACTAGCACAGCACGCATTATAAGATCCGTTAATAATAAAATTATAATAAAATTTATCTTTTAAGCCACACGAACAACACAATTTTATTAAAAAACAATTTTCCAAAATAAAAACACTTTTACGATGTCCCACCCAAATGACAGATGTTAGCTGTTTGCAATTTCACGAAAAGTGATTTCGAAAAAATTTCGGAGTTACCGAATCGGTCGGAATGCAGAACACTGAAAACGAATTCACTCGATTTGCAATTTCGATTTCGATTTCGATTTCATTTCACTCGATTTCTGGAACCTAGCTGATAATGTATTTATGGATTTGGCAGCACCGGATTTTTAAATATTACTAATCTATTGCGCGGTACTAGTAATCATTTTAGTACCCAGGTTAAATTTTACAAACTCACAAATTTAACTATTGTGACTTACACTTAACTTTAATGTTAAAAATGATTAGGTTTTATTATCCGATTATCTCTTTCACAATCACATTGTTTTCAACATAGGCAACAACTGATACTAATTGTTGTGACTTCTGCACATCTGTGTGATCTGCAGTACTGCTTGGAGTGAAGGGTTCATCATTTCTTCACATATGCGCATTATTTCTTAAAGATTATGCATTTATTTATGGTATAGTGAAAATTTGGGCTTAAAAGTGATGCCAAATCGTTAAGTTTGTCGTAGTGATATGTTTCTGAAAGTAGGTAGGTACGAATTTGTTTTTTTATTGAAAGTGTGATTATTTTTAAATCTGATTAGATAGTTGTTGTAGTTTGTTATATTAATCAAAAACACACGATTGGACTTCAATGGTGATTACTTTTATTAATTACTAAGAACTTGTAACTATGGAAATAAATGGTGAGCTCTAGTGAGTATCGGATTGAAAATCGGCTCGGAGAACTCAATTAGGTTATGGTGATAATCTGACTCGTGGTTTCTTTATGACAGCAAGTTAATGACAACAGCTTCTAAGTCTGGTTACACAAAATACCAAGCTTCTGCAGTGATGCCAGATCACATCAATAGTTAACATAGATAGTGTTATTATGTGGAAGGTGATTAGTTTGAAAACCAATTATGTATAGGTATTTGTATTTATACATCCAACACGGAACAAAATGAAAACGTGACAGCATGTCGGAAGCGGAACTACCTATTATCCAATAAATACCATATTTCATTACACCATATTATTTATGCATTATTACAGCAATTACTATTGCAAAGGGTAAATACGTTAACAAATATTAGAGTTCATTGTTTTAAAATAAATATACATAATGTATGCACAACGCGCATACAAGAAGAATCATTAATGTGATAGTTTCTGCACCCTCGACAAAACAGTGTTCAAATTTTTTTCTTAGCACGCTATTTTTATCTACTAATGCAATTGATCAATTTGCACATTTTCACACTGTTCATTCTTAATGTGTATGTGATGTGGGAGTAAGCCAGTGAACCGTCATCTGCAATTTAATTGATTTCGCGCACCCATTCGTTTATTCAAATTCAATTTATTCACCGACATCACCTTCTTTGTTTTCAAATGAACAATGCTATTTCTTTTATTTTTAACCTCCACAGTTGTTGGCTTGAATCGAATCGAAAGTCATCCCTTAGAGATATGCTGCCCCAAATGTTACATTTAATGACACTGTTCTTCATCATCATACATAACACGTGATAACACACAAATCCGGTAGGTTGGTTATTGCAGCTATAACAGATTCCCAATGGACTGGACAGTGGGTTTTGTGTTCGGTCATTTGTATCCACATCTCATCTATGATATAGGAATACAAAAACATTGCTTTTAAATATTAAGGATGTGTAACCACTGGGCTTTGTTTTACTACACGGGTTTATTATTTTAACAAGGTTATCTACTCATGTATGTTTTTCTAAAAATGGATCCAGATCTACGACGGATGACGTTGACGTATACGTGCTGAGAGTAAATGGATTAAAGCTTGATGGGGAAATTGAATATTTCGTCCCTCCTTCTTTTCATTAAGGACTATCGAAGTATTTTGCCATTTCCATTAAAATATAGCTTTAGGTGTTCGTTATTCGATCAGAACGTTTAAAAAATTGATTGCTGAAAATGTGGATAAAGATGGACATTACATTTATTACTGTATGCTTAGGCTCGAAACACAATGCGATTTCAATCGCGCGACTGCTTAGTCGCAAAAAATGAAAGCCACACATTTCAATATGAATGCGGGCACATAAAGTCGTATAGAGTATCAGAAAAGAAGAAATATGAAGGCCCGAAAGACTAAAAAAAATTTCGCGCAAACCAAAAGTGTCCCGTGTCTCATCCTCCCTGTTATTTTCAATAAATGATGGCCTAGTGATCTTTCGTTCAATTGGAGCAAGTGATGGCGGTTTCTTTATTGACGGTGAAGCGAAGCGCAATCAAATCCTAGTCAGTGGAAAAGCAGAAATATATATGACTTTTGGTAGAATTGACTGTAAGTTCGTAGGTACGGAGATTAGATAGCTGGGTGCTCTAGTGACGGTAATCACGGATCACTTAGCGTTAAGTTTTGAACGCCAGCATCAAAAAGAAGGACGTCTTTGGTTCTACAGTCTGAAAGAACAGCCATCAACTCCTCCGGTCAAAGAGTCACACTAATCGACTTTGCCGACGATATTCGCCTCATACAAGAATTTATCTATACCATATTGTGCGAACACCTAGATAATAATAAATAAATAGCTGGCGCAACAGGCGGGTAGACACCCTACGCCTAGCGTCTTGCAACCATTCGTTTTGTGTGAGTTTCTATTTTTGCCACGAATGGAAGGGACCTACAATTTTATGCCGCGTACGGACGGCTGAATTAAGAAGCTTTTTCAGGACAGTCATACTCTCGGATGTTTATTAGACGTTCGCGAGAGGTAGCGCAGTAGAAAAAGATGTAATTTGTGTTTTTGCGAGGATCGAACCTGGGATCCCTCGCACAGTAGTCCACCACACTAACCACTGCGCCCACACAGCCCTACAGCTCTACACTCAGGCCGAAATATATTTAGTTGTATGTCTATTAAAGCTGCTTCGAGATATTCGGATCACCGGTCTATAGGGATCATCAAAGCTAAGCCAGGGTATTGGCAAAGAGCCAACGAAAGTAAGTTACTATAGCTAGCGCAGAAGACCAGTGGCAACACTGCCAGAAAGTGAAAATTAATATTTTTTCCATCATCTTCGGTCTCTGCGGGAGCATGCTTTGTTATTCACTTAATCCATCTTCTTCTAATATATCACACCAAAAACATAAATGTAAAAAAGAACCAAGTTATTTTATATATATAAAAAAAAAAAATATATGTGTAACTATTCAGCCACGAAAAGTAATGAGATCTAAACGTAAGTTCTTAGTCCTTAGTGTAAGAAGGTTCAATGTTAAAAAATTGGTAGATTCTTCGCGGCTTGTTTGGTGGAAACTTGGCAATACCTATGCTTATTAGGTTTGGGTTATGTTATGACCGAAAGAATAAGATCGCGGATACAAGCTGCAGAAATGAGGTTCCTCCGTTGTATTGCTGGTGTGACCCGTATAGAGATCGCATTAGAAATACCAGAATACGTGAGGAACTCAATGTCGAGCAGCTAGTTCTCCGGTCGGAGCGGTCCATGCTTCGGTGGTTTGGTCATGATAAACGCATGTCCCCAGGACTCCACGACGTGCTATGGAATCCGTACCATATCGGGCAGGCGTTCTCTAGGTAGACCCAGGATGAGATGGTTAGATCAATTCCATAATCTCTCCTCTACCCATATGGGGATTGCCCTTGATGATTTGGAGTCTATGGATATGGAGGGTTCACTTGAGCAACCTACAACCGCGACCCACTTAACGAATAAGCGGGCCATTGCAAATGAATGAATGAAAGACTCCATGTCCCTAAAATGGAAAATTTTTATTTTTCATATTTCTCCTTTCTGTACAATGCAAGTGCTACCGCTCTATCAAATTTCAACACTCTACGGCAATCGGATCAGATCAGATCGTAGAACACCAAATGGAAAATTTGAAGTTTTTGACTTTTCTCCAGTATACGCACCACAGGATATAGCATTCTACCAAATTTCACGATTCTAGGATGGCCGGAAGTGCTTCATAATTATGATCACTAAACTGAGTGAGTGAGTGAGTCAGTTACGGTTTTTGTGATTTTTGAAGTCCTGTAAGTTGAGAACCACTAATGCTACAGAGATGGAATTTGGTGAGTTTTTAATGAGATTGGTAAATGCTATAAGTTTGAAGTATTTGAAACAATTGGTTCCGAAGTTAGAGGGGGGTCGTGAACAGTCTGAGTTTTCCTGTAAAAAGCGTGTGTGCCTTTACTATAAAACTTGGCTAGGTGGTCCGAGAGCTGTTGGAAATATTTCTCAATCTTCAAGAGAGCTTGGGTTTTTGATCGGTAAGTTTTAGCTCTTCTCTTAGGCCTTCCACTGGTCCACAGGTCCGCTGGAAAATAATGCTGAAGGGTTCCATATGTAGGACTATAGGACTGTAGCTTGCAATATCCGAGCGCTTGTACAAACGCAAGCGCTTAAGTACTTTTAGTCAAGTGATGTTTTACTTTAACATATTTTTTTAAGAAGTACTTACATTAATATTTTGTCCGTCTGTATGAATGTAGCTTTAACATTCCAGGGTGAAGCTGCGGGGTCTAAACGTACAAATTTGCTTGCACGCCTTGAGTACTTCGATGATGTGAACGCTATAACCGCCTATCGTAATTTAATGAACTTGGGATCACCACAAGTAATGAATGCCTCTCAAAATACAAAATCAAATAGATATTGGACCTCATTTAATCATCAACCCCAAAGACACAAAATCCTTCTCCCACGTAAAATATCCTGATAAGTTCAATTTAACCTAATTACACTGTAATTACAGCCAGAGGCAAAACTATACCAACCCTCATTAAGACTTCACCCACAAGTGCTGAATGCTATATCCGTTTACAGGCGGGATTTTTATCCCAAATTCTCCTTCTAAATGGGGCATCTCATATGTCCCAGATGAGTGAAAGTGGAAACGGAAGCCGCTCATTAGCGTTGCTCCTCTCAGCTTTGAAAATACGTATACTTTACTGCGATGGCACTTGATGCCTATGCAGCTATACAAACAAACCCATATATACTTGTAGCTTAGATAGATATAATATTTCAGGCGCCTCGCATCGAGTAGATAAATAAATAAAGGTTCATTATCCTTACTCCCAGAGAAATGTCGTCTCGAAATTGCTTTGCGATTTAGAATGATTCTGAATGATGCGAGGAAATCTGTTTAATTTTCCTGACCTACATTCGTACAATAAATTTACATTAAGGTCCTTATTGCACAGATGCAGTGTATATCTACTTGTTCAAAGTGCATACGAGTATATTGCGTGCATGCAACTTTTACGACTTCATGACGTCTATTCAAGAAGTGTATTCCGTAAGTCATGCTGATCTAAAAAGAATCCTTTCAACGACGAAATTCTTTTGCAAAGTGAAAAATGTCCACTGAAGGTGCTCCAAATATTAATTTCCTACAGAAATCTCGTTCCATCATAACACAAAAAGGACTCAATAAACGAAATGCTTCGGCCCCACTCTGACAACAATCTCATTAATCACTTTCAACGCTGTCGCGCCGCCAAGTTCTGAGGAGCTGTACATGTTTAATGTAAACATAATATTCTCCACCCCCCGAAATCACCACAAATGGCTCGTCATGTCACTACCCCAAATATCTGTTGGCCACATTAAAGGAGAAGCACCCTAACCGCACCATTGTGGTTCGTGTGCGAATCCAGAACATCATGAAATCGTGGGAGATTGGAATCTTTGATTAGTTTTCATGAGACAACGGTTTTTCTAATACTGTGAAAAACACTCGAGCAAAAATCTGGGCGAAAAATCATATAAAACCGATTAAAACGATTTCCACATGCGATCCGATTGATGTTGTTGTGCCGATACTTAGAGGCACGTTTGACAGACGTTTATTGTGATGATGGCAAAGTGAGATGCGTGCCCGACTAATGCTGTCAAAATAAATTTCATTTCACTTGCTACTAAAATTTGTTCATTGATGCTGAGAGTGGGAAGGACTAAAATTTGTTTAGGCAAAATCTCTATTGAGATTGTATTGTTAAATCGTTAAATCTGAATGGATTCTTTGTTCCGATATCATTTGAGTGCTTTCCCAAAAGGCTTTAGAGATTCCATTTCGAATTGGATACATTGGGTGTGTTTTTGGAGCAATTAATCTTTTTGGGATATGGAGATTGTATTTATGGTACATTTATGGGTAGTTTTGGCATAGACTTCAGGAGATTAATTGAATTATGTGGGGTTAAGCTATTTGTTGTTGCGTAAGTGTGGAATAGAAATAAATTCTCGATGTAATCTCATTAAAATGAACCGATGTATGATATTCAAATTGCATTAGGGGGGCTTTATGGCTGAATGTTTATTACAGATATTTGCTTTTTCAAACTGCACGCTGCGCTGACTGACGCAACTTGCACAAAGACTACGGCAAAAATGATGTTCCATGAGTCTTATAATTTGTTCTTTGTTCGTGAATACCTATTTATGCAGGACTAACGAAGAATATGATCGAAATTGCCAGATTCAAATGGGTTGAAATTGTAAAACGGAGAAAACTGTTTTTTGTGTGAAAAAAAGGTTTCTATTAATGCGATAGAATAACCAGAAGGAAGGAGAATACGAGGTAGTAGTTAATGCGAAAGGGTATTCGTATTGCAATGAGTCGACAAGGACCGAAGTGTGGTTATGTAGGGTCTAATCTGCTTTAATATATTGGGCAATGGAAATCTTGATGCTACATAAATTTTATGATAACTATCATATTCGAGCTCTTTTACTGGGTGACGGTACTGTCGGGCGTCTCTCAACCAATACGCCTCTTCAGTTAGTTCGGTCTTTGACTAAGTGCCTCCAGTTGTATAAACTCCATAGTTGGTTGAGGTTCCCTTCCACTTGTGCACGCCACCCAATGCGTTTTCATGCTCTAAGTCTAAGACGTTGTATATGTGGTTTGGAGTCGAAGACTCTTCGGGCCTCTTCTATTCTATTTATCTTAGACGTTTGATGCGCCATTTTTTTTTTCCCAGGTTGATGTAATTGTACAGCTTGTATAGTTTGCTTTTCTACTTATTCAAAGCCCATCAACGCAAACGAGGCCGTAGAATTTTTCTCTCAATGCGACCGACGATATCTTCATTCGATTTAGATAGATAGTCCAAGTTTCAGCGCCATTAAGCGGGACTGAGATTATCAATGTTTTATAGAGAATCTCCTTAGTTGTCCGGGATGTACAACTTAACTGCCTTTTAAGCCCGAAGAAACAGCGATTGGCAAATTACATGCAAAACCGTCAGGAACCGACTATTAGAAGCAGGTCTGCGGGGGTGCATCACACGTAAAGAGCCACACGTTTCAAAACAAAATGTAAAATGTCGGTTGGAATTTTCGAAGGAATATGCACTTAAACCCCTCTCTTTCTGAAAAAAAGTGCTTTGGAGTGATGAATCAAAATTTAGTATGTTTGGATTCAATAGAAAAAAATGCGTAAGGAGCCAAAAAATCAGGAACTCAACCCTAAGTACACCATAAAAATGTTCAAGCATTGTAGTGAAAATGTGATGGTTTGAGGAGCCTTTTCCTGGCGCGGTATTGGTCCTATTGTGCGTGTTGCTGGACGAATGGATCAGCATGTGTATAAGGATATACTAGCAAATGTTATGGAGCCATAATGCTTTTGACCATTGGCAAGTGTCTTAAAAATTTTCCAACAAGACAATGATCCTAAGCTCACTTCACGGCTTATGAAGAGTTGGTTTCCGGAAGAAAAAATAGATGTTATGAGATGGCCAGCGCAAAGTCCCGACCTCAATCCAATTGAGAATTTGTGGGATGATCTGGAAAGAAGTTTGGGAACGAAAACAGTGAAAAACGTCCGCGAATTGTTCAGAAACATTGAACAAGCTTGGAGAAATATCCCCGTTAAGAGATGTCAAAAGTTGGTAGCCATTTTACCAAACCGGTGTGCTGCTGTCATTGCAAATAGTGGATTTCCCACAAAATATTGATAAAATTTTATAATTATTAAGAGTTGGAGTTCCATTCGTCCCAAAAATAGAAACGCACACAAAACGAATGGTTGCGTGAAGCTAGGCCTAGGGTGTCTACCGCCTGTTGCGCCACCTATTTTTTTTTTTTTTAAGAGTTGGACTCAAAAAATTAATTTTTTATATTTATTTTTGAATTTAAATTATAATTACATTTTTTGTTTCTAATTATAATTCCACACAGAAACATACCTTCTGCTCTTTTTTTTTTTAATTTGTTTCTATTTCTTCTTTATTTCTTTATTTGATTCTCATTTTTATTACTAATAATACGTTACTATTTATGTTTACTAAGGTCGTATCGAAATTGTTGATAAATAAACCAGCGGTAATTAAATCCTCAGAAAAAAATTATTTGTTTCTAATTAGTTTTCCACCACTGTAGCTGACGATTGTGATGTTCTGTCCAAATCGTCAATCGTCGGTGTCCCTTCTTGTTCAAATCATACATGCACCTGTTTTCTAAACCTATTACCTCAGTTCCTTTACATACATACATAGATACTAGCAAACGCACCAGTGATAGCTCGACAGACGACACAGCACAAGCGACGGCATGCATCCTGTCTTCTCCCTTAGGGCCAGCCTTGGAATTCCATTGAAAGGACTGAATAATTAAGTCAATTGAATTATGAATACATTGTTGTGTATGAAAGCTGACGTTGTCATCCTTTTGCCTTCTTTTAAGTGGTCCTTACACGATGAACTGCATTAATCCTTTTACAAAATTTGTCCTATATTCCTCTACATTTTCAATACTTTCAATTTCGAAGTTTGCGATATTGTATTAAATTAAAAAAGGACAGACACAGAGCAACTAAAAATCATTCCCTCCCTCAAATTGTTTTCAAAAAGTTTCAATGCCCAATGGCGGTGTACTGAATTGGGTCAATAACTGTCCTTATTTCATTCCATAACCGTAAAGCGGGTATCTATAAATGTTTATTGTTTTGTCTTTACGTCATTTACATTTTCATCGCTTTTGGGGGCTGTTTTTATTTTTCCTGAATGAATTGTTTAAAATTTTCGTTAACGTAGGCATAGGTCGTATTGTTTTTATTATTTCGACGAGCTTACCACAGAGGCTGTGGTAGTGTGGTGTACTTACTGCTCGCATCTCTGAGCCATTTGAAATGTAAATGACAGCATTTACATTTAGGTATGTACTTTTGGCCATGGCGAAAAAAATTCGGTTTATTATTACACTTCACACAATAAAGAAAGATCAACAACCGCATTCGTCATGGCCGGAACGTGGCATGACTAGAGCTCTTTAGGTGCTGCGGACAGGCTATGCATTGTCAACGTTTCCCTTATGTCCTGGGTCATTATTTTAGCATTTCACTTTTGTTCCGTGTTATTACTGGTAATTTATTGCGACTGACTGTGGAAGTGTTTTTATGAATACTTTGCTCGTTTGTATGATCAATGAACCTGTCAACTGCAAGTATATCAATAGTAAAAAAATGTCAACTTCTGCTATGTGCTGATATAGACTATTGGCGACAAGTAATACTGTAATACGGCTTACCAGACTAGAGGCCATTACTCAATTCTTGTAGGTATATCTACAAATAAGACATTTACCACCTACTGCTTTAATGGCACCGTAACATGCCCTTAGAATGATTTACAGCCCCCCTTTCGCAAGTTCCATCAAAAGATTTATAACATAATTTCAATGAAATAACACTGTTTTGTTTTGGTTTATAAACAATTAATTAGTAAATAAATTAACTCATTGAAACAAACTTACAACCGAATGGCACGCAATTGGCCATTAGTTCTGATCGATTACAGACAAAAATCAAAAACTGCACGTTTACTTTTGGGCCAATTGAAATCGGAATGAAAAATATATCCAAAACCTATTAATACATCCAGAAACTAGTGGGAGGCAGTGTTATTCTTATATAGAGGTTAGATGGGTCATTAAAGTTTATGGTTGACTCATTAGGTGTTCTTACGATACGGTGGTACCGCTTAGTATTGTAGAATTGCGAAATTGAAATAGATAAATGAATTATTGAATTCAAAATAAAGCAAATAGCTATATTGATTTTTATATATATAAAAAAAAAAAATAAAAGGCGCAGCTATTTGTTGCTTAAATAATTTTGTGAACTTTATTGCTTCCGTTGGGTGTTTTTTTTTGTTTGTTTTTTTTACTATATTCCAATGTATACTGGCTGATTCATAAATTATTTAAACATAGTTTAACTGTCGGGCTTTTACCGTACTGTCGATAAATAATTATGAAATAGGAAAACATTGTTTTCACTGGCTAAGACACTGTTTTTCGACGGTTCTGTTTATGGACTTAATTGGACATGGAAATCACTGCACTGAAAATAATTACTGGTAGCACTTTCGACGACATGTAATAAACATCAACTTTTTTATATCAGGTTAGGAAACACTTTACTGGAGCACTCGGATGCAACAGGTCCATTGTACTACCAGGAAGGAAATCCACTATTATCAATCTACTGGGATTTCTTCGACTTTCGGAGAAAGCTAAGAATGCACTAGAGAAGATGAAGAGTTTACAGCTCTCACCTCATCAGCGCCGAAGATCTGGGAGGGACCTTATTCGAACCAGGGAAGGACGGTATACAACAGAAATGATCGCTGGTATCGCCCCGCCGGCCGCGCCGTCCTCTCCCGAAGCGTCGCAGAGACTGGTGTCACTTAAGCTCAGCAGACTCGCTCTAGCAGATACTTAGCAAAGCGAACATTTTATGTAAGAACGCCAATAAGTTGTCAACAGTTTTTTCTATGAGGCTGATTGTTTGCAGAATTTTGAGATCATTCGTCTAGTCTGCCTGCATCCTGGAAAGCCGCGCCACACACAATTGTGTTCGTAAGAAACCCTATTATCAATGAAGGCCTCTTGACATCAGATGGTGTAAGGACACCTAAAGCAAAGTCAGGTCCCAAGATATCATCGTCTCAGTCTTGCTTAACAATCTCATCGGAGATCTCATTTCCTGTTACTTGGGACCCAAATAAGTGTGAAAGGGAAAAGTTTTGAAAACAATTTAAAAGAGTTCTTGCATTTACGATAATCGACAGCCATTAGCGTAGCACAGATCTTCGCTTAAAAAACAGAGGCATGATGTTTGCTTTACGAGGAGATCGGTTTCCATGAAGGTACAAGCACTGGGACGTTGTCAAGTTTTGGCGCCATGTATAAAAATTCGATCACACCTCAATCCAGGCTCAGACTCTGACTGAAAGTCAGTCTTGAATGAAAAAATATGAGTCTTGGGGAGGGCGATTTGTTTGCTCCCTGCATTTTTAAAATGCCAAGTCTGTGCGTTAATATGAAGAACATTTTTAAAATTAAGTTTAATTTTAATTTAAATTTTACTCCAACATCCCTAAAAACAATTTATAAATCAAATACTGAGTACATTCAGTAATGAAAAGAAATCACAAATTCTCCGTGACATCGAATGTGAAAAGGAACTTAAGGATTATGAGAGACTCCAAGTACTCCGACTCCCTGATATATTATTATCGAATACACTTTGGTTAAGTTATCGATGCAGAACAAACCCCTTTCCAACAATGAGTTGCCTTCTTCACAGTTTGTTTGAGAAACTTCTCTATACCTTGATTGTATGTATGTAGAATTTATCAATCCATGAAAGTGCGTAAGTATACGGAAAGTTTTCTGCAAAATTTATGATACGTTACCTTTCAACGAACAGAATGAAATTCAAAATTTATAGACCGTTTGAAGTGCTGAGGTAAATCGTTTTTCTTTCTATCGATATTTTTACACTGAATGATTGGAATTGAATGTAGGTGACACAAATATAAATTAAAGAAAGCAATAAAACTCGCTGGGGTCCGGGAACCGGAATAATGATTTGACAGCTCTGTTGATTAATTTTTGGGAAAGCAACAAATGGTATAGTTGGTGTCTTGGTCTACTTAGCGACGGAGGGGATTCTGGTTAAACACCCGAAAAAATAAGAATAATGGGCCTTACCAATAATCATTTTTAACCTTCAATTTAAATATTTTGACGGTCACAATAGATAATTTTATATGGAAATTTTTGCCATTGTGACTTCGTAAAAGTTACCCTGGACACTAAAAATGATTATTAGTACCGCGAAATGCCTTCACCTTTTTTTTAACTGCCCCAGAAAATTGCGGACATCCTGTCAAGCAACCAAGATGAAGGGATACCGTTGTGACTTTCTGAATAGTTGCTTTGCGAATATAAGAGAACAAAAGGCTTGAAATTTAAATAAAACCCATACAAATAAAGCAAACATGAAACAATGTTTATTAGTGATGAAAAATGATTTTAGGCATGTGCCCATCATGAAAGTGTCTCAAAACTGCATACCGGAGTTTAAATATTCAACCTCTTTTTCGAGTATTTAAGGTCGTATCTTAGGATTGCTGCACTCTATGTTGGCAATCCGTTGTTGGCTTGATAGAGACTATTTTTCGCCTAGCTCTCAATTTAGTAGATCTTTCGTCATCAGTATACCTGTTCTGGATTACCTATAAGTAACTCGGAGCTAGCTAGATCCTTTCAAAAACATACCATCCGGATTAATGACGTCCATATTTTAAAAGATAAAATCACTGATCATTGTGTGATAGCCATTAACTGTTTAACAAAATTAAGTTCAGATATGACATGATCAGCGTTAAGACCATACCGAAAAATTTATATTTTTTGGGTACAATGCAACTATGAGCCATTTGAGCTTTAGTACATCTCATCCACGAATATGATATTAAGGAAAACGTTGGATTCTATAATCTCACAGAAGGGTGATCCATGCGATGGTTTATAAAATGTCCAATAAATAAATTGGAATGTTCAGTTGTCTTAGAGATGAGATGTATGAGTATGAGATGGATTAGTTATTATCTGGAGTGGGAAAATGTATTTTGAAGAAGCAACAATATTTTCGCAGCTGAAATGATGCGGTTTTATTGGGTCTTGTGGTGTTCTGAAGAATTTTAGGTCCTGCCAAAATTTCTGCTGGTCCATTGGGATATTGTTTGTCATCTTCATGAGGTGAGACTTTCAAGTGAGTTTTCCGTCCTGAGTTAAGGCCAGGCACTTGACTTTTCTTTGAAAATCTTATTGATTGCTTCACCGATCAGAGAGGGGTTTTTTCAGTTTCTGTCGAAACGGATTTTTAACTTTCTTGTATGGGTCGATAGAGATAGATAATGTTTTCGTGCACAATTTCGAACTCGAGAAAACGCCTTTCATGAGGTGAGACTTGAAAACGCAATAAAGCGTTTTTATTAGCATTTTCAAACTAAACACTGAAAAGCAAGTGCACGAACAATGTTCGTTTATGTACGCTTCAAAAATTCGAAAAGTTTTGCTCCGATTCAGCTCAAACCCTTGATATTGGACCGACATGGTTATTGTGAAGTTTGGTCAAAATTAGACAAAGGACACCGTCTTGGCCGGGATTATTCCTGTGAATATCGGAAAAATTAGGCCGTGGCGCATCCCATACAAAAAAAAAAAAAACTTGCAAACTCTATTTTTCGATAGTAGGTATTGGAAGCCAAGGTTTTAAAAATTTGTAACATTGATATTCATTATCCTGATAGACGAGAATGTTATCTAGGCAATACGATTCCTTGAAAAACCAAAAATGTTGTGTACCACAGATCATTACAATAAAAACTGTTTATCACTGATTTAAATGAATTTGAAATTAATTTTTTTATTTTTCTATTTTGCACTACGAAATGTGCTAGTTGTAAATAACTTATTTGATGTCCTTTTCAATTAAGAGATGATGTCGGCAGGGCTTTGTAAAATAGACCGCGTTCATCGACATTGAAAATGTCTTTGGGTGCATAGTTTTTAATTAAATTGGAGAGAACACCTGAATGAAAATCTTCGACACCTCCTACATCAGCAGAGGAGTCTTCTTCATGGCATATCAATATGACTGCAACTCCGTGATACGACGTGCAAAGTTTTCTCACGACCAAAACTTACGACAAAAAATACTTCACTGTCCCAGTGGTAGTAAACAGTTTTGGTCTTTCGTGAAAAATATTAAGAACTCCACCGCATCGTCAATTCCTACGCTCGTTTGCAATGACGCTCCAGCTGTCAGCTCTTTGGACAAGGCAAATCTGCTGGCGGCGCAATTCGCCGCAAGCTCCAACATCCCAGATTGCATCATGTCTCCACCTGTGCTCGAGAGCGTCGAATACTTCATGGGACAAATACATTTTCGCACTCGCACAGTAGCAAGAGTGTTAAAAGATCTTAACATTCACAAATCCGCTGGTCCAGATGGTATATCCCCCATAATTCTGAAGAGGTGTTCTTCAACGCTGGCAAAACCACTGCGTAAGCTTTTCCACTTGTCCTACTCTTCTGGACTCTTTCCGAGTAAATGGAAAATTGCATTTGTTCAGCCCGTCCCTAAAAAAGGCGATTCTTCTTCACCCACCAATTAGCGACCTATTGCACTTACGTCCATTCTTTCCAAGGTCATGGAAACGCTGATAAATCGTCAGATTATGAAATATCTTGAATCACGAAAACTTCTCAATGACCGACAATACGGTTTTCGTGGCAGCAGGTCCACTGGTGATTTGATGACATATCTCACCGAAAAGTGGAACCAATCTCTCCACCACTCTGGTGAAACGAAGATTGTTGCGCTTGATATTTCGAAAGCTCTTTTGTCGAAAATGCGTGCCTATGGGATCGACGCGTCTCTTCTTCAATGGATTAGAAACTACCTTTCTGGCCGTTCAATTCAAGTTGTGTTGGACGGTTTCAAGTCTGCAATTCACCATATAAATGCTGGTGTTCCCCAAGGCTCTGTTTTGTCTCCGACACTCTTCCTGATATTCATCAACGATCTCTTGTCTATTACTTCTAATCCAATACACTCTTTCGCAGATGATAGCACCCTCAGTTTTTCATATTCGTTTCTCGACTCACGTCCCTGCTCTTCGGCCGTGGAACTGGAACGGCAACGTATGCTAAACACATTAAATTCCGATCTTGACAGCATTATAAAATGGGGTACAACCAATAGAGTGGAATTTAATGCTTCCAAAACACAATGCTGCCTTCTATCATTAAAGCGAAACCTGAACCCTCGCCCATTATCCATGAATGGGACCCAACGACTTTCCATACTCGGTATGTGTGTCAACGACAAACTCCGATGGAATGACCACATATATGAAGTCGCCAAAAACGCTGCGAAATGTCTAGGTTTCCTCAATCGATGTAAGAAGTACTTTACACCCTCCGACTTAGCTTCAATATACAAGGCCTTTATTCGGCCTAAGCTTGAGTACAACGCTCATATCTGGTCAGGTGCACCTAAAACTTCATTGGACCTACTAGATAGAATTCAGAAGAGTGCGATAAAACTTATAGGTGATAGAAATATAGCGGAGTCTATTGACCCGCTCGAACATCGCAGAAATGTTTCTTGCCTTTGCTTATTTTATCGTTATTTTCACCACCAATGCTCTGATGAAATAGCTAACTGCATTCCGCCCCTTCAACAATTCTCTCGCAACACCCGTCACACATCGAATGCGCATCAGTTCACCCTTAAGCCTACCTTCGGACGTACTGTTAAATATAGAGATTCTTTTGTGAGTCGAACAACACGCATGTGGAATGCATTGCCTCACACGGTTTTCCCCTCTCATTACAACCCACAATTGTTTAAAACCAATGTGCACCAGTACCTCTTCTCTATCCTCCCTATTAACCCTTCCACTCGTGCTGTGCATTAGCATTATAAGGGAACAAAAACCCCTTGAGCACCAGTGAATTATAAAAAAAAAAAAAAAAAAAAAATATGGCAAAGCTGTAAGTACAAAAAGTTAGCAAAATGCTTTATTTGCTCAGTTTTCGGCTGAATTAAACGAGGAACGCAATTAAGCGAGGGTCACTTATCCGGGGATCACTGTATTTACGATTTGAACAAAAATATTTTTTTAAGGTAGCACAGCCCCGTAATTCTTTTTTAACTTGATAGCAAACTATATTTTTTCTAAAACGACAGCTTCCTTCGAGAAGCTGAGAACTGCTCATAGGTATCTTAAAAACCCCATTTTCGATTTAGATAAAAATGTAACTGGTAGATAATGCTTATATCCTGAACAATATCTTCTGCTACTACTTTTCAGCTAAACAGTTTAAGAACAGTCTTTTTCTCAAAAATCCTGATATATATTCACACACGGTGTATTTTTGTAAAGCTCAGAACTTCAGTGGCAATACAAATCCTATAGCAACCATAAAAAACATGAAATGACTTTGACATTCAGCGAGAATCGCAATAACCGAGAAAGTTTCGTGCGACCCAAGCGTACACTTTATTAGCGAAAGCAACACATGCTGCTCTTTTAGGGTTTAACGCTTAGGCTATCTTTTTTGTATACCAGTCAGCAACGGGGTTAAGTGCACAATGGTCTCTGCAGGAGTTACGAGATTGTTGCTACGAACTTGCCGTTGATTAGGATTGCAATATCATCAGCGTATCCTTGAACATAGAAAGTCATTGCTATAGAGTTCCTAGAACATGCGTTGACGATTTTCAATATGATAGGCATATTGGCTTTTATGAAGTGAGTTCCTATATAATAGGTCATCAGTTATATCTAATAAAATGTCTCTCAAGTATTTTTTCCATTGTTTCTAGGTTCAGTTTTGATAAATTTGATTGCCATGAATTTTCTCTTCATTGGAATCGCACGTGCTTCACCGGGTATTTCAAAATCATCTTTTCATCAGGTTTTTGGATACCAGGAAAACGTAAATGAGACTATATTCTATAATAAACCGTGTGGGCAGCGATGCCAACTAAGGCTTTTTCATGCCTTTTAGGCATTATTTCATAAGCTAAGGCTTTAAGGCTTGTTTTTTGTCAAAAAGGCATCTTTTTTTTATTTCAACCATTTTTTAAATTTTTTTTTGATTCAACATACCTACTGACTTTTTATTTTTTTAAACATTCTTAGTCCCAGTTTCACAGTGGGAGTTTAAACTACCTACACTTTTTGTTTAAACTTTAGTTCAACAAATAATTCGGTTTCACAGTTTCGTTTAAACCTTGAACAGAGTTCATTCTGTAGTTTAAGTTAAACTACAGTATTCTGCCGTTTAGACCTCAGATCAGCCGAAAGAAAAGACAAGGAACGATTTTGGAAAAGTCGCGCGTATTAAAGCTGTACTGTACTGTACAATACTGCCAAATTTTATTCATTAAATTTAGTTACCCCCAGTTTCACACTGAAAGTTTAAACTAAAGTTCAACTGAACCTGAACGTGAGTTTAAATTTGAAGTTCAACTCGTCCGGTTTCACAATATAATCTAAACTTCAGTTCAATTGAACTCAGTTCAACTAAATTTAATGAATGAATTTGATAGTATTGTACAGTACTTAGCTTTTATACGACTTTTCTAAAATCGTTCCTTGTCTTTGCTTTCAAAGAATACGAAAAATAACGTCAAATATTTGTGTTTTTGACAATCGGCTGATCTGAGGTTTAAACGGCAGATTACTGTAGTTTAACTTAAACTATAGAATGAACTCTGTTCAAGGTTTAAACGAAATTCTAAAACAGAATTAATTGTTGAACTAAAGTTTAAACTAAAAGTGTAGTTTAAACTCCTACTGTGAAACTGGGGGTTAAACTGAATTCAATTGAACTGTAGTTCAGATTAGATTGTGAAACCGGACTTCCAGTGTGAAACTTGGGATAAAAGTACTTTAAGTGGAATTCTGCACACAAAGTCGCTTTTTAAAGATAAAAACTGCTATGATCTGCAATTCAAACAAACAGACATATCCTTGTTTCAAAAACCAATGTATGATTTCAAGGACCAAGGCGATCTGAGGACTAAAACTATGTTTGTTTTGTATTCAATACTTTGTACCTATACTTATGAAACTAAAATGACATGAATTTTGTTCCTATTAAGATTTTTCTTTTGTGATTTTATAATTTAAGATATTATTTTTTTGTTTATTTTTTTACATTTGTGTTTAATTTTTATTTTACTATTCCACTTTTCTTAAAAAATTATTTAAGGCATTATTTTATTGAAAAAGACATCTTTTTCTTTCAAGTTAGGCATTTTTTCGTGAAAAGTGGTTGGCAACGCTGCGTGTGGGTTGCAAACATTTATTTTTGGCATCAATGATTTTTATTATCCATTTTAAGTTTAGTTCATTGAGGGGTGACGTCAACAAAAATATCTATAAAATCATTAGTCGGGATCATTCTGTAACATATTTGAATACATATATTGTTTAAACTGCGGTCATATTTTGGAATCTCATTCGCACCCAACTGAAAGCTGCCTTGATGCCAATTAAATCAACGAGACGATGTTCGAAATTTTAGGCGATTTACTAAAACCTCTCCGCACAATTAATTAAACTATTGTGTCTGAAAGCACCGGTATGGCCGGATGCTCAAAAGCTTACACTCCCATCGCGTGTTATCCCATCCAACACATTTCCAAGATGTTGATTGATGCCCATTTTTCACCTAGCTTCCTGTTCCACTCCCAATGGTAATTTGGATTAAAAAAATTAGATTTTAGATCTTTATCGAGTCAAGTTCAGCAATTGAAACGTCCTAGAGCGGTTTAAAAATTCATTTAGATATGTCCGGGAAAAAATCACTTCAACCCAACAGACCTTAACCCAACCCTCTCTTGGGCGGACGCCCAGCTTGTAAATTTGGAAAACAAATGTGAAAAAATACATTTATTGCTTTTTGAACATACCCATGGGCAATAGATGAAAGTACTGCCTTTAACAAATACCCAACACTGTAAAACAAATCATGTGACGTGTCACCCGCATGACATGTGGCTACGCAGTGAGGGAGTTTTTTTTTCGCCTCCTGAGCCTTTCTATAAGGATGTAAAAATGGGATTTGATTTACATAAAACGCAACCCACTCTATGTATATGGGGGTGTGGCGCATAATGAATGTCCTTAGTCCTTAGCGACTTAAGTCCGGGCTCATGCTCCGAAAGTTGGCACTTTGATTGCGTGACCGATAAATAAAATCAAATTTAGATTTCCACGAATAAAAACGCTCGCAGGAGATTCCATTCGTTTTGTGTATCGTGTCCTGAGAACACACACACACACACACACTCCTCCTTTATATAGGTCGTCTACCTATCCTATAGTATAGAGAACACAAGGAGTTGGCAAATTGTTTGCCTTATCTGATTACATACATTTCTTGAATCGTCGCGCGATGCCTATTGTGGTAAAACGTGACGTATGCGAAACATTAAGAGTCGTTCTGCCCCAAAGGCAGGGCGCCATCAGCCATCGATTTGTGTAAGCGATACATCATGCGGATACGGGTCCTAAAAGCGATACTTTTCATTTGATTTGTTCCGGTTCAGGGTTTGGTTACAATAGATTTCGTCGAAGAGTCAGTTTATTGGTAGGGAGGCAACTCCACGAGGTAGACACATTAAAAATGAGAACAATGAGGTGGTTTGATGGTATCCTAGCGCCGCCCGCGAGGAGTAGGCATAATTTCACCTTTCATGGGAAATTAACGCGAAATTTTGATTGATTTAAAGTGGGTTGGGCTGTGTAATTGCTTTTGAGCAGAGTACGAGGCTAATCTGTTTAGCCATGACAGGCAATAATGGCAATAATGGAGGGCCGTTGATTTGCCAAAAATTGCTGCTGTTAGCGAATGAATCAAAATTTTGGACGTGACATCCGTTCGTTTGCATGCAAAGCGATATATTATAATTTAGCGATATTTCTGGCATATCACTGTGGAATTATAGCTGAATGATACGTCAGAAGTTTTGGCTTAAATCGAATCTACAGAATGAGATCTATATGATTTGTAGAGCCATAGGACCTTATATGTGATTTTACCTAGTGACCTCTAGTTGACTTATAAATGCTGAAATATTAATTAGATTTGGGATGGGATTCTGCAATGATGTCTGTCGATTTGCATAAATTTATTTCCAGTGGTTGTATCGTGAACGATCTTTTGATGGTAACCAGGAGATCTCTCCCGTCAATAGTCAGATTCGATTAGAGCTAAGTTCTTGATGTGCTTCCTTAAAAATCTCTTACTGGCACCGCAGAAGGGTTCAGGTCCAACAAGTATAGCATTGTCGCACCGACTTTGGTCTTTGGCCAGTGAGTCTGCTGTTTCGTTTCCAGCAAAGCCACTGTGGGCTGAAATCCAGTGTATTATGACTAGGTTTTTCTTTGCAAGTTCGTAGATGGCCATGTACGTTTCCAGGACCAGCTTCGATTTTATGACAGACGAGTCCAAAGCTTTAAGAGCAGCTTGGCTGTCTGAGAAGATAAATATAGTTTTTAGAACTTAAGTTCACATAAATGCCAGATCCAGTCAGTCCCTATATCCATCTTGGAACCGTCTGTATACCAGCCTAGGTCAAGTTGCGATGGAATAGGTTGTATTTTTCCCAGTCTTCCCTTGGAGCGATGGTGATAGAGAAGTTTCTATGGAAGCGATATTTTGGTAGCGTGTCAGGTGACCTCCATGGTAGGAAAATGGGTCGATGTTTTTCGAATGGAACAGACGGTGAATACTCAGTCTTGCTTCCATTTGAATGTGTACCTACCTGAATAGGTATTAGGCCTAAGATGACACTGAGTGCAGTGGTCGAGGTGGAACGTAGACAGCCCGTCATCCAATTTCCGGCTATACGTTCGACCCGCTCTAGCTTTTTGACTGAAGTGACTTCGTTAGTCTTTGTCCACCAAACCACGGCAGCATAGGTAATCGCTGGTCTAACAACAAGCGTATAGAGCGAATATATCATCCGGGGTATTAGACCCCAATTGTTACCACAGACTCGACGGCAGATCCAAAGGGATCTGGTGGCTCTATTTACGATACGTTCTATTTTTGGGTTCCAATAGTTTACTGTCAAGGATGATTCCCAGGTATTTGGTTTCCCGTGAAAATGCAATGTTTTCGTCCTACATAGTGGGGCGAGTTTGGAGATCTAGTTTCCTTCGTTTGGTAAAAGGGACGATAGTCATCTTTTTTGACTTACAGAAAGTCCTTCTTTGTGACACCATCTTTGGACTATGGATAGTGCATTTGGCAGTATTTCTGATATCGTGCATTCGAATTTACCACTAAAAACAATTGCCACGTGTCGTCAGCATATCCTATATATCATCGATCCCTTGATTAGACAGGGATTGGAGTAGATCGTCAGGGACCATCTAGTTGTTAACGCCGAAACTTTCACACCATCAATGCGGGTCTGGATTACTCTTTCATTGAGCATTGCCATAATCCATCTTCCTATTATTGCAGACAGATTCATGTTGTTGAGAGCCCTGTTGGTGGATTAAAAGGACGTGTAATTGAAAGTTCCTTCAATATATAAGAAAGCAACAAGACAGATTTCTTTTCTATTGATGGATTATTCAATTCGGTGAATTTACCCGTTTGATAAGCATGTTGAGCCTTGCTAAGCGGAAATGTCTGTAGTGCTTTGTCTCTTATGTATCTGTGGCTGAGTAAGCCTTTGAAATATAATCTTTTAGAAAATATAAAAATATAAAATTTAGATTTTAGTCAAACTTTAGATCTAGAGAAATAAAGACCTAAAATATAAAAATAATCTATCATTGTATTTGAATCACACCATATTTTGGCGACGAGGAAAACTATTGAAGATAAAATAATTGAAAAAAGGAGACAACAACGATTATTTTCTGGGGAAAATTTCGTGTCAGACACCGGAAATCTGGATTTCATTGCTGAAGTGCTTGACAAAATTTGCTACCAGATACCATAAACCTAAGTTCGTTTTGCTGTGCTGATTTACACCGTTTTTATATAATTATTATTATTGATTTTGAAGCTGTTGACTTTTGGCATGGGTTAAATCCCGATTTGATATTAATTTTAACATTTGAAATAGGTTAAATCCTGTCACTTTGAAACTGGTTAAATCCATTTATTTTAAAACTTTGATTTGAAACTGTTATTTTTTGGTTATTGCGCATAAGTGGTAAGACACTGGAAGATGAATTATGATTGATATATTACAATGAAAAATTTGTTTACAGACATGGTTAAATCCTGATTGTCTTGGTTAATTCCTGTTTGAAGAAATTCCTTTCTGGTTAAAACCGTTTACTGATAATTAGTGGTGAGACACTGACAACAATGGCATTAATAATTTTTTTACAGAAATAACAATATTTTAGAGATGTCAATGTCAAATAATCTACCACCTTTTAATTGTGCGGGATTAGCACATCATGAGCTAAGAAATCGTTGGATGAAATGGAAACGAGCATTTCAACATATCATGATCGCTGAAAACATAACAAATGCAGTTATAAAGAAGAGTAAATTGTTGGCCTTGGGGGGATTTGACCTACAGGACATTTTTTATTCCATACCGGGTGCTGACATTAACGAACCCGACCGAGTCAATAAAAAATCAGTTTATGACGTTGCTGTCGAAAAATTGGATCTGTATTTTGCTCCTAAACATCACGACACTTACGAGAGACACTTACTATGGATGCTGAAACAAAACGAAGGCGAATCTTTACACGCTTATTTACTTCAGGAAATGGCAAATAAGTGTAAATTTGGACAAACTGAGTCGGAGTGTAGAGAAAATTACGTTATCGATAAAGCAATTATGTTAGCCAAGCCTGAACTACGTGAAAAATTGCTGGAGAAGGATATGAATTTGCAAGAGGTTCTGTCATGTATATCAAGATTTGAAACTGTAAATTACCAAAATAAAGAAATGTCTTCGAATAACAGAAAAGAAACCAATACATGTGATATAAACGCTGTTCAAAGGAGCAAACAAGATGTTGAATGTTTCCGCTGTGGCTATCGTGGACATTTTGCAAATGATAATTCTTGCCCTGCCTTAAGAGGAACATGTAAAAAATGCGGAAAGAAGGGCCATTTTGAAAAGAAATGTAGAACTCGGAAATTACCCACAACATTTCACAAAAATGACAAAATAAAGAAATTCTCCGAAAATATCCACAACGTTGAAATTAGAAATGAAGACTCTGTAGAAGAGATGGTATGTAACATTGATGAAGGTGAAGAAACGATTTTTGTAAAAGTAGCAGGAGTGCTTATAGACACGTTGATCGATTCTGGATGTAAGTTTAACATGTTAGATTACCAGACATGGAAGCGTATCGAGAGTCAGATAAACAACTCTGACATAACAGAAAAAGAATTACCAACACAAAAATTCAAGGCCTATGCTAGCAATACTGACTTGAAAGTACTAAAATGCTTCGAATCTGACGTTGAAATTCCAGACCATAATGTTGCAAGAAAAGCTGTATTCTATGTTATAGAAGGTGCCCATACTTCATTATTGGGAAGCATTACGTCAAAGCAGTTAGGAGTATTAAAAATTGGTATAAACAAATGTGTTGCAAATGTTGAAGTCACTGAAAAAGAACGAACATTTCCAAAAATGAAGAACATATTAGTTGAAATTCCAATAAATACGAATGTGACCCGTGACCCCAGTCGTTCAAGGTATCAGGAGACCTCCTATAGCCCTTCAAAATCAAATTGAACTTAAGTTGAAAGAATTGAAAGAGTCGATGAACCTAGTCGCTGGGTTTCACCATTAGTAGCTATTATCAAAAATGATGGTGATCTACGTTTATGTGTGGATATGAGGAAAGCGAATGAAGCTGTTCTAAGACAAAATCACCCACTTCCAACTTTTAGCGATTTCCTCCCGAGACTTAAGTCGGCGAAATATTTCTCAAGATTAGATATACAGAATGCATTCCATCAACTAGAACTTGAAGAATCTTGCAGACACATAACAACATTTATATCACATAAAGGGATGTTCCGATATAAGCGCTTATTATTTGGAGTTAGTTGTGCACCAGAAATATTTCAGAAAACGTTGGAAAATATTCTGGTAACATGTTCAAATTGTTTTAACTACATAGATGATATTATAGTTTATGGAAGTACTAAAGAAGAGAATGACGAGCATTTAGATAAGGTTCTCAAGATCTTTGAAGAAAAAAATATATTGCTCAATACTAAGAAATGCATTTATGGTGTGAACGAAATTGAATTTCTTGGCCATATACTTTCTGAAAAAGGAATAAAACCTTCAGAAGACAAAATTAAGACCTTGCAAGATTTTAGAGAACCAAGGACGTTCGAAGAAGTGAGGAGTTTCCTAGGTTTGGTGAACTACATCGGTAGATTTATTCCTGATCTAGGAAATAAAACTAAGTCGCTTAGAATGCTCTTAAAGTCGAATACCAAGTTCGATTGGACAATGGATCATCAGAAAGAATTTGAATTGTTAAAGGAAAACATCGCAGACATTAAAAACTTGGGGTATTTTGATCATAAGGATAAAACACGGGTTATAGCAGATGCATCATCAGTTGCTCTGGGAGCAGTCCTAATTCAGTTCAAGAATGATACACCTCGGGTAATTGCTTTTGCTCATAAAAGCTTGACAGATACCGAGAAAAGGTACTGTCAAACCGAGAAAGAAGCACTTGCGTTGGTTTGGGCTGTGGAAAAATTTTCAATTTATCTTCTAGGTATAGAATTTGAGTTAGAAACCGACCACAAGCCGTTAGAGGCGATATTTACTCCGAAATCAAAGACATGCGCAAGAATCGAAAGATGGGTTCTTCGATTGCAGTCGTTTAAGTATAAAGTAATCTACAAAAAGGGTTCCTCTAACATTGCGGATTCTTTATCAAGACTATGCGACCTATCTGAACCGAAACCTTTTGACGAAGATTGTGAAGTTTACATAAACAAAATTGCTAATTCAGCAGCAATCGATATACAAGAAGTTGAAACATCTTCCGAAAACGATCCAATAATTCAAAAGTTACGAACATCTTTGGAAGGAGAAAAGTGGAATGAATCAGACCAAGATTTGAAGCTTTATCTGCGGTTCAAGGAAGAATTATGCAGTTATAACAACTTAGTTCTTCGTGGATTAAAGATCATAGTTCCTGAAAAATTAAGAAACAGAATGATGGATCTAGCGCATGAAGGGCATCCAGGTGAGTCAGTCATGAAACGTAGGCTTAGAGAAAGAGTGTGGTGGCCAAGTATTGACAAGGATGTTGTCAATTATGTCAAAAAATGTCATGGCTGTCAACTGGTATCTTTACCACCTAAACCGGAACCAATGAAAAGAAAAGAACTACCCTACAAGCCATGGATTGACTTAGCAATTGATTTTCTAGGTCCCCTACCTACAGGAGAATATCTACTCGTTATAATTGACTATTTTAGTCGTTATAAAGAAATCGAAATTATGCAAACCATTACATCGACCGGTACTATTGAACGTTTGGATAAAATATTTACGCGACTGGGATATCCTTTCACTATCACCCTAGATAACGCGAAACAATTTGTAAGTCGTGAATTTAAGGATTATTGTCGAGAAAATGGAATAATATTGAACAATACAATTCCTTACTGGCCTCAACAAAATGGGGAAGTGGAAAGGCAAAATCGATCATTACTAAAACGCTTAAGGATAAGCAATGCACTTAATTGAAATTGGAAAGATGAATTACGAAAATACATTTTGATGTATAATACAACTCCTCATTCTATAACGGGTAGGACACCTACTGAAATGTGCATAGGAAGAACTATCAGAGGAAAACTTCCATCAATTCAAGACTATAACCAAGATTCAAAGTACAATTTTGGAGAGATACGTGATCGTGATTTCATACTTAAAAGAAAAGGAAAGGAATTAGAAGATAAAAGACGTGGAGCCAAGAATAATGATATAGTCATTGGTGATGAGGTTTTAGTGCAAAAAACAACACCAGGTAATAAGTTAACCACTGTGTTCAACAAAGAGTCGTTCAAGGTTGTTGGTAAAAGCGGTCCAAAAGCGACAATTGAAAGTTTAGATAAAAGCCGAAGATACGTGAGAAATACTGCTCATTTGAAAAAAGTTACAATCCCTGATAACAGTGGGGAAAAGATTGATGAAGAGTCAGAAGAAAGATATCCTAAAAGAAACAGACGGGAACCGGAGCGCTTCTCGTAAAGAAAAGGAGATGTGGCTGAGTAAGCCTTTGAAATATAATCTTTTAGAAAATATAAAAATATAAAATTTAGATTTTAGTCAAACTTTAGATCTAGAGAAATAAAGACCTAAAATATAAAAATAATCTATCATTGTATTTGAATCACCACAGTATCTATCAACTTTTTTCCATGCTTTTGAGAATAAAAGACATGAGGCTGATGGGGCGATATGATTTCGGACTTGAATCCGAATTTCTTCCTGACTTGTTGCCAGGTACGCCCAAAATCATTCGTAAAGAAACCAATTGGTCTCCATCACTGAGGACAATAAAGTTCCTGATCCTGTGTATTCTCTAAAAAAAAACGAAACAATTCTAGATCAATATTTGCCATCTTTTCATCGATTTCCAAGCGGCATCTTTAGAGCCGAGCTATATACAGACCATTGTCTTGTTTTGACATCCCCACAAAACTCATCCGTCTGTGTTTTTGAATGCCGTGCTGATGTAGAAAGCTTACTGCTGCATTAAGTTCGGTAATGACGAGAAGTTTGATGTCAAAAAGTTCAACCGGCTTAGACTAGGCGACCCTTTTATCTCTAGATAAGATGTGTTCCAACTCCTGAAGTACTTAGACTCGAATAGCGGTCCATTGCACAAACAAGACGAAACCGTCTAGTTTATTGGTGTAGTGGTGAGTAATGCTGCCTCCACATGGGGTTTGAACCTATCACGGTCTCCCGGGTCACAACCAAAGACTCTAACCACTTCATCATTGCCACCTAGTAGTAAGTAAGTTAGATTAAGTTTGTGGGCTGGCAATGGGGCGAACTTGTATTTCAAATACCTTTGCACGAGTTTGGATTATAATTCAAAAAGTAATTACAAACATTTTCAAAATCATATAAAACTTCAAACTATCCCTATGCAGATATTGATGTATGTAATACTTTTACCTTCAACTGGTTCAGATGTTACATTCCTAAGATAAATCCAGAGCACATTAAGAGTCTCGTTTCCCCAAAAATATATATATCACCTCTTCAGATCAATATTCTATATACAATCTGTTGGGGAATAAGCGAAGAAAACGACGAGATTGAAGGACCAGCACTTGGGGAAGCAAAAAGAAATCAACCCAAGAGAAACCAAACAAAAAAACCATCAAATTAAAATATAATTGTCCGCAGGTAGGTATATTTGTATGGTACTTAGCTGTGCTCAGGCTGACGATCGAAATCCAAGTGGACGAGAGATCGAGCTTGCCCATTGCACAAACATAAATTCTATTAAACATGTACATAAAAAATGCCAAATACAACAATCAAGTGGCAAAACCAGTATTTTACGAGAGCAAGAAAATAGAGAAATTGTATGTAAGTTCTTACGTTACGTTTCATAGTGTAAACTTCAAAATGTAGGCAATTCAATTAAAAATAATAAATCAATCAACTATAAACGATTTTAACAAATTAGAAAGAGAAATTTAACATTTAGGATAATTAATTTAATTATTGAAATAAATACGATATATTTCCGAACACAATCCTTAGAATTATATTGTAACTGTATCATCTCTTTCTCCTTTATTCTTGCAACTTGTGTATACTAGACGATCCACAAGGATGCAGGAATGAGAGACACTCAAATTTATGGTTTACGTAATCTATCACAATTCACAGCTTCTACTAATTGAATGTGAGATTCACAAGTTTAATTAACTGTATCACTTAAATGGCACAATGGTATAGAACGGTGAGCACTGAACAATGTTCGCATAATTAATTTGTATCTATTGGCAGTAAAAATAAATTAATGATTTACAGTAGATTGGCTTTTATATTAAGACAACTGTCGCCAAAATTATTTTTGTTTCTTATATTTTAACAATGCCATAATATTCGCGCATTTATTTCAGAAGGATAGATGGACAAAAGGGTGTTTTGTTTCTCCACGTCTATAACAGTCTATCGTACGATTATAATATAATTTATAATTATTTCATTGGAAGCTAAAATGTCATGGTTCCATTTCAAACACGTGCAAGCCGATTTGTTTTAGGGGTTTTCTTTTCAATTAAACAATTTCTATAATACCAATTAATTTTTATTTTGACACTTTGACAGTCAGTCTATCATTACATTACCCGGTAGGAAGTTAAGCCTTCTCAGTGGCCGCGTTCCAAAGACGGCTAGATGACTAGCCGAATGTCAAACTCAATACAAAAAATACTGTAATTTCACCATTTGCGCTGAACGAAAAATGAGCTGTCATTTGTCAATGCATCTGAAATATGGTAGAGATGTCTAGCGGTCAATGGGATGCAGCCAATGTAAAACATTTGTTTTTACATTGTGAGTTTGACTTATGAAGATAGCTGTAAATTGATTTTGACATATTTTAGAACATAATAACTTTATCAAACATTTGTTTGGTCATGAAAATTCTTCACTAACAACGTTACAAAGGTTAGCTTCTTGTTGATAACGACAAAATGCTCAAAAAGTAAAAGACTTTTAACACTTTTTTAACCAAACAAATTTGGAGAAAATAAGCAGCCATGACAGCTAACGTCTTAAGCGCTCTATACAGTTTTTTATTTTAAATTTTTAAAAGGAAGAGTTTTTAGACCGGATTTTTACTGATTTTAGACGTACCTATGTTTCTTGTTTAAGCATATTTTTTTGCATTTTTTTCCAAGAGCAACTTTCGAGACGTGATAACTTGTTTTTTTTTTTGTGAGATAAGTTGTAGATTCATTTTCTTTACTTTTTTGAATACCACTTTTGACAATTTTATGATAAAAGTTATGTACGATTTTAGATGCGTTTTTAATTAGCTTTCGGATGCATTTTTTTTACCGCGACTTTTAAACCACTTTTGGCTCACTTTTTTGTCCCGATTTTTGGATTTGCTTTAGAGTGATTTTTTTCAAAGTATTTAGAAGCAATTTTCACAGGTTATTTGGGTAATTTTTATGGATTCAGATATGCATGTGCGCCATTAAAAATAACAAGATTTTTAGATGCACGTTTTGGAAACTTTTGTTGGCCCATTTTTAATCACAGATGCAATCGCGAGTCTTAGCATCATAATTGAAAAGCATCGCCTAGTCTTTATAGGATTTTTTTGAAAAATATTTGATTTGGTTTTGGTGTTAAAAAAAACATTGACATTAAAGACATGGGCGGCACTAAGCCAACTAGGAACTCAAGAATATAAGTATGGATCTGAGGAAGCAAATGCAAATAAGGATGTGCCGATAAAATTATTGAAGAGTTCGCAATGAAAGTCGGTGTATTCAGGAAAGCACCCGGCTCGTCAAAAATACGTCAGAGCCACATACATTATATATGTGGCATGCTACATACCCTGTACTAGCACCTTAAAGTGAGTGCTGTGTAGCCCAAGCAGTAGGTTTTTTGAAAAGAAATTTTGGCCAATATAAAGCATCCACTGTACGCAAGTTTGTGCAAAAAGTTCGTGAGACTGGTATGCTAGTGGACAACACTCATAGTCTCCGTGTCGTCGTACGGTACCAATGCACACAGAGTGACAGTTTGGTGCGGATTGTGGAATGGTGGCATACATTTTTTTTTTTTTTTTTTCGAAAATGAGGCTCGGAACAAGGTTTCTGTCAACGGTAGGCGTTACAGAGCCATGTTAACCGACTTTTTTTCACTGAAGACATGGATTTGGACGACCTCTGGTTCATGCCAGGATGGCGCGCCATGCCACAATCGATCTTTTGCGCACGAAATTCCCAAATCGTGTCATCAGCCGTCTTAGCGATGTCAATTGGCCGCCTCGGAGCTGCTATTTGACCCCTTTGGACTTTTTTTTTGTGGGGAACCGTGAACCGGAAAAGATTCAAGCACTTACGGCCAATATCATCCAAGCAATCCGTGAGCTACAGCCCGAAACCATCAATAAGGTCTTGGAAAATTGGCGTGACAGAATGCGCTACTGCGAAGCCAGCCGAGGCTTGGGAATGTTTGTTCTTATTAATAAAGCCATAATACATGGAAAAAATGTAATCTTGCTTATTTTATTGCATTTTTAAAAATGCATATTTGAACATATTAGTTCAAAACAAAGAGAGTTATCTGCCCTCACCCTGCCCGTTTTCTGATCCCTATCCCTACTACCTAAGTACCTATAGCTGTTAGCCCAAACTTTATTGAATGGAAAAGTGTTTCCCATTGCGATGTGCTTTTCCTTTAGGGCTGAAAAATACGGCGCCGAATCAAGCCCTACGACAAAGCGTATGGCTAATAAAAAAACGGTCCAACGACGAATGTGGTTCCAAGAGGATCGTATACAACATCAACGACAAAGCATGGTTCCCAAATTGGTCAACGGGAATCGGGACAAAAATGCGTTGACGCTGCAGAATTAAAGCCAATTTCTCAATATGAATAATTTTGCCCCAAAAAAAGGTCAAACAATTAACCAAAATCAATGATGGTACGCAATTTCTTATCTAACCTCCCGAATGGCACTCACACTCGGGCGTTAGTTTTTTAATATGTGTTATATCTATTACTTTTTTTCAGTTAAAAACTATAGCAATTATGTATAACTTTCAGCTATACCTGTCAAATCCTCGCGTATATCCCATTTTTATAAACTCCCACACACTCTATTCGATTATGACAACAGCCAACAGCATCATCAGTGACTCAATGGCATTTAAAATTTCAACCAGACATTGTGACTCCCAATACGTGTGGCGTTAAATTGGATATTTACTACCCTTGTCTTCCAAACCAAGTCCAAGGTCAATATAGCTAATTACTTTGGGAAAAGTTTCAAAATCTCTCGCTCTGCACAAGTGATTCATTCCACGAATAAATGGTTTTTTTTTTTTCTTCAACATTCGCAGTTCTTCCGTTTCTTCCCATCACACCCAACCCCAAGCCCCCTTTATGCATCTGCCAATATTGGAATAGCGTCATTTTGCACAAGTTTTCTAGGTATGTATTTAGAAAGTCAGCACAGTTCGTGCCTTTCTGCAATTCAGCGTTAAATATACAAAACACTCTTTTGTTTGCATTTTTCTTAGCTTCTCAAGGATTCCCCTATTTTCGCAACAACCATGACGTCAAGAGCTGCTCGCTTGGTCTTAATGATATGCTAACACACAATCATAATTTTTTTTAAAAACTGCCAAAGCTTATTTATCTAATAAGTGAAGATTTCAAAATTAAACAAAAAAATACCTCAGCACTGAAATATTTAAAATAATATTTTTTCTACACCTTAACGGCAAAAATTGTTTCTCAATTTAAAAGCTCATTAATTAAATTTTAACGGATACTTTCAACATAAAGCACAATAAACATTCAACTCCCACCAACTGTTGGTTCAGTGGCCTATACATTATGATAAATTGAAATAGAATTTATATTGTTCCGCATCCGCTTGCAGTCTAAAACAGGAGGTATGTCTATACTTAAAACAAACTGTTCCCTGGGGAATCGGACTTTGGTGGGTTTCAGCTATTTTTATTGTTTTCATAGCTATATATAGATTGTATGTATATAATTCCCAGACATAAATATTCAAAACTATTATTTTCTTCATGGAATTTTTGCATTTATTGTTAAAATTTTGCGGATACAGTGTGGTGGGAAAATAAATTTACCGCCTTGAGAAAGTTTAAAGAAAATTAAATATTTAGATACAGGTATACAATAAAAAGGTGCCCCTGCTGATTCCACAATCAACGTGACATCACAAATATGGCACCCCTAAACAATTTATTATGGACGACAACTTTAAATCAGCTGTCAAACTATATAGTCTAAGAGCCCGCTGCAAATTTTGGGTGTGGATAGGCTTGCCACCTTCTCGGAAATCTCGTGGAGGACTTAAAAAAATTAAACTTTTTTTTTAATACCCAAAATGCGTATATTGCCCAATTATTATAAAATAAGTAATAATAAAATCACAGTACGCTGCTCGAGCTAAATTTTAACTCCAATACAAAATTCTCTCCAACATTTTGCTGAGCTAAATTTAAGCAAATCCGCCGAGCGGTACGCTACTTCAGCTAAAAAATCAAATTTTCATTTCTGACTGTACTTCATATATCTGTCAAAATTTAACGCAGCGCCGATTAATGGTTCGGCACATTTTGTCAATCTAAATTTTGACAGATCATGTTGGTTTTTTTCTCTTGTGTTTTTTATGTCGTTTTCGATTGGTCGTCCAGAACCGTCCGGAAGCACTCATCTGACAGTTCTTCTCCTGAAAAGAAGAGAAATTTGCTTCTGCATTTGAATTCAGAATCGCGGAGAGTTCTTCCGTACGGTTCTGGACGACCAACCGAAAATGACATTAGAGTTGATGCATTTTTGAAGGAAGTTAGATTCTAAGAACAGCTGTTTTCTCTGACTCTTATATCCACAACGCACTCTATGTCAAAATTTAGCTAGGATTTTATCTAATGTTTGGAGAGAAAAGTTGGAGAGCAGCTTTTAAATTCATTCCCATGAATCGTGTAGCCACTGTCAAAAGAATTGTAAAATTTCGCAAGCGAAGAGATAGTGGAGAATTGTACCAAGCAATTTACTACAATTACCCACTTTTCGGCAGTAGCAGAAGCGTACTGCAAAACGAAAGGTGGTGCGACATTTTTTTTCATGATATCGTGTCGCGTCATTTTTGTATGAGATTTTTCGTTCCGCAGCAGCTGCGTACTATAGGCTTTAATGGTCAATGCAGATGCAGAGGTCAAAAGTACCTGAAGAGATGAGAATCATGAAACCCTCTCTTCTGAATTTGATTTTTTGTTTGTTATAGTAATTATGTGTGTGGAGGACATTTTTCTTTTTGTGGAGGACGGAGGACATCACCTTATAAAGGAGGACTGTCCTCCTCAAAGGAGGACGGGTGGCAAGCCTAGGTGTGGATGATAACCAAAATAGATGAGTACCCCTAAAAGTTTGGAAATTTCTTATTTCAAAAATGAAAGTCTTGCAGCCGGTGGTGGCGGCCCAGGTGAGTAATAATATGTTAAAAACTAATTTTTTTTGAAAGTTGGGATAATTGTGATAACCACTTGAAACTAGTCTCCAGATAAAGGAAATTACTCCCTTAATACGAATCCGTGGGTGCAAGACGTTTTGCAGGCGGCCAAGCGCTTGCCAGACGCGCTCATAGTACGACTCGAAACCCGTTTTTGGGCTAATTGATATAACCAATTAAGCTTGGTACTAAACTGTAGAGCTTGACCCCCCAAACACGAATATATGGGTGCAAGACTTCTTAGACGCGGCCAACCCCCTGCCAGACGCCCTTAAAAAACGCAAAAAATACGGTTTTTGAATTTTTGGTATAACCACTTGGGACTAATGCCAAAATAAAGAGCTTGATGTCCCAAACAAGAATATGTGGGTACAAGACTTCTTAGACGCGGCCAACCCCCTGCCAGACGCCCTTAAAAAAATGGGAAAAATCCGGTTTTTGAATTTTTGGTATAACCGCTTGGGACTAATGCCAAACTAAAGGATTTGATGTCTCAAACACGAATATGTGGGTGCAACAACGTACAATCAACAGAAGTTGTAGTAAAAGCCATTTTTGTCAGACAGAAATGGTAAAAATACTCGATAGCTATTTCTGTAAAATAAAGTTTTTCTTTCATAGCACCCCAGACGAAAACCTCAACCATACTTTTAACGAACGGTGGACTGGTCGATTTGGCCCCAACCCTTGGCCACCCAGATCTCCTGACCTAACACCCATGGATTTCTTCGTCTGGGGTGCTATGAAAGAAAAACTTTATTTTACAGAAATATCGAGTATTTTTACCATTTCTGTCTGACAAAAATGGCTTTTACTACAACTTCTGTTGATTGTACGTAAAAAAGTTACTTAACATAATTTTTAGGAAATTTGTCAAGGATACAAATTTCATAAAAAAAAAATAAAAATTTATTAAGTAAAAATTTTGAGAAAAAGGGATTTTAAGTAAAAAAATGTAACAAAAATTTTCAAAATTTTGAGTTTAAGGAGCCATAACTTTTTTGTAGCTGCCCAGATGTAGCCGAAGTGCTTAAGACTTGTATGCGTTACTAAATTGTCTTTTCAAAATACACAAAACTATTTTTGTAGCTATAATAGTTTAGAAGTTATAGCGTTTTTAGTCGTAACACCTCCAAATTAGAGGTCACCTACTTTGATGGGCTATAACGGGAAATAGGATGAAAATAGACCCCCCCCCCCTGCCATACAATTTTTTGTTCGGCATAACTTCAGGAATCTTCCCTTAAAGGATTGTGCTTCTTAACTGGGACACCCTGTATAAACAAATCTCTATACATAAAAAGTTTGTTTGTGTACGCTTCGAAAAGTTAAGCACCGATTGAGGTCAAATTATTGGGTATTGCCCGGAGATGTTTTCTGTGAGGTTTAGTCAAAATTTGACAAAGGGGCGTGGCCCATAACATACAAAAAAACGTTCAAAAACGTATATCTCGAAAACCATCAAACCATTTAAATTTTTCTTAAGCAACAACCAGAAAAACAGTTATTTTTTATTTTAATGTTCAAAGTCAAACATCTGTTATAATTGGAAATTTTGATATTTTGATATTTGCCCATATTATTATAACCAACGATTTCACAAAGACCCCTGAATTTCTGTCTTTCAAAACTGGACATTCTGTCATGTCCTGTTCGAGGGCCTTTGATCTTTAAAATTAGTAATTTTTGTTCGATAAGCTTTTCATTGTGAGTAATGTAATATCTGATAATATGTACATGAAAGACAATATAGAAAGAAAAGTTGATAAATATATCTTCATGCTCAGTAGAACTACAAAATTAGAAGGAGTATCTAAAATTCACATAGGTTTTTCACACTTGCTATACTCTTGCAGGAAATGTAATGCGTGATATCTATAGTTTAAGCGAAAGCTTAGTACACAGCTTTTTTTAGCTCACATCATAAAACATGTTTTTTTTTAAATGTTGCTAAGCTACATTTAAGCAAGTCCCTTTAGCATATTGGTAGTACGCAGTTCTATCTAAAAAATCAAATTTTCATTTCAGACTCTTCAGATATATGAAGATCTGCCAAAATTTAGCGCGCCCATTATTATCGGTTCGGCACATTCTCTCAATCTAAATTTTGACAGATTGTGAAATATTTCTTTTTGTTTTGTTTTTGTGTTACGGAAAAGCAAATAAGGATGCGTTTTTCAACGAATACGTCGACGAGAAATACATAAAAAGTCACATTTTGATATCAAAGTAAAGTCCTTGAAGAAGATAAGTAAAAAAAGCCTAACTAAAAAAAACACTTCACACCGTCGATGAATTTGTTCGTGTGCTGGACTACTGTGCAATGGATCCCAGGTTCGATCCCCTTAAAAACATACAAATCACATCTTTAGGTTTTTTCCACTGTGCCACCTCTCGCGAATATGTGACAAACATTCGAGAGTATAACTGTCCTGCAGAAGCTTCTCAATTCAGCCGTTTGGACTCGGCATAAAATTGTAGGTCCCTTTCATTTGTCCCAAAAATAAAGTTAATGGTTGTGCCTATTATTTTTTATTTTTATTCTTAAAAGAACAGCTGTTTTATATGACACTTATCCATAAGTTATGTCAAAATTTAGCTAGGATTTTATCTAACGTTAATGTTATCAGTGTTCCGGAATGGAAAATACTCAGCTTCAGCAAGAAACAGAAATTAGACACTTTATATTGAATTTAGTAAAAGGGTTACTAAGTGCTAACCACATCCCCCCTACACCATCGTCAACATGCATATAGAGCGGGCAGATCAACTGAGACCGCCTTATATCAGCTAACGGAGGTGATTCAAAGTGCTCTGTATACAAAAGAGACGGTACTGTGCGCATTCCTTGATATCGAAGGTGCGTTTGACAATACCTCCCACGAGGCCATCAGACGATCCCTAGAGAGAAAAGGGGTAAACAGTACATTATCCAGGTGGATGTGTGAACTGCTGAGCACCAGATCAGCGGAGACTCAAACGTCAACCGGAACTATCACAGTAAACACAACTAGAGGATGTCCACAGGGAGGGGTACTATCACCCTTAATGTGGAGCCTAGTTGTGGACGAGCTACTGGATAAATTAACCAGCCTTGGCATCAGCTGTCAGGCATATGCCGATGACATAGTATTGATTGCCAGGGGGATGTTTGAGGAAACCCTCTGTGACATCATACAGAGAGGATTGAGAGTAACACAAGAATGGTGCCATACTGCAGGACTAAACATCAATCCGGCAAAAACAACTATAGTACCATTCACAAGGAAAAGAAAACTTCAGAGACTGAAAGCAATACGACTATCAGGCACGACACTGATACCGGTCAATGAAGTAAAATACCTAGGACTGCACCTAGATAGTAAACTCATCTGGCGTAAACACACGGAAGAGATTTCAAAGAAGGCAACACGCGGTCTTATGATATGTAAGAGTTTAGCAGGAAAATCGTGGGGATGCAGCCCAAGCATTCTGCGATAGATGTACATTGCAATTGTGAGACCCATGATCACATATGGAGCTGTAGCATGGGCAAAACGAACCAGCCTAGTCACGACAAGAGATACTCTCAACAAAGTGCAAAGACTGGCGTGCCTATGCATCACCGGAGCAATGCGTACATGCCCGACTGCAGCCATGGAGGTACTCCTAGAGCTAACTCCTCTACACCTCATGGTTGAGGATACGGCAGAAAAAACTATCCTGAGGATGGCAAAAGAAGAAATCGGAAGGGAGAACTGCATTGGCTTGACAGAGTACGATGTACTACTCGCAAAACTTCCACTTCTAGCTATACCCAGGGATGACAGTATCAGGAGATTCAATTTTGAGAAAAACTTCATAACGAAGCTCAGCAATAAGAAAAATTGGAGCAATGAATCCATGATCTATGGACTGAGCAACCACACTGTAAAATGGTATACAGATGGATCGAGAACGGACGAAGGAACTGGTGCAGGAGTGTTTGGGCCAGGAACTAAGCACTACGAATCCATGGGCAAATGTACCAGCATCTTCCAAGCTGAAATATGCGCTATAGATAGGTGCGTTCGGATCATTCTCAAGAAAAATTACAGAAACTGTGATATAGCAGTGATGTCAGATAGTCAAGCAGCCATCAAGGCACTTGGTGCCTATATCATAAAATCCAAGCTTGTGTGGGAATGCCTGCACAGGCTCAATGAATTAGGCAAGAACTACAGAGTAACCATCTGCTGGATACCTGGTCACGCAGGCATCATGGGGAACGAGGTTGCGGACTCTCTTGCAAGACAGGGAGCAGCGGAACCCTTCATAGGACCTGAACCGTTCTGCGGCATAGGGGAACACACCCTACGAGAAGAGTTCAGGAGAAAAAGAAAAAAGAACCGCATCTTTTATAAACCTTCAAGGCCTAAGACAAGCTAAGAAACTTCTAGGGAATTATAACCTAAAAAGATTCAAGGCATGTATTGGTCTAAGCAAGAACAACCTAAGAATCCTCACAGGTCTCCTAACGGGACACTGTAGACTGAGGGAACATATGAGGAAAATGGGTGTATCAGAAGAAGGTCTTTGCAGATTCTGTGATGAGAACGCAGAAACCCCAGACCACATTCTAGAACACTGCGGGGCACTGACCCACAGGAGGATCAAACATCTGGGCAAGTACCAGATAACAGATAAGGATATACAAACCATGGACCCGCTACTCATTCTCAGATTCATAAAAGAAACTGGACTGGATGAAGTGCTCTAAGGTTGATATTCTTGCCAAGGCTAAAGACAGAGCAAAAACCCTCAAACACCGTTCCTAACGAAACTGTAATGCGATGGGGCTCTGGAAAAGGGCATGAACCTTTCCAAGGTATAAGCAGGGGGCACAATAGACCACAAGGTCGCAGTGCACTAAACCCTCTTTATTATTATTATTATTATTATTAAAAGGGTTACTTTACCTACCATACCACGCAACTGACATTTGAGGATTAAAAATTGACGTAGGTAAAGTAGGTGGGTACTTAACCCCTACAAATTCATGTGTATGTTTAAACATTAACAGCAGCAAGGCAAAAAAAAATAGCGTCAATATTATCAAAAAGTGATGACCTAAACAACAGCTTTAAAAATCGCTTTTTGAATGATTATCTTTATCATTATTGTATAGGCTACACTTTTTTTGTCGTACAGATTACGGCGTTATTTCACAACCGAATTTTATGAAATACGGACCAAATGAAAGGTTGATATCCGTAGATCGTCTATTGCCAGCTCTGGGAAACCTTCTGTCACCAGCTGGCTTACTTGTACTTATCATTCAATTTGCGCCAGTGGTAGTCAATTAACAAATTGGATTGCATGTCCATTTTCTGCAAGCAGTATATTTTCTGAAAATATACGGAGAATTGACTGTCAGAATTCGAAATAGCTACCATTCCTACCAAAAGTGACTGTGTCTATGAGATGTTATTGTTTTTCTCTCAACAATAATTCGTAAACACAATAATACTCCGGTGCCAGATAGAAAAGTGTTTTCAGAAATAGTAGTTTTCCGCAAAATGAGATTGAAGATTGAAAATTTTTTGTAAATCCGAATATTATTTTTTCGAAAAATTAATGATGCAAACCAATTATCAAAATGTAATGTGAATGTGTCTGTAATAACGTCATAGGTTGTTGACCACCAAAATAAGTGCTTTTCTGATGACTTATCTCCTTAGACTCATTAGTCTGTTTTTACTTGTTAAAATAAGATTTTTCTAAGGACTTAGGTCAAGAAATAAAATCTTTTTTTCACATTACTCAGTTTAATAATTATTCATAAAGAAATCTTAGAAACATAAAGCACAGCCTACATGAAACCACGTCTGGAAACGGACTTAGGCTAATTGACTTTGCTGCGGGACGTAATGTTATTATAGCAAGTACACCGTTTCCTCACCTCAACATTCACAAAGGAACATGGCGGTCAAACGAATTGACCATGTTGCGATCGACACAAGACACTCCTCCAGTATTCTAGATGTCCGAACTTTCCGAGGGGCCAACATAGGCTCGGATCACTACCTTGTTGCAGCCAAGGTACGTATGCGGATATACCAGACACCACAACAACGAGGAAATACTGTGAGGAGATTCAACGTTGAACGGCTACAAACCGCCAGAACTATTACCGATTGCGTCTCCCTTAACCTCTCGAGAAGTCCTGTGCAGCCAGCATCAAGTGCTGAAGACCAGTGTCTGCCGTACTGTGTGAACGCCTGTAACCATTTGTCAACGAACTGATTGGACCCTATCAGAGCGGTTTTAAGTCCGGTAAGTCCACAACCGACCAAATATTCACACTACGGCAGATCCTAGAGAAAACCCAAGAAGTACAAATCGATACTCACCATCTATTTATCGATTTTAAAGCCGCATATGACAGCACTTGTAGTTTATAGAGACGAGCTATACAGAGCTAATGTCTAGTTTTGGCATCCCTGCCGAACTTTGCAGATTGTGCAGAATGACGATGCAGACCGCTCGCTGCTCCGTAAAGGTCGTAAACAATCTCACCGATTACACTTGCAAACCGCTGTTACTCTGGCCTAAGAAAGCAATTGATTAGTAAGGCCTTGTCGAGAAACACCAAGGAGAGTCTATATAAGACCTTCATCTTCATCTGGCGCGCACAAGTGGAAAAGGCACTTAATCAACTTGGAGTGCGCAACTGGAGGCGCTTAGCGAAAGATCGTGCTAACTGGAGAAGTGGAGAGGCACGTTGGTTGAGGCCCAGGTCCACCCCGGACTGTAGCGTCACCTAAGTAAGTAAGTAAGAGTCTATTCAGAAGATTTCGTTCCCCGACGAGTTTATCTAAGAATCTCAGGCGATACGCGCGCCGGCCGTGTGAAATGCTTGATTACAGCGCGAATGTCAATGTAAAAACCGTCATTGCATCAGGAAGAAAGAACAAAATGCGAACATATAGAAGAGATGTTTATGTGCATTGGAAGAGGTATATGCAAATAAATTTACGTCGCTGGTTCTGGGAAGTTGCATTCTGCTATCATAAGTTTACGAAAGATATAACTACTTGCAAATCCTTTATGCCACGCCAATTACTCAAATCATCAAACAACTCTTGCTAGGCCTTTGAACATTTTGTTCTAAATAATTACACACATTATGACAGTACACAGAATCGCCGCCGATTCTCAACCACTCCACTTGCAGTGGATAAGTTTATTATTTCGTGCCAATTGTTTATTATTTTTTTGTGTTTTCATCAGGTGGAAACGGTTAAAACAATCGTGTCTTCTTCACCACACACGTGCGACCGTTCGCTCATTAAAGACCTTAACGCCTAAGACCGCTTGCCAAAACGTGCCTTCGGAACTTCTCTCTACTCCTCGTTAATCGCCTAATTGAATTTGAATCAATAATCAAAAAATTGGTCTTCTTCGATGTGGAAATTAAAAGGAACTCATTAGAAATCTGTTTCATTTCATAAAAATGTTTAATCATAAACGGAAACGGTTTTTTTGAAGATGTCTTTCATTTTCAAATCATATTCAATCAATCAACCATTTTGCATTCTGCGGAATTTTTTTTTATTAAGTGTAAAGAAAATGTGTTTCTGCTTTTTAAATGGAACACCAACTTGTTTTATGTTATAAATTTTTCATTAACAATTAAATTACTCAATAAAAAAAAATACATTCATCGCGATTTACGAATACTTTGGATAAACAATAATTCTCTCTCTTTCAATCTGGGCACGCATGCATATTTTGTGTGTAGTTAGTTATGTATTTTTTTTTTTGCTTGGATATTTTTGGCCATAAACCAAAATACTCCCTGGTCCGGGCTATATCGGATTGATTAGGTGTAAATTTGGGTGAATGAATAGAATCGAAAGAAATTGAAAATTAAACAAAATATTTCTGTGAATTATTGTGTAGGTACCCACATTGTTGGCGCAAAGTTATGCGTTTATTATTTGCGGATCATTATACCTAGTCAGTAGTCACATCATTCAGATGAGCGCTAGAAGCAGCTTTTGGCATTTTTTTAAAAAAAATTAGTCATTCAAGCTTCCAGCTAAAAGCATGGCCATAACTTAGAAATGACTGCGGGTTCATGTTTTCAGCTTGTTTTCTGACTGCAAAGCTAGTGGTAGAGTGAAACATTGGATTATCAACCAACAGTCAAACGTAAGTATCTTTTTTTATGCTATAGTATATTAATTCAATATTTCGTGCATACATAATGCCAATCTTAGTTGAGCGTTCTCTAAAGAACTAAGCAGAGGCTTAGATGAGAATAACTCAGCTTTAGATGAGACTAACCTTGTCTGGTATCTTAAAATGGGTCTCTTAAATATTAGGTATACGTTTTTAGATATTTTTGCGTACTTTTTGGAGCCAAGGACTAAAAAATCTGTCAAATTGATAAAATTCAGAAATCAAAAGTTCTTCGAAATACTTTGAGCCACTTCCAGCTAAATACCAAAAATTAAGGCAGAACACGTGCAGACTTCGGTAACGGCAATTACTATGACCTGCTCATTGGAAGCTCACGCAGCCCCAGCCATTCCGCAGATGCAGATGAAAGCGAAACAACTTTAAACTTTCTCTATAGCTCTATAGCCGAAACTATATGTACACCACGCCCGCTAGGCATGTCGTTCTTTGATGACCTCTCAGCAAGCACAGGTTTGAAATTCACGAACATTATTAAATTGCTCAACTCCACAGGTGGGTGCAGTGGCTCAGTGGTTAGTGTGCTGGACTACTGTGCGATGGGTCCCAGGTTCGATCCCCAGAAAACATAAATTATATCTTAAGATTTTTTCAACTGCACCACCTCTCGCGGACATCTTACAAACAACAGCCGTTCGGACTCGGCATAAAATTTTAGGTCCCTTCCATTTGTCCCAAAAATAAAAACTCACACAAACGAATGGTTGTGAGAGGCCCAGGGTGCTTATAGGGACCTCTTGCGTCAAATATTTATTTTTTATTTTAGACTCCACAGGTTGGCTTTCCATTTTCCTATAGCGCAGCGGTCAAGCCAAACCAGCCAAACAAAAAAACTGAAAAGACAGTTAGGTTAGGTTAGGGTGGCAGGCCGCAACAAGTGCTGCAGCCTCACTTAGGCCAGAGGAGGCCGATTGTGATAACACAGGATCTAATGATCTCATAGCTACCCGTTGAATCAGCAGGGGCTTAGAATGAAGAGTTGGAAGCAACTTACGCTTGTATTAGCAGTGTACCGTAATGACACCTACTAATGTGATTATAATGGATTTTTTTAGTGATACAAGATTGTTGGGGCGCTTGAGATTCAGCATGGCCCACATCTGTTTCGCGATGGAGCAGGTGGTGCAGTTTGACCACCTTCGATTAGGAGCGATTATCGCATTTTGTTTAGTTAATAGTTGCACCTAGCCATTGACATATAGAGATTCTCCTTTTCCGGTAGAATCGATAAAGTTGTGCCATGCCTAGCTAGTTCATCGTGCAATTCCCTATATTTTTATATGACAGCCAAGCACCCTCTAAGACCGGAAACCGGGTTCTTCCAAATAATAAACGGAACCTACAAGTATAAGTTTAGCCAGTGAGGGATCATAGATGTTAATGAGGCGTAATGAAAATTCCTTTCGGAATCATCTTTGATCATGTACTCTTGTTTTGGCGTATCACTCCAGTTTCTTTAAGGATCGGACGTGCGGCTTCAATAATATTAATAGGTAATTGCTGCTAGCTCAAATAATTCTATCATGAATCAGTTCCCCCCAGGATATCAGCACAATGTTTCGGGATTTCAGTGGACTTAGGCGTTACAGAGAATTTACAGAGACTTTCTTGAAATATACCTAGTTTCCTTAGGTGTTCCTAAGTCTACATTGCCCCGTTAGAAAACGCGTTAGGATGCGATTATTATTCATGCTCATGCTGATGAATGTTTCGATTCTTTCGGTTATATTGCCCTAGAAGCTGTTGGATTGTCCCATTACCTCAGTGATATTCTAAGTTATATTCCTACTTTTCTTCTCCTGTTTCCTAAATTCTTCTTTGAGGTTGTGACTTGTGATCCCTATTCCGCGGAATGTTTCTGAATCTAAGAAAGTTACTAACGCTACCTTTCTAGCTAAAGAGTCGGCCATTTTATTACCTTTTATCCCATTTTGGCCAAGAAGATTTCTTCTGTTTTTTTTTTTTTTTTTTTTTCATTTTCAGAAATTTTTTAGAAAAACTGCCTGAAATTTCGGAAAGATTACAAGTCTAGGAAATAAGAGCAGACTTTTTTATAAACAATTTTGTGGCACTTATACAAAACAAAAAATGCTGGCTTAATTTCCTTCGGCGTTTCCGACTTGTATGTTCAGTCTTGATTGAATATGATAAAAAGAAACTCCATATGAGCAATTAATTATTTTTAAATTTTAATTTTTTAAATTTATTTAATTTTAACTACAACATCGCATGTGTGTTGAGGTTCAAGAAAGCTAAATCTTGAGAATTTGAATTTCAGTTCTAGGGAGGTTTTTTTTTAACTTAGGTACCAGCTTTGCCTCGTAACGTGGATGGAAATATCAAAATTGACATTTAAGCTTGTGCGTAAATATTTTTTAAGTCTAAATTAAAATGATATTTTCGCTTTCGACGTCAGTTAGCTGTGACACTAATAATTGAAAAATTAGAGGAATCTAATAAATAAGGCTAACAGTTTTTAGGACAGATTATTGCCGTATGTGTAAAACAAAATCGGGAATGAATCGTAAATCGTGCCTTATTTGTTATTCACTTATTTTCGATCACTTTGACTTATCGTACCCATTATATCCTCATTTTTCAAACTCAAAAGTATCCCTTTCAAAGAATAAACATGGTCTATTCGAAAAAAAAGCATCAATCGAAACTCCTTTCATCACTCGAATGCCCCCAGCACACATAGTATGTATTTAATCACCCTCCCAAAAACACAACCAACGAACCCAATCAGTCACAATCACAATATAATTTGTGTTAAGCATATTCAAGTTCGCTCTATACAAACTTTGACATTCGATTGATTCCTTTGGCCCTGCTCCTGCCTCGAAACAAATAGTTCTCAAAGTAATCAGCCGACGACCTTGCTGCAAGAAGAATATTTATATTTACACACTCTTGCCCACAAACAAAAAGATCATTTACCCCATCAACGCTACTTCGATCGGGATAAGTTATGTGTATCAACTACATACAGATACACCACACAGCAATCTTCCCTATTCGAGGAGCTAAATGTTAGATAATTTGTACTCAACTAATTGCGGGGCTATCTTTCAAAAGTAATTCCAAATATTTCTTCCCCTCAAAAGAGAATAATAAAAAAAAACCAAAACGAATATAAAAAAATAAGAAAAACAAAACAAACATTCACAAGGTGTGTGTGTAGCAATAAAAAAGTTCCAGAAAATTAGAATACCGCAAGAAAATTAAAAAAAAAAAAAACGTCCATCATAGTTTAACCTAAACAAAAAGAAACCTAAAGATCTTATTCTTCTTCTTTTTTTAGATTCCCAAGTAGAATGCGGGCTATTTTTAAGAAATGTGGTTAAAATTTCATGGCCAAACAATTCAATAAAACCACTGAGCAGTAACATGAATGCAGGTAAAAATGGAAACACAAAAGATTGGAGGTCTTTTGGTAGCCATAAAGGCTTGAAAACTAAAACCTATAAAACCAAATAAGCGAGGTTTGTGCTTTTTGTCAAGGAAACTGCAACTAACGAAGTCTGTGGAATTCTTCCTCTACTAAAAGTGAATGCAGCACCTCTGTCTATCTGGTTTGTCCTTTATAAGTTTCTAGAATCTTTATCCGATCTGATAGCCATGGACCGTCGAATCTGATAGTGCTGTACTAGTAACTAGTAAGTGATGTACTAGTAACATACTATACAAAATATTGTACATAATATAGATGCATATTGTCGCCCATTACCAAAATACTTACAAATTAAGTCACTCCAAATCAAGCGTGTATCTAACGAACGACAAATTTTATAACTAAACGGCAGTAGGTATGGATAAAAGCGACGGCCAAACGGTAAGAAGGCAATTGATCAGTAAGTCCTTGTCGAGAAACACAAAGAAGACTCTATATAAGACCCTCATCATCCCAGTCCTGCTTTATGGCGCAGAATCATGGACGTTATCAAAGGCGGATGAAGATCTCCTTGGTCGCTTCGAACGTAAAATTCTTCGAGTGATTTATGATTTTCGGTCCTGTTTACTTTGACGGGCTTTGGAGAAGGAGATTTAACAGCGAACTCTATGAGCTGTACAGCGACATCGACCTGATGGTCAGAAAAGTATGTATCAATCGACTAAGATAGATAAGATGGACATGTAGAGCGAATGGACACCAACGCTCCGGCCCGAAGAGTCTTCGATTCGAACCCGGAGGGACAACTCAGTAGAGGAAGACCTCGCCATAGGTGGCGCCCACAAGTGGAAGGGGACCTCAACCAATTTGGAGTGCGCAACTGGAGGCGGTTAGCCAAAGATCGTGCTAACTGGAGAGGCATGTTGGTTGAGGCCCAGGTCCACTCTGGACCGTAGCGCCACCTATAAGTGAGTAAGTGGTTTATGGTTGCAAATCTTTTTTTAAGGTTTTAATGCTCCACATTCTGACCAAACGACTACGCTGATGACGTAGGTTCATAACATTTAGGTGCAGAATTAGAGAGGGAGGTCTTATTGGCTAAATATTTATTGGTACTCCCAAAAGGGTCTCCGGTGAATCCTTCTTGGTATTACAAATGTAATGACAAAGTGAATATACCTTCCTGTGGAGGGTATAAAAATACTTGGCACTGAGGCAGAGCAGTTAGGGAGAAGACGCGTAAATTGGGGTATTTTTGAAAAGAGCTGAGGCAAATAGGATATAGGGAAACCGCACAAGATGGCACGAGAGCTTAGTATAGCCCCTCAGGACTGACAATGGCAAACAGGGCTTAAGGAAATACCAGCGTGTGGTCTTCCGTCGATATCAATAAACACTCGTCAAGATCACTTGGGTGAACTTTATACGCTTCTAACAAAACGGACGAGGTATTACTCTTCACTGGTCACAGTGCACTGAGAATGACAACAAGCTTTTGTTAACGTAATCGGCTCTGTATATGGACCGGTGATGTCCATGTGACTACGCCAATGCAAAACAAGATCGATCGATATTACTGTTTGGCGGTTAATTATCTTGCGTGTCCATTCTGCGCGCATAGGTCACCACAATAGGCTCTAATGCGTCTTAGATTTGATAACAAGAGGGGGTACAGATAAAATAAACGGGCGTGTGCCTTGTGAATTTGACAAAATCTATGGGGAGAGTACGATAGATAACTTAGGCGCCAAAAATTGATAACGGTTTTTTGTAGAGGAGTTAAATATAAGCATTTTTCACTATGGGAGGGGGGGGGTCTATCTCGCTTCGTTTAGGCGGGAGGGGAAATTAAAAAAAAAATAATACTTAAAATGAAAAAAAAATTATTAAAAAATAATAAAATTTTCATTTTAAGTATTATTTCTTTTAAATTTCCCCTCCCGCCTAAACGAAACGAGATAGACCCCCCTCCTATAGTAAAAAATTCTTATATTTAACTCCTCTACAAAAAACCGTTATCAATTTTTGGCGCCTAAGTTATCGTACTCGTGCCAAATCTATAAATTTTCGCCGGTCTTATAGAAGTCATTCAAATGTTTCTTTTAGTGGAGCAGCAAAGAAATTTCTCTAGTCAAGTCGTTATTAATCATATTGGACATATTTTACTAAGGCCCAAATTTGTATTTTAATCTTATAAAAGCTTTAGATTATTTCTTAACCCGCTGATATAGCGTCAGAAAGTGGCAAACGACTCAAGATAATTGCACTGTTATACCTATGTCTTGTATGACTGCTCACCAGAAAACAGAATCTTTAAAGGACTCAGATGAGTGTCCTTATTATTTTTTGGTAATGCATCTGATTAATAGAAAATTATTGAACTTGAACGTTTTATATTGAAAGTGTGAATTGCTTTAATGATCTTTTTGCAATCTCCGAGAGGAAGCTCAAATTAAATATCTACTGTCAGCAATGCAAAAAGACCTCTATGGATATGGCCCTATGTAACCTAAATCCTTAACCTTCACATTGACGGTATACACCCGGGTGTAGATCCCAGTTTTCACCTTTAAATATCTCAGTTATTTTTTTAACAATTCTAAAATCGTTTTAGCTCAGTGACTGAATTGATCTGTACTCTCGGAAAAGAGATAATAATGAACATTTTTTGATATTTTATTTTGCAGAAATTTCGAAATTTTTAGTATATTTTCGATCACATTGACTGTATACACCTGGGTGTAGATTTACATTTACCCGAAGTTGTATGTAGAATTCGTCTTCAAAGATTGTTAAATCCAAGGATAATATTGACAATATGACAATATAAGTAGAATCTGGTGTTTGTTTGTATTGCAATCACTTGTTTCTGTAGTAGGTAAATACATAGTAATGTTCAATAGTTCAATTAATGAAAGACAATTTTCTACACCGGGGTGTTCGCTGTCAGGATAAGGAGTTTTTATTAAGCGACAAAGTGAAGGTTAACTGTCCTCTCGTCCAACCTGATTTGAAATACTGTAGTCCCCAGGCCAGACCTATACGAATCTGGAATCTCAAGACTTGAAAACACTCAAAACAGTTCCATTTTTTACTTTGCGACCCCATACATAAACCGATTAAAGCTCCTAAATCTTCAGACCTTGGAAAAACGAAGAGATAGGTACCTATATAAAATTTTGTTATTTTATTTTGTCGTTTTCTAATTTTTGTTTTGCGGTCTGACTGGCTTACACCAAACTCCTTCTGTGTTCTAAATTGTGTTAACATCAATGCCATAACTAGGACAACAAGTAGATAATTAATTTTTTTTAATACTAAAGGACTATGGGATTAATGCCCAATTTATAACCTGATGATGGATTTTAACAAGGCGACGCGCTATCATGTACTTTCTTTAATATCGTTCTTGAAGCAATTGTACGAAACTCACAAGCCAACACCAGAGGTACAATTTTTCAAAAGTCCGTTCAACTACTTGCCTATGCTGATGATATTGACATTATTGGGAGAACGCGGCGAGCTGTCAGTGGTGCATTTGCAAGCATCGAAAAGGAGGCGGCGAAGATGGGTCTGGCTGTTAATGAGGACAAAACGAAGTATATGCTGTCAACGAGAAAGGACTCTCAACATCGGCGACTCGGACAAAACGTCACGATTGACAGATACAACTTCGAAGTTGTTAAAGACTTTGTCTACCTGGGCTCCACTATAACATCGCAAAATGACATCGGCGCAGAGATCAAGCGAAGAATCACTCTTGCCAATAGCTGTTTCTTCGGGCTAAGAAGGCATCTAAGAAGTAAAGCCCTCTCTCATAGAACCAAGGAGATACTATAAGACCTTAATCATGCCGGTCCTGCTGTATGGTGCAGAAGCATGGACCCTGTCAAAAGCGGATGAAAACCTTCTGGGATGTTTTGAGAGAAAGATTCTTCGAATGATATTCGGTCCAGTTTGTGACGATGGAGTACGGAGAAGAAGATTCAATAACGAACTATACGGGCTATACAGCGACGTTGACCTGGTAAAAAAGCTAAAAATACAACGGCTGAGATGGCAACAACGCACCAGCCCGACGAGTCTTCGAATCCAACCCTGAGGGACAACGCAGCAGAGAAAGACCCCACCTTAGGTGGCGCGCACAATTGGAGAACGACCTCAACCAACTTGGTGTGCGTAACTGGAGGCAGCTAGCGAGGGACCGTAAGCGCCACCAAAAGTAAAAGTAAGGTAAGTAAGTGATGGATTTTAACAAGTATCATGTGATTGATTTGAAGCTCACAAAATTCAATTTAAAAAATATCTTAATATAACACATTAAATGTAAAATAAGTGTTAAACTAATTAGTTTTTTTTTAAATCTGTATTGTTTGGTAGTTTATTAATTAAAATAATTATTAAGTTTAATAAGGACAATTCGAATAGAAGAATTTCCTCCTGACCGTCTTAGGCCTGGCTAATTGTGAAAGTATTGCACAATTAGAATACAAGGTCGTTCCAATCAGAGCTATTCGTGATGCCTGAGACTATTCTCTTAAATAGAATATACTAAAACTTGGTTTTCGATTACATCCGTATTATTTAAGCATCTAGCTATGCAATTTAAGAAAATGTCGCTCGTGCTTATCATAAACTAATGTACCTAAGGGCCATTTGTTGATACGATTCATAATGTTTTAAATTCTACTTCAATGATAATGAGCTACTTTTTGTAAGGCATAATTCGTCACATTAGTCTTTATGTGGAACTTAAGTGTCTATATGAATCGTATCGACAAACGGGCCTTAAGTATACCTAACAAACAAAAAACTAAAGGACAAAAGCTGTATGGACTTCTAAAAAATACCGGTTATTTGGATTATTTCCATTAAAAGTTTCTTAATTTCCTCTGCAAATGTCCATAATAAAAATGTCGACAAAAACTGATAAACTGATACTCGTCTCGTTATTTTTTTAACATCTCTACTGGTTCAGGAGTTGCGGCAATTAACCATCAAACTGAATTTGTCTTAATTTTCGAATACAGGACACACAATACACAATGAAAAAAAAAATCACTCGAGACCTAAAGAGCATAAACGAGCCAAGTTTAAATTTATCTAATTCCTACTATAATGCCCCCGAGAAACACTCTTTTGTATCCACTAAATACAGGACGATAAAATTCCATCAGGCAGGAATAAGCAAGGAATATAAAAACATTTTTTTACAATTCTAAGGTGGGCGGTAGAAGGAGTACAAGTCGAAAATTGCAATTTTTCAGGAGAGAGAAAAAACTTAATAAAACTTTTAATCTTTGATATTTTTTTTTGAATCAAATTGTGAATTTCTATTTTTACATCGAACACAAAAATAGAAAACTTATTTTTGTATTATTTGCAGTAAATAAGGAAAATAAGGTGACTTGTACTTATTTGACCATTAACATTTTGATCGAAAAGTGACTTATGCTGGTAAAATCAATAAACAATTTATAACAACATAAATACAAAAAAATTGTAGTATTTCTACACCTAAGTGTGTATTTATAAGGAAAAAAATAATACTGGAATAAGTACATTAGGTGTACTCACCAGAATTGTGAAATTGTATTTTACTTCATGAACACACTTTTTCTAATCTCTGTAGCAACACTGACATTATTTGCGAACTTGTACATTTTACTCTGTTGTATATTTTTCTGTTACTAAAGGTTTGGGGTATAATACGTATAGTATAGGTAAATGTGTAAAAGTGTACCAATATTTTGTTTTTGTAATAGCTATAAGAAAACTTCACACTTTTACATTTTTACAATGATACTATGGGCCTGATACAGTAAATCGTGATCGTGAATATCCCTATTATTGTTTGGAAATTCTACCCGGTCTGGCAAAAAGGTCAGACGCTCATACTCCTTTCCTATTTGGGACGACAGCTGCGCGGCAGGTACGGTTAGGTTTGCGATGTCTTATGCCCAAAACACACGTGCAGAATTCACTGCGCAGCAGGATTAGAATACACATGTTCTTATGTGGTGAAACAAATGTAAATTCTGCAGCCACCGCAGCACTGCAACATGTCTCTATTTCTAAATCCACTGCATAGCAACGTAGTGAATTAAATTAAGTAGACTTGGCAGCATCGAATTTTTTAATTCAGCTACTGATGCATACGAGGAAAAGAGAGACGGGAATTATTTGTGGTCTTTGTTTCACTCACGTATTCTTCCCCTCATTGACAGCAACCGCTGCAAATTGAATTCTGCACATGTGTTTCATCTGCAGTACTGCATGCAGTGAAGCATTCAGAATTTCTGCACATGTGTTTTGGGCATTAGGCTACGTCCATAGTGAAACCAGCTTCTCGCTTTCTCACCCTAGAAAGCTGGTTACCGGCGTCAACAAGAATTAAAAATGCATTCCGGTAAAAGCTGGTAAGCGAGAAGCTGGTTCACTATGGACGTAGCCTTAGCATATTTTAATTTAACCAGTTGAAGCCATGGAGCCATGGACGGTAGAGCACCGCGTTTTTTCCTGCGACAGTTTCGTCCGAAATAATGAGTCGGCCACGGCAGTGAATTTCGTCGCCACTTCAACAACCACAGAATTAGAGCTGTTCCTCCGCGAAATAGTATTCTTCGTTGGGTTGAATGCATTGCGTACACGAACACGAGGTATTTTGACGGACTGAAGACCTCCAGAAGCTCCACAAACGGTTCAAACCCCTAAAAGTGTCAAACGTGTTCGGCAAGCCTTTCTGCGCAGTCTAGGTTGATCTGCTCAGCAGCATGCAGCTGAACTTGGCATCAATGACCGTTCGATAAGGCGTATTTTACATCTGGAGCTGTATTTCCACCTACAAATTGGCCATTATGCAACAGTTGCAACCTGGGGATTACGCACAATGCCTTCGGTCCCCTTATTTATCCATGTGCGATTATTTCACGTATTTACGAGAAAAAGACCAGAACGCTGGAAGAATTGAAAGAAGCGATTCGCGTGGAAGCCGCTTAAATCGACCAACGCATTTTGGAAAGAATAGATGGCAAGTTCAAAGAACGCCTGCAAAAGTGCACCGCTGATCGTGGCCACCACATGACAGATGTGATTTTCCACACTTGATTGTTTCAAATGCTATGGAAAAGACGAACCAGAAACTGGCCAAAGGTTTTTTTTGTGGAAAAATTAATGATTTTAGGATTAATTGAAATCCACTTACAACACTGCCACTTAAAAAGTTCGCTTGTGAAATATTTTTTTCTTAAGACCAATGAAAAAAGCCGAGAAAGCAAAATATGAACGTAGGCAAATTATTTGGTCATTTTAGTACAAGTCAAAGAAATATGCATTATAGTTGCCAGTCAGAACTAAAAAAAAATACCCATTATTTGATCATAATAGTATAAGTCTACTTATACTCTTTTAACCTCCCACAATTATGTCTCATAAAGTTATATTACTTTGAACACTGTCCTTTATAGAGATTTGTGTATGCAATAGACTTATACCTACTGCTTTTTCCAAACATGCCATATCAATTTTACAGACGAATGGCGTACTTATCTCATTTTTACCAAATTTTGACTTATACTCCTTCTACCGCCCTCCTTATTTTGTCCATGGTAACGGCAAAATAAGCCGACAATAAAAACACTTTTTCTGGATCACATGCGTGGGTGTCAAAATAAGTAAGTATATCCATTGAAATTCGAAATGACTCTTGCGAATCATCTTTGCACGTGATTAAAATGTTGACAACACTTAGCGCCATGTTTTGGCAATTTATATACACAACAAACAATTACACACAAGGAGTGTGTATTTTATTTTAAGTTTCAACACTCCAACTATATTTATAATTTTTTTTTTCTTTCATGCTAAAGAAAAATAACAACAGCTTGTGTCATAATAACCATAAGGCACGAGTTGACATAGCACAGAGCACACCCTTCCGATATATCTATCTATTTAATATTCGCTGCGGTCGATGGTAGCGGTTTTACTTTTAGCCGGCACGTGGTCAACGTTCTAGTTTGTGAATTCTAGTCCTTGAAGTTTAATATTTTCGCCACCTAAACACTAGCTATGCCCATTGGGGCTACTAAACTAAAACTATATCCAGTCAATTAATGGGTACTCACCACACCACCCACACCGCAATAGATCGACAGCGAGATCAATAATCCGATATGATTCAAAGCAGATTTCCATTTGAGCAGCTTCCAGCCGCCTTTCCGACAGAGTCCTCCTCCGCCCTCCTCGACGGTCTCCACCCGAACGTCCAGATGTTTAAGTTTCTGCAGAAGTTCTTGATTGGCATCGTCCGCCGAATCGTATTCCACCATTATAACACTTTTTCACTCAAAAATTATGCACTAAATTATAATTTTAGAAATTTTATTAATTTTTTTTTCACTTTTTGGAAATGCACAACATTTTCATATTATTATTTCATCGCACTGTAACAACAATACACACTACACTTCGCACTCGGAATACCGATCATAAAATACGTTTTCGTCGACTTTTCCGGGATTTTCCGGCGAAACAACGCAAATGATCCGTTTTTCTTACTTTTTGCTCCGGCCAACCCGAAGTCAACGCATTGACTGAGAACTGCCACTGCAGACGATGAGATTTTCCATTTACCCGCAGAATTTTCCTTTCCTTACTGTTGCTAGTTCGATGTAGGGAACATTTTCCCAATTTTCTTTGTATTTTTCGTGGGAAAATCGCGCAAATACACACAACACAACACAACAGAGTGTGTAAGTGAATTTTCGCACGCAAGTCGAATTTGAATGTTGCTTCGAACATGTTTGATGCGCCGGCGCTTGTTTGCAGTCGAACAAAACACAACTTGTTGTGTTGAATGCAAATAACTTATTGAGTGTTGGAAACGCGTGGTTTGCCGGTATTTGCAGCGCGCCATGGCCTAATTTTCTATTTTGTAGAGGTGGGTCAGGACGTCAGGAGGCTGCAGGAGTTTTCCACTTTTTCATTTAGGGGTGAGTTCGACTTGATAACGCTGCGTATAAAAGGCAGTTGTGTGTGGCCTTCTTCACGTTTATTCAATCGTTTGTGTTGTTTTTTTTTGTTCCTCTTGAAAGATGTCTCGTTGTACTTCAGTAGATAAGTTGATGGACTGCGTGTTTAGAATTGGTAATGAATTCGGCTGCTGGTGGTTGATGGTTTTGTTACGCCGCTTTGCAGTTTATTTAAAGTTTTATGTACCTAATTTGTTGGATTGTCCTTGGGGAAATAGTTAATTGTGCACCATCAGTCAAATTTGATTATAATGTTGAGCAGCAAGATATTTACATAAATTGTTCACGGGCCATAAACTCATAAGCAGAGCGTCTCTGTTAAACAAATGGCCATTAAACGGGTTCATTACCCAAGAATGTTTTTATGGGATTAAAGGATTAAGATTAAAATGCAGTTAAAAGGAATCCACTTTAAAAAAATTATCTGCTCAAATTTTCGGAACGTATAGGCAATGTAGATGAGATATGTAGATTCATTTTTAACACTGCTTCTGGATAGCTAAAGGGAGGTACCAACTAGTGCTCATGAAAGTGGGAAATTATAAATTTGAGTGTCTAAATCAACATTGAAAGTGAATTTCAAAGATTTGTGAGCCCAATCAAGTAGGTTAAGTACTGCCGCTGATTTAACTAAGCGATTAGAGCATTATTAAAGCCATAGGTCCTACTCAAAGTATAATAAAGAAAATGGTCAGCCTATTGAACTAGGCTACAGAAGTGCAGCTTCATGCAGAAATAGTTAGAATGAGGTTCCTCACCTAGATCATGCGCTAGTAATAAAATCTCATTGTGTACTCGTCACTCATACAAAGTCTACACTAATAGTCTATGTAGCTATATATGCCTATTTATGTACTCGGGTCTATAGTACGGACATGAGATGGGCCGTCGATATCTCGCGCTCGCCCGTGAATTGTGAATTCATCCGCATTGACCCCTTTATCAATCATGTTCATGTATCCGAGTTAATGCCCCACTACGCTCTTTCCATTTTTTGTTTCCTACTCCGAGCCTGTCGCATTTTCGTTCCTCTATCATGCCTCTTTCTGCCCGAATTGCCTCACAATCACAATGTTCACTGCTCTTCTCCGTTTCCTGTCGCTTATTCGTTTCATTGGACTTCAGAATTGCCACGCAACTAGCTATAAGAAGTTTCACTTAAATTCTGTCACATTTTCGTTTCACCGGAGTTTTGGAATTACCTACTGCCCAACGAGGCACAAGAAGTTTCAATTCAAAAATATCTTATGGAGCCGTAAGCTCCGTGAAACATTGGTAATGAATGCTTAACACAAATTATTTTTAGTCTTTTAGGCCTCAGTCTTCTTCTAAAAGGACACGCGTGTAAATCTAACCCATGAAATGTGTTTCTGTGTTTTTCAACATTAAAATCATTTATCAAATCAGTTTAAGGAAGTGTGAAATCTCGATAAATAAAAAAAATTTAAAGTGGCAAGTCTTAGGGTTACATTTTCGTGTTCGACATAAAACTTAATTTCTGGGGTCTTTGCCGGCCATGAAAATGCATTGACACTTCTCAATGTGCACTAGGGCTGACCACAAGAAACTTACTAATTATACAGAGTGTCCCAGTTAAGCGGTATAATACTTTAAGGGAAGATTCCTGTGAAGTTCCGGTGAACAAAAAATTGTATGGCAGGGGGGGGGGCCTATTCTCACAATATTTTCAAATAGGTGACCTTTAATTTGGAAGTGTTACCACTTAAAACGATATAACTTCTAAACTATTATAGCTAAATAAATTGTACATTTTGATAAGACAATTTAGTAGCGCATACAAGTCTTAAGCACTTCGGGTACATCTGTGCAGCTGCACAAAAGTTATGGCTCCTCTCAAAATTTTGAAAATTTTTTGTTAAATTTTTTTACTTCAAATGCTTTTTTTCAAAATTTTTACTTAATACATTTTTATTTTTTTATCCTTGAGAAATTTTCTAAAAATTATGTTAATCAACTTTTTTACGTACGTACAATCAACAGAAGTTGTAGGAAAAGCCATTTTTTGTAACTATAATAGTTTAGAAGTAATAGCGTTTTAAGCGGTAACACCTCCAAATTAGAGGTCACCTGCTTTGATGGGCCAAAACGGGAAATGTGGTGAGAATAGACCCCCCTCTGCCATACAATTTTTTGTTCAGCGGAACTTCAGGAATCGTTCCTTAAAGGATTATACCGCTTAACTGGGACACCCTGTATACTGGGTCTTCCACTCGCTCAAGCCTAAACCAGCTTTCTGTCCCAATATTTGCAAACGCGCCAGTGACAGCTCGCTGAGTTATCTAAATGATGTCAATGTCATCCGAGTATGCAAGTAATTGCACAGCTACAGGCCTAGAATTTCACATTAATGGAGTAGTCAGTGTTCTCCATTGTTATTCTGCACAACCTGATGAGTTTGGTAGTTATATGATACCGAAACTAGTCATGCCTCTATATTAGATTTCTATAAAAAACTCGTCTCTAAATGTTTGTCCTTTTCGGCCTTAAAAGCCAAATAGTAGTTTTCTCCAAGATCTCCCGTAGTGTGAATATTTAGTCGATTGTGGACCTAGTTGGTATGGCGTATAGCGAGGCGTATGGAGAGTAATTTTTTTTTTTTTTTTTTCGATGCCGGGGCTCACTTGGGGAACGTGTTGGTGTATAGAATACTGGAAGCTTGCCTTCCATCGATCGCAATGTCAATTTGACTGCGACGGTTGAATATTGAAATGGCTAAACCAACGAACCTTGTGCTTGCTAGTTACATTTAACCCCACGGCAAAGTCCATTGTCCAAGTGTAGGCTGTGCCTACCAACTGTCCTACCAAAGATGCTCTCCTTGCCTATTCTGGCGTTAGTATATTTTATATTGTAGCTCCTCATTTTGTTCGTTTGTTCGGCCATCTTGAAAAAATGGTGCAAACTATTTCTGTGAGTTTGTGTACCCCCCATAAAAGAGGACATTAACCCTTTCCGAAAAGTGGCCTCTAAACAACAATGCATTCGAAAATAGAAGGAACCTAAATCCTAGTTGGTACAGTTTCCTGGTGCAACCACATAGACATGCAACGGATGTATGACCCTAAACTTTAAAGGGATTTTACTTTCACTGAAAAAAAACCCTCACCCACTATTCTTTATCATGTAGAATCAAATCGTAAAAATCCGCCAATCGATTCGTCGATTGTGTATTGTGTAAGGCTGAGGATGAGGACCTCGACAACATAATTACCCCCAAAATACAAGAAAGGTGTGTTTTATAGTATGTATTGTATTTTGTGTTGTGCGGTGCCCTGCCTTGCTAAATTTCCGTTCTGCTGTTCGTTTCACTATTATTTTCACGCTTACTCTGACAAATGTTCATTCTACACGATTTACCATCGCATACTCTCGTAACGTTGTGATTTTTGTACGAACAAATTTGCAAACAAAAATAACACAAGGCATCGAATTTGTCCTGAATTTATTGTCCTTAAGAGATTTATTACTTCGGCAATAGTGCAGTGACATCTGACATGTCATGATGTCACAAATGGTTAGAAGCGGAATTGATTGGCAATTTATTCTCGAAATATTTACAAAAACGTTGGCGACGTGCGGCGAAAATCTGTCACACTGCCATTTATACAGGACACGTGTGTGATTTTAATTGTAATACCTACCTGTTTGGTAAATTATGCATAATCACGATTGAAGAATGTTTCTGGTTCCAGTTTGTGTTTATGTTTTGCTTGGTGGGTTACAATTTTATGTATCTACGCTGAGAGGATACTTCGTTAAGGTTGTTTGGCACGGCAGCTACCTACCTACTTCATTTGTGACTTGGATTGTGCTTTCAATAGATTGGTTTGTTATTGATGGATACATCAACTGATATTGGTTTGCGTTGATTGATACTGAGCGAATATTGTCACACTTTGATAGATTGTGACGATTGCTGATAAATATTGATAGACAGGACACCTCACCTGGTAATCGTCGATGAGCATCTGTTGGATATTGATGTCAATTACAGTTTTGTCCTCAAAATGATTAGTGCACGAAAGCTTTGTTTTTTTTTACAATCGGTGATAGGCATAGCTTTGCTAGAAACGTACGCTACTCTGCGAAGAGGTCGTTTTGAGGTAAACCCTTCACACTCTAACAATGCACTCGCATTCCAAGAAATTGGGGGCTCGTCCGGGATCGAACTTAGAACAGATCCTATAAGGCTGTTAGAGTCATGGGTTTGAAGAGAATTGAAGAAGAAATGGGATTGGTGTTACTAATAAATATTTTATCGACGGAAATGGTTGTCTCTTCCGCTAAATATTGACGCGATCTGATTCATTGAAAAGTATTGACTGATTTTTATGATTATCTGGAATATTGAGTACATAATTATATCCATCAGATGTTGATGATTTAAATTGTCAAAACTCATACAGCTCTGGAAATATTTCACTAATAAGCGAGTTCCAAAGTTTGCATGTTCTATAGGCAAAGGACGGAACATCTATTAGTCTAACTGCTTGCAACCCTTTAGTTTTCAGATACTATAGCTGAAAACAAGTCATTCTCATTTCGAAACAACCCAGCAATCTACAAATTACAAAATTCTTAAAAAAAAAATTTCAAAACCTGAAGTTGAGACACATGTATTTTTTAAAATGCGATCATCTACCGAAAATGAGTACACAACTTTGCCCGAAAAAATGAGACGTCGATCTGGTAGCAAATCTCTCGCACCACGTCGGATAGATACGAATGACATACAACCGTCAAAAATATTTTCTTTGATCCGACAATCTAAAGACGAGGAATACGCATCCTTTGCCGAACAATTAAGGCGTCGATCTGGTAGCAAACAGCTCGCAGCATGTTGTACAAAAACCAATGACAATCCACTGCAACAAGGGCCAACCTATAGAGTCCTTCAGGAGAATCTCTATGAAGATGGATGTCCAATAGCCGCTAAATACTTTGGCAAGTTAGTGGCCAAAGAGAATGAACTTCTCCAAACCAACACAAAGTTGAAAAAACGTGTTAGCGACGCTCATTGCCTTCTGTTGGCTATTGTGGAAAATGTAAAATCAGCTGAATTTGGATACCGCATGACTGGCGATAAGGAACTCACGCTAAAACTGCTCCTTCAAACAGCACACATGATCCAAGTACAGGATGACGCCTTTTATTGGCTTGTAAAGGAAATTTATAGAATAATTTTGAAAATTTCCGAAAAATGGGAGGAATACTGTGTTGAGGTTTTATCGAGAACACGTTTCGAGTATGGAGTCATACTTGCAGAGAAGGGTGCAAATGTGATTAAGGTTGTTTGATGAAGTTTTGCAATTTGCTTCCCTCTCTCTAGGTGACGATCACTTGAACGAAGCCATTCTTCAGATGTCAAAGTGTCTGGATGTTTGCAAAGGTACCATGTGGTATACTAACGACAGAGACCGAAATCTTCTTCACGAAGACGCTTGCGTGAAGCTATGTGAAACAATTCTCCGGCAAGCGAAAATAGATTCTACAACCGATCCACATAAAGCAGCCGATTGGGCGCACAAAGCTGTTCTCACTATAGAAGAAGGTTTTATCGAATTAACTGTAACCTGTATTGTTCTAACTCATTTCTCACTTAGTCGGAATCAGTATCAACACCAGTTTGTATTGCATTGCAACACTTCGTCAGTCAGAGTACCTTATTGCGAGTAGAGACTACGAATCCGCTTTCACAGTATTAAATGGCCTCCACAGTCATATCATGGGTAACGATGCTCCGAGAAATAAATGTGAATTCTATCTCTGGCTAGGGATATGCCATTTTAAGTAAGGACTTCTCTAACACTCGCTTTTAATGGTTTATAATAATTTCCCTTTACAGTTTATCTCCACACCGAATGGCTGTGAGAAAATTGAATCTGTCGCTAATTATAAGTGAGAACTACAACTACGCTGACTTAAAGGCACACGCTCTTATGTATTTGGGTAGAATTAATGCCCAAAATGCTTCAAGTCATGTTCAGGCTAGACAGGACTTCATCGAAGCGAAAGATCTCTTTCATAAGTTAAGGGATTTCGAAAATGAGAAACTTGCAAATTTTCTAATGGCCAAGCTAAGGGCGTATCAGATCTTTCCCAACTACATAGAACTTATTAGGAGGGCTTCGTGGAGCAGCTTTTGTTATTTGTTCGATTTAATACAATGGAAGCAAAAACTGTTGCCATTCTGGAATGAAAACGGAGAACTCCACACCTATGAGGATGAGTACCAGTGTTTGTTGCAAGAAGATGTGGCAAAGGAGTTCACCATCATAATGGATTAGATATCATTTGAATGTTTACTGTTGTGGGTAGTTTTTGTTGATTATATTGTTTACAGAAGATATTATTGGTTTCTCGCTTTATATTAGTGATATGGGATGAAATACGCTAGTACCTCAAGCCAGAGATTAAAGTCGTATCTTGTCTACTGGCACAACGATCAATCAGGCGGTTTGTAATGCAATTACTTGCGTTTTAGTGGCTGACCACCGTATTCACGCAAATATTAGTGTATCCCGCTTTTTACTCAAGTATACTGAGAGGAATCATATAATTTATATAATTTTCCTCACATTGATTAATATACCAGATTCAATGACACTCAAATGACTACTCCGCCAACTACAAGAGAATCAATCTTCTACACAGACATCTGCCATCTGTGTAAACGAAACGAATCGTAAATAATCTGATTGACTCCTATCGTGGCCATGTTTGTCTTTTCTGGGGAAAAAACAGAGAAGTCAAAATTCCATACTAACCCAGAGGTTCTTGCTTTTTGCAGCTCATAAAACGGAATCAGTGCTTATAACTCGCAGGATAGTGCAGGAAACGATAAGAGGAAGCATAAAGTGGTTTCTCAACCGTTTATTAAGTACGTTGGATGGATTATTCACGTACGTCTCAGCTTTGAATGCCGTCAAAAAAGGTTAGCGTACTTTCAATGCTAATGAGAATGACAATGAGTAACATTGGAAACCCGAAACAGAATAAGAGACCACTTTCTGTAGTAGAAATATTAGTATTAAGTATAGGAGTTGTCTGTGCTTTTCAAACTGTTTTGAACAATCCCATACTTGTCGTATCTTTAATGCTACCTATCGATTTAATCGCTAAAGAAATAAAAACAGAGCAAGAAAAAAATCGCAACATCTCAATCTGGCAATGAGTAATGGAACGAATCATTAAAGAGAAGATGGACTCAGATATTCACGGGTCATGTCTGTTACTACGAATATCTCTTTAGGCGCGGACATGAAACAATACCAAAATGTCCACATTGCGAAACCGTTTCGGAAAACTCTGAACACGGGTTCTTTCATCACCCACGATAAGAAAAAAAGCGCCCTATGTGGCCATTTTGTAAATTCGGCCATCACCAATATGTGTTTCAGAATAACGAAAATTGAACCATTGTAAACGACGTGAACATAATCAGCCATCTGAGGCCTTTAGAGTTTAGAGGACCAACGTAAAGCGCGCAAATAATAGAGGAAGCTAAGGAAAAATGGAACCAAGTGAAACAAAGATTGTTATTTCAACGGCATTTTACAGAGTCATCAAGATCTTTTGGCGAAAATGCGTGCTTTTGGGATCAATCAACTTACTCCTGTTGGCGTTTGTCGTATACGACTCATGTGTCGTGTTGTAAAGTTTGCTTCTTTTTCTATGTGTTTACTGTATTTTAAAATCGTTTGTCTCAAAAAAGTTACAACCACTGACTTAAAACCGAAATGAAATATTAGGCGTTTACGGCAAACACCAACGGGAATAGGGGTGAATGCTTATTTTATTCAATGAATTAGAAACTACTTTTCTGGTCGTTCAATAGAAGTCGTTTTGGATGGTTTAAAGTTTCTGACTAACCACATAAATGGTGATGTTCTCCAAAGCCCCGTTTTGTCTCCTACTCTCTTTCTCAATGATCTCCACTGTCTGCAAATTCTAATCCAATTCATTCCTTCGCTGATGACAGCACCCTCAGCTTCTCATATTCATTTCAGGACTCACGTCCCTGAACAACTGGAACGGCAACGTATGTTAAGCTCATTAAATTCCGACCTTGTCAGCGTTATAAAATAGGGTTTAGCCAATAGAATTGAATTTAATGCTTCCAAAATACAATGATGCCTGCCGTCTCTAAAGCGAAATCAAAGCCATCAGCCATTATACATGAATGGCACTTGCGTCACTGAAACCGAAAGACATTCAATTCAAGGTATGTGCCCTCGTTTGCACGACCATACACGTAATCGCTAAGAATGCTGCGAAATGTTTAGATTTTCTCAAACGGTGCAAGATATGTTTTGCTCCTTCTGATCTAGCAACAATATTACTAAGCGTTCATTCGCCCTAAACTTGAGTACAGTTCTCATATCTGGTCTGGTACGTCGAAAACCATATTGCATCTACTGGATATGATCGGGCGTCGTTTCTTTAACAAACAGTGCTCAAACGAAATCGCCAGTTGCACTCCGCCTCACAACACTCGCCACGCTAGGAATGCCCATCAGTTTACCATTCAACTTATTTTCGGTCCTACTATGATAGATATATGTTTAAGAATGTTTTGTTTCATTTTATTTTTCTTTATAATTTATCAGTTGTTCTTATTATAAATATTCTTTTGTTGGTCAAATGTGCCAAACATAACCTAATTTATCCTACATATTTGATAGTTGCCTTAATTGTTAATTGTTTCTTGTTTTTCAACCTGTTCGTAACGTAAATTCTCTTTGTCACTCTCTTAAATGTCATTCAGCTATGAGCTATGTATAATCTAATTACTGTTGTTATGTTAGAGAAAAATGTATTATACCAATTGATGTCATATGCTCATGCATGAACGAAAATGATTTCTCGGTCACTTGGATCGTAGACACACAAAGGGTAACATCTAGGAATAAATCGTTAATCGTTGACTTAACCAATTTCGTTTTCTTCAATTTTCATCGCTGGATTTCCCTCTGAAATTTCTTCGCTCGTGTGATCTGCGTATTATCAATCAATATACATATAGAGAATCAATCATAAGCCGTACAACACGAATGTGGAATGCTTTACCAAACTTTAGTTTTCCTCATTGTTACAATTTACAGAAATTTAAAACGAATGCGCATCGGTATCTCCTGTCTTATCTATCCCCAATTCCCTACTGCCCGCGCTATGTAGTTCACCTACATTAAGAGTAGTCATAATCTTCTTAGTCTATTACAAAAAAAAAATGTCATTGGTGCCTCATGCAAGGTTCCACCTTTCACCGATAAAAAAACTTAAAAATTAGCAAATAAATTTGAAAGTATTTATCTGATTAGTGAATTGATCGCTTAAGAGTTTGACAGTTATCTTTTATTAGTGAGCCAAACCGTAGGTAATTGCGTAAACGAAAAATCATAAACAATCGCGTGTCATTGATAGGGCACCAGTGGCTGAGTTATCATTTAACAGATAATCTTCATCTTTCTCAGAAGCAGCCCTGTGAGGTTTGTAGCTTCAATTCTCATGTGTTAAGAAAAACCTTTTTTAACTTAATCTCTGGTTAAATAAATAAACAAACAATACAAATTAATTTACTTAAACAAAGAAAACATTATGTTTCCATTTTTATTTTTGTTTTGTTTTTTTTTTAAAAAGGATTCTTTTCTTAATTCTTCTTTTTTTACATATATATAGAAAAAATACAATTTTCTTTTGTATATAAATATATGTATATACATATACATAGGATACGTGTAGGTTCTTAAAAACAATCGTAACACTTTACAAAATGCGAAAAAAAATAATCAAAATGTACTCGTATCGAAAATAAAGAAAAACAAAATTAAACAAAAAACGATAAAGAAGCTTCAAATTTGTCCTAATTCTCAAATTCACATCTCATTTTTTGATGTTTCACTCTCAACTTAAGCTCTATGCATTGCCTTTGTTTTCCATTCATTCATTGTTTTTGTTTTTTTTTTATTTATTTATTTATTTAGTCATGAGGCTAATAACAACTTTACTTAACAAAACAAAACAGATTATAATAGCATTTTTCATTTCTGTTGGTTGTGAAGTTAGAATTAGTTATATATTATCTATACGAAAACTTCATTTAATCGGCATATATAAATATCAATAACTTAAAAAAAAAATACATAATATATGAAATAAAAAAAAAAAATACATAATATATGAAATAAAAAAAAAAAATACAATTTTAATTGGTGTGGTCAGTGTAGGGTGTGAATTCTTATTTAAGGAGTTCTCTGTCCGTATCTTATTTGTAATTTTGTTGTTTACCTCTTACTGCGCACCGTTGTGTCTGTAAAAGAAATAAAATTTTAGTTAGTTTTATTGAACAACAAATTAAATATAAATACCAACCAAACACTCGCTGGATTTGTTAGTGTTTTAAATAATTTGTTTAATCTTGCAAGGCAGCATTTTTGTCTCCACCCGGTGACATGACATATGACTTAACCGATTGAAATATTCGCCCCAGGGTTAGTTTGGAATTTGTGTCCACTGTTGAACAATGTCCATGTCCGGCTAGAGTATCATTTGTTGTGGACATTGATGTGCCCAATATGGAGGCGGTTGTTCCTAGTGGCTTATCGAAAATTATATCCGGTTCATTGGGTATTGCCATCACTTCTGTTTCGATCACCTGTATGGGTAATGATTTGTCGTGACCAATATCAATACTTCCGGATGACATACGCAGGCTTGATATGATGTCATCTGGAAAGTGAAGGAACATGTGGGATTGGCCTTTTTTTTCAATTAGGCAAACAATGAGGAGTAAATGGAGTTTTTGATTAATTTCATTTGTTTAAAATAGAAGATTCATTTTGTGTGTTTTTTTTTTTTGTGTAACTGTTAAGACTTTTTTTTTTATTAATTTAAAGAATGATTTGTAGAATTTTTTTTTGTTAAAAAAAAAACGGCGGATATTGGAAGGATTCGAAAAAAAAAATAACAAACACTATGATGCAAATAAAAGTGCAAGCTTCGAACTCAACTGGGACTATAATGGGCCGCAAAAAAAAAATATTATAAAACTCTAGTAAGGACTTGAATAGAAAGCAGTCAACATAAATTTTAATGTAGATATGTTTTTGTGCTAATGTGCAGTAGGTGAGGCGTGCGTCGTCAATGTGAAATTTAAAAAATTGTTTTTAATTTTAAGCCTCTTTGATAATGGTGCTTTGAATCTATTAAACAAGGTAGTATGTACTACAAGCTATACATATTCTAACATATTCATAGAGGACTATAATACGAAACTACAATTCCAAACGCTTTTCAAGGCCTGTTCAGTTCGTGTTGAAATAGAGCGTACTCACTTAGGTGGCGCTACAGTTCAGGGTGGACCTGGGCATCAACCAATACACCTCTTCATCTCCAGTTAGCTTGGTCTTTGGCTAAATGCTTGCAGTTGCAAACTCCAAGTTGGTTGAGCTCCCCTTCCAGTTATGCGCGCCACCTAAGGCGAGGTCTTATATTCTATTGGGTTGGAGTCGAAGATTATTCGGATTCTACCTACATGTCAATGACTGTGCAGCTCGTAGAGTTCGTTGTCAAATCCCCTTCTATAAATCCCATCAAAGCGAGACGAGACCGAAAACAAGTCATAAACAACCAAAAATATCTTCGTCCCCAGAACTGGGATAATGAGGTCTTATTATATATGACGTCATTTCAGAGTTCATAGCAGATTCGAAATAGATAAAGTCCCTAGCTATCCTAAAGTTGTGTATACCTGTCTATTACATATAACGTTCCGTCCGATTCGTCGATGTTGTGCTTCTCATCTCTCATAGTGATCAAAACATTTGTTCACTTCTGAGTGACTCTTAAAAAATTCGAATGTCGTCAGCTAGATACTCTCGAGACTATCTTGATATAATTAGTTTTGCCCTTGTCTTGACTGATGGTGAGTGGATAAGATCCGAATATTGCCAGTCGAAACGGTAAAGCTTTTTAATCCAATTATTATGAAAGGTTTTGTTAACGAACAAGCTGAGGCGTTTAATCAGTGCTGTTGTATGGGGACAGCACTTAAAAAGAGATCGCTACTATTACGAGAAAGCTGCAAAAGTTTGTTGAATATGCCTAGGAAAAATATTAAGGAGTAGCTGGCCCATCATTTTTAACAGAGAACGGGACAGGAGTTAGTTAAACTGCAACTTATTCAAAAAATGTTTAGCAAATACACCAACCAATTTATCAAAGACACGCATTTGTAAAGAAGGCGCCCTGCGATTCTGCCTTTCAGTAAGGAAATAACCTACAAATAATTGGTCGGGACAACCTACGCAAAGGGAAATATGTTTGAATACTTTATAAATTTTAAAAAATTGTGTAAAAGTAGATATCCATCATCTATCATCACAGGTGCTAATACGGTGATTGAAAGGTCTGATCCTAACATAAATCACTCACGGGCCCTCCAATATGCACCAAGAATGAGAACAAAATATTCCTTTAGTTGAACTTTCATTGTATTTTTTTGTAAAACAAAAAGATACAAACACTTTATTGCAATTATGTTTTAATTTATAATATTTCGTTGCATTTTTTGTAAGACAAAAAAATACAACACTTTATTACATAATATGTATTGCAGTTTTGTTTTAATTATTACAATTTTTGTATTTTTTTTTTACAACAAATTAAAAAAAAAAATGTGCCATAACAACTAATGCTGGTTTTTTGGTTTTGTTTTTTTAATATTTGTCATCAAAAGTGAATTTTTTTTAGATGCATCTTTCCTTTGGTCGTGGAATAATTTCTTGAATCTAAGATAACAAAATATTTAAAAAATAAAAAATAAAAATAAAAATGTATTTAGCCATACTTAGCCTTAGATGCTATTTTTTGTATTGTTTTCTCACTCTTCTTGGTGAATATCTCTACTGTCTATGTCAGTTTATGAATATCTAGTGTTCTGAAAAAATAAGAGCGAATGCGCAACACTTAAAGTTGATCTTTTGTTGGGGGTTTGTTTATGCGGAATCAAGCTTGTATTTTAGTTTGAGAGGAACTGAATACATAGTGACCTTTATAAGGAACAGCTTTTCCACAAATTGGTACATAATTTTCTAAATTTTACAAAGTATTTGTGAGAGGTTGTTATATAAATTCACTCCTTTCTACTAGTATTTAGTTAGTACTATCTTGAATTGTATTAGATTTAAAACTCATGCTTAGGAGTTTGATGAAGAGTTTTCATTCATTTTGGTTACACTACGAATACTTGCGGCTATATCATTAGTTTTCTATGGAGGTTTCTAAGCAATAGCAAGCCTTCGTAGGAAAACTAAGCTATGGCAAATTTTAGATTTAGAGAATTTGGTGAGACATGTACACGCATTTGTCAGCTGTTAGTTCTGCTATTTGCCAGATATCTTTGAGTACATTCCTTGTGGAGATTAACAGAAGGACTGTGGTAACTAGCTCCGAAGACGATTCGAAAATATTCCCACTATTACGTCCATATTATTCACTCAGGGTGTCAGGTTTAAGTGTTAGAAATTCTAATTCGGATCTTTGTCTGAAACTATATATAATATGTACTATAAGAAATAGACCTGTTTTATCTAGCCGATAGTTGAACGAGGACCAACTCATCTACGAATATACCAGTCCATGGACAACTCATCCACAGTCCAGAAAAGACGATTTTTAGAGTCGTTCATGCCCTACAATTGAATAAATCCCACACATGCACCTACAAAACAACTGATCTACAGTGTATGTCATTCTAAAATGGACGTCCATTAGCACAAGTCCCTCTATTTCAGCCATTGCCCAGGCCACTACCATCTAAAATTTAAAAAAAGGCATGGTCGGACAGCTAAATAAGTCTCGTAATGCAACACAAAGGAAATTATTAGTGGTTGGTTTAAACGCATCTATATGGCTGAGTCAGGTTAAGTCATGTTTAATGTGATTGAGATTTTCATTCAAAAACGAAGAAAACCTACACAGAAAGACAGTGCGCCCAAATAAAGGATGTTGGAAGTAATACAGCTTAAGTTAGCGTGCGATTATATATTACACGACATAATGTGAGCTGCTTTCCTGCTTTCTTTCTTTCAGCGCCATTAAATTTTACCGATCAGGTACAAGGAAACGTTGAATAAAACCAAAAGTCGAGACATACCTACAACAAATATAACAAATTATACCACTTTCTCACAAATCTCACTTGGAATAATTGTTTTATTGAACGTTCGTCTTCGTTGCTTTTCTTCGGTTCAATCTGTTGAGATAGGTATTTAATGAAACAAAAGGGAGGTCCATGGGAATTTCCCTGTACAGTGTGGGAATATAGGAATATGTAGCTGCTTATTTTATGGATGGGTAGATGGAGTAGGCGCAGTAGCGCAGTGGTTAGTGTGCTGGACTACTGTGCGAGGGATACCAGGTTCGATCCCCGGAAAAACACAAATTACATCTTAAGGTTTTTTCTACTGCGCCACCTCTCGCGAACGTCTGACAAACATCCGAGAGTATGACTGTCCTGAAAAAGCTTCTCAATTCAGCCGTTCGGACTCGGCATAAAATTGTAGGTCCCTTCCATTCGTTCCAAAAATAGAAACTCACACAAAACGAATGGTTGCGAGAAGCTAGGCCTTGGGTGTCTACCGCCTGTTGCGCCGCCTATTTATTTTTTTAGATGGAGTGCGTTCCTCCTTCAAACCTGTCTGAAAATGTGTGTTCCATGAAACTCTAAGCATAACGAGGGCTTTTGTTGAGGATTATTCCATGCGGAAATCGCTGCTATAATTCAAGTAATTCAAGCAAAAGATGAATGGTAACTGCTAAATTGGGTCAAATAGAATGCGTGTCAAAAACAGCTTTAAAGGTTACGAAGAATGAAGACATCGTGACGATCCTAAATTGGGTTATGAAGCAAATGAGTACTTCGACAAATGAAAACAAATAGAAAGACTTAAAGGCACGTGCGTCGTTTAGACTTATCCTCCACTTTCACACGATGCTGCTCTTGAAAATGTTCAATATTGTTTAACAAATTATCATTAACAAAGAGCGCTTCCATATCTTTGAAATTTATTCAAATCGGTCTTCAATTGGCGAAACTTTTATGAGTTTTTGGTTCTCGTATTTGAGCAACTCATCTCTCTATTCATGGTGTTGCGATAAAATTCCCTACCACCACTACATGACGCAATACCAACAACGCGTCAACGTAATCTGCGTAACATTAGGTGCTGTCAGTGAAAATGTTGCGGAAAATCCGAAATTGTCAATTTGGGCTCGATCACAATCCCGGTATATACCCTTATAAGATACAGTCGGTGATGTAACTAAAGCCACGGGAAGAAGGATTGCGGATCGAGCTCTTGAGCATCAGCTTAAAGCCTACCTGTATTTATCGTGACGACGCACAGAGGAGTATCACTATGGAGAAACCTGGCCAAAAGTGAAAAACATGAAATTTGTTAAATTCAAAAACAATTGGCATATTATTGTAGCTTAATACCCATTACGTTACATAACGGATATTTAAATAATGATTCTATTTTTCCTCTGCTGCACAATCAATCGAAAGTTGGGAGTTGTGCTAATCACATGTTTTGCTGAAAGCGATTAGGTCTAAAGCGTAACATTTCGGGTTTTTTTAATTTTTATTGCGTGAAAATTTATTGTGATCAATATATATCTGTAAGTAGAAGATGTGTACTTTGCAAACTCATATAAATTTCTGTATTTACTATTGATACAACTCTATTTCTCCCCGCTTTTACTTAGCATTATAAAAAATGCGTGTTTTGTTAAAAATGTGTTTATATTGTAGGTGTTATCTATACGAGTTAAAATGAGTTCAACTAAAATTCTTTGAGTAATATTAAATTCGATTATTTCTTTAAAGGTTTCTTAAAAAAAAATGTCCGCATACTCCCGCCAAACGATTTGCTATCGATTTTAAATTGACACTATTGGCCAAATTATCTTGCAAAAAATCTAATATAACTTATTTAAATGGAGATAGAGATGTCAAGAAGGTCATTATACGACCTTATGCATGTAACAAAAATTTTGATTACGAAATTGAATAAAATTAAAATTGAAGTTTTATTAAAAAATTTGTTCGTATAGATTAATTAAAATTTAATTTTTAGCATAACAACTCGATAATTCTTTCTTGATATGAGCCAAAACTCTTTTCAACAACTCATCAGTTTTATTGAACAAACCCTATATTTTTGTCCACATTTTAAGGTAAAATACTCCTCTGTGCGACGGTCACTTTTAGGCGCAATAGGTTTGTGATGAAGTTGTGTTTTTGGAGTGAGACAAATATCTCCATGAGACTGGATTACACTCGACTGAACACACTACCGCTGTTTCCTCGCTTAGAGCGATAATTTTAATTTGTAAAAAGTCCTATGAAAGCTCGGTTGCAATTCTCGATAAGTGTATTGAATCGTCTAGGTTTTGGCAATCTCCTCCAGATCAATGGTGCGTCGGCTTTCTTGATACCTTTCATTCCATCTCAATTCATCCAATGCCCACATTTCATCATTACGACTAATACCACCCACAGTCTCCATAGGGTTATTCTTTTTATATCAAGCATCAACCTCAAATTAAATTCATATAGAGTAAATGAAAATCTCCCACACACGCATCAACTCTAATTAGGATTCGCTTTACAATCAAATCAAATTATTAAGAAAAAGAGTTCGAATCAACCTCCCTGTAACAACACTTGTTGTGACTATCTTTTATCAAAATCACGCACGTGTACAAAAAAAATCACCCTAACTTGTAACTCCCTGTTTGTTGGTCCTTTGTCATTAAAAACCAAGACACGTGCTGACTTCTGATACAAAAATTCCGTTTATGAATTGGCTTTATTTTGGATAGGAAACAAACCTAGACCCTCTTTCGACACCAATTTACAATTCAATCAGGAATTGTCATTAATCACGCATGGTTGGTGAGTTTTGAAAACAAAAAAAGAAATAATTTATTTATGTCAAATTCTACAAGTAACAACTAATCAACGCCATGCACATAACAAAATTCGATTCTAAAACTACACAAATCAACTATAATTAAAACAAAAATCGCCTTTCCTTGAGCTACAACATACTTTAAACATCTTACATCGTTCAAGGAATTCGGTTAAACGCTATTTTAAAAAAGAAAACAAAAAATTAAAAACCAAAATGTGTTCAAACTCCATTCAAATGATTTTTTTCCAAACAATCCAACTCCGCCCCAAAAATATGCGTCGATGAACTTACCATGAACATCATCATCATCGAATATGTCTAGCGAGTTGCTCGCTTGTACATTGTCCATCATTACATCGGCCCCGGTGATGCCGACATCGTCAGAGTAAATCCCTGGATTGACACCTTTTGTGAAGCGTTCCACTTCGGCGACCACACTGTCAAAGGTATCTTCGGTGACATCGACATCGGTTACTTGGGATGCGGCGACTGCCGCCGCTGCAACTACGATCTCTTGCGAATTGGGTACAAGTGTCGAGGCAGCCGATTGCAGTGATCGCTCCACCTCTGGATGCGTTAGCACCGACGTGTAGTCATCATCTTCATCGTCATTGGGTCGTGAATTATAGTCTACGTCGGTTGCGTTGAGCAGCGCCGCACTTTCGGCGGCTGCTATTTGACAGACATCATTGAGAACGGCTTCGGCTTCGTTGCGATCGTCCTCAGTGGAGTTGCTCAGCATAACTGTCGGAACCAGATCGGAAGCATCTTCGAAATGCTGGTCACTATTGTTAGAAATGTTAACTTGATTGGCTTGTTCTTGTTCTTGTTCCTGTTGCGAAAGTTCTTTTGCGCTGTGTGCTGAAACTGACGTTGTATCTGACCGATACGGTTCTGCAGATATTTCTGCTGCTTTTTCCGTTTCAGGATTCTCATCTTCCGTGTCGGAAAATTGTAATTTTTCTGAGATTTCTTTTTCCTCCTCATCCAGCCGTGGATTGGCTGTTTCTTCCAAATTTGATGTCGCTTTAGCACTTTCGAACGATTCTTCGTCCCTTACTGGGGTAGTAGTTGATACCACGTTGTCACTTATGTTGTCATTGTTCTCCGTTTCGGTCTTTTGAACATTTTCATGCTCTGTGGAGTCTTGTTCCTCTTGTTTGTCTTGTTCTTCTGATGCAGGAGGAGCTGTAGGTGGTGTCATCCGCCCTCTTATGGGACTCATTGATAGAGACATATTAGCCTCTGTTGAGTCGTTCCTCTCATCTTCATCGGTGTCAGACGGCGCATCAGGTGGAGTCTCTGCATCAGCAGCATAGCGTCGAAACGCAGCAGCTGTAACGAAACAAAATATAACTTGGATTAGGCGGTCATCATATACATAAGCAGAAAATATAGGGATACACTAACTTGTTGTCATCAAGAGTAAACTCATTTGTCAGTAAAAGCCAACATCAATATACTAAGAGGAAGGCAAGAGATAACAAAGCAGCGCCAGAAGCACGTTTGCTTCATCACTTGGATGAGATTCAAGGCATCGAATGATTGATAGACATTCTTGGCCTCCTTTGAGTGGTTTATTGCAATTAAAATGACAACCATTTATAACTCAAATGATGGACGGAGATTGGATTTAAATTCATTTAATGTGGGCATCTCTCCACCGTTTAGAGATCAGAAGGATTGCAAACAAATTGCCCAACATTCTAAAGGAGAACAAGCTGAACAAACACTTACTTAGCTCTCCAAACACTCAAGTTAATTGCAGCACAATCAACTGACACTGTCGTAGGAAGACAAACACAATTGACGGCGAAAAGGAAGTGAATTCATCATTGGCGGTGACACTTGAGAAGTTGTAAGAGCGCAAGCCTTAAAGTTTTGCATGTCCCCAAATGGAACGCATTTAGTCGTGTTATACAGTTGTTTGATTTCATGCATTTAATCGGTCATCAATAATTCAAGATGGACCTTGTTCTTTATGTGGGAAAATGGCAAGTGTACGGCCGTGTTATGTTATAGATTTTTAACAGGAACTAACCAAATGCTGGGGTAGGTAAAAATACAAAACCAAAAAAGACTCTCTGCAGTGAATCCTCAACCTCTACAACGACAGAGAGGTAACCAAATTCATTCTCCTTTTGGATGAAGGAGAATGAATGAAGGAGACTTTGACAGTCACTTATTTAAATCAGTTTTTAAAGCTATCTGTGATATTAGAATTTGGGGTTTCTACGCGTACGTAAGACAGTATGCAAGATCCTGTCGGCTATACTGTTTAAATGCCAAAAACCTTCCGCTAGTAACTTGATTGGTTCATATCAGTGCGGTTTTAGCTCAGGAAAGTCAACCATCGACCAAATCTTAACACTCCGGAAAATATTAGAAAAAAAAAAACCAGGCATTCCAGATCGATACACACCATCACCTTATCAACTTCAAAAGCGCCTATGATAGCGGTGAAAAGACAGTGGGGTATTGCGGGATTATGTCTAATATATATTTGCAAATCTTGGAACATCAACTAAAGTCGCAGGCAGATTAGACTGACATGTAGATATGTAACAAAACTTAGCCCAAAAAAATTCTGCCATCTTCAAAAATATTATAATTTCTCTAAAATCCAACTCTTCAATATACTCAATTAATATCGACACGCATCTACGCATCTCTCAACATGAGTCTATTATGGGTCTTATGCAACTTTATCTATAACCACCCACCGGAATTATCTGTATTTTATTTCACAATTGCCTAATGACTTTATGAAGCCAATAAAATGCTTTCTACGCAATATTTTCCAAATGCCTATTAAAGACGCACAGGATTAGTAGCACCGCCTTTAAAAAAGCCATACACACACATTTGTAAGCAGCTCAATCAGGATAGAAAGAACTGCACTGCCAAAGCATTCTAGTTATGGGGTTAAAGTTTATAAAACATTCACAGATGTGAATGAAAGTAACGCCTCTGGCGTTCTGTATATTCGCCATTTCCCTTCGGTTAATGGTAGCAAAAGTAATTGCGTAACTCATTAACGCCTTTCGGTTCTCCCTTCTTCCTCTCCCCTGCATTACAACTAAATGGACTGGAAGAACGTCAACGCCAGGAAAACGAGAGAAAAAAAAACGTTCAAAAAGAGATGGAAAAACAAACAAACGAACCATAAAGTGAAAGGCTTTTGCCATGAAATCGGCAATCAACCCTCGGTCTTACCAAAATCGCATTAATTTTTAAACTTACTAAAAGAAGAAAAACTAGGACTTTGCAAATACACTGTGAGTATACCCACCGAGTTTAGCACACGTGGTGAATGATTTTAAAGGACTCTCTATTGAAATTGAGCACGTGCATTGCACAGCTTTGAAGGTATTAAACGTAGCAAAATTCATTGACTTTTGTTTGGGAAAGTTTTTGGCGCCCTTAAGTGTAAGTTACTTGAAAAGACCGGTTGCCATGAGCATGAGCGCAAAGCAAGGAGAAAAGTTTTTAATTCCATTTGAAAAGTTTGTAAAAGTGCAACTGTGCATGGGTAAAAGTAAAAATGGTGTCACAAAAATAAAACAGAAAAAAAAAAAATAAACCCTATGACATGATAAATTTCTTTGTGGAAGAAGCAATCCAACACTTACTCAGAGAGACACAACTACATGACAGTAACACGCAAAATTGCTATGGGAGCTACTGCGGGAAAACAAACCCAAAGTTGGGCAAAACAAATTTAAATACTTTTGTAGCATTCCATATAAAATTGTGCAACATAATTATGCATCAAGCACTGTAAAAAAAAAGCTCATCTGTCAGTCGTTTACTAGGGGAATTTAAGGCTATAGATATAGGGACATCATATAATGTACATTTAAGGGTCACTCTTTGTAAAGCTTCTTATCCAAAAAATAGATACTAATTATTTATTTCTATTATCCGCAGATACGAGTAAATATGTGAATAGAAAGCTTTTAACGCCCACTTTTTATTCAACTCGTGTACATTTTTTAGGTCTTAATATAAAAAGCTCAACTTCGTATCTTGGCTGAGTGCAAATGCTTTTGTCAAAAATAATGTCTTTTTAAAAAGATACCCACCCACTCATTCTGTTGAATATTCCTTGACAATAGACAGCTTAAAAGCCAGAAAATGTTTAGCCACTGACAAAGCTCGCACAGAGAAGGCCGGTTAGGAAAGTAAAAGAGGAAAAGCTTTCGAGACGAATCTTGATAAAAACATGTCTGATGAGTTCAAATGTTGTCTCAGACAATGTTTTTTGTTCGGTTTTATTGTCAACAGCTTTTTAAAGAGAAACTCACAGTTAGAAAAACTGGCAAGATGACTCTTCACTTTTTTAATGGGATGTCAAGATGTGAATCTTCTATATTATCGTTGGTTCCACATCCAATCTTGCTTACTAAACTTTAGATGGCGCATATAGTCTGGAGTCGGCCACGGCCTCTACCAATAAAGCAGTTTCGTCCATAGCTAGCTACCTCCAGTTACGCGGTGATCTTAATTTGCTTGGCCTTTAGGGGACTACTTTCATGTTACACGATCAAAAGAAGGCTTCTCTATATACTCTTTGAGGTTTTTGAAGAAAATGGACAACTTATATGTGGATAAGCGAGTAAGGCGAAGATAGTCTGATAGTGGTTTTCTCAAAGACTGAAGTAAGCTCATCGTATCTATCCAGAGTCATCCCCAAAGAAACGTACCGAATGAAGACTCTTTGCAACTGAGACATCCTATTAATGCACTTTCATTTGCTTGATTAGTCTGCCAAAAGTGGAGCTTTAAGAACGGTGACATAGATAAATGGTGGCGCCCTTTCCAAAGTCACTGATGTGCAATATTTCTTTATTATGGAAACCGTTTAAATTTTGTTCGATACGCACGTATGATTTGCACACGATAGAATCGCGCTTATGGGATATATACAGTTATACACACTTGTACTCCTACTCCAGAGACCATTTCTCGAAGAAAGATTTATCCTCTCTAAATGTTCATCGATTTGATATTGTATTCGGTACTCCCCAAAGGTATTTCACCCCTCCTTCAGTGTGTCGTTCATAAAATCATTTTTCATTATTTATTTTTTTTTTGTCCGCTGCATTGTTTTGCGATTTCTTTTGTTCACCTTTCATAATAATTATCGATTTGTCAATCCTGTCTCTGTATAAGTTGGTATAGCTGGTATGTGTCATATAGCAGTCACTTCAATTGGCATGCTTTTCTAAATTGTATCCTTTAAGTGACATATCGTTGTCGACAATGTGAAGTAAATATATGTCCATAGAGAATTGCAGACATTTTTTTTTATTTGTTTTTATTTCCATTCAAGTTGTAAATAGATGCGGAGGGAAAAACAATAGGGCCAGTCTAACGATGAGATGATGTGCGAATTAATTAGACAGGTTGTCATGCAAGTTTTCATACTAAATTGACGGATAAAATAATAAAGAGGCTGATATAGATATATGTAATTTAAAAGGGAGTTGGTGGTGAGCAATTTTGTAAGCAAATTGACAAAGAAAACAAAATCGAGTTGCGTGTAAATAAAATTTGATTTTGAATTGTCAAGATGCATGTAGATTTGCCCATATAAAGCTTCGATTAGACGGCCATGTGGATGGTATCTGGTCGTCAACCGTGCGGTCATACATGTGTCATTTGGTCCTAGTTTGAATGACATCTTCGCATGGCCATACACTCTCACGAATGACAGAGCTGGATAACATGTGATTAAACAGAATGACCACTTTAGGACAAATTCATTCAGGAAGTCATCCTGATTACCAATTTGCAGCTAAAAACCCCACTGATAATAGTAATACTGATTGTTTTTAGTCAGCCAAATTGATCATGTTACGATCGACCGACGGACGGAAGGCACTAGTTCAGTATTTTTGTTAGATGTCCAAATGTTGCGAGCTACCAACATTAGACTTGGACCACTACCGGATATCGCAGACGCCACACCAACAGATAAATAGTTTGAGGAGATTCAACGTTGAAAGGCTGAAATCGCAATAGACCGCCAGAACTATTGCCGATCACATATCAGTTCTATGCAGCCAGCAGGAAGTGCCGAGGACCAGTGGTATTAATGTAAAGAAGTTATCAGGGAAGCTGAAAATGCAGCAAAACAACTTGCCTGCAAAGCACCCGGCGGTGCTGCAGAAAAAAAAAAAGAGATCGGTTCGTAAGCAAAAGAGGAGAAAGGAGCACGAAAAGCGCGATCAAGGAAATAGAGATGTGCTACTCCAGGAGCAATGTTCCGAAGATTTACCAAAAGATAAAAAGAAGGTGTTAAGAAAACAAGTCCAAATTGATACCTTGAGGTTCCATGAGACATGAGTAAGGAATTGTATAGTAGACTCACAGTCGGTGCTGAGGAAATAGAAAGACTACTTTTGTAGGGTTGGGAATTGAGGTGGCAGCGTGTTTCCCTGAGATGCTGTTGTTAATATTTCCAAATTGGGTGATTGGGTTGACAGCCGATGGTTAAAATACTTTTGCGTTGTTCGCAAAAGTTTCGCTTTCAGAAGTAGAATTTTCTAAGGAAAAAAAAACAAAGTTCTTTTGCAGTACCGAGTATACATTTAAAACAACTATAATAACTATAATTGCTAAACATAATTATAAATTTAAATACTGCATATTATTCAGTGCATTGGATAATGACGCGAACAACTTTTGTAGACGGTTAAAGAAATTTCCCTGTCAAGCGGAACGAAGAAAGATTTTCGTCTATCCAAAAAATTAAGTAAGGACAGCAATATCTACACTCAAGTGAAACGAGGCTGATGGACCAGAAGGTCTGCCAGCCGACCTATTTACCTCGGTGGGAAACGAGAGCATACACCAAATAATCTCCAAGTTTTGGTCAGAAGAAAGTCTGGCTGTGGAATGGATCCTCAGCATCGCTTATCCGAGAAAGGAGACACTTATCAGTCAGTCTCCTTAACATCACACACAAGATCCTATCTGCCGTACTATGTGTGAACGTCTGAAACCACGATACACCCCTACTATAGTGAGGTTTTAGGTCCGTAGAAATTAGATGTAAGGATACGTAAGGGCTTAATGTCGAGCAGATATTTCTTCGAATGAATTAGGGCTATCCTTCAATGGATAGGAGCGGGCCGAAAGGCTTTTAAAGAGTTCGTAAAAAAAGCGCAGGCTCTTTAACATTATCCAAAGATTGTTTTTTTTTTTATATATAATTTTGAAAGCAGAATTTTGTAAATAGAATTTTGACCTTTCCAGAATTTTGACCACAACCCTCCATGTATTGAACCAGTTAAACGATTTTTTTTAATACATTATTTTAGCTCCCTTGTGAAAAGTTAATCCAACACTTCTTCTATTCCCTAATTTTCAAAATTAAAAGCTCAAATACTAAATACCAATATAAGGAATGCTCGCATCCAGTTGAGGAGAGAATGTCCCTTTTCGCCTTGTTTTCTAAATTTACGTCTCATTTCGTTTAGACCTTATGAAAGCTTATTTGACCTTTTCCAATCTTCATTGATATTAAACAACAATTTCAAAATTACAAAGGTAAACTTTTTTCTAAGTGGCATTATGTCCGCACGTATTGTTTTCATAGACATTTTTTTGAACAAAGGCAGCAATAAGCTGCAGCTACTACTATACTTTCATTGTTGTACTACTCAATTCCACCCTCACTGTTCAATTGTTCATTCATTGATGGAAGGGGAAAAAAAAAACTGAAGCCGTATTGTTATTGTCACCCCCAGCCTATTTTACTGAACCAGATCGTAATCGTTTATATTAAAGCAATGTACCGGAGCGAATCAATGTATCCTGTAAGACTTGTTCATATTGTTTAGTAACAAAGCGATTAAAATCGGTAATAAGCATATTGTCGTTTGTCGGACATTACCAATTTAACGGTAAATTATTTGGGCTTTTAACCATCAAGATTGAGAAGTAATTTAGTACAAAGGCATGCGATTATTATTATAAAAGGGATATTTGTGAAATCTGACATAAATACGTATAGTTATATGCAAGTAATCAAGGAACTAATAATATCTCATGTCCATGTCCTTGAATGCAACATGTCAATACAGAAAGACGAATTTTAGGACTACATCATTGTGCGCTTGATGAAAATCCATTCATTTAGATTTTAGAACATGAATGGGAAGAGTGATGTATTAAAGACGAATAAACAAATGGAAAGAGCAGACGGCAGGTGTAAAATTTAAAACTTTATAGACCGTAGCTTTTTGCTTAGTAACAACTTTGAGAAATCAGCCCGCATAGTATTTTGTCAAAAAGTTTGCAATCCCTGGAGCAAGGATTTAAAATTTTAAATAATGGCAAACGAGAGTCTCATCGCACTTAACGTGTCAGTTACAAGTCAGTACCACTTATGTATATTCAGTGTGGTAAGACTTTCTATGTTAAGAGTAATATTGGACGATTGAAAATATGCTTATTTTATTAAGTGATACCAGATCGTAGGAATTTTTCCTTTCGGTTTAGCTAAAAGCGAAATTTTTATTTTTTCCCAAGAAAAAAAAATTGTATTTAAAGCAGACATAAGTCAACTTAAAGTGAATAAAAAAGTCATCGATTGTTTTCAAATGTTGTTACATTTTATGCGATGAAAGATTACTTATAACATCAAATTCTGAATCGTTACTAACAGCTAGGTTCCAGAAATCGAGTGAAATCGAAATTGCAAATGGAGTGAATTCGTTTTCAGTGTTCTGCATTTCGAGCGATTCGGAAACTCCGAATTTTTTTCAAAATCACAATTTCACTTTGTCTCGTATCGAAATTGAATACAGTGAAATGTAGAACACAAAAATTCATTTCCGATTTCATTTCGAGTGAAAGTGAAATGTGGAACCTAGCAGTAAATATTTATGAAATGTGGAACCTAGCAGTAAATATTTATAAAAATCGACCAACAAATAAAAAGCAATTTTAAAACTGATTTTGAAACAACGAACCAGCCCTTGGCAGAGGAGCCAATACCAGAAACACTCTTCGTAGATTTGGTGTAATTGAAAAAGGCAAAGATTTTGGAATCACCCGTTGTCGACTTTCTGCTCACAGTAAATCATGAATTCCTTTGCAATAGGGTATGGTATATTTTTAGAAAAATATTTTATTTCATTGATTTCTGTTGACTATTTCCCAACTTGCAAATTTGTAAAAATAAAAATACAGATTTTTAATTAGAAAGCTTAAATTTTTTATTGTTTCATTGGGTATACATGGGTATATTGGGTACAGATTGGAGTTATGTATAGAACTAGCTGAACCCCTACCGGCTGCGCCAGGCCTTTTTTTGCTTTTTTAAATTTATTTTTTTTTAATTTGTTTGGCCTTTCCCGTGCACAGATGTTCTTTCGTAAAATGTGAGAAATGAGAATAAATCGATTTGCTGGAACTTTCTTTTTGCCGAAACCTGAAATACAGCAATACGAACAAAACAAAAAGACTCATGAAAATCGGCCCAGCGATTATCGAGATATAACGTCATCCCATAGATGTTTTTTGTATAGGAGGTATAAGATTTTGAATGTTTTCTTGTTAGGGATGTGCCACGCCCCTTTGTCCAACTTTGACCAATCACAGGAGCACTCTGCGGCCAATACCTAAGATTATCTGTAAGTTTGAGCTCAATCGATTCGGTGGTTTTCGAGACATAAGATTTTGAATGTTTTTTTTTTGTATGGGAGGTGCCACGCCCTTTTGTGCAATTTTGAATTTGTTTAGCCTATTGACCGACATTTTAAAAAAAAATCAACTAAATTGGTTGAAAATTACGGGCGACAGAGGGAAACATACAGTTTTTTCCACTTTGTTTTATATACTATATATAGAGATAGAACGTCGGATAAATGTCCTCCACGGCTTTGCTGGCAAGTACGTAGATACTCTTTTATTGAAATTTTCTATGACTCATGAATGTGAATGTGAATTTCATTAATACACCTCCCAATTTGCTCTTTCAAGGCGTTGGTGCCTAGGTGGTCGTGGGCTTGTTTGCAAAGGCCTTTGACTTCAAAAAACCCCAAAGAAAAAAGTCCAACCTCGTTAAATCGCAAGATCTGGCCAATTCTGATCGCAAAAACGGCCGATTTCTGCTCATGCAGTAATTGAATTGTTTCTCTGGCTGTATGGCATGTGGCACCGTTTTGTTGACATTTTGGTCACATCCATATCTTGTAATTTAGGCACTAAAAACTGAGTCACAATAACGAACACCATTAATTGTTACTGACTAACCAGCCTCATTTTCGAAGAAGAATGGTTCGATAATGGCTCCAGCCCAACATCCGCAGCAAACAGTCACGCGTCGTGGATGCATTTGTTTCTCAACAATTACTCGTGGGTTTTCTGAACCCCAAATGCGACAATTTTGACGATTAACGAGGCCATCAATATGAAAATGAGCTTCATCACTGAAGTTGATTTTGTTCGAAAAATCTGCATCCAGCTGTTGTTGCTCGAAAATCCATTCAACGAACTCTCTTTGCGCTGCATGGTCAGTAGTCTGCAATTCTTGAGTCAATAATTGAACTTTGTAAGCATGAAGCTTCTCGAAATCCCCAATTCTTGTCTACGGTACAGAATTAATGGACTGTCAGCAATACTCTCGCGAACTGCTTCGATGTTTTCTGTACAACGACTTGTGACAGGACACCCAGAGTGTTTACGATCACTAATTGATCCAGTCTCCCTGAATTTTTAATTATTTTCTTCACAGTTGATGGTTTTAAATCACTGTGACGGCCATATTTTGTTCGAAAATTGCGGACTGTAACTGACAAATCTTCATTATTTTTAAAATATTGCTCAACAATGAAAATGCATTTCGTATATAGCGCTCCATTTTTACTAACCCCGAACTGTCAGCTGTCACATTGTTATCTTTTTTCCGTTGGCATCACTGTATTATTAAATATGCAAATTCCAATTTTGCGTCAATTATGGGACACCTTTTAGATGTTTACATTTGGTTTTAAACCGAGAAGCATATATCAAATGAAAATGTATCGTCTCGGATTCTCAGATGAACTTACTGGCGAACGAAATCTTCTTGCGGGGAACTCGAAGCGAAGAAAATGCAAATCGACTGGTTAAACCTGATAATGAGAAAGGACGTGTCGTTAAGATCACTTTGATTGGAATACTCATAAATAAAGATGTCCCCAATCCATAAATAAACATAAATAAAACGAGATTTGAAGTTTAAATTTGTCAAAATTGTGCCCCTGTACGTATCAACAGACACAGTCGAATGTGAAATATGTAGTACGAATGGCGTAGCTTTCTATTAAAGGTTGCGCCACTTTCACTCGCCCTGAATTTTATATACGTCACAAGATTCTGGCACAAAAAAAAAATGCCATCCATTCAAATGTGACAACAACAACTATGTACTTACTTTAGTTTGAGCTTAACAGTACGTGGTGGACCAACCAATTTTTGTTGATGGACGCATACAACCTGTACAAGACCAAGAGGACCTTCAAGAAGTAGAATATACCAACAATTATATCGAGAATAAATGTTACTTCCCGAGGTATGTGTGCATCAACAAAATATAAAAACACCACCCGACAAAAACAAAAGATAACAATTTTCTTGTTATGTAAGTCTTGTTAAGTACTTACATTTAAATATCAACTATTTTTGCTGTTTTCTTCAGAGAATTTTATTCCCAATACGCTAAGAGTAGACCCTCATGTTTTCAGACTCGTTTTCTCCCCCTTGTGTCAGATTTTGCACAGTTCTTCTTTTAACAGATTTCCCTAAAATTGGACCAGCGACCATAATAAGTCCCCCTTTTTAATTTACTTTCACTCTTCCCCCATTAACAAAAAAAAAACATGTTATGTGAATTTTAATATGCCATCATCTGTCATATCATTTTGGTCACCACTGTAGCTATATTTGCGTTGTTGAAGGATATACACATTTGAATGCATTGCAGAAGGAAAAAAAAAAGCCACACAACAGCCTAGTAAGGGTAACGAAACGAATGGAGAATCAAAGACAATAATTACGCCAGCAACAAACTCAAATGAGCAGAGACACCCTAGGCGCCAAACAGCCAACACACCAGAGTGGAATGTGCACACACCATGAACCAACAACCGCCAACCAACAACCATCACCAGACAATCGGGATAATTTTTTAATGTTTTAATGTTTTTTTGCAGAACTGCAATTACTTTTATTTTTATTGTTCATCCCTTCCCCGCGGCTATTCTCTCACATCAATTAAGCACAGTAGCAATAGACAGGGATACCTCCTCCTGATGCTGAATTATTTCCTCCTGCTCCCGTTTAAGGAGATGACGTTCGCGAGTTTCTGTTATACTTTTTCCACATTGCGCGCAATTTTCCTCGCTTCGCATTAATATACGTGGTTCAACGAAATTTCAAGTACGATACGACATACTGGGAGGACCTGAAGTTGGGCGCAAACAAAAAAAATGGATGGATTCTCTCTAAAACTTCCGTTCGTGAGATCTGAGTTGGAGTCTGTTTTTTTTTGCCTGCCGCTAAAAAGTCCGCTAAAATGGTAAATACTTGAAAATAATTTGCTTAATATACATCCGGTAGGACTTTGAAATTGTTGTCTAGCTAAAAGGATTGCAAAATCCACCATCGCCAGTCTTAAATTTTGAACAGTCTTTTTTTTTTAGAAGAGGAAAATGGCCCGAAGCAGGAGGCATAGATACGCTCCAACAGTGTATGCAGTGATTTGCAACATTATTGCGAGCGTTTTCCTCTATTTCCATTTCCATCTATCCATCTTTGCCAAGGACAATGATGCAAACGATTTGGACAAAATTAAAATTTTTCCATTCATAAAATGATTTGCTGTTTGAGCTTTAAATAGTTTATCTCACTGATTACAAGATAAAAACAACACAATTGATGACTGTGACCGTTTTGTTTGTTCTGCTGTCCGTTACAGCATGTTTTCTGCTTTAAGGTAGATAAATGGGATTTAGGGGTATTGTAAAGTAGTTGTTTTTTTTTTTTAGATAAGCATGGTCCACACGTAAAACAGCAGTCCTGCTATGCGGCAAACTCGTGATAAGCAGATGCAATAATACCAGAAACACGTTTTTAACCCTTTGAACAATTAGGTCATTCATTTGTCATGCCAATGTGTACAGTGCACGCAGTGCGGACCAACGATTTGTAACGCATACACGAGAAGAGAACCTGAAATTGGTAGAATATTGTTTTTTTACAAGGGAGTCGGTTTTAGATTTATTAATTGAAAAACGCAGAGCATTTAGGCAGAGGTCAGTTGGGTGGATTTGGGGTTTGCTGTTACACAAGATTAAATGCTCGTTTTTCAAATTTTTCAAGCATCAGGGTTAACTTGGAATATGTGTAATCCACAAGTTACTGGCTGATGTTGATGGAGGGTTAAACATATAAAATTCAATTCGACTGAAAGAAGGATGATGCAAATGTATGTAATCTCGGCACCTGGATACAATGCCCCTTTTCAAATTAGAAATGCAGCGATCGATGGAAAGAAAGTTGATGGTACTATAAGTCACTAGTTGGCCGGTTTGTGTGATTCGTCACATGTACATCTGAATATTGCGTCTTCGTTGTCATATGCACACCTATGCACTTTCAGTAGAGGGCGAAAAATGCGGTCGTCTGCTGGTATGTTAATGTAGATACGCAAATTGATGCAAATACCGAAAGACCCTATCAACTATTCAAGGTGGTTGAAGATTTCAGTATGGACTCTTCGAAGCCACACACACAGTTGACTGAGTGCATTTTATTTCAATTGAAGGCTGTTTTGGGGCATTTTGTTATGTGAATTGTGATCCGATAGCTTCAACTAAAACGAAAAAGTTGTTTAATATATGATTCCAGAGCGATAAGTCTTCTCTGTTGAAAAAAGTTACAAAAAGCTGTTCACATTCCAAAATGAAATAGAGCAGTACATAATAAGTTAAATTTTATGAACTCACTATAGCGAATTTTTACATAAAAACCTAAACAAATAAAACTGTAGGAAGGTTTTATGTCTGTTATTAGTTGACGTGAAAACTACTAGATTTCGATGAAACTTTTTCTTAAATGTTTCTTAAGACTCCGAGAAGGCTTTAGGCTACTTTCTGTATATCGCTTCGGTTTTCTTTGTTGGGGCGGAACAAAAGAGAAGTATGCGATGTGCAGGGGAATGTAGGATAACCATGTAATCATATTCATATCACTTTATGTTTTCGTTGCTAATGCCATTTCGTTCTTATTTAGATCACGGGTTAAAGTGAGTCAGTTGCCCACTCTAAGTTTGATGAGGTTTGACAACAACACATCAAATATTTGACAGTTTTCATTCATCAAACAGTTGTCACCATCAAATATTTGACAAACAAGCAATGTAGAAGTAGAAAGAGTTTTATTTATATAACTCATAACTTTAAATTTACAATTATTGGTTTATCTTAAGTTTAATAATGTTTGGCCAAAGATCGTCTACTAGATTGACAACTTTTAATCTTATTTTTTGATATAGATAATTTTAAAAGTATCCTTCAATGAAACGTTGTCTGTATGCTTTTCCAGTTAAGGTTACCATTCAAAAAGTCCAGAACTTCATCAATTTCCATCGAAGTTACACCAAAGTGCCACACACGAAACTCATTTAGAATGGAGCATCTAGCAATGAAATGGGGTAAATCTTCCCTCTCCATGATATTGTAATAGTCGCAGAAAATTGGATTTTTAGGACAATGCGGTTCAGTTTACATTAGTTCTCCTCTATACTTTAAATAATATACGTACGTATGATCGATGAGTTCATAATTAAGATGGCTGTAAATCCCTCTAAGTTGTGAAGATTGGGCTTCTGTTTTATATCCTTCTGTCTCTCTTTAATATTAAATTAAACAAATTCCTTAAATCGTTAAGGTCTATATCGGATGAAATGCGCACATTTACACCCAAAGCCAGTCCTCATAGCTACTCCCATTTTTAACTTTCTCGTATACCTACGTATTACGTAGTAAGAGAAAGATGTTTTCGTACAAAATTTCGAACTCGAGATTTTCATCAATTCTGATATTACGATGATAGGGGAACTCAAAAAAGTGGGTCTCGCAATTCAGACCGTCCGTATGTCTGTCTGTCCCACCCCTGGGGAATCTAAACGCTTGGACAGATTTGTTTCAAACTACGTATTTAGAGTTTGTGGGCTTCCCGCTAGGAGGCGTTTTTTTTTCATGCTAGCCCTAATATTAACGGTACTTTCCATATAAATATTTTACGAAATATTAAACAATTTAGATTTTTTCAAGAACGGCTCTAACGATTTGAACCAACATTGATAATTAATAGAGTTAATGTAGGCATGCTTAACATGACTGCATACCCAGTTTTTCGCTAAAAAGTATAACGACAGTTTTGAAAAAAAAAAAAAAAAATCTCGAAAACGGTAAAAACGATTTAAAAGAAATTATTTTAAGGTACTATTGTCATTCTTAACTTGAAAGAAAACTCAGTTTTTTCTAAAAAGACTGCGCCCTTTGATATCCACCCAAATCCCTAATAATAGTACCTACTTTAAAAAACTGCTCATATCTCAAAAACGCCATCTTCGATTATGATAAAAATGTAACTGGCATGTAATGCTTAAATCCATAGTAATACCTTTTGCTCAATTTTGAGCTAAACAGTTGCAAAACAGTGTTTTTTGGACCATGAATGCGTCCTTCGCTAAAAATTGTACTTTAAAAACTGCTCATATCTCGAAAACGCCATTTTCGATTTGGATGAAGATGTAACTGCTAGGTAATGTTTATATCCTGAACAATACGTCGTACTCAGTTTTTTGCTTAACAGTTTAGTAAAAGTGCTTTTCGAATCCAAATTTGTAACATTTGTCAGCATAATTTTTCAAAAAACCGCTCCAACGATTTTGATCAAAATACATACATATTTAAGACAACATAAGCATTCTAAACATGATCACGTACTTAGTTTTTCTTAGAAAACTCGAATATAGCCGTTTTATGAATAGTTCTCAAAAATGACTACCCAAATCCCGAACTGTATTCACAGCCGGCACATTTTTGCAAAGCCCAAAACTTCAGTGGCAATATAATTCGAAATTCATCGCCTACTTGCACCTTCAAGTGTTAGTTCGGGGTGAAATTTGAAAGTAATCAATAAATACTGTTGCAGTTAATACAGTTAATGCAGTATGTTTATGTAGAATGTATTACGTTTTTAATTAACAAGGCTTCAGTTACTAAACCTGAGTACATCTTGAGTGGGTATGATTTTAAACGTAAAATTTGCTGAAATGACTCTGAGATTCTGCGAGATTCGCAATAAACGAGAAAGTTTCGTGCGACCCAGTCGCGCACATTTTTTGACAAGGTTTCCTCTTACTGATATAGTTTAGAGGGAAATCATTTGGATAGGGAAAGTTCTTTCATCCATATCCACCACTTTTATGGCATACTCAAAGTTAAGCTTGAGTGTTTTTATAAGAACACCGTGGTGGTACTATTGTTTCTAATAAATTGGGAGTGCAAGCTGGCTACCGGAAAATTAAAAGGACTATTGAGGCCGCAATCACACGAAACATAGGCATAAAATTGTAGGTCCCTTCCATTCGACCCAAAAAATGAGGACACACATAAACGAACGGTTGTTTGAAGCTATGCATGGGGTGCCTATAAGGCGATTTTAGGCTTTTACGCCATCTATAGCTATAAGCTTCTAACACCATATTTTGTACGAACTTTGCGAGCTGTGGCAGCAAAGATTTAAATATTTTTGAAATATTGTTCAACAATGGAAACAAGTTGTTCGTTCGCGTAGGGCTCCATTTATATGATTTATAAGATTTACATGTTCCAGCTCTCAATTTTCACCAAGTTCTTATAATCAATAAACTCAAAAATATCGTTACAGACTTTCCGTCAGATCACGTTCAAATCACATAATTCCTATGAGTTTCACAAGTAAAACCTCTTAGATTTATTGTTCAGATTTTACTCATAGATGTTTTGTAAACAGTCATGTGTTTTCGATGAAAAAAACAATTAGAAGCTGTGAGCTTTATGAGTTCAAATTGTATTCATAGATGTCACGTAAATATGCGTGTGTTTTCTATGAGTTTCGATGTTTTCCCTTTTTTGTACTTTTATTCACTTTTGTTTGGATGTAGTTCAGGCTTAACCCTAACCCTAAGCTGTCAGCTGCCAAGCAATTTTTTTTTGTTGCCAACACTTAATGCATAAATGGCGGTAAATTCAAATGCAATTTTGGTACTCCTTTTTAAAAATAAACAGTTGCCAATTTTAACCCAAGTTAACCTATAGGCTCAGGCCTTGTGGGAGGACTAAAAACGGTTTCAATATCTTGTTTATCTATCAAAGACTCAAATTTTTTTTTACAAATTTACAAGGTTATCCCAAAAAGTTCGAGCTGGGAACTTTATGGCTTTTAATGTCTCATTTGATTTATCGGTACAAAGAACACAAATTCTTTTGTGTCAAGCCACTTTACTCGGTTGCTATTGTCAACAAAGGACTACGGTGTCGCTGATTCGGTAATGACTGAATAATACCCAACGAATAGAAAAATACTATAGACACACTGAATTCAATCTATAAAATGACAATACCCTATGATGAGAGCTGTAAAATCCATGTCACGCTACCAATAACATTAAAACTGTATTTCATTAAATTCTGCAGACATTCTCCAAAGTTCGAAAAGCGAAAAGTTTGAAAAAGAACACCCAAAGTCTGTCACACACATTTATACGTCCCATTAACAACAAAGTGCAGACTTTAAAAGCGACGCATGTTTGCTAGAAAGTTTAGCATTTTACGAGATTGGATTTGATGACGGTAGTAAAACATGGCGGGAGTTGAGTAATATAACGTTCTCTAAATAAACATAGAAGCAATTTCCAAAAATCATTCGTACTTTCAATAGAAATTAGTTTTTGAAACTAAAACACTCGATGGAAGTGCCAAAGCAAATCGTGAAGAGAGCTCACTGCTCCAGTGAACTGCATTGAATCTTTTTTAAGATTAAAATGTCCATCCATTCAACGAATGCCTTTTCAAGTCCATATTCCACCTTCCATTGGTTCGGTTCACTTTTTTTTTGAATTTTTTTTTAACTCTCTTTGAATCTAGTTAAAATATGCACTTCGAGCATAAAATGCCAACGTAACACATTCTCTCTCTCAATTTTCGATTATGCGAAGGAAGATTTTTTAAGCGTTTTTTTCCGGCGGTAAAAATAAATTCCTTTTGCAGTTTGTTCTTTTTTGTTGGCGAACTTTTTTGCCCCCCATTTGCCGGTCGGTACTCTCATTTTGTGTCTACGGTGTTCGTTTTTGATTTTTTTTTTTATTGTTTGCCCTCTTTCCGAGTTTAACCTTCAGGGGGAATTTCAACTTCAACTCCAACACCAACACCAACTCCAACTACCGGGCCAACATTGGCGGGTTTTCATATTTGTTCGACTGCAGTAATAGTGTTAGGCTTCCGTTGGTAATATAAATTTTCCATCGGAGCGTGCCACCACCCATCGAAAGGATAACTTTGATAGAACTTCTCATATTGGGTTAACCACATAAATTAGGTTTTATTGTATGCCGCAAATTGACTTAGCCCCGGGACTGAAAAAGGGACGTCGCCGTCGTCATCATCGTCGTATAGTGATGGAGCGAAAACAGCGAAACGCCAAGTGAATTAAATATGTATTGAGTGGGATGATTGTATAGAAACGATGCGTGAGGAGGGAGGTGAAGTTTTCGTGTCCTTTGTGGATCGAGTGTGTAGAACTTACTCGTCACTCTGATGTGCGCAAAGTTGTCCGTCAGTAGTTGTCAAAATTGTTTCGGATGTGATATGTCTTTGACATGACAAAAGGATATATGTGAAGATCTTTGTTTTGTAGATATTTGTTGTGTGTCTCACTTAAACTGCAACTTTCAGCAGCTCTTTGTGAATTGTGGACGTCAAATAGCGCCTGGGGGGACTGATGCTGATGCACATAGATTGTGTGTTTGTAATAGAAATTCTGAGGTCTGTAATTCCTTTCATCCATTTAATTCAATTCACTTATACGACGAGTACGGATTGTTGTCTGTACACATTTTCGGGCCAGCAGCATCGCAATCAACAATAAATTGTTCCAGCTAAGTTGACTTGATATAGATATTCCGGGTGCGTGTATGACTGAGGGTGACCATTGTATGTGGTGGGTGTGACTTTGATGAAATACCTCCGGCGTTACTTGAGATGGATGGAGTTGAAATGAATATGAGGATTTGTAGTCCATCTCTGTATGTAATTTAAGGGTTAATTGCCCCCCATTCATTCTGATGAAAGACCGGCTGTAGCTCTTGCGGGTCTCTCTTCAAATTTTATTATGATTAAATTGAAATATTTATGATGAAGACACTACTTGAAGATACAATCAGGTTCTGACAGCTTGGCATTTAAAATATGTGTAGTTAGTAGTCAGCTTAAAGTTCAGTATGTTATCGATTTTATGCAATATATAACTCTCCTGCAGGGACTTTGTGTATAATTCACTTGCATCCTTTATTCGTTCTGCTGCGCGATGGCTTTTGGTATTAAATTTCAATTCCTTGGAAGATACCCGTCGTGAATATATCCTTGTGCTGCCAAGGGCAATGGTAATATATTCGTAGTGACCTACCTACAGGTTTAATGTAAATTTCTGACTAACGGTCGTATTTATTTACGGTTTTTTTTTTTTTGTATTTGATGTAATGTCATGTGAGAAAATATCGATGCAGTGCTAGTCCCGAAGCAATGTTTGGAAGTTTTATAAAAAGAAAGTGTCAAGGTAACAATACCTGAACTTGTAGTAGTCAATACCTAGAGTGTTAAACGGTGTTAATTCGGCTGTCCGGCAGAACGAATATTTAATCTGGACGATAAAAACCAAGATCTAGGTCCACCCAACCAGAACGAAGTGAGGATATCAATGTCTAATCTCAGGTTCAATTAGGCTGCCGGATCAGTTGGCCTGCAGACGAAACTATTTAAGGGAGACTACTTGCTGAAGAGCATACATGAAGGTATGGCTGATGAATGGAACCTCCGCATCGTTTGTTAGGTCAGCAAGAAATGAGAAATCAGACGTTAACGCCTGAAATCATTTGTCAACGAACAGATTGACACCTACCTGCGGTTTTGGGCCCGGTAAGTCTACAGCCGCCCAAGTATTTATTCATACTACGGGAGATCTTGGAGAAAACCCAAGAGGCCCATATCTATACCCAGACCCACCATCTGTTTATGGCTTTTAAGGCTGAATGTGACAAAGCATTTACAGAGACGACTTATAGAGCCATGTCTAGTTTTGGCATCCCTGCCAAACTCGTCAAGTTTTGCAGAATAAAGTTAGAGAATACTGACAGCTCTGTTAAGGTAGGAACCAATCTCACCGAGACCTATAATATTAGACAACAATTCTAACTTCTTTAACATCATATTTGAGAAAATTGTACGAAACTCTTAAGCCAACACAAGAGGCACAATTTCGTATATGCGGGTGACATTGACATTATAGGAATAACTGTTTGTATGTAGGACACCCCAACATCGACAGCTTTAATTTTAACTCTGACAATAAGATATTCTCTTCGCAACTGCGAAGGGATCACATCTAAGATTCGAAATTTGAGACTACCCTGACACGAATCGAGGGTTAGTTTTTGTCAATTTTTAATTTTTGGAGTGAGTGGAAGAACCTGCAATTCTATTCCGGGTCCAAAAGCCTGATTTGAGAAGCATTTTCAGGACAGTTTAACCTACACTCGGATGTTTGTCAAATGTTATCGAGAAGTGGCGCAGAGGAACAAACTTTAAAATGTATTTTTTTTACGTTTTTCCGTGGATCGAACCTAGGACCGCTCGCGGGAGACCTAATTGTTGGACTTCTAATATTCACTTAGAAAATTAATATTTTGTATTCAAGCAATCTAGAGTTTTTCATGTCTTTCTAGTTTTTAATAAAATTTACTTCATTACTATTATTCATACTAAGCTGACCTGTTTTCTTACTGAAGAAGATACAACCAAGAGGCTTCCACAATCCTTATAAATTAACAGGTTATGGGCCCAGGGCACACGGTTTAGTTGCATTTCAATTATATATGCGAAATATAATAATTTTTTGTCTTGCCCCGAATTTTCGTTAGCTGATTTTTTGTCTCCGGTTATAAAATGGCCGCCGCTGTCCCAATTCCAATGGTGGAGAGATTAAAAGGACGAGAAAACTACGATAATTGGAGCTTTGCTGTTCAAACGTATTTGGAGCTTGAAGAACTCTGGAATTGCGTTCTTGGAACTGAAGTGGACGCAAAGAAAATCTCCAAGGCAAAGGCAAAAATTATTCTTCTTATTGACCCAATAAATTATGTACATATCAGGAATGCGACCACGGCAAAGCAGGTTTGGGATTCATTGAAAAATGCTTTTCTGGATAATGGTCTAAGTCGTAAGGTTGGACTGTTACGGAGACTGATCACAACCTCTTTAGAAAAATGCGAATCTGTTGATGATTACGTAAATAAAATAATCACAACAGCTCATAAACTACGAGGCATTGGTATGGACATTTCTGAAGAATGGGTAGGAACTCTTTTATTAGCTGGTCTTCCGGAAAAATACACGCCAATGATAATGGGCTTAGAAAGTTCTGGAATTCCTATCACAGGAGATTCAATTAAAATGAAGCTGCTACAAGATGTAGAGGTTGACAAACATTCAAAAGAATCAAATGAATGCACATCGGCACTTTTTGGTGGAACTAATGTCCACAGAAATGACAAGGTAAAAAAACATCGAAAGCCTACTGTTCGTTGCTATTCGTGCAACAAGTTTGGTCACTACTCAAAGGACTGTCCCAAAAACAAAGTTTGTTCCAGTACAAATAAAGGCTATTCAAATGCTGTTTTGTATACATCATTTGCGGTTAAAGGTATGAATAATAATGACTGGTACATAGATTCTGGCGCTTCGACGCATATGACCTCAAATTCAAAGAATTTAATAAATGTACGCGATCCAGCAAGAAAGCAAGTTGTGATTGCAGACAGCACTTGTCTTGAAGTCAAGGCAGTTGGTGATTTGTCAATGACGCTATCGATCGGCAAAAGAAATCGCACTGTTACCGTTAAGGATGTGCTTTATGTTCCAGGGCTTTGTACGAACTTGCTCTCCGTAAGTCAAATAGTTTCAAATGGAAATACAGTTAAGTTTGACTTAAAAGGATGCTTCATTTTTGACGACAAAGGTGATTTAGTTGCAACGGCTATCCGTAAAGATAATATGTATCGTTTAAATGTACAAGATTCTGAAATTAGCCTGGCAGCCTCAGTACGAAACGATTTTGAACTATGGCACCGTCGTATGGGACACATGAGTGAAGAAAATATGAAAAAGCTGCGAGACAAACTGGCTGAAGGAGTCAAATTTTGTGGAAAGATGGAGAATCCGTGTACTGTCTGTATTAAAGGTAAACAGACTAGACTTCCATTTCAAAATTCTACGTCTCGGGCAAAAGAGTCTTTACAAATCATTCATTCTGATTTATGTGGACCTATGTCAACCAATTCACTTGGTGGTTCAAGATATTTCTTAACGTTTGTCGATGATATGTCAAGATATGTTTTCGTATATTTTCTCAAGTCAAAAGCTGAAGTCGTTGAAAAGTTTAAAGCCTTCATGAATCTAGTTGAAAATCAATTGGATAAACGAATTAAGATATTACGAACAGACAACGGGACTGAATATTGTAATAAGGAGCTTCTTAATTGCCTAGTTATGAAGGGTATTAGGCATCAAACTACCAATCCTTATACACCGGAGCAAAATGGAGTCGCAGAAAGGATGAATCGGACAATAGTAGAGCGTGCCCGATGTTTACTGTTTGATGCATCCTTACCGACCGAATTGTGGGCAGAAGCAGTATCTACATCTGTTTACTTGATAAACAGATCACCAACTCGTTGCTTAGTGGACAAGACGCCTTTCGAAATGTGGACAGGGAGTAAACCAAACATTAAACATCTGCGGGTATTTGGTTCAAAAGCAATGGTTCACATTCCAAAGGAGAAAAGGAAGAAGTTTGATTCGAAAAGTGAGGAAGCAATTTTTGTGGGATATTGCGAGGACACAAAAGGGTATCGCTTGCTTCGATTAGAGACTAATGAAATTGTTAAATCGCGAGATGTTATATTTTTGGAAGATCATCACAAAAATGCTAATTTAAACGAGTCAATTGTTCAAAATTTTATGTTTTTTCCTGAACAAAATGAGTCAAGTCCTGCGGAACAAAGTCAATCTGATTTGTTGGATCTTGAAGAAGTTGGATCTTCATCTTCAGAGAGTGAGTATTATTCTGAGAATTCTGCAGAATCTTCTGAAGCTCCCGAAGTTCAAGTACCTGAAGATGAACCTGGCAACCGTCTTCGAAGATCAGAACGATTGAGAAAGAGAGTAAAATTACCAGACTTTGTAACATATATGAGTGACGCACAATTATTGGACGATCCCAGCAGCATACAAGAAATACGCCAACGACCTGATGCTATCTCATGGGAGAACGCAATGAAGGAGGAGTTTAAATCTCTTCAGAAGAACAAAACCTGGGTATTGTGTGATCTACCGAAAGGAAGAAAGGCTCTGAATTGCAAGTGGGTATTTAAAACCAAAAGAAATGCTAGTGGTTCTATCGAACGTTACAAGGCGAGGCTCGTCATAAAAGGATGTTCACAGAAAATGGGCATTGATTATGAAGAAACTTTTTCGCCGGTTGTTCGATATGGAACTATACGATACTTGCTTAGTCTAGCCGTGAAATATGATCTGGATATTGATCAAATGGACGCTGTCACCGCATTCTTGCAGGCCGATTTGCAAGAAGAAATATATATGGTTCAACCAGAAGGGTTTTCGAATGGGACTAAAGTTTGCAAGTTGCAGAAGTCAATATATGGTCTTAAACAAGCGAGTCGAGTTTGGAACCAGAAGCTGGATGCGGGCCTAAAAGATATTGGTTTGACTAGGTCAGAAGTTGATCACTGTGTGTACTATCGAATCGATGGGAAGAATAGATTGTACGTAGCAATCTACGTCGACGATTTGATCATATTGAGCAACAACAAGGAAATGAAAGCATCGTTAAAAGAAGCTCTAATGCAGAAGTTTCACATGAAAGACATAGGTAAGGCAAAACATTTTTTGGGCATGCAAGTTGTTTATGAAAAGGACAGAATTACCGTCGACCAACAACATTACATTGAAGAGATTTTAAAGAAATTCCGTATGTTTGATTGCAATGCTGTGTCTACGCCTATGGATCCTGGTCAGAAGTTGGTTAAGGGTACAGCTGAAGAGTCCGAACAAATAATAGAAGTACCGTATCGCGAAGCTGTTGGAAGTCTTTTGTTCATATCACAGGTTTCCAGACCGGATATTTTGTTTGCTGTAAATAATGTCAGTCGCTTCAGCAATAACCCTACCAAAACACATTGGGAAGCTGTTAAACGAATATTTCGGTACTTGAAGGGAACATTGGATTTCAAATTAAATTATGTAAAGGATGCTAACACTACAGTCCATGGTTTCTGCGATGCTGATTGGGCATCAGATCCCGATGAAAGGCGTTCGGTCAGTGGAAATGTATTCTTGCATCAAGGAGGTGCAATTACTTGGGGAACGAGGCGACAACCAACTGTTGCACTCTCAACAACAGAAGCAGAATATATGTCGCTAAGTAATGCAGCTCAAGAGGCAATGTGGTTCAAACAACTTCAACAAGAACTTGAACAGATAGAATCATGCAACATCACCGTATTTTGTGATAATCGAAGTGCGCTTTGCTTGGCATCTGCGAATACTTTTCATGCCAGAACAAAACATATAGATGTTCGTCATCATTTTATTAGGGAACTAATAGCTGATGGTTCGTTGAAAGTAGCACATGTTTCAACCAAGGAGATGATTGCAGATGCTCTAACCAAAGCTGTTAACAAAGACATTCTCAACAAATGCTTGAAGGCCATGGGCCTAAATAGATATTAATTTTAGCGGGAGTGTTGGACTTCTAATATTCACTTAGAAAATTAATATTTTGTATTCAAGCAATCTAGAGTTTTTCATGTCTTTCTAGTTTTTAATAAAATTTACTTCATTACTATTATTCATACTAAGCTGACCTGTTTTCTTACTGAAGAAGATACAACCAAGAGGCTTCCACAATCCTTATAAATTAACACTAATAAAGGTCCAAAACTAAATCCGCAACTTTTGAAATATATACAAATATACAAAATTCCCAAGCAAAAAATCCTCAAATATGAAATCCCCAACATGTCCATGTGGATACCTAACCTCGCACCTACTTTAAATCCAACAGTGACCCCAAACAGGGGGTGTTACAGGGACGCAGCAGGCCCCTCCACACCTATTTTATTGTTTGCATTGTGAATACACTCGAAACCTAATTTAGGTATTTTTGTTTGGGGATTATTAACGGGGTACCCACATAATACCCAAGAGGATTTAGTGTTTGAGGATTTTGATTTGTGCATTTCGATATGTGAATTTTAGTTTGGAGATTTTGGGGATTATAGAACCAAGACAAGTCGCTGACCTATGCTTGTTCTATAGGTACTTCCATGGTAGATGTTCCGAGGAACTCAAAGACATTATCCCTCGAAATGCAACTTTTGGGCGCCCCACAAGACAGGCTGCTAATGCTCATGACCATACAGTACACTTGACAACCGCGAGGACATCAACTTTCCAAAACTCCTTTTGTTACAGGACAAGCAAACTTCGAAACTCACTTCCTGAGGAGATATTTCCAGAAGTATACAATTTGCAGCAATTTAAGTGCAGAACTAACATACATCTGCAAGCATCTCGGGGCGCTGTTGAAGCGTTATAGGTTCGCCTTTCCCTAGAGAAGTATTTAAAAAAAAAAAAAAAAAACCCAACGCTCAGTAGTCCAACAAACTAACCACGGCACCCACATATCGAGTCAAAAACTTCAATGGTCTGTCTGTCTTTCGGTAGTGCGAGGATGCTTTGTCAAAACATGGGGCTTTTGGCAAAATTTGGACTTGAACATATTATAGGTATATCTATCTCAGCTGATTAGATACATTCCTTAGGACGACTGGATCTCTAGATGGTTTAATTACCTTTCTAGAGTTTCTATAAATTCTGGAGTTGATATAAGTAACAAAGTGCAAGGGATATTCTTCGATCCCTCTCTCATGGACATGCCTACTGAAGCAATGACAACGTAAATAATATTGCGAAGAAATAATCAGTCAACTTTCCTTGTTTTCAGGACTGGCTCTGGTGACATTATTGGTACTGTTTTTTTAAATGAGTCCAGAGCTAATGGCCAACGGAAATAAATCATTGATAATTTCTTCGAAAAGCGACGACATTGACTTGGGCAATGCCCATCAAACCATATTGACCAACTACGGACTCGGGATTCAATGACAACATTATATACATCAACAACATTATATCCATCAGTCGGTTGTGTGGTGGAACAGGCTTTCGCGGAAACGTGTTACTGCCTCTTTCGCCAAACTCCAAAGAACAGTTTGCCTTGGCTGTACAGGGGCCTTCCCCAGCACTCCGGGTTCTGCTCTAGATGCTATGATGAACCTCCCCCCCCCCTTGATATTTTTATCATGGGGTGTACACTGAAAACCATCTCCCGGTTAAAGAGAGGTGGCTTTTGGTACCACGCGCATTGGAATTTTGATGAACTTGTGCGAGAATTATCCTTTGACCCCTGTCTTATGGATATGCCGTCTGATGCAATGACACCAGAAATCCTACTGCGACAAAACTACCACGTCAACTTTCCTCAGGCAACGGAATGGCTTCGGCCGGACTCTGAGCCATGGGAAAGAATGCCATCGTGTATTCACGGATGGCTCTAAAACCGGACAGGGTTCTGGTTCTGGAGTCTTCGTGGAATGCGAGAACATTAGACTACACTACCCTTTAGGTAACCACGCGACTGTCTTCCAGGCGGAGATTTTCGCTATCCTTATGGCTATGCGCTATATTGTGACAAACAGGTGGAGGGCTAGAAGTATATGCGTTTGCAGTGACAGCCAGGCTGCACTAAACGCGCTGCTTAACCCTCTCACCTCGTCCAAGCTATTGCTCGAACTCAAGCTTGCTTTGAACTTGGTCGGTATAGGCTAAACACGGTCAAACTTGTTTGGGTCCCAGGTCACACTGGTATCCAGGGAAATGAGATCGCTGATGGGCTTGCCAGGCTGGGTTCAGAAGAAGCTCTTTCAGGACCTGAACCCGCGCTGGGTCTGCCTGCATCTGTGGTTAGGTCATCCATCGATATTTGGGTTTCTCGCAAACACGAGCGTCGGTGGCGTGATTGTGCTGGGTGCAGACAGGCCAAGCGACTGCTTCCGGACATCTGCAAAAGGTCCGCGTCCTTTCTTCTGTCTCTCAGGAGAATCGACTGTAGACTGCTTGTGGGCGTCCTTTCGGGCCACCAAGCTTTCGCCAAACACTTAAATGTATTGGGCTTGAGCGACACCACCATCTGTGCTGCTTGTGGAGAGGACGATGATACGGCGGAACACTTCCTCTGTAGTTGTCCTGCCTTTGCTCGCATCAGGTGGCGGATTTTTGGGGCTGACGTGGTGAGTGCCGCACATCTAAGCTCTTCATCACTGAAGCTCCTTCTTATCTTTCTTCATAAGACGGGAAAACTAAGTACAGCAATGTAAGGTGTCTGTTTGGCAGTACAATGGACCAGTAGTTGTGTCTGAGTGCTCCATCGGATAGTAACAACCTCCGACAAAAAAAAAAAAAAAAAAAAAATATCCATTAGTGAATTGGACTGGGCTGCCAGTCGGCAACTGATACACTGCAAACCATTCAGGACTTGGAAGTCAATATTCAGCGCGTTACTAGTAAAATAGAGCGCCAGGTGCTCGAAAGAGTTGCAAAAGTGGAACGATAGGATTATATCGTTAACTTTTTTTTTTAATTTCATAGATCATTAACTATAGTTATGAAAGTTTGTTGATTAAAAATCAATTACCCTAAAGCACAGTCTCTTACAATCCTTAAATGTAAAACAACTTTTTTTTGACTAAAAATAATTGAAATCCCATAGCATACACTGAAGAGAATGTTGCTCAAAAACTGCCAACTGGTTTTCTCCATTTTTTTTTTAAACATTTCGATTTCAATTCAAGAATTCAACATAACCACCAAGTGCACCGCAAATATTGAAAAAAAAAAATCCAATAAACTGCATACAAGAGGGGGCAAAGATTTTTGATTACACACACTTTTTGCTGTAGCAATTGTTTTGAAAAAGGAGTGTCAAAGTTCTCCGTTTAGTAACTTTCCATATATGCACAAGCACATATGCCAGAAGACCTATACACCACTACAAGGACTATATGTGTTTGTATATATTTGAAAGAAATTCCACTTTTGTGCGTCTATTTGGCTTGGTATACCACATGCACAAAACTTGTGATGAAAATTTCGTCTTCTTTACTGGAAAGGATTAAGGCAATTGTCGGTTGAGAGTGAACGATTCGGTGTGGCGGTAGAGGATGATATGCCGGGGGGAGGACATGTGAGTAGGTACTATACTTTGATAAGAATTTCAACTTTTCCATCCATCCATTGTCTTTCTGTCTACTCTTTGCCTATTCTTCTTGGCTTTTCTATTCATAACGTTTGAAATAGGTTTCTGTAGAGTGCAAGGACGAGACACACTATATATAGTCTGAGGTGAATGTTACGAGTTTGGAATTCGTTTAACTTTTGTCTGTCTTCCTGTGGTGGTAGGGTATAGTGCGATGGTGCGATGGTGGTGGCTTTAACTATCTGGCTGTTTGTCAAGGCATCACCACACACACGCGGAAATGCCTGAATGAATTTTTGAATAAAATTGCCCCAAATGGATTGAATTTCCCCCGTTCATTTATTATTCATTTCGGACCTTGCTTCAATGTGTACTACTTAAATTATTATTATAGAGTGTTTGTCTGAGGTGTGAAGTGGTATGAGGAATTGAGTCTCAATACCCGCCCCCAATTAGATATGGAACAGTCGAAGCCGATTTACAAAGAGGTTATTCCTGCTTGGAATTGAGATTGAAGACGATTTCATCAGCATGTGAGACACGTCGTCATTTGGATTTTGAATGAGCTGAGCGAGATGGCAATGTGCAGGTGCTTGTATAAAATTGGTTTACATTTATCTGGAGTTGAGCAATATTACTGTCTGCATCGGGGGATTGTTGAATACGAATGTGAGTGAATCCGAATGCGAATGCTCGACAAAACAAAGATGTGGCTACATTGTTGGGGTGGGATGTAATTTCATTAAATAGTTGTGTGCATTCTTTCCTCACGGATAGCGATTTGCTGGAAGAAATTCTGTTTTGTTTTTGTGCCGGATTCGTGAGCATTCGTATTGGCGCACTTTTTCACTTGAGAAACTCTCCCAAATTCTGTGTTGCCATAAATTCATCCATCCATTCATGGGTCCCTCAACTTTTCCCATTCGACACACAAGTGGAGGGATAATTTTATCCTTCAGTGAGCAATGTCCATCTATCAGTCTGTTGTTTCATTTACATTTTTTCCCTCCCCGCCCACAGTGTGGCAACTCTTTACCATATTGACACATATGAACGCCCTTTCAATAGATTTTTAGCAAACATGGCATAACTGATTCAAATCTATCATCTCGACAATTTTTGCCTTTTTTTTTATAATGTCACACATTGTTGACAAGGACATACACATCATCATGTGATACCATAAAAAAAAAATCATAACCCATCATCGAGCGAATGTGACAATGGTCGGTGTCGGATGGAATGACCAATGTTCATCCTCTCCCCCGCACCCAGGAGAGAACATAATGCGAAGGACTATAAAAATAATATCTTTTACTTATCATCTCCCATCAGAGCACATGTGGCAGATGGTGCTGCTCGGTGTGTAGGCACATATTTTTTTGCCTACGTAACGACTACAATACACAATGGTCTTAAGACATGTCGTTTTTGTGTGTAGAAGGGATTTGTAGAGCATATAGTCGTACTTAATGCAACCCATCCTCCCCTTGGGAGCAAGCACATCTTTAACAGGTACAAATAAAATCTCTCTGGAGCAATGTGTAGATTTTCCCAAACAAATTCCGCATAAAATCCATCGGGACATTACAAGATGTTTTTAGTTATGTATTTTTTTTTTTTTTTTTTTTTTTTGTTATTTACTACCTACTCGTATACTACTGACGTTGCACGAAGGAAAAGAAGCATAGAAATTATTTAGTCTCTCGTTGGGGAATGCAAACGAAATGCTGGTGACATTTTTACGCTTGAATATTTTAAATTCCCTTACGCGCGTACAGGGATTGGGAGGACAACTTTTATAAGTATACGAGTCTATACAAAATTCAGGATATAGGAGGAAGAATGTTTGTTTGCCTCGAAGGTAGCTTTAAGGTTTGGTTAGGAGGAGGAAGTGTGGATATGGCGGAATTGGCTTTCTTTTTTTTTCAGTTTTGGTTTGAAATATGATGAGTAAATGACTTGAAGGTGTGCAATTTTTTTCCAGAGGCCACAGATTTTTTCTCAATTTTTTTTTTAAAAAAGGATTAACTGTCAAAGATGGTGTACACAGTATACCGAGTATTTTTCATATGCAGTTCCAAAAGTTACCAATGTTAGAGCAGAGTTAGAGTTTGACAACGACAAGTGACAAATTTGTGATTTTTGGCTTTCGAGAAAAACAAACAGTTCTTAATTTTTTTGTGCAAGAAAATGATTCTTATAATTTTTTGCTGTTGATATGACAAGGTGTGGCATAATGTAGGACCCTATCGAAAAGTGCAATAGATTTTGCAAATGGAGCGATACTCCTAAGAGAACGGTCAATAATCGTCACGGTGTTTTTTATGAACAATTTGTCAGTTATTTTAGTTCGCGCTGGTCGAAGCGGCGTTTAGTGCATGTCTTAAGGTAGGTTTCCACATGTCGTTTGATTGACATAAAAATAAATCAATTGTCAATATGAAAAAGACAAGTGGAAACCTAACATTAGAAACTGAAAGAACACGGGGCCGAGTAAGCCGTGGAATACCTCGTACGTCGTACTGAAGATGTCATAAAAGCTCTGTCGATATCGATCAGACGACGTGACACGCCCTGGAGCTATCCTGAGGGCGTCGCAAGTTTTATTTTTTCACTGCTTTAGGGTAAAGTCGGCAAATATGGCACCCCTTTTTGTTTTTGTTTTTAACTCAGAAAATAAACAAGGTTTTTATTTTAAACAAAAATAACTTTATTTTTCAATTCATTTAAAAGCGTAAAATATGAACATTAAAGAAATTCAGAGTTAAAAAAACATATTTTTTTTGCAACAAAAAAACACTTTAAAAAAAGATAACCGGAAAAATGGAGGGTAATATGGCGCCATATGAAGGGGCATATGGCACCCTACCTTTTCTTTTGATTAGTGTTGTCATACTTGTTGGATGTGTTAATATGCGATGTGCAGGAGTCATGTGACTAAAAATGACACATTATACAGTTAATCCAATCATCTGGCTGGTGATAAAAAAAATTCTTCTGCGTTGCAGCATGCGATGACCGTTATGGTCTTACGTCTCTGCAAATGTGACTGCAATTACATTGCGTGATCCCTTCTCTGCAATCACTAACGAGGATCGGTTATTGATTTGATATCCGGTCTATTCCATACTATACATTTTTTTCTGTCTGAGATGACGTCATTTCCAGCAACTATATGTACTGAGAGGGTGAAATGGCACCGGCGCCATATATCCCCACATTCTTGGGTGCCATTTCTACTTTTTGAAGGTACTACAGATATTGAAAATAACACGATGAAACACGCAAACTCACTCAGCACAGTTAACAGAAACAATTACATATCGATTTAACTCTCTTATTATGCTGAAGCGGGTAGCCGGCGCCAAAAACTTACCTATCTACACTTACTTGAGTAAACCACAAAAAAACTTTTTCTCCTAAATGCACTCTAGTTATTTTTACTCACCTTGTCACAAAAAAACTGCATGAGCTACTACGATGTCTACAGCACCTATCAACATACTTCAGTAGAATGAATGATATTTTGGTGTCTCTATTTTGAAAAGAAGTTAGTGGGAGATATTGAAAGGGTGCCATATCCCCCCGGGTGCCATATCCCCCCGGGTGCCATATTTGCCGACTTTACCCTAATACTCCGAAAAAAAGAAAAGCATTACGTTTCTCTTTACGAATACCAAGAGCAAGGTCCCTGGTGCATCCAATGGTGCAGGGAAATAAGTCCCCGGGAACTAAGTCCACTGAGGGACCTAGTTCCCACATAGTGGAAAAAAAAAACACTTTCGTGAAGTAGACTTAGTTCCCATGTAAGGTGGGAAATAAATTCCGAAAACTCTGAGTGGTTTTATTTCCCTTTCAATACACAAAATATCGCACATACTGGAGATCTGACAGTAAACCCAAGCGGGGGGGTTGCAGGGGGGCAGCTTGCCCCCCCATACTTATGAAACTGTTGAATGTGTAATAAGTTCTCATAAGAAAGTGGACTTAGTTCCCACCTTACATGGGAACTAAGACCACTTCACGAAAGTGGTTTTATTTCCCACTAGATTGGAACTAATTCCCTCAGTGGACTTATTTCCCTGCACCAAATCCAATAGTCAGACTTGCTTCATGGCTGGCACTAGTATATTTACCTGTGCACTCAAAATTAAATAAGGGTTTTCCAATTGGTACGGGTCGCTGCCGGCCAGATTCGTCGGGAGCATTGCCGCGGTCCATGCGAGTGTACGGGAGAACCTGAGGTAGTCAATTCATAAGAAATCGGTCTTTCGTTGATTCCAACTTGGCGAATTTTGCTCGGGACTTGCGCTTACGCCGGTACAAGATCCAACTAATCCAGGAGCTCAAAGTTAATGAACACTGACAAAGCCGTTTGTTCGCTAACTTGGCTTCTGAGCGTTTGGAAGAGGACCTCAATTTTGCTCGAAAAATAGCGACGAGGCGCATTTTTAGATGACCCGCATTCATGTGAACAAGAAAAATTTATATAAATATGGGACGACGGTATTTCAACGGGCCGACCCGTCCTTATTAAAAAAAAAACCCTTTAGTGAATCTTCAGCAAGCTTCACATACATATGTGTGCTTTTAGAAGGGCGGGCGTCGCAAAAATATTTTAACATCTCTAGGGAGTCGAAGTATGAAAAAGATTGGGAACCCCTGGTCTATACTATTCAGATTTTCACAGATGGCTCCAAAACTAGCCAAGAGTCCAGTGTTGGTGTTTTAACTAAATGGCCAACCCAGAACCGTATTTCTAAAGACTTTTTATCTGATCTGACATAGAGCGCTACGGGTTGCGAGTTTTTGGAGCAAAAAGCGGGTTAAACTCGCCAAAAGACGAAGACATTTTCACATTAAATTTACTGTCACAACTTGTGGATTCATATTGGATTAGAAGACACCTCTCAATACGAGTATGCTCTAAGTATTATAATGTCTCTTTTTACAATATTTTTGAACTTAAGTTGAAAACGACTACTGTAAAAGTATATACATACATACTAGGTTTCTATACTCCAATTACAGTCGTCCGAAGCTTTGATGGTAACTGGTATAAGGTTGAGGTTGAGTCAATGGGTGGTATGCATAAAAGACAGTAAATGCTTTTACTGAGGATTTTCTAAGTAAATACTATTTTTGGCTTCTACTTCAAATTCTACTACTACTTCCACTTCTACCTTTCAGTATTTACTTAAACCTTTTACTTGAAGTAAATACTTTTTTTTATGCATACCACCTATTTCTATATTTCTATACTTGTAAGATGACCATATTTGAAAAAAGAATTGCTCTAGAATTACATCATCTACTTATTACTTGATCTCAGCCACAAACCAAACCTTTAGTACCGAATAAAAAAAAACTAACTATGTATTTCTGAAAATTATATTTATAACAACTTTCATATAGCAAAAGCTAACTAAATCGAAACCGTCACTCAGTTTCACAAGAAAAAAAAACCGCCCCAACCCCAACTTTGCCACAATCCGACGCAATCGTTGAGCTTTATTTGAAAAATCCATGCGATTTGTGTGATGGGAAATTTAATTCATATGAAGCGAATCTGTCGTGCGGAAATCGGTTCCAAACGCATTTAATGTATAGTTGTAGATGATTATCCAAAAGGATTTATCATCACTGTCCTCCAACTCAGATTCGGATTGTGCGATACGAAACTTTCAACGATTCTATGTGATTATATTTAGAGTAGAATATTAGGGTTGTTTTGCTCAACTTACGAGTGGATACGATACCCAGACGAGAAAACAAGCTGAATTTTCTAGAGCAGAACTAACAGGATAATGATGAAATAAATAAATGAATAGCCCATGGCCGGAAGTGGTTAGATTTCCCAAAATTTTTACACAAGTTTTAGGAATTTTTTTTTTATAGTATACATTTTGATTGGCATAGTTGTGGTTGCTTTGAAGATGTGTAAATTGTGGAACATTAAAAAAAAAACAATTTATTTGATTTAGTATTCATTTCGTTTAGCTCGTCAATTGCTCTTCAGGTTTACATTTTAAATGAACGAATAGTTTCGTTCATACTATCAAAAACATAAAATCTCTCAGTTTGTTTAGTTAGTTTAGTTTAGTTCATTTATTTACATTTCAATAATAACGTGAGTACAAAATTTATAACATAATACATATAACAAACATACATACATAACATTCTTTTATTTCATTCTCTTCTTCTTTTGATCTAGTTTATGGTTTGGCTTAAAGCCGTCTACCAGATTGACATTTGTATATAAAACACTTTCAATTTAATTATTTAATTATAACCTTATTCATTATTTTAAAAATCTTCTTCTACAATTTGTTTTCTATACTTTAGTGCATTTACAGTGAAATTATATAGTAAATTCCAGCCTCTCCTTCCATTCAAAATGTTTAACATTTCTTCTAACTCTAGCACGCTGACTCCAAAATACCGAATGCGTAATTCCTTCAAGATGGGACATACTGAAAAGAAGTGGTAAACATCCTCCCGCTCTCTTAGGTTACAAAGACTACACAAAATTGGAAGATCTGGGCGGTGCGGAACATAATTTAGAAGCGTTAACTCTCCTCTTATTTTGAAAATTACACTTATCATATCCGTTGAGTTGCTGGCCAAGAAGTATGTCTTTTCATTTAAAAAATGGTTCAATTTGCTGTAGTATGCTCTGTATTCCGATGACTGGGCATCCCATATGAAGTTGTCATACATCATGCGTCCTGCTTTTTCCAACAAGTTTTGAAATTTTAGTTTCAGTGAAGTGGGTTGTTCATTTGGTGTAAGCGATAGATCAAAGCCACATTCATATGCTAGATTTTCCCACTCATCAACACACCCCTTCCTAGTGCGTAGCATATGTAAAAGTACTATCTTAGGTAGTCTTTCTTCTCTCATTGCCATAACTCTAACTATATAGTTAAAGTGAAGCTTTAGAGTATCAATGAAGAGAGGGGCTATTCCAGTCTCTAGATGTAGCATATAATTGGGGGAGCTACTCGGCAGTCTAAAAGCTCTCTTGATAAAATACCGCAGAAACTTTTCCACGTTTTCGTAAGAACGGTATCCCCACACCTGTGCCCCATATAGGAGAATGGACTTCGCCGTCGCATTAAATACCTTTTGTTTTGAGTCATGCCCTATATGTTTATTGTTGATACAGGTACCCCAGACTGATCCAATTGCTCGCTTAGCCTCAGACAGTTTAAGTTGTAGATGCTTTTTAATGCATAGGTTGGATGAAATTACAACTCCCAAGTACTTGTATTCACGCACGATTTCTATATATTCTCCCTTAAGCTTCCATTTTTCTCTTCCAGAGTAACTTCCTCCTCCATTTCTAATTATCATTATTTTTGATTTTGACAAATTTACCTCCAAGTTCCAGGTAGTGCAATATTTTTCTAGCCTGTTAATCATAAGCTGCATGCTTTCTATGGATTCTGATAACAACACAATATCGTCTGCGAAAAGTAGAGCTGGTATGTGTTTACGCCTAAACTCGATTCCTCCCTTGATGGTATCCGTTATATCGTTAATATATAATATAAATAGTAATGTGCTTAGAACGCATCCTTGTTTCACCCCCATAGTTGTTCCAAATTCTTCAGATAAGAAGTGTCCATCCCAGACGTAGGCTATATTATTTTCATACATCGATTTCAAAACATTAATAACTTTAGTCGAGATCCCTATATTATATAGCTTGAAGAACAGAGCATCCCGTGGTATAGAGTCGAAAGCAGCTCGAAAATCTATGAAAAATGCATACAGCTTCTTTCGATTTCTCTTATAGGTCTCAGCGATATTTGTCAACGTAAAGATTTGGTCTATAGTTGAGTAGTTTTGCCTAAAACCAGCTTGGAATTCAGACAGTACATTTTCTCTACTGACCCACTGCGCTAACCGATTGAAAATCACTGCTGCGAAAATCTTTGCAGACGTATTCAAAAAAGATATGCCTCTATAATTTGCAGGATCTTCATAGTCCCCTTTTTTATGCAATGGAAATATTATTGCCTTTTTGAAGCTTGATGGGATATCCGAACTATCAAAAATTCTATTGAATTCCAACGTAAGTGCCGTCAGAAATGCTGGGGTGCAGTTTTTATAAAATTCAATTGGAATACGATCCTCTCCTGGTGCCTTGTTCCTTTTTGCTTTTTCGATAACGGTTGCTATTTCCTCTTCCGTAATCGTTGCATCAAGCAATGCATCCCTTGTCCACGGTGCAGCGTAATGGAACGGAAGTGAATTTGTCGGGGCGTTGAGTAGCAGAGTAAAATGTCCTCTGAGTTGTTCAGCTTGTAATCCTGAAGCGATTGAGTTACCTTTTCCCTTGATTATCTTTACAGCTTTCCAAAACTGCGCTGATGTTGTTGAACTATTTATAAGATCTATATTTTTCTTATTGTAAGCCAGCTTCTTTGTAATACAGAGAGATTTAAAGTTTTTGTTAGCTGTCGCGTAGAGATCTTTGTACACATTGGTGTTGTATTTCCTAAGGAACTTGAGATATACAAACGAATTAGTTCTAGCTCTCATACACTCATTATCGAACCATCTTTGTTTCCCCGTTCTGCTCATAGTAGTCCTTGGAGTGTTTAACGGTGTTGCCTTTTTAATTATTTGCGTTAGCATATCTATGCGCGGCATGGTATTTGATGCAGACAGTTCCAAAAGTTGCGAATTCATACTTGCTTGGTACAAATCTCTAAACGCATCTTTCCAAATTAATTTAGGTAGGAGCCCTAATTGCGTAGCACTTACTGCATTTTGGTTGTCGGAAGTGTTGAAATAGACTTCAAGAGGCATATGGTCCGAGAACGTTTTCATTGCAACTCTAAATTCGCTGAACTGAGGAAGCCAAGTTCCAGACAAAAAACAGTAATCAATTACTGAGCATGCTGCCCCACGAAGGAAAGTATATTCACCACGAGAGTCACCCTTACAGCTTCCATTTAGTACAAGACAATCATAAGCATCTGCTAGTTCCAATATTTTATTTCCTTTTGAATCGCAGGTCTCGTCCTTGGAATTACGATTCGCTAGTATGCACTCCGGGAAAAGCCCATCAGAAAAAGAGTTTTGGGATACTCCTATCCTTCCGTTGAAATCCCCGATGAGCACTAAATCTACTGATCCTAATCCGTTTAGTAGATCCTTCAATTTATTATAATCTCGAACCCAGTTACTACAGTTTAAATAAATTGGGACTATGTGGGAGGTTGCATTATTTATTTTTACCTCCAGTAAGTGTACTTGCTCAATTCTTTTAAAATTAATTTCTACACCTACCAAATGTTTACGAAAGCCAAAGAGTTCCCCTCCACTTCCTCTTCCAAAAAGACTGGTTTTCACAGCTGGTATACTTTTCAACTCATAGTTCATGAATATGTTCTTAAAATTAGCTTCATTATAATCAATTACATGTGTTTCAAATAGTACGAAAATATCAAATTCTTTAATATAATTGAAAAAATCTTCATACATAAATTTATTTTTTAATCCTGCTACATTATAACTTAATATTTTTAATTTTGGTAACTTTACATTTATCTGATAGACGGTTTCGACTCAAGCAGATGCATCACTCTCAGTCTTACTCAAACTCCCACTTGCGTTTCCACCCGTGCGTACAGCGGCTGCTTTCGACGTGGTTGCACCTTTAGCTGGCTGGAGACTTTTCCGGCTGTCAGTTGTGGTTGACTTTGACATTTCGTACTCATTGTTTTGTTTTTTAAGTTCATTCATAAAATTTAATATCGCGGGAATTTTGCTAAAAAGTTCTTTGATTACGTTGAAACCATCATCAATGCCACATTTCAACCCTTCGTGAAGATCCCATGTGAATAATTTGTCGGACACATATAGTTTATCGTCCCTCAACGAAATTTTCGTTTGTGGACTTTTCTCACGAATAACTTTCATTAAAGAAACTAGCTTTGCCCTTCTTTGACGAACATTGTGCGGGATGTCTTTGTGTACGCGAATGCTTGTTCCTTTAAGTTTCTTTGAGTTTCGTAGCACATCGATAGCAGAGTTCCTGGATTTAAACTTGATAATTACTGTTGCAGTACTTGCGTTACGGCTGGGGGCTCTGTAAGCGGACTCTATACCCGAAAACTCTTCACTTTTCTCTACTAATTTAGCGCACACCAACTTCGCTTCCACTGCTGGGTCATTTTTTCCCTCCGCGGGCAGGTGCATAATAATGTTGGATTCTGTGCTTTTTTGCAGAAGTCTATCGACTTGTGTCTCCAATAATCTATTGCGTTTCTCAAGTACAATAAGCTTAGCTGAGATTTCATTGTTTTTCGTTTTTAGACCGGTCAGTTCGGAATAGAGGAGCTGAAAATCTGACTTAGACACAAGGTCATTGGCAAGTTCCTTATTGTTTTCTTTGAGGATTTCCTTCAGTTGATCGATGCTAATACCTGTGATGGTGTTTGATTCCATTTCCAAATGAAATGGGCCTCTTTTCTGAGTATTAAAATGGACCGGCGAAGTTTCTTTCAGTCCTCTTTTGCTCATTAGTGAGGTTATATTTTGCACTCACTTGCAGTTAGTATTTGTGCGTCTTAAAATCTAGGACTTACTCTGGGTCTTATTTTTTTTCCTTGACTTTTCCTCTAAACTTCACTTTAAACCACTCTCGGGAATTGTTTGGAACGATTTGTATTTAAAATCAATGATTTTTTATCGGAGGTCTTCTTAGATACTTCCTACTTGACAGATGCCAAATGTCAATCTCTCAGTTTGTTTCAAGCTTTATAATTATTGTTGGACAACGTAGGGTATGGGAATGCCATAAGCATAGGCGTATTCTTTTCACCAAATAACTTTACACATGATATGCAGGTAAAATACGCAAACTGGTGAAAGGATTTTGTGAGGCAATAGAGAGGGTAATTTATGTATTTTTGGACAGTTAAAAATTAAAAAACTCAGACATTTTTTGTGTTTATTAGTTTATTAATAAAGGTTCTTTCATTAGCGACTTGACAACTTCAAACTTTTAGCGTGAACGCACCCTTAAACCGATTACCGAACTGTCAATGTCAAAATATTCAGTAAAATCAACATTTTCATCATGGGGAAGTACACGAAGGAAGAACGTTTACAAATAATTAAAATTTACCGAAACACGTTAACGCCAATTTTCGACCGTAATTCATCTTTAGCGATGAAGCGCATTTTTGGTTAAACGGCTTCGTTAATAAGAAAAATATGCGTTACTAGACAGGTGAGAACCCTCATGTGGTTCATGAAACAGCACATCCGCAAAATGTCACGGTTTGGTTCGGTTTTCATACCCGTGGCGTCATTGGGCCGCTTTTTTTCGTCGTAGAAAATTACTGTCACGTTACGGTGAATCGTATTTGCTACAAAGACATGTTGGAACGTTATTTTTTTGAGCAATTGCATGAATTGGACATCAGAGACATGTGGTTCCAACAAAACGTTGCTACAAGCCAAACAGCGGGTACAGCAATCGAGTTATTGAAGTATCGGTCGAAATGTACGGCCGAGTCATCGAAAATTGGGTTCATATGAACGAAGTCGAATTCCATTCATAAATGCTTTGATAGTAATTCAAGATAGTAAAATTTGTTTGAGATATCTCAAGTAGTTTGCATTTTATTTAAAAAAGAAGTTGCCAAGTCCTTAATGATAGACCCTTTACAATACAAATACACTATTGGACCGCTCTGTCCAGAGAAGTAGCTGCTCGACGTTGAATTCCTCATGTATTCTGGTTCCTTCTATACGATCTCTGCGGGTCACACCATCAATACAACGGAGAAATCCCATTTCGGCAGCTTTTACCCAAATCTCATGACCATAAAGTTTGAGTAAATACCAATTTAAAGAGCAACAATTTAGCTTTGTCACCAAGTTCAGTCCTTCTAATAGCAGAATGACTGAGCTGTTTCAAAATTGACCCAGACTAACCTAGTCCTACAGGAAAACTCAGCATAGCTCCTTCCATCACTCGTGAATAAGATCGCGAGATACTTAAAGTTCTCCACCTGTTTCAATGGGACTCCACTAACATGCAGAGTGCATTTAACAGGCCTTCTGGAGGTCGTCTCACTTTAGATTTCTTCACGTTCACTTTCATTTCAGTTTCAACACAAACGCCTACAAAACGATCAAGTGCGCACTGAAGTTTAGTCTGAAAGGACCCAAGCATGAGTAAGTCATCAGCGAAGAGCAGATGACTTATCCTCTGATCTCCCAATTGGAAAAATTATTCGTCAAGACTGCGCTGTAAGATAAAACGTGACTCGACCACAGCTCTCCAACGCGTTTCCAGCACCTTGTCAAAGACTTTTCCGCGAGACTTTAATTGGAGCAATCCCTTTTATCCCCTTTCTTAAAGAGGGGCACAATCACTCCAATCGGGTGTTTCGCCGCATTCCCACCCAACTTTAAAGACACGAGTTAGACATTTAACTCCCCCTTCACCTAGGGACTTGACTATATAGGTATTTCTGGCCGGATTTCATCCACACCGGCAGATTTTCCAACTTTTAACGATTTGATCGCAAAAGTTACTTCCTCTATCGTGGGACTATTTTTCGCTCTGCTTAAGGTGATTGATCTATCATCCTCAATGCCCTGGATTGGATTGAGCCATTGAGAAAAGTGCTCGCTCCATCTGCCCAAGATGTCCTCATTTTCATTTTCACATTTTCTTTCTTCTTCATCTTCTTCTTTCATCTTTGGATATGACTCCTTCAGTAATATTCCACTTCCTTCTTTTAAAAAGGCGGACAGTTTGCCAGAACACCTGTAATGAGCTATAGTCAGGCCACAGAGGCATCTTCGGCATGGAGGAGGAGGACGGTGGCACGCTCGCGGTTACACGGATAAACTCGTCCTTGTCGAAGATGCCTCTGTGGTCTGGCCCTCGGCCTGACCTTAGCCCATTACATACCTTGCTTGCGGATCTATGATCACGGTCTAAATTTCCGCCGAACTTCTTCCAAGATTGGTAACTGCTTTAACAGCTAATTTGCAATTTCTTCGAGCGTCCGACGATTAGTAACTATTTCTACTGCTGGCAGCGAACTTCGTTAGAAAACTCGTAATATGTGTAACCTTTATCTAGTGATGCGTCCCTACAAATGAAGCAGGAAAAGGAAGAGACAAAAGCTTCTAATCAACATTAAGAATACTCTAAATAGGACCCTCTCCTATCCAAACGTGCTGCAAGAATAAACCTTATCGAATGTTAGAAGACTGTCGTTTCTGCAAGTGTTGTTGGTAGCGAACTTTTTAAATCATAAGTCGCCTCAAATGGCTGTAATATTGAATGAAGACCTACTCTCCGGTTCCAACTAAGAGCCACAGTTCGGTAGGGGAAGCCCTTCTATAAGTTACATGTTCGTAAAATTAATCACATTCGAAAATCGAAAAATAAAACCATTTGGGCTGAGTATAGTTTCTTTCAAAAACGTTATTAGCAAGGTACCATCATTCGATCCGCACCCAGACCAGTGTATTGTATATAACCTCCTTTTGTGTCCTCTTTTTTTCCATTTTCAAAATGAGATGTCATCGTGTATGGTAGACGCATGGACATATGGGGTATGCAAAAAGTACTTTTTTATCGAAACATTTTCTAAATTCTGCAGCGGAAACGGCATGTGTTGGTGTTTTTTTTTTTTCTCCTCCACCCGTTGATGTTTTGTACCACTAAGCCACATCTAACTGTATCAAATCATTTCCTTTGAAGCGAATATACATTTTTTGACAGACATAATCTTTGTGTAAATCATTTGGGGCTGGGAGGAAAGCACTAGCAACACGAACAAAATTCCATTTTCGAAATATCAACGATGTGTCCCCGCCGTCGCCGTGCGTCGCACATACGACTATGGTGTACGTAAAGGTTTTGCTTAAATAAACGGAATATTTACCATCCGCCCCACCCACGAGGATCTACTAATCCTACTTTCACAGATACTCTATGGAGGAGAAAAAAAATGAAGAAAAAAAAAAACTCGATAAGAGAATGACAAGTGGAAAGGAACGTCAAAGCAAAACATAACACATTTCTCGACAAATTTTCGATTCTCGGTGTATATGTGGTGTGGTGAAATGTCGTCCCGCTTTTTTTTTTTTTGCGCAAAATTTCCATTAGAAAAGTAATTGAAGTTATTTTTAGGAACACACATGCCCAACACACCGCTACTATGTGTGTGGTAGGAAAGATAATGCTATTGTGTTCTTGTATAGAGAATTCTCTTCTATACCTTCCTACCTGGCCTGACTGTCGAAAAAGGTTTAAGTATCTGGGGTAGTACAGCGACGGCACTATGGTTACGGGAAATTGCTGGGAATTATTTCCAAGGGGCATAATCGTATTTTATGAAAAATACCATGAATAAGTAGCAAACTCATTGTTGCTGCTGGTTGTTGGTCCTGCCTCCTTCAATTTTGGCCGGTAATTCCCTACTTAGATTGTTTGTTAACATTGCTTAAGTGAATCCCACTTATCACTCGAATTCATTGATGGTAGACGCAAGTCCTCGCCTTACTCCTTTTCACAATGGAATGCTGCCACAAAAGCACGAGTAAAGTGAGCAATTTTTCAACACCACCCACCCACCCATAGTGTAACTAACTCTAGAGGAAAACCACCCGCCCGCACCCTCTTTTCGACTCAGCTGTGCTTTACAAAAACGGAAAAGTGAAAATATATGAGGGGAGCGGCGCGGCGGAACGAAATGAAAAATCAAACAGACCGAACGACAGAACTCAGTTCACACTCACATTCATCACTATTTAATGCACCATTGACATGCGGACTGGAGCATAGCGTCCTCGTTTTATTGTACAGGATGTATGTATGCCACCAGTGCAAGTGCCATATCTGTGGACGCATTAAAAATAGATTGTTACAATGATGGAGAGTTTTTAGATTGTGTTGTTGTTGCTGTTGGTTATTTTTTAATGAGGATTTATGTAGAGATTTGTGCAATGCGATTTAGGATATGCAGCGCTTACTCTACACACACAAAGGACCACACGTTCGCCAGTGTCTGATATTTGCATTAAATTATGGTTTGATAGTTGGCTGGTCATGATTGGAGCGTGCTCTGAGAGCACGGTGGTGGTTGATAGCGGTTGCATTGGTTCACTGGACGCAGAAATCGCTGAATTGTTGGAAAAGTGCATGGCAATGCGATAGGGATTTTTTTCCCCGTCGTTTTGTTTTGTTTGTCCGGTGGCAGTTTTATATCTCTAGTGGTAATTAATTGCAGTCGTTGAGTAAGGGATGGTGCATCACTGCCTAAAGGGTTAGAATAATTATATTTCACAACTGCGTATAGGTACTACATATTGTGAATAATTATCCCCACGGGAGTATGCGTATGCGATTTGATGCTATCACTCTTGAAGTGGCATCCGTTTTAGAAAAAAAATTACTGAAAATCCTTGCGGATAATAAATTTTCATGTGAGAGAGAAAACAGTGGGTGAAATCGGAATATGTCAGATTGGAGTAGGATAGATAAAAAAACGTTAGAGCTTCACTATGTAGGTTGTTAATTAGCGGTTTAGTTGTTATTCTCGTACCTCTAATCGATATCAAACTTATTGACCATCAGGTGATTGTGATGGGACTTACGACTATATGATAAGGCGCAGTAGCGTGTTCACACGTACTACTCGTTACTCTATATGCAACAACTCCGCAATTGAAATCTATACAGATAAATCCCAATCACCTGCACTTAACTTCGCCTTACGCCTTCCTGACCACTATAGCGTTTTTCAGGAGGAAATTGTGCCTATTCGCGAAGCAGCATGCCAACTTGCCTTGTACGAGATAGATGTAAAAGCTATCATTTTCACACAGACAGTCAGGCAGCCATAAAAGCCCTGGATACACCAACAACCAGATAAAAGTTGGTAAAAAGTTTTTTTTTTTTTTAACAATAGAGGGAACAGTCTTTTCCAAAGACAAATTTTCACCCCTTTTTCGATGTCAAGTTGTAGAGCAGGTCTGTACCAGCCGCACTCCTTACAAGCGGACTGTCAGAAGTTACAAGCTGGAGTTAGACTTCCCTTTTCCGGAAGACACTGAGAGGAGCCGAATACATCGGTCAACCTCACCTTGACACGTTGAACTGTTAAAATCACCCTCCTTACAAGCAGACTGTCTGAGGCTACCAGCGGCGGGGTTGGACTGATTCGGTCACTCCTTTGCCTTCGCCGAAGACTAACCGCCACCTGGAGGAGCTGCCTACAACTGTCAACTTCATTTCGACCCTTTGAACATCTCGTGAGAGGCAATAAACGGGGGTTAGACTGTTTCGGCCACCCTTTTTTCAGTAGCAAGAAGTAGGATGGCTTGCTTCAATCAAGCTCTTCTGCTCAGCACCAGTCTTTGTCTCGTGGACGGGTTGTCAAAGGAAATAAATGGGGGGAAGACTGCTAAGGTTACCATCCATCCTTTTCCAGTAAACAATCCCTCCACTGGGCGCAGTGGGCGCAGTAGCGCAGTGGTTAGTGTGCTGGACTACTGTGCGAGGGATCCCAGGTTCGATCCCCGGAAAAACACAAATTACATCTTAAGGTTTTTTCTACTGCGCCACCTCTCGCGAACGTCTGACAAACATCCGAGAGTATTACTGTCCTGAAAAAGCTTCTCAATTCAGCCGTTCGGACTCGGCATAAAATTGTAGGTCCCTTCCATTCGTTCCAAAAATAGAAACTCACACAAAACGAATGGTTGCGAGAAGCAAGGCCTTGGGTGTCTACCGCCTGTTGCGCCGCCTATTTATTTTTATTTTTATTTTTTAATCCCTCCACTGACTTTTGGTTAAGCAGAAGAACGGATTGATTCAACAAGACGGCAAGGTACACAACATTTCGGTGGCTCTCCTTTGTATAACATTTGTAGGCAGGTTGGAAGATCTAGAACAACATGGAGATCAAAAGTATTAAGACGTGATTTAGATTTTACCAGATTGGAGTTAATCTCATTAAGTGCTGCTTGGCTGTCCAGACAGAAGGTACATAAGTAATATGTATCCATTTCTGGTAGTTCCCTCGCTAAAACAGTTGGAGCCGCTTTCTTAACCGCGTAGATCACTACTTGGAGAACGCCGAACTGATTTGCCTGATGGCTGATACTTAGTTCTTCTGAGAAGATTCCCGCTCCTGTTTCATTCTCTGTCCATGAGACATCTGTGAAGATGGATATACCTTTTATGACAGTACTCGGGGAGAGCCAATCCTGCCTGTCCGGTTGCAGGCTTCAAATCCCTTGTCAAAGTCGTACCTTGATTTCTTATAGTCCGTGAGTGGCATAAGTCCGCCCTGATCAAAGGCGTGAAGTATGCGCGAGTGACCGAACGATTCGGCCTTCCAAATTTTGTTTTCTCTTAGTCTTTGGCTGCCACGTTCTTACAGCTCGATGGATTGTAGGTTCAGCAAGGTTTCTAGGCCTACTTGTGCTGTATTTGCCAAGCCGTCATGCAAGAGTAGCGGCGTTCTTGGAGGGCTGCGCAGTGACACAGAAGATGTTCCACATACCTACGCTTATGCTGTGTTCAGATTCTCGAGGTCTTACGATCGCGGTGTACATCCAGTGCACTATGTTCGGTTGTAAGTCTCACTTCTTCCCGAAAGTCCTTGAGCAGCCTCATTCTCCTCCAAAACCAAAAACCAGGGAATATCCGGCTACAAGCTCACATAATTGTTGCGGAAAAAGAACATTTTGTGTCAACCTAATAATCTTTTTGGGCTGCGAAAGAGTCCAGAAGATTTCGTTAACATACTCGCGTGTACTACGTGGTTTCATTACGTACACCATTAGCTCAGTGCACCATCAAAGTTCTCTTTAAAACACTCTTGAAGCAATTCGAAACAATGTCCAACCCAATCAAAAATGAAGCCCAATTGATCTACCTATCAGCTGGTAAGTGAAAATAAATAAAACTCATCAATTTATCTATATCCCTTGATGGAAAGTACGGCTCCTTGCTAAAGAATAAAACAACGTTCGCCGAAAAAGAAAAAAAGTCCCAATTCAATCCCCATAACAAGTGCGTCAATTTGACACAAATACATCCCCCACCCCTTCCGACGGGATAAATTGAATCAACTCAAGTCAAACGCTATACATCAACTGTTATAAGGACAATTCCAATCTTCTTCGCACAGGGAAAGCCAAAAAAAAAAAAAACAGCAAACTTCAAATGAAAGATAGCTGACAAGAAAAGCTTCAAAAGTAATCCCAACGAAATGTCGAGTGTAATAAAATCTTTAATCCATCTATGTAATCAGTGCCTTCCAAGTAGGTACCTAGTCCTAGTCAGTCGTCTTCGTATCCGTCTTCTGTCGAAAATTTACTTAAGACCGTATTAAAGAGCTTAACTTAAACTAAAAATATATAAGCAAAGCCGATTCGAATCGTTAATCTAACATTTTCTATAGCCTCCCCCACCCTCAGTTGGTGGTGGTGGGGTTTCTACCCCACACACAATCGTAAATTCATCCGCCTGCTTCATGTACTACAGCTCGTGCCACACTCACTTTACTGCCACAACAGCATAGCCACAGCACTATACCGACAGCAGTAGCAGTCACCCAGTAACACCAAACAGCATACACAACACACAGCTCATAGAGAGCTCATTTGTAACTTCAGTTCGAAATGTAACTAAAGTACGTTCGAATCACATTCGGTAATAAGCCTATTGTGTTCGGTAGTTATTGTTGTTATACTAAACAAAATGATGCTCTCGACAGAATTACTCGTACCCTGTCCGGATTCTGTTTTTCTAATTTCCTCCTGCGCCATCAAATCAACCCCCTCCCGCCACCCACCGACGACTCCTAGATTTTCCTTTCGACTTGCGCTCTCGACTGGATCTGTGGCCTGTGCTCGTGTCTGTGGAACGTATGTGTGCTGCTATACGAGTATTGCAACCATAAGGGTGGTAGGCACTAAATCCCACAAGTGCATAAAAAAAAACACATACACAAAACAGCACAACACTACACCACACAACACCCATTCACATGGCTTTAATGTGAAGAAATTCGAGCAGTAGAAAATTCCATTCCAGTTTCCAACAACAGACGCACAGGAAGAGGGACTACAACTACACCATACAGTACACATTGTAAGTAAGCCAGATTGAGGTGAATTGAACCGAAAAATTATATGTGTGGCAATAATGTGTGTTTAATGTCACAGTCCTAATGTCATAATCCTGATCATAATGCTACTGTCAAGCTTATTCCGGTCCAGATATCCGAGAGTGGGGTCCTTTTCTTTAAGAATAAGTACCAAGTTTGTGCGCAAAAAAACACACACACATCAATTTAGCAGGGGAGAAGTGAAAACTGTCATTGACAAGGTGTCACTGGGAAGGAGAATTTATTTTTCTCCGAAACAGAAACAATCCGTCAAGGAATTAGCCAAAGACTGAAACATTAGACTTTAAAACTGAACGCAAGAAAACCTAACACCGGAAAGCCTCCCCCATATGTTCGGTCTAAATACGTTCTGTTACTCGTTTTCAGACATCACGGAATATTAATTTCAGGTGACGAAATGTTTAATATCGCCCGTGTTGGCCGTTCGAATGCACAAATTTTCCATCTGACTGATTAAGGGGGTTGGTCGACATGAATGGCCAGTGTTGAGAAGTCATTCGCTTGGATTAAAGCTTTTACTGGGCCCCGTTCATATTCCAACAGCACAAGTCGTCCACTCGGAAGCCTGTGGCCTGTATGTGAGTACGGCATAAATATGCACATGACGCAGGTGGTTGGGGCGATTAAGTTTCGAATCCGGTGGTATTTGCATTAAGGATGGAACAACGTCATTTTAAGGTGCAAAATATTTGCATTTGCGTATGATTGTGGAACTGGTCGAGGTGAGTTAGCGATTATCCTGTCCTTTGCAGTAGACTGTTACAATTGGGACCCCGTAAATAGCTTTAAGTGCCATTCACCTTCGGCGAGGAGAAGACTAAATTCGAAGAAGAGAAGAGAAGCTACCAGAAGAACCATCTTCGTATTGGCCAATATGTCTGTAAATACAATGGGAAACATTCTAGAACGTGTCATATAACGACGGCAGAGTAATCGAGGTGGCAAAGGATGAAGAAGCTTTTGTCAGACCACAAATATGGAATCAGAAAATCTGGTTTTACTGTCGATGCAATAAAGACGGTAGTAGATAAGATAGATGAAGCAATACTGGGGAAAAAAATGGAGAGGAGGAAGTGACGCATATTGTTTGAAATGACTTTAACTCAGAGTTAATCCTGTTTTTTTTTTTTGGCATTTTTCGTTTCTAAGGTTCTGTTCCCTCCAGAATCAAAAGTCTGGCTGACCACAAGACCGAAGCTGTCTTGATATAACCAGCCGATGACCACAGATTAACCTTTAAAACGCAGCTCCAGTACGCTAGAAAGAAGGCTTCACAGATAAAGGCAGCTTTTTTTTGGATGCTGACAAATATCAGTGACTATAGATACGCCAGTTATCCCTAACGGAAACTAAAACAAGTAAAAGTGTTATCATCGGCCTGGCCGATGCTTTGATACCCTCCACTGCATAAAAGTCATGCAAAATGTTCGCCATGCCATATTGGCTTGGTATAGGAGGTACCAGAACTACTTGACCGACATAGCCCATTTTCAATACCAACCTGACGACGCGGACGGTAAAAAGAAGTCTTCTCACAAAATTTCATTCGCCTAGGTCGATTCGTTTGGACGCTATCGTGTTTTCAACAGACAGACAGACAGACGGACATGGCTAAATCGATTCAGAATGTGATCCTGATTCAGAATATACATACTTTATAGGGTCTCCGGTGACTCCTTCTTGGCGTTACAAATGTATTGACAAAGTGAATATACCTTCCTGTGGAGGGTATAAAAACAGGCTTTACATCCAAGAGAAAGGTGCCACCTATGACTGAAAATGATGGTGGATGAGATGTCCACGAATGAAATATTCGTAGATGAAATGCCAAGTTGATGAGCTGGTAAGATATTTATGAAAGTATAAATTTACATACACACTTCTTTAAATTGCTGAATTTATTTATGATACACGCCTATTATTGTCCATTAAGTTCTGACATAATTAAGCTTGGGACATTATTTGGCCCGGTGATGATTAAAACGGTAGCACTTTTCTGTTTATTCAAGATCGCTTCACACTCATCTATAGCCTGCATAGTTATTGCCATAGTCTGCAAAGCGTCCTTCTCCACTACGAACGAACACTGAACTGCTGTCTTTGATGCAATAGGTCGATAGGTGAATCGTACAAGCTATTGTTCAACTGTGTTGTCGCTTCAGCCAAATAATAGTTAACATTCGATGTTGTTGATTTGACCTACACAAAAACAAAGAAGGAACTCTTTCAACTCATGGACACCATTAAGATGGTTAAAATGCTGTTACACACATGTTTAATGTAACACTCTTGCAGAAGGGTATCATTTTTCGGATACGACTTATCACAAGTGGCTGCATTCAAAGGTAATGCAGAAACGACCTCGTACTTGCCCAAGTTCACATTCGACGGGGCATTTTTCTTAGGGTTGTTGAGATAGAAGCGGCCTTATCGTAACAAAGTTTCATCCGATATTTGGCATTATCGTACGTCACCAACTGAGAGTCGTATTTTTGAATGCATTGCTTTCGAACCAAACTCAAAGCCTGCAGTGGCATTAGAGTCTTATTAAGTTGTACGATGTCATGTAGCAGCTCATCTTCTTGTTGTTGAAAGACATCAAGGCGATCAGCATAGCGGGCGTTAACTGAGTCGATTTGTACTTCAACAATTTCGATGTCATGCAGAAGTGCACGTTGTGAAATAAGGAAATAGTCTCGAGAGCTACTGGTCACCGGATATAGGTTTGCTGTATGATGGACGATCTAGTGAAAACTGCTGATGGTGGCGGCAAAATTTTAACTTACCCCATAGAAAGTAGCTATGACTGACTTGGAACTTTTGTCGAGAAATTTGGGTATACTGATTTGTATAGTTTCAGCGTATTTATACCATGAACAACTTTTATGATACGCAGATTCTGTCTTTGTATTTAGGAGTAGACAATTCAATACCCTGCAGTATTCCTTCTGCTAGAATAGAACATTGAAACCATTGAGTAGTGATCGAAATAAGCTAGTTCGGGTAAGAATCATTCTAAAGCGAACTTTAGAAAAGTTTATCCTGCACCTGAAATGTTCGTACCCTGAATAGACAGATTTATTTAAAAACTCGTACTCGAATGCACCAGGTATTCTAAAAAGATGTACCTGCGATGTTTACTATATCAGATCAATACGTCTATTCGCTGTAGAGGTCTGGAAGGAGGCTCTTAGAACAAAGGAAGCTCACGTCAGCATACAGTCTCTGCGATATCAGAAAAATAAGCGGATTCCGAAATATCAGCACGCACGAGGCAGCATGCGTTATAGCAGATATGATAGCCAGCGAGATGCAATGCGCAATCCCTCAGTTTCTAATATGTTGAGATCAGAAGATGACTGGATGGAGATGGACAGGAAAGCTAACTACAAATAGGTGTAATACTGTCTGGTGGTTTCCGTAGCACTGTATAATATGCTGTAGCTATATTACTGAATGCATCACAACTTTCATTTGGTTATAACCAAAATTGCAATTAATGTACACGCATTAAAAAGAACTAGCGCATTTTTTAGGGTATTTCACTTCCTCTCTGGACCTTTGACTGGAGTCCTAAAGGGATTCCAAAAAAACGCCCCCTGTGCTCAAGTAATTTGTCTCCTTTTATGCCCATTTTCAACTCACGTTGGGCATATTCGTCAAAGATCAATGTCTTTTCTATAAATTCGCACGAAACATTATCAAACGCACTTAATGAGCACAGACCTATGCCAGGCAGAGAATCATCAGCCGACATATTTTCTTGGTTACATTAAAGAACAAGAAACTGATCCTTAATGTATCGCTACACCGATAATCTAACCAAAAATGTTGTTGCTACAAGAAATCTGCCACAACTGCTGTACCTCCCCATCGATAGCTACGCGACAATCGTTTAACCCAACGTTGCCTCCCCTCTCCGTCAATGGCATTTTGTCGATTCTCGCATTCTTGTGTCCTACGTTTTTGAAAATATTCAATGTATGCCAACCAAAAGAAAAAAAATCTAAAATCGCTTCTGAACCATACACCCGCGATCCAAGTATTTACATGTCATCGTTCCTTATGCCATTTTATGTTTATTAACCTTTCGTCAGTGGGGATGATGACGATGCCATCGACAACAACGACGACGATGATGATGATGATGCGATGAGTATGCCTGTGTGCCACGATTAATCCTTTGCTCTCGCAACTAAACAAAGTAAAGCAAAGCATCCCTTAAGCGTCAACAACCTTGCACGACTTATTCTTGGTTTTCCTCAAAAACAAAAAAAAAACATTTTAATTAAAGATTTCCTTCTGGGTAATTGACTACACTTACACTGTTTGTTTCGCATTCCGTTCGAATGGAATTATTTCGCGACCAATTCAACTTTGAACTCGGAACGATTTCTGAACTTCTAAATCCGCCATTAAATTTCATTCAAGTGCCACCTCCCGCACTACCCTTCCATTGCCAGAGCAAGGGTTGCAAACTATATACTTCTACTACTACTCCGTTGATGTTGTTGTTATTGTCGTCGTTGGCAATAATTGAATAATCAGCCCTCGGCCCCCGCGCTCGGAATGTGAACGATTGAAATCAAAACTCCTCGGGCTCTATGCTATTCGGTCGAGATTTGCTGGCCATTAATTTTTATAGCCACTTTTCGGATAAACCGGCCCCCATAGGGTGGGAGCGGGCTGGCGAAAAACACAACTGTCAAACGCAGTCGAGGAGTACATACTCGTATTGTCGCGCCGCGTTTGTGTGGGCTGCTAGCAAACGCAAAAATAAAATAAAATTGTGTTTTCCTGTGGGAAACATGTTACCCGTTTATCCAGTCGGAAGAATTATGAATGAGAGTCCTGAATTTATGCGCCAACAAAAAAAAAACAACACGCGTTTGTCAATACAAAAAAAAATATGTGTGTATGTTGCCAGAGTGAAAGGATATGGATGGACAACAAAAAAAAATTAAAAATTGTGCAGCTGACCATCGGATAAAAACAAAATTAATGAAAGGGGTTTCCGCGCGCGCACTCGAGGAATGCAAACGTATTCATGAATTTAAAGTGGATTACATAACAATATCCCTGGCAGTTGGGCGCTCTGGTAATCAGTGCAAACAGCAGGTGTAAGTGCCGGATTTTCCAGTCAAACGAATCGCCAGAACACATTTGCCAATCTGTGTGTGAATGTGTGTTGTCCCGTTGACTGGAAAAGTTTTTATGTTTCTTCAAATAAAGTTCATTTTGGCTGGCGTACATAGTATTTCGTTTCAATGGACTTTAATGCAAGGATATACGTACCTATGCAGTGGTAAAGTGTTAGTCGATCTAAGCCTACAATGGGGAGATTTTACGCGACATAAAGTTGGCGGCATTTCGCAATTAAATTGTTTCATCCTGTCGTCCCTGTCAATCTGTACACGAAGTGCCGGTTGTGAACTTTCTCAGCTGGGCAAGAACAAGGTGACAAGGATACAACAATTCGGTAAATGGGTGTGCATGGGAATGGGAGGGAAAATTTTGTGGAGTTGCTTGCGAAACAAGTTTAATTCAAATGTCCTGTGGGGGATGATTGACATTTTGTTGTTGATGCCGCTCTTTAGCAGAGGCTGCTGGAGCGTTGTGTAGATGTAGACCAACATCAGTGGTCTGTGCGGTTTGGATGCTAAAATGAGGGTTGCGACGAGCTGTAGGGTTTGCTTTTCTCTAGAATAATTATATTTGTTCGTTCATTTTGATGGCCTCCTACTGGTAAGTAGGGCAACAGTGAATGGCGGCAAGCGATATGCCAAAGAAAGTGCATACACTGTAAGATTAAAATTGACAACCAAGTCATTCAACTAAGAAATCCATGAAGCTTCAAGGAGCCACAGTCAATTCTTGAAAAAGCATGACAAGACCACTTATTCAATATCGAAAAATCAGCGTCCCCAAAGTGAAGTTACCTTTTTAGGGACAAGAGGTACTTAAAATCAGCGTCCCCAAAGCGAAGTTACCTTTTTAGGGTCAATAGGTACTTCAACCAACGAAACAACTTCTCTATTAAGAATAGACTAGATTAGGCTTCGAATATGGCGTTCGACCCCCTAATTATACAGAGACGAGGGAGTATCCCACTATCCTATACCTACACACCAACAACTTCACACAAAATAGCACCACATACGAGTACACTCGCACTATCCACACAATCCATTGGAATGGTTGCAGACATGGTGTGAAATATTCCACTACACCCACTCGATGCTGAATGCTAACGAAGGTCTCTTTAAATTTGATGGCACACCAGAAACAACCACCTGATCTATACTATACGTATTCATTAATGAAGACAACCACTCAAAGCACAACCCCCACCACCACCACCGACCAAAAAGTCTTTTTAGTTGATGAAAAAGACAGATGATGGTCAACAACCCCAAATAGCTCCAGTTCATCCCTAAACATTTTTATAAACAACAATTCTCTAAAAAACAATCCACCGTAACAGTATAAATTAATGAGGGATGCACACATGGTGACGCTCCACAAAACGGATGCTCAACTGGGCCAAGGCATCCGCTTTCATTCACCAAACAAGGTCCTTTTAAATTGCTCGCCAATAACCCAACAACAATTCATCTATGTCCTCCTCTATCTACTTACTCCATCAGGCAATATAAACAAACATGGTAGACAAAAGCGATGAGCTCATTTACCCTTACATCCTGGGGGGGGCGTACGGCCAGCGGAGAGAGTTAGTTTCACTTGAACCCATACGGATAGCCACCAGCAAAATAGGTTAAATATTCAAATACTCCCTAGTTTTGGTTAGGTTTCAACTTTCAAGTTTAAAATAAATCAGTTGCCGGTTAATCTTTTAATTTTGGTTCATTGTTTAGAAAAGGACATACTCTGGCAGAGCAGAGGTTCGTTGTATCCTGCTACAACAACCATATATCACCACCGTCTTATGTGCTTTAAAAGATTTTTATCGTGCGCGCACACTATCTGCCCCCGCACACACTCGCAAGTGAAGACAATTGAAAGACTTAATTCCTCCACACCTACCTATATACACTATATCGAGTAGATGAGCAAACAAAGGACGAGAACCAAAGGGGTATCATAATGCAGTGTGCAAGCCACCCCTGCTTGTGATAACGAAAGCTTATCACTGGAATTCTTCATCAAATAAAATACTCACTCCTTTTATTGTTTCTTGTAACAGCACATTCCATAGTCAAATTTACCGCCCACACTCTTGGCACCACCACCACCACCACCCAGAGCAACAGCAGGGCAAAAGGATACGGATGCCCTACCCCACCGAAAAGAAGAGAACAATGTTTTCATCTTTATAAGAGTTAAGTACTTTCGATATTTTTTTTTTCCTTCGTTTCGTTTCGTTTTCACATCAATGAGCGTAATTCTCTCTGTGTGGAAAGGATTATAGGAATGTTCTATTGAGATTACGTTTTGTGGAATGTGCACACCCTACTCCCTGCCACATGTACACACAGGCTAAGTCGCTCGAGCTTCCACTTCGATGCGGAGTGATGTTAATCATATTGTACACAAATTACTTGGTGGATTTTTCTGTGAATATCAAAAGTACAAACGTCACAGACACAGAGTGTCGACGCCAAGGTATTTTATGAGTCAGTCTTCATGGTGCAGTCGAAGGATGTTTTGCCTTTCAGAACACTTACTACTGAGAGCGAGCAATCGGTGCAATGTATCGCTGATGAAGAGGCTTAAATGCATGGAAACCTATCGAGATTGTGATTGTAATGCGGTTTGAAAAGGAAATCTATAATATTGCAGATCAACTGCACTCTCTGGTGAATGTGGGCGAGAAAGTAGCTGAGGAGATGCGGAAGAGCGTTAGATCCTCGGGCCAACAAGATGAATTTGCAAAAATAAAAGAAGGAACAAGTGCTTCGACAGCAAGACAGGTGTGACAATTCTACAAAAGGCAGATGGACAAACAAGTTGATACAGAGCATTTGAGATCTGGACAAAGCAAGTATGTACTTGAAAATAGCAACTACCAATCATCCTTTGGACACACAACAGCGATTTTCCAAGCAGAATTGTACCTCCCTTCATTGGTACAGTAAATTTTTGTGGCTAGAATCTTGGGAGCTCCAAGTAAGCCTATCGAAATGTGTGGAGGACAAAGGTAAAGGTATGCTTCCGGTCAAAAAGCTTGTCAGCTTTGCTAATAAGAAAATCACCTTTCAAAAAATGCTTCCCAAATGAACAAAAGTGGTGCTAAAATCCCTGATTCCATCACCAAAACTGCGCCAGAAACGGCGACTCAAACACTTCAGCACAAGCCTTTCAGAGGATTAAATATTAAAAACTCATCAGCGACAGTAATCGTAGTGTACCTACGAGGCCTTAATCTAAACGCATGACAAATCAATCACTAGTCACAGTGATTCCCAATGGGAGTACAAAATACTTACTCTGGACTAAGTACTGTGCTGAATGATAATGTACGCAGTAATCTATTGCAAGGACATAGGGACATGTTTAGAAGATTATCACATTCATTAGAAAAAAAAAAACAACCGACATCGGGTATTCACACCCATAAAATGACAAAATATCTTTCTATGTTGACGTTTGCAAAAGCCTATTAGATTTGCGACTCTACTCGCCCAGAAGCAGAAGCACACTACAGCATTATGAAACCCAAATTCCTTCGATTCACCACCTACAACAGCTAACTGCGAACCAGAAAAAACTAATAAAAAAATGATTTCACCTGCTACGAGAACAGGAAAGCCACAAATCGAAATTCCTCGCTCTACATACCTCGGGGCGAAAAAGAGTTTCCCCAAAACAGAATGGAATTTCTATGTCCAGTTGGATTTTTTTTTTGCTAAAAAGGTACAGGAGCATATTATATGTTATACACAATTTCTGAAAGTAGATGGGTTAACAAGGGATGACACACCCCCACGCAACCGACCATCATCTGATGTTGCACAATAACAAAACTTAAATAGCCCACAAAGTCGGTGCTGGAAATTTAAATGGATACACATACTTTAAGCGAGGCGTTCAACATGAAATTAAAATGGATTCCATACGCACATGAATTGCTCGAAACAATTAAGTTCTTCACGCGCGCGAGAGGGCTGACAGTCGACACCCACCCATGGAGCGTGTCCTGCAGAAGAGGAAATTATTTCCGGAATTTTTGGCCCTCAAAGGAGAGATGCTACTGCTGCTTGAAGTTGCGACTTGCGACAACTTCAGCAAGTTGGATGTGTCTTTGCTTTTAGGACGAGGAGAATGATGTCTTTGTCTTGGCTCGCTAATAATCCTCGTTAATCTGAAAGCATTCATTCAAATGGCGCAGTTGATGGATGCGAATTGGGAAGGAGGAGTGCCACTCCAACACGTGTAATTATCGTGATGCAAAGTGAGGTATAGCTGTCTGACAAAGTGCAGCTCAAATGGATGACAATGGAGTGTTCTACGCGAAGTCTGTTGACTAGTTTTTTTTTAGAGAATGAGGCCTCGTAAAAAAAGTGTCTCTTCGGACGTAAGAACGAGACAAAGGACGCTTCCCGGAACAAGCACTTAATCCTAATCACCTGTTCAAACGCAAATCGATTTACGAAACGACAACAAAAAGGCAGAACCATTCTGCTGCTGCTGTTGTTGCTGTTGTACACAGCACCGAAGGACACTGCAAGACAGGACATTCAAAATGGCCCATGGGCGGAGGGATAATCTGTCATTGCACTCGGATACATACACAAACAAGTGCATGTACCTAATTTCAGAGTAAACAAAACGTAAATTGGATTTCAAAGCACTCACCCGATGTCTCTGGCTGCTCGTCCTCGTCGGCGCACCGCTGCTCATAGCTGAGGCGGACGATTTTCTCGTTGGAGCGCTTCAGTTGTTCCTTGCGCGGGCTGCTTTCGTCCTCCTTGAGGGGGCTGAAGGAGATTTTCTCTTTCCGCTTGAGGATGCCACCCTTTTTGCGTCTGGCAGTTGCATTGGGACTGCCAGATGCATCGCCTCTCGGTGTGCTCGTACTGACAGGCTTGACACTGTTGCTTGGTCCTGAGTTGTCGCCATTTTCGAGTGGCTTTAAGCGCGATCCCTTTGCTGGCGATGGGGTGCCTTCATCGTAATCAACCCAGTCCTCGCTGTCGGTTGATTCGCCAAAAATTTCGACTGTTTCTAGGAAAGAAACGGACAAGTTCTTGCCGCTCTTCTTTTTTGGTTTAGGCACAGTCGCATGAGTCCCATCAGTGAATCGCCGGACTTTCACGTAGGATTTAAAGAACCGAGTACCGAACTTACGCCGCAGCGCCACCAGATCTAACTTCTTAGTGGCGGGCTTCTGTTTCTTGGGCTTAGCCTTCTTGGGACTGTCGCTTTGTGTTGGTATGGTAAACTTTCGACGTGGCGATGGAGTCCTTGTAAGAGCGCTGATGTTTATAAAAAAGCCCGGTGCCTTTGACTTGCGTTTCAATAGTGAGTTTTCTTCGCCGTCCGATGCCAACGGGTTGCGTTTCGGTGGTGAGTCCACTTCGCCGTCCGCTGTTGATTTGCGTTTCAGTCCAGACGTACTAGCAGATGTCGGACTGGATTCGACATCGTCGCTTCTTCTTCGTTCCTTTTTTGGTCTACCACGGGGACGCTTCTGTGGCCGTCGAGGTGAACCGAACTTTGCCAATTGTCGTATAAGCACTTTGTCTTTGGGAATTTTTACGTAACATCTGCGAACTTGAAATAGTTTGTCGATATGCGTCTTGTGTGGCAGCACTTTCTTTTCGGATTTCTTAATTTTGCTGCCTGGTTTGCGACCCCGACCTTGTTTTTTCTCCAAACTGCCGTTGACTAGTGGTGATGACTTGATGCTGCCCCTACTATGGTCAAGAACTTGCATTTCATTGAATTTTGTCCTTTCCACCAGCACTTTTACGGGTTTCATGTCAATCGGTCTGACGGCGATGAATTGTTTTGATTTCCTTTTCTGTTCCAGAGACTTACGCTTCTCCGTCTTTTTAGAGTTCTCATCGGAGGAGCGATTTTTCAGCGTCTGGAGGGTATCTCCGGTGCTTCTATTCATTTTGTACGGCTTTGTTTATACTAAATCATCTGCAATATAATTGTTGGATAACTCGCGATGTTTTTTTTTTATACTTTAGACCGTTGGATTTTGTAATGCACGACAGAACAAAACACATGCAAAATGATGTGAAAGGGACAGCAAAAAAAAGTACCTAGGTGTAAAAAGAAAAAAAGAGCGGTAGCGAATTTTTTTTTTTTGTTCGAGATGTTTTTTTTTGCGTTTTTTTCACAACAGTTTTCTTGGTATTTCTCAGCACTGAGAGGGAAAATATTACGAAATTTTGTATCTTTTAATTGTACAGCGGGTTATTGCGGTTTTAACTGAGATATTTATTTATTCTGGGACACTATGCGGTGATTCGAAATGAGTTTTTTTCTATGAAATTTAACCGCAGCACAGACGCCATTCGGGTTTGTTGAACTTTTTTTTGCGAATGACAGTCTAAGGAGATTTCGATGACGGCGTTGTTATCGCTAGAAAGGAGGGATATTCTTATTATAAAATAATATTCTTATTATAGCAGTTGGGAAATTTTGTTTGTTGCGCATTAGGCGGCCTTCACAGCGGACGAAAGGTGTGTTCGGAAAGTTGGATGGTTGTTTTAATTAAATTTCGCCAAAAATGTTGTCGATGGTTTAAGACAGATTAAAGTGAGGAAGAGGTTTGGTCAGTGGGTATTGGATAAATGAAGATGCTAAGCTGTAAGATGACCAATATTCCTCCTCGATGCATTCATTCCAAACAATGCTTCCTTATTTACTTTTCCGTAACATAGAAATGCAACAAACCCATTAATGGGCGCATTAAATTTTGACAGTTATATGAAGTATACAGTCTGGTATGAAAATTTTGTTATTTAGCTGAAGCTAAATGGATTCGCTTAAATTTAGCTCAGCTAATTTTTGGACAGAATTTTGTATGGGAGCTAAAATTTAGCCCGAGCAGCGTACTTACATTTAAGGATTACTTATGTGAGAGGATTGTTTTACAGAATTCTGCAAATAATAAAAGAATGTTTGGAAAATGTTAAAGAGTGCGCGCTCTTTGAAAAGCAAAATTTTGAGCATCAGAATTTTGTAAAGAGAATTTTGACCATTCCAGAATTTTGATTCCAATTCGCCTATGTCGTATTTAATTTAATTTCCGCACGCTAAATTCTTATTTTCATATTGATGGGACAAACTAATTGTCAGTCGAGTATAACAATATTGTGTGTTATACGGACTACATACAATTTTGTTATACTCGGCCAAGAAAATGTCTCCACAGATTTAGCTCAATAATGAATTGTCTGGTATATTAAATCGGCGATAAATTTTGACTTTTCCGAAACAAAACAAATTAGGTTCGTTCGGGTACTTTTTTGCAAACGTAAAATTATTAAAACTTTGCTAAGAAACTGTGCGAATGCGACCACGTACTGAGTAAATTGAAAAAAAATGAGAGAGAAATCCATTTCCCCTCTTTTCATTTTTTCGTAATTTTCTACTCGCGGAATTTCGACTTAGTACTGAAAAATGAAAAAATGAAAGCTGTCATCTAAGTGGCAGTTTGAAAAAGTTTGAAAGTTTGAAAAATAAAACTCTTTTTATTTTCGTCTTCAACGATGTCGGAGGAAGAAATTGTAATTGAATGTTCTCCTAGAACATATCAGCGCATTCAAAATGGTAGGTTTAATAGGTATTTTAGCTTATAAAAAATTCAAATCCAACTTATTTTATAGATTCTGCCGTTAACGTTTATTTTTTGAATGTCGAAATGACATTTCTTAAACTTTTTGTAAGAAAACCGGACAGGTACTTCTCTGGAAATTGAGAGATTTCTCTCTCGATTTTTGAGATTTGACATTTTTCATTTTTCTACGCTGAAAGTACACGAACGAACCTATTCTGAATCAACTATTTCATGGAATATTTGAAAAGAGATGTTAGTGAATAGGAAAATAGTAAAAAAAATAACAGAAACCAAAATACATGGTGGCAATAAAATATGGGGGTGTGTCATATCTATACCCTGTACAACGAATTTAGCGAGCATTTATCTGTGCTCTGGAGAGAAGTGCGGTTGCTAAAATTTAGCGAGAGCAGGACACTAGGCTTTAGGCCGAAAAAAAGGAAATCGAATTTAAATGAAAATGCGACTATTTTTTTAATTCAATTTCTATATTTTTATTTCGACCTCGACGGTTCGAATTCTCCCATTTTCCTCACAAAATTGCGTAACCTAAACTTTAGTAGCAGAAATTGAAATTTACTGCATTATTTTATAACCAAGCTGAAACTGCTCAATCTACCTTTTCTAGGTGGCTACGAACATTGAAGTGTTATTCCCCTTTGGGGCCCGACACCTATATTTTCGTAGCTTCCGTGGAGCTTGTATTTCGTGGATAGTGCTAAGAAGCAAAATAGGCTTATCATCATGATACAACAAGACAAGATATGGCATTGCGCATGTCGTTCATTCTTGCTGTTCATCGGAATTCATCTGTCAACAAATTATGACGTAGTAGTTGCGAAGATATGGAAGTACTATTGGCGGGAAAGTACAAATTTGCGATTTTGTTAAATTATTATTGTTATTAATTAAACAAATAATAGTACATTTGTAAAAGGGATATTTGCTCTGTATTTGAGTGCAAATATAATTAAAGAAAAACAAAAAGAAACATTAGAAACAGCTCCATAACTTTCCTATGAAAAAAAAATGTTTCAGGGCAAAGAATCTTTATCTTTAAACGATTAGACCCAATTAATTAAAAAATAAAGACTTTATAGGCAGCATTTTGTGAAAGATGACTTCATAAATATTATTTAATATGAAATGGGTAGGTAAACTGGCATTTTAATGGAGTTGCATTTATGCTTAGTAATGCACTTTCTTTGATAGGATTTCGAGTCTGCAGCTTATGGGTGGTCTCCCAAAGCCATCTGGAGCTGTGATGATACTAGTTAACGCAACTATATGAACCACTTAATTGAATTAACTGCAATATCCGTATCAAAAACACTCTTCTTCCGCTCGCGATTGCACTTTTGCATTCGCTTCCTTAATCGCCAAATAGTTGAAGAAAAAAACACAAGAATACGAAAATATAATAAATAATTAACTAAACTACTGGTTTTTTAAACATTTTATTCACATTCGATTCAAAACACAAGTTTTTTCATAAATTTTTTCCATACGACGCGTCGAGCAGAGCACAAAATAAGTAATTCTGCGACTTAATTCAAAGGAACAACTAAAAAAAAGACACATATACGGACGATAAATGTTTTTCCAAACACATTCATAGAATTCCGAAACTATATCTTCTATATTCACCATTTTATTTAAACATTTATATGAACAACACAAATCGTTCCATATAAAACACATGCAAATACCAAATGTCAAAATGCTCATTCCCCAACTATGACGTACATGCGCAGTCCACTGTGCTGTGGAGAGAAGTGCGGTTGCTAAAGTTTAGCGAGAGCAGGACACTAGGCTTTAGGCCGAAAAAAAGGAAATCGAATTTAAATGAAAATGCGACTACTTTTTTAATTCAATTTCTATATTTTTATTTCGACCTCGACGGTTCGAATTCTCGAACAAGACTGATTCCATTTTCCTCACGAAGCTGCGTCTTATGTAACCTAAACTTTAGTAGCAGATATAGCTAAGCATAGTCACACTTTGACACGGTAGGTACCTATTCTGGTTGTTAGCCGCACTGCTTGCAGATAGTGCTCTTTTATTTTGTCAACTGTACGCCATAACTTGTAACACCAGGTTTTTCGTTCGAAAGTGGATTCCATATCCAGGAGCACTACAAAATTGAAATTGACTGCATTATTTTATAACCAAGCTGAAACTGCTTCTGCAATCTACCTTTTCTAGGTGGCTACGAACATTGAAGTGTTATTCCCCTTTGGGTCCCGACACCTTATATTTTCGTAGCTTCCATGGAGCTTGTATTTCGTGGATAGTGCTAAGAAGCAAAATAGGCTTATCATTAAGGGTATTCATGCAACGTCGTAAGTTTACCATTTGCGTAAAATGGTAAGTTTACGACAAACGTTTCATGAACGCCCCAATTTGCTGTTTGTGGTAAATGGTGGTAAACCAATCAGCTGTTTCACATGAGAGGGAACGAACGAATTGATAAAATGCGAACAAACCACAATTGATACAATTATAAAGAGAAAATTGCACATTTTACTATTCCAAGTGTAGGATAATTAGATAGTCCATCAATTTGTATTAAGAAAACAAGTTTTAAAAGGGTTTAAATAACGAAACTTACAATACCAATCTTTTTGCCGTGAACGAAAACTCCCTTTGTTTGGAATTGGAAATTTCGTTATTTAAACCCTTTTAAAACTTGTTTTCTTAATACAATTTGATGGATTAACTAATTATCCTACACTTGGAATAGTAAAATCTGCAATTTCTATTAATAAATTCATCAAAAGTATTATAAATGCATGCAAAGTAATTTTTTTCTGATTTCGCGCATTTATTTCAAGTGTAAAATGTCACAATAACCTCGTCGTAAGTTTACCATCTCGGTTTTCCACACAAATTCGCGTAGTAAGTTTACCATCTCGTCGTAAATGATTTTTCATACAAATTTTGACAGTTCATTTACCACGTCGTAAACTTACGACGTTTACAACGTTTACGACGAGTTTACGACGTTGCATGAATACCCCTATTATTTCAAGCTTGCATCCAACCTGCAAATGATACCGTCACTCTCTGAACGCATCCAAAGAACTAAATTCCCTAAAAATTCCCTCTATTCCAGCAGTTTTCGCAAATTTCTGTCATCAGCTGAAAGAAAAATGTCCCACATCCATCCATCAAAATTCGCAAACATCGCTCCTCAAACTTTCACTCAACCGTCGGAATTTTCGTGTGTGCACAAAACAAAAAAACAAAAATTTCCAAAAATAAGTGAATTCACTTGTGTTTTTGTTTACAATTGTAATAAAATTTGCAAAATTAACGTGAATTATCTGTGAGCAGCGTGTATCGACCTCGCCAATCTTCAACTTGGTGAGTTTAATTGATAAATTTTCACTGTCAGTTGGATTTTATTCGCAAAATACCAGCGCCAAGTGCAAAGTCTCATTGATTTTTTCCCTCCGCATAATTAATATTTACTTAACTAAACAATTTTAAATGTCGGTATATATCGTATAGGGTAAATGAAAGTCACAGCACAATCTTGTTCGTCAAAGTTTTGTATATTTTTTGAGTAGAAAAAAAAACTACAATTTCACTATCTAGCAAAGGAAAATCAAAAAGAAAATTTTAACAACGATGGTGCTGTGCACTGATGATTCTCTTCTCATGACTTGCTTTTGAGTGCTGCTGCAACGGATTTCTTCTTCTTCAACTTTGTCTTGACCTTGCGGGCAAAGGACTTTTCATTTTCCAGTTGGCTGGGTACCGCTGCTTCGACCAAAGGTATTGCAATTGGTTTATTTATGCTGACCAGGGAGCGACGTTTGGATTTCTTACTCGGTTGGACGGCTGTGGCGACTAGGCCACCCGTTTTGAATTTATTCGTAGTGTGGTGGTGATGGTGTCTGCTGGACGATGTTAGAGGAGCAAGTGTTAAGCTTGCATTAGGTGTATAGGGCATGGCGCTGGGAATCTTTCTGGAACTGATGCCACTGTTACAGTTGGCTTTTGTCAAGCAGCTGATTATGCGAGAGGTTTCAGTGAGCTTCATAAAGTTGCTTCTATGCGAGGGGGAGAGAGATTGGTAAATGATTGTGTTAAGAGTATTTGTATGGGAAACTTACTTTTTCTTGCGAACTTTTAGGTCAATGTCCAGTTTTGTGGAGGTTTTTGGAATTTTCTTTGGTCGTTGAGTGAGAGCCTTATCGCCGGGGAACTCGGGATTAACGAGATTCAGATTTATCTTATTGCGATGCCCATAGACAGTGTTTTCCTGCTGCCAAGCGACCAGCTTCTGCGAACACTCCCTAAAAAACGAAACGACGTACAATTATACAATACAGCGTGGGGGAGGCTAATTACTCCTTACAAAAAGAAAGCTTCCTGATCGTCGTACTCCTTGATCTTTTCCCTGTGTCGTTGAATTGGTGGCATAGCCCACGATAAAGGACGTGATCTGTTGCCACAGCAGCCCGGGTCTGGCGAGCATCCCGTCCAGATTTTCTTTTTTAACGAAAATTGTTCTTCATTGGAGCTTCTTTCCGTTTGTCCGATGTTCTGGACCCTGGTGGAAATAAATGTTAAATTAGAAACTCTCTATCGTAGTTCATGCGTTTCTTTTACCTCAATTTGGGAATACACTTCCCTCCGCTGTGCAAATTGTGCCAGGAGTTCGTTCTCCTAGTCAAACTACCAGCAACTGGTGGGAACTCTGTCATGCCAGTGGGTAGCAGCTGTGCTGGCTTTTGCTTCTCCGGCGTTCTCGATAACTTGTTGTACGTTGAACCATGCTTGGCCGGTGTCACAATCAACTCGGGAGGCATTCGCTGAACTGTTTGTGATGATGCGCCATCGACAATTGTGTCAATATACCGACGCTGTAGATCACTTTGAAGGAGGTACCTTCGTGACCTCGGTACTGTGCTAAATATTCCGGCACCGTCTCCATCGGCAAAGATCTCATCGTCCGTCGAGAAGAATAAATCCGAGCCGGGATCTGTGGTTGGCATATCGAGTGGAGTGCGTTGGTCTCGCTTGTGATTGCGGTGGACTAAGTTGGAGGACTTGCTGCGTTGTTTCTTCTTTCGGAGCTGTGAATACAAAGACAGGGACAGGGAGTTAGATGGGTTCTGCATAAAAGTTCTCAACCCGAGGACGTCGTTTTGATTCTAATTTTACTACAAATATATTTGGGATGTTTTACAAACAAAACGAAAATTGGGAAAGCAGAGGTAGTCATGAAACGACGTGTGTTGTATGTATACAAGTTTACGATTTGTTGCAATAATTCTTCAGGTTGGCCTTTTAGAATAATTTTTAAAGAGAATAATTGCCTACAATGACAGTAAGCAGTTCTGTGGGACCTGAAGACAACTCTGCTAACTTCAACAAGCAATATGCGAAGGCTGTGATGGATAGACCCTACCTTGTCACGTCTGACATTCAGTAGCAAAAGTCAAGTCATATTTCTATTACCAAGGATGTAGCTGGGGGCTGCAGTGTTAAGCACATGACTTGCAAAAATCGTAGCTAAAGAACGCTACGTCACAATCACCAATATTTTCCACTGGAAAGACTCGGACGAATACCATCTTGGCCACAGCAAGACAAGCATCTATACATTTGTTAAAATATAGATACTGATCGAGGTAGGTTCTCACCGCCAATGGTTGCCCATGCGGTTCGTCAAGTCTCTGTTTGTCGCTGGGTCGAATGGGTTGGGGTGCGTCAGGTGCGTAAAGTGACACCTCATGCACCCGCCTATGTCTATGGAGAGGGATGCATACAATGCCCTCTTCCTATGCACGCCCCTACTATATATGATTTTACGGCGCAACCCTTTGTATATTAAGATACCAACACCTCCTTTCAAGAGGAGCCGGCGACTCTATAGTTTCTATACGGCACTTTCCTATTAGATGAAAAACAAAATACATTCCGCAGAATACAAAAAAGATACAACGGTTTCTCCTTCGAGCCGGATTTGAACCAGCGACCTATGGATTTCTACAGTAATTTAACCTCTACAGTCCACCGCTCTACCAACTGAGCTATCGAAGGTCTTGCAGAACTTGGTCATACGAATAAGCACAATGAATGAACTTCTGCAGAAGGAGCTTTTTTGTGCTTTTCGATAGAAAAGAGAAAGTTGAACAAAAGCACATTTAAGTTTTAACTTTATGAGCTTATTTTTTTCATGAAAGTTTTTATAGAGTGTAGTGAGCTTTCATGTGTACAGTTTGGCCAACAAATTATAACACCTTCGATAGCTCAGTTGGTAGAGCGGTGGACTGTAGAGGTTAAATTACTGTAGAAATCCATAGGTCGCTGGTTCAAATCCGGCTCGAAGGAAACTGTTGTATATATTTTTTTGTTATATTCAGCAAAATCTATTTTACTATTCATCTAAATTATGAGTTTAATTGATGTCGCTTATTAGAAAATTTCGAAGTCATCCCATGGCGACTGGGAGAAATGTTCGAAATTCTTAATTTCGACACATTTAATGGGGATCGCTTGGATGACAAATAATAATGTCAATGTCAAGTTTGTAGTATACACGTTTACCTGTTGGTTGGATGAACAGAACACCGAACTTGGCCTTAAATCCCATTAATGAGGTACATGCGACCGACATCAAAAGAAGGCGGAAAGCATTGTTCGAATAGTTCGAATTTTTGAAATTGTTTCGAACTGTTTCCTCTCACTGTTGCTCTCTGGTAAGAGAGTGGAATTTCTTGAGCTATGTGGTGATTGTGGGAAACATGTGATAGTTTATATTGATGTAATTTATTGACGCCACAAATAAGAAGATGAAGAAGATAAACACACGAGGAGGACGCTGATTTTTCGATTTTCGCTGTTTGTATTTGGGTTTTGAAAATAGAAACAGCACTGACTTGAGTATATTTTTGTCGTCGGAAATGATCGATGGCATGTAAATTGGTTCACTTGGGAGTTTGACATTCGATGAGAGAATGAGAGTGAAAAGTACTTGACGGAAAACAGCAAGGTGAATACTAATTGGATTGTTCCGGTCTTCCTCAATGATAGATGTCAATATACATTAGTGGCATTCGATTGTAAATATTTCTTTTCTAAAAGCGGTTTTGGTTGTGGACTGGTGGCTCTGGCGTAGAAATTGAATCATGGTAGTGAACGCTTTCTATGAGATTGTGAGACCACCGAAGAGATGTGGCAATGGCGTAAGTGAAGTGAGCGAGAAGGATTTGACGTTGATTCAATGAATTTCTTTGTGGCCACCCTTGAACCATATGGTTCAGTTTACATCGACATTACGGGGGGTTTCTTTATAGAGGTTTTCGCTCATTTGACGTTTGAAAACCATTAATTCATTTATTTATTGGACCCTCCATAACTCTCGATCTTCCGCTACCGACTCCAGATCGTCAAGGACAATAACCATACGGGTAGAGGAGAGATTATGGACTTGATCTAACCAACTCAACCTGTCCCTAACTAAAGGATGCCTGCCTGATGACACGGATTCCATATACCGCCTTGAAATCCGAGTGCGGGACATGCGTTTAAAGTGGCCAAATGACCGAAGCGTAGGTTAGAGTTACAAATTAAAGACCGACACTTTAGCTTTGACATAAAGTTTGGTCGTTCTTATAATGGAATGACTTCCAAGCCTTCTCAGCCACCATTCTGAGAGTGAGTAACTGTTCGATTGTGATTCTTCCTAGACGAAATTGGCACTGATCATTCTCCAAGCTTAACTCGACCACAGTTCTGGGGCCGAATTGTCTCATTCCTGAACGAGCAATACGTGACGGAATTTGTTTTTGCTTCATGTGTAAAATCGGTTAATTCCGTGAACGTATAGCTCGTTCACGGAAGTGACGATTCGACGCTTGCAAACGCATTTCCAACACCTTGGAAAAAACACTTTACGACGAGTTATCCGTCTAATTGGAGCAATCCCTTTGATCCCCTTTCCTAAAAATGGTCACAATCAAACCAGTTTGTCAATCGCTGAATTCCCAAGCCTCCTTTAATTACCCGAAAGAGCCATTTAACTCCTACTGCACCTATGGCGCCTCTAACCAGATGTGATCCACTTTGGCAGATTAGACCCACTTTTCCAACGATTTGATCGCAAAATTCACATTCTCTGTCGTGGGACTATTTTCCGATTTTCCGCCCTGCTCAAGGCGATGGATCTGTCATTCTCAAAACCCTTTTCTGGATTGAAAAACTCAAAGAAGTGCTCGCTCCATCTGCGCAAGATGACATTCTCATTAGAAATAAGTACATCATATTTGAATTTGACTCCTTCAATGATATACCATTCCTCGACACGGCGACCGGCGGCGGTACCTCAACGCCTATCAACGTCTTCTGTTGAAGACTTCGCCGGTACCGTGTGTATTTATGGACATCTTGATATTGGACCTGTCAGATGTGTAGCAAAAGTCCACGTTCACACCGGAGTAACCGTTTCTTCCAATCACGCTGCCCGATGTCGTGACATCCATACCCACGCGAGCCTTTAAGTCACCCATTAGGATATATGAATGCAACCCTTTCAAGAGCTGCATCAGCTTTATATAAAAAAGGTGCGTACTTCGACGCCAGATTCGTTGCGTAAACCTGTATTGAAGCTAGAGTTAATCTTTCAAGTTTCTAGCTCGGCTGACGATGTAGATCGTGGCAGGTAGAGGTAGATTTCTATCGTACATTACCCTTCCTAGCAGCATCACTCATACTCATATCACACCCATTCGTCTACATCTACCGATGGGGGATTGTGTGTGCATTGACAAGACTCCGATTCAATTTCGTCGGAACCCAGGGTTTCCAAGCCGAGTCTTCTGGTATTAAAACTGGTATTCGTATGTCTGCTCTCTTGCAGTGGAGTATGTCATTCTTCTATTCTATTGTTCTCATATAGAGAAACAGAAGGAGTTAAAGTGAACCTCCACCATTTCAGGTTTTGAGGTCTGCAATATTTTTACTTTTAAGAGGACCAAGGACTACAATTTGGGTCCCCTTTCTATGCTTGGTCTTGAAATTGAAGTCCTGAAACTTTGGACTCCATCAGTCATATGAGCCTGGCTTGGTCTGTTCTTTCTTAAAGTGAGAGGCCTTCCACGTAGGTCCTAAGATTTATAACTGAAAATATTATGTATCTCATACTGAGCTCATTTTATATATTTTTTTCCGGTACATTCTTGCCTCCAGGTAGAAGTTTGTTCAAGTCTCTGCCTAAGCTTAGTTATTGCATTCCCCTCTAAAAAACCCTAATGATCCTAAGCTGGGCCTGCTTACATTGAGGCCCATTAGAATGTGTTTTTAATGCTACTTTGGAATACAAGTAATATAACTTCAACTGACGGACTCCCACACACCTTCCGATACATTGAACTTGAATACCAAATGCATTCAACAAATAATTCGCTCGGAATACTATGTACAATGCATCATCATTGATTGCCAATCTCTGCATGTTCTTCCTTAGTGCTTTCGCAACCAATTAATTTCCAACCTCATCACGACAATAAAACCCACATCCATCCAATGTACATAGTGAATGCGCTCTCCTGCACATCGAAAACCAAAAAAGACCTAACAACAGGCTAAAACTGTCACTACTATCACCCACATACGATAAAACACTAACCTCCCTCAACACTAAATAGGATTTGTCTTTGCTTTGGTAAAAAAATCCAAACAGATGCAAAAAGAGAACGAACAATCCTATTAAACTGCAATACACTCAAATAAAAGGGAAATCCAATAAAAATTCTCGACAAATAGTTGATTCGATGTAACAACTTACAACACGGCTAAAACAAAAGGAACACACAAAACAAGAGGAAGAAGCAACAAACCAAAAAAGAAAAACTGTCAAAAGCAAGGACAATTTGTGGCAGTCAAACGAACAGAATCACTGTCAATGTTTTGAATAAGTGTTTTCATTGCCAAAATCGAAAATGGCAACAAAAATTCGCCAACACAAGATATACACAACGAGCCCCGTCATACGGATTACGGATCAGAGAGGGTTAAAAGGGAAGTAGTACCGAAGGAAAGAAGGAAAGTGTATTTATTTTCGTTTTCTTTATTTTTTGTTTCTACCAGTGTTCTTTAGGCGGCAGCCTCTTTCGCCAAAGTGACAGACAGCTGTAAATTCATTTTCAGTTTTTCCAATCTGTCAGATTGGGTGACAGTGAAATCATTTACGATGGGGATTTATTGGACGGTAAATACAAATTGAATTCACCTCATCACAAGGGCATACAGTTGCAATCAAACGAGACATCAATGGTGGAGATACCAATAGCATTTGTGTGTTGTCAATAAAATGGCAGATAATATTTTTTGACAAGTATTAATATTGCGATTACTGTCATTGAATCAATGACAGACGACTAGTGTTCGAATAGGTAGGTTCTCTTTGTATGACATGTTTTTAAATCTATTTTGACATTTCTAACCATAGTTTCTATCACCGACCACCTACACTCCTTTACGACTACTTAAAAGTTGCACTTATTATTTAATAACATTAAGGATCATTTGCTGATATGATTCATAAAGATTTAAGTTCTATACTTAAATTTTGATGGGTTACTTTTTGCAAAACATAAACTATCACGTAAGTGTTTATGTGGCACTTAAATTTCGATGAGTCGTATCAGCAAACGGCTCTAAAATTGTTTTTAGAAGCAGCCTTAAAAATTATGTTCTTCATCTAAAACAAAATGGAGTGATTGTTTCCGATATAGAACAAGATTTCTTTAAAAACACAATGAGGTATAATAAAAATAAATAAATAGTTTGAGCAACAGGTCCGTATAGGCACCTTAGGCCTAGCTTCTGACAACCATTCGCTTGTGTGAGTTTTTATTTGTCGGGGTGAATGGAATGATTCATTAAGAATCAGTGAAAATAATAGACCTGTTCCTTTACTTTTAAATCTTACGAATTTTTACGCATTTTTACTCAATAGGCGTATTTTTTTGGGAATCTATAGCTAGCTCACTTTTACTTTTACATGCAAAACTGGTATACTCACTTTTGGTTTTGTTATACTCACTTTTGGTTTTACATGCAAAACTGGTATACTCACTTTTGGTTTTGTTATACTCACTTCCCAAAAAAATACGCCTAATGTCGTTCTTCAACTCGAAAAATTCGTAAAAGAGAGCGGCTTCGAGAGAACAAGATATTACCCCTCCACTGAGAATCTTACTAGTTTTTACTCAACAAATTTCTTTGAGTAAAGGCTTAAGTACATTCGGCAAAAAGTCGAAAAGTGAAAAAGTGCAAGCTCATACACAAACGCAGTTGCTCCCTTGTGGTAAGAAATTTATCTAAAAAGCTTCCTCTGACAAGAAAGTAAACCCAAACAAAACATTGCCATTTTGTGCAACTAGGTTCGTTTCCATGGTAAAACGTAAACAAAAATGCGACATTCTAGGCGCATCAGAGCCCTCTATTGGCGAGATCAGTTATTGGCGCAATCTTTTTTGTGCATGTATGTAGTAGTTTTATCGCGCTTTCAAAAAGTGTGTTACTTGAAAGTTAGCTATACCTCTAACTTTCAAGTGACACACTTTGTGAAAAGTTGAGAGAGAAATACAGATTTGAAATGGTATGAAAAGTGAAAAAACATTTTCGTGCAAGTACTTTGCTTTGTGCCGAATGTAGTTAAGCCTTAAGAATTGAAACAACTGTCAGTCGCCACGAAAAAAGAAATCGGACATCATAAAAGCAGTTTTGAGTGCAAGCCCATTACGAGTGCAACGGATAAAGAAAAGTACTCCTACACCTCAAATTCTATAAAAAAAAAATGGTTGCACTTTAAATTTGGTTATTCTCGATGAAATAAAAATGCCAAAAAGAATTATTATAAAGATCCGAGTAAACGAAAAGCAAGTTAACCTCTTTTGTAGAACACGTTTTTTTTTCCTTTATTGAATAATCCAGAATGAAATCGAGAAAAAAGAAGGGTGTTTCTATTCGATCGTTGTATGGGACACGACTACGTAACGAAATGTCAAAGTTTATATTGCGTCAAGTTGGGGTATGTGACTCGCTTCGCTTGCGGCAAAGACTTAAAACTGTAGTATAATCATTTTCGGACATAATGCGGTACGTTTAGGACCCAACTTTTATCTTTATAAACAGTTTTTTAATGGAAATATGATTACGTTACATTGATTACGTAGCCGTGACCCGAATATCGGTAAACGTCAGTCAGTACAATTTCAACGGCCGAATTAACACTTCGAAAAAGGAACTGTCGGACTGACGACAACTAGTTCTTGGGTGCGTTCACGGGTATGCAACAATATGATGGTCCGATTGCCCTAAGAGCCTTTGCAAGAAGAAATACAAATTGATGAAAAAATCAGTAAGACGCCATAACGTCGACGTTTTTTAATGTCATAAATGGAAGTTAAAATACAAGCAATTTCATCAAACTTGAATGAATTTTCTAGAAGCCAAATACAATCAAAAACTCTTGACACCAACTCTCCACAAAATATTTGACCATATTCTGCCATTAGGGAAACTTTACTCTTTTTGTCATAAATGCATATTTTTGATATCTGATTTTATTTTGTTAATATTTTGGTTCGTTTACTTTTTTCCCACACTATTTTTATAAGACACTCTGAAGTGTCAAAAAAAGTACTGCCTAAAACTGGCTAAATATCATCTTAAAAATTGGTTCGTTAACTTTATCCTCCTATACCTACTGTTGGAAGGGATTTTATTTTGGAACACCCTGTTAACAATGAAATTGTCATGAATGAACTTTTTTGTACAAGATCAGGAATTGTTGGGACTACCTTTAAAGGAAAACATTCTGTTAATTCCTTTTTCTGAGAAGTCTTATATCAGCCAAAGATTCTGCGACACCCTGTAGTAGAGTATTTTTCTTAAAATTTACCATCTTTATAGATTTGAGAATCTCCTTTAAGCAGACAGAAAATGTATAGCGATATCTTTATTCGTTCAAAAGTTATATTTTTTTTTTGCAACAAAGTTATAATTTCTTTGGACCACTGTGAGTCGGTTATCAAACTTAAACATTTGGCGGACATTATTCCAGAGCGGGAAATAAAACGTCAGTCTTTCCTTAGACAATATGCAGGACATAAATCTTGTAAGTTTTGTTAAAATTCAGCTAAATCTAGTACTTTTTTTTTAATTTTGTCAACTACATATTTTCAGTCAAATTATTCGATAAAGTGAAACTTCAAAACTTTGTTTTTTCTATTTAAAGTTTCAAAGTGTTGTCCTGTACCTTTTTGCAACCACCAGCAAACCGAGCAGCAATAAGAAGATAGGTCGACCTAAGCAAGTCGTCAACTTCAGACGGTATTTTCACAAGCTAAATAGTCTTAGTGATAGTATTAATAATGAACAAGCCTATTAGAAGAAGCTGAACAGCGGGCCTACGCAAATCTTAGCAAGTCGCTTATTTTAAACTGTCCTAACTTGGGGATAATGATAATGATGAATAAATAGGGGAAAAAATGCAACGGATCACGCAGTCAAAATTGCAAGATCCTGCAGATCTGCTTGGTACATTTCATACCCCACAAGTCTATTTAAAATTCTAGAAAAAACCCGTTCATACACAAAAGGCCTTACCAATAATAATTTTTAGCCTTCAACTTAAATAGTTTGACGGTCACAATAGATAATTGCATTTTGGCCATCGTGACTTCATAAAATTTAGGCTGGACATCAAAAATGTTTATGAGTATCGCGCAAACAATTTTGAAATTGCAAATTCGGCTCGAAGGACCACACTTTAACGAAATTTAACTCATACCTTGCGAAAGATAATAATTTGTCGACTTTTCAAAAACAACCGCATCCTTCTATTGACTTTTGGCTTCGCTTTCCTTTTCAAAGTTCGTTGCACCTCAATCGCCACTCCCTTTCCCACTTTCGCACCACTTTTTGCCAGTGCTAATCGCAGTCTTGTTCGTCTCTTTTTTGGTTTGAAATAAATTACATCCAAAACTTTCATAATCCTCTTGGCCAGTATTAATTTATACTAAGTATGTTCATAGTGCAGTTGTTAAATTGCTTTAAGGAAATCATCCTCCAAAAATTTATTACTGTTACCTTTCTCCTCTGGACTGCATTGTAATCCGGCGAACATGGTGGTGCTTTTAATGGCTGACAACACGGCCCTTCTAAATCAGAGAATCGATCCGCTTTACCTTCATTATCGGAACTTGAACTTGTATCGCCTTCGTCGCTGCATTTTGGAAAATACACATTTTCTTAATTTTTAAATTTTCAATGTAGCGTGCGTTAGTTGGAAAATTTCTGTGTGCATTAGTCGAGTGCATGTGTGAAAAGTTATAGACAGTTAGACTAATGAAAAAATGATGATACCTCGAATAATCGGATAATGGTATGTTAAGAGGCTCCTCGGCACTAGATCCTTCCTTTAACAGTCTTTCAATTATTTTCAGTCTAAGGCGTTCCTGTTGGTTTCAAAAAGGGAACGAATGAAAGGAAACAATTTTGTTATGATAAATGTTTTGCAAATGAAAAGGAAAGGTTAATGAGGTTAATACAAAAAAAAAATCAAAAATCAAAAAGGGACCAACAAAAAAATAGGTCCTAGCTGTGACAGGGAAAAAATAAAACATAATTATCTACGTATTCGCCTTTTGAAAGTTTTATTTTCCGCTGTGTAAAAATAAAAAAAAAAACTACAAAATATATAAATTAATGTAATTTAATTATACATGCACATACAATATTAAAATTATAAAATCTTACAACTTAAAAGTTAAACAGAACAAAAATTTGTTTTAATTTGTTTAAATTTGTTTTTTTTTTAATGTATTAAAACAAATTGTTTTGTTGGTGTACAGTGTTTTTGTTACCAGCTATATATAGAACAGAAACAAACTTAAATTATAAAACTAAAAAATGTATTTCCATAATTAAGACAACAAATGTACAACAAACAAAAAAATGTATACGATATTTTCTCTGTTTAATTAAATTCACTTCATCACTGTGCTGCGTTTACTTTGTGCCTTTAGACTCACAAAGGACTAATAGCACAGTAAAGATAAATTAAATTGCTTGTCATTTAAAAAACAAAATGAAAAGTTTTAAAACGTTTGAGAATCTTCGAGGCGAAAGCACAAAGTAATTATTTAGCAGGAAAGAAAAAGTTCGGTTCATGTTTTTCTTGCTACTTCTTTAGAGTTTGGGACGCGATGTTGAACAAGTAAATTGATTGAAATTAGCAGTAGAGTTTTATTTTTCAGAGACAACTTTTTGATGCTTGAAAGATTTTGGGTATTTTTTATTCATTCTTGAGGTTTGGGTTGTTTTGGTGTTTTCAATGTCGAAAAGGGTATTTTTTTGGGAGCATGTTGGATTATTTAAGGAGATTGCAAAGAAAATAAGACTGAGAAGAGCACCGGTTAGTCCTTGAGGCTTTAAAAAAAGATACAAGTTTGTGGCTAATAAAACCACAAATTTAAAGGGAAGTTTATATAAAATATATTTATTTTAACCAGCTTTTTGTGTTCTATAATCTCTGCTATTCGTAAAATGATATACGTAGATATACGGGACTCGAAAACTTTAGGGTAATTTTGGTGAAGGTGGTAATGAGTAGGCAACATCAAGAGTGTCAACATCTACAAAGCTATTGTCTGCGTTGCAAGTAACAGAAAAATATTAGTATAATAGGCGAGAGGACTAACCCCTGTGGTACACTAGATTTTATTGAGAGATGTGTGAAGGCAGTTTAATATGCGATATTTTTCCAAAAACAACTTTCCCATATTTATAAAATGCTTGGTTCAATATTTCACTCACACAGGTTGCGTGATTGCCAAGTCCGTTCGAAGTGAAATATAGGCAAATATAAAATTTGTAGGCTCAGCAACTTATTGAAAAGCATAACGAAATATGAAACGCTATAGCGTCACCTCACCCACGTTTGCCTGAGACTGAGTGCATACTGCACAATGAATATTGCAACACAGAACACATTAAACTCACTCAAGTGATGCGTTGCTGCGCAAGGTTGCTGGAAGTAAGAAGTAGCGGCGTTCAATCGCGTTTCACTTTTCGTTACTCTCCTATTTCTCAATCCGTCAACTTGCTCTACGGCAAGAAATAAGAAATGGGACTTTGAAAACCTAGGTAATTCCCTTCCAAACACATTGACAATGAACCAATGGCTTGGAAAATGTGTGTGAAAATGTGTGCCTGAAGTACCACAAGTTTCCAAGTTTGGACCCATTGCTTTTCATTTTCTAACTAATGAAGTACCTTCAGTCATTGTATATGCAATTTTCTCATTTTCCTCTTTTTTTTTTTTTAATGGTTTATCTCAAGCGATCCTTTTGGGATTTTTTTTAAAATATTTTCTTGATTTGTTTTCACCATAAATACTTTTTTAATATTTTTGTTTTTTTTTTTTATCACACACAAAAACACTCACGTTAAACATTGTTACGACGTAATAATATACGACACGATTAAACAGAACACATTGTGTGATCTTATATATAGAAAAAAGATATTTAAACAATAATATCTTTAAAAAGGACGTAAACTATTACGCATATACGAAGGAAATCTCTTTTAAACGCTCTTCTCTGGTCGTATAATAATATTCTCATCAATAATACATCCCTGTTCTGCTAATTTCTTCAATTTAAGTGTTCTTTTCTCGCGTCTCTCTCTCTTTCGAACGCGTTTTAATTGCTTAAATAATTTAAAGTATTTCTTTACTTTATTTGGATTCTCATCGCAGTAATCCAAAAGTGTTTCACAGAATGCTCGTCCCATGTGTTCGTAGTCCTGCAAGTAAATAAGAGAGAAAATTGTAAATTAATAAAAGTGGTATAGTTGGGGAAAATATTTTGCCTAGTCGACAATTTTCTCATTGAATTGATTAAGTTTTATCCCTCCGCCATAGTGATGACAATTTTTCTTACGGCTATACCACAATAACCCATGTTCCGAGCAAACAAACACACGCACATGGATAATAAATATTTCTTCCTTGCAAGGGGTGGTAACATAAAAAGCAACCAACCAACTATAGAGGAAGATTTTCACCTTAGGTCAGCTGCCCTTGTTGAACTTCTTGTCAGGTAAATTAATATCTGTCTGTCGGAAGTTTGTTGTTTATTTTGGCCGCACATCCCTCTACCACCCTGTTTTGTGGCAAAATAAAGTTTATGGGATTTTTTTTGTTGATCAACCAACCAACAGCACACTTGTTTACTGGGTTATTCGCTTAGAAAATGCAGACATGTCCGGGACGCACACCACACATGGCTCTGGGTAGATGTGTATATAAGATGAAAGACGCTGACTATCCCCCTCATCCTTTAAGTCATGAACTATGAAATTTAATAATGTTTTCTAGCAAGTGGTAGATGTATATGCAGACAGGTCATTTGGGTGCTTTAGACAATTTGTAGGCGAATATTAAATGATACGTGATTCCTGCGATGACATTACCTACTGCCGGAGAGTTAAATATTGGGATAAACACAAAATTAGGGTACTTTGGGTTTTGCAGTTTAATAGGGCAATCTGTATACACAAAGGAGTGTGCAATAAATTGAAGAAGTCCTCTACCGAAAATTCCAGAAGGAATACTAATATATGCTAATAGAAAAGCTGAATGTTTACTTAATTTTTGGGGATAGTTTGTGTTGCCAAAATTGTAATTTTTGTTGATTGTTTGTAGGTGGTCCTTCTTTATATTACATATATAGCCAACCAGATAATTTTGGATCAGATAGAGCAGTAAAGCGCTCTTGAAGAGATAGGGATTATCTGTTTGGATTCTTAAACATCGTACGAGCTCTTGATAGAAATGTAGAAGTGGATGTACGAACTTCGTTCAAGATGAACAGAGCCTAACACATCAGAAGGTATCATTAAGGTTAGTCCAGCAAGAGGTTGCCCAAAAGGAGTAGGTAGTTCTATTCCTTTTATGTTGAGCCTTGTAGTGGATGAGCTACTTCAGTATGGAATTAACTACTGTCAAGCATTTGCTGATGACATACATAGTTATTTTCCCCAGAGGTGCATTTGAAGAAACAAAGGGGACTTGAAATAACTAGGGAATGGTGCTTGACCGTCTGAATCCGACAAAAAATACAATAGTACCCTTCACGAGGAAAAGAAAACTCGAACGGCTGAGGTAGATAAGGTTGTTGGGTAAAATACTTACAGCAGTCAAAGAAGCTGAATATCTTCTAGGAGTCACAGTCAATTCAGGAATCGCATGGCAGGAAGACTTACTTTAGGCCCAAGCAACTTCTCCTTCTCTACAAAGCATAGGTTAGACCAGGCCTGAAATATTGCTCCCATATATAGAGCTCGGCCCCAAAACATTCACTTCACCTACTTGACAGCCTACAGAGACGAGTAGTACTTATTGGAGACCCTACAGTCACATCGAATCTACAATCGTTGGTGCACAGAAGACAAGTCGGTGACCTATGCTTGTTCTTCCATAGTAGATGTTCCGAGGAACTCAAAGACATTATCCCTCGAAATGCAGCTTTTGTGCGCCCCACAAGACAGGCTTCTAATGCTCATGACCATACAGTACACTTGACAACCGCGAGGACATCAACTTTCCAAAACTCCTTCTGTTACAGGACAAGCAAACTTTGGAACTCGCTTCCTGGCGATATTTCCAGAAGACTAAAATTTGCAGCAATTTAAGAGCAGAACTAACATACATCTTACAAGCATCTCGGGGCGCTGTTGGAGCGTTATAGGTTCGCCTTTCCCTGGAGAAGTATTTAACAAAACAAAAACGAAGACAGCAAACTAACCTGGTGGATACACAACGGAAGCTATAGCGGGTATATCATGGTTAACAAGACCGACTATCCTCAGATGGATGTATATTGCCATTGTGATGCCAATGATCACATCTGGAGTGATTGCATAGACAAAAATAACTAATCTGGCCACCACGAGGAAAACACTCAATAAAGACAGCAAAGACTGCATTACAGGATCAGGAGAACTTTCCCAAAGGCAGCCATGAAGGTGCTACTAGAACTGACCCCTTTGCACCTTATGGTTGAGGAGTCTATAAACGATTCTAAATATGGAATAGGAAGAGGAAAATGCAACTGCACTACTCAAAAGACAACCGATATTATCAGAAGATTCAATTTTCAAAAGAGTATTGTTACCTAGCTTAGCAACAAGAAGATTTGGAGGAATGAATCCACAAACTGAGTAATCACCCAACAAAGTGGTATACACCAACGGTTCAAGAACTGATGAGGGAACTGGAGCAGGAGTATTCGGACCTAGAACCAAATATTCCGAATCAATTAGTAAAAGCATAAGGATTTTTTAGCAGCCCAAACTTGGAGAAAAACAAAGTCAACTTTGTAATAATTTACAATATGAGTTGCAAGCTGCTAAAGAATAACGGCCGTACGAGTAACCTAATAATCTTCCTAACAGATCATTTTAAACTTAAGAGGAGGACCAGACACAACAGTCTGAAGTAAGTCTCTGCAGATTCTGCGCTGTGCGATGTGCGATCTTGTTGCTCATTGACTCACAAACGACTGAAATATTTGTGCGAGGTCCTACTTTTAGATCAAGAAATACCGTTACTGCATAGTGATCACCCTTAGATTTCTAAAAGAAAATCGATTAAAGGGAGTGCTATAGTACCTTCCATCAAGGCATGCATGCTAGAAAAAAGATGTCCAAAACGTCAATGTTGAAAGCAGCAACTTCGAAATAGTTACGGAGCTCATCTTCCTAGGAATAAATTTCAAGTCCGCGAATGATAGGCTACTGAAGATCCGGCGAAGAATAACCCTAGGAAAGCGCTTCAAAGAACGATGCTCAACACAAACGTTATCTTGTCAGTTCTGCTGATACTACATTTTTCAAATTAAAGATTTACGAATTTGTTGCTCGTATGTGCGAGGATGGCAATTGGAGGAGAAGATTCAACCGCGATGTAGTCAAAAATACAGTATTATAGATTATACCAAATCAGATTTTCAGCAAATGCACGAACCAGTTTTATTACAACCATTGAATCTGTCAAAAGAATTTCTTATTCGGTTTTTGCCAACTAAGTTGCATACTATTTTCGGAATGCAATGGGAACTTGCAAAAAAAAAAAAAAAACTTTCAATCAAAATAGTTCAGGATACTTTCAAAAACCTAGTCTCTCCTCTTCCTTTCGAATCAGCAAAGTACATAATTTACTGAACAAAAGTAAACGACAACATGTTTCCCATATACTTACTCCGGTGGAAAAGTGCGTTCCCTTTCTCGATCCCAAGCTGGAGCCACCAAACGACGCCTCTATCGTGTAGCTATTCGTTACGCCCAGCATCCAAACGACAATGCGCCCGGTGCCCTCTTTGCTCCTTTGTATCTTGAATTTGCAGTTTTCAAAGGAGAACTGAAACGAAACATGTAAAGCAAAAGCACAAAAGAAAAAACAAAACAACCAAAGAGAATAAAATGAAAATCCAATAGGTACGCAAAATTGAATTATGGCCAATGGAAACGGAAAGGACCTTCGTCCATACCGAGTGCAGACCAACAATAAGCCACTCACCTTGTCGGCCACATTTTTGTGCATCATTAGCGGGAAAACTTGTTCGGTGAGTTTCTTCTCCGGATTGCGTCGATTCTCGCAGCCATAAACGAAAATGTTTTGCCTTCGAGAGTGAGCGTGCATATCACAGTACATGGCCACACCACATTCGTCAATCAGTCTGCAGAGGGAAAATTATAAATCAGCTCAAAGGCCACCCGCCGACCGGCCGCCTCTCTGTCTTACCTTTTAATCATGGCCTTCGTATACCAAATGGATGGATAGGTCTCTCGTATGACGGTACGGTATTGTCGATTCAAGTCCTTGCCAGTTAATGAATTTCTTGTATTGCCAACAATGACCCCGTCTGGATTCAACATCGGTATTAGCTTGAAAATGAATTTGTGCCGCAAACGTTTCGCAACCGACGAGTCACCGGTAATAAAGTCCATAAGGCCTTTCATCATCCAGGAGGAGGGCGTTTCACTTGGATGCACTCGAGCGGATACGACAATCGCTTTCTTCTTCTGAAATTATGACAGAGAGAGAGAGAGAGAGAGAGGGACAGGTTAGTTAGATGAATGACAACCCCGAAGGAAGGAAGTCCTTATCAGAAAGTTTGTTGGTTTTCGCTGCTTCTTCTGGGAAAGTTTTATAGGGTATTGTATGCTCAAGTTTTGGAAGAACAATTCAACTTCAATTGAATGAAACTTTCTGCAAAACCTCACTTTGTTTATCCTGTTCAAACTGATTAGCAATTTAAATAAACTTTGACAACCCCAAAAGCAACCGCAAATTACGAAAAAAGTTTACCCCATACCTGCAGATAGTTTTTCTAAGACCCTTTCCAACTGAACTAAATGAAACTACAAACTGACAGCTAAAAACCACACAACCACTGTAACAAGTAAAAGCTTTCGCCCATTCATCCCACAAGAAACGATTAGACTGTAGAGCAATAGGGATCACAGAAGGACACTGGTCATGTGCATCGAAGCATAACCGCCGCCGCAAATAAAAGCAAAGTTTTTCTTTGCAAACATTCTGCTGTCTATTGTCCTTTCACATTTAATTCAATAACAATGAAGAAAATCTTCTTCTTCATCTCGAAATCGTCTAAAATGTCCGTCATCATAGCGACGAGGTATATATAAAAAGAAAAGGATAGCAATGGGGATGTACAATTTATTATTTCTGCTTTGTTTGGCATGGGCCCAAACCGACAGGACGTTTTCATCAAAGTTATTGAATCGAATTCTAAGGAATTTGCGGTCCATAAATTAATATGTGATACCGAAAAACTCAGTTGTTTGTTCGTTTATTGTGGTTTGCCCTATTCTTTGTGGGAACGAAAGTGGTTAACTTGATTTGGGGACAACTATGAAGGTGTGCACCAATACAAATCTGTGCTCTATTTTTACTCTTAATTCTAGATAATCTTTATTTAACCAACTATATTGGCCGTTATTCGTTGTGTTCAGTTTAAATTTTAAAAATTCACAAAGCGACATTTTTGATACATAATTATTTATTGTGACCTAGAAATATATTTAAAGTGAAGGTTAGCAATGATTTAGTAAGACCAAATGCGCAGTACTAATAAGTATTTTTAGTGTCTAGCTTTAACAAATTCACAATAACAAAATTGTTGTATGAAAAATTTGCTATTGTGTTCTGCAATAAATATGAAGTTGAACGTTTAAAATGGTTATTAGTAAGGCGCATTGACTTCCCATGACATCGAATGTTAATATAAATTTTTTTCACTTTGAAAGTGGATCATCCGTTAAAAAATTCGGTTTATGCCGAGTCATGTCTATAAAGCCTTATTGCTTGAAATTTGTGTAAAACTTTTGAACCATTATAATCCAAAAGTTTTGCATCATTGCATTCAAGCAGTAAACATATTACGCGGGATATTAATCATTTTTAATATCCAGACTCATAATGGTGAAACTTTTCTAATACAACAATCTATTGTGACCTGCAAAAAATTAACGTGAATATTAAAAGTAAGTAAGACGAATTTAACTGAGGTAAAACTCATTGCGCCTTACCAATAAATGATTTTTAACCTTCAACTTAAATATTTTGACGGTCACAATAGATAATTTTATATGGGAATTTTCGCCATTGTGACTTCATTAGCTTTGACACTAAAAATGATTATTAGTACCGAAGATTGCTTGTAACCCAAGTGGAGCAGATAAATGTTTTGCACTTAAAGCGGATCATCCGTTAAAAAATTCGGTTTATGCGGAGTCATGTCTCTAAACCATTATTGCTTGAAATTTGTGTAAAGCTGAACAATTATAATCCAAGAGTTTTGCATCATTGCATTCGAGCAGTAAACATATTACGCGGGACTAATAATCATTTTTAGTATCCAGACTCATAATGGTGAAACTTTTCTAATACAACAATCTATTGTGACCTGCAAAAAATTAACGTGAATATTAAAAGTAAGTAAGACGAATTTAACTGAGGTAAGACTCATTGCGCCTTACCAATAAATGATTTTTAACCTTCAACTTAAATATTTTAACGGTCACAATAGATAATTTTATATGGGAATTTTCGCCACTGTGACTTCATTAGCTTTGACACTAAAAATGATTATTAGTACCGAAGATTGCTTGTAACCCAAGTGGAGCAGATAAATGTTTTGCACTTAAAGCGGATCATCCGTTAAAAAATTCGGTTTATGCGGAGTCATGTCTCTAAACCATTATTGCTTGAAATTTGTGTAAAGCTGAACAATTATAATCCAAGAGTTTTGCATCATTGCATTCGAGCAGTAAACATATTACGCGGGACTAATAATCATTTTTAGTATCCAGACTCATAATGGTGAAACTTTTCTAATACAACAATCTATTGTGACCTGCAAAAAATTAACGTGAATATTAAAAGTAAGTAAGACGAATTTAACTGAGGTAAGACTCATTGCGCCTTACCAATAAATGATTTTTAACCTTCAACTTAAATATTTTAACGGTCACAATAGATAATTTTATATGGGAATTTTCGCCACTGTGACTTCATTAGCTTTGACACTAAAAATGATTATTAGTACCGAAGATTGCTTGTAACCCAAGTGGAGCAGATAAATGTTTTGCACTTAAAGCGGATCATCCGTTAAAAAATTCGGTTTATGCGGAGTCATGTCTCTAAACCATTATTGCTTGAAATTTGTGTAAAGCTGAACAATTATAATCCAAGAGTTTTGCATCATTGCATTCGAGCAGTAAACATATTACGCGGGACTAATAATCATTTTTAGTATCCAGACTCATAATGGTGAAACTTTTCTAATACAACAATCTATTGTGACCTGCAAAAAATTAACGTGAATATTAAAAGTAAGTAAGACGAATTTAACTGAGGTAAGACTCATTGCGCCTTACCAATAAATGATTTTTAACCTTCAACTTAAATATTTTAACGGTCACAATAGATAATTTTATATGGGAATTTTCGCCATTGTGACTTCATTAGCTTTGACACTAAAAATGATTATTAGTACCGCAGATTGCTTGTAACCCAAGTGGAGCAGATTCAAGCCCGGCGCGAGGGGGAAATAATACTCTGCCACCGACCATAAAGAGAAACGAATTACACTCAGGGTTGCCAGTTTAATAGGCAAAAAAAAAAAATTAGCATAATGTCCATTAGCCGTCGTCACATGTCTGGAAAATTGTTACCAACTGAAACCGGTTTTGCAGTCAAAACGTCATTATGAAAGACCAGTACAAGGTCGCCTATTACAATTACAGCTTTCTGGCATTCGCAATGGTTTGGAGGTTTTAGAATCAGTAATTCGACTATATACCCTTAGCTGGATCATTTTTGGGCGTTCGCCCTTTTCGCACACAGGCCCAAAAATCCGTCCAAGAATTTTTCTTCCATTTTCATTGTCATTGTCCCCCTTTCTACTTATCGCCCAGCACTCGCATGTCGCATATGTTCCAAATTGAGATTGAAAAATAAAGCATCTCCTTGTTTTGGAATAGTTCCGAAGAGCTACTTCCAAATGGCACATTGTAGCTTCAAAACATACTTGTGTAGAACAGTTTTGCCGTCATTCCGATTTCGGCCATCGATATACAGAGCTCCTCCTGACACTGAATTATATGCGACTTTGAAGTCGAAGAGAGAATGGTAGGTATCAACTTGAAATTTGATTGGTCTTTTTAAGGATTTGTAAAAGTTTGGTCTATGGTCGATCTGCTGCAACTGTATGATGGATACGTAGCCACGTATAAGCAATATGGACAAGGAAAGCCGCAACAGAACCCCTCATAGGGCCTGAACCATTATGCGGGATAGAGTACAGAATAGAGAGGGAAAACATAACTTTTAAAAACCTTCAATGGCCGAAGACAGGCTAAGATAATTGTAACTGCATCCTAAAAATATTCAAAGCATGTATAGAATCCAATCTACATGTCTCCGAACGACGAAAAATAGGTATATCAGACGAAGGTTTCAGCAGATACTGCGATGAGAGCGCTGAAACTCCAGATAACATTCTGGAATTCTATCCGTATCCCTTTGGGGTATGGACAAGGACATATAAGGGGATTAAACATCTGGGCAAGTATCAGATACTAGATATTAGATAAGGATATAAAAACCACGAACCAAACGAAAGGAACTGTACTGAATAAAGTATTTGAAGTGGACATCATTGCCAAGCCTAAAACAGTGCAAAGGCCCTCAATCACAATTTTTAAAAAAATCACAATGAACTTAAACCGTCTCTATTATTATTATAATTACGTATTATTACTACTTACTCAAAGGCTTACCAATAAATCATATTGACTTGGCAAAAATAAAAATTCTTCGAATTATAAGCGAAGAATTAAAAATAAAAGGCGATTCTAAAAAAAAAACTGTCAAAATTAATCTATCTTAATAAATATAAACAAATACTATAGTGTTTTTTAAAAAATGGACTTAATGCAGTAGGTACTTAAATTCAATTCTTATCGACATTATTATATACTTTATATAGCTGAATCATAACAACACAATTTTTACGACAGTCTTCTTTTTTCAGATTTCTTCCGGCAAACGACATAAATTCACGGTATGGTGTTTTAAACTTAAATAAATTGGTAAATAATCATAAAATAGTGCACTTTGAATTTTATATTAACCAGGATGTGAAACAAAAATTATAATACAATTCGTTTCAAAATAATCGTCGTTATAAGTGTGTGTGGCTTATACCTATTCATGAACTACATAATCATCTATTTAACCCAAAAAGAAAAAATTCGTTCTCTTTAAGTAAAGTGGGCGTTGCTTAATATTTTTATGAAAAAATGTAAAAGCGCATATTTTTTTAATAGATGTCACTTCTTTTTTAAAAACGCGGTTTCTAGAAAACGATCATTAAAAAAAATAGATTATATGAAGCTGAGTTTTAAAAATGTATACACAAACGTATATTTATTTCTTAGCTTCATAATGAATATATTTTAATGAATATAGGTTTGGGCATACAAATTATGCAATCAGCTTTAATAATGGAAACCAATTTTAAAAGAAAGATATTCTCTTTGGTTAGAATTTTGAATCGAGATGCCAACTTGCCGACACCATAATGTATCCGAACTTATGTTGTGACGTTGTTATATCTTATATTGTGACGTAAGAGGTAAGAGGACGTAAGGGTGTGGCGGAATCGTTAATATAAAAAAACGTCATCATACACGTTCTCTCTTCCGATAATGTTTCATGGTACGAAACACAAAAAAATGTCAACCGAATGTAGTAATCTTATATTTTCTTCATCCTTCAGTGACCATGAAGGAAATAATGCATAACCTACTAGCGAACCCCCTGCACACTTCTTAGTGCAAAATAGTGCAAATTTTCCAAACTTTGGCCCCCATGACTGTCGAACATCGTTTGCAATGATTTTTTTGTATGGGAGGTGCAACGCCTCTTTGTCCAACTTTGACCAATCTTCACAGGGACACTCCTGGGCCAATACCTAAGATTATCCTTAAATTTGAGCTCAATCGATTCTGTGGTTTTCGAGATAAAAGATCTTGAATGTTTTTTTTTGTAAAGGCGGTGCCACGCCTCCTTGTCTAATTTTGATCAATCTTCACAGAAATACTCCTGGACAAATACCTAAGATTATCTGTAAATTTGAACTCAATCGATTCGGTGGTTCTCGAGATATAAGATTTTGAATGTGTTTTTTTGTATGGGTGGGGCCACGCCCCTATAACTCATGAACCAATACACATACAAATACCGTATATACTTATAAACCATGGTATTGACGTCACCTTTCAGGGAAAATTTCCAGTATCAAAATCGGTTCACACATTACAGAGAACATTAATTACAAACACAATACAACTTATTTTTATATATATAGATTAAAAACATTTCTAATTTTCCTACTCTTCTAACTGCGAGTTTCAGAAACTTTTCCATCAACCCTCCCTTCCAAACGTGAGTAAATTTTTAATTAAAAACCCTTTATATGCGTACAACACAACACTCACCTTCATAATCTCCTCGTCTGTTGTGGGTGCAGTCACCGTTAAATAGTAAACATTATTACCAGCCAACGATCTGCAGAGCAGTCTTAATTTGCAAAATTTCGATTTAACCGGATGCTTTTGAATCGCCATTAGATAATCCTACATGAAAATAATAAAGAACCACACGTGTATAAAATTAATTTCCATAAACCGTAGCACAACATGGACTGGGGGTGGTATCAAAATAACTCCCTTCAATACAACACTCACCTGTAAATCACTATACGTATAGGGATAGCTGTGCGCAAAGTAAACAGTGTCATCGTCATGGGAAAACTCAATATTAAACGTCAACGTATAGGACCAATTGTCTTCGTCCTCTTCATTTGAATTCCTGCAAACAATAAAATACACACACAACCGCATAAGACACGATGCACAAAGTCATAACAATTCATCATCGTTATGATTAACTAGCTACCGAAAATATAATAAAATGTTTATGTTTGTAAGAGATGATGAAACGGATGTACAACATACATATATACGATATACTCATACTCACTCATCATCGTTGCGGTAGTAGCAGATATTCTCACCACAACGCCTCCAGCCCTGGCCGATGACTCTGGCTTGTGTCGTTGAGTACATTAAGGGTCGCATACCCTCGTTATATAGGCTGTCCGATTTTACCAGGTTCACAATGGAGAATCTGTTGAATGTAACAAGAAACGAGAGAGAAAGTTCAGTTGGTTGCGGCAATGTTGATGATGAATAAAGGATTATTATTGTTGTGTCTATACAACGAGTAGTTTTGTACTTTTGCGGTCGAATTAATTATTAAATGTTATACTGGAAGCAACACAGTCCTATATACCAGTGGTAAAAGTTTAAGAACGCAATTTAAGGCAATTCATGGAATTATCGGATATACGTTCAGGCTAAATCGATGTATCTGACAATTGAACGAATAAAACCATTACCACAATATTATGAGAGAACATTTATTTCAAAACAGTTAATACTTGTTCTGTGAAGTAGGGGGACTTGGATGGATACGATGGACGGATTGAGCTTCACCAATCATATGAATCTGGATCGAACTGGGAACCTAATATTGAACAAAGGCTAAAGAAAGCACGCCTAGCTTTCGATGCTTGCAATAGAACCTTTGGCAAAACCTGCAATTAAAATTATACCACACAGCTCTGGTACGACCGCCCTACGAACTAAATCCCACATGGAACTTAACTCCCACTACCCAAAATGAACTAAGTCCCACCAAATATGCAGTTGGATTTAGTTCATAATTTTAGGAGAAATTTCATTTGGGACGTAGTTCATTATGAACTGATTCCCAACGTAAGTTTACAATGCATAGGCAGTGAAATATGTATGAGGGGCATATTGCCCCCTGTAGCCCCCCCCCTTCTTGGGGTCACTGCTGGATTTGGAGTAGGTACGAGGTTGGATACTATGCAAATGTTCTTTAAATCCATGCGAAACTTTGCATTCACATATTGGGACTTAATTCTTTAGTTTCTGAAAATCATATGAACTAAGTGGAGTTGTGGAGTCAGTTCCATGTGGGATTTAGTTCGTAGGCCCTGGTATGACAAATTCTCGTTTATGTGTCAATAGTATGGTGGCTGGTTCTAAAAAAAACCTTTACCATAACCGAGCTCGACAAGGTTTAAAGAACGGCATGCATACGCACCACAGGCACTCTACGTTATTATTGTCCTTCTGCATATTTTACCTCTAGACCGTCACATTATAGACATAGTAGCAGTGCCTTATTTCTGGTCTTCTACCTCTATCAAGAGAGCTGGTTCAACCCTCAGCTGATTAAATTTCCCTCAAAATGTTTATCCCAAAACATTTTAAAGTACACCTCCCTTCACGATTAGATTGAGAAGATTGACGGATGACTAGGGACTCGGATTCAACAATCTGCACAAACGTAGACGGTTAGAAAATGGAGCGTGGATTATATGCAAACGCATCAGTGACAGCTCGCTGGTTCTGCCAATTATGTCAATGTTGTCAACGTATGCAAGTAGTTGCAGAGATTTTTCGAAAATTGTCCCCCTAGTGTTAGCTGGCACAATTTCCTCAAGTATGATGTTAAAAAAGTCACGAATCCTATTTAACCTTGAATAGTTTTTAAAAATGTTCCTCATACACTGTTGGTTCCAACCGAAATTTTATTCAAAACTATTTACAAAATGTCAACACACTACTTCTTGGAAGTTTATGTCAATATAAGTAACTCTAAATCACATGGCCATCTGAATAAGCGGCAACTCTGCAAATTGTCGCAAAGATCGCATCAGGAGTGCATCTTCATCTTCGCAATTAATAAAATCGATCGACATATCAGTTGTGCATATCGGACATGTTCCTATAGTCCGGTCATCTGTCAGACATACCAAACATGTGTCATTCTTCAAGTTAAATTGTTCCTCATCGAATAAATTGATTGCATCGTGCGTCACTGCCTCATAATTGCCGATGTGCACGTCGGGATCTCTGTAAGGCCCAAAGAACACCTGTAACGATCTTGATGGTGCCTCTTCATTTATCAGTTCGATTTCCTCAAATGACCAATCCAAGTCATATTGTTCAGATCCATCTGGCCTGATCTGACACGGTCCAATATATGTTATACATCCATCACCTGTTCGTCCGATTTTCACTGTATATTCACAAATTTCAGACTTGCCAATGGCAAACACGCCACGTCGGATGCGGTCCAGCATTTCAGCTGGATGCAAGAGAAACCAATATAAGCCGGTATTGCTGACAAGTAAAAATGTATCCTCCAGGATGTCGGAAAATAAAAAGTTGAATCCGTTGTCATCGTTGATTTGTAGAATGTATTCTTTATGTACCGCTTGGCAATGATTAAAGATGGCTGTGATGTTACCAGTCCATTGGCAATTGGGGAAGCGGCACTTGCTTTCCATTTTTTATTTATAGAGTTTGAAAAATGTAACGATGCAACTGTTTAGTTTGCAAGTCTAATGTGTTCTAAACTTCAAAGGCTGGCGTAAATTAATTTATAGCTAAAAGAATTTCTACCTGCACAGGTAGATTCTTTTTTCGCTAATGAAGTCGGGACTAGACTTACAGGCCAATGGATGTCCATTGTAAAATTCCAACCTCAGGAATAGAAAGGGATTATGATGACAGTTAATGACGTCATTTTTGGAAATCGAAAGGATTACCCTGTAATAAAGGACTGGTATTAGTGAATGTTACATTTTTATGATCGACACGGCCTGATTTTTACCTGTTGTAATTAGTAGGACACACCTTCTTGAACCTAAATATTTCACAAACAACTTAGAAAGTGTGCCTTTGTGTTTCTTGACACGGCCTTACTACTGACTTGCAAACACAGAAACAGCAAATTGTCAAATTCTTCGCTTGATTTCTGATCTGATTTCATTTTAGAGTTTATAGCGGAGTAGAGGTAGATAAATTTCCTAATTACTTCAAAGTTATAGCTGTCTACTATGACATTCCGCTCGATTCGTTGAGGATGTCTGTCCCTTCTTGTTGACAGCATATACTTGGTTTAACCCTATTTTTGCCACTTCTAGCCCAATATTTGGAAACGCGACAGTGAAAGCTGGTTGAATTGTGCCAGTGATGTCAATGTCGTCAGAGTATGCAATTAATTGTACAGACTTCTGAAAATTTGTGCCTCTTTTGAGTTTGAGCGCATCACCTTGTCTATGTAAATCCTTTTTTAACATCAAATATCTCGGTGAGATTGTTTTGTCATTCTGCACAATCTGACAAGTTTGACAGGGATATCAGACATCTATAAATACTGTCATATGCGCCCTTAAAATCGATTAATAAACAGCATCGATTTGGGCTTCTTAGATATTCTCCAGGAACTGTCATCGGTTGTGGATTTACCTGGCCTAAAACCGCACTGGTAGGGGCTAATCATTTCGTACTAAAATCATTTAAGGCGTTTGCACAGTTCGGTACGACGCGTCGTAAAAATCGCGCTATTTTTTCAGCTTCAGCTGATGGTTTTCAACGCAGGGCTTATATTTTTGTGTGACGAAAACAAACAATACGAAAATTGGCCTGTTTCCAGGATGTATAAAATGGCATAGGATTTTGGTCGTCCTATGATATCCGATATTAGTTCAGACTGACTCCAATTTTTGTTGATTTATGATGCGCAAGCATTTTCAAGTAAATGTAGAAAAATTAAACAACGCCCCACTTTTATAAATAAAAATCAAATTAGAGTCCAAACATAATGTTGGGGTCTTATTTCATTGGGGCTTTATTTCATTATGAAATTAAATCTTGTGGAGCGGACAAAAAATTCGGAGGTTCCATTCTTCATTGCTTTTGACCAATTCTTGGAGAAAAGTTGAGGCATAATCTCTACCAAATGGTCTCCCGCTGCCTTAAATAGCTCTGCCGCCAGTTGAGGTCTCGTTTAACTCCGAACTGTACGGCCGCCTTAGAAAAAGAACGACGAAAGTTTTGACTTTGATCGTCCATATTTAATTGTTCGTTCTGACTGGCATCGGAATTTGGGTCGTCTTTGACGTTTAACAGTCGGTGGAAGAGTTGTTTTTTTAATATCCTCAACACAGACTGTAACTCTACGAATCTTGTTGCATTAACACCTTCTTTTTTGCCTTCGGAAAACCGAAAATTGCTCCTCCTCTTTTGTTCATAGAGCTTGCAAGCCTTGTCCTTTTCTGCACCGCTTCGAAAGCTAGTTGTTTTGCTGCGTGTGCTCGAGTGAAACGTCGGGTTCCAATGTGGCTCAATCTGGTCAGAAACCTTCTCGAAGGTGCTCACAAAAACTCATCAAAGTTTCATCACAATCGGATGGATGGTATAGAAACGCATAGAGGACATTAAGCCGTATATATTAAAGTGAATTCGACGTGTCTGTCTGTTTGTCTTTTATACGTTTTCAGACTCTTTGTCCGATCCGATATCCATGAGCCGTAGAACATCCATATGTCTTCTGAGAGTGTCCTTAGCACTATATGAATGGTTTCAGATTAAGGCACCTCCCATACAAGAGACGCAAATCCTGGTACAAAAAAAGCAACATATTACGCCTTGACAGCCATATTTACTTGATAAATAGACGTATATTGCCTGTTGAAAGCATTTCACAAATTTTGGGCGGGATAGAACAAAGAGTGTGGGCGCAGTAGCGCAGTGGTTAGTGTGCTGGACTACTGTGCGAGGGATCCCAGGTTCGATCCCCGGAAAAACACAAACTACATCTTAAGGTTTTTTCTACTGCGCCACCTCTCGCGATCGTCTGACAAACATCCGAGAGTATGACTGTCCTGAAAAAGCTTCTCAATTCAGCCGTTCGGACTCGGCATAAAATTTTAGGTCCCTTCCATTCGTACCAAAAATAGAAACTCACACAATTTTATTTAGAACAAAGGGGTGTGGAGGTACAAAACTCTTTTCGACACTTAAGTTGTAATATTTAGAACATTGTCTGAACAAAGCACTTTGCAAAATGTGGGCGAGGCACCTCCCAAACAACTTGTACCTAAAATTGGGACACTAAAGAAATAGATAAAGTAACTATACTCGTTGCACTCTACCTCCTGTTGCAAAATGTAAAATTTTTTAAATTTTTTATGAATAACAATTTGTTTAACTCACCTGTATGTCAAATTCTTCTTCGTCCTGCCCACACGAAAGTAAAACCACTGTTTCGACCGGCTCGTATACAAATCGGGTCGCAAATACAATTCATAATAAGTTTCGGTGATTTTGACCGCTTTAGCCAAATTGCCCGATTCAAATCTTGACTCGAACCATAGGCCATCGTATTCCTCCGCAGTAAACGGATGCACCTGTGTTAGGAACTTGGAACCGCCGACACTCGAACGGCTAAACTGTGTTAAGGGACAACAATAATCATTATTATCACTCAAATAGTTTATGTACATAGTGTTGGCCAAATCATAAGGATCAAAAGAAGCACCCAACTGGGTTGGCATTGGCAGTAGTATAGGTGGTGGTTGTGAGGTTGAATAATTATTTGGTAGTGGTGGAGATGGTGATTTAGAATTTTGAGAGCAATTGATTTCGCATTGCTGCAACACACTACTACTAGAATAACTACTACTAGGATTATTATTATTTACAATTTCTAAACGTGCCGATTGTGGCAATGCCATTGGCGGTAGACTTGTCTCCTGTGGCACTGGTTTGGCTTCGATGCGCTGAATGAAGCACTTGGTGGGCGATGCACTGAAATATGGTGAACTGTTGCCCCAAATATCTTCGATATCATCGTCATCTTCTTTGAATTCGTTTTTATCGGCTAGTTTGACTTGAGCTGTGGCGAAATTTGTGATTTTGATGATTTCTTCGTCTTCGTCGTCATCGTCGTCATCATCGTTATCGTCGTTCTCATCATTTGAATTGCTCGAGGAGCGGCAGTTGTTGAACATTTTTGCGAAACGATGTTTTAAAAGTTTTTGACGGCGTTCTGGTGAGGAGCCACGACTCTCCGAGGATGAGATGTCTGAGTCTGTGCCATCGGAATCATCGCATTTGATTTTATTCTTACTCTGTGAAATGGGCGGTTGCAAAAAGGATGTGATTAGAAATTTTCGTTTTGTTTGTGGTATTATAGCACACAGTTTGGGTTAGTACTTAGTATGATCAGCAAGGCATTCCTTGGTGTTATTTAAAGACGGTTTTAGTTTGTCAGTAGTTCAACATTAAATCTCACAAAATTTTAGTATGACTTCAAGGCTTCAATTCGCTATGACGGACCATTTAAGTATACGAACTCGCCTGAAGTGATGCATTTCGCTGAATGCAATCACTTTTGTATTCCCATTGTATACCACGCCATTTATAGTCTTGACTGTTTTTATAGAAGCGCTGAATTGATAGAAATTATATGCTGAATAAAAAAAGTGCACCTAATTCAAGTGTATAACTGCCTACTCACACGACCTACTCTACCATTCACCCATAGATTAATTTTTTTACAGAAACTAACTGACGCTGAATAGCTGAAAATGCGCTGAAAATTATAGCGCTTACACCTACGCTTCATTGGTATAACACATTCATCGGTAAATGCGAATTCACTCAGGAACTTTTTCGATGCTTGAAATGACGCTGAATAAAGCAATAGCCACATAATTCAAATACCAACGTACTACTTTGTGCATTCCTTACTGTACACCAGATCGATAGACGCGAATTTGCACAAAAATTCGTGCGCTGAATAAAGCAATGGATACCTAATAGGCATAAGTAAGCGCATAGTCCTACGTTTCATTGAAACGGCGTTTACAGCTTTTAAATAAAATTTCTTCCACCCTCATACAGTATGTTCATTTCTAGGTCTTCTACGGGCCTACTTCAAATCTACAACTATATCATTCCACAAAATTGAATAGTCTTCTTCGACGCTATAAATAGAGGTTAATTATCGATAAATGTATTATCTTAAAAAAGCACATGTGCTGAATCTGAATTGTAACGCTGAATAGAACTAATATAAGTAAGCACGCACTCGTAGGTCCGTGGTGTACAATAGTCTCACATTCATCGACAGACGCTAAAACTACTACAGACGTTTCTGCGACGCTAAATAGGAAAAAGTGGAGCTCGTTCTTCCAAATAAACACCCACGAAGTTGAAAAGCTTAACGTCCAGTAAGATCAATTAAGTCAACACCTTCTCTAACATCGCCTTGTTATTATAAACAAACAATTTTCCATAAACACAAATTCCTAAAAAAATGCTTCCTTCGCTGAATTGAGAAAAGTGACACTGAGTAAATTTAATACAAGTCTCTGACATAGTTGATTACATCATTCGTCGAAAGAGGTGACTTTTGAAAGAATTTCCTTTAACGCTAAATATCTAAAATTGAAGCTGAATACAGATAAGAGCACTTATTGCATGTCAGCACCTACGCCAGTGTCGTAGTCGCATAAATTCCTTTGACGCTGACTGGCTAAGAATAAAGCTGAATTCGGATAAAAGCATCAATTACATGTCAGCACCTACACCAGTATACAGAAAGAAGTATCTCCTACATTAAAGCATTCCTGTGCCTCATTTGTAAAAAATCCTTCAACTGCATATCGAAAATGATTTTTCAACTATATACGTACGTGCAACTTTCTAAATTCAATTTCTTGTTTGTACCACAAAGAAACGTGTGCACATGCAAAATTCCCGTAATTACATTCACAAAACTTAATTCTCTCACAGATTTTGATGATGACGACCGACACTACAACGGGATGGTGCTCTTCCCCTACCCCAAAGGAATGTTGGCACTTGTTAGATTAGTTTTCGATTTTCTCGCACGGATTAAGGATCATATGTCGGTTGTTTGAATAGCAATTTGTTTTGAAATTTGTAATTCATTTCTTAAAATAAACAACAACGACGCCGCTGCCATGAACTTGTGTGTTTTCATTGCGAACAGGTGAGGTATAGCTGTAGTGCAATCAATTTCTGTACAGTATGGTGCATTGACGAGAAAAAAACCCACTATATCCTACTTGGCAACTGATTGTAATTTATTTTCGTAGGGCTTACAAGCGTGTGTAAAATTGCTGGCAAATCACATTCAGACAAAATGAAAAGTATTCAAATTTTGTGTGTGGCGTGTTGAAAACGTAGACAGTTAGAGTTCTTCTGCGATGGGAGGATGAATGGCTACAAGACATCTACTGCGATGAAAATTTTGGAGGTGAATTTTATGCTAAAAATAAAGTTTACAGGCGAATTGTTGTCACAAGCTAGGCCCAGGATCTATATGGTGCAGTTGTGGTGATAGAATCGATTATAAAGGATCTCCGTACAATTCATCTCATATACTTAATTCTAGATAGGATCTAGGATCTTATTTCATCCGCAGAAAACGTATCCATGACTAATGGCATCGTACAGCCCTGCAGTACAGCTTGAACAGAACTATCTACTGTACATCTCATCTACGACTATGAACATCACTATGCGACCTTTATAGAATAAAACACGAGCCCTAAACTCGGCCAATGATCTTCGAAAATTATATGAAAGCCCTTCGGAGAAAATTGTGATATCGATAAAATGTCTGTAGATGAGTTGTCGCATAAAATGTGCCTACCCGTAGATCAGTTGTCTCTAGAGCCTCATCAGTCTGAGGAGGTGCCTTTGCTGGATCTTTCTGAGTTAATGATGCACCAAGCAATTACGAAACTCCTTTTCGATCTCATGTCCGTCTCAAGAAAAATATATTTTCATCCTCAAATCTCAACACACCGCGCTAGTTAACAATTGCATTTTAAAATCTCTCAAAAATCAAATCTACTCGTGCTTTAATAACCACAACAGCATGCATTAAAATTCATTCTAAAATCTGTGTTTACTCTGGGGCAAATTAAATTCAATTAAATTTTTTCTTTTAATGGCCAAACCAAAACGATAAAAAAGCGTATGTGTGCGTTTGTCAGTTTTCGGGTCATAAAAATACCCATAATAACCCCAAAATGAAAACGCAATTAGTTTAGTGGATAGCGGCGGCGGGGGGGTTGCTGGCTAATTTGCAACACCCATTTAACATCCAACTATATACTCACATAATTGACAGCACTGACAGGATTATAATTGTAGACCACAATTCCATTCTCTTCGCCTACAGGACGTGGCTTTAGCTCGTTCCCCGTTGGTTGATTATATGGCTCCGGTGTGACTGGTACATAGGCTATATGTTGTATGCGTTCATCCAGTACCTGGAAAATTGTTAATTAAATGGTATTTAATTTTTTGTTTGCAAAAAAAAGGACGAAAATATTTTCGAAAATTTAATTCAGGGAACTATATTGATTTTAATTAAGAAATTTATTTTATTTGAATGGAGGATAGAGCGTGAATTTTTGAGGCCACACGGGCGGTAATTGTTATTGTTATTTAAATATGATAAATTTTTAAATAAGCTTGAGTCAGAGTGAGCTTACTGACCCCGCTAGGTAGATATTTTGATTTAGATATATCTTAAGACTGATTTAAGGAATTTGTGTGCTATTTTGTATCAATGTCGGTTCTGAAACGTCATTAGATAGTGCTGACACTATCAAGCCTTAAGTGAGCTTAAGTTAAAAGCTAGCTGCAAAACCACCCATAATCCTTTTTATCTTCACCACATACAAGTCTAATGGAATCGTACGTTGGTTTAAGCTCAATTTCTGTGTGTTTGCTTTATATTTTTAGTCTCACCTTTAAGAGAGGATCCACAATCGACAATTTATTCCTCCGACTAAACGTTATGAGTTTTTTTTAACCTATAACCTAACCTAACATAAACGCCAATTAAGATATTATTGCCTGCAATTTAAAAGGTGATACCTACTCCTTTAAAAATTGTATAGTCAATGGACTTTACCAATAATCATTTTTAACCTTCAACTTAAATATTTTGACGGTCACAATAGACCATTCTATATGAAATTTTTCGCTATTGTGATTCGTAAAAGTTAGCCTGGATACTAAAATTCATTATTAGTACCGCGCAATGGATTTTCCTTTTAGTTACGATACTGTAGACGTAAAGTGGGAGCTGTGGTTCAGTGATTAGTGTGCTGGACTAATGTTCGAGGGGTGGGACCCCGGAAAAACACAAATTACATCTTAAGGTTTTTTCCACTGTCATATCTCTCGCGAACGCTACTAACCACCCTAGAGTATAACTGTCCTGAAAATTCTCTTAATTCAGCCGTTCGAACTCGGCATACAAAATTGTAGGTCCCTTCTATTCGTCCCAAAAATAAAAACTCACCTAAACGAATGGTTGTAAGAAGCTAGACCTAGGGTGTCTATACGGACCAATTCCGCCAACTATTTATTTATTTATTAATTTATTTATTTTATTTTAAACGTAAAGGTCGAATAAAAGAACGAATTCGTACTAAGTTTGAATTGAAAATACATCAATATGTACAAATGGCTTGTTCAACGCTTTAAATTGTAATCTGTCATAATGTAAGACAGAAGTGTATCCAAAATGGCAGATTTGCTTTATAACAGCCTCATTCGAATTCGACAATCACTCAGAGGGATGTCAGCTGAAATGTCAAAAGTGTATCCAATTGAATAAAGATCCATTCGTAAAAAGACGATTTTTTTTTACATTCCATCGGATTACCTCAATTCTTCTACTCAATACCCGTTTGACATTTAAAAAAAAAGTGTTGTCACTATGCACTGCACATTTCAATTATGATAGAAAAGAATGTCATCAACAACATCGCATCATCATCACCATAATCCATTGCAATTCGATTGCCATAGCCATAGAGCTATGTTGCGTTTTGTTGCGAGTGCTTATCCCCATTTAAGCTAGAGTGTCATGTTTGCACTTGTTGTAAACTTAAATCACATCCCATAGAGATTAATTACATATAAAAACCACTTGCAATGTGATATAAATTAAATTTAATTCAATTTCATTCCACAGAGTGCTCAATTAGGGTTCGTTTAATTGAATTCATCGAATCAAAACAAATTAAGATTTCATTAAACACATTCATTCTCAAAGTGGAACACAGACAAGTGCTGTCATTGTCCGTATTCAATTGTAAACAAAAAAATACAATTTCGCACTTAAAATTGTATTTTTATAGTGATTACACCCATTACGCATCTGATTGCCTAGTAACATTCATCAAAAAATGTATCGAAACATTTACACAAAAGTCTCGTGCAACTGGAATTGCATTCATTTTGTTAAAATCCAAACTAAGGGATGTATAATCAGTGTAGATGTGTGTCACCCTTATCAGAAAGCGTGTTGCTGTTGGATTTTAATGAGAAAATCTCGCACAAGTTCCACATTGATTGCCATCGAAATTTAAAGTTAATTTAACTTGAAACTGTTGGGAGGCGACTATAGTATGAAATCGATTTTTAATCGAACGACAGACAGCGAAGCCAAAAACCGGGGCAACTCGTTTTGTTTCGCCAACTCCAAGTAAGGATCTTTTAATTAGTAATTGCAAATTGGCTTGTAAAATTTCCATGTTGACAGTTTCATTAAGGGCCAAAGGGATGTGCTCTCGTGCTCGATGGGACGGTAGATTAAAAAGTGAATTCGCGGTTGAATTGGTAATAAATTTAGTTATTACCCAAGTTTGGGGATGAATAAATATTTGATTAACTTTTCGATTCTCCACTGCATGGAGAAGAAGAATCGATTTATAGTAGTAGTAGTAGGACATAATTTGGAAATTCATCGAGACGAGATACATGTGAACTGTAATAAATATAAGGACCTGTTGCTTTAACTATTTATTTAATTTTTTATTTGTTTCGAATGGAGGTCATGAGAAATGACTTCAAAACCAAAGAAAAAGGACTGAAACGACATCAAAAAACAAGATGTCGTAAAACCACATCTTATAATATAATTCACATCCACAAAACGGAATCAAGGACGTAGCGATGAGTACCCATAGATCTTTTTGATCTAGAACCACCATAGTTGACCTAGTGGTGAATCGCATTTATATTCGAATGGATGAGTTAGAAAACAACAATGTGAACTTTTTCGTACCAAAAATACATGTTTATGATTGTTTGTTGCTACACTTTGAAATTAGCATAATAATCGTCACTGGCGTTCAGTATAGGACCGTGATTAGCAATTCTGTATATTCAGCTGAAGATTACAATCCATAGATATGATCCTAGTCAGTTGAGATTTTCTAAGGTATTTTCGGTGTGGAAATCCTTTCTGAAAACTCGATCTTCAATCGAACGTATTTATCGAGCGCAGACTTCGCCTTATGCGACTACTTAAGGCATTTGCTTTATGTGAACAAACTGAGTTACTCAATGTCAAATGGCTACATTTTCGGAAGGAGCAGTCTAGTTTCGATGGTTTGGTTACGTTAAAACCATGTCTCCAAGATGTTCTATGGAAAGGACAGACGTCCTCTAGGTAGGTATAGGCCAACAATTAGATGGTTAGATCAAGTCTGAAATCTCCTCTCTGCGAGTACGGAGATTGGACTTTATTTAGAGTCGGAGAAGGATGACCCAGAGTTGGGGATGTTCTACTTAAGTATCTTACATCTCCGACCCTTGTAATGGATAGGATAGATAGGACATTGAGAATGAAGAAAACCTCAATCAATATAATAACAAAAAACGCATTCCTGCCAAAATAGAATTGTCAATCGTTGCTGTTAACGATGGAAGATGTTTCAATTTCAATAAAACATCGCAACTTGTGTTTGTAGATCCATTAGCCAGAAACAATTTGAACTCCTTCTAAACTTTAATCCCGTATAACTCTTCAGAACGTGGCAAGCACTACTCTGAGCTATAGTAACTTTAAAACCGCTGTACCTGTCAAAGAGGACTAAAATTCTTCCAATACTGTCTACTTATTTACTTAGGTGGCTCTACAGTCCGGGGTGGACCTGGCCCTCAACCAATACGACTCTTCAGTTAGCCCAATTTTTTGCTAACCGCCCCCCAGTTGCGCTGTCCAAGTTGGTTGACGTCCACTTTCACTTGTGCGCGCCTCCTAAGGCGAGGTATTGCGTTGTCCCTCCAGGTTGGAATCGAATACTCATCGTTCTACATGTCCAAGCCATCTTAGAAGATTGATTCACACTTTCCTGCTCTAGAAAGCAGAAATTTTGCACAGAGGTTCCCTTTATGATGTATACAAGGAATAAGGAAGGATATTTCGAAATTCAACAATTAAAGGGGGGTCAAAATTTGTATGGGACCATTTGTATTTTTCATCCGATCGACTTCAAACTCGGTTTGTGTACTCTCAATGAGAAATAAAGCAAAGAAATTTCTCCGATCTTGAGAATTTTGCTATTGGCGATCACCCCTTTTAAGAGGGCCTTTTTCATAACTCACGAAAACCTCTCGTCGTATCAATTTAAAACAATTTAAAACCTCTGTCCCCGTTGAATGTGATTATCGCTTCATCCAACTCGAGGGAACCCACTCCAAAGATATGTGTACCAAATCCGACTGCGCGAGAGAGGCCGAGAGCAAAAGCTAGTCTAGTCAAGTAGAAACCAAGTGCGGAACCTGCCTAAAAAGCTGCTATATCTAGGAATGATTTCTGTCGAAGATGCAGAGATGAATAGAAACATCTGGCGATCTGGCAGATATTTTCCTATCAGATAAAATGGTTTTCTACCGATAGTACGCGTAGCTTATAGCCTTTCTAACCCAAACAGCATACGTAGTTCCACGTCGCTTGTAATTTAAATTTGGGAGCTGTGGCCTTACTTAAGCCCGGCACACATTAACATCGACGTGTTGTCGGGTTTGGTATGGACCAATGCCCTTTGCACGGGGCAGATGCAATTTGTAGGTTCTTTACAGGTACAGGTTGTCAAAAGCAAGACCTATGGTCTTATATACCGCTTGTCACACCCACTATTTTTTTTTTTCTCTCTCTCTTTCTCATAATAAAGACTAAAGGGCAATTAGAGAAAAGCAAATTCCCGGAAACGCTCATCCATTTCTTTACATAAGAAATACCGAAAAGAAATACCAAGCGTCCAGTTATAAAAAGGATGTCTTAACATGTATCATAAAATAAATGTTTTTATGGTTTTCTGAGAAATTTCCAACCGCCCTTAATTATTCTTGCAATTATTAATTATAAAATTTTTCTGACATAAATCTAAACCATCTTTGCGTCAGGTAGAAATGCGTCACCTTTAAATACCCACACAGAATCGGTTCCGCCCTAGTTCAATTCTAACCGCCAACCAAGCCAAGTTTAACAATGGAAACTGTCAAGTGCCGCTTCCCATCGTGTCAGTGGACTGGTGACATCAATGATCTCTTCGATCATTGTGAAACATATCATGCAATGTTCGTAAGGGAAATCAGCAAGGACAACGGATTCACATTCAGTTTTGATGAATTCTTAAAGGTAACTTATCTCTTGAATACAAACGAGGGTTTATACTGGTTCCTTCTCGATCCGAAGGAGGACGAAAAATGCATACGCAGAGGTATTTTCGCCATAGGGGAGTCGGAGATCTGTGATTATACAACTAAAGTCGGGGATATCAACGTCGATGGGAATGTCACACTTCAAGGACCGTTCAAAACACAACACGATACTAGTTTGGAGAAATACGAATTGGAATGGTCGTATCTGCATTTGGAATTTCTAAGCGAGGAACTTATGACACTCTGTATGGAGATATACTTTGGAGAGTACGACTATCAGGAGGAGTACACTGGCACCTATCATGATGTCGACTGGAGCGATCCCGAGGAAGTTAAATACAATGAGATTTGTGTGGAAAAGTTCACCTGCTTTGTGTGCTACGAGTATATTAGGAAGAATGCGAGATTTTGTGAGAATAGTCATTTCTTGTGCAGCAAATGTCTGACCAAGTTGATAGAGATGAACAAACTGAAATGTCCAATGTGCCGCAGTGACTTTCCGTACGATTGCGATAATAAGGAGGTGGAAGAACTTTTGCGGTGTGTACGTTTTCCATGTGACAGTTGAGTGAGAATAAAAATCAGGATCTCCTTCTTAGGAGAATTGTAAATTTAAAAATTTGATTCACAATAAAGAGAACATTATTATTAAATATAAAATCTGTATCTGTTTTATTGATCTTGCCTCCGAATTTAATCATTCAATTTTTCGGAATTTTTCGGAACTAGTGTCTTAGGTATGTCTTGTTGCGGCAGCTATTTATTTTCTATCGTAGCATTGCATAATTCTGTGTTCAAGTGTTTGCTCAATCTCCCTTGTGAACACTGGGCAACTGCAAGCTCCACATCGTCTACTGTTTGTCGACTAGGTAGCTCTCCGCGCTACGGAAACCAACGACTAGAAAGCAAAGTGTACTGATGGTTCTTGGCTATTCAACCCGCCCAAAGATTGGTGTCTAAAATATGAGCACGCTTTTCTACTCGGGAGCCTCCAAATCAAGAAGGAGTCTCGACAAGGTTGAATTCAGATACATAATTCCAAGCGAGTACTCGTATCTGTACCCGAATCATAGGTTAGTTTAGGTTAAGTTGTATAGGATGATAGTTTCTCAGAAAAGCCTAGGTACTTTATTGGGCCCGTCGCCATCCCTGGGGAAACTTCACGGTCAAAATCTAAACCAATTCGCCCAAGCACTTAATTTCCGTACAGAACCTAAAAATGGTTTTAATTCTGTTGAGAGCCTAATCTCCTCCAAATTGTCGAAGAAGTACCTTGCAAAGTGTTTTCTTTTATTCCGAGCAACAGCTTGACATTCACAGAGAAGATGAGTAATATCCTCTTTGACATGTAGGTAGGTCCTCAACTGTCCCTATCGCCATTCGTAATGTCAGCTGAGTTTGAATAATTCTACAGATTTTTTTCCGATCTAACTTCTAAAGCCTTTCAGACCATTGCTCTACTCCGCAAAAGCACCAGGAAGAAAGCGTGTATAAAGAGTGGGTCTGCTGTCCAACAGATCGACCTAATTTCCTGACACCCTGTATTTTTACTGGTCGATTTTGGTATAGATTTTGGTATAGGTAGAGATCCTCCCTATCGGAACTCTTGTCTGATGACGTGGAGGAATCTTTTCAAACGCAACTGTCACAAAACCGACTAAGCAATATAGAAGACTTGTAACCGTCTTTTCATAGCTGGTACTAAGTTTGAGCAAAAGGTGAAACATTTCTCCAATAGTTGTTGTCTAAAAAGTAGTCTCTTCGAAACAGACAAGAAGGCGAGATTGGAATGGAACGAGCTCATAAACTTATAATGACGATGCGGTCCAACTGCGTACTGCTGCTCTTCGCATACACAACGACAGCACCAACATGTTAAGGTATAACATCGACTGACTAAAGAATCCTTCGGTACGCAACAATCAGCAGTTCACTGCACACCAGTACCGAAAATCATTAGTACGCGCGCCGCGACAAATAGTTGTATACTGCTGAAAGCAAGGAAACCAACTACAAGACACAAGAGCATTAGCGTAAAACGAGCTAGATATCGTGCATCGCATGAAGATGAGAAGACGAAGGTGTGACAGTAGATCGTTGCTTATTTCGGGTAAATACTAGATGAAAGATGAAACCAGCTACTTTTTTGATTGCCACTGATATTCCCAAGTCAGACTGAGATGTGCAAAACTTCATATGAAGAATGACGCACCGCAACGCAACGCCTTGTGCTAAAGAACAAGAAGACATGGTAAACCCGTGCAATTTTTACGGCCAGCCCTGGCAAATTCTGTGTCGAACTTATTGAAATTATGTACACATGTATATTGAGACTATTCTCAACAACACGGGAAACCAAATCTATACATAAATAATTTGTCATAAGACAAAGAGCAATAAAATTTGCAAATTATTACATAAAGTAGCTAGAAGCCCTTTTCAAGGGTTTTGTGATATTTATGGGTTTTCCGCCCCTAAATTGGATATTCCCATTGCACGTAAAATTAAGAAACATTTCTGAGAATGCAATTTTGAACCCTTTCGGACTATGCATGCATTTTGATTCGCAGGTATCAAGGTTTTAGGTATAAAATCTTGTTTGCCTGTTACAACTCTTCAGTTGCATTCTAATTGAAGTGCTAAGAACACTGCCAGACTTTCATATTTTCAAGTCCCAAATATTACAAAGTGACTAATTATGGACACCAATTGCCGCATTTCTGAATGTAGCTGGATAGGAGATGTCAACGATCTTCTTGGTCACTGCGAAACTAATCACAAATCATATGTTAAGTATAGTCAAAGTAACAATGGATTTATCTTCACCTTTGAAGACATCGTAAAGTGCACCTTCCTTCTATGCAGCAAAGGCGGTCTTTATTGGTTCGTATTAGAACCAAGTGAAGACGGACACCGCATTCGAGGAGGAATATTCGTTATCGGCAAGTCAGATGTATGTGCGTACACAACTCGAATTCGTCAAATAGGTAGCGTAACAATGGAGCACATGGGGCCTTTTAAAACCGCAAGGGATCCCAACAAATTCGATCTTGAGTGGGAGCAAAAAGTTGCCTATCAAGACAGTCCTACAAGACCCATTGAGGTCTTTAACGGTACTTTTCACGATGACAGCTGGCAGTTTACTACAGAAGAAAGCATCGCCAACGTGGAACCTATAGAGATGTATAGTAACAAATATAGCTTTGACAAGTTTGACTGCATCGCATGTTTCGTTGAGGAATGGAGTCAATCCGATTGTCCCATATGCACCGCCGATATACCAACAAATTTTGCCACGGACAAAACCACATGTGCTGATTATGGCTTCTGTGATATAGACGTTATGGACGAGAAGATGTCTTCCGCAGAAGACTCATTGTGGAAGTACGTCGATGCAGATGGGGCAGAACATTTTTCGAACTTTTGTTAGACGTTTGCTGTTAAAATTAGGCTAAGAGACGATCATTGAATTTTTTCATGATAAAATATGTAACAATTTAGTTTTTAATTACCTAATATACGCAAATATTTCCCAATTTAAAGGACAGATTTTGTAGTTCTTTTGAATCATTTGTTGTTTCTCGTGGCGAAGCCGAGACAAAGCTAGTTGTGGTGATCATGATTTTCGAACCATCTTATCGCATTTCCACCTCCACTGGCGATTGGTCAGCTAACTCTTTTGGTTTTCCTTCAGAGTCCACTGAGCACTGACACATCGAGCTTCTTCGGGTTCAATCCAGCGCATTTCAGCACCTTTTCGACCCATCGTTTTCCGAAGACGTTTTTAATTAATATTATTTATATTATTTTGGTACATATGTTTCCCACGAGAAGGGGAGAATTAAACGGACCGAATAGGCAGAGATCCCTACTCAACTATATTACAAAAGAGGACTGAACTTCCTACCAAAACAATACTTCATAGAACTTTTATTGGCAGTAAAACTGAAAAGTGGCAATCTTGGGACAAATTTGTAAATTGGGACCTATTATTAAGTCAACTAGACCTTCGTAAATAAATATACCTTAAAGTCAATGAATACACTCAAAACATAAGTCAACTGAATGAGTAACAAATTTTGTCTTGTTAAGCCTTTCGCATACAATGCAACACAGGAGCCACAAAACATGTTGCAAACATTTTTCGTACTCATGTCTACGACAAAGGCGTTGGGCAGTCACTTTTAAATTTTTTGAATTATACATATCATGGGAAAACAGATCTCCTGAATCAACCGATGATGACTTTTTTATTTGATTGAACTATTATTATTCTATCGACAGAACAAAAAGTCACCAAGCACGATTCCAAGTATATTTCCTAAATAAATCGGAAAGTTTTCCAACCCCGCACAATGAAGGTTCATGTGTATTACAAAGTGCTCTGCCGCTTAAGGTACTGGTATACGGCATGTAGGAAGCCCCATATACGTATGTACTATGTAGCTCTGACGTCAACAAAGAGTGCACAAAGAGAGCTTGTACTAGCACCTTTAGAGAAGGTGAGCATTACAATCGACAATAGCTTATTGCATTTTAAAAATTCAGAAAATGTTTTTAACAAACTCATCCTTGATTAATTTAACATATACCTAAATTAGCTCTGTGCGTAGTGAGCAATTCTCAGAACAAATCAGCCAATCATCAGTTAGCAGTTCATATGACACCGTGATTAGTTCTTTTAGTAACTGAAATTGGTACACCTGTGTTCATGCACAGTCGTTGCAAACCTTTTCCAATTCTTCTACCGATTTTGTCAATCTTCAAATTAAAAATTTTTTTATTTTCAAGGACAAAAATTCGACTTTAATGTGTAGAGTAAGGAAATTGGATGATTTTTACAACCTTTGCTGCAGTAATGAAACATTTGAATTATCTCCAATTATTTCTTTCAAATTTACATAAGTATTGTCGTAAAAAAAATGTAAATTTCTATACGCTGTCCATCTTACCATAGTGATGCAATTTTGCACATAAATGTCAATTTTTATGGGAATCTGAATAAATGACCTGATGCTTTTTAGTCCTGTAAGTCATGCTCAACCCTCTAATGGCAATTGCTAGAAAATTAGTAATCAAGGGGTGGTCAGCTATTAACTAATTTCGAAAACAGCAATTAAAGTTACATGACATTGTAAAACTTTTCAAGAAGTATTTTTCAGAAACAATTGCTGCAACAATGTTTAATCTCTTAAAATTGAGTATTTTCCAAAAAATAGGTCATAAAAATATCCAATTACCTTAAGGACATAACGCACGGGTCAGTTTAACGGATAATAAAATACCCCCAGGTATGTAGATGTACCCTTAATTTTGCCCCACAGGTAGCAACAACTTTCCTATAAATACTATCATTGCTAGAAAAGGTGATCAGTTTAATTTCAAACACTAACAGCACATACAAAATAATACTACAAAAATGGAGACTTGCTGCCGTATTTCAAAATGCTGGTGGGTAGGAGATATTAACCTTCTCCTCCACCACTGTCAAACCTATCACCAAACACACATCAGAGAGATCAACAGCGACAATGGGTTTGACTTTCATTTTAACGACCTAACAGAAGACGCATATCTTCTATGGAGCAGAGGGGGACTCTATTGGTTCTTGCGAGATATACACGAAGACGGAAACTGCATCAGGAGAGGACTATTCATAGTCGGCAATTCGGCTGAACGCAAATATACAGTGAAAATTGGCCAAATCGGCGACGGTGCTGTCACCTATATGGGTCCATACAAAACTGAGACCTATCCCAATCAGTACGACCTCGAGTGGTGTTTCACCAGTTTAGAGACCATGCATCGAGATATTCCATCAAAGTCTTTGACCATCAACTTTGTATTTGGACACGGACATAGAGCGCGGTACCTATACCAACGGATGTCAGGGTGGCAAAAGGAATTATCCCAGGGAGCCGGACCCAACAAGTGCGGCGAACGATTCCGACGAAGAGGCATAACCCGACATAGAGCAGTGAGGCCGCATTTTCAGCAAGGCCAAGGGTTTCCTTTGGCTGCAGTTAGAAACAATTTAGGGCAATTTTCATGAGTAAGAAGGAGTTGCGTCTCATCGCATGTATAAAGTGTAAGAAAAACTAGACATAAATAAAAAGCATGTATTTTGTAAAATAAATAACGTAATGTAGTTTCTATTACGGTTCAAATTCAAGTTTAATTGCAATCTTCTTAAATGCGTTAATATTCAGACGCACAACGTTGGTTCAGACAACTTAAGGCCTTGGTTATCCAATTTCTTTCAATACGTCTCATAAAAACGAGAGGATTTGTGCCCATTAAATTAGGCAACACAATTTAAAAATGACTTTTAAAAACTTTGTCCGTGGTAATCTCAGTAAATACTGAACCGATTAACGAAACCTAAATTGTTCTCCACATTCACAAAATCCAGTTAGGCTATTTCTTATCTAAATGTTTGAAAGAAAATTTCACATTTTAATAAATTTACCTTCACTTTCACTCCTAACTTTCAATCAATTTAAAAAAAAATTGCTGCACGAAGCCAATACGCTTAGGCAACTTTTAACGGAATATCTATTTCAATCAGGAGAAAAACTATATCTGGTTTGCATGGTAGGCTTCATTCGTACACTAAAGGATGTTTAATTCGGAGTTTGACAAAATAGTTCAAACAATTGGAAACAGTTTGCAACGTGGTTTGTTTAAATTTTAAAACAATGCAATGGACAGTGACATAGGAAGTGGGTTGTATCCTCAAGAGCTCCCTCATCTCCAGGCAGGCTCTACAAAGTTAAGTTAAGCCCATTTTCTTCATCTGGTACCGCAGATTATTGTGCCCCGTTATGATATCTATGACGGTGGACAGGGATTTCCTATCCTTCCGTATTATATTCTCGGTTTTGGTTTCGTTGAAGGCCGGCCATAGCATTCTTGTGGTATTACAAGTATTTAAAGTAGCCCATCTGGCGTTTGGCTCTCTCTTGGCTTTTCACATTGCTTCAATCTTGAGTGTGTAAGGCGGGATGTTCACAGATGTACTAATTCGTTTGCTTTCTCATTGCGTGGAATGCCTTCATGTCACGGAACCCAGCAGAGCAATACCTTGTGCTGTGTATCAAGAGCCTTGAGTTCTTCGCGACAGAACTGGCTTAAATAAATCAGTTATGAATTTATTAAAAAAGACATTTTTATGTTTCAAAATGCAATAAGCTATTGTGAAATTAGAGCTTAAAATTAGCGAAAATTAGATTTTAACCCCATTAGACCTCTATGTACGCGTAAAGCTCAGCTCTTCAATAGTATTTAACGAGAAATGCAAAAGACTGAAAATCTCATTCAAATCTGTTTATTGCTTCTCGAGCTATACAAAAATACAGACAGACGCATTTTGGGGACTTATTTTTCTACTATGTACTTGTACTTATAGCAGGAAATGTATTGGAAGGGTGTTTTGTGTCTTTTGTTCTGTCGATAGAATAGTAATAGTATGTACAATCAAATAAAAATAATCATCATCGGTTGATTGAGGAGATTATGTTTTCGCATAATATTATATCATTTAAAAAATTGAAAAGTGACTGCCCAGCGCCTTTGTCGTAGACTTGTGTACGACAAAATGTTTGCAACATGTTTTATGGCTCCTGTGATGCGTTGTATGTTATTTGTTACTCATTCTGTTGACTTATGTTTTGAGTATGTTTATTGACTTTAAGGTATTATATATTTACGAAGGTGTGGTTGACTTAATAATCGGTCCCAATTTACAAATTTGTCCCAAGAGTGACACTTTTCAGTTTTACTACCAACAAAAGTTCTATGAAGTGTTCTTCGAGTGTTCAAATCGAAGTAATTTAAGTCGACCAAGTCCTTTCAAAATTCAAGAAATATTGTCCATCGATCTATTTCTTTTTCCTGTGATTAGGGAGGGAGCTGTGATTAGGTAGGTAGAACTACTGGATCACAGGGCTCAGGGGTAATTGAATCGCTAATGGAGACTCCTCCGGGGAGCTCAATCGTCTGTTGCAATATAGTTGAGTATAGGATAGGTATTGGGATCTCTGCCTATTCGGTCCGTTTAATTCTCCCCTTTCCCCTACTCGTGGGAATCATATGTACCAAAATAATATAAATAAAAAAAAAATCACCACAACTGGCTTTGCCTTGACTTCCAAGTGATTCCAAAGAACTACAAAATCTGTCATTTAAATTGGGAAATGTTTGCGTATATTAGGTAATTAAAAACTAAATTGTTACATATTTTATCATGAAAAAATTCAATGATCGTTGTTGTATATTAGTATTAGTATACGAACACACAATGTAGTATATATATGACATATGTAAAATGTGAGTGCCCATGCACGCACCATAAGTAATAATAGAGAGTCAATAAAGAGATGTCAACCAAACAACACATCATGGCGCAGCCGGTTTAAAAAAAAAAAAAAAGTGCAAGACGAAAAAACGTGCAACAAGAACAAAGAACACATGCAAGAAGAAAAAACGTGCAAAAGACAAAAAGAAAAAATAAACTAGAACTTTTGAATATTGTGCAGTCGGTTTAGCAAAAAAAAAAAAAAAAAAAAAAAACGTGCAACGTGCAAAAGAAAAAGAAAATATAACGTTCGAATATTGTGCAGTTAAGAACAAAACAAAAAATGGATTTCAAAAAGCCAGATCCTCTTGTTCTAGAGGGAAATTTAAAAGAAAATTTTGCGAAATTCAAACGAATGTATACCGTATATGCTACAGCCACTAAAACGAACAAAGAGGATGGAATAGTGCAAGTGGCAAGATTTTTGAGTTGTGCTGGTGATGCAGCAATTGAATTGTTGAAAACCTTTCAATTGACGACTGAACAAGAAAAGTCTATTGAAATAGTCATATCGAAATTTGAAGACTATTGTAATCCACGAACGAACGAGGTCTACGAACGGTATTTATTTTACAAAATATCGCAAAAAGAAGGAGAACCGTTCGATCACTTCATGGCTGACATCACGAGATTAGCGGAAAGCTGTAATTTCGGAGAACAGAAAAATTCAATTATAAGAGATCGAATTGTCATTGGAACAGCAGACTCCAGTTTGCAAGCAAAACTGTTAAGGATTGATGGATTGACACTGGAGAAAGCAAAGGAGTACTGTCGGATTGCTGAAATAACTACATCACAGGCCAGGACGATGCAGGAGAGCGGGGAGAAGAAATCGGTGGATGAATTATATAAGCAAAAATATAAAAAATTTAAAAAAATTGATAAGTCTAATAATAAAAAACAATATGCATTTAATTCTAGATTGGAGAAAGAAAGTAAACGACAAGATAAGAACAAGCAGTGCCGATATTGCAACCGAGAACATGTGTACGGTAAATGTCCAGCGTACGGGAAAAAATGTGCCATCTGTGGCAGACAAAATCATTTTGCTGTTGTGTGTGAGAATAGGAAAAAGGTGAGTGACATAACGTGTTCAAATAATTTGGAATCGAGTTTTGAAAATTTGTATATTGATTCGGTAAATTTAAAAAACGGTAAAAATATAAAAACAGATAAGGAGGTAGAATTTGGAGATAGTTGGTGTGAAACATTATTGGTAAATGAAACAAAAATAAATTTTAAACTGGACAGTGGTGCAGAAGTTAATATTATTCCATTAAATATATATAATGCGATAAAAAATAAGCCATATTTAACAAAGTCTGCTGTGAATCTGGAATCTTATGGGGGTCACAGTCTGAAATCAAAGGGTACGGTGATTCTTGCAATAAACCACAAAGCACGAACAAAGTTAGCGAAGTTCGTTATTACTGACGTTAAAGCAAAGCCAATACTTGGCTTACGAACGTGTGAGGAACTAGGGCTTATTAAAAGGATTTATGCAATTAATTCTACAACAAAAGAAGAGTTTATTTCTCAAAATAAGGATATATTTAGTGGATTAGGTAGATTTCCAGAAACTTGCACTATTGAATTGAAATCAACTGCAAGGCCGACGCATAATCCTCCACGCCGTGTTCCAATTTGCCTGATGAAACGACTTAAAGCTAAGCTTGATGAAATGGAGGCACACAAAATTATAAATAAAAAAAATGGGCCATCTGAGTGGGCACATAATTTAGTAGTAGTTGAAAAACCAGATGGTTCTTTACGATTATGTTTGGACCCAAAAAACTTGAATGACAATATTATTCATAAGCCATTTTTAATTCCGAAGTTAGATGACTTTAGGTATCAAATGAGAGACATGACAGTTTTTTCAGTTCTAGACCTAAAGGAAGGTTTTTGGCAGTTACCTTTAGATGAAGCTTCCAAACAGTTTACCGTGTTTAGTACCCCATTCGGGACTTATGAATTTAATGTTCTTCCATTTGGCATCAGCACAGCCACTGAAAAGTGCCAAGAAATGAATGAAAAATACTTCGGAGACTTAGAGGGATGTTTTATATATATTGATGATTTTATTGTGGGAGGTAAAACTGAAAAAGAACATGAAATTAATTTAAATCGGTTTTTAGAAAGAGCCAGAAAAGTGAATGTTAAGTTTAATCCAAGAAAATTTCAATATAAAGTCCAGAAAATTAAATATTTAGGGCATGAATTCTCAATAGATGGCATGTCACCAGATCCTGAGAGAATAAGGGCCATTCAAGCCATTTCAGATCCAGAAAATAGAAAGGATTTGGAAAGGATATTGGGAACATTAAACTATTTAAGGGCTTTTATACCCAACTTTTCTGAACTTAATTCTCCGTTAAGGGCTTTACTTAAGAAAGATGCAGTTTTTCAATGGAACTCTTTGCATACGCAGGTCCTGGAAAAAATTAAAAAATGCTTAAGTGAAGCAACTATTTTACACTCATTTTCTCCAGGCAAGGAAATAGTGATTCAAACAGATGCATCGAGTAAGGGGCTAGGATGCTGTTTGATGCAAGATGGTAAACCCGTATCATTTGCTTCTAAGAGTCTTAGTCCAACAGAGATAAATTACTCGCAAATAGAAAAAGAATTTTTGGCAGTTGTATATGCATGCGACAAATTTCACGAGTATATTTATGGACATCCTGTTGTAATTCAGACTGATCATAAACCATTGTTAGGTATTATGAAGAAACAGATCAGCCAAATAGCATGCGAATAAAACTGTTGAAATATAATTTGAAGTTTCATTACATACCAGGAAAGGATTTGCATGTACCTGACCTGCTTTCTAGAAAATTTATTGAAAATTCCCACTGTGAAACAGAAGACGTAATTAGAGATGTAGTTCATAGCATAAATATGAGTGAGGATAAAAGGAAAAAATTTGAAAAAGCTACTCTAGAAGATCCGAAATTAGAAAGTCTAATATCAATAGTTAAGAAAGGTTGGCCAAATAGTAAAGCAAAACTACCTGAGGAACTTAAAAGGTATTGGAATGAAAAGCATAAGTTTTATTTTGAAGACAATTTGCTATTTTTTGAGGATAGGGTATTTGTACCAGAATGTCTGAGAAATGAAATGCTTAATTTACTGCATGAAGCACACTTGGGAGTGGTAAAAACGGTTTCTAGGGCAAAAACATTATTTTATTGGCCTTTTATGAATAGGGATATAGAGAATGTTATTCGAAAATGTCAAACTTGTGAAAAATTTCAGCCTGCTAATCGAAATCATGCTCTGTTACCCCATGAGATTCCTCAAAGGCCTTTTCAAAAAGTAGGCACAGATATATTTGAGCTTGGAGCAAAAACGTATCTGGTAGTGATAGATTTTTTTTCTAATTGGCTAGAAATACAGCAACTTAAAGGTAAAAAGGCAACAGACGTTATCATAGCACTCAAAAAGGTATTTTCGACTCACGGTATCCCTGAAACGGTGGTTTCGGACAACCAACCATTTAATTCATATGCCCTTAAGCAATTTGCTGAGGAATGGAATTTTGAATTTGTTTACTCAAGTCCTAAATACCCAAGGTCAAATGGACTATCTGAAAAAGGTGTGCATATTGCTAAAATGCTTTTAAGAAAAACACAGGATCAGGGTAAAGACTTCTATGCAGCTCTATTAGAACAGAGATCCACGATAATACCGACCGAGGCTAGGATATTCGCCAGCAGAGATTTTAATGAGCAGAAAACTAAGAACTAAATTACCCATAGATAGTTTGCAATTGATTCCTCGAATTTTAGATGATGTATATGAGAAACATAGAATATCAAGAAATAATCAGAAGCGAACGCATGATTTTAATGGGTGTCGAAAAGAGATTTCATTTGTACCAGGAGATAATGTAACTTATAGAGCTGATCGGTCTTGGAAACCAGCTCAAATAATAGGGAAACATAAATCGCCTAGGTCGTTTATTATACAAAATGAAGAGCAGGAGCTAATGCGACGAAACACGTCACAGTTAAGAAAATCATTGAATAAACCCTGTTTTAGAGATGTATCAGACATGTTAGACCATCATAAGGTTTTAGATTCACCAGTCAACACAGAACCAAATAAACCAAACCCAACTGTTTTCAATTCGATACCAAATCCAACCGTCTCCAACTCTTCGAGCTCCGATCCAATTTCCCATGCAAATACGAATTATAAAACACGTTATGGTCGCGAAATCAAAAAACCAGATCTCTATAAAGCACACCACAGCAAATGATAATCTACATATACTACGAAAGATGATGCCATTGAGCATCTTTGACAAAGTATCATTGCAACATCGTGCACTGCTAGTTTACATTAAAATAACATGAATTAAAATCTAATTTTGTCTCGATTAAGAATTGTATTCTATATATAATGTGTTTATATGTATCGATTTAATGAATTGTTATATTGTTTCCATATTTTCCTATCTGTATATATTATAAATTAAATGAATTATTATATTATTTTCATCTATATAATATCAATGAATTTTTATATTATGCATCTCTAAAATGAAATTAGACTAAGGTGGAAAGGGGAGATGTTGTATATTAGTATTAGTATACGAACACACAATGTAGTATATATATGACATATGTAAAATGTGAGTGCCCATGCACGCACCATAAGTAATAATAGAGAGTCAATAAAGAGATGTCAACCAAACAACACATCAATCGTCTCTTAGCCTAATTTTAACAGCATTAGCCTAATTCTAACAAAAGTTCGAAAAATGTTCTGCCCCATCTGCATCGACGTACTTCCACAATGAGTCTTCTGCGGAAGACATCTTCTCGTCCATAACGTCTATATCACAGAAGCCATAATCAGCACATGTGGTTTTGTCCGTGGCAAAATTTGTTGGTATATCGGCGGTGCATATGGGACAATCGGATTGACTCCATTCCTCAACAAAACATGCGATGCAGTCAAACTTGTCAAAGCTATATTTGTTACTATACATCTCTATAGGTTCCACGTTGGCGATGCTTTCTTCTGTACTAAACTGCCAGCTGTCATCGTGAAAAGTACCGTTAAAGACCTCAATGGGTCTTGTAGGACTGTCTTGATAGGCAACTTTTTGCTCCCACTCTAGATCGAATTTGTTTGGATCCCTTGCGGTTTTAAAAGGCCCCATGTGCTCCATTGTTACGCTACCTATTTGACGGATTCGAGTTGTGTAAGCACATACATCTGACTTGCCGATAACGAATATTCCTCCTCGAATGCGGTGTCCGTCTTCACTTGGTTCTAATACGAACCAATAAAGACCGCCTTTGCTGCATAGAAGGAATGTGCTATTTACGATGTATTCAAATGTGAAGACAAATCCATTGTTACTTTGAATATACTTGACATATGATTTGTGATTAGTTTCGCAGTGACCAAGAAGATCGTTGACATCTCCTATCCAGCTACATTGAGAAATGCGGCAATTGGTGTCCATAATTAGTCTTTTTGTATTATTTGGCCTTGAAAATATAAAAGTCTGGCAGTGTTCTTAGCACTTCGATTAGAATGCAACTGAAGAGTTGTCAGAGGCAAACAAGATTTTATACTAAAAACCTTGGTACCTGCGAATCAAAATTCAGCAACCTGGCTGCGGGTAATTAAGGGCAGGTATGCGTAGTCTGAAAAGGTTCAAAATTGATTTCTGAGAAATGTTATCTAATATTAGGTACAGTTAGCGATGGTATCTAGGTATCACTTAACTTACAAAATATACAAGATTAGATTGTAAAATAATTTGAAAACCTATTTTATTTTATTGCACGTGTTTTCAAGGTTTTTATTTAACTTTGAGGGAGGTGTTGAGTAATGTTAAGCTACGCCCACTTAGAAAGGATGGGTTTCTAAAACATGTTTCATTTCAGTACATAGCTATATAGTTTTCAAAATATTGCCAATAAAAATTCTTTTGCCTTCAATTACAGGGATTGAATATTTTAATGCTTATGCATTTTCAAGGCAAAAATAACAGCAATTATTTGTGACGTTGAATATATCAAATACCCTGGTAAGCCGTACATGAGTGTCCACTACACTATGTTGTGGCTTGGCTTTCGTCCTTATTTATTTAACTGACTGACTGAATTTTCAATATCGAATGTAACCTCTTCTGCATACATATAAGTAAGATCTGCCTTAGTCAAATTTATTCAACCCAGTCCCGCGAAAAACTCCACCAAAGAAACCAATTAAAACATTTTGATTAAGTGCATATTCCCCCTGCTGCCGTTCGTGTCGTCTAACTTGCATACTCCTCTAATTGGTTTCGTTTTCAAAATGTAATTTCTTGTGTAAGCACTTAACTCAATTACTTGCCAGTTTTACGACATCTTCAAACAGTATATCTCCAACGCCCGAACAGAACAATTCTCCCCAATATCATGTAAAACCGCCTCACAGTCAAAATCGAAACCACCCCAAAACGTGAAACAAATATTCCACCCTATTCGTATAACCGAGCAAATCAATTCAGTCCATGAATCTCCAGCGTATTGTTCCGATACAGTGAATTAACATTTATACCTCACCAGGACCCGCCCGTAATTGTGTAAAAATTCAATTTGCAATTTTCCCCAGTAAACCTATTGTGTGGAACATTTCTGAAGTATGCTCCAGAGAGCAACCCTCTTAGTTGGCACCTTTCTACGGCTTCGTCAACCCCTTCTTCTCATTTATGCAAATTTTCCAATAACGATTTCCTAGACAGTGGGCGTGCAGGAAAATCCGTTTTTACTCCTCAAGTGAGACCTAGCTGAGGAGTGAGGAAATCTCCGAAGCAAAGGATCGAGTTGACTTGCCCCAATTTTGGGTATATAATTGAAACCAGGGTCGAACGAAGACAATAAAAAAGATTCACGCAAAACGTTGAGAGCCTTTGTTTCAAATTGTTATACGCGTGCACAGATTGATCAGATTCTTCACCCAAAAAAGGGGTATAATCTGTAATCCCAAAAATTTTTTAGAATGGCAAATATTGATTATTTTGAAATGAATGGACATAGGATATTCCATTCCTATTGACTCTAAACTCGATTCGTCCGATTTTTTAAACATTTAAACTAACAACGCCAAGAAAAAAGAACACACGCTCTCTCACATGTCAATAAGTGACAGAGGCAAAGTAGACCAAAAGGACAAGACAGAACAAAAAACACTCTCAACCATAATGGATCCCGTTTCAGTATTGAGAAATGTTTCCTTCCCCTTACGCGCAAAGAATGTCGTGTAAATAAAATAACTTGATAAAGTATGTCCTTCATTCTTCGCCGTCATCGTTGTCGTTGTTCTCTTGCATCATTCACAATTTATCCTTTCAGGACGCATAATAAAAAGTAAGAAAATGCAACCAACCTTCGCTTGCAAATGGAATATCCTCGAAGGTGGAATAAAAGAATTCTTCATATCCTGAAGCTTTTACTTGAGTTTCCATTGTCGACTCCAGTTTCAGTCGTCTGTTGTCTTGCTCAAGGACAACTCTGCAAATGCTTTATGCATACCGGTATACGGTATACAATTTAATTTAATACTGGGAATGGTTAAATTGATGTTATTTCGGTACACTGGGGAGGAATTTTTGGATTGATGTTGGAATAAACGAAAGACATAGTCATCAGAGTTAATAAATTTATTTTGTTACCCCAAACGATGACAAAGTGAGCAAGTCTTCTGAGATTTGTGACAGATAAAGTTGAATGGATTTTGTTTGGGTATTTTTCCGGAGTTCCTAATACAGATTAGAGAAATAAACGGATGATGGATGAATTTCTGGGTACCACGGGGCGTATACGTACTTTTATTTTTTGTTTTCTTTGAATCATGTCTCATGACGAATCAAAATTTAAATATATCGTCTTCGTCTTTGGAATCGAAGCGCCTTTAATGGGATCTTGAAGAAGATAGGTCGTCATAATCCTAAAAATTGTCCTTATAAAATATTTAAGGACGCAAGTCTGACCAACAATGAGCAAGTCCAAAACTAAGTCCGAATTCGGTTTTGTGAAATTGTAGCTTCTAAGGTACTCAGTTGGAAAAGGACACAATTAAACAAATCTCAAGGAATCCGATGCCGAAAACTGCTCGCTAAATCAAACGATTCTAGGACTTTGCTAGATGCTACAAAGAACCATACACATTTTGTAAGCAACATAACTAAATGCCGTGAATTTCGGCGCAGATTTCCCGGTCGTCCGACACCAATTGGACAAATACTAGGACGTTTAGCCGCTCGCCTAGAAGAGTATGAGATAACACGAGATCCTGCCAGGTCTAGCCAGCCCCGGAACAGCCGTTTTTCTGAGAATACCGCAAAAGATGTCGCCAGAGGACCTCGAAGTATGGACCAGACGACGTGTCACGCAATAGGTCATCAATCGGCTGTCTTTTCAGAGAATTTTGGTGAAGACTGTTGTGTGCCCTTACAAAGGGCAGACAGTGCATCAGCTGTTACCTGCTTACCGCCACGCGCTGAATCTCGACTACGAGGGAGGCAACTTTTTATCGAAGGCGTCATTGGGCCTTCTTTTTTGAAAAACGTTGCGGGGCAAATGACCACTGTGGACATGCTCAAGGACTTCCTTCTTCCTCAATTCAATGAATTGGGTCTCAATTCCAACAGGATTGAGCAACTGCGCATGCTGCACGAGCCACAATCGAAATTTTGAGGGCTGCATTTCCGGGTCGCCTAATCATTCGTCTGGGTTAAACGTTCCAGACTTATTTTTATGAGACTCTTGGAAGTCACGAGTCTATCTCAACAAACCTCAGACTCTTGAAGCCCTCAAAGAAAATGCGAGCTCCTATCGCCACAAGAGTGATGACAAATGATATAAATCGAACCCGGTCATCAATTCTGGCGGCGCGCGGCGGCCACTTAGCCGATATCATTTTCTACGACTAAATGGAAAAAGAATTTAAGACCTCAAATGAACACAATCCAAAAGCAGAACCAACGTTTTCCAGTTCTAAAAAAAATTACAGCCAAACAACATCGGGTGACAACTTCCACCTGTTTGTATAGGACAATCACAGTCTATTCTACAGATGAGCATCTCTTGAGATTTGTTTGCTTTTATCCCAGCTTCAACACAAACGGCTACAAACCTGTCGAATGCGCGCTGAAGTTTAAGAGAGCCCAATAATGACCAAGTCATCAGCGAAGAACAAATGGCTAGGTCTCCCAATTGGAAACGTTCCTCGCCAATACTGCAATATTCAGTTCGTATAATAAAAAGAAGTGGCCGAAAAACGCACCCCTGACAAAGTTTGGAGGTGGAAGATAATGATGCAGTTTAACCCACATGCTGATCCTCATCATCGAAAATAAATACTTCTCCCGGGAAAGGCAAACCTATAACGCTTCATCAGCGTCCCGAGATGCTCGCAGATGTATGTTAGTTCTGCACTTAAATTGCTGCAAATTGTTGTCTTCTGGAAATAGGTATATCCCCAGGAAGCGAGTTCCAAAGTTTGCTTGTCCTGTAACAGAACGAGTTTTGGAAAGTTGATGTCCTCGTGGTTGTCAAGTGTATTGTATGGTCATGAGCATTAGCAAACGCCGAGTACTCAATTTTATTGCAGGCGCTTCGCAAAGAGGGATGTGAAACTGCCACGCCCGCTTGTTCTCTTAAGAGGCCATTTCAAAAGCCTATAAGTGAGTGAAACTCAAAAGGCGAAAAAAGTTTAAATTTCAAAGTTTAAACTTTGGTTCAGTTCGCAGGTTTCTATCGAATCACTCAAACTAAAAAAAAAAACACTTGTTGTCACTGTCAGACAACTCGTTTTTCGGACTCATTCATCTTCAATGTATGGACCATCTCGTGACTCGCAGGTTATAAAAAAAATTACAAGTTAACCTCAAAACCTATAAAATATTTAGAATGTCTTCCTTAGCATCATTGTGAGTGCACACGGCATGCCACAAACGTATTCCATATTTTCTATATTATCCTCTCGATATATGTATATATTGCAAACAAATCGTACGCAAGGATACACATGAACTCCCTCCTCACATCATCATATCTAAATATTTTATTAGCCGATACTGTTTTATTGCGTACATGATCTGGAAACCAGTCCCGGCTATCATCATCACAATCATGCCACGTTCCTTCCGACATCCTTTTACCAGGAATGAAAGTCAAAATTGAATTTTTTCTGCGCTTCAAACAATCCTACTCCATGTTTGTCAATGTAAAAAAAAAAAACACACACACACACAAAGTCACCGACTCAGAGTGATGGCGTAAGGATATCCTTCTGACATTATCTTGGGTGAAAATTCAATTTGTTTCCCCTTGGTGCTCCTTTTGCCATTATTGCATAATAATTTCCCAAGGATATGGTTACAGTGTATACAAAAAAAAAATATATATATATAAAAACATAAAATATACATAAATGTAAGGAAAGCAGATACTCCTGATGTAGAAGGAACAAGCAAACACAACCCCCTCCATCAACTGGTGTGTGGGTTACGACGATACCATCGCCAAACGAAAAGTGTAAGTAAAACGTTTTCGGTGAATGTTTATACGTTGTAACACGTTACACACTCGCCGCCATATTGGGATGGAACAAGGACGCGAAACACAAAGAAGTAAATAACAAAATGTCGACATACCGACATCATAAATGTCATCGAGTTTGTTTTCATTTTGAAAAAGATATAAAAAAAATTCTCCAGGATATGGGGAGCATCCTTCCAATTTCCGTTTGATACTGTGTTGTTTTTCTTGCTTCATTGGATTTGTATTTATATCCACTTCCACCCGCCCAACTACCGTTGAACTGTAAATCATGCGCCATAATAATTATAATCTGTTTATTATGATTATGAGCTGCTTAGATATGCAAAATTTGCGGCCCAGTTAGCACAAGGCCACCGACAGTCCATGGCCAATTGATAGCTAAACTCTGCTACTGAAGGATGCTTCATATGCACGAACTGGTATACTGAAATATATTTGAATGCGGTTGGAAGTGCGGGTGAACGTGTTCCATGAAATTTCCTGCTAAATTGGCCGTATATCTAAGGGTGATATTACAATCTTTGTGTATCGCTCGAGTCCTTCTTTCTTTGCTATAGGGGGTTGCTTTAAGGATTCGGTTTTTTTTCGGCTCTTCTTTAGATACAAAAAAAAAATATTTTTTTTTGTGTGAAATTATGAGATTTATCTGCTTGGCAAGCTTCTCTTGTGTACAGTCTTTTGAGTGTTCTTTTCACTGCAGTTGGGTTTTATGTGCCACTGGTAGAGAATTATCCTTGAAATTGTCAGTATGAATAAATCCTGACACGAGAGACATTTTTTTTTTTTTTTTTGGGAAACAAATTCCCCAAAGGGAAATGAAAGCATCTAATCAGCAGATCTTTTCTTCCTGATCTAAATGTGTTCCTTTTTGGAGAATTTTGTTTGAGAGTGTAAAGAGACATTCGACATGACGCTTAACAGTGTTGGCGAGCAAATGGCTATTCATATAGCATTTCATTCACATGTACTCTTTTTGGTTAGTCGCAGCAATTTGGGAATTTCTACTGTCAGTTTCTAATTCGATTAGTGTCGACCATAATAAAATTCTGCGGGTTTAAACTAATGTCAAAAATGGATGAAAATCCGCTGAATTTCAGTAAAACTGTTGATTAATCTTATTGTGGTCATGGCCTAAGCTGGATTACTCTCATGCAATCCTAATATGTTTCTGACTATGCTGTGTCTTTTTATACCCAATACCACACTGTGGTGAGGGTATATTCACTTTGTCATTCCATTTGTAACGCCCATAAGGAGGCGTTGTAGGTATGACAAACTATATATATTATTGATCAGCATCACTTTCTTAGTCGATCTAACGATGTCCGTCTGTCCGTCTGTCCGTCTGTCTGTCTGTCTGTCCGCACGATTACGGCCGTAATTTAAGAGCTATCGACTTGAAATTTGGTATGTAAGCTTTTATCCACCAAACTGAGGATAAGTTCGAAGATGAGCAAGATCGGATGAAAACTACTACTACCTCCCATACAAAAATATCAGATTTATATAGCTTTTTATGTTAAAAATTAAATTTAAATAGCTACAGTAAAGATAGCAAGTTTAAACTTTGCACATATTGTTTTAATAATATTTAAAATTTTTTGACAAAAAATGAGCTTGGTCGAATAAAAAGTACCCACACCTCCCATACAAATATATAATTTTTTTAATACTAAAATATTTTTTTTATTTTACAATAATATAGTACCGGGTATTTGAGCTTCGGCATAGTCGAAGATAATTGTCTTACTGGTTATTGAGGCAAATTGAAGCAAACATGACATCTAGCAATCGCACAAACCCTTTTACATTGAAAGTTAGTGGTACGACTGGAACGCATATGGGCAACTAGCCTTAGACCCTCATCATTGTCAGTCATTGTGTGTTGAACTCAGACTTCAACAATTAATTTTTGGTATTTTTTGGTTTGATTGCTTTGGAGGAGACCATCTAACAGGGAACTCTAAGAGCCTTAGATTTTTATGGTTTACTGGTTGGCAGAGCAGGGAACATCCTGCAGTGCCATACTTAGGTCCTTGTGGACCCATTGTGATGCTCTTTTACGAGTGGTTTAACCATTGATATTGGAATGGTTAGCCTTATGTCCCTTCTTCTAGTGAATACTCGACGCCGTTCACCATAAGAGCCTTACAGCTACATTAAGTTAAGTTAAGAAAGGATTTTCGATGGTTAGCACATGTAAAGCGTATAGACAGCAACGTTCCATGCCGAACATTCTTCTATTACAACTGGGGAGAACGACAGAGTAGAGAAAGGGAATAACATGTGACAACGAAGATGAAGAAACAGCATGTCCTCTGGTACTGTAACTGGCTAATCAGAACACGTCTTTTAGACTTCGCTGTTTAAATAACCAAAAACTATTCCCAACTAAACTAAATTGCTAAATATTTAAGTGATTAGGCTAAGTTTATTTATCGGCTTATGAAAGTTATTTTCATAGTCGCAAATGCGACTTTGCCGCTGCATGGACAGAGCTTCGTTTGTTTAAATGCCATCTACAAGGAAGCTGCAAACAAGTGCACAACAAGTTGCAAATGACGAAATCGTGCGTATGAAAAATTAAAACTTCTTCAATGTCTTAAAAGTATAACCTTCCAATTGTCCTGTACCTCAAGTGACAAATAGACTCGGGCAGTGACAGAGAAAGTGAAGTGTGTCCTCGTGGATCTCTTTAACATCGCCACCTTTATCTAAGTCTTTATCGTTAAAGTTTAATTTCAATGTAAAATTTCTTAGGAAGTTATAGGTCGTCAGAGGACCAACTGTTTGTTGGAGTTGTATAAGAGTTTGATGGTTCGGCTTTTGTTATATTGTGGCCTAAGATTCCCTGAAATTTCACAGACTGGAAATGTCCTTCACCTATAAATTGTTGGCTTTCATTCTAGCCTCATTCAACACTCGTTGTCTGAGATTCCACAATAGTGACTTGATCGAATTGGTGTCGGCACGGCCCAGCTGCGACTTAATTTCATTAGCAAACATTATTTTATGGCTATTCGGCCATGACGGCCTAGCTATAGAGAACCCCAACACTTAATTGATCAGCCATCCAAACAATGAACAGGTGTCTTCGTCAACAGACAGGCCGCAATTGTGACTGCCGATTCAACCGAAACTACGTTGAAGCTCCACGAGAACGCCAGAATGACACTAGTCCGGATTTGTAATCGTTTAAAGAACACCCTGGATTTCTGACAATAGGAACGACGAATTAACCAGACGTGGCGAGTACCCCTCTTCGGATATAAAGTCTATTTCCCACTCAGATATTTGAAGGGTGAAATTTTCGGGCACTTTACCACGCCATGGATCAATAAGGACACATACACATGTACAAATGCAGCCAAATTTGGCATACAAACGGTCGTATCTATACTGTTTTTCGCGGTATTATATTGTTTTTTTTTTAAGACTAAAAAAACTGCGGACACATGCAGGTATTGTGGGGACCTATGTACATGTCGCAGAGGATATTCCTATCTTCTCCTTAAATGTCAATTACTCGGTACTGAAGGAAGCAGCTCGGACGGTAATTCTTCGTTAATTTAGGGGAGGTTTGTTTCTTAAATAAAATTCAATGGGCGAATTGGTTGAGGTTCTGACCTTGAGGAGGCAAATAAAAAGGAAACATTATTTCATATATCTGACTGTAGCTGAAACTAGACAAGGCAAGTCGCTCTGTGATGACCTCTTGGACTTGGACATCTCAATCATCAAATTGAACAACATCATTAACCCAGTGGCCAATGTCCAAGGCCCAATGCACACGGAGAAACTGAAAAAAAAAATACTAAACCGGTTGGCAACTTGGGTTGGACACCAGTTACGGACTTGACTCCACACACAGGAGGAAACTCATAAGTCATGACCAACAAAATCTCTAATTCGTTCAGTGTCGCCATGGATACCGTACGTGAAATGTCGTCGGAAGACTCGAGCAATAATGAAAACACGTTCAAGTAAAAAAAAAAAAAATATACCTGTCAATTTGACGACTTCTATCCACGCCTTCTCTGGTTAATTTTTCTTCGAATAGCCGGGAATTTGGTTTAGAGCTTTACTTCATTTTCTTCTTGTAGATAAACCCGATGAAACGAAAAAGCGACATGAAACGGGAGGTAGTTGCGCGTGTAATCAGGCAGCTTTTACAGAATGAGATATGAGAGAGGATCGAAAGCGCCAAAAACTCGGAGTAGTAATTAAAAAGAAAGGGAGTGAAGCAAGTGTTCTATAGTGAACATTCTCATTTTAACAATTTATCGAGTTTCATGAATTTTCACTTTTATCGCCTAGCTTTCTAGACTGACTGACTCAAAACCACAGTCAAGAGATAATTGTGTTTTTAACAGGAAGCAGGTAATACTTGTCTACCATTTTGTTTAGACTACTCCGTTTTTGAAAAACGATTTATTTTTTAATATGCTTTGTAAATATACTTTTTGCAAGCTTAAATACCAATTTTGCTCCAAAATGCGCATTTGCGGGAACCGTTTTTTGAATTCGCCTATCATCGTACAATCGGAATTGACCTCGAGTTCGAAACTTTGCAAGAAGACAATTCATTGTGTCTCTGTCAAGTCTTTCCAATTGCCCTGATCATTCTACCATCTGTTGGTTTAATGGGTTTCATTGCATTGGATGTTGAAAATAGTATATTTTGAAATCTTACAAAAGCTGATGTTAAACTATATTCCGTTTCAACAGACAATTCAGATTTTGATTACATTGTGCCATATATTTGTTTGTTTGTTTTTTTTTTTTTTTTCCTACATGCTACGAAACCCATAACCGGATGCCATTTTATTTGTTTAAAAAGTGTAAGCCACCATTTGCCAAGACGCCTACATTACTCACTTTGAAAAGACAATATTCTTCGACAAAAATTTTATATTTTTAACCCAAACAAATAAAGTTTAATACATAAACACACTTTCTCTCCTTGTACCGGTCGAATTTATTGCCGACAATCAAATTTTAAATCACAATTTTCTCAACTTTCTTTCGAGATGAAACGACGAAAAAAAAGAAACAAAAAAAAAAAACATCTCGGCCATCAGCGAAAAATATGCAAATTTTCAAAGCATTTTCCAGAATCCTCATTTCGTACATGAAATGTGAATATTTTTGAAAAAAAATAAAAAATACAAATTACCTCCGCGTGAATAATAGTCTTCCAAAAGGCGGGCGTCAGCCAGACAGACAGACACACTTCCCTGTGTCAGATGTGGGAAGATGTTTTGTGACGCCAGCCAGCCATTTTATTCGCGTGCGATGATTTTTTTTCAAAAAAATTCAATTTCCCCCCTCATTTAATATTCTTTGGTTTTTGGGGCAATTTTGAGAGATTTAATGTGCGAAAATTGGCTCCGGCACTGCAAGTGGCTTCGTACTCGAAAAAGTTGAATAACCCAAGTGAACTAAAAAACGAAACAACTTTTCGTCGAATTTTGCTAAATTTTGAAACATAAATATTTTTTAAGAGTATTTTTAGATTTTCAAAATATATATATTATTTGATTGAGATGTATTTTCTACACGTTTTTTTTTCTGTGAAATGTAATTAACAAGGACAATGAAATTGTGTTGGGATTTTCTTTTTTAATTAAACAAGAGCCAAAAGGGCATAGTCAAGACTTTTGAATTGACAGTTTGCATTAATAATCTTGTTAACAACTGTCAACAGCATCCCTGCCAAATAGCACTGGGCCAAATTGTATACAACAAATGACGACTGTCTAAGGACAGAATGAAAGTCGAATTTTTATTGCATGACAAAGAGAGTGAGTGAGAGAGAGATAAGGAGGGAGTGAGTGTTTATTTGTTATTAATGACATGCAGAAATGCGTCGTCGTCGACTGTTTGTTATGGGAGAACAGCACACACATACACATCGCACATTATATCATGTCATAGCCGGAGGCCAAGGTTATGTGGGGTAGCAGTGGCAGGCTTCAACCCCTGATGCTTTATTAATTATAATGCGAGGATACAATCGTATACCACACATGGTGGAATTTCTTTCGCTTGAATTAGCACAACAAATTGAAAATGGTGTCGCCCGAGGGGTAGGTGGTGGGTGTTTTCATCTCTGACAAAACGAAATGCCTACTTTAATCTTGTTTTGTGGAATGGGCAGAGGTTGTTTTTCTGTTTTTTAATCTCATGGAACGTACATCTCCAGTGATATGTATACGAGTAGATCGACTGGTCCAAGGTTAAAACCGGAGCGACCGGATTGAATGGCCACGTCTTGTAGATAGCTGCGTGGGACTAATAGTTTACTGTTACGCGAAAGAGCATCCTGCGCTACTTTGACACATTTGGAACTAATGTCAGTGAGAATTTTTCAGGACTACTCAGGATACTAAAACAAATATGGTGGCGAACAAACCCGAAGTGAGCTACTGGCACCAGAATATAAGGCTCCTTTTGTCCAAGGGGTCCATCAAAGTGCAAATGAAATAAGGACAAAGAGCTTAGAGTCTTCACGAGGAATGTCCGTACCTTTTACTGAGCAGGTCCAGCCAAGTAATTTGTAGAGACGCTGGGGAGGTACAAAACCCTATCTCGGGAATTATCCCATTTAAAGCACAAGAAAAGTGAAGAACTGTGTTATCTACAACCGACGTCGACACCTGTAAGGAGCAAGGTCAGCATCTATTTGGATGGAGATTTTTGATTAGAGGAAGGAGTATTATAAGCTCTCGATTGATCACAATTTTCATCAATGCCAAATTTAAAAACATCGCGATGATTTGTGACCACTTCCCCACAGAGGAAAAGGATATTGAATCAATCCAACGAAGCGTTCTACGATCTTCTCGAGAAGACGTACGATAAGTGCCCGATATACTACGTCAAGATTGTTTGTTCGAAGGAAGGGCATCTTTGGCTCTACAGTCGAAAAGCACAGTCTGCACAACGGACTGAGGTGTCATCATTGCCAGCAGACGATTTTCACACCTCCAATATACACAAGGGGACTTGGCGGTTTCCAGATCATGCCCGGCATGCATCAAGTGTCTTGGATGTGGGAACGTTCCGATTGACCAACATAGACTTGCACGACTACCCGCTACCCAACGGATGCTATAAACATATTTTTTAACGTCGCAAGGCTACTATCGCTGCCAGAAATTCTGCCGACCGCGCTTCCCTTAACATCTCTGCTAACGCATCACGGCAATAAGTGCAGAGGATCAGTAGCAACACTGTCAATGTACCATCAGAAGTTTTTAAGACGTGGAAATTAAGTTTTTGGGCGACTGAACAATGATTCAGAAACAATCTTTAAAATCCCTCTGTTGAGTTGAGCACTTTTGCCTCGCAGGAAACTTGACTTGATTAGAGCATCAAGATCATTTGAGATCATCACTATTTGATTTATATGTTTTGTGAAAGGATAATGTGTCGTGAAATATGATTGTTTTTAAGGCGTATACGATTTTCTAGCAAATATGCCTCTCAACTAGCCTTCTTCCCAACCACATACAAATAGGTTTATCACAAAAGCACCCGATAGATAAATAGATAACTTTCAAGAGCATAAAACTAGCCTAATTAGTGTTTTCCAAACAACGGACAAATAAATTTATCACTCGGCCTCATTTTTTTCGATAATTACAAGCAATTTTCAAGAACTCTATCGATCGCCTTGTTCTACTTTGTCTAACTTTCTGATGCCAATTTCAATACTCATAAATAAGAATACTTAACATCCAATTCGTTTTCGGTCTGTATTTTCATGAGAACCCACCCACGCATAGTTTTTTTTTTTTTTTTTTGCGATTTCTTTGAACAAATCAACAGACACCGATGACACCCCTATCCTCAGTTCCACATCACCCCTAATGGCCTTAAGCAGCGCGGCAGAAACACAACAAAAAACAATTCATCCATAATCAATAGGCATAATGTCAGAAACGTCAGTGAATGGTCTACGCACCAATAAAAACCAATTGACAGCGAATACGAAAATAGATTGGAAAAAGGTAAAAATAGCTCGCAAATATTACAGTCGGCATCAATCAGGCCCTTAGGTCACCCCATTACCCGCTCATGGAATTAGTTTTTATTAAGATTGGATAAGCGCATTGATTTTCCATGAATAAAATTGACCTTAATTCCATAGGAAAGGCGATAGGGGTATACGTATACTAGAACTCTGGCCGCATCCTACTTTCGGATTATTATTATCGCGTTCGATTGTAGCACGGGTTGGTGTTGATTGTTCCATAAGCCGTAGTGTATAATCGATGACCCCTTGGAGGTGGAGAATAAAAAATCGTGACAACATATTGGTAGGCCTAAAACAGGTGGAGCCGATTGCACGGATTATGACATGACGCACGTCTGTCATTCTCTGAAATTCTTTTGCGTGTTTTTTTGTTTTAATTTCAAAATACATCCGGGAATGCATTAAAACTTGGAATTTGGGTTACACTCGGTGTTTGCTTTGACGAGAAGATACACAAAATAGACAAGTTGCATTTGGCAAAGCAAAAAAAAAAGGAAAGATACTCGTACAGCGACGCGTGTCTCGTTGTTTCGTTGTATGAAAAGTCGAAATAAATTTACGTGGGCATATGTCACACTTACGCCCACGCGCGCGGCAGGGGATTTAGTCACAGGGGATGGTTGTCGGTTTAATGACTTACTCTGTGTCTTTGCCAAGAAATAAGCAGCAGAGGTAATTGTCATCCAGGACAGTGTGAGGCAAGAAAATGAATTGCTCTGCGAGCGGATTTGAAATGTTTCATTTTTGACTTGTGATGTTTTTCAACAGATATACGAGATTAGTATCATTTTTTACACAGCGCGCTAGAAGTTGAAACAAACTTTTGGGTGAGGTCATTAATCTAAGTTGCGAAAAGAGATTAATAAAATTCACTCGTGCAGTAGGTGTAACGAATTGGTGTTGAACTTCTTTTCAGTTCAAGTAGTGTTTGGAAAACAAAATAAATCTTTTTGCTTTAAGGGGGAGATTTTCTAATGAAGTTTGCAGATGTCTTTTTTGTAAATAAAGCTGTCAAATGTGAGTTATATTTCGTGGTACAGTTGACATTTGCATCTAGCAAATCACAGAATCACTGGAAAAATTTACAATTCGGTGTTGCTTTGCACTGATCTGTTCGTTTTGAAAGGAATATTGCGGCTGTAGAAGATTTGGCACCTTGCATATGAAGTTGGAGTGGAACGTGGGCGTTGAAATGCGTTTCTCTTTTCTTTACGTTCCTTTTGTTTCAAAATAATAATCTGCCATATCGCGACTTTCACTTCGTAAAGGAAATTGAAACATGTAAAACTGATTGCATTGTTGTGTTGCTACATCAGTAGTGGGACTTGAGGCGTTCTATTCTGTTTTCTTTTGTGCTAAATTCCTATTTTCCAAAGCATATTTACCCTACTGCGACATAAGAAATTTTACTTCGTAACGGAAATTGAAACATCCAAAACTCGCTGCATTATTGAGTATCAGCGTAAGTATTGGAACGTGAGGAGTTCAATTTCATTTTTCTTTACTTTACTTTCCTATTTTGAAAAATACTTATCTACCCTACCGCGACATAAGAAGTTTCACGTCGTAACGAAAATTGAAACATGCAAAACTCACTGCATTATTGAGTTGCAGCGTGAGTAGTGGAACGTGAGGCGTTCAAATGCGTTTCTCTTTTCGTTACGTTCCTATTTTTTCAAAATGCTTTTTTACCCTACCGCGACTTATGTAGTTTCACTTCGTAACGAAAATTGAAACACCCTAAAATCACCGCATTAATTGATTTCTGGCTGAGGAGTGGTCCGACTGAATGCGTTTAACTTCTCACTGCGCTCCAATATCGTAAAGTAACAATTTTCACCAAATTGGAGAAGTAACTATGATACTCCTGTATCCTCAGTGGTATATTGTTATCAACCAACCCACTTTAGTCACAGAAAACACAAGACGATTTCATGACCCGCATGAATCCATAATGTATTACCAAATAATACCCACTAGTGCATTCATCCTCACGTTTTTGGAGCTTCATACCAGCAGTCCTATTGCCTTTCCACAGAGACAACAAAATTACCCATACTCTGCTGACGCGTTATTAAACAGTGGCTGCCACCAACCAGAGTACCAGCTACCAGCTTTCTAAACAAATTTTCTGCTACTCCAAGTCCGTCGGTAATAGGATTACCCAGCTAACATCATCAATTCTAAATACATTGTCCTGGTGAGTGTGGACTGTAAGAGCGGAATATCCATGCCACAAACAAATGAAGATGAGGACGACATTGCAATGATTCATCGGAAAATTATGAAGTTTTCTGCGTTAAAAAATTTCCGATTTATTGGCCACCAAACAAGAGAATGGAGGGAAATGATAGGCCTATAGTCATAGCATCATCTAATATTTTAACTTCAAAAACCATCAGCATTTATTTATGTACATATATTTAGCTTCCTTCAACCTTTCGTAAACATTCACATCAACATCGCCTACATTTATCACTTTAAGCGTTTTTTAATCATGGCAACCATCAAAATCCGCTCTGTCGTTACTTGAATTTCTAATATCTTCCCAACATTGTTTTATCTTCGCCTGTCTTGTGGCTTTCCCATGAATTCCCCCATCCTCACCACCCCAAAAACTGTCAACCTAAGTATCTCCTCGTAAATATTTAAATTCATTCAACATCATTCAGACCTTCTTCTACAGCACCTCCGTAACTGCTTTGCAAACAGAATAACTCAGTCATTTGTTTTCGATAAAATAAATCATTTTTCAAACGACCAAAATAGCATTAAAAAACATTTAAATGTTGTTCATAGATACAGTTAGACAAAAAGAGAAATTCAATTTCGATCCCTTAACGTCTCCCGGAATATTTTATTCCCTCTCTGTAGATGTTGGCTTGCGTTCTAAGGACAATCCTCCTACATATTTATTCGATTTCATTGAATTGAATTTTAAGTTATCGTTCCGCACTTGAAATTGGGCATGGAGTAGTCCTTTTGATATTTTAATTGGAATAAATTGGACCAGATGTATGCGGTTTGCAATTTGTGGATGCAAACTTTATGGACTTTTGGTACATTTTTTTTTTTAAATTTATTCATTTAATTGGAAAAGCTATGAATATCTTCTGTTACATGCAGGGAGGTCCTATTATTCATATCAGTGTTCGTTGCTATAAATAGAATAGGGATGCGTTAGAAATCATAGTAGGATACCAGACACCCCCATCATCGCACTGAAATATTCATTAGGAACTGATAGGTATTTGTCTAATTTGCAGTGAAGTTTGCTTGCTTCATCTCGCAGCAGAGTTCACTGGTTGAAAAAGAATAGGTCTTGGTAGAAATTAACTGGGAAGTGTTTAAGCTAAAAGTATTGGTCTAGCAATTCCACCCTGAGGAATGCCATGCAGTAAATGCCACTTGACCGGGGATTCAACTGGAAATAGACTGAGGAGAAGTAATAGTTACATCGTTGGCGTCTGTTCATTACATTTCTAGAAGTTCTTCCCTGGATAATGCTATGCAGTGACTGTCTGGCAACAGATTTCTTTGGTTGAGGAAGAATCGAACTGAATACAAACAGACTAAGGATTAAAAAATTAAAAATCATTGTTGTTGACATACCCCCCATTGCAACTGCACTGATCTGGTAATTAAATTTCTAGAATAAAGCCTTACAGTAAACGCTACATACTCATTACTCATATTGGGATCTTACTAGAAATAGACTTAAGCAAGGCGCGCACTGAAGTGGTGAGCAAGCGATGTGGCAGTGGCGTGGTAGCTAAGTGGCAGATGGAATCGCTTAAGCTTATGTAAATGAAGACGCGCGCATCACAGCCAAGTGGAGGCGACGTGGTGTTTTGCTAGTGCCACTAATCTCGAATAGGTTTAATTTTCGAGTCGCAAGCGGCTGGTGACGACTTTGATTTTGCTAGTTTGTATCTCTTTTTTAAACATAGGTCCTAGTTTCGTCAGTAACTTGCAAAATGTCACCTTGTTTATTCGATGGAAATCGGTCGTCCAAATTCAAATACTTTTTATAAACGTTAAAAATTTCAGATTATTTATTTTTCTGCCAGATAAGATTAACCCAATAGTGTTTTTTCTTCTTCTTCTGATTTTTAGAATTTAGGTTAGCAAAGTTATACAAATAAAAAAACATCTTTATCCTCTGAGGCAAGGTCGACGTTTTAGAACTGATGAATCGGAGACACTATGCGTGGCAGTGGGCATTAAATCACTTTCATACCACTTCGCCCCCACGCCAAATGCTCACTACTCCTATGCCACCTGCCTTTTGGCTTTTGGTCACCACACCATGCCACTTTCGTGCGCGCCTTGCCTAAGGATCTTCCGCTCAGATATATGCGTTAACATTTTAGAAGTATTTGTAAATGGTGTGGGCGCAGTGGCTGAGTGGTTAGTGTGTTGGACTGCTATTCGAGGGGTTCCAGGTTCGATCCCCGGAAAAACATAAATTTCCATTCTTAAGTTTTTTTCCACTGCGCCACCTTTCACGAACGTCCGACAAACATCCGAGAGTATAACTGTCCTAAAAAAGCTTCTCAATTCAGCCATTCGGACTTGGCATAAAATTGTAGGGACCTACATTCCATTCGTCTCAAAAATAAAAACACACACAAACGAATGGTTGTGAGAAGTCTCGCCAACTATTTATTTTATTTGTAAATGGTAGGACATCTGTGGGTTTCTTTTTGAATCACATTTTATTTTGACAGCTGTTACAAAAATTTACAGAAACTCAATATTGTAATTTCTGGAGGTACGAAATGGCGGGAAATATTGCAAAGTCATTTCTAAAATCGATTCTGTGTTGCTAGCTCCATCATTAATCGGAATCATTGAAAAATATCAAACAATGTTTATTTTTTATAGCCAGCTACAGATATCCGACTCTATATAAATTAGAGACGAAGAAGACTGATGAAAAAATTACAGCTTTTTACCTTAGGTAAAAATTTGGCTTCCCGGAGGTCTTAGTATTCGTTGCCCCTATTCTAAAATTGAAAAGCCTCTTACTCAATCTGCTAGCAGTTATCGCCGATTGAAGAAAATTATCTTTCGCTAAAGATATATCATGGAGATTTAAAAATGAAACCTTCACTACTAACACATTATGCCTAATATAATTAATTCGTTCGAAAAAGTACTGGTCTAATAATTCTCTCTTATGGCACCCCATTGCATTCTTCGAAATGACAAGTTTAATGACTACTTTTTCATCGAAACGAAGAGAAACAAACCATTCTCAGAGGATTGCAAGAAAATTTGGAATTTATTGCAACCCATTATTAAGGATTTATGTCCTTTAATGTGAAGGCAAGCTAATCCACCATTTTGCCAAATGACTTGCAATTATTTATATTACTTTCTTTCTCTGTCTGCACACCCGCACACCGTGCTATAAATTGCCCCTGAGCTATTCATAACATTTTGCAAGATGGTAGGAAAATAAATAAATTGACGGTACTATCTTGGATTTAATAGGCAATATAGAAGGATTACCAACGGAGTGGTACATATACCAATAATGAAATGAAAATAAATCCAACAAATGAGGATGTATGTATGTAGGCTTTTGTTTGTGAATGCCGAGAACCATCTCGCTACATACTCAATTCCCAATATAGTATACCCGTCGGTGTCACAATGGAATACGAAAATCAACAATCGCCGCAATGTCCTTTTTTTTTTGTTTGGTATTATTTCGATACACCTACAGTCCTACATATACATATATTGATTTTATAGGTACCATCACAACAGAAAAAGAAATATAAATTTGTATTTCTCTTTTTTTCTGTGCATACCTACATTTATCTTCTTCTGTTAAAATTTCATCTAAAAGCCGGTTCAATGTTGACTTTAGCCTTTCCATCAAATGTACCGTCATACTTCATACATTTTTATATTTTATACGGCACTCGTGTGGACACCTTTTTGGGGATTCTAAAATGTGATATGTTATATGTTTTGATTTCATTTTTTTTTTCACCTATCTTTTTTTCTTCCTTTTTAGGCCATCTGTCACGAGCGTTGCTATTCATTGGATGAACTTTGGTATATGTTAATCCAGTTTTTATTCTCAAAGAAGGTATGTAGATTGCAGATATTTTTATTAAGAGAGAGAGAGAAAAAAAAATTTGGTACATTTTGCGTATTCAAAAAAGGTTATTGAATTTATTTCTATATAGCTTGTTAGGTTGTATATAACATTTTTTCAATTAAACTTATTCGAATGTGAATTGAAATGGTTGCAATATTTTGCTTTTAGCTACCTTCGATATATGTGTATGGAATTTTAATTTATTTTATTTTTAACTACAAATATTGGAAAAAATAAGACTGTGGCGTATACGTAACCTTTTTTATGCTTTTTGTAATTGAATGTGAATTACTATAGAGAGTTTTTAATTTATTTAAATGCTATGATGAATCAACACCAGTCGGAGCAATATTTGAGGTTACGGCATGTATGCGAATGATTTCATTTACAGGAATTATGGTTGCTGTGTTGGATCATCGATGGATAAGCATTTCATTTTCATTCCATATATTTTATTACTTTTAATATCACAATTTTTACTTAATCTCACAATGTTAAAAATGCAAAATTGGTATTGCGATTTTTATTCACTCTACATTCTAAAGATCATGATGCAAAAGGCACTGGTTAGGGAGATACAAAAAATCAGGGAAATTCTAAGACAGAGAATATACAAAATTGAGGGAAGCAAAAGTATGTGTGTTTTTTTACAAAGCACAAAAACAGGGACATACGAGTTCCTCAGCCGAGGATATCGGATCAATTAATCCGTCATCGTTTATGCTAAAAATCCTAGAACTATTACTAGAACCGAATATCAGAGGCAAATGCAGCAATGGCTTTTTAAGCCACAGTCACAAGATGCATATGAATACATAAAGGAAAAGTAGGTGGAAACGGTAAAAAAAGTATTCTAAACTTTGGCGAGGTTACTCAATATCAGCTTTCCTAGATGTAGAAGGTGCCTTCAAAAACGTAGAGGGTAGAGCGATTAAAAAAGCCTTGTTGGAGGCAGCCATTGAACATGTCCGAACCGAGTATGTTATGTACCAGGATACTGCAGTACAGTTGGAAACGAGCAAGCTAACGAGCTTGAGAAGAAAGTCGGGGAATTAGAAGGAAAGGTCATGGCTGTTACACCACTTCCGTGCATCGTAAATAGCATTATTAGGAACAGGATTATAAAGGAAACCGACTGGAGGTACCTAGGGCAATCTCTTCGTAATTCAATCGCAGAAGATGTAGCAAAATTCTTAAACTAGGCAAGCAACAACTCAGAAAACTGGTAGGAGTCTGGGCACTATCTTCTTAGAAAGCATATTCCTTGGAATTTGAGTTGAAGACATGCGTTTAACGTAATTCAAAACTAGAATTATGGAAAATATTCAAACCTGAAAATTGTCCTAGCCTTACCAATCCTACAGGAAAACTCAGCATTGCTCTTTCCATCGATTCACCCATAAGACCTCAATATACTTAAGCTTCTTCATTTTTTTTCTATGTGACTCTACTAATATGCAAAGCATTGGAGGAGTTATGAAGATAACCATCAATTCAGATTAAGTCCCAGCTCCAACACCGACAACTACAAATCTGTCAAGTGCGCGCTGGCGTTCACTTTGAAAGGACCCAAAAATGAGCAAGTCATAAGCGAACAGCAAATAACTTATTCTACACTCAGCTACTTGTCCTCATTCTGTAACTCCCCTAAGTATTGAATTTTTGAGGAAATTTGGAGGTACAACATTGTATGCCACGCCCACGTTTTGGGGGCGGTTTTGAACTCTTCAAAGTATTAAATTTTTGACGAAATTTTCAGGTAAACATATTTTTGCCACTCCATCGTTTTACGGGCAGTTCTGAACTCCTCCAAGTATTAAATTTTTAAGGAAACTTGGAGGTATAAAATTGTATGCCATGCCCACATTTTGAGGGCGATTTTGATCAAAACGTTTTTTAACAAACAATTCCTTAGAAAATTAAACAAATTCTTGAACTTTATGTAAAGATAATATTTTACTCAAAAATTGCGTCAATCCAAAATTGTTTGCCACGCCTACCTTTTTGGGGGCGTTTCTGATTAGAATATTCTTTTAAAATAAATTACTTAGAAATAAAGAAAATGAATAGTAGTCGCAAGAAGTCAATATGGAAACCTAGCCCAAACTTCTCTAGACCATTCATTTAGTTTTATTTTCGATGCGATTGAAAAAATCGTACAATTGAATGACGAATGGCCATTCCCAAGCGCTGCCTGGAAAGGAATTTAAGGTTAATTACTGTTATCTCGGATGTCAAATCTGAAACTTCTCACTCAGTAGTCTATCACACTAACCAATAAGCCACTGAAAGACTTCGAGTTGGTTGATTTTATCAGATGAACAAACGAATTTTCGTCGATTATGACATGAACGCATTTTTGAACATATCGCCAGAGTGATTCTTGATATATCGTGGGTGGACGATGTTTCAACTCATTCCTAACATGGAAGGAAGAAGAGGAAGGATACTTTAATTTATCCAGTAACCTAGAAAACTAGTTTAATGTATTCTAGGAAAACGGTTCTATTAAGCCTCAACTTATATGTAGGAATCAACTTCTTGTAAACTACGAATCAGTTAGCGTACCATTTAATGGGGCATATTCAGGATGAATTTCGACCTCTCGGCTACGTCTACGGGAGTAATTTGTTTAAACCCCTAAAGGATTGTTTGTTTATTAAATTTGAAAAGTAAATATTGAACGGTCACAAACTGTGTACTTCAGACACATTTGTCGCCTGCAGCTAGCAAACAAAGGCACTTTTCAATTAAACTACAACCCACACACAACCTCTCTGTAGCCTTAGACAGTTGTTACCCATATAAAATTCTGGCCATTAAAAATATCAATTTATTTTAACTGCATTGCAGTGAAAGGGTAGTATTCTGCAAGACTGACCTCCCAACCACTTGAAAAATATCACGTATACGCCCCATTGACCCAACATCACCCCGATTTTGTGTCTTCTCAATCTATATCACCTCTTTGTGCGAAAAAGATGCACAAAAAAACAAAAACAATCATAAAACAAGAACACCTCCTTCAATATAAATTCCCATTTCACAATAATATCCTGGAATCGTTTTTCATTTCTATGACAAATGCTATGGGGTAAGGATACTCGCTCCACAACAGCATTCTTATATGTCACTTGCAGCAGAGACTTGCATGGATGATCATTTTGCTCTCGACACAAAATTGATGCTGCCTGAATCCTTATCCTTGTTGAACTTGTACACATATGAAGAGATACTACAAGTAGAGTGAGAAAAGGACCAGCAACTGTACACAACGAGTTTGTTTGCTCCAGTTATTCTCAACATATTTTCTTGTATTTCATTTTTTTATTTTTTACATTTATGTGTTATCCTTTCAATTCATTCTCTGTTCCTTCTCTGTGCACCACAGTGAAATGACAAGCGATGAGTGGCTATGACTTTGCTTAAAAGAAAATTGTCGTTTAAAAAAAAAAATCGAGTATTCGTATGTGCGACCCACTCTCTGGCATACCAACAATGACACACATTATAGTGCTTTGTTTGTGTTACTCTCTATCCGGCACTTCTACATAAAACTCTGGCTCTGTGAAAAAGATTTGTGTCCTTACGGAATAATACATCAAAAGGCTTATTCTTTTCGCACACAAAGTTGCTGTGAAATCGTGTATGAATGTACTCGAATTGTTTATGAGCGGCTAACCGAAAATAAGTGAAGCAAACTCTCAAAGGATACTACTACTTAACGCGAACACTTTTGTTCTTTTGTGTACGTAAAGGATTTCGAAATTCACATTTCGAGCACAAAGTAAATGTTTGACTAGCTTAGCACTTCATCTTCTCGTTGCAAACTATTCTCGTGACGAAAAGTCCTTTTTTTTGACATAAATACAAACTATACGTTCAATTGCGTGTGTCCAATTCCTTTATCTGAAGACTACCATATTTCACATAGCTACTGTCATGGCATGGTTGGACATCGTAGATAATGGGAACGTGCAATGCAAGGTAAATGGCTTAAAATGGGGAAAAAAACTGAACTGAAACTAACTTGGACCTTGGGGCGAAAAACCTCCGAACAATGTGATGTCCTGCAAAGTAACATTGACTAGTTTTGTGTATAGGAAACCAACACATATATCACATGTCCATTTCATATTCATGCAAAAACCCGGCAGCAAAAAAAGGTAACAAAATAAGGACGTATTCCGAAAGAAAAGAGGACATTCGACAAATGAAAAAAAAATCAGCCTTCCTGTGCGTCCACTTTTTTGTTCATCCGTCTGAATGATTCAGCAGTTTAAATCATACAACTGCCATGTGCCATGCATTCAAATTGGACCCTCTATGCTAGTATATCAGTTTGTATGACGATGTGCGGCCATGTGGTTTCATGTCGGATTCCCTGCGTATCCTTAATGAAATTTCCAAACTTTTTAATAATGGACTGCACATAAAGTAAATCCCTGCTTGACCTGGGCACCCTCAGCTACTTCATTCCTTCGGATCTTTCACTTCGAGTGCATCATCAGCATAAGTATCTCCCTAAGGATCTGCATCCACCCAACAGTCATTCACTACACTCACCACTTTGACAATGTCAAGTGAAATGAAAACCTAATTTGGATGCAAATTCATTCACTCAGCGCAACTAAGTCGGCACACAGACGAGAATCCTTTCAAATGAAATCTCGTAAATTATTCGACAGTCCGAAGGAGATTCATCCTCACACGTATGTGTTTGTTTTTGTGTTTGCGTTCGCTCCTCGATCTGGATAATTAATATCAATGGAGAACTTATTACGACCATTTAAGTCTGTCAGCTGATGGACATGGAATTTAAACCAGAATGACGATAGTTGTTGCTGGCCATACTTCAGAACCCATACACCGTACATTGACAAATTGAGTGATGAAGTTTCCTGTAATATCTCGAAATTTGTCTAACAACCCTGTTGAGTGAGGAAAGTGGAGGAAACTGGAAGGAAAATCAACCTTAAGGGAAACATGATGACAACCAGAGCGCCAGCGAGTGCTTATAGTTGGCCTGGCAAAAGTCGAGGAACAAGTTTCCTTCGGTATTTTTTGCTTTGGTCGTGTTGTCTCTAGGGATGTAATTAAACGAGGGAAAAGTTGCTCCTAGTCTAGAGATGCAAAGTACCCGCCGGCCGCTTTTGAGCGGGAAGCAGTCTGATTAGTTTATGTTGTAGAAGTTTGCGGAAAATGACCTTGGAAATGGGTATTTTTTCCTTTTGAGGTACTGAGGCGTATACGTAACTTTTTTTTTGTAAAGTTTTTTTTTATACAATTTGTGTTACTTTGGCTACTTTTTTTTTCTGGAAAATTTACATAAGAGACAAATTTAACATATTTCTAGCAGCACGTTGAGGATACTTTTTTTTTAAGCCAGCTGGAGGGTGTTTTTAAACTTTCACGAGGCTAATGATTCCAGCGATGGTTACATCGTTCTGATCTCAAGAATGGTGGTACTATGTCGCTCCCTAATGCATAAATGGTAACCTTCGCCAGTGAAGAGAATTGGTCAATTGACAACCAGCAACAAGAGCTAAATGTCTTTTTAATATAGAAATACATACTGAGAAGTGACTCAGGTAAAGTGTTTTATGTATGTTTTTTGTTGTCCAATACAAATTAAATTTTTATCCACGACCAAAAACAAAGGGATCACAATGGACCAAAAGGTCCCCGTGGTAGCACAGCGTATAAAAAAACTGTGCACTTCCCTCAAACCTCAAATATTAGAGAAGTTTTCAAGGGTACTAGGTTCAGAGCACTTCCTCGCCATCTAGTGGAAGCACTTGAATCTAGCGCACTCAAAGAACTGATTTTTAAACCCCACTTTTGGGACCTAATTGGAGATTATTAAGGGGCAGAATGGCTTTAGGCCGGTTGACACTTTTGTATACATGAATAGCTTCCCCATGGAAAGTCTGCCCTCAATCCCAAATCTGCTCTTATTATATTCGATAATATATAAATATAATTGGGTAGCCCAAAAAACTATACATTTCGGACAGATCTTAGCGATCACCAAAGATGCAAATATCCTTCTACGGAAAGGAGTAAAAGTTACTACGTCATTCAGATATATAGCTCTCTATCAAAGCCTGTTTTGCAGCTGAATCTACCTCAAAAGTTGTGAATGAGGAAGTGACTTTGTGACGCTGATCTTTTAAGGAGATGAGTACAAGATGCTGCCCTATACATCTGCTCTGATAGCTAGACAAGGGTAATGAAAGAGCGGGCCCATCTTCATCTATTGGTTCAGGGTGCACAAGTGTGCAATAACCATGTCTACACCGTGCCGAAAATTATTATACTATATCTACCAGACATTTTAAGAAGCTCTTTGACGGTTCAAAACTTAGAAGAGCTAAGTATGTGCTCAGACGAAATAGAAGGACTTGAAGTCTTAAGTTGTTCTTTTCTTTGGCTGCAGTCCTCTTAATCTTAAGTTCTAGAATATTTTTGAGTGCTCTCTTGAAGCCCCACAAAGCTATACAGCACTTAAATTTGTTAAACCCATGATGGCTATTAAAGCGTAATAATTGCTTTATGAACATAAACTGATGTAATCGAGTTCACTAGTCCGTTTTCACTTTGTTAGGTCCACTAGCAGGTTCCGTGGTCTTGGCTGTAAAAGTTATTGAAAAAAATAAGTAAAAGTGTTATCACCGGCCTGGCCGATGCTTTGATACCCTCCACTGTATGTACTGTACAGGTACACGCCTGTGTCTAATATTGTTTTTGTATGGGAGGTACCATAACTACTTGACCGACATAGACAATTTTTAATACCAACCTGACAACGGTAAAAAGAAGTCCTCCCACAAAATTTTATTCATTTAAGTCGGTTCGTTTGGACGCTATGGTGTTTCCAACAGCTAGAGAGATAAATTGGTCGAATATTGACTTTTTATGGAAAGTAACGGAACTACTTTACCGACATGAACCATTTTTATTACAAACTCTCACAAAATTTCAGTCGCCTTAGTCGATTCGTTTGGACTCTATCGTGATTTAAATAGATAGAGAGACACATGGGTCTAAGAGTGGTTTTGTATGGGAGGTACCAGAACTACTTGACCGACATAGCCCATTTTCAATACCAACCTGTCGACGGTAAAAGAAGTCCTCCCATAAAATTTCATACACCTAGGTCAATTCGTTTGGACGCTATCGTGTTTTCAACAGACAGACAGACAGACGGACATGGCTAAATCGATTCAGAATGTGATCCTGATTCAGAATATATATACTTTATAGGGTCTCCGGTGAATCCTTCTTGGCGTTACAAATGTAATGACAAAGTGAACATACCTTCCTGTGGAGGGTATAAAAACTGACGATGCACCTGAGCTGAGGTAAAATGGACCATGTCCAAGTGCCTGTTGTCCGTTGAAGAACCTAATGTTGCTGAACAATAGGAGCTGAATCGACACATCCTTACATAGAGCATAGGTTCAAGAAATCAAGTCGGTCTTTAATCTCGATGTGGGCCATAAAATCAAGTAAATCAATGGATGCAGGTCCCACATTAATGAAGTGGATCCTGGGTGTGCTTAAGAGCAAGTAAGTCACAGCTCTCATTGCATCATAAATATGCAAGCTAAGAAAGGTTTTCCACAAGTTCGCAGTGTACTTTCACCACTTTGTGGAACCTTTTAGTCGACTTACTGAGAGGACTTAATACTCAAGGACACCCTTACCAACCGTCACGTCGTTTATTTTCGTATTCAACTTTTCCATGCTCATCATAAAATCTGCCTAAAATAAATTTTAAATTTAACTCTCTCAGTACTACCAACCACTTTCCTTTGCCAAATAAAGAGCCATAAAAAAAACGAATAACCCCACGAAAAAAAGAATAACACACTCCAAACTCTAAAATAAATTTAACTTTCTATTTATACAATCAAACCCAACTCTGCCATGTTGAATGAATGATTCAAAAATTAGACATTTTGCACTTTGGCAGTCAAGCAAACTTGACTCGTTTAAATCGACAAACCTGCCTCGAGCACTCTGTTCCCATCCGTCAATCAAAAGTTGTGCTATTACCTTGCGCCAGCCAACTCTCCGTCTTACATCGAATATCGATTTTGGATTTTAAAATAAAATTTTGTAAACCAACAGAAAAGGGCGCGCGCGTTCAATTGGTTCTAATTTTACGCGTCAATAACACCGTAAGCAAGTGAGTTATAGGTATTTGGCCTGGTTTATCGTATCCTTTTCGACTTCCAGTCAGGTTGAAGTGCTTCCGCATTCTTGGCGGCATCAGTGAGTATTAGTGTGGGAATACAATGGCATGAATCACTTCCACTCCATAGTAGCAGATAATAAATGGTGCAATGTGCTGTGCACCCTCCTTCTAAGGATTCACCTAATGGGTGAAGATGAATTCTAACACGCAAAGGTTCGTTTCTATTTTTAGTTCAAACATTAAGCTGTATATACGAGTGGAGTTAAACAAAAGGAGACCTTTCAGGGAGGGGATAACGTATGTACGTATCCTTGTTCGTTATGGCTGCGTTCGTTGACGTCTAGAATGGCAATGTGTTGAGCGATAAGGGTACTTTTCGCAGGCAAATCAAACACAATACCAAGGAGGCCATGAGCAAGAAGTGTTTGTTCTTGAAGATTAGGTCACACTCTTAGGTATGGCTGACGCGGTAAAATTCACGCTAATCAGATGACGCTTGACAGTGATGATATCGGAACAATAGTCGAAGGATATAGGAGGGAAATTCCACTAAATGAATAGGAAATAAAACAAAGAAGCGGTTTTTTTTTTTAATTGCATTACACATCACATATACGTCATTCTTTCAAAGTCTTGCCAAGATTTTTTACGCCTGAGTTTTTACAAGACTCACCGAAGGGGGATTGACCGGAGTGCTATTAAATCAATTAAACTTTCGATTTGGCATCTCTCGTGATTTTCTTAATATGGTCTCAGAACTACTGCCAAATATTATTTAATTGTTACGTCACTTTGCAGTGATCAGATAAATGCGATGACTGTTCTTACGTGTACTTTTGTTTGAGATGCGAGTGTTGCGAAATGATTGGTTGCGATGATTGATTGCAAAATAAATATAGGTCAGACATTTTTAAGGGGGTAAAAGTCCTAAAATGGTATATCCAATTACCTACATGTATTTATTTATTTTAAGAGATAACTACACTCTACAGTGAGCGTCAAAAGTAAGGGAACACTAATGGGGTTTTCATTTGCTTTTGGAATTAGGAAACCAGTTTTTTTAACGATCTATAAAGTGTATTATGCAGTTGAAATAAAATAAGATTTTTTATTGCTATTTCGTTATCAAACTTTTTACAGTTCGTTCGTTTCAAAACCCTAATAAAAACTTAAAAGAGCTTTGGTGTTCACTCACTTTTGACGCTCACTGTACATATATGCTTATAAGTTACTTCTTGCGGTGTTTTTTTTTTTTACAGGTTTGTTTTTCGATCAGGCAACACTTTTTCCAGGGACATGTAATTTGACAGGTTGCGGCTGATTTGTTTTCATTTTGGTTTGCTATTTAACCGTGTGTAGATTTATGTCATTTCACCATGAGTAAGATTCACGATACACGGCGCCAACTGCTCGAATAAAGAGTCTAGAATAGAACTTCAGAATTGGGCTTCATTTTAGCCAACCATGGGGCCTATATTCCCGATATCGTACTTAAGCAGTAAATGACATAAAAATAAATTTCTATTAACCCTCACATGGACGGAAGTTTTAATGTACTTACATGGACAGTATCTACCCGGGTAGATAAACAAAATCTCAGGCATTCTGTATGAGTTTTTTCCATTGGGTTCTAGTTTTTCTTTCAATATTAGCCTTTTGCATTCATTCTCTTTAATTTTTTACGTTCGATTGTGCCTATTTTCCAGATCGTATTTTATTATTTTCTTTGCTACGCATATTTGTATGTCTTATATAATATACTTTAGATTACTTTTAAGCTCTACTTGGTGCAATCATGTATTTTTGCATCGACATTTTGCATGCAAATTCAACGAATATCTACCTGGGTAGATACTGTCCATGTAAGACAAAAAAAAGACAAAACTTAAAAAATAATAAGAAAGGACATTCTCATACAATTTTTTTCATAATTATCTTCAATAAAACAATAATTTAGTCACTGATTCGAAACTGCATTAAAATCTAAAAAAAAAAAACCGAAGAGATATTTAGAGTTGAAAATTCAAATATCTACCCGGGTAGATACTGTCCATGTGAGGGTTAAACTGAAAACCATGGACATCCCCAATGATTTGGAGCAATACCAGCGTGTATTTGAATCCACATTAGGGTCAAATTTTAAAACTGACTTGTGCTCACGGTGACGGCAACAGAGGGAAGAAAGACGACGTAACGGTAGCCATAGCCATATACGATCTTAACTAGAGGACGTATCATAAGTGCCCGAATTACGACTTAAAATATTTATTGACGACTTTAACCCCAAAATTGGAAAAAAAGGTTTACAGTCGAAAAGCGCAACCTCCGAAAACGGACTAAGACGAAAAGAAAAACATCATTAGCACAACATTCACGGACCTTAATATACGTAAGGGGGACTGGCGGTCTTCAGAACATAAGACTGTCAACCAAATTAATCACCTTGGGATAGATGCCGGACATGCCTCAAGTGTCTTCGATGTCGGACCACTTTTTGGTAGTAATTGAAGTACAAATGCGGCTCGAATACAAATGATGCTGTAAGAAGATTTGACGTCGCAAGGTAACTATCGCCAGAACTTTAATTGAACGGGTCTCCATTTACCTCTCAGCGAGCGCGTCAAGCTCAAAACGCTGTCAAACATGGAAATTCCACATCTGATAAGCAGATACGGGAGAAAACCCAAGAAGTTCAGATCGGTATTCACCATATCTTAAACAATCTCACCAAAGGCTGTAGTGTCAAAAAACGGTTAAGACACGTTGCGAAAAACAACAGAAAAATTAGTCATTTTCTAGATTCAAGCTAAAAATGAATTGCCCGCACTGAGCACCGCTTTAGGACTTCTTGAGGGCTCTGCGAAATAAGGCCCCAATGAAATAACACCCCCAAAATAAAATGAAATAATGCCCCAAAAAATTATACAGGAAACAACAACAACGATTTTTATGGGGTGGTTTTTTTTTTTTTCCTTTTTTGGGGCCTTATTTCCTAATGAAAATTGTGGTTTTATTTCATTATGAAATGAAATAAGACTCGAAACGTATGGGGGGCATGGTGCCCCCTGCAACCCCTCTGTTTAGGTTTACTGTCAGATGAAGGTTTGGTGTGGTACCTACTTCCTTTTTTGGGGCGTTATTTCCTAAATGTATAGATGAAAATAGGGGTTTGTTTTTACCCCAAGTTTGGGGCCTTATTTTTCTCTTTTGGGGCCTTATTTCATTGGGATCTTATTTCCTGCAGCCGTTCTTGAGCGCGCGCTAAATAAAAAAGGGGGCAATAGAAGAATGACATCTCTTGGTGGCGTTCATATGTTTTAGAAGCCAGCCAATCGGAGGCTTGAAACTTTGTAGTCAACTGAACAAACTATGATAGATATATATAGAGTTGACTGGTTTCCGAGGCATTGAGAATGTATGTGGGGTTTAAAAAAGCTCGGCGGTTCATTTTTTTTAAAAATTCAGCAAGATACAAATTTAAAACAGACGCTCGTTGAACTAAAGTTTGGCACATGAACAGATCTCTTTGCGTAGAGTTGAATTCTCGCATGAATTTGTAATTTTTGTCTATAGAAAAAAGGGCTTCGAACTCGGAAATAAAATTAGGTACATATCTCTCCAGAGTTTGTCAAAAATAAAAACATAGGTACTTGACCTAGGTTTCTGTATGTACCAGTTGAGCCCAATATTTCTGTATTTAAATTTTGGCGACATGCTAGGATAGGTCATCTTAACGATGTTATTTGCACCCACTTATAGATGAAACCAGCGCTCAGATCGAGTTTTTTTCTACAGGCCTGGGAGGCCGAGGATCTAAGCAGACTTTGTATAAGAAGCACGCACCATATCCAAAACGGACTAAAATGCAGTCACTTGCTTTGAGTAAAAAGTTATCCTTTTGATCTTCGGTCTGAGATTGGAGGAGAACCTACAATGAGATTCTTTGCAGGGATTTCGAAGAAGACTCAAATTAATCGGCTAATTCTGCTTGGAGAGACAGGACCGTAGAGATCCTTACCTTACCTTAGGTTACGCGGCCTTTTTAAAGGCGATTTCAACCAACATGCGTAACTGAAAGCAGCTTACCATAAATTGTGGTTGGGAGCAGTTTATTGGTTGAGGTCCAGGTCCACCCTGAACTGTGACGCCATCAGAAGTAAAAAGTTAGTACAAGTAAGACAAACAATCTCTCACGTCTACACATAGACAATAATATTTTGCATGCTCAAATTTCCTGCAAATATTTGCAAACATTCCCAAAGGATACTCAAACTCAAATTTCCCTAAACCAAAAACATGAAATCTCTAAAAGTGTTTGGCACTTTAATAGCCTTAAATAGCCCTCCACATACATTAGCATCGTACACTTCTCCAACTGCAGACTTCCCCGTTAAAAAGTCCCTAATTTCAGGATAACATTTCCATTTAGTTCGCTTATTATGCAGAATTCTAATTATTTCTACTATCCACATGCAGTCTTCACCCTACCCCTTTCCAAAAAAAAAAGAGTAAAAAAGTAAGAAAATATAAAAAAAAAACGAGACCACTATCATCATCACGTACTCACAGGACATCCTTAACGTGAAGTGATATAGGAGTATATGGCTGGCTGTCCACTTAGAATGTTCTTTTTTTTTCAAAATGAGCTATTTGTGTGGTATTTTTCCCTTCATATTCCTCTTTATATTTTGCGGGCACAACACTCACCCCCCTGTAGGAAAAATGCACAATTAGGTGTGTACATGCTAGGACATTTCAACCAGAGTGCAGTCCTGGAATGTAGTTAAACGAAAAGAGGCAACAAAAAAATTTCTCAATTTACTACAACTAGAATGGCCTTGCATTCTTCGAATATGGAATGCACCAGAAGGGGGATGCCGGATGCCGATGCACCACAGTCCGAGATAGCACTGGAGAGAGCCATATATTTAGCAAATGGTAGGCACTACCCCGACTAACACTAACAGGACCGAGGAATAAATTAAAAACGCAATTAAAACGGATTTCCGTTTTATGATGCAGTTCAAAATTGCGTTGGGATCTAGTTTTATGTACCATAGCAGTGAGAATACCAGGACAAGCACCACCACCGGCAGCGGCAACAAAACCCAAATTACTCCTAATGAATACACAGTTCTCGTGTATTTTACTCCTGCATACAGACACAGGTTACGAATTAGAAGGCCGCAGGACTAATTAGTCTACGAGACGCGTGTAGATGGTTCGTTTCGTGCGATTTAAGCAGAATTCACTGGCATTTTGGTGTGTGTCCAGGTTGTGGTCCGTTTGCATGTCCGAGGATTAGTTAGATCACACTTATGCAACCCAAATTATCCCTGACTAAGCTGGCATATACCGGATAGTGTGACATCGTACCGTGACACATATTGTCGGTGGTGGCATGCCAACAATTTTAATTACTCGAGTATTTAGCGTGGAAAAAAAAGTCCCAGTCTCATAAATTTCCCCACTCAAAGACGTGTAAAATTGTTACGTACACTCTCATCAATCATGGCCGCCCGCGTTACAAGAATGTTCTCCAAGTTTTTGCATCACCCTACTACACCCACCCCGCCAGCCATTCTATCGAGTAGATTATATAAATCTGTTTGCGTAGCATCTGTTGGGAAATTTCTTTAATAAACATTTTGACAGGAGGGGTGTGTCTTCGTCTTATCCCTGCCATTAATCATGATGAGAGATTTTCTCCCCGAAGGATATCTACCCATTATCCATTGCCTATTACATTGTGACGAGGTCGATTTTATAGATTATTTTGGGGGCTTAAAAATCAACTTAATTTAAAAAAAGAAAACTTACCTGACACTCGGTTGGCCATCTGGCGGCCTGCTGTGAGCAGTCATGATCCTTGTCCTTAGGCAGGGCGAACAGATCTCGGGGTTCTTTTAGGCGAGCAATCGGACGTAGAGTTTTCTCATCGGTGTTCACCTCCAATTGATTGGTTTTTAGTCCTTTGGAAAGGAAATTGCTCAAGAATCCTGCAAAACACACACAAGAAGAAAATCAAATGAAATTCACAAATGATTGATGGGATTTTCATTTTCGCTGTCGTTTTGTTGAGTGTAATGGTGATTCAATAAATAAATCATGCAAACGTCATTCAAATGGATGAGACGTCGCGGTAGTCGGAATTTGAGGCGGAGGGAAGTGCAAATGTTTTTATTGGATGTCTTGTTTGACAGAAGAAGAAAATGTTATTTGTTGACGCAGCATAAATGACAGATAGATGTGTGAATTTAAGAAAAAGTTTAAGAGGCGCTGCTATGATGGTGGATTGTGAGTGTTATATGGAATTAGCTGTCTGCGAATGTTAATGATAATGTACCTAGGTTATAAATTTGCATGAGATTGATGAAAACAGTTGGCATCACTGTATAGTTGCTATCTTTGGTAAAACATCGCTTGTCTGTACTTAGCTTAAGCGCTTGTACTTACTTCTAATAGAGGAACGCTGTTTATATATCGTCAGCTTATTCTGAAAGGAAATACTTTTGCAAGTGGCATCATACTGTTGGCACAGTGGTCATTACTATACTACTGTAACAACCTAAGGCACAACATACACATTGTGAAATACTTGTAACATCTCTTGGGAAAATTCCGGGGGGAAAAAGTACTTAGCTCTGCATGGGGATTCTAATGGATATTTTGTGAGTCATATAGTGCAATCGTCCCAAATAAATAGGTACGCAGCAAAAAACTTTGCCACAACCAGAGCTCTTTCTAATACTACAGATAGGAGCATCAAAAGCTGCAAGGGCCGTTTCAGGACTAAGTGCAATGTTTTCCTCCTTCTAAAACATGGCATCTAGATGATGGCCCATATTTTCGAATTTTTGCGAGTGTAACTGTTATAATGCTTATATTTTTGGTCTATGACAGGTGCCACGCCCCATATAAACCCACATTTTGTGAAGATCTTTCCATTTAATATACTTTATGGTTCATAATTACGGCAGCGTTAACGGGCATATATAGCGTTTTAAATGTTCTTCTTTGTAAAGGAGAAGCCACGCCCCGTTGTCCAATATCGCCCAGATTTTGCAAAATATTTTCAAAATTTAATATATTAAGTACCTACATTTACGAAATTTCAAGGCTAAAACTGACACAAATCTCAGGATATAGTTTTTTAGGTCCATTTGTTATGTGGGAGGTGCCACGGCGCCCTGTTGTCCAACCCCGCCTACATTTTTCGAAGTAAACAAATAAATGAATAGTTGGGGCAACAGGTCCGTATAGGTACCCTAGGCTTAGCTTCTTACAACCATTCCTTTGTGAGTTTTTATTTTTGGGTCCAATGGAAGGGACCTACAATTTTATGCCGAGTCCGAACGGATAATTTGAGTAACTCTTTCAGAACAGCTATACTCTCGAATGTTTGTCAGACGTTCGTGCCAGGTGGCACAGTGGAAAAAACCTTAAGATGTAATTTGTGTTTTCCGGGCATTAAACCTGGGAGCCTTCGCAGAGTAGTCCAGCACGCTAGCCAATGAGCCATTGCTATTGCTCACAAGTGCCCAGAAAATATATACATCGTTGTGGCAAATTTTGTCACAGGTTCCAAGATATATGGTTTTTTGTTTGTATCAAGGATATCGTCTTCAGTGGTCTTGTGGAAGGTGTGGCGCCCTAAGTTTTATGTAGCGCGAAGAACACCCTCAGAAGACCCACAAATGTTCGACGGTTAATGGTTAATGTGTAAGTAGAAGAAGAAGAAAAAGAAGAAGCAGAAGAAAATGGAGATGACGATGAAGAAAAATAAAACAGATGAAGATAATGAAGAAGAAGTGAAATAAATGAATTAATAAGAAAAAGGTGAAGTAGAAGAACGTGTTGCATTTTATATTAGAAGAAGAAGAAAAAGAAGAACAAGAAGAACAAAAAACAGAAGAAGTACATGAAAAGGACGAAGAAGAAGTATGTTCTGTATCCACTTTTATATGTAGGTATGTAAGAAGAAGAAGATGAAGGGAAAAAAATGAAGAAGACGATCTTGATGAAGAAAAAGATGATCAAAAATAAGAAGAAAAATAACTTTTTTAAATTAAAAGAAGATGGAGAGGAACAAAATGAAAAAGAAGAAGAGGATATCAAATGCAGTGTCCCCAAAATGTACTTTCACAAAAACAACCCCGTAGGGTTCAATGTTGTAAATAGGTAACTCGTAAGGGATTCAATTGTATGTATGCTGTATATTTATGGATTCTACGAAATAGGGAAAAATAGATAACGTGTGACTTTTTAGACATCCTTAATTAGGAAAGGCATTTATAAAAGTTTGTACTCTTTGGACCGTTTTCGGCACAGGCTCCTCTTTAAATGGGGGCGATGCTTTAAAAATCTATAACCTACGATCCAAATAGCTTATCGTTCCCTTTCTGCGTTAAGCACGTATCTACAAAACATTCATTCGTCAGGAATTAAAAAAAAGAATAGCTTCCCTTAATCGAACACAATACACATGTCAAAAATCATGTCAATTTTTGACATCATATTGACCTCCAGGTTAGTCAAACTGTCAAATTATAAATAATAGAAAGATTTTACTGATACATGCGTTTAATTATTCCTGAAGAATAGATGTTTTGTAGATACGTGCTTAACGCAGAAAGGGGACGTTATGTCCCATCTTGGTATACCAGGAATATACTAAAATTGCTTCGTCACTAATTTAAGACCTTTTCTTAAGAAAGGACGAAAAAGAATAAACCTTAAATTGAATCTAACTTGTTCTCTGCAAAATAAAGTATTAAAAAGTTGAATAGCCTGACTAGCGTAAGATTTTATTTTTGATACGAATGTGAGGGACCTACAGTTTTATGCCGAGCTGAACTGAGAAACTCAGGAGAGTTACACTGTCGAATGTTTGTCAGAGAAACACTCAACTCATGGAATCGAACCTGAGAACCCTCGCTTAGTAGCGAACCACTGAGCCACTGCTTCATCCAACTGAAGTCGATAGTCGATGGTCTATGCGCTATGCCGATAATGAAGAAACGATAGACGACTTGGAAGATACCGTTGGCTGCCATATTGATATATGGGCACTTAGTAGTCGAACCAACTGCGGAAGTAATGGGATAAATGTGTTCTTTCAATAAACCCGATACCACTTTTATATATTTGATTACATTTTAAAGTTGTCTATCTAAAAAACAATAAGAATTTTTAACAAAAAAATACAAAAAAACGCACCCACCATTTTCCGGAGCACCCTGTCTTGAGCAGTCTGAATAAATAGATATTTCTTAATAAAATCCCATTCCACTGATTTTCGCTTGCGATAGTGCACACATAAGCATATTCCCCAGTAACACTGAATCATTTGTCGATGCAATAAAAATAAAAGCAAACCCAATCAAACCGCAATTTCCGTTGCCATTGATTTATTTTTGCAAGACGATTGCCCGCTCTCTGTATTGGAGCGTTATTACCACCCATGAAAATGTCAGAATTATGGTGTGCAGCAAATGTTATAAAACCCGACTTTGATGGAGTAATAAACTTTTTAACTTCCCTTCCCTGACAGTGTTAATATTTTGCTTTATTTTTTTTTTTTTTTTTTTTTTGAATATCAGCTTCCCCTTGCTGCTCGTCTTCTTCTTCATCAGATTTTCTTTTGCTACATTCAATCTGTTTACTCAAACATATGTAACCTATATGTGTGTGCCCGTAAGGAAAACCAAAACTTTTTATATTTAGTGTTCACATGGTTTGCACTTCATCCCTGACGTGTTTCGCTTTTCCGATACAAACAAAGAAAACAAGTACTACAAAACTTTACTATATTCCCTCGCGAAAGCGAATGAATGAAAGAAGATAAGAAAAAAAAAGGAAAACCAAGAGGATAACATAGAAGACACATACGAGAGGTAATATGAGCACTAAATAGTTAATGTGTTCTAGAAGGGCATAAAACTTTCTCATTAAAAGTGGCAACAAGAGCGAAGTAAAAAAATAACTAAGTACTAAACAGAATAGAAATAACGAAAAATGGTTAAAGGATAGCGAATTACAAGTTTGATTAAGAGTTAGTAACTTTTATTAGTTTGTTTTACAAGTACAGAAAATAAAAAAGTTTCAACGTACCAAGTTTGCTGGATGTGGCTTGCAGCACTCTCTGTGAGTCGGTGGTAGAAGAGGTTTCCTATTTTTCTTGGGCACTAAATTTGTTATATAAAATTAAGTATTTCTTCTTCTTTAATCACTTTAAGAACTGCAAGAGAATATAAATTGTCTATTTTTACACTGTACCGGGACAAGTTGCGAGAAACGTGACGACCAAGACGTTCGGCTTTCGAAAAATTTACTCCAGTTGAGGTGTTTCGAACAATATTATTCAAACGTCAGAGAGTTTTTTTTTTGACAAATTGAGGATAGGTACTAAATTTTTAATCTGACAAGTACTTTTTTTTCTTTTGTAAATAATTCAGTTCTGTTTACAATTTTAAAAGTTATATTAACAGTCCCAATTTGAGCTTCTGAATAGATTCGAATCATCATACATGCAAAAGTCATGCCCACTGCATCAACTTCTTTCTTTCCTTAACTTGTGTCTAAATCAACCAAAAATCTCGAAAAATTTGCTCCAGTAAAAAGTCCTACGAAATGTATACAAATTTAGGCGCTAACTAAAAAAATACCACTCATTCTGTACGCAACAATACAAAAGTACCAATTCACAGCGAATTTGAGCGCGTGCAAAAGTACACGAAAAAAGTATGGGACCTATACGACTTTCCTGCGGTACGTCACTAAATTCAAAATGGTTTTCTTAGTATTTCCGTCCTTTGTGTCAAGTATGGCGAATAATATTAACTTAATGCTGAGTAAATTCCCAAAGCATTTTGTAAACTATCAAATGACATGAAAATGTTAGAGTAGACGTCATCTGTAAGATAGAAGGTAGACTCATATTTTTAAATGTTCATTTTCTATTTAAAATGTTCGCTGTTACATAGATTACAATTCTGAGCAGCTGTCCGAATTTGTTTAGTTTTTTAAAGCTCAGGAATGAATCTGACCACAATAGATGACACTGACGAATTGTTCATAAAAAAAAGCTGTGACAATTATTTCGCATTTTCAGAAGTATAGTTTTACACTTGGGATTACTTCTTGGAAGACCCGAGTGATTTGTCGCGAACGGACAACTTTATTGATACTAACACGCAAAGTCCTAAGGATCAACTACATCGGACACTTTCTCTTACCCGGTGGCAGCACAAGGTAGGGTTTGGATAAGTTCGACTTCAATCCAATACTTCTGTCTCTTGTCTCTTTCAAAAAGTCCAGATTGGAAAGGACCGGAAATGCTAAAAAGGCTACGAGACAGGGAAACACCTTTCTACTTGCTATGTAACTGCCCGGCACTGTCCTTGACAAACTATATGAGAGTACTTTTCGAGGAACTTGCAAATATACCCGTCTACTTCAATTTGTTATGAATGTATATTTTCGGATTATCTGCAACCGGTATGATCTCTCCAAACAGCCGTTTTGGGTTTGTCCACCCCTCCAAACAGCCTCTCTTCTATTTTCCTCGCTACAACAATCACTTTTCTCCTTGCGAATAAAGTTAATTCATACATTAGTTAAAACTGGAGTTCAATAACACTGTTCTAACATTTCATTAGTTATCCACTTAAATTGAAATTTTGTAGTATTCATTTTATTTTCGAGGTTAAAAACACCATTTTCGAACCCTCTGTTGGTAAGGTCTTAGGTATTATTATTTTCCTTGCCATTTAACAGTATTGATTTCGATTTCTTTTAAGCTCGAAAACGCTGTTTTCGATGAACGTATTTCACGTATATACTGCCTTAAAAAATAAATTTTCATCGTTTCTTACATTGAAAGCTGAGTAATTGCGGAAAGATTACACTTTACATGACTATAGAACAATATTTATGTTTCAATTGTTTGAAATATCCACCAACAGCAGAGTTTTATATATTTCACCTTTTTTTCCAAGTCAAAAACTTCTAAATTTATACTGGGTTTTGCATACCTTTAGACTCAAAAACTGTATTTTCGAAGCACTAATTGATGAATTCATTTTTACTGCGATTGATCGGTTTATTGCGTGTCAGAAACGCCATTTTTGAAGATCGTATGTATGAACTGTTTTCGAAAAATTATTTTTCAATTACATTAAACTGATCATTGTGAGTAAGAATATATTCCAAAATATTGAATAGAATGGATAAAACGAATATTCGTTTATTATTCGTTTCGTTTTCGATCGTTTTCGCAATTTATTTATCTATAAATTTTGTAACTATTGTATTGAGAGTAATACTGCGAAAATTGTTTTCATTACCTATTTTACAAAAATCACAAAACAAACTTATTTTATAAGAACATATTTTCAGACTAATTTTTCTTTTGTTTTTCAGAACTTCAAAAGTGATTTCTTGCTGCTATTCGTTTTGTTTAATATTTTAAGCGGTTTGTATATTTTTTACAATTCTATAACTACTACTAAGAACGGTTTTAAGTTTCGACTTTAATATCGACACAATTGCAATATTTTGCATTGAAATTTTGCGATCTTCTACCATCGCTTCCATCGAAACTAAAGGTCCTATTAATTGTTTTATAAAAATAAACACTTTGGTTGAAATTGAAAAGATTTAACTGACTTTTCAGCTAGCTGTATTACTCGATTTTCTGTGTTAAAAAACGTTATTTTCGAAACTGTTTTCATAATCCGCTGAATAACTTAAAAGCTATTTTTTGTTTGACTTTAATTGTCTTTGAAAGGGTTTTAGACTTCATACTGATCTCGAAAGTATGTACTTCAAAAACACTAACAACAAATAACAAAACTCTCCGACATGCTTTTTAACGGTCTGCATAAACCAAACAACTTGATATCCAATGTAGATTTCATTAAAACAAAAAAAAATCGAACACACTTTATTCGAAACATTTTTTTTTTAAATTAATTTTCATATCTGATTTAAATAATCCCCTCATTCCGAAGTACATTTTTGAAAGCATTATTTTTCGATTTTTAATGAATTCTCGGTATCTCAAAAACGTTCAATAAAAATCAAATTTTTTTTCATGGTCAGAAACACTACAAAAACACTTTTCAAAAATACTCGAAACGTATTGAAATTTTATTACGTGAATAACCTTCTGGGATTTTGAAAAATAAAAATGTTCGCTTGTAAGAAATTCCTCGGCAAATTCCGTTGACTCTTTTAGAAAATTCAAAATTCGATTTTAAAACTTTTCGCTTGTTAAACCGTTTCGACCGTTTTCAACAATCACTTATCAGAGACCACCGTAAAAACGTGATATATTCCTTGAACCGATTAAGGAAGACCTTTGGCAAAACTAAAATTCGTTTCGTATTTCGAGTTTCTTTTGAATTTTGCCAATTCGTTGCCGATTGCCGCGCTCTTCGGGGGTTGTTTACGGTGCCTCGATTTGTTGATAACTGAAAAACCCGAAGCACAGTGTATTGGAATCTTGGTCGGTTCGTTTTTTTTTTTTGTGCTGTTATTCAACAGCACTGTATTGGGGTGCTTGCTTGCTGCCACCTTGTCTCTTGTTGTTGCTGTTTTGTTGGATTTGTTTTTTTCTGTTTTATTTTTTGGTATGCAGCGCTCTTTTCTGCTTCACACAGCAGCTGAGTGTGGTGGGCGGTGAAAAGAGCTTTGGGTATTTTCATTTTTGTTTTCCAAAGCTCGCCTATAACACCCCCGCCATTTAGGTGAATTGTGAATACCATAAACACAGAGGCAACAGCTTTTGGTTTGTTTACGTCGCTCTTTGGTTATTCGGGTAGTTTCGTGCAGTTTTACTTTTTGAAGAGATTGAGAGGAGAGAGAGCTAGGGCAAAATACTAAAATCAGTTTAGATTTTCAGAGAATTTAAAAGCGCTTTTTTAGTGCTTCGAACATTTTCTTTGTGGGCGGTTGCGCCGTGAGGACAGGAGATAAGATTGGATACCTACCATCTGCGTGGGGTGCAACACGAAGCAAGAAAAAAAAGGAAGTAAGATAAAGCTTTTGCTGTGTGTCTTCTTGTCTTTTGCTGTGGTGGTGGTGGTGGTGATTTTTGTTTGATTTCGCAGGGGTTGAGAAACTTTTCCAATCGGGTGAGTTAGAAACTCTATATTTCTATTGATACCTAGTGTACGATAATATTTTTGAATCAGTCTATTTAGTTTCAATTTAAGCTGTCCATTGGCCTTTTCAAATACGCTAACAAATTATGTCAAAAAGGCAGCCTCGTCACAGAAGAAGCAATACGTGACGAAATGTCTTTTTGTTTTATTTTGTTTTATTTTGTTTCTGAACTTATACACTTTTGATGACCAAAAATATAAAGGCAATACTAGGCAACACTGTTGCTCGGCAAAACCTAGTTGTCGTTTTTATCACACGACTCGACGCGACATTTCTTGATTTCGAATCTATCTTCAGTATTTGTATAGCAGCTGGAGTTGTTGAGGCACATGTACCCCCTAGAATTTTGATCGACAAATTCACGAGAAGTACAAGTGATAACAGTCCAAAACACATCCATATCCGTTTAGTGGTTCTTGTGATTAGCGCAGTCATATAGATTAGACGCACTAAAAGTTTAACACTTTAGAAAACAAAGTTCCACCTATCGGATTTCAACAAAACCACTACCTAAGTACTTCCAGCTACTTTGATGCTACATTTCCTTTTCAGCAATTTAGACCGTGTCCCTAAAAATCTAGTCGACTTAAATGAAGTGTAAGGAAACTTCTTTCATTATTATTTTATTTTTAACGTCTGACTTCCCGCAGCATTAAGATGCGCGTCGACCTAAAATATCTATTGTGCTTGTCGTCAGATATATGTTTAGGTTAGTAGCGATTCTACTTTCCTAATATAGCTGATAGTGCATTTAGCAGAGGTTTTCCTTAGTTTTTCGGTACTTATTATTTCCCTGAAGAATGATTTCCTTCTTATACGGCAAAGGGACATAGTCTGCACTGGTGAGTCGACTAAATGCATTTTATTTAGGTGATATCGCAAACAGTAGTGACCCGTTAGGTAACCTACTAAGTTTTTGATATCGTGCCTACGTAGATTTAGTATCTTATTGGGCTGAATAGCTCTTCTGGCCTGTCTTAGCCCTGGGATGTTCTCTCAATATGAATTACATTTGTTTTATTCTCAGCTTATTATAGCCAGATTTATAGCTGATTTGGGGATTGCACACAAGGGTTCATGTCCTATGAAAGGGGTTTCCGAGCCTTTTCTGGCTAATTCATCAGATTTTTCAACTTCTTTCATTAGGACATTCGCACTTTAGAAGAGCGATACCAGGGTTACTGGAATACATACATCATCACTAAGTACTGCTGGACCATTCATAGTAGTATTCCTGAGTTGACTCATGCTAGAAAGTCGTATAAAAGACATTTTGGTTTTTAAGCTTAGTTTTTGTGTAGGTGCTAAGAGATTGAAAACTGGTACATATATTTTTTTGTAAAAATGTCTTCTTCTAAACATAAAATTCCCGACAGTTTTATTATAGGCTTAGATTCTCAATCATATTATATAAAGTTGCACGTCTCTTTGGTAATTGGTTAGAAAGTTAGAACCTTTGAGATAAGTACCTAATTTTAAGATTGGGTAGAGGGATAATTTTGAAAACGTCGAAACAGCCATTTAATAATATTGATACTTTTCTACAGTTCTAAAGTTTCAGTTTCAAGTCAGTAAGACAAATGGGTCGTGATTTATGAAATATATTATAGAGATAAAGATAGGTTAGGTTATGTAAGCAGGGCACAACGAGTGGCGGCACACTTTGGCCAAAATAGGCGTGTAGTGATACCACAGCATCAAATGATCTCAAAACTACCCGTTGAATCAACAGGAGCTAAGAATAAAGCGTTGGAGGTGGCTGATGCTTATATTAGCGAGTTCGCCGAGATTGTCGAAGAAGTATTCTCCAAGCCTTCTTCGAAGTGAGAGGACATGGGCATGTGCAGTGCATAAGAGGTGAAGAATAGTCTCCTGTTCCTCATCATTTTCATCCATACAACTCCTGCAGAAATCGTTTGCAGGGAGGCCCAATTTGAGGGCATGCCTCCCAATGATGCAGTCTCCAGTAATGACACCTACTATTGTGCTTATAGTGGATCTTTTAACTATTCGAGCGCTTAATATTCAGTGTGGGCAAAATCTGCTTCGTAGTGAAGCACGTGATGCAATTGGACCGTCTGCAGTTAGTACCGTTTATAGCATTTTGTTTTATTAAGAGTTTGCAAGCAGCGAGAGGCATGTAGAGATTTTACTTCTCCGGTATAATCGATATAGTTACGCCATGCCTAGCCATCTCATTAAGAAATAAGGGCAGTATTGGACTTAAAAATGACCGAAACCAGGGATTTAATGTTAAGTGGTTATTGTCTGTAGAATTTATTTTGAGGGTGTCTGAGCTTGCCACTTAACCGAACAACACAGGGATTTAATCCCAGCTATCGGGAAAAATTGCGATATCCCTCGCGGATATTACATTGTACCGCAGCCACGACAGAACCTCCGCCTGAAAGACGCTACAGTGATTAGGAAGGCGTATCGAGATCTTACAGTGCAGATCTTTGGAGAAAGCCCCTCCACCTACACCTGTTTTCGTTTTGGACCGTCTGAATAAACGCAGTTTGCCGACTGGTCCACAAACTAATTGCTTTCATGCCACTTGTTTGCAGTTGATATCTAGTGATAGAGATAGAGATAAATAAATGTTAAAATCAACCAGCTGAAAACTTACAGGCACATTGTAATTGGCCACAATCCAGTGACATGGAATGTAACATTTTCCTCCACAAAGAAAAATGTTAATAAATTTTCACAGTACAAAAGAACTTTGTTTGGTCCTTTATTTTAATCAAGCGACCCATTCACTTGCAGCCACATTAACGTAAATTGGCCCAGTAAAGTTCACCGAACACATAAATCTCCCACAATGACCTTGCCGGTGCCGAGCAAAACAAAAGAGCCAACAATAAAAGCTCATAATCAGCAAAAAGCTCAAATAAGATGAGTTGCATATTTTATTTAATTTTATTCATACAAGACAGACAGACAGACTATATCTGACTATGTAAGTTCCATAAATTTATTATTTTCATTTCGTTTTTATTTTGTGTCATTTTAAAACCACCCCTTTCCTCACATGTTTGGTTTGTCTTCTCCACAAGGAACACAAAAGCACAAGAGAGAGAAAAACGAATTGATTCGGGGCATGCATATCCCATAGGTATATAGATAGATGATTCTATGTTGGTAATCTATAGAAGAATGAACTTCAACAAGTTGCAATAATACTCGTCTACTCTAAAGTCTAAAGAGTGAAGCTGAGAGATTTGTACCGTTTTCAACCCCCTTTGGAACAGAAAAAAATACAGAAAAAAAAACGATAAAAGAATCAACTGCAAAAGCAACGACGAGTGATTGCAACAGCTGCTCGGTGCAATTTTTAATTTTATATCTTTTTTATTGTTTATCTACCCATTTTCTGCGCCACCCCGCCAAACCATTTGAATTCATTTATTCCCGAGAAATGTGTGTGTGTGCGGTAGTTCAAAGAGGATACCACTCTCGTCGCCCGTACATCGGATAGATACAGATAGTTGAAATGGAATGAATAACAGAATAAAGAACGTTTTTCTTTTTTTACTCGTTCTCTCCTTTTAATGATATCTAGTAGATGACGCCGGCGATGGGGGATGTCAGAGAAATCTTGCTCCAAGGGATATATTTCATTTGGCAAATAAAAAATGAAAGCATCAATTAATTGGAAATATATTTCTGTTTTTATTTTTTTCGTATCTACCAAATGAAATAAACCAATATTCGAATAAATGAAATGTGTGAGGGTGGCTGGTTTTTATTTTTTTTCTTTTATTTAACATTTTCAGAGAAGTATTAACTTTGTATATGATTTTTATTTTTTTTTTTTTGTTGAGAGAAGAATTAAAATGACACAAAATGGATGCGAATTAAATTTGTTTTTTTTTTTGTCAAAATTTTGTGTAAACGTATATAGATATGCACTAAAAATCATTTAAATTAATTAAAATATTCATTCGTATTTTGTTTTTATTCTACAAAGAATTCCAATTAAAATGTTACGGGGTTGTGCGTTTTTGTTGAGGATTCTTGTGAAAGGTAATATGCTGCAAATGCAAATTCTTTAGTTGACTGTATGGATGGTGGGATGTTGTTTTTGGATCATTTCGAGCATGTGAAAGTTTTTTCATAGGTTAATTTATGTTTTGAAAGTGAAAATAGTTTGGAAATGTTTGGAGGATAATGTCGCATTCAAATGAGTTTGATAGGACTAGACACTGTAGGGGAGACTGGGACACATTTGAACACTTTTTGCTTTGCGGTCTCATAAAATCCTATTTGTTTAAATTATTGGACTTTAAATTATTCTCACTTTAAGAAATGCAAATAAACTTTGATTTGGACAAATAACTACGTACATTTAGTAAGGGCGTATAATTTATTTTTATTTAAAAACGAAGTAGGTCCTTATGTTCCAAGGTAACCTCTATGTGGGGTAGTTTTGAACGGCAGTATTTGTAATTGCTTTTAGCAGCAAATAAGTTATTATAAGGTTTGCATTTTTTTAATAAAATAAATTAACTTTTTTTTGTAATAATAAAAACAAAAACGACTTAACAAAAGCAAACTGAAATTTTTAAATTACTGATATATTTTACAAATGACTGACGCAACTTTATAAAAACAAAAATGAGTGATTTTATTAACTGAACAGAAATTTTGAAAAAATAAAGACAAAAATCATCATCACAGCTGTCCTCGATGTTCCCGGAGCGTTAATTGGTGGTGGTAGCATAGCTTTTAGTTCAATGCCACTTACAGACACCTTGTTCAAATGTACCCACCCTGACTGTTTTGTTCAAACCTGCCCCAATAGGTCAAGCGACAGAAAAATGTGCGCAAATATTTATATTTTTCATATTTGTCAAAAAACGTCCCTTTATACGTTTTCAAATGAAGTTGTGCCTTAAAAATATATTTTACACAATACAAAAAAGCTCACCATAAAATTTGCACACTCTGTACACAAATAGAAAAATTAAAATATGCAATTTAAGCATAAATCCTCCTCATGTGGTGACTTCCAGGCGACGACTGCAAAAATATCTGAAAGTCGTTGACAACTAAAAAACACGGTTTAAATTTTGATTTAAACTTCGAAATATTTTTTAAATGTTGTTTTATTAGCAATGTTCAAATGTGCCCCAGTCTTCCCTATACAAAAAGTATAGTTCATTCATTTCAAATATAATGAAGCATTGCACATAAGAAAAAAAGGATATGACAAATTTTTGGGCCTAACGAATTTGGTACCAAATGAAAAAAAACTGAAGTTATATGAGTTCGATTTTCTTGCATGAGCCAAGGAGTACTACTCTGAATTCTACAGCAGTAATCAGCCATTTTATGTGCATTCCTGTAACCCGGCTTCTCTAAAGTGCGAATGTCCTAATCGTTGAGGTTGCCTTTCTCTTCACTTAAGTCACCTAGATTTTCAAGGAAGTCGTCTAAGTTGCTCAAGAGGAAATGTAGTATCATGGACGCTGGAAGTGCAGCAAAAATTGTTATATGGGTTGAGGTTAGGTTAGGCTAGGTTGTACATGGTCTGAGTCCATCACAATAGACTAGGCACAATACTGGGCCCATCGCCATTCCTGGGGAAATTTCGCGGTCAAAACCTAAATAAATTCGCTCAAACACTTAATTTCCCTACAGAACCTAAAAATGGTTTTAATTTTGTTGAGATGGCAACCTGCTCCAAATTGTCGAAGAAAGTACCTTCCAAGGTGTTCATCCTTCTATTCCGAGCAATAGCTTGACAATCACAGAGAAGATGAGTTAAACGAACTCATTCTATACGCAGATTTTTGAACAACTGTTAATAAGTTGGTGATACATGGATCGTTTCTTATTTTCTGATCTGAAGACTATTAAAAATCCCAGCTTTTGTCTATTCAGAACTCTTAAAACACTCAAAACCTTTTTAGAGGCTTTTACATATTCTTCCATTAACCCTAATTTAATACATATTTCATACATTCAGACTCCCCGGAACCAAAACCTCCGTCAAAGGCTAATCTTTCTTAGTCCAGGTACCCAGCTTTATCTCTGAAATCCCATAAGCACACGACAATGTTCGTATTTAACCTATATACTCTAAAACTCTTTTAGTGCTGGCAATACTTAGATAATGGTTTTAATAAAACCAATAGGTGGCGCTGTCGTTTCTTTTGTGTGTATGACTGCGTTAATCTCGAGAACGAGTGAACGGATATGGATGCAGTTTCAAATGTTATCATCTACACTTCTCGGGAATGTGTTTATGGGATCGATTTATGAAGCTTGTTTAATAACGTCTTCATTCTTAATAACAATTCTTAACGTAAAGTAATTTTCGACAACTTTTCGGCATATTGTGGTTGGTATCTCAGCCATGACTTGACGAATGTGGGTTTTTGAAGTTTCAACTGCTCAATAGTCTGTGGATTGTCCCGCTTAAACACGATCTTTCGCTTAGCCTTACAAAAGCAAGTTCAACGGCGGCAAATCGCATGATATCAACCGTCTCTTGACATCACCAAATCTTGAAATTACGCAGCTTAAGAACTTTTCGCGCAATAAAGCCAAAATTGGTCGTGTTGTGTGGCTTGTGGCGCCTCGTCTTATTGGAACCACATATCGTTCTCAGATCGAAATCTTATATATCTGGGAAAAAAAACTTCGGCGAACATTCTGGCCACACAAGCCCAGAATCTAAGAATGCTGAGGAGCCAGTAACAGCAAAATTGTCCATCAAGCGAGGGCTCCGATAATGCGTATGTCCTACACATCCGTAATGAACTCAGTCTCTTCGAATTTCTTGACTGTTTGAGTGCGTTCAGAAGGACGAATATGGTTTTTTGATACGTTATTTTCTCCGATTCCAGTAAATTAGGTATGCATTTTTCAAACACTTACTTAAGCTTTAAAAACATGAAAGACTTATTGTCGCAGATCAAAAGATCTCCTTTCTTCAGTATCTGACAAACGATGCTGAGAAGCCATTCACCGAACATACTTTCATCCTACCAAATTTTACAGCTGCTGAGTAAAATTATCTCCCCCAGCTTTAAAAAGCAGAGCTGAGTCACTCTGTCAGATTTATTGAACTTAAGTTTGTAGATATGGCTACCCTCACTTCGGGATTCTTTTCTATCATGATGAACGTTGAATGGCGTCTTGGTCATCATGGCCATTAAAAAATCTGCAGAAGGAGTCCTTCAAAATTTTCAGCACAGCCTGTGACTACTATAACGTTCTCTTGTTCGTCTTTGGCAAGTTTCAGTGTGGTTTTTAAAGCCTTCGCATGTCTTAGTTACCTTTCATTCGTACAGTGACATCTCTCCGCCTGAGCTCGCTGGCACTCATCATCGAACCATGGGTTTCTTCTTCATGGTTGCCTGGGTGAAACCTACAATATTCTGATGACTTCCTGTCAACTCAGCCATTGGTCTTCTCGACTTGAATCTAGCGGGACGGGATTTCTTAAGAAATTGAGGAAAACGCTTTTGCCAAAGGCGCTGGCAGCCTCTTGTGATCGCAGCCATTTGATGTTGAACTTTCTTCTCACTGTATTTTCTCGTCGCTGGACTGCACGAGGTATTCGCAAACGTACCTTGACAGCTGCTAGGTAATGTTCGGAGTCGATGTTCACTTAAGGGAATTTATAATACACACAATAATAATCTCAAACAGTTTCCGCTATTGGAATACATGTGGTGTTCGCAGTTGCAGTCAATTCCAGTTGCACATTTTTTCACAAACTCAATCACATCAAGTTATGGAATTTTTGAAATGATATGGCAACGCTTACGCCTGTCAGTAGTGACATTCAAGTTCTTCTCTTCTTTCTGTCAATAAAAATATTCTCCGAAGTGATGTCTGCAAATTTTACATAAGAAGCAACAAAGACGTTTATATGTCTGCGGTTTTTACGGAATCTATGTTTACACAAACCTCAAAAGTGTATAGGGTGTCAATGTCATTACTCGTCACATTTTATTTTCGTGGCTGTTGGCATTTCCACATGAAGAACTATTACATTGTCAATGAAGCAGAGGTACGTGCAACATCCAACGCCTAGAAAATATACCTATTTGTTTGAAACGTGTGGAAGACCTCTGAAATCGATTTTACAGGACTGTACCTTATTCGATATTTTTTTATTTTCACTCTGTAAATAGAAATAATAAAAAAAAAGCTGCAGAAGGAGGCTGGGGCTGGGCATATCTGCAATGCTGAACTAATTTTTAACTCTCGACCTAAGGAGGGGTACTATCCAATTTCAAATGCAAACTAAAAGCATAAAAGATACACAAAAAGGTCGAAGTCATAAAAGTTTGCCAAAGTTACTCCATCAGTCATCGAGCGGCGTGAATTACTAATCAACCCTTCGAACTTTTTACTTTATGCCCAAAAATGTTTCATCTATCATCATGCCTTTCTGCCAAGAATACTATAGCCGAGGTGAGGGTTTCTTTACCATCTTCAATCAAATCATTACAATTTCGCCTTTTGAGCAATTTACACGTGCCGATAAACCACACGCCCTATCCTTATCCTCACAGTGCTACTCAATGAATAGATTAGTATTCAGCTATTATTGAAACAATGCCTCCTTCAGTCATCGCATCATTGATGCCTGATCGGGCAGACGCACACACAAGGCTTATGTACCTATACATATATTGATTGGCAAAAGGTAGTCCTATTCCGGAGTAGCGTGAATGGAATAATCTCTTGGCCATCATCATCGAGTCGTCTTGGATTACATTAGACACATCGATACAAACCATCAATTTCCGGTTGCTAAATTGATGAAAGGAGCATGGTGATTGATGTGGCAAGGGGCCATAGTTCTGCACATACAAATTGTTCGCCTATTGAATAATTAAGGGATTCGTAGGTCCTTCGGTAGTTATTTGTGATTTCATGAATATGCCAGGCATGGTGTGCTAACCCATATCAATTTGAAAAGGATACGCTTTCGTGCGTTCACATGGGATCCACCTACCCAGCCCCTAACTCTTAAGGCTCCTTCAAACACAGGGGGACGGGTGGTGGGGGCTGTAATTTGAAATCTCGAAACGTGCAACCATTTTGAAAAGGAAAAACATATTGCCTGCAGACAGGCGTCTGTCAGTAATGGAAGTTATTAAACCGAGTAAACGTGTATCTAATAAGGGTCGGTATATGTATAGGTACATGTCAGGAGCAAGGCATATTGAACGCGCGAATGTCAGTTATTAAAAAGAAACAAGTGCCTCTACACTGCTATTTTACTTTTGTGATGTTTTCTGCTGTGCATAGCAACCTGCCACGTGAAACTATCCTTTCAAAATGTATGTACGTAGGTGTAATATATGTAGGTATAGGTACATGCTTGTAAGTCGTCGAACCCTGGCATGTGCGTTTGATTGAAGTTAAGAGCGTACCTACACCTTTTTGATATACGTAGTAAGGTGGGCGCAGTGGATAGATAGATATTGCTTTCGTACAAAGTTTCGACATTACGATGATAGACGAACTCAAAAAGGTAGGTATCGCAATTCTGACAGTCTGCCAGCTCCTGAGGTCAACCAGCCAAACACGACTGAACGGATTTGTTGCAAACTAAAATTTGTATTTAGAGAGGTACAAGTATGAACCTCTTAATTCAAGCCTCATTTTACTCCAAGCTTTTATGTACTTACCTTATAAAATTAAAAATAAATGAAACGAGAAAGTTTCGTGCGATCCAGTCGTGGACTTTATTTTTTATTTGTGTCAATGGATTTTGCATAATTTTTTTTTTTCAAATCGCTCATGCAGAGCGGATGCTTTTGATTTGAGAGAAAATGGAAAAGAACGATAGAAGTGCGCTGTAGGACTTTCCAGTCTCTTCACAAAGAAACACCAGCTTTGGATAAGGGGTACGATATTTCTTCAATATCCCACGAACCTTTAGTCGTATGAACTTAAAAGTTTGTATTTTGATAGATAAGCCAAAATGATTACATGCCTCATTCATCATTTTTCAAAATTCGTCCTATAAGGGTTGAAAAACTTTTCAAACAAACTTTTCTATTTCGACCTTACTAAGCTTAACTTGCCTTTATACCATAAATCTATGTATGTCAAATCAAGAAACGCTTTTAATTTGTAGGCAATATTTCACCGATTATTTTGAGCTAACAATTATCTTTCTGGTCTATAAATAAGACTGTTGGACATAATCACATGGATAAGGATGGTACGTGGACTTGCGCATATATGAACTCACTTTTTATTAATTTGTGTTCAAATGTAAATGCTGGCAAGTCCTGATTGTCTTGCGAGCTCATCGCCGATTCGTTCCCTTTGATATAAATAATAATTTAACGAAACCTACACCAGTTAAAAAAGTATTTAGTTTTGAGACCAACTTTGGGAGACCCTAAGGCCTAAGCCTATACACCAGCTTCGAAGAGGTATTAAGCAGCTTTGATGATAGCAAACGTTATATACCCACATACTTCGTCTCCATTTACTTTACCACTTTCGAATGCAAGAAATGTCCCAGTCAAGTAGTACAATTAAGAAGTTCCGGTGAACAAAAAATCGTATAGCCCATCGATGTGAGCGACTCCGACTTGGAGGTACGTATAACCATTTTAAATGGCATAACTTCTGAGCTTTACATATATACAAAATCGAGTGTGTATATTTTTTAAAGATAAATCCACCTTTGTTTACCACTCCCATGTGTCTTTTTGTCCGAGCTGCCTCGTGTCGAGTTCGGAATCATTGCACAATCAGCCATAAGATGTTTCATCACTCTAAACTGTCGAGTTTTTGTTTCATCTTACTTCGTTTTATCGGAGTTCGGAATTAATGCCGTACGATTCGTAAAAAGTTTCACTTCAAATTGTAATTTTTTCGTTTCATTGGAGTTAGGAATCACTGGGCAACCATCCATAAAAAGTTACACTTCAAACTGTAAATGTTTTAATTCATCTTACTTCAATTCATCGGAGTTCGAAATCACTGCACAACCAGCTATAGAAGTATGACTTCAAATTCTTAAATTTTTTTTTGCATCCTTCTTCTTTCCATGGGATTTTGAAATTACTGCCAGCGAGTTATAGAAAGTTTCACTTTAACCTGTCGTTTCTTCGTTTCATTAGAGATCGGGATCACTGCACAACGAGCCATACAAAGTTTCACTTCGAATTTTTATTTCATCGAACTTCGTTTCATCGGAGTTCGTAGTTACTTTCCAACAAGTCGTAAAAAGTCTCACTACAAACTGTCGCTTCGTGGTTTCCATATGGAGTACAGAATCAGTTCGCAGCGAGCCATACAAAGTTTCACTTCAAAAACCCGCTGCAACGAAACTGAAGTGACAGAGTGACTAGCAATTTTCTGAGGTAATTCTTGGTATTAAACAAAAATGGGCAATAACTTAGCCAACGAATCTTAGAATACATTTGATTCATACAAGTGAGAAGAACCCCCCTTTCACCTCATACGTCATCAAAAGTCTAAACAAATAGGCGTTCCGATAATTGTAACCCTTCTCAAGACCCATTCCACTTGTACGATTACTTGTTCGATTGTTAGAATTCCATTTGGTATTGTTTAAAATTTCAAAACCAATAATTTTCACCACCTACCTTGTCCCGTAACAGGGCAAACAGGAAACAATTGCGCTTGCAGTACCTGTACTCGTCCTTGGAGACCAAATACACTGCTACTGCCACCACCGCCAACGAAACCGCCTCCATAGTAATTCATGACGAACTTTCAGCTCGACTGCACGTCAAATGCTACACGTATAAAAAATCGAAAGAATTTCCTTGTTACCATTTTGACTTTTACCCACTGCCTCTGTTATGGCTTAAAAACTTGATCATCTTTCGAAAGATTCATTTGTGGAACGCGAAACTTTTTTTTTCCCCCCGAATTATTAAAACTTTTTCCAGTCACAACTTGCTCGGCGCATATTTTCTTCGATTTTAATTAGACAATCTAGCCGGAATCCCGAAATCGCACTTGAAAAACTCGCTCAGGTCCACGAAAACCGTTTGACTTTGAAAAGTTTCATTTGTTGACTGATTTAGCTATGGCAGTTGATGCCATCAAAAAGTCTTACCGTGGGGTTTTCGATTATTCTCATTTCGAACTCCGTCAATAATTCAGGAGAATCGTCTATGCTTTGTGCCATGACAAAAAGTGAGGTTAAAAACAACCAGACGTAGTTCTGAATTAGAAGTTCAGGTAAAATGTCTGCAATAGGGGCGGGTGGATACGAAATTTTGGGGATCCGTTTCCCCAACCGGTTGCAGGGAATTTATTTATTTTTGTTTAATTTTATCGAATGAGGTTGTTAGGATGGTTAAATACCTATGAAGGGTTCTTCTTGGTAACCAGTCAAAGCCGCATAGTTTCTATGGGGGATTTGTTTAGTTGGTTTTTTTTTTCGAGGAATTCAGTTGATTTGATTTTACGGGGCTTCTGACTTGAAGTAGGTTACGAGCGTCATAATTTAATCAAATTGAATTCTGGCAAACTTGTGGTTATAATTGAATTATAATCCATTTGTGGGTTTTTCACATGAATATGGAAGTTACATTACAGCATTAGGTAACGAATGGCATTTAGATGAGAATTTTTGTTCTGATTAATGGAATGTTTTGTATGTAGTTTTAGGTGTAATTGTACCGCCTCGTGATAGGTTAGATACATACCTTGATGTAGTGTTGCAATTTGAAACTGGACTGGGATCTTGACTAATCGATTTTTGTGATTATCACCACTTTGTTGACTGCTCCCCAAACCACTTGCTTCTATCAGCGAAACATCGAATATTAGCGATCATCAATCCTTATAGGACGAATCGGTACAAAGTATTAATTAGGTATGTAATAGTTTTGAGTTATCTATTGACATAAAAAGTTTCAAGTTAATACGGCTAATGGTTCATGTGTTATGAAAAAGCCTCCCATAAATATTGCACTGTTTTCACAACCCAACCAGCATGGAAAATTTCAAAGTTCTAAGCTTAGAGGAAGTGGTTCAAATTTGGCTTGCAAGATTTGAGCATGACAAATTTTTCATGAATTTAATTAAAAGCCTTTAATCAGTAACAACATCATATTTAGTTTCGACTTTAAACTTAAAGAGGTTGCATTTCTTTTGAAATTTCGCTATTATGAGCTTTCGTAAGTTTATAGTCAGGTTGTGAGGAGCACTGACTAGGAACAAAACAGCACTCTGGACAAAACGTAACATTTTGTAATCGTATCTTCAAAAGCCGGTCATTTGCGCAGCTCCGTCAAGATCGGACGAACTCTATTATAAAGATCGGCTTAGAAGATGCGAAGCACAAAAAATTTGTAAAACTACGGACCCGTGAAAAGATGAAGAAAACAGCTTCAGCAACATGGTCCAGCTATGGAAAAATTGGAAGCATTGGTCAATTAAAGACATGATATTAAAGGCATGAATAACGTGACCAACTCTTTGACAGGTCAGCGCTGTAAAACCGAGACCGAAAAACTGTATAAAAACTGTACCATTTTAACAGCGAATTATGTTTTTTTAACTATTCAAATAACATTTCTAACATGTCTAAGACAAGGCGCGCACCGAAGTGGTGTGGCAGTGGCGTGGTGATCAAGTGGCAGGTGGCATAGGAGTGAGTGATATGAAAGTGATTTAACGCACACTGAAGAGGCAAACAACGTATGGTGCTACCGATTCATCAGTTCTTAAAAAATGTCGTCATAATTGTTAAATTCTTGGTCGTTTCGCATGTTTTTAGTTTCCGGGTAAACAAAATACGCAGTTGTAATGCCAAAATCCACGTCTTCACCAGCCTCTAAACCTGCCACTTGGACACCATGCCACTGACACACCACTTCGGTGCGCGAGTTAAGTATCCATAGCAAAACATATTGAGAAAAAAGATAACATTATTTGTATTCAATGATATCTTTAGCCTCTAGTACAGTCTTGCACACAACGCTACAATGATAACATATGTACAAGAGATAATATCGTTTGTATACAATGTTGGAATATTATCTCTTCTTCATTATCAAGCAAGACGATTGTACGCTTGGGTCTCCTTGTAGATAGATAAGAAAAATATATAAATACGACTGTATGATGAATTTATCGATAGTCTTATTGTAACTACATAGTAGCCTTAAGCTCCTTTTAGAATTAGTAAAAAGTATTTCAATAATAAAGGACATAGTTCCAAATAAATATTGTTTAATTTTAAAAGTAAGAAACAAGTGTTTTAATTGGCGATCCTGCCAGGAGGTTAAATATACTTTTTAACTTCAATCGAGCGGACCTCGGGAACAAGTAGTGAAATCTAGTATAAACAGAACACTCGCGTTACCGGTTACAAGAATTACCTAGCATAGCAGGTACAAATATAGCTTCTTCATACGAAGCAGCTAAGCAATTCAGTGAAAGTGTATATGTGGAGAAAAAAAACACACAAATTCGACGACAACAGACACGAGTTCAAAATGGAACAACTCGCAGTATTAATGGCAAGATTAGAAGCTTTAGAAACCAGGTGCAACACAGTAACACAAACCCTAGAGCACACACGCACAGAGAATGCAAGGTTAGCAGCAATAATAACTAACCAAAATCAAATAAACACTAATTTAGAAACAAAACTAAATGAAGTAAAATCTGGATTAGGCATAGTACCAAACATACCTGTGCTAGAGGAAATAAGAACCACATATACAGATGGTAGTGAAATACAGTTAGACGCATTTAAAAGCCTACCTATTTTCAACGGCGATCAATCAAATTATCGGTCGTGGCGCGAAGAAGCATCCAGATTAATGGACAGCATTAAAAACTTCAAAACACACAGTAAGTACGCAGCAGCATTGACTATAGTGAAAAGTAAAATACAGGGTGCAGCCGCGAATGTGTTAACTAATTATAACACAATTTTTAATTTTGAGGCGATACGTAACAGATTAGATTATACGTACTCTAATCAAGAACCTCTATACGTGCTACAAGACATGATGAAAGCCATCACGCAAAAAAGAAGCACACTGTCTGAATACCACGACGAGATAAATAAAAATCTCAATTTAATAATATCAAAAATCACTATGTCAGGTGATCCGCCGAATATAATCGACAGACTAATTAAAAATGCTAACGACGACGCAGTTCGTATATTCATTGATGGTATGAGTGACAACTTTACAAGAGGATCATTATATTCAGCTACAATAAATGATCTAGAACACGCATTCGCAATTGCTCGCAGAATAGAACATGATAATGTGCACAGGCATTTACATCTCACTCAAGATAAGCACCACAAAAATATGCCACATGAACGCAGAAACGAAAGAAGACCAAATTATTCGAGCCAAACAACGAATTATCAACCCCAGAAGCAATACGATAATATGCAGCAACACAATCAAGGACCACAGCCGATGGAGATAAACTCGAGACAAATTGTACATGCACAGCGACAAAATTGGAATCAATGCAAACCCGATGTATATAATCCACCAGCGAAACGTGAACACAGCGGGAGTTTCAACACACACAACAGACCGCAACGATCTTATCAGCAGAACTTCAAGCAGCAGAGAGTAAATAACTCCCGACAACAACGCAGAGACGATGTCAGCAGTACATATGCAGAAGCAGATGAAACGGAATGTATGGTAAATAATAACATAAGAATAGATCATTTAAACTAGTAGACGGGTTGCCCTGCTTAAATTTAACTAGTACTATTCATAAGAAAATTTACAAAATTCTTATTGATACTGGTGCAACCCATAATTACATTAATAGAAAATGCGATTCTAGCGAAAAAATTAAAATTAAACCTATAAAAATAAAAACAATGCATGGTTATTCTATGGTAGATACAAAGAAAGTAGTTAGGATATTAAAGAAAAATATAACATTTTTTGAATTAGAGGATATTCAGTCTTTTGATATGATATTAGGATATGAAGGACTTAAAGTTCTAAACGCGGAAATAAATTTCAGTAATATGACTCTAACTACCATAAGCAGTGTCGAATCTATTCAGAAAATTAATTACATAATTGGGGAAAATAATATTTATAAAGCAGACATAGATAGACTGATGAAGATTAATAACAGCATAGGACCGTTACCCTTTACAGATACTATAGAAGCAAGCATTAGGACGACCAATGATAATCCGGTTTATGTTAAACAATATCCATATCCCATAGCAGATAACGAATTCGTAAACAAAGAAATACAGAAACTCTTACATGACGATATAATAGAAAAAAGCCATAGTCCTTATAACAGTCCCATATGGACAGTACCTAAAAAAGGTTTGGACGAAAAAGGAAAACCAAAACGGCGCATGGTTGTTGATTTCCAAAAACTTAACGCTCACACTGTAACAGACAGATACCCCATTCCGGATGTCAACATGACAATTCAAAATTTAGGTAAAGCCAAGTACTTTACAACGTTAGATTTGGAGTCAGGTTTCCACCAAATTAAAATCAAAACAGATGATAAAGAAAAAACAGCTTTTGCTATAAATGGCGCAAAATATCAATTTAAACGAATGCCTTTCGGGCTCAAAAATGCACCAAGCATATTTCAGAGATGCGTGGACGACATTTTGAGAGACTTTGTAGGTAAATTCGTACACGTTTACATTGATGACGTATTGATATATTCTTCATCTGAGGAAGAACATATACAGCACATAAGTCAAGTATTCGACGTACTCAATAAAGCCACATTAAAAATATCTGATGAGAAAAGTAAGTTTTTTCAAGAAGAAGTAGAATACTTAGGTCACATAATCAGACATGGTAGAATCACTACGAACCCTGAGAAAATAGCAGCTATAGAAAATTTTCCAGTCCCACAAACGGTAAAGGATTTGAGAGGATTTTTAGGTCTTACAGGTTACTATCGTAAGTTTATAAAGGGATACGCAAGCATAGCCAAGCCCCTGACATTATATTTACGAGGAGATAACGGTAAAGTAAACAAAAAACAAAGTAAAAATATTAAGTTAAATCTGAATGATTCAGCATTAGAAGCGATTAGAATTTTAAAAAATTATTTGAAAGAACAAGTCGAACTTTTTCAACCGGATTATAGTAAACCATTCGAGCTTACTACTGATGCATCCAACATAGCTATTGGAGCCGTACTAAGTCAGAATAAGCAACCTATACACTTCTTGTCAAGAACACTGAGTAAGACAGAAGAGAACTATAGCACAAACGAGAAAGAGCTATTAGCGATCATATGGTCCTTACAAAAACTCAGAAACTACATATATGGTATAGCAGACTTAACCATATATACCGATCACCAGAGCCTTATATATTCTGTATCAGAAAAAAATCCCAACACAAAGCTGAAACGTTGGAAGGGAATCATTGAAGACTTTGGAGCAAAATTAGTTTATAAACCAGGAAACCTAAATCTTGTAGCTGACGCATTATCACGTCAACGCATAAATACTTCTACCATAGAAACAGCACATTCAGCTGAAAGTTCTTCTAATGATATAATAAAAACTGTGAATCAGCCTTTTAATGCATACACTGCACAGTTCGAACTTATTGAAGATATAACAAATAATATCGAAACACAAATCTATTTTGGTAACAAAATAAGACTCATAATAAAGTTTAAGGACAAAGACTCTTTACTAAGGCAGATGAAAGAAGTTATACAACCCCAAAAGATTGTAGCTTTGCATACGAAATTTGAAAACATATACAAATATGGTGAAAACATAAAAAAAGAATTCCCACTAGTAAGATTTATATTCACACCAAGAAAACTTCAAGACGTGACAAATTTGGAGGAACAACTAAAACTTGTAAGGGTAACTCATGAAAGAGCACACCGAGGGTTACGTAACAATATACAAGAAATCTCAGAGAAATATTACTGGCCCGATCTAAATAAACAAGCAAAGAGTTTCAACAAAAAATGCATAGCATGTCTATTTGGAAAATATGAAAGAAAACCTATCAGAGAACCTCTGAATAATTCAGAAATACCAACACATGTGGGAACACACATTCATATGGACATATACTTCAACGACAAGTATACTTTCCTTGTAACAGTAGATAAGTATTCTAAATATACAATCCTTCGGGAAATCGAAACTCGAAACAGACTGTACGACGTTATGGAAGAGGTCTTATCTAATTATTTCCCAAAATGTGAACGACTCATGACAGATAACGAGAAGGGATTCAAAACAGAAATGGTGAACCAAATGTGTTTGAAATACAACATAACTAAAGTAGAAACTCCAGTATACAGATCGACAGCTAACGGTCAGGTAGAACGTGTAAACGGTACAATAACTGAACTGTCTAGAATATTCACAATTCAGAATAAAACAAGACTTATCGAAGAAATATTTAGAACAGTGCGTGAATTAAATAATTCTATACACTCAGTTACCGGTTTGAAACCTAGAGACATTTTCTTTAATCAAAATAAATATAGAAATAGTGAAATTATAATAAATAAACTAAACTCAGCATCCAAAAAAGTGATCGAACGTCTAAATAAAGGAACTCGACACAGAGAGTATAAAAAAGGAGATAAGATAATGGTAAGAATCACAGGTCTTAGAAAGAAATCTAACGCTAGATACATAACAAGAATAGTAGAAGAAGATAAAGGAGACACGGTAATCTCTAAAGAAGGAATAAAAATTCACAAGGATAACATAAAGAATTATCATTTTTCAGATGACGAAAATATTAATATTCCTAACATTACTAGGAATTGTACAGAGTCAAGAAGGGCAAGGAAACGTTCAAATAACTGAGATACTAAACAAGAAGTTTATACTTACGCAAACAGATGACGTGTATTTATTCAAAGAACAAACTTATTTGTTACATGCCACCAACCTGACTTCGATATTTCAACCTTACGTAAATATCGTAACTAGTAAATATCAACCTACACAGGAAGAAAAAATTTGGTTAAGTAAAATTAAGAATTTAGCAGACCAATTACAAGAACATACTAGGCATACTAGATCAATTAACTTTTTAGGAACAGCTTTCAAATATGTGTTTGGTAATCCTGACCATTATGACTTAGTTAACATAGAAACGAGTATAAATAATCTCATAGAAAACAATAATAAACAAAAAACTATAAATTCTAGATTTGAACAAATTTTGCAACAATTCGAAGGTCAGAGCCTTAAAGAACATTTAGTAATAGAACAAGTGTACGAACAATTATTATTATTGACCAGAACAATTAATGCAGCAAAAAATAATGAATATTTATCAGAAAGCCTAGACTTAGATGACATTAAAAATATTATTCAACATGAAATAATTCAAGTACCCATAATAAATATACTTGAGTACTCTAAAATATTTTTAGCTAGAACTGATGAATTCTTCATCACAATATATAAATATCCAGTTCTAATTAAATCATGTAAATTGTATAAAGTAACACCTTTAAATTCAAAACATGGAAAAATCATTACAGATAAAACAATTGCCTTATGTAACCAAACTTATTTAAGAACAAGAAATTGTCAAAATCATCTAAGTAAAAACATTTGTGAAATTAACTTTGAAGAAGAAAATTGTCTTATTCCACTTTTAAAGAATATAACTTCAAAATGCAACATTAAACAAGAATACGATTACGACTTAGAAATTGAATCCGGTGTTATGTTATTAAGCGGTAAGCATAAGTTAAATAATCAAACAATTAATGGTATAAACTTAGTTACTTATGAAAATACTATAAATCTAGACGATAAAATATACAAAAACATGCATAAGCAAATTAAAGAAGTTATATTAAGAAATCATAATTCAGAGTCTTACATCGACCAAATAATTAAAGAAGATACAATGTACAAATTCGATAACATAGATACTTTAAAAAAACTAATTATTCCTTTTGAAGAAAAACCGATATTATCAACTATATACACAATTGTAACACTGATTGTTATTCTAGCATTTACGTACGTAATGATAAAAACTATACAATGTATAACAGATCGTCAAAAACAAAAAAAGATTGACGCATATAACAAAACTTATGAAAGAGAAATGTTAAAAATAGCGTCGAAAAATCGGGACGATTTCGTTTAACAAGGGGGGGAGTTAAGTATCCATAGCAAAACATATTGAGAAAAAAGATAACATTATTTGTATTCAATGATATCTTTAGCCTCTAGTACAGTCTTGCACACAACGCTACAATGATAACATATGTACAAGAGATAATATCGTTTGTATACAATGTTGGAATATTATCTCTTCTTCATTATCAAGCAAGACGATTGTACGCTTGGGTCTCCTTGTAGATAGATAAGAAAAATATATAAATACGACTGTATGATGAATTTATCGATAGTCTTATTGTAACTACATAGTAGCCTTAAGCTCCTTTTAGAATTAGTAAAAAGTATTTCAATAATAAAGGACATAGTTCCAAATAAATATTGTTTAATTTTAAAAGTAAGAAACAAGTGTTTTAATTCGCGCCTTGTCTTATAATACTCGCCGAAACCAAAACACAAAATACAAATTCAAAGAAAAAGATAGTTATATGAAAGGACCTCCAGTTCACTAATGAAAGTATATTTCAGAACAGGGAAGGAGTAAAGGAAACGAATTTATTTGGATATAATGTATGGTATGTCTTTTCGGCGATTTTATTATGTAAAATTCGCTGCGTTTTCTAATTACGCTGCACAACACGCAACACTCCACATTGCATAGAGCGCACCCGTGAAGTGATTTCGGTAGGAACCTACCAAATATTTTTTTCATGTGGAAAAACTGTCCCATTTTTTTGGGGCCTTTTTTCATTTTTCGTATTGCCGGTTGAGAAGTTTTTGTGATTGAAGATATTTCATAAGCTGACCATTTACCAGTGTTTTCTGTGAAGGAACTTCCTATGGGTCGAAAGTTGGGTTCTCTATTGAGAAAAAAGGATCTCATACCTAGGATAATCATAATTTTTTTTATCATTTAAGCGGCAGCATACGCTTCACTATCGAAGAAGCATAGTCACCAGTTAAAATAAAAATAAATAGGTGGCGCAACAGGCGGTAGATACCTTAGGCCTAGCTTCTCGCAACCATTCGTTTTGTGTGAGTTTCTATTTTTGGGACCTACAATTTTATGCCGAGTCCGGCTGAATTGGGAAGCTTTTTCAGGACAGTCATACTCTCGGATGTTTGTCAGACGTTCGCGAGAGGTGGCGCAGTAGAAAAAACCTTAAGATGTAATTAGTGTTTGCTTCTAAAAAAAGGAGTAAAAGTTGTAGTTTCTAAAAAAAGGAGTAAAAGCCGTCCCTCCGAAATTAGTCATCAGCGATAAAGCGCGCGTCTTAAAATACCTACTTGTGATCTAAGGTGAGCATCCTCATTTTAATTACAAGGTGGCGCACAAGATCTCATCCGATGTTCTCTGACTGTCATTTTTTTATGAATGAAAAACTTGAGTTCTTCTTTTGGATTATGTCTTCAACTTTTTTTCATTAAGTCGAGAAAATAATATCGGCTAAGTGGCCGCCGCCCGCCGCCAGAATTGATGACGATTTGAGCCCGATTTATGACATTTTCCTTCACTCTTGTCAAAATTCCAGCAATATGTCTTCGCTTTCATGACGGATATTCTCTTTGAGGGCATCAAGAGTCCCAGGTTTGTTGACATAGACTCGTGACTTCAAAATCCCCTTACAAAAAGTGTAGTAGTGTTTGCCTAGTTGGTGTCGTATGACCAGGAAACCTGCGCCAAAACCACCGACGAATTATTTCACGTTCTTTAGGAGTAGGCATAGTGATTCATGCCTTGTTGACGTGAATTTTGTATCTATATTTACTTCACACATGTGAAAGTAGAGTTGACATGTGCCGACTTTTGCAATAAATTATAGCATCTTCCGATAGGGTGATGACTTTTTTGCGCCACCTTGCATACTTATCGAGCTTAATGAAGTTGCACTTTTATCGCTTAGTTATATAATCTGGTATCTAACTTAGGGCGCATGCAAAAATACATGATTTTTGTAATTTGTAATTTATTGATATAGAAAACGCTGTAGGTACATCAAGATAAACTTATACACCCCTATCGCCAATAGTATTTCCCCCGGAATGTTTCCCATTCAGCAATTTGATTTACATTGCTGACAAGGGAAACATTTCCATCGGAATTTATTGGCGATATCCCTAATAGTTAGTACAGGATATAAGATAACAAAATATTTTTTATAAAAAGTGCAAAAAAAAAAACACAAAACAAAATCAAATGAACCACTTCGCAGCGAACTGAACTTGGAGTACCTAAATATATACTGTCATTCGGAGGTGGATGTTGATGACAGTCTCGTTCTATAGCTTTGCTCGTGTTGGCAATATCATCGACAAATTTATTTATACGGAAAAGCTAGGTACATACATATTTAAATATCTAGTCGCAAATTTTTCACTAATTTGTTAGCAAATTTGTTTTGAATTTATTAAGAGGTCAAAGCCATTCGAATATTTAGGCAAAAATTTAAACGTGCTCGAACAAAAATTCTTCTGTCTCGCTATCAATCATAAACGAAAATACATTTCTTTTGACTTTTGACACACAAAAGCGTATCATGAAAATGCTCCTTCAATTCAATTCAATTTAAGAATTTTATTTTCCCAAAGTGAAAAAAAAAAAAAAATCATAAAAACATTTTTCTGAAAATGTTGCAATTAATTCGCATCAAAGAGAACATAAATATTTAACAAAATAACGAATAGTACAATCAACATCTGTCGTTATCAATCAGGTGCAGATTTTTGCAAAAGAAAAAAAAATATAAAGAAAATATGTATTTACATATTTTTATTTAAAATTTATTGTAAACAATTTCACTGCCACGGGTTGTGTTATGCCAAAAAAAAATGTACTTAATTAATTCCGTAAATTCATGTGAAAAACATGAAAAAATATTTCATCATTCATGCTTGGCATCACTCATGTGTGTTTACACAGGTACAGGTGGGTGGTGTCATGAGAATTACTTTAAATGTTTATTCTATTTTATTTAAATAAATCTTATGAATGATGTAAATCTCAGTGGGAACAAATTATATACAGAAAGCAAAATAAAGAAAAAGCGACGCACGGTGGGAAATATTTTATTTCATTTTTTTTCCGCTTGAAAATTTGTGGCAAGTGGTTTGTTTATGCTTTTTGAACTACTATAAATATTTGAATTCGCTAGATGAAAAATATGTTTTCCAAACTGAACATACATATATCTTTTGGCATGCAATTTGCGTCACATGTTCATATTTCATGGTTAAGTGATCATTTTTTATAGTTCACATTTAAGGTGAATGTAGTATGTGGTAGGCGCACGAGCGGTACGCTTCGAGAATAAATTAGTTTTCAAGTTTTGATTATTATTCGTAAGTATAGGTATAGATGAAGAGATTATGAGCAATAATAAGAAATTCCTAAAATAAGTCCATTAATTCCTACTAAATAGTTTTCAAATTCGCTATATTTTATAATTTAAATGAATTTATATTTTGTATTAAAGCTGTTTTAATATTTAACACGGTTTTATGCTTAACTAAGCCAGGGCAGCTGAATGGAGATTGAGTTGCGTGAACCTGGCACCCCAAAGTTTAACAATTTTTTATTTAGAGATCGGAGGCCAGATCCAGTGGTGCCATTTTAGCATTTTTTATGCTAGTTCTAGCATATTTAAACCTTAAATTGCATATTAGTATAAATAAAATATGCTATATGCAATCTATCATATTTTCAACATTCAACATAAAGTAAAACCAAAAACTTTATGTTTATAGATACCCATCATGAACATATTCGTGGTATATGCATCCATCAACATTTTCTGTATTTGGCATTCGCATTACTGAATATGTGAATGACAATTATTCAATTGAATGAAATCAAAGCTTCTCAATAGATGTCTATTCCTTTACTTTGCAGTAAAAATGGAAAAGACTCTCAAAATGACGGTGCTGGGGTTGAATTATTCTCTCACAGTGAGAGAAATTTACGAACAAGTTACGGAACGCTTTTATAGTACCTAAACTTTATGCAAAATAACAGATGCATTTTCTTTTCCATAAATTACAGTCTACGATGTGACGTTTTTGTTTTTCAATTATTGGTGATGGGCTTTAGTTCCTTAAGGGCTATAGACTACTACAACAATAATTAATAATTGATATAGTAAAAAAGTAGGTAGGTATTTCAAATGTGCGATAAACGCGAAGAATTTGCTAATTTATTACCAATATTAGCTGAATCATCCAGGGATGAAATTTATACAGTATTAATGTAACTAGCTACTTTTAATGAAATCAAAATATAAATGGGAATAGTAATAGCACGCATAATACCAAAATGCCAAATAGGTCGACAAATTTCAAATCAGTGTCTGACTATTTCAAGTGTCTGACAGTTTAATTGTCAGAAAATTGTTGAACAAACAATAAAGACTCGGCAAAATATCAGTACAATGACGAAGACGGGGAAGATGATGACCTTAAGCCCGTATGACACAGAGAAAAATATAGAGTCATATACGGACTTTAGTTTTAGTTGTATCTACCTAATTGACGTGCTTTTGAATAACTAAACGTAAATTTCATTACAAAATACTGAATTCCCTTTTTGTTCCGTATTATAGATAGACATCAAAGTTGTTTTTAAACGTTAGCATATTTTGCTTAATTCCTCCATACAATTTAGCATATTTTTTTCTTAATTTGGCATATTCTCTTAGAAAATTTCTGGCAACACTGGCCAGATCACGTAAAACGAAAACGATCGAGCGATATGGATTTCACTAAAGCTGTCTGTCATATCTGTGGCAACATACAACGGGTGCTATTGTCCAAATGATATCATTCGATCGTTTTCATTTTATGTGATCTGGCCCCTGGATATCTGGGGGCAAAAGGTCTTTATAAACAATTTTAACAGTTCTGGTTGGTTTTTTTTTTTTTTTTTTTTTGTTTTTTGAAGTTAGACTGATGTACATATATATAGGGTCTTACTCTAAGCCCCTTCCAGGATAAACCTTAAAAAGATTGGCTGCCTTATTTATAAATGTTATACACTCTATAAAGTGTATAAAGTTTATAAATAAGGCAGTTAAGTCAACGTTCCTGATGGGAAAGTTACAGCTTTCTGATGTCAATCTTTACATCTGAGTCGTATTTCCGAAGCCAAATCAAAGGAACTGAACTCTATATTCTGGCCGTGCTTCCGCAACCGATCCTCAAATACCGGCTCTGCGAAATAAGGCCTCATGGGCTTATATGGGCTTATTTCCTGCAGCAGATATACCTAGTATGTCCGGTCCTTATATCACAAACGCATTTTTCTGAACTCGATTTGATTATCTGAACCATGCTTCTGAAGCACGGTCCATTTTTTGGACCAATTTTTCGAAATGAATCATTTTTCAGGCACAATGATTACAAGCCAATCATCGATCTTCATATATCGTTTTGAAAGCTTTTTGCAGTACTGACCTGTGCCAGTCAGTCTTTGCAACTTGATCAGTCTTTCGAAACCTTTGTTTTTAGCTATGATAAAGGACTCCGTCTTTGAATCCCAAGATTGAAGATTCCCTGTCCCACATTTACAAAAACCGACCCACAGCAGGTGCACTATAAATAACATCTCAATGTTATTCAATGCTATTCAAAGTGTCACTTGCATAATCTCCCCCCGAATCCAATTTGGATAACAAGCTCCTTATTCCCGCCAAATAGTGCAAATATTTGACTCTCAAAAGACCTCTTAGCCAGCCGCAGCTTGTATAAATTGTGTCAGCAGTCTGAACTTGCTGCCGCATCGTCTTCAGCTTTTCTTCTTAACACCTCGTCCAGCATCCTTTCAGTCATAAACAAGTTGACTTTCTACTTGTATACAGATGGTACTACTGTTGAGAACTTATAAAACTTTCAAACTTGTTTATCCTTTTTCTGAGGAGGAAGTTTTTTTATATTTTTTTGTTTTTAATCCTAAGTTGATGATTATTAGTGGTTATACGAAGTGCACTCTAACAGGGAAAATCTGTTGAAATTATGTTCCACGACCATGATGGCTTCCGTTCCGTATATCGAAATTAAATTAGTATTTACGACGAAAGGTACACAGTCGCAGAAAGCAACGCAATTAACCTTCACCAGCAGCATTTATGAAAACAATTTAAAATTTATAATCAAAAATTCTCTTTAAGCCCGTCTATATCTACAGGGACTCACCAAAGACCTGGCTATGTGGCGACGACACGGTTGAAAAAAAAGAAACAGCTCTCCAAGCATTACCAGCTCTTTGTCGTCGTTTCACGCTCATTGGCTTGTCGTGAATATTTAAATAATTTCCCCATTTTATTTTCGCACCTTTCTGCACTTCCTTGCTCTCCTTCGTACAAATTTTAAATTTTTCTAGCTACGAGTTTTCTTTTTGTTACAGAGATATTCTTTTTTTTTTCTCTTTATCTCTTTGTTTGGTTGTGAAGTTTTTTTTTGCAATGGGGATGGGGATAGGTATAGTGGATTTGCGTTTCATGGCCATGAGATAATTTTTCAACCCTCACACTGGTTTAGCACTGTCTTTTCTGTCTCGCTGTTTTTTTTTTTGTCCTATTCGTTTCTCGGAGCGCACAATGGCGGACAAAGTACCTTTCACCAGGTGCGCCTTGATGTTGTTACTCCAGTTTCGAGTTTAGTTTTTTTTGTTCTTTTGCTTTTTGCAGCAAAGTGCTCTATTGCGAGGCGAGAATATTAGCATTCATGGCTTAATACTAGGAGAGGGTTGTTAGCTGAAGAATGGAAGGGAGGGGGATGTAGGCGCAGTGAAGGCTGGTATGGAACAATTTTCAGGAAATGGAAAAGTCATTATTCCCCAGTTGGCATTTGGGGAAATTACTTCTCTGTTTGGGTTCTTTTTTTTACTCCCGTAAGCCTGATGTGAGCCGAGGAAGTTAGGGAGTTGAGGATCCCTTGAGATACGTGCGAGAAAGGTATTTTGATTGCGAGTAATGCACGTGTTAGGAATGATCAAGCTAAGTGAGCCACTCAATTCAGTGTTTATGGTGGAGACCTTAAATGTGTTGGAACTATTTTAAGAGCGGAGCTATTAGGGGTTTCGCAAAAAAGGCAGACGACTATGTAAAATTTTCTTGAAAAAAAAAACACAAATATTAAAGGACTCATCCGAGAGTAAAACTTTTCCGAGAAAGCTTCTCAATCTTTCCATTCGGATGCGGATTAAAATTGACGGAGGTTTTTTCGATTACCAAATTTTAAGGCTGAACCTTCCACAAATATCAAAATATAGTCTTTTAAATGATTTCGTTGTATGGGATGGGCGCCACTCCCCGTATTCCACTCCTGGCCACATTTTGCAAAATGCTTCCAGTAGTCAATATACGTCCATTTACCAAGCGCCATCTAGTGGCGAGTTATGATAGGTTAGGTATATTGGATAGCATAAAAACCTTCTCCATGAAAAAGTACGTATAAATGTTCAACTTTAATGTTGAATGGTTAAGCGGTGTCAAAGTCGATTAATTTCAAACAGACCGATAGATGTGAAGTGCCAAGTCTACATCTACACCGATAAACCAGAGACGACGAAAGACTGGGAATGGGAAGGAAGTCAACATTCGCCGCTTTATTAGCGATAAACGATTTCAGGGAAGTGGTTCTAGTTTCTAGACATTTATATTGCGCTGTCTTAGCCATGTACGACAATCATAAGCTCGAAATCATATTTAAAAATTATTCCATAAAATTATGAGTATCGTTAAAATAAGATTAATATGACGGCCATTACCACGATTTGTATCTGCCACTAGCCAGCAGTTAATCTATGGGATTATTGGCGAGTGACATCATTTCTCACAGTGGTTGGGTGGCACTGACTGACGTCAACCTAACAATGCTTAAGTTGTGACTATCACGTCCACATCAATTGTACGATGGAATGAGCTGGGCAAAAGAAGAATCAATAACTGTGACCTTGACCATAGTCACTGCTACAGAAGCAGCATCGATTTGATTGCGGATTTGATATAAGCAGCAGACTTAGGCAAGAAATCTTGGGTTTTCGATACGTGTATGAAGGAGCTAAACCAATCCACATCAAGGCTAAATTCACTAACGTCACCCTGATATATGCTCACTCCTCCACAGAGATGAAAGACGATGCTCTTCTGGTCACGATTTTAAAAATTCCGTCAACCGCGCCGTATTGTTGGGAGGTGGTTTGGACGCTATTGATGGTCATGTTTCCTTCATGTTAGTATTTAGTAATAGAGCAGTGGACTCTTAGCAGGACGCGTACTCTGTGAAGGGATTTTATCAAAATGGTAATTGTTACGTACTACAAGCGCGTCGTGCTTTTCGCAACCATTTCAACATCAATCGCAATTAACCGGTGCCGTCAGCATGGGCCATAAAAAAGTGGTTTACGAACTCTGAGGAGTCTTCGTCAACAAAACCAAAGAAGCCAGGAAGACAAAAATCTCTGCGCACTCCCGAGAATATCGAGCGTGTTAGAATAGATATCTTGAAGTGGACATTTCTCGAAATGGGGACATCAGCTACTGGCATCCTCGTTCACCGGACCTCACAACGTACGACTTACTTTTGTGGGGTTACTTGAAGAGTAGCCATGAAAAAACGGATCCAAATTACCCAAGCATACTGTGAAACATAATGAAAAATTTCAGATCACGATTGGAAAAATGTTCACGTCTAAACAGATTTATTTGGAAAAAAAGTATTTTCTTCTTTTTTACAGACTTCTTAAAATTGCTTGATATTACATCTACAGGGTGGGACCTTTATATTCATAAATAATTGCCGCTAGGCCATCAAACCGTCGATCAAATTGATGATATTGCAATCGGCTTCAGTATTTAAGATGTCCGAACATTTCCCTAAGACAATGGAGGCTCATACGCCTACCCTACCCATGTTTCCGACGCGCCAACAAGAGAGAAGGTATTAATCGCTGAATGGGTAGAATCCTTTAATCGCGTATACGTCAACCTTTGGATAAGTCACAGACAGCATAAAGTATCCAAAAACTAATAAAATCGATGTCAAAATGCCGTCAGCTCCATCGGAACTATATTAGATTCGAATTATTGACAGAGCTAGAGTATTCACGGAATTCTACAAACGCATTAAATACAAATTCTGTCACGTATTGCTCGTTCACGGATGACACGCTTCAGCCCTGATGTGTTGGATTTCACCCGGTCCTCCAGAAAACCTCTGGTTTAATATAGTGTACCGGGAAGCATATGCAGAAAAACAACGGTGGTAAACGAGAAGAACAAGAGCGGCTTATGAGAATTAACATTTTCTTAAAAAAAAAAAAAACATATTTCGAGCCACTTGCAACTTTGCATGAGTTCGTAAGACCTCAGTCCTTTTAGCTTTGCTTAATGGATCTGAAGAGTGACTCCTGTCAAAAGCTTGGTCGTTTCAACATTTTTCGTAAGATATTTGAACCCATTTACGTTAACGGGTTTTGAAGGTGATAGTTCTACGACGATCTTTATAATTTACATCGAACTTGTAAAAAAACTGCGCATTGGATGTTTAATAGGGCATCACAGTAACTCACATTTATAATATGGGGACCACAAGTAAACAGCGACCCGGCTACAGTTGGCTAAGATCCGAGCTTATGAGAGACCCTGTTAGCCGAGGTTCATCAGGTTTAAGGGATGTGACAATTCGACAAATTTGTTAAAGTCCCGAATTGTGAAGTTAGTTCAAACGTAAAATGTATGTACATATACCAAAATATAATTAAAATCAAAATTCAGACCTGGGCCCTATTTCATAAACATTGTAAATATATGATTACCAAAGAAGTGTGTAGTATATATTGTAGTATATATATTTATATTGATGAACTGTGTTTTTCTACAAAGTTTGTCGCACTTGTCTGACAACATGTTAATGCAGTTAAATACAACGAAAAATGTTTCATGATTATTTTGTCATTGTCAGACAATTTTTTTATTGTCATATTTTGCCAAATTTGTCGTGACAATGTCGTAGGTCTTACTTAGCATCAAGAGAGAGATTCCCTTTTGTGGGATGCTATTTAGATTTAGATGTCCACAAATATCTTAACAAAATTACGAAATTATATTCTGCTGCGGTTTCCCGACTTAAAATTTGTCTTAAGCTAAGTCCGCAGGTCGAGCGAAACTAAATTTTAGCTGCTCTCCAATTTTTTTCTCCGAACATTAGCTAAATCCCTTGGTAAATTTTGACATGGAGTGTATTGTGGTTGTGGATATAAGTGTCACTGAAAACAGATTTTCGTTGAAAATAACTTCATTCAAAAATGCATCGACGCGAAAAAGTGTTATATTTTCGTCCGGCTTTCTATTTTTCTTGCCTGCTATTCTTTTATCTCAAATTTTTCACTTTCCAAGGATTCGTCTTCGTTATTTAATTTTCCGCAACACAAAAACACAACAGAAAAAAAACAACAGATCCGTCAAAATTTAGCTTGAGAAAATGTGCCAAGCCATTAATTGGCTCGCTAAATTTTGACAGATATTATGGAGTACTTACTTACTTATCGGGCTCCCGACCCGTGAAGAGTCTCTGCCTGAGACACTGCAGCCTTCCATCCTCTACGATCCCGGGCACGCTGCTTCCAGTTGTCCAGACCAAGCGCTCTGGCATCCGCGATGGCTTGGTCTTTAAAACGGAGGTTCGGTCTTCCTTGTCTTCTCGAACCTGGGGGCTGGGATTCGAAGATCCTCTTAGCTGGAGCATTATTGTCCATTCGCTCGATGTGGCCGAGCCAATGTAGTCGACGTGTTTTGGCTTTTTGGACTACATCCACATCTTGGTACAGCTCATAGAGTTCGCGGTTATATCTTCTTCTCCATTCGCCCTCCTCGCACACAGGACCAAAAATCCGCCGAAGTATTTTTCTTTCGAAGGAGCCCAGTATTAGCTCTCCCTTCTTGCTTATCGTCCAGCACTCGTCCAGCTTATCGTGTTGCTATCAATAGTGACGTTTTGTCCTAGGCGGTGGACAGATGTTTGTTTGTTTGTTGATAGCATGTATTTAGTCTTGTCCTCATTTACTTCAAGGCCAACGGATTTCGCCTGTTCTTCAATCGCCGTAAACGCTTCTATCACGGCACGCTGGGAGCGACCGATGATGTCAATATCGTCCGCATAGCCCAGCAGCTGGACGGATCTGTTGAAGATAGTGCCGTCCGTGTTGACACCTGCCCTGCGCACTATCTGCTCCAGTACGAGATTGAAGAAATCGCATGACAGCGCGTCTCCTTGCCGAAATCCGGTGCAAGTTTGAAATAGATCGGAGGAGCTGTTTCCAAACTGCACGTTGCAGCGCGTGTTTTCCAGCGTCACGCGACACAGCTGAATCAGTTTTGTCGGGATTCCGAATTCGGCCATCGCCATATAGAGCTCCTGACGATTTATGCTGTCATACGCGGCTTTGAAGTCGATGAATAGGTGGTGAGTTTCGACTTGAAATTCGTTGGTCTTTTCCAGGATTTGCCTCAGTGTGAAAATTTGGTCTATAGTCGATCTGCCGGGCCGGAAGCCACACTGGTACGTGCCGATTAGTGTGTTGCAGAACGGTTTAAGACGTTCACACAGTACGTTGGATAGGATCTTGTATGCAACATTAAGCAGGGATATGCCTCGATAGTTCTTGCAAGACATAGGATCGCCTTTTTTGTAGATGGGGCATATGGAGCTGATAGTCCAGTCATCGGGCATGTTTTCTTCCAGCCATACTTGGTTGATGATTCGGTGCATGCTCCCTACCAAAACATCACCACCGTATTTAAAGAGCTCCGCTGGTAAACCATCAGAGCCTGCGGCTTTGTTGTTCTTAAGCTTTTTTATAGCTAGGCCAACTTCTTCTATACTAGGTGGTGGAACTAGTTCTTCATTGACTGGACGCGGGTTCTCTTCTTGCCCTATCACTCTCTCTACATGATGCCCATTTAGCAGTTGCTGGAAATGCTGCTTAAACACATCTACTATTCCCTGCGCTTCGGTGACTAGGTTTCCTTCGCTGTCTCGAAGAGCCTGCGTTCCGGTTTTGTAGCCAGCAGCCAGTTGCTTGGCATTTTTATAAAACCTCCGGATGTTATTACGATCGCGCGACTCTTCGATCTCCTTGAGCTGGGAGGCTGCGTAAGCCCTCTTCTTCCTACGCAGGATCTTCTTTTCCTCTCTTCTCCTGGCTCGATACTCTTCTCTCGCTGCCCTTGTTTTGCGCTGCAGCGCTTTCTTGTGTGCATCTTCTGTCACCTTTTTCCTGTACACGCATTCATCATCATACCACGGGCTCTTTCTCTGGGGTGGCTGGTACCCTACAGTGGTTTCGGCTACCTCCTTGATGATGTCGCGGTACTGGCACCACTGATTGTTGGCGTCTGTGGTAGGTGAGTGCACAGAGGAGAGTTTCATACTCAGGCGCTCGCTGTAGGCTCTGGCTACTCCAGGTGTGCTAAGGCGTCCAACGTTGAATTTCTTCTTCTGGGCGGTTCGCAGCTTCTTCTCGTTGGACAGCCGAGCTCTGAATTTTGCTGCGACAAGAAAATGGTCAGAGCCGACGTTTGCCCCTCGGAATGTGTGCACGTCGAGGATGTTGGATGCGTGCCTCGCATCGATTAGCACATGGTCGATTTGGTTGGCGGTTCGACCGTCTGGAGAGCGCCAGGTTGCTGTGTGGATCCTTAGCCTTGGAAACCTAGTGCTACTTATCACCGTATTACGAGCTGCTGCAAAATCGATTAGTCGGTAGCCGTTGTCTGTTGTCGTTTCGTGGATTCTGTGCTTACCAACCAACCCGCCAAAGATGTTTTCCTTTCCGACTTTAGCATTGAAGTCCCCGAGTACAACTTTTACATCGTACTCCGGACAGGCTCCGTAGGCTCCATCCAGGAGGTCATAAAACTCCTCCTCCAAAATAACTTTTGTCCTAAGCCGATTTCCCACGACGAATCCGCATCCTAATACATGCAGTCTTTTGTTGCAGCTGTAATAAATGTCGCAGTCTTTTCTTTTCATCATGCCTGATCCTATCCATCGTATCTCCTGGATCGCGGTTATGTCTGCCTTGTACCGCGTGAGGACAGACTCAAGTTTTTGAGTAGCGCCTGGGGTGTAGAGCGTTCGTACATTCCAGGTACATACTCTGATATCATTGTCCGTTGACGTTCCGGGTCTGGTTGCCGTTTGAGGAGTTCCATTTTCCGAGGCTGGTTGTGTCTCTCTCATAACTATTCGTGTTTTCTATGGTCGGGAAGTTACCCCGACGGCACAACCCCCAACCTGGAGGGCCAGGCCCTTGTTTTTACCCTAGGACAGCGGGCCGGAAAAATCCGATGTCAGTAACCCATTTTGGGATTTGAGCGCTGCCGTTGACCCATCGAGGGCTCGTCCGCCACCGACTCTTTTCCAACACCCTGGCTCAGTATTGGAAGTCCCTATAGACCTGTTGTTCAAATATGTCGAAACAGCTCATATAGGGATTACACTCTTAGTAATTCGACCTGACTGGAACTGTAGCGCCACCGTTGATTCCATCTAGGGAATTCCTCCGCTGCCGCCTAAGAGTAAGTGCCTTAGTGCGAAGACACTCCTCCCCTCTCTCTCGTTCGCTGCCACCAACGACCTTCCACAGGGGTTGGTTACCCCATCTCAGGTCGAGGTACTAGGCACCCACCAGTCACCAACGTGGAGGTGAGAGTAGGAGTTGATAGTGAGAGGCTAGAGTGAGAACGCTTGTATTCTCATATAATCGCATCACTATCCTTAAACCAGCTATATTATGGAGTACAAATGGAGTACAGTCTGAAATGAAAATTTTACTTTTTTAGCTGAAGCAGCGTACCGCTCGGCTAAATGGATTCGCTTAAATTTAGCTAAGCTAAATTTTGAAGAGAATATTGTTTAGCAGCTAAAATTTAGCTCAAGCAGCATAGTCAATTTTAAATTGTAATATGCAATAAAATCATTAATTATTTTTTGATTAAAAGTGTCAAGTGCATACTACACAAAATTGCATTTGAGATTCTTCATCACTTTTATTTGAAGAAATAATAATATAATATTGTAAATTGTAAATTTTTTTTCTGTCAAATAGTAAAAGTGTCAGTACAAATTTGTCAGAATTTTTATGACAATTTTCGGAAAATTCCCCACAATTTCTTTTATGAAACCAAAACTTGACAAAAGTCTTTTATTTTCCGACAATTCAACAAAATGATCTAATTATTTATGAAACAGAAAATTTACAGTTGTCCATTAGTCAGTTGTCACCTGTCAGCTGTCATTTAGCTACGCTAAGTGTGGGAAACAGTTGCTGCCGTAGGTTAGATGGAAATTACCCGAAATATTCTGAGTAACTCGGCTATATCCGAGCATGAAACCATTTTGCGTTTTTAGAGGAATTTCTGCTGATGTCCATATTGGAACAGTGGCCATAAAATCTTTAAAATCTGTTGAAAAATTTAAAATAATAAAAATTTAAATAAAGAGTGTACGACTGAGTCTCTTGAAATTTTTTTCTTCATTAGGTAGAAAAATAATAAAATAAACCTTTCTTAACAAGAACTTCTTGTTTCACGCTAAATTTGGAGCGTCCTTGTGAAATATTGCACTCATGTTGGTAGAACAAAAATTTCTAACCGTGCGTGCGTCGCCATATGAACCAAACTTTATAATACAAAAGTCGACTACCATGTACCTACCTCTCAATCTGCGAATAGAAAAATTAACTCAGCTACAAGAGCAGTAAATTAACGTAAATAAAAAAATAAATTGTAAGCACCATAACATAGACCAAAAGTTACTCAATCACTTTTTATAACAAATAATTTAATTCTAACGATTGCAAAAGTAAAAACTCCTTGAAAACAGAAAAAACTAATCTGATAGGCTACTCGTACAACAATTCCCTAAAAGCGTGCACACTTTTCACATAAATCTTCGCAAACGAATAACAATGCACTTCCTTTCCAGCATAAAAAGGAAATCCCTTGTGGTGGAATTTTCAGAACATACCACTAGCACTCATTTATACACATTTTTCGAGTTGAAGGAAAAGAAAAAAGAAACTCAACCAAAGCACATAGAAAATCCAAGTGCTCCTCTTAGGTTCGTTTTCAAATTGAGACTTATTTCACCAAAGGACACCCGGTTTGGCTCTGCCCAAGCAATCTTACACTCACCAGTGTGAAAATCCTCCAGTGAGAGTTCAGCATCCATTATAGTGTTGAATTGCGGTCCACCCCAGTAAAGTAAAACGAAGATCTAACAAATCGACACTTTGTTACAGGAAACCGCTCACAAATCACCATTTGAGGTGGTAGCCGGGCCTTTTCTTTTTTTGCTTTGCACTTGAAATGGATAGTTTTCCACATGAATCAATTTTCTGCACAAGATAAGTAGAGGAGGACCATTATTTCCTTTGTATCTACAAATCGTCACAAAATATACAAAACCGCTTAACCTGATTTTTAAACTATTCACCGATACCGCCCTCTTTTGTTTCAAAGATGAACCTACATACTTTTCGACACCAGGGGGTGTTTGATCAATTTCGTGCGAACTTTGAACCGCAGAGGTTTCTTTTCTTCAGCAGACCCCTTTAAACAGAAACGATAAAAAATATTTCGCAGAAATTGCAGAAAACAAAAAACCCGGCTAACCGAACCCGACCGTAAATCCGCGCCCTTTCAATTAGAATGCCATCTTTCACGGTTCTGGTATAATTGTCGTCTTCGTCGTTGTTGTTGCTGTCCTCGTCCTCGTTGTTGTCGTATGTCTTCGTCGTCGTGGTTGTCTTTTCGAAATGTTTTTCTCCATTGTATATAAGCTGTACCGTGCTGCACTCTGGTGGTTAACCCCGAAAAGGAAAACAAGAAAAATAAACGCAAACGAAAGAATGTTATTCAATAACAAAGCAATGGGAAATACCAGCAAAAAAGCAACAACCCTTGCTGTGGATTCTACCCAAAAACATATTCATAACAGAAGTCTCTCTGTGGAATAACCACGCTGACGACAATGATAAACCACTGCCACCACATTAACCGCTGCCACAGAAAGAGGGTAGATAGAGGGTGGTAGCAGATGGTAGCAAATGGTAGCAACCGGATAGATATAGGTGCACTGTACTAGGAGCTGACTATTTCTATAATAATCGACCCATCTGGGGGTGCATGCAGTTTGCTATTCCTGAAAATAGAGCATTAATGCAGTTTTTTCTGTCGATTCTAGGTTTTTCTTTTTTTTTGCATTTAAACTTTTTTTTTTCTTCCTTGTCGTCATGTTCTCTCTAGCGAATTCGCTATGACTAATAAGTTTGGTAATAGTAATGAAACTGTTAGGTCATGGCATGGAAGGAGGGATATCCACGCTGAAGTTGAACTTTACTGTGCGATGAGGAATTGGACAGATAAAACTTTGCCCTGCAAAAAGGGTGGTCGTTGAATGATGAGGGGAGCCACGTACATAGTTGGCTGTGAATAGGATCTTTACGTGCCAACTGTACTTGATAAGGGCCATTAGAGCCCAGGAGAACTAATACAACTCCTTTGCAGCTTGTGGTTGAGGAATGTTAAAATAAAACGATTTTAATGGTCGAAAAGGGAATAGAAATAGGAAAAGGAAACAATTCAATGCACTACTCAAAAAACGACCAAGACGAGATTATTAGAAGATTTCATTTTCAAAAGAATTTTGCTACCGTACAGCAAAGTGGTACTCAGATGGGTGAAGAACTGATGAAGCAACTGGAGTAGGAATATTCGGATCTAGAACAAAATATTCTTACGCCATTGCAAAAATACTAGTGTCTTTCTGGGTTAAATCTATATCATAGATATAGACGTTTACAAAGCAACCTTGACATAAACCAAGTCGAATGTGATATAGCTATGAAGTCAGATAGCCAACCTGCTATCGTGAAACTTCACTCCCATGTCATTTCAGTACTTGTGTGAGAATGTCTACGAAATCCTAATGATCTTTCTATTAAAAAAACAAGGTATAATGAAATGGCCGACTCTCCAGCAAGAAAGGGAGTATCAGTAACTTTCGTAGGTCAAGAACCATTCTGTGGTATAGATCACATCCTCTGAGAAGAATTCAGGAAACTAGAGGAAGAAAACGGGGCTAGAATAATACTCAAGACATAAGGCAAGCCAAAAAACTTTTAGGGCAACATAACCAAAAAAAATGTTAAGCATTCATTAGCATGATCAAAAATAACCTTCGTATCCTAACGGCCTTAAAAGCCACTGTAGACTCCAGCAGCACCTCAGGAGACTAGATATAACTGAAAAAGGTCTCTATATAGACTCTGCTTCGAGTTCAGTGAAATCTCAGAGGATGTGCTGGAATCTTGAGGATTGTAGCATTGACCAACAAAAGACTAAACAATTTGGTCAAGTACAAACTCTCAGATAAGGAGATACACTGGAGCCAGGTCTCATCCTCATTCATTCATTCATTCATTTTCAAATGGTCCGCTTGTCCATTAAGTGGGTCGCGGGTGTAGGTTGCTCAAGTGGACCCTCCATAGCTCTCGATCCTCTGCCATCGACTCCAAATCATCAAAGGCAATCTCCTTTCGGATAGAGGAAATATTATGTACTTGATCTAACCATCTTATCCTAGGTCTACCTAGAGGACGCCTGCCTGATGGTGCGGATTTTCTTTCGGTCATTACCCAAACCTCATGACCATAGGTAAGAGTTGGAACAAACACCGAATTAAACACTGACAACTTAGCTTTGACACCAAGTACAGTCGTCTTAATAACAGAATGACCAAGCTGTCACAAAATTGACCCAGCCTGACCAATCCTACAGGAATTTTTTGGGCTTCCACCAGGACCACCTTAATAGATTTGAATATTATGTATTCACAATTCGCATGAATTTGCTCCAGATATTCACATTTTTAGCGAATCGCTAGTGATTCTTCCATCAACATTCGCCACGACCGACGCCGATGCACGACGTGAAAAATTCGTTTGAGATGCATGTATAGCTTTGAATTCTCAGAAGAGGTCGCCAGCGAATGAAATCTTCTTCCGGGGAACTTGAATGCGAATCGCCTGATTTGCCGGGATTGTTATGAATCGAGTGGTCTATATTTCGGTGGATAATCGCATGTTCCGGACTCGGATTCCAAAATGAGCTATGGAATCCGTGCTCAGGCAACTCCTCATGATGATTTAGAGCGTTTAAGGCGAGGTATATCTTTGCACGCCTTTTCTCCACCATTCCAAGTTAACAGTTCGGTTATACTTAACTTTGCTTCAAAATGTATGCAATGCCGCTGATTTTTCGATGTTTTTCCCCTTTCGAAAACAATCAAACCACAATCACTTGGCTTCATGTCAGACTTATGAACAGATACCTGTTTAATTAGACAACCGCAAAATATGACTTATTTGGTTTCTGTAAATGAGGTATGAAGCATTGAACCTTTTGGAACAAATTAATAATGACTGGGTACATATTTTCTGTAAAAAAAAGAAACAAAACTGAAGTGTTATTCCAACTGCTTACGAGTGAGAACATTTAAACCTTTTTAAACCCATTGTACTCGTAATGGGAAGTACCGGGGCTAAAATAATAAATGACATTTTCTTCTCGGTATGTAAACTCCCAATGTACTGAGTGTACGTACATACAGACCTTTTGTAAGCGGAGTCATCAAACAACAAACCGACTTTTTTTTAATTTAAATTGTATCATGGAACATTTTTACGATAACAATACTTGTCCTTTAATTATGAAGTAAAAATAGGAACAAGAAATCGCGTTGAAATTTAATTAACAAAATCAAACAAACTACTAAAGATGATGCTTAATCTGCCCTGGCATCATTCTACTTCAGATCTACATATTAGAACAAATATTGAGTTGATCTCCAATAGAATATTAAAGCTCAATGACTCCTTTAGGATCAGATGCGACATCCCTAATAATCCTTTTATTAATCAATTAAATATAGAATAGCTTAGTTAAACATGGCAATGTCAAATATATTTACCCACTGTTATCTGTTAATTGTTAATCTTATATGTTTTTCTGTTAATTTATTTATTTACTTGTCTAATTATTATTGTTAAATTATATATCTGTTATCTGTTAATTTTTTTTTTTGTTAATTTATTTACACTGTCATAATTATTAAATTATTTATTTATTTATTTATTTATTTACTTATTTATTTATTAATTAATTTTTTCTTATTTATCTAGTCATTTTATCTTATTTATTTAATTTTATTTGCTTTGTTTAATACACTTATTCTAGTCATATCTATAGAGTGGCTTATTCTTGTTATAATCGTATATAATACAAAACTATATACTTATTTATTCCTTATATAATATTATTTTTTTTTTTTTCTTTTCTGTTCTTTCAAATTGAGGTTTTTTTCGTTGTTTCCTCAGGTTATATTTTGTAATTTTATAGCATCACTTAAAAATATATAAATAATTTTTCAGTAGAAAGATATACATTTGTAAATCATATCTCTGTGCGAATAATGTAAATTGTGCGATAGCAAACTGTAATTTATTAACGAAATAAATATATCTATCTATCTATCCAATATGCTGGTTCTTAAACCTCGTGAAGTTGTAGCTCGGACAGAGAGACAGAAGAATTCGATTTCTTAATGTTTATTCGGACTCGTAGGTCTTAGCTCGTGGCGATTGGTTCTGATTGGTGCTCTACACATTAGGGCAATCGATATGTTAAACTGCGCTCTCCGATGCTCTGCGATGACTTGAATAGAATAAATGTCAAAACTGAGTTCTTCCGTCAAAATGTTAGTACAAATAGATGTCAACTTAGTAATAAGTCGAGAAATTCTTGACTTCATTTGGCGGTATTCCGGACATAAACGTCAACTAAGAAAACTGTTCACGTGACCAGTTCGGCCCAATGAAAACTCAGCAACATGAAGTTAAAGAACTGTCAGACTCAGACTCAACTAGATTCTTGAACGCATTCATTGCTACAAGTTAAAATGACGATAATCTGTTACAATTTACAAATTCATTTGGTGCACATGAACAGTGACCTCTTTCTTATTTAGAGAATGTCCTCAATTTGAATCGTTCTCTATCATTATAATACATTTTTCTAATTTAGTTTTTTCTATAAATAGTTGCATTTCTATTGTTGAATTTCCACGGTTCAATCTTTGTGGGTTACTTAAAAAAAAAATAAAAAAAAAAAAAATAATAATAATAATAAACAGGCAGGTAGATACCCTAAGCCTAGCTTCTCGCAACCATTCGTTTGTGTGAGTTTCTATTTTTGGGACGAATGGAAGGGACCTACAATTTTATGCCGAGTCCGAACGGCTGAATTGAGAAGCTTTTTCAAGAAAGTCATACTCTCGGATGTTTGTCAGACGTTCGCGAGAGGTGGCGCAGTAGAAAAAACCTTAAGATGTAATTTGTGGGGATCGAACCTGGGATCCCTCGCACAGTTGTCCAGCACACTAACCACAGCGCTACTGCGCCCACAAGGGTTTACTGAGTATACAAGGCCTTGGAAGTGGCTTTTAAACCACTATTCAATCGAAAAAAGAAGAACCGACCACTTTCAATGTGAATGAGCTTCATTAATATTGCAATAGATGTCATGTGTGTAATGTGCGACGAAATATCTTCCCAATTCCATTCCCAATATATTTAACTAAAAACTCGAGCCCTTTCAAAGATGAAGTTGTTAAACTTCACAAGTTTACTCTAATTCACGTACTCCAGTACTCCACCTTAAATTAGTTTTTTTTTTTTTTTTATAAAACCCGACTTCACAAAAGTTGACAAGTAAAATTCCTCGCAGGTAACAAGAAATACAAAACCCAGTGTAAATGTGCACTATGATCTTAAGAAAACCGCCACCACATGAGTTTTCCACTACACCAACTAATTCGCTGTTTTATTTTGCAATAAAAAAAAACTCAGGCAAACAACTCGTCGAGGAGAGGCACAAAGTCATCATCCCATCCACTTTGGGGCACTGCAGCGCATTTTATACAAACTTGCGTCCCCTGTCCTCACAGTCATCATCATCACATACAAATACAACACTCAAACGAACGTCTCCGTAGGTTTAGTCTTTTTTTTCGTTTGGCTCTGCTACTATGTGTGCTTCTTAAACTGAGGAGTGAGGACTCTTTGTCGTAATCAAAATAAGTGCCGCATATCCTTGCTAAGCAAACTACTTTGGATTTTATACCTCTCTGTTGTTAGTAGTCATGTGCTTCGTGAGCGTCATTATTGTCAGCACGCGAATTATATCTTAAGGCCATAATGACACCCAGTCACACGTCCTTCTTTATTCGAGTTGGCTGTGACGTTTTGCTTTTTATTTCCTTTGAGTATACTTTTGACTATTAGCGTTTAAGGGCTTTATTCAGTCTGGGCCTTAATGCAGTAGTCTCCGCTTTGTTTGGTTGGCTTGCATGAAGGATAAGGTTAAAACTACCTAATTATGACGAACGAAAATGTTGATTGTAAGCACATGATTGTTATAGCTCATCACGCTCAGAGACAGTGGAATCTAAAAATACATAAACCATCTAAACCAAAGACAAATAAGGATCCGCCCAAAATAGAAGTCAGACATCGTCGACTAACAGTCGATCTATTATGGGTTAATAGGAATTGATTTATCATAAGCTTTGGCAAAAAAAACTGAACACAGAACCGTAAAAAGGAAAACACTTGCTGATTGACGTCAGACAGACGTGTAATTTCTATTTCACCCTTTGTGACGAACATAAATTCTTTTTTAATGCTTATGTTAATATGTTATGGATTAATCTATTCCGTGAAAGAAGGGAAGTGGGAGGATACTTTCTTGTAATTTTGTAAATAGCCCAAGCCTTGTAGTAAAGGGTCCGCCAAATAACTTTTTTTTTTGTTAAATCCTATAAAAAAAAACTACTGAATATTTTCTCAAATTTCTTTTTTTATTTGAAAGTACAATCCTTCCGGTTAATAATGGAAAATAATTTCATTCAAATGGCTGCCTCGGCTGGCCATGCAGTAGCCTACACGATCGGTCCAATTTTTAAGCACATTATCAATTGTGTGCAGCTGTATTTCACCAATGGCTTCACGAATATTGTCCTTTAAAGCGTCAATTGTCTCTGGCATGTCGGCGTAACACTTATCTTTTACGGCAAGCCACAAATAATAGACCAACGGTGTCAAATCGCAGCTCCGCGGTGGCCAAACGACATCAGCTCTGCGGCTGATAATGCGATCTTTAAAAACAGGGCGCAAAACATAGAGTGTAGCTTCGGCTGTGTGGCACGTAGCGCCGTCCTGTTGAAACCAAATGTTGCCAATATCCTCCTCTTCAATTTTTGTGAACAAAAATTCGTTCAACATGGCCCGATAACGATCGCCATTGACTGTAACGGCCACTCCTTGCTCATTTTCGAAGAAAAATGGCCCAATTATGCCTCTGGACCAAAATCCGCACCAAACAGTGACTCGTTTTGGGTATACGCACTGTTTTTGGCTTTTCACGCTTTGGTTTATCGATGAGGATGCCAGTTCCTTTCACTTTTTTCACAAGATAACGAACATACGGAGCTGACGGTGCTTCTCTTCTTCCAAAATCCGTACGCAATTTTCGCACACATTCTGCAACATTACCATGATTTTCAAAGTAATGTCGCAATATTTCCCAGCGTTGTTCAAGCGTATACACAACCATATTCGTTCAGCGGAAGGATAAAACTAATTATCTGTCAAATCAGACATGAGCTAAGTGTTACCATTCGCGAAATAAGCACTAGTTGAAAAAAAAAAACGTTAGATGGCGGACCCTTTACATGAGGGCGAGGAAAATATTTTAGCTGCCTTGGGTGCCCGGAAATAGTATAGTCCAAAATGGTATTTTTTTAAACATTTATACAAAAAATATATATTGCTTAAAATGTTGGCTAATATAATCATACTTTTTTTAGTCCCTCTATCAAAATAAATAGGATCCTAGGCCATATTTGGAAAGCTCATATTTAGTTCACTTCTTCCCAAAATTTTAAATTCGTAAATTTTTACAAAACCAATGTTTGTCCTTAACCAAATAAAAACCTATCAGTAACCCATATTAACATTAAAGTGTAAAAGTATTTCAAAGAATTTGAATTGTACATGGAAAGTACCCGAGGTAATTTTAAACTGGGTTTTTTTTAATTGTGAATCACCGTTACAAGATCACTGCCGTGGGGTATAAATACCAAGGGATAACATTTGTTTCATCACAGACTAAAACATCTTCTCTGCAAGAGTGTTGCGTTGAGTTGCCTTCTACAATCGTTAAAGTTTTGCCGACAACTACAATGGAAAAAACAACTATCTTTCTTTTGCTCCTGGTGTGTACCATGGTAATTACCACCGAAGCAATCAATAATTGGGTTCGTGTTGGACCCTGCAATAAGGTCTGCAGACGATCTAAAGCCGAAAAGGACGCGTGTTGCAAAGCCCATGGTCATGCATTTCATGCCAATTGTAATGGCGGAATGAATTGTTATCGCCGCTAGTAGGCGTTAAACTGATGTTGTAAACAAAAATTTAAAAAATTGTATTACATACTCCAGCCAAAATAAATATATATTTTTTTTATCAACCATATTTCGTTTAATTTTTTATTTGTCAGCATATTAAACATAGAACTCCCAAAAGAAGTAATTATCACGACATATGATTAACTGTTAAAATTTGGAAGCGTATACAGTGATACTCTTATGTTCTTGTATTTTGACATGTGCGAGTAAAGTTCTTGTGTGAGTTTTATTTTCTTTAATTAACTCAAAAATGTAGGTTCATGGTGAAGCATTTATTTGTTTATTGTTCAAAATAAATGCCACAAAAACGTCAGTTCAAAACTAGTACTCGTATTATTTCTTTATTGGTGAGATTACACTTCCGGGTTACGGCAAATTTATTTATATCTAATGACAGAAGACAATCATCCGAAACAACTTCATGTCAATGATTGTGTTCGATGTGGACCGTAGTCCAAAGTGTTTGAGGATGAGTTGACCCCTGAGTTGATCCTCCAATCAAATAAATTATCATCATTCTTATCGAATTCGTCGCACATAAAGATTGGGCCATTTGTTGCTTGAAGTACGTAACGTATCACAGAGCGTATCACTGCGACAATATACCTAACAATAACATAACAACTCTCCGATAATAAATAGATTGCTTTAATTACGGGAAATATTGCGAAACAATTTGCAAACGTTTTATGGAGACTACAAAATTGTAAAACAATGAAGCCCCTACAGTAAGCAACCGCAGTGCGCTAAAAAGATACAATAACCGACTTGTCAGCAATCGCAATACGGCGATACCAACTTGACACTGACAGTACATACTTTGGTTTCTTCAGAAAGATGAACAATTCGATATCTTCAAATACAAGTTCCGTAACCGTAAATAATTAAGCAATGATGTTGCTGTGACGCAATTGTATTTTTTTATGACAAACTGTGACAGGTCTGTGTTATATCAAGACCAATTCACGCAGTTTTTGAATATTCATTAAATCATTTGCAAAATAGAGCCACAAACAATTGACAATTTTAGGCATGTTCAATAAGTGTACTACACCAACTTTTGTGTTGCGAAACTGACAGGAGGTGTTGGACATCACTCTAGGATCCTGTAATGATTCCCTCACAATTGAGAAATGGAGGGTTCTAGAGGAGGAATCCCTATAGGGTCACAGTTTGCTTTCAATTAGTCTTACAAAGTATCGCCTAATAACACCTACAGAAATCTCAAAAGTTCGGACTGGGGTAGGTACGAATATATAGTTAGTCAACATCTAGGTAAGGGAAAATGCACTCAGATATAGACAAGGCAGTTGATAACCTAGGCAAAATAATGAATATGTCCTACGAAGAAAACAACCAAGAAGTCTCAACTGTCGTGGTGAAACAACGAGCTAAACTCCAAGAGAAAGCAGGTAAGACATTCTACAAGCAATAGGGGAGGGGAAGCTATTACATTCGATGAGTTTATAGTTGACCAGGCAATAAGGAAACAAAAGCAAAAGACGCGACAGTCTCTAGCTTCTTTAAACAATTTGACCGATCGTGGCCAGAAAGCATTGAGGAGTTTTAGAATCACAAGGAAGCGGCACATTAATGGTGTGGATACCTAATATCCTGGGTTTCAAAAGCTTTGTGGCCTCAGCTAGATCGGATAAAATCTGGGGAATTAATAAAACTCGGTAGAATAAAATTAAGAATACGAATACTCTCTGGCCAGCATGCCATAAAATTAAGCTTAACGATGTCACAGAGGATATTACTCATCTACTTTGTTTGTGCCAAGCAATTGCTCGGATAAAGAACCTCGAAAGGACCTTCAAAGTACCTCCAAAGATACATCTTAGGCAACTTAGAAGAAGGCTTATGATAGTCCCCTGAGAAGTGTCTGGATAATTGGACTTATAAAAACCAATGGTATACAGTGAGCGTCAAAAGTGAGTAAACACCGATCTCCTTTTGAGTTTTCTCTAGGTTCTGGAAACAGTTCTAAAAACGAAATAACAATAATTAAGCATATTTCATGTCGACAGCAAAAAATGCTTTATAAATATCTAAAAAAAACTCCAAAGACAAAAATTAAAACCGATTGGTGTTCACTCACTTTTGACGCTCACTGTACTTGTGCAGCGCAAAGTAGTTCCATTTTGGGAGTTCGATGTTCTTTATGGCGGACTTGTACTCATCGCTCAGTTGGCGCAAGTGGTAGTCACTTGGTCAATTGACAAATGGAAATGCAAGGTTCATTTCCTGACAGGGGAAAGCAAAAATGTCTTCCCAAGTGGATTATATGTATACGCAGAGTTGACTGTCAGAATTGAAACTATTCAAACAATCACTTAAAAGGAGTCTGATGATGAACTAGTGGTGTAGCTCGAAATAGCTATCATTCCTACCAAAGTGACTGTGTCAATGAGTTCTTGTTAATGTTATTCAGTCAAACAATAATTCATAGACTGAAATTCGACAAAATTTTCCAACAGAAATGGTCAGGGTCAATCCCAACTAGCGAGAATCGTTGTTACTCCTCGCTTACCCACCCCATTCAGTAAGTGATAAATGAAACAGCAGACGAATTATTGTTCAGAAAAAGATTATTTATTTTGGCTCGAATATATAATAATAACTACACCAGGCAAATACAATTTATTTATTACAATTCATTCCGCCATCACAATTTGCGTGATTTTTATAACCATGGGCTTTGCAACAGGAATCCTTTTCGGCATTGCTCCGTTCGCAGACCTCATTGCAGGGTTCAACACGAACCGTTTCGGCAGCTGTGGTGGTGATTACCATGGCACAGACCAGGACCAATAGGAAGATGGTTGTTTTTTCCATTGTCGGTGTTGGAACTTGGAAGAAGAAGAACTTTACGATTATTATAGGTAGCTCACTGAAACACTTGCGCAGAGCAGACGTTTTAGGTTGTGAAGAAACAAACATTATCCCTCTGTATTTATACCACAGGGCAGTAATCTTGTTACGGTCATTCACAATGAAAAAATCCCCGATTTAAAATTACCCCATACGATTCAAGTTGGATGAAATGTTATCGGAGGCTTTAATCTTTATTTACGCGTAACTGAAGAAGCTAGCTAAAGCTATTGCGTTTCAATTCTTTTAATGTTTTTTTATGCTGGTGTTGCGTTAAAATTTAGCGCAACAAGGTCTGCTCTCTTTCCTTCTCTTTCCTACCCATAGTCCCTCTTTTTACTTGGGTTGAGCATCCAAGGTCCTGGGAAGTGGACGGGCATCCGAGGCTCCCATCAGCCTCCGGACCACCTCCTTGGAGCCTTAAGGTTGCTACCACACAGGTCATCGAGTGTGACAGGTCGGTCACAAGCCACCAGACGGACGGTCTGAGTGGCACTATAAGGAGAATCCGGTTACGTAGCCCTTCGGACGGAAGGGAGACTCGTAACCGTCGATAAACAGCGAGCGAACGTCGGATGGTGAGCCTGACGGGCCGTCAGGAGACTCCCACCGACACTGTCAACACCGACAGGCGGTCGGTAGAGAGAAAGAGTGGGGGGAGGACGATCCCCTTAGGCGACACTCCAACGGGGGATGCAAAGACACACCAAAACCGTGTCTATGCAACGGGTGTGGCGGACAGCCAACACAAAGCAACCCAACGAACGTCACACACAATGATCCAAGTGACACTACGTAGAACTACCACTATCACGGTAGGGAGTTTGGTTCGATGGGCATAGAGAAGACGATCCCTAAGACCAGGCCCCGACGATGGAGCAACGAAGGAGCAACAGGGTAGTGTAGGCGGACGGCCAAGTAAAAACACACCCTCACAAAATCACCCGCACGGAAGAGTGCGTGATAATCCACACAAACCACCCGCACCAAGAGTGCGTGAGAATAAACATAGATCACTAAGGACGAGCACAACACAAACACAACAACAAAACTATCGTCGACGATCGCAGCAGGTCAAAAGGGGTGGAAAGCTAAGGGCGCAAGACCCTAAACAATACAACACCAACAAAAAGACTACAGCACATAACAACACGAACCGAAAAAGACGACACAAATACACAAAGCGAAACCAAAAACAATTCGCACCAAACCACCATAAATGCTGCGATCACTTTGCATACGGCCGAGAGCCCACCCTAAAACACAACAAATTTGTAAGGAATGGCCTGCTATCAGCAAGTCTCATCCCCCAAATCTGCGCGAGAGTCCACCGAGGTAGAATAGATATTCGCGGAAAAGAAAACAAAATGTAAACAAACAATACCTTGTGGGTTCCTTGTTTTTTTAGGGGGTTTTGGGTAATTTCCCACGGGGAAGGTTAGATCCGGGTGGGGAATAGCGTCCACTTCATCCTTTTTTCTTTTTTATTGATTTTTATTAGCTTTCAGCTTATTAATTAACTAATCGTGGGGAAAAATGCCGGGTGCAAATTTCCTCCACGAGCTATTTAGATTTGGTTGTCTTTGGTCAAATGTCAAAGACAATATATAAAAGAAGCGAGACTCGAAAAGAGAGTCTAGGTACATAGACCATTTGTTCGAGGTCGGCTGGCTAATCCCAAATATACTGGAAGGATCCCCTACAAGGCGAATTCCAGTATATAGGGAAGAGTGACTGGAAATTTTGAGAGGCCTAGCGGGTTACGGCAGCGCATTGGTGTCGCATATAACGACCGTTTAGCCCGCTAGAGTGTATGAATGTGGTGGTTAATGGTCGTGGGAGGCATCGCTGAATGCCAAGCTGAATCCCACCGTTGGGGCCTAATGCCAGCGAATGTATGAGAGTGTGTGTGTGAGGAAGTCAAGCGACTTCGAACAAAGGCAAAATCTTGGAAGTCACTTCTTGGCTGACCAGCTTGTAGTTTGGAGTTTTTGAGAAGTTTTTAGAAAATTTTGGGATTTTTATTGCGAAAAAGCAATTTCGATTAATTTTACGAAAGTAGTTCGTGGAGTGATTAAAGGTTGATAAAGTAGAGTAGAGATATAAAACAGTGATAGAAGAGTAAAAGTGGAAGAAGAAGGAAGGAGAGAAGGAAAAAAAAGAGGACATATTAAAGACGAGGAAAAAGTGCCAGAAAGGGGCACATACAAATATATAGAAGACAAAGAATCCAACAGGTGTTGGGCATAAAAGATAAGTACAGTGATTTATTTTATAAAATTCGTTTGTGTAGGGTTTTTGTTAATTTAAATCTCGGTAGGCTCTCGTTTCGGTAAACTCCCGGTGAAAGCGGGACACGCGACCCGTTAATTCGAATTTTCAACCTCGAGACATTGCGATAGCGGGCCATTCTAACGGTCTAAACGCCACCATCAAAAACTTTTTTTTGTGTCGCCAAAATCTGGCAAATTCTCCTTTACTGGGTTTTCATAACCCCCAATAAAGACCGCGCTCCAACGGAGCTTTTATAACGAGGTAAAAATCGTTGTTTCATTTTTATAATTTCAGATACGTCATCGGTGGTAACTTTTTCATTTCGCAGAATATTTCCAGAAGGGTTCGTAATTTCCCTCAAAATTACGTGGCGCCCATTTTTTTTGACATATAATCATACATCGAATAATACATAGGTACTTGAAATCATAATAGATCGTCAAGTGAACAATCATAGATTTCCCATCTAACATCGAACCCACCCCTACCCGCTGAGCGAAGCTGAACGCAGCACACTTTCCAGTGGCTGTGGTTGCAATTGCTCGCGATCTTCGATTAATCGTCTGTGGTCAGTGACAGTTCGTCACATTCGACTTTTTTTATCGGGCAGTGGCGACTGCATTTTTGTAACTTTCGTTTTGTTTCGCCAATTAAAAGTTAATAAAAGTAGTTTGATCGCGGTAATAATTTTGTAACACTGGTTAAGAAGATTTGGATTGTATATTAAATTCATTTTCACTTTATCCCCAAAGGAATACATACTAGGTTTTTGCAAAGTAAATTATTTAAATAAAGACTGTACGAATTTAAGGAAAAACGATACATAACGTAGTAATGTAAAAATTTAAAGAGAGCTCATTTTAGCCTGTAAACGGATGACTGTGATTTCCCATCATGCTGGGGGGTCTCAGTCTAAATTGCCTCTGTTCCCCATAACCAAACGATCTTATGTAATGCAAATATTTTCATAAATAAATAAATAGCCCTCGTCAAAAAACTGTGCTTTAGATCTTTGAATTGGATACTGTATAGGAATGAACGATCTCTGTGTTAAAGCGAGAACGAGCAAGTTCCAATTTTCTAGTATTCAGTATGATTCAGTAAATTGAATCAGAATTTCAGAACGCCATTTGCCATTTTGTTGCTTATTTGATTTTCTTGTTACTTTTTTTCAAACAATTAATTAAGCAATTCTAATAAAAATAATAATAATAAAAATCTAATAATAAAAAAAAAGTTTAAAACGCATAAAACTGACCCAAGCATTTCTGGACTAGATTTGTCGGCTGCCCCGAAATACAACGTCAATTGAATCTAGTTAAATCACGAGAGTGACAGATGCCCTCAGTCTGGCGGTATATTCTTTAGTAAATTGAGCCTCAGGTACTTGTTAGTAGTTTGAGCTCTAGATCAAGATAACAGACAGCAATAGATTGAAAGCCCAACCCAAATGGCAAGAGCTAGGAAACTGACATTTTGAAACAGATTTCTTCTTTTTTTGCCGAAGTGAGCACTTAATCGCGATTTGGGGAAATTCAAACTCCAAAAGGGGGAAAAGTGATGCCAAAGTTTGTATGGGAAAATTTGTATTTTTCATCCAATCGAATTCAAACTCGATTTGTACACTCTATATAAGAAATAAAGTAAATAGCAGTAGGTACTTCTACATATATGTACATTCGTCTGAATTAGAGAACCTCAGTATAAGTAAACTTAAATTTTAGCCTCCAGAATTCTTGTCCTGACCGTTGTCGAAAAAACCACGTGTGAATTTTCAGTTTCTTAAGTACCTGGGGACGTTCTGTTCAAACATGAATGTTTAATAAACATCAGATTATACAGACGCCGCCAAAGCAATATGGCCGCCACAGGCTGTCAAGACCCTTCTCAATAGATGACCCCTTTATGAATTTTCACTTTTAAGGTGATAAAATGGCTGATTCTGTTGTTTTTTTTTTTTAGAACAACAAAAATATTCCGATTCAGTTAGCTCATGGATCTTTGACTAACTGATTCTAGTTCCAATTGTGCGCGCCACTTAAGACGAAGTATCCGCTGCGCATGGAGTCGAAGATACTTCGGGCTGGAACACTGGTGTCCATTCGCTCTACATATCCTAATCGTCTGACGACAGATTCGCACTTTTCTGAACAGGTCGATCGCTGTTCAGCTCGTAGAATTCGCTGGACTTAGTTCCCATGTAAGGTGGGAAATAAATTCCGAAAACTCTGAGTGGTTTTATTTCCTTTCAATATACCCAATTTCGCACATATACTGCAAGTCTGACAGTAAACCCAAGCAGGGGGGTTGCAGGGGGGCCAGCATGCCCCCCATGCGTATTTAACTGTTGAATGTGTAGTAAGTTCCCATATCCACTTCACGAAAGTGGTTTTATTTCCCTCTAGGTGGGAACTGAGTCCCTCAGTGGACTTAGTTCCCGGGGACTTATTTCCCTGCACCGTCTGGATAATTGGACCAATAACCAGTAAGACAATAATTATCTTCGACTATGCCGAAGCTCAAATACCCGGTACTATATTATTGTAAAATAAAAAAATATTTTAGTATTAAAAAATTATATATTTGTATGGGAGGTATGGGTAGTTTTTATTCGATCAAGCTCCTTTTTTGTCAAAAAATTTTAAATATTATTAAAACAATACGTGCAAAGTTTAAACTTGCTATCTTTACTGTAGCTATTTAAATTTAATTTTTAACATAAAAAGCTATATAAATCTTATATTTTTGTATGGGAGGTAGTAGTAGTTTTCATCCGATCTTGCTCATCTTCGAACTTAGCCTCAGTCTGGTGGATAAAAGCTTACGTACCAAATTTCAAGTCGATAGCTCTTAAATTACGGCCGTAATCGTGCGGACAGACAGACAGACAGACAGACGGACAGACAGACGGACATCGCTAGATCGACTAAGAAAGTGATGCTGATCAATAATATATATAGTTTGTCATACCGACAACGCCTCCTTATGTGCGTTACAAATGGAATGACAAAGTGAATATACCCTCACCACAGTGTGGTACCGGGTATAAAAACCAATGGTATACAGTGAGCGTCAAAAGTGAGTAAACACCGATCTCCTTTTGAGTTTTCTCTAGGTTCTGGAAACAGTTCTAAAAACGAAATAACAATAATTAAGCATATTTCATGTCGACAGCAAAAAATGCTTTATAAATATCTAAAAAAAACTCCAAAGACAAAAATTAAAACCGATTGGTGTTCACTCACTTTTGACGCTCACTGTACTTGTGCAGCGCAAAGTAGTTCCATTTTGGGAGTTCGATGTTCTTTATGGCGGACTTGTACTCATCGCTCAGTTGGCGCAAGTGGTAGTCACTTGGTCAATTGACAAATGGAAATGCAAGGTTCATTTCCTGACAGGGGAAAGCAAAAATGTCTTCCCAAGTGGATTATATGTATACGCAGAGTTGACTGTCAGAATTGAAACTATTCAAACAATCACTTAAAAGGAGTCTGATGATGAACTAGTGGTGTAGCTCGAAATAGCTATCATTCCTACCAAAGTGACTGTGTCAATGAGTTCTTGTTAATGTTATTCAGTCAAACAATAATTCATAGACTGAAATTCGACAAAATTTTCCAACAGAAATGGTCAGGGTCAATCCCAACTAGCGAGAATCGTTGTTACTCCTCGCTTACCCACCCCATTCAGTAAGTGATAAATGAAACAGCAGACGAATTATTGTTCAGAAAAAGATTATTTATTTTGGCTCGAATATATAATAATAACTACACCAGGCAAATACAATTTATTTATTACAATTCATTCCGCCATCACAATTTGCGTGATTTTTATAACCATGGGCTTTGCAACAGGAATCCTTTTCGGCATTGCTCCGTTCGCAGACCTCATTGCAGGGTTCAACACGAACCGTTTCGGCAGCTGTGGTGGTGATTACCATGGCACAGACCAGGACCAATAGGAAGATGGTTGTTTTTTCCATTGTCGGTGTTGGAACTTGGAAGAAGAAGAACTTTACGATTATTATAGGTAGCTCACTGAAACACTTGCGCAGAGCAGACGTTTTAGGTTGTGAAGAAACAAACATTATCCCTCTGTATTTATACCACAGGGCAGTCATCTTGTTACGGTCATTCACAATGAAAAAATCCCCGATTTAAAATTACCCCATACGATTCAAGTTGGATGAAATGTTATCGGAGGCTTTAATCTTTATTTACGCGTAACTGAAGAAGCTAGCTAAAGCTATTGCGTTTCAATTCTTTTAATCTTTTTTTATTCTGGTTATGCTGGTTTATCCCCAAAGGAATACATACTAGGTTTTTGTAAAGTAAATTACTTCAATAAAGACTGTACGAATTTAAGGAAAAACGATACATAACGTAGTAATGTAAAAATTTAAAGAGAACACATTTTAGCCTGTAAACGGAGAACTGTGATTTCCCATCATGCTGGGGGGTCTCAGTCTAAATTGCCTCTGTTCCCCATAACCAAACGATCTTATGTAATGCAAATATTTTCATAAATAAATAAATAGCCCTCGTCAAAAAACTGTGCTTTAGATCTTTGAATTGGATACTGTATAGGAATGAACGATCTCTGTGTTAAAGCGAGAACGAGCAAGTTCCAATTTTCTAGTATTCAGTATGATTCAGTAAATTGAATCAGAATTTCAGAACGCCATTTGCCATTTTGTTGCTTATTTGATTTTCTTGTTACTTTTTTTCAAACAATTAAGCAACTATTCTAATAAAAATAATAATAATAAAAATCTAATAATAAAAAAAAAGTTTAAAACGCATAAAACTGACCCAAGCATTTCTGGACTAGATTTGTCGGCTGCCCCGAAATACAACGTCAATTGAATCTAGTTAAATCACGAGAGTGACAGATGCCCTCAGTCTGGCGGTATATTCTTTAGTAAATTGAGCCTCAGGTACTTGTTAGTAGTTTGAGCTCTAGATCAAGATAACAGACAGCAATAGATTGAAAGCCCAACCCAAATGGCAAGAGCTAGGAAACTGACATTTTGAAACAGATTTCTTCTTTTTTTGCCGAAGTGAGCACTTAATCGCGATTTGGGGAAATTCAAACTCCAAAAGGGGGAAAAGTGATGCCAAAGTTTGTATGGGAAAATTTGTATTTTTCATCCAATCGAATTCAAACTCGATTTGTACACTCTATATAAGAAATAAAGTAAATAGCAGTAGGTACTTCTACATATATGTACATTCGTCTGAATTAGAGAACCTCAGTATAAGTAAACTTAAATTTTAGCCTCCAGAATTCTTGTCCTGACCGTTGTCGAAAAAACCACGTGTGAATTTTCAGTTTCTTAAGTACCTGGGGACGTTCTGTTCAAACATGAATGTTTAATAAACATCAGATTATACAGACGCCGCCAAAGCAATATGGCCGCCACAGGCTGTCAAGACCCTTCTCAATAGATGACCCCTTTATGAATTTTCACTTTTAAGGTGATAAAATGGCTGATTCTGTTGTTTTTTTTTTTTAGAACAACAAAAATATTCCGATTCAGTTAGCTCATGGATCTTTGACTAACTGATTCTAGTTCCAATTGTGCGCGCCACTTAAGACGAAGTATCCGCTGCGCATGGAGTCGAAGATACTTCGGGCTGGAACACTGGTGTCCATTCGCTCTACATATCCTAATCGTCTGACGATAGATTCGCACTTTTCTGAACAGGTCGATCGCTGTTCAGCTCGTAGAATTCGCTGGACTTAGTTCCCATGTAAGGTGGGAAATAAATTCCGAAAACTCTGAGTGGTTTTATTTCCTTTCAATATACCCAATTTCGCACATATACTGCAAGTCTGACAGTAAACCCAAGCAGGGGGGTTGCAGGGGGGCCAGCATGCCCCCCCATGCGTATTTAACTGTTGAATGTGTAGTAAGTTCCCATATCCACTTCACGAAAGTGGTTTTATTTCCCTCTAGGTGGGAACTGAGTCCCTCAGTGGACTTAGTTCCCGGGGACTTATTTCCCTGCACCGTCTGGATAATTGGACCAATAACCAGTAAGACAATAATTATCTTCGACTATGCCGAAGCTCAAATACCCGGTACTATATTATTGTAAAATAAAAAAATATTTTAGTATTAAAAAATTATATATTTGTATGGGAGGTATGGGTAGTTTTTATTCGATCAAGCTCCTTTTTTGTCAAAAAATTTTAAATATTATTAAAACAATACGTGCAAAGTTTAAACTTGCTATCTTTACTGTAGCTATTTAAATTTAATTTTTAACATAAAAAGCTATATAAATCTTATATTTTTGTATGGGAGGTAGTAGTAGTTTTCATCCGATCTTGCTCATCTTCGAACTTAGCCTCAGTCTGGTGGATAAAAGCTTACGTACCAAATTTCAAGTCGATAGCTCTTAAATTACGGCCGTAATCGTGCGGACAGACAGACAGACAGACAGACGGACAGACAGACGGACATCGCTAGATCGACTAAGAAAGTGATGCTGATCAATAATATATATAGTTTGTCATACCGACAACGCCTCCTTATGTGCGTTACAAATGGAATGACAAAGTGAATATACCCTCACCACAGTGTGGTACCGGGTATAAAAACCAATGGTATACAGTGAGCGTCAAAAGTGAGTAAACACCGATCTCCTTTTGAGTTTTCTCTAGGTTCTGGAAACAGTTCTAAAAACGAAATAACAATAATTAAGCATATTTCATGTCGACAGCAAAAAATGCTTTATAAATATCTAAAAAAAACTCCAAAGACAAAAATTAAAACCGATTGGTGTTCACTCACTTTTGACGCTCACTGTACTTGTGCAGCGCAAAGTAGTTCCATTTTGGGAGTTCGATGTTCTTTATGGCGGACTTGTACTCATCGCTCAGTTGGCGCAAGTGGTAGTCACTTGGTCAATTGACAAATGGAAATGCAAGGTTCATTTCCTGACAGGGGAAAGCAAAAATGTCTTCCCAAGTGGATTATATGTATACGCAGAGTTGACTGTCAGAATTGATCAAACAATCACTTAAAAGGAGTCTGATGATGAACTAGTGGTGTAGCTCGAAATAGCTATCATTCCTACCAAAGTGACTGTGTCAATGAGTTCTTGTTAATGTTATTCAGTCAAACAATAATTCATAGACTGAAATTCGACAAAATTTTCCAACAGAAATGGTCAGGGTCAATCCCAACTAGCGAGAATCGTTGTTACTCCTCGCTTACCCACCCCATTCAGTAAGTGATAAATGAAACAGCAGACGAATTATTGTTCAGAAAAAGATTATTTATTTTGGCTCGAATATATAATAATAACTACACCAGGCAAATACAATTTATTTATTACAATTCATTCCGCCATCACAATTTGCGTGATTTTTATAACCATGGGCTTTGCAACAGGAATCCTTTTCGGCATTGCTCCGTTCGCAGACCTCATTGCAGGGTTCAACACGAACCGTTTCGGCAGCTGTGGTGGTGATTACCATGGCACAGACCAGGACCAATAGGAAGATGGTTGTTTTTTCCATTGTCGGTGTTGGAACTTGGAAGAAGAAGAACTTTACGATTATTATAGGTAGCTCACTGAAACACTTGCGCAGAGCAGACGTTTTAGGTTGTGAAGAAACAAACATTATCCCTCTGTATTTATACCACAGGGCAGTCATCTTGTTACGGTCATTCACAATGAAAAAATCCCCGATTTAAAATTACCCCATACGATTCAAGTTGGATGAAATGTTATCGGAGGCTTTAATCTTTATTTACGCGTAACTGAAGAAGCTAGCTAAAGCTATTGCGTTTCAATTCTATT